>CM046881.1:424488801-425738801 GCA_025667525.1 Glebionis coronaria | reverse complement strand
TTTATATGCATTTATTTTTACTCGTCATTCAAATTAATCTTTTAACTTCCATTTTACTCAACGACACTTTAATTACTTGCAAATAGTTTAAAACAAACCAAACCATTCTCTTGATTCACCAAAAGACGATTGAGTCGCACTTAAGACCGGTTTTCAATTCAAAAAGACTTGGGACTTCAAGATTTTATACTAGGCCTCAAAAGCCAAATATTAAATGGCGCCGCTGCCGGCTCTTTTCGTTAAGATAAACGGTTTCTAGTGAGACACGCATTGAATTTTGGGATCCGTTCTTTGAACGTTATTTTCATTTGCTATAAAAATTTTCAAAAATCGTAAAAAAATATAAAACTTTTCAAAAATACAAAAACATTTAAAAAATCATTAAAAGCAATTCTTTTCAAAAGGTTTTGCACCAAAAAGATTATATAGCTATTCTTTGTGTATATTTTTCTTCTGCAGGTGCATGCGTACTAGATCTACGAACTATTCTGAGCCCGAGAATCGTGAAGATTTAGATATGGCTGGTGTTAATAATAACAATAATCACCCACCTCAAAACAATTTGAATAACAATAACAACAACAACAACAATGTCCATCTACCTGATTTACGAACCATGGAGGAATTGTGTCAACCCACCATGAATGGACGCGGAGGCCCGATTGCGCCAATGCACGTCACGGCTCAGGAGTTTTCGTTGAAGCATCACATGATACAACAAGTGCAAACGAACCCATTTCGTGGAATTCCGGATGATGATGCCAACAAACACCTCGACAAATTCATTACCATTACCCAAAGCATGAAGTGCCCCGGTGTTTCTATGGATGACCTTCGCCTTCAAATTTTTCCACACTCGCTTTCTCACCATGCCGAAAAATGGTTTGACCGTCTTCCTAAGAATTCTATTCATACATGGAACGACATGACTCAACGCTTTTTATCGCGCTACTTTCCCCCATCCATGGTCACTAGCCTTCGTAACCAAATTAGTGGATTTATGCAAGAGAATGATGAATCGCTTTTCGATGCTTGGGAACGTTACAATGATTTGATCGACCGCTGTCCTAATCACAATATGCTCCCCGTCACTCTCATTGACACCTTTTACAATGGTCTCACTTTTCGTGATCGTGACACGATCAATGCCGCCGCCGGTGGTACCTTTATGAAAAGGAGACCGGAGGAGTGTCGAGAGTTGATTGAAAACATGACTACTCACCACAAGAATTGGGATTCTTCCGCATCCTCCAGATCTAATCAGAGAGTCAATGTTTCATCTACTTCTTCCACCACCAACCCGTCTATTTTGGAACGTGCTATTCTCGATATTAACAAAAGTCTCCAAATTTTGACTTCTAACCAAACTCAACAAGCTAAAGCCGTTGTTATCTCTTGTGACACATGTGGTGGTCCTCATTCCTACAATGAGTGTCCTTCTACTCACGACAATTAATCTGAAGACGTTAACGCAGCATATGGTACTTATCCCACGGGAGGCTATCAAGCTCGCCCTCAAGGAGACCGTAACTTGCTAAGTTATCGCTCCAACAATTATCTTGCTCCTCCCGGTTTCCCTCCTGCAAACCAAAACCAACAACAAAGCTACAACCGAAACAACCAATCCCAACCTCGTGCTCAAAATCAATATCAATCCCAAAGAAACCCATACCCAACTCAAGGAAATTCTCACGCTCCACCTCTCAATCAACCGATGGCCGTAAGTCAAGACGTCGAGACGTTCATGAAGACTAATCGTGAGATGGTGACGAATCTTCAGAGTCAATTTGTCAACTTGAAGAATGACATGGTGAAACAAGGGAGCGATATCCGAGCCGAGCTAAGGAATGACATGGCCAAACACAGCAATGATATTAATGCCAACATGCAAAACTCTTTTAACAATCAAGCTCTTCACCTTCGTGATATGATTGGTTCGCTCATCCAAAGTAATCAACCCTCTTCTTCGGGTACTCTTCCGAGTAATACCGTTGCGAATCCAAGAGGGGAGATGAAAGCAATCACCACTAGATGTGGAAAAGGTTATATGGAACCCGAGCTTCCTACACCTCCACCCGTGATTGTGAACAAGGAAAAAGAGCAACTTTCCCCACCTCCTTCACCCTCTATCCCCATTTCCCCACCACCCGTGGTTGTGAGTGATCCTATTCCCTTAAAGCCTTCTTCTTCATCCAATATACCTTATCCTTCAAGGTTGAGGAAAGAGAAGCAAAAGAGCAAGGATGATATTCAAGTTTCAAACTTTCTTAAAATGTTTAAACAACTGAATTTTAACATCTCCTTTGCCGAGGCTCTCGCTCACATGCCCAAATACGCTAAGATGTTTAAAGATCTTTTAAGTGATAAAGAAAAGCTTCTTGACATTGCTCAGACCCAACTTAATGAGAACTGCTCCGCAGTGCTTTTAAGGAAATTGCCCACCAAACTTGGTGATCCGGGTCGCTTCTTGATTCCTTGCAACTTCCCGGGAGTAGAGAATTGCATGGCCCTAGCCGATCTAGGTGCCAGTATAAACTTAATGCCTTTAAGTGTGTGGAAGCAATTATCTCTCCCCGAGCTAGTCCCCACTAAAATGACTTTGGAATTAGCCAACCGTACGGTTGCTTATCCAGTTGGGATAGCCGAAGATGTCTTTGTTGGCGTTGATAAATTCACCTTCCCGGCGGATTTTGTCGTCGTTGACTACGAGATGGATCCTCGTATTCCATTAATCGTTGGACGTCCATTCCTGAGGACCGGTCGTACTCTCATTGATGTAGCCGCGGGCGAAATAATCATGAGAGTTGGTGACGATAAAATTGTCTTCAACATGGGTAAGATTTCTCAGCAACCTTATTCTTATGAGAGTGTTAATGCTATTGATGTTCTCGATGAGGCTTGTGAAGAACATTTTTATGATGCTTGCAAAAGTACTCTTTCTTCCCTACCCAATGTTGAGACCGTTGCCTCAATTGCTCCAGCATTGACTCCTTTCGGAGAAAGTGACTTGGATGATTTCGAAGCTAGCTTGGGTCCTCTCGATATTAAGTATGATAATTTGTCCACCAATTGGGATGAAGATATTCGTACTATTGAGAGACTTCTTAATGAGGACCCGTTCTCTCCTCCTGCTCCTAAAGAGGTGACTAATGATGATCCATCGTTAGTTTCACCATCTATTGAGGATCCTCCTACTCTTGAGCTTAAGGACCTACCGCCTTATCTTGAGTACGTTTTTCCGGAAGACGACGAGAAGCTATCGGTCATCATCGCAAAGGATCTGAAAGAAGACGAAAAAACCCGACTTGTCGCTGTGTTAAAGAAGCATAAACGTGCTATCGCTTGGAAAATCTCCGACATCCGTGGAATTGATCCTCACTTTTGCACACATAAAATTCTCATGGAGGACGACTTTAAGCCCACCATTCAAAGCCAACGAAGGGTGAATCCCAAAATACATGAAGTCATCAAAAAAGAGGTTATCAAACTTCTTGATGCGGGTATGATTTACCCTATTTCGGATTCACCGTGGGTTAGTCCAGTCCATTGTGTGCCTAAGAAAGGTGGAATCACCGTTGTGCCCAATGCAAACAACGAGTTAATTCCTACCCGTCTCGTTACTGGGTGGAGAGTTTGTATAGACTACCGCAAACTCAAGGATGCCACGAGAAAGGATCATTTCCCTCTACCTTTTATGGACCAAATGCTTGAACGTCTAGCAGGTAATGAATATTACTGCTTTCTGGATGGTTTCTCGGGTTATTTTCAAATACCCATCGATCCCCAAGATCAAGAGAAGACAACATTCACTTGTCCCTATGGCACATTTGCTTATAAACGAATGCCTTTTGGCTTATGCAATGCCCCCGGGACTTTCCAAAGGTGCATGTTGGCTATCTTCCATGACATGGTTGAGCAAACCATGGAAGTCTTCATGGATGATTTCTCGGTCTTCGGGGAATCCTTCTCTTCTTGCCTTTCCAATTTGGAACGTATGCTTAAGCGGTGCGAAGACACTCGCCTTGTTCTGAATTGGGAAAAATGCCATTTTATGGTCAAAGAAGGCATTGTGCTAGGACACAAAATCTCCAAAGCCGGTCTTGAAGTCGACCGTGCTAAAGTAGATATCATAGCCAAATTACCTCCACCTTCAACTGTGAAGGGTGTGAGAAGCTTTCTGGGTCATGCGGGCTTCTATCGTAGATTCATTCAGGATTTCTCTAAAATCGCTCGCCCGATGACCCACCTCTTGGAAAAAGATACTCCTTTTATCTTTTCTAAAGAGTGTCTCGAAGCCTTCAATCTTCTCAAGGATAAGCTAACTAAGGCACCGGTCTTGGTTACCCCTAACTGGGAGCTGCCTTTTGAATTGATGTGCGATGCTAGCGACTTTGCTATTGGTGCGGTTTTGGGCCAAAGAGTGAATAAACACTTCCAACCAATCCACTATGCTAGCAAAACAATGACAGGGGCTCAATTGCATTATACGACAACCGAAAAAGAGCTTTTAGCTGTTGTCTATGCTTTTGAGAAATTTCGCCCCTATCTTGTTTTATCCACCACCATCGTATACACGGACCATTCCGCGTTGAAGTACTTGATGACTAAGAACGATTCTAAGCCAAGACTTCTTCGCTGGGTTTTACTCCTTCAAGAATTCAACATTGAAATTCGTGACAAGAAGGGAGCCGAAAACCTGGCAGCGGATCATCTGAGTCGACTTGAGGATCCATATCAAGGGGATCATCCGAACAAAGAGATCAATGACTCTTTCCCCCTGGAAACTCTAATGTCTATAAATCTCAATCTTGATGGCACCCCGTGGTTTGCAGACATTGCAAACTATTTAGCGGGTGGTATTCTCATCCAAGGGTTAACATCCCAACAAAAGAAGAAGTTCTTGAATGATGTTAAGACTTACTTTTGGGATGACCCTTATCTATTCAAACAGTGTGCTGATCTGATTATTCGTAGATGTGTTGACGGACCGGCAGCTTTTGACATCCTCCAAGCTTGCCACAAAGGACCCACCGGTGGTCACTTTGGTCCCAACTACACCGCTAAGAAAGTGTTTGATTCTGGATTCTACTGGCCCACCATTTATCGTGACGCTCACGAAATGGTTAAGCATTGTGATGCTTGCCAACGTCAAGGTAAGATCACACATAAGGATGAGATGCCTCAAAATTTCATACAGGAATGTGAAATCTTTGATGTATGGGGCATCGACTTTATGGGGCCATTTCCATCATCCAAAGGGAACAAGTACATCCTCGTCGTTGTCGACTACGTCTCTAAATGGGTTGAAGCTAAGGCTCTTCCTACGAATGATGCGAGGGTGGTTGTGAACTTTTTGAAGCATCTTTTCGCTCGATTTGGCGTTCCTCGTGCTATCATCAGTGACCGCGGGACTCATTTTTGCAACGATCAATTTGCAAGAGTCATGGCAAAGTATGGTGTCACTCACCGTCTTTCCACCGCCTATCATCCCCAAACCAATGGGCAAGCCGAAATTTCCAATCGTGGCTTGAAGAGAATTTTGGAGCGTACTGTGGGAGAGCATCGTGCCGCGTGGGCCGATAAGTTAGATGATGCTCTGTGGGCTTTCCGTACTGCTTACAAGACCCCGATCGGTTGTACACCTTATCGTCTTGTGTACGGGAAAGCCTGCCACCTACCCATCGAGCTGGAACATAAGGCGCACTGGGCCTTGAAGTGGGCTAACTTCGACATCATCAAAGCCGGTGATCATCGCAAGGTTCAACTCAACGAGCTAAATGAACTGAGGAATGAAGCTTATGAGAACTCGCTGATCTACAAGGAGAAGACGAAGATTATCCACGATGCCAAAATCAAGAACTGAGAGTTCCACGTTGGTGATCAAGTCTTATTCTTTAACTCTCGGTTGAAGATCTTCTCTGGGAAGTTGAAGAGCCGCTGGACTGGTCCATTCACCGTCGCCAAAGTTTTTCCGTATGGGACCATTGAGCTTTCTCAGCCGAATGGGCCCAATTTCAAGGTGAATGGCCAGCGTTTGAAGCTGTACTTTGGTGAGGACATCTCTCAAGAGATGATTCCATCCCTCACCACGTTCCCCATGAACTAAAATTGGGTCGAGTCAGGCTCATGACTCGGTGAACAAAAACAAGCGCTTCTCGGGAGGCAACCTGTGTTCTATCCTTTACTGCTTTCATAATAAGTGTAGGGGAGCCCCGCATATGTTTGTTGTCTTGTTTCTTGTGCTGTGCAGGGATTAAAGCTTCAGAGAGCATCTTGATGACTTTTGACGAACCGTGATACCATGTTTCCCATCTTCCCGGTTCTATCCTAAACTCTTGTGATTCGATATTTCATATTCTATATGTTCACATTGAATTCACTTTAGTTGTCCTTTCCTTAGCAAAATTTAAACAAAGTGCACAATGTCCTAAGTGTAGGGGAGTTTACTTCCACATGCTTAAACATTGAGGACAATGTTTATCTTAAGTGTAGGGGGGACTTCTATCGAAGTAAGTGGTCTTTTCCATGAATTTGCCCTCATTTTAACCGGAAAATTTGATTTTTCGACATTTTTCAAAATTTTTAATCTATTTTAGCCTAGTTGTATAGTTGTATTTGCCTTTGTTATGTTTCCTTTGCTAGAAGAAATTTTCAATAAAGTGGTTTTAGATTTTTCTTAGTTGTGAACATTTTGACTCAACCCGAGTTTACTTACCTAAGTTTACTCTAGCTAGTATCCTTAACGTGTTTAAGTCAAGTTTTGCTAGGCTTTTATATAGGGAGCTATAAAACGCGAAAGTCTTAACTCTCACGGGTTAAGAACAAGAACTTTTCGCAAGTTCCTATAATTGATCCTAGAGAGTCGTTTATCAAGGGAACTTTAAAAGGCGATTTCTAAACTTGAAAAAGTCCAAGAATTTGCAAGATCCTATAGGCGACTCGAAAACCCAAAACTTTGATTTAATAGGCTAAGCATCCACGAGTCTCATTCCTTGAGATTTTAAACTGTGGAGAACGAGAGATGATAGAGTCAATTATAAGTTCGGTATTCTTTCGTGAATTTATGTGAGTTAATTATGAGCCTATTCTCCCTCCGCTTGTTAATAAATTAATCTGCTAATAAATAAGGTTGTACGATTTAAAAGGTTACTTAGCTTCTAGCCCCAGATCGTTTAAAAGTTGCTCGGTAATGGCGAGAGTTCATAGCCAAGGCATAACTTATGAAGCGGGGCGCGAAGATTGGAGAGTCCGAAAAGGCCCTAACAAGGCATGAGGGCTACATTTTGTTGCTAAAGATCCAAAAAGTGATGTGAAGAATCATTTATCGAAAATCAATATGAAGGATCGAGACACGCGACGAAAAGCAAGAACTCCCCAAAAAGTCATGGAGAAGTCTATCCGAAAAGACCCTAACAAGGTATGAGGATAAATAGATCCAAGTCCTAAAAGGAGGCGGATCGTTGTATATCAAAGTCCAAAATAAAGATTGGAGAAAAATGAAGAAGTCGTGGTCCAATGATGAAGAATCTCTCAAAATCTTCAAGTGAAGAAATTCCTATTATGAAGAGAAGACCATAATTTCAAGAACGTCTCTCGAAGATTCGAAGTATGAAGTCGCTGCCAAATATCGGCCCGAGAAAGGTCTCAAATCGCGAACCAAGTTATGCCAAGATATGAACTTTTTGATATCCCGAGAAGCAGTTTTAAAAGATTTGGTCCTTTAGCTAACTATTGATTAAATCGTTCACTTTATTTTCAGACTAAATAACTATCGAAATAAGTCAAACAATGCATCCTCGTGATCATTCAAGACAAAAATAAAATATAAGAGATACACCTAGGAATAAGGGAGTCTAAGTGAATAATTGGCCCACATGAGTTCGTGATAGTTTGCTAACTTATAATAACAATGATCTCGTTTTTAAGCTTGGTATGGGGAACGTGAAACTTGAGGATGATAAACGTTCATGGCCGCCAAAACCCAATGTAAGTTTTTAATTTCTTTACTTATTTCTATCTTTTATGTTAGTATTTAATAAAGGCCAAAGTGGATTATTTATGATGGAAAATGTAAACCATGCTTTAAAACTAATGCATTGCATGAGGGCATTGCAATGGTCAAGTGTAGGGGATTTAATAAGTGTGAAAACACTTATCCTTTTACCACTTATTTCCAATAATAACAAGACCAAAACGTGTGATTTATGTCGTAAAAGTCGGAATTATGCGTGGTTTGTGTTTTTATTGTGTTTTAGGACCTAAATATGAAAAAGGAAGAAAACACGGGCTTTCACGGGCTTTTACTGAAGAAAACGGGAAAAAGACGAAGTCAAAAGATCAAGAGTGCAAAAAGAACGGAAGTCCAAGACCTATTCTGAAGATTTATCGAAGAAAAAGTCAAAAGACGGAAGTTTAACGAAGTCGAAGAACTTAAGTCTAATAGAAGAAGAAAATTAAAAGACAAGTTCAAATCCCGAGACGACAAAGACGAAGAATTAAAGTCGAGTCGAGAAAACGTGAAGAAAGCAAGAAAGAAGATGCAACACATGCACTCCTTCCACATTCCCTATAAATACCCTCCTACTAGTCATTAGGAGGGTGGTTAGATTTTTTAGTTAATTTTTCACTTTTTAGTTTTTAGAGAGAGAAAGTCTTAAACTTTCTCTCACTAGTTCATCTTTTTCTTTTCATCTTTCAAGATTAAACATCTTTGTATTGCTTATTTCATTAATCAAAGCTCCATTTTAAACTTTTATTTCTTAATCTCATTCTACTTTTCTTTGATTTAAGATTGATTTTGGTGCGATTATCATGTGATCCGTGTTGTTCTAATTGATTTCGTGCTAAAAAGTTAATCTTTTGATCATTTTATAAGTTTTCATTTGATTAAGCTATAAGACTTTTGTGCTTATTGGCTTATTTTTATGATTAGCTTATTTTTCTTATTAAAAAGTTTTATTAAAAAGTTTATGTTTTTATTGTTTGATCTAAAAAGTTGCTTGATTTCGAGTTAGATAAGTTGATTAAAGTGCTTATTTGATTCGGTTAAGTATTTGGATTTATAAGTTTTGGATATTAGCTTATTAAACTTAGCTTATTATCTAGCCTTAACAAATCCCTTTATTTTCGGAAAAGGGAGTACAAATCCCCTTTCCGATCGCCTGTTCCGACCGGATACACCATCTAACCGATTTCCACCATTTTAGGAAAAGGTACCAACACCCTTTCCGATTGGTCTATATTCCGACGGCACTGCACTTCAATATTCCGATTGACCCAATCGGATTAGGGTTTGTCCTTTCCGATTGGTCCATTGTTTGCACGTATTCCGATTGATAGCTAGCTACATATTCCGATTGGGCCTCAAGTTTCATTTTCCGATTAGTGGTCTTGTCCCGTATTCCGATTATAAGCAGGTAGGACATTCCGATTGTTCTTCATAACTTGAGTATTCAGATTGGGACTTTCCCAGCATTCCGATTGGGTTGATTCCACCTACATTCCGATCAACCGATCGGAAAACATTCCGATCGGGGGCCTTTTTGGCTTGTTTTGGTTTCTTTCGATATCACTTTCTTATAGCACCTTTTATTTTTCTAAAATTTTTTTCCAAGTGTTAGTTTTATTTAGCGAGTTAGTTCTTTTCCATTTTACCTTTAAGTTTATATGCATTTATTTTTACTCGTCATTCAAATTAATCTTTTAACTTCCATTTTACTCAACGACACTTTAATTACTTGCAAATAGTTTAAAACAAACCAAACCATTCTCTTGATTCACCAAAAGACGATTGAGTCGCACTTAAGACCGGTTTTCAATTCGAAAAGACTTGGGACTTCAAGATTTTATACTAGGCCTCAAAAGCCAAATATTAACTTCTGAGCAAATCTCTAGAAATTCGATGCGAAGCGAGGATCTTGATATATAGATGATCGATACAGGCACACTATGTTTACATAACTCTTTTAAATAAAAGAGTCTATTTCTTCATCAAGATTCTATCATTAACGAGAATGATATTAGTAGATTTCGTTAGTCTGTCGACGATGACCCAAATCGAATCAAATTCAGATGATGACCTTTGAAATAGCTAGATGTTTACTAACGTATGAGGCGATGTCTGCCTTCATAATTTGCCATCAGTACAACTTCTTTAGACAAAGATACTTTTAGTCATAAATGACATAAATAAAATACTTATACTTACAAATTCCAACATAACTATATCTTACAATCTCCATATTTAGGCAATCACATGTGGTCTTTTATACATTTAACGCCATCGGCTTCATAATTCTAATGGTTCACATTAGCCACGAACCACTTTTTATTATTTATATTATCCTTTTCACAAACATCGTTTATTTTTATATTGTTTGGCAATTTATTTTGCACCTTCATTATTAAGGAACACGTCCTAATGGATTCTTTATCCTTTTTATATAATATGTCAGTATCTATATTCACTTCTCATGATGATGTAATTATCATATCCACAATTCACTCAGATATTCTTTCTATATTATGCGTCAGTAATTACGTTCACCTTCCTGATGAAATAAATATCACAACCGTATTTATTCAAAATTCTTTCTTCATATCTTCTATGTTTTAGTTTCGTCTCAACTATCATTTTTATCAGTTTTTCTCAATCCGTCGTCTAAAGCGTCGATAATTATTATAATTAATTAAATAATTATTAGTTAATTTTTATGAAGCGTAAACGTAAAAGTTTTAAATTTCTTAGTTCGACCAATTATATAAAATGTTCAAAATAAATTTGAGTTTAATTAACAAGATTTTCGTTGATTTATCGAAAATAATTAATAAGATTCGTAAATGTTCGAAAAACCTTTGTTTATACTTTGGTCAAAGTTTTCTTAGTTGAAAAGCAAAAATTGTCGTTTTAAGTTTTCAGGTTATGGTATAAATGGTTTCCTCAATCACTTTTAGGTTATCTTGAGGTATACACAAACATTTACCCCTAAACAAAAGTTTAGTTAAATGGTTTGTGTATAAGGGAATAATCCCTTTAAAATCCTTTGTTAAAACCTTTGTCAAAACATATTACCATTTCTTTTTGGTAAAATCCAAAGTCTTAAAAGGGCTCTTAATTTTTGAAGAGTCTATATGCATACATCTTACCATTATTAATCCAACGGTCATTTTATGTAAAGGATTAAGTTTTTAATCCCTAAGCGTTAATGGTTCTAATCTTTGAAAAGTCAATATAGCTTCCATTATCTATTAATCACACGGTTAAATCATGTAAAGAATTAAGTCTTAAGTCTTATGTTAAATATTCAAGGTACAGGTTTTTATTGTTCGGCCAATTCAAGGCAATCTATAAATGATAATTAACTCATTCTTATTCTTATAAACAAACATATAGTCCTTAATGATCACGAGCATGAATTTATCAAATTACAGCCTACACACGTGATTCATCATATTTATGAATACTACATGTGCATTGTCAATCCAAACGACATCACGTGAACCTCATAATGTTCATTACAAGTACCGGATGTAGTGATTGAAATACATAATCTTTTTCACGGACGCGAAGTTGACGATAATCATGCCGTGGATCAAATATTTTAAAACATACGCTAAAACCTTGTAAATGATCGAACAAATCTTCCATTTCGATTTATGGATATCGTTTTCGATTGTCAATTTACTCAGTTTATAGTAATCTATAAATATAAGGAATGATATCACCATAGCTCTTCATGATGACAGGCTTGTTATAATAAAATCTTTCTCCGTCAACTCTCTCAGTTGTACGATAATTCCTTAAATTCAGATGGTGCTGACGTACAATGCACAAGCCACAGGTGCAGCACCGGAAATATAATCAATACCAATTTCAACTTTCCTTAATGGCGAAAGTCTAGGTAATTCCTCAACAAATACTTCCTAATGTTTCAGACAACGAAAACATCTTTTAATAAATCATATTAGGTTCTTTCTAGATTACAATATCTATAACTAGTTCACAACCATTCATGGTAATATTTCAAGTCTTAATACAGGATATGGTCATCCATCAAGAATTATTTAGATCACTTTTGATAATCAACATCTTATCATTTAGGGGAATTCTACTCGAGTTCCCATCAATTAAGACAATGTCGTCATGTCATAATCAATCAATCCATTCTACGGGCACTATCAACTTTCCAGTTGCATTGTCGTCGATAAGATGTGAACTTCTCAAAAGGCTAATAATAATTCATAATCCTTCACAATTTCAAGGATATATGGAGATACAACAACCATTAAAAGAGTAAGGTCAACGCATAATCTACACGAGAGAATTTCAAATCAGGTACAGACGAAAACATTTAACGAATATGAATATATCCCATGTTTTCATAATTTGAGTACGCATTCGAAAGCTCCTCGGATCGTTACCCAGGTCATTCAAATGAAATCAAATCATGAGAAATGATAAGAATGTCAATACATCCAGTCGGGTATCAACATTAGGTAATCAGATACTTTTCCTAAGAATCTCGCTATGGGAGAATTGGACAGGAAAGAATATCAAATGTCAAATAAGACAAATTCCACAGATGAGTAAATTCAACTCAGAAGAATAGATGCTACAGGCACATATGTAGGTGTCCCTAACACTATGTCCCTATTTTTCACTTCTTGCAGATCTCATAAAATTTAATCTTTCACAATCTTCAAAGAAAATGTAGTGTTTATTCATTAGTTTTATGGTGACTACTAATCAGCCTTGCATGATCCATTCCAAATTGTATGTAGGCGCGCAACTATATACAATTTCAAGATTAACGATGCAATACTCAGTTCGTCAAAATTTTATCATCATATTTGTAAAAGCATTTTCATGCTTAATTCTTAAATAAGAATCAAAAATAAATTTACAAAGAATTTATTTGTTATGGAAATAATTAAGTTTCCAAAGCGTTTCATAAACAAATTCATTTTGATATCAATCACTTATAAATCTCACTTTGAATAATCCTTATTGTGATGAAAATTAAATTTTCTCAAAGGATACCGTTTTAACTTTATAAAATAATGTGTGATCTGCAAAAGAGTGATGAAGAGTTGTTCACCAAGAACTAACTACGATATATACCAGGAAATGAGCTTAGCCAAATAATCATGAGGTTCATGATCTCGATGGCACTCACGAAGAATAATTCACAACGTAACTCAAATCAAGATGAGTACTTGCTCAATGGTTGCATCACTAATGCGGACATTAGGATGAAGCAATAAAGGATAGATAACATCGATACATGTAGAATTTAGCGATCAAAGGTAGTCTTTTCATTAATCACAAACAAGTCAAAATTGTACCGTAACACATTACGTGTCACTATGTCATACAATTCTCAGAACTCATCCTACCAACTGATATCTCAGTTAAGTTAGGGATTATTTTTAAAAGATTCCACAATGAATACTAATCTAAAAGAGTCATTAGGTCTTTCACATGTCCCAGAAGATCCATCGGTCTCAATTCAGAAGAAGATTTCTTCGATTAATTTCTTGGACACTGGGCATCCTCATTAGTGGACAATGGCCTAGGAACAACCATTAACACAAACCTACAATCAATTAAAATCTTATAATTCAATCAAAGAACTTAACAATTTCCTCTTAACAGTCTCATATTCCATATAGGTTAAATTTTACTTTATTCAAGTTTCAACAAATTTAAACTTAATGCGATATCCTACCTCATTTTCCAATACTTTCAATCTTATTCTTACTCCTTGAAAGGGTAATAAAAGCTCGATATGATCAACACTTAATTTCCGGTCCTATTAGCTCTTACAACAACGATTATCAAATGAGTCACTATCATGAGATGACTCACACATTCAATTAGACTTCTCGGAAAGGTATTAGTGGCATGAGGCTTTTGGGTAATGGTTCCAATGACAGCCTCAAGTGCAACATTCACCCTTTCGATTTCAATTTAAGAATTGGGTGACAACGAATCAGATGACATCTTTCTTGGTGGTAACGTTTTGTCAAACTCCACTCTATAAGGAAAGATCGTCATGACATCGATATCAGTTTTAATCTCGCCAATTCTTTTTCAATATCACGATCAAATTATATCTACGTTTCTACGAATATCAACCATTTGTTGGGATCATAAATATCCACAACTTGGTTTAGATCTAGGATAGCTAGAATTCCTACGAGAATAGCTTCGATTAATTTACTAGGGGATTTAGGGTTTCTTGTGACAATCGACGTCGTATAAATACCTCGTATAAATATCAAAATAATCATCAAACAATCATGTAATAAAATTACATCATATATATATATAATCCAAGTTATATATATATTAAAATAACACTTCTCAGTCTGGCCTTGTCGGTAACTCGGGAATTCTTCGGCACCGTTATAGTCAAAAGATTTTTAGACATTTTTAGAAAAATGTTTTTAGTAAAAAGATTTTGAAAAGTTTTATTCAAAACCTTAGTTTTAAAAATCTTTCGTTCTCTATAACGAGAGCTCTGATGCTAAAATGTAACACCCCCAAATTTATACAACTCAATACAGCGGAAGACTAGTTGGTGTTACGGGATAGCACATTACTCACATCATAGACAACACATAAAAATCGCGTCGTTTAGTAATAAATCATTTCCATTCATAAATATCAAAGTTACATCGGTCCCAAGTCATTATATTTCATACAAAGTTTTACAAAGTATTTGAATGAAAAATATTGTTTAAGTGCGGGCCATGAATTCTTGTCGTCTTCCCGAGAATTACCTTCAAGTACCTGAGATAAAACATGTTAAAAGAAAAGGCCAGCGATAACGCCGAGTGAATTCATAGAGTTTAATAAATTCCATCAATATAATATCAGTATAAAATTATTACTGAAAATCATTTTGTAAAAATCATTTTAATAAGCCATAAAATAGCCAAAGTCATTTTATACAAATCCTTATCGAAAATCATAATATAGGCATTTGCCGTAAAAATCATTATACGAGCCAATGTCGTAAAAACATCATACAATACGTCTTATAACGTTGTATAAAAATCAAATAAAAACCATTATATGAATATGGTTATGAAAACCAAAACACAAACATAATATCATTAGTATGACCCTGAATTGCTAGTCAGGCAATACATCGTAATTCGAAGCGTCTAGTAGTATTTCGTTAGTTTTGGATTATTATAAGCCGCATGACATTGTTACCTTACTAAACCAACAACGGGTAGCTAACCCGATACTCAATTTGCCCATCTAAAGTAGCGTGTCGTCACAAAGGTCACGCTATGGAAATCTTCTTATACATAAATTCGCTTACCAATCAATGTGGCACGACGGGGATCAACCGTCAAGGCGCGAACTGGGGTGATCGTCCCCAAATAGTACTATTAAATGCATAAGCATCTACCAAATCCCGGTAGTTCACAATTCATGCTAATGGGACTTTTAGTGACATAACCTAACTTTAATAATCCAACTTTATTTCATCTATCGGGTCCTTTAATCATTTATCGGGTCATACAATCGAGTCATTCAATCATTCGGGTCCAAATCAATAAACAAACAATCGGGACAAATGGTGTCCTATTTTATAAAAACTAACATGTTATCTCCCTCGCGGGTTTATAAAACATTTATAAAAACATTTAAAAGAGTGCGAGGCTATGAACTCACGTTGATATGGGAAGGTGGGTTATCGACGATTCGGACGTACGGTACGTGCTTCAATCACGGAAACCTAGACAAATAATACTCGTCTTAGACTCATGTCCAATGACTTTATAAAAATAACAATTATGTATACATATGATGATTATATATATATGATGATCAAGTGGGTTTACATATTCTCGTTTACTCATTTTTAGTGTTATATGTCGATAACCTTTATACTAGCTTACTAGTTTTACCCATATACGTGTTTTAAGTCCAATAAACTTATTATAAGTTCTTTAACTTGTTTTAATCCAAGTTATACTTATATTATCAGTATCTATAATTTACAAGTTGGGCCTAAATGGGTTAAGCCCAATAATAAGTTCATAAGTATTTTAGTCCATTTTTGTTGTATTATTAGTCCAATAACGTTAATTTAGTCCGTTAACGTCCGTATGTCCTATAGTTCGGGTTTTATCGGTTTTTACTTGTTATACATGTCTATATATCAGTATATGAGTTTATAAAAGTTTACATTAGACGGGTCCAACCGTATAAGTTTTATTTAGCAAAAACGTTAATTTTACGGTAATAGCCGAAAAAGTCGTAAAAATCAAGTTTATAGTTTTTATTACTTATAAGTATTATTCCACTACCATTTTTATAATTTATACACTTATTTAACCTTTTACATATTTATATAAATGTATTATATAAGTTAGTAGGTTTTAATTTATATTTTATACTATTAAATTTTTGAGTGCTTATATAATAGTATTATTCTTTAATTTCCAAAATCTGATTTTTATCTTCACTTTCACCAAAACTGCCATATCTTGAATTCTATATGGAGATAGAAGCTCCGATTTTTATCACATAAACTACGTGATATGTGCTACATTTAACTCTACTATAGCTACTGTTGAATCATCTTCTAAGTATTTTCTAAAAATCGTCCAAAACAGTGAGCTCAGATTTGTATCTTAAACTTGTTTTGATCATATCTTACTCATTACAATGATTCCATTGCATGGCCAACTCTCACATGTGTACAAGACCCATAGCTTACTGTAAATACATTCTACTTCATCATTTTATCAGTCCATGACCTGTTTCTTTACTGTTTTATACAGCCAACAAATTTAACCAAGATTTTAACCTTGTTTCTTATGGTTTTTCACCTTTTTAATCATGTTTATCAACACCAAATCCCCACATAACATTTTTATCATCATATAATCATCATATATATATACAATAGGAAATAAAATACATGTTTACATAATCAAAATAACAAGAAGATGAGGAGGACAATCTTTATACCACCATGATGATGTAGGTTGATCAAAACATGGATTTTGATGGAGAAACTTGTGGATAACCATGACCATCTTCAAGACCACCATTCTTCATAGACTCCTTGTGGAAAATCAGCCCTAACACTTCATGGAAACTCCTCCTTGGATGTTATAACTTGCACCAATCAATAGGGCTTCAAAAGGGCATCAACATGTATATGAATAACATGAGATTTTGTGGTTGATTTTGATCAAATAAGGGTTTTGAGTGGGATGAGGGACGGCTCAAAGAGAGAGTAGAGAGGAAATTGTGGTTTTGCATGAGAGAAAATGAGTGAGTGGTTTTGGGTTGTTAGTTTTGATGTGTATTTAGCTTACAAAGTAAGCTTAAGATGACAAGTGTGTTGTAGCTAGTTCAAGGCTTGACACCTAAGGGTGTTGGTGAGTTTTTGGCCGCCGCATGTGTGCTAGTGGGGTGGGACAATGTATTTTGTCCCATCTCACTAGTTTACGGGTATTCCTCGATTCTAGTTTCCTCGATTTGTGTGCCCTCGGGTCGTTTCACGAAAAACGTTTTTATAAATTATGAATCGACGTCACAAAACGAATCCAATAAAAATTGTCTCATCAAAAACGGAGTTCGAAAACGTAAATACGTAATCCTAAGGTTTCCGGTTTAGTCGTAAAGGAGGTTAAAATAAAATCGTAAGTCCTAATCTCTTCTCGTAAATTTGTGAGTTTATGAACCAACACAAATTTAAAACTCCAAAATAATATTCACGGATAAATTTATTTTCTGAATTGTCAGACTGTCACCAAAGACGGTGTATGTAAACGTAAGCACGTAACGTTGAATCCTCCGGTTTAGACGTAGTCGACGCTACTTCAAGACGTAAATCCAAATTTCTTCCCAAAAATAAGTGAGTTCATAAAATAATATTTTCAAATAAATATTGAGAATAAAATATTGATCATAAATTGACGGATTGTCACATATATTCATCATATACATATACAACAAGAAAGAAAATACATTTGATCTTTACAAAAATAACAAGAGAAATGGAAAGGATGATCTTCTTTACCAACCAAGATTATATCTTGTTTTTGGTAGACAACAACTTGATGAACACCAAATATATCTCCAAGATCATCAATCACCAAGAAAGTTTGTTGAGAAATTAGCCCTAGGACACAAGCAAATCACCTCCTTTGTTGTTAAAATGGCCACCAATCAATCAAGGCTTCAAGGTTTCTCCATAATATGGCTAGATAACAAGTAACTTGTGGCTAGAAAAGATCAAATTGTGGTGTATGGTCTTGAAGTGGGACGGCAATGGGGAGTGGGATGAGAGGATTTTGAGTAGTTTTGCATGTTAAAATGGAAGGAATGGTTTAGCTTAGATGGTTTTGTGGTTAGTGGGATATGAGTAGCTTCATATTGAAGCTAATGTTACAAGTGTAAACTTGTAGAGTGTAAGGAGGCCACATCTTTGATGTGGTGTCCTAGTTTGGCCGTCCCTTTGTAGTGGGGTGGGATAAACTAGTTTTGTCCCATCCCGCTAATTTACGGGTACTCCTCGATTCTAGTTTCCTCGATTTGCGTGCCCTCGGGTCGTTTTACGAAAAACGTTTTTATAAATTATGAATCAACGGCACAAAACGAATCTAATAAAAATTGTCTCATCAAAAACGGAGTTCAAAAACGTAAATACGTAATACTAAGGTTTCCGGTTTAGTCGTAACGGACGTTAAATTATGCACGTAAGCCCAAATTTAAATCCGTAAATTGTGAGTTCATCAACCAACACAAAAATAAGTTTCAAAATATTATACGAGAAAATAATTCACTACCTGAAAATGTTAGATTGTCACAATAAAAAATTCTAAAAAGTTGCAAACTAGCTTAATTTAACCTAAATAACTCAGAAATGAACTTGAAATTACCTAAATACCCTTAATGGGCCAAATAAATGGGCTAAACCCAAAACAGATCCTTAATGGGCCAAATTTGAACCCAAAATGAAAAATTGCCCCAAATAAGCCCAAAAAGCACTACTTTACTCAAAATTTGATTTTAAACAACTTTTTTCAAAGGCCTAAAAGCTGAAAGTGTGAAATAAGCAAGCTTATACCAAACAACTTGTTCTTAATGGGCTTTTTGGCCCATTAAGCTATAAGCTAATGCCATAAGCTCAAATTAGACACACAAGCTTCTTTTGTCCCAAATAAGACTTCTGTAAAAAGAAATTTGAAATAAGCCCAAGGAATAAGCCTGGAAATGCAATAAACAATCTACAGAAAACAACAAAATAGTCGTTTTTTAGTTCTAGGCCACCCCAAGAGCTGATTCAAGTTTCTAAAGCTTTTAAATGACTTAATTAAGCTATTTCAACAAAAAGTTTTCAAATAAGCTGACACAATAAGCTGAAAAAAGCAAATAAGCACTTATGAAAAAGTCAATTAAGTTGGTTTTCTAGCAAAAAGTCAAAGTCAAAGTCCAATAAGCTTCAGTCTAATCAAATAGGTCAAATAATGAAGATCTATCACAAAAAATAAGTTGTTGCAAGTCTGGATAAGCTAAAATAGCTTATTGATAAGCTGAGTACAAATTAACACTAGCAGGGGCTAGTTTTGGGTGTTGAGCAGTGGGAACTTTTCCCACTGCTTGACTTATAGACTTTTTTGTCTTTAGTGAACTTTTTGGAGATTCAGATTTCACAAAGGCACCCAAATGATCTTTGGATCATAAGGAGTCAATAACAATAAAAAATCACAAACACAATCACCCAATTGATATAGTTAATTCAATTAAGCACCAGATATGATACAGACATGAACAAGTAAGCAGATTAGGTTCAATAAGCTCTTTTAGCACAATTCAGCCAACCAAACTCAACCAAATGCATACACAAACTATATTAAACTTAAATAAGCATGTCTAAACAGGTTTCATGCAATGATTCAAAGTTTTAAGCAAGATTCAAGCTAATGAATGTTACTGATGATCACTAACACATGCAGTTTTCACTTTGCTGATGTATTTGACCAACAAGCCAGATTCAAACACTCAAATCTATCAAATATGTTATATTAATGATGTTTTAACAAATTTTAACCCAAAGCATGCATGAACTCTAGGTTTTCCCAAAATCTTAGGTCAAATTCAGTTAAAATCAACAAGTTATAGCAGATTATGTGATTCAAGGTTTCAAACTCAAAAACTTGCAGCAAAACACTCTCAACCAAGCATATATCATATATAGAGCACAAACACAAACTTCCACAAACACAATAACATGATTTCAATTCAAACAGGTAGACCCAAACACCCTTTTAACTTTTCAAAATCAAGTTTTTCAAATCAAAAGTGAGATTCAGTTTACCAAATGACCAATCTAACATATAAACAACATTATCATGCAAGATTAAGAAGATTCAAGCCAAGAAATCAACAAGAACACAAGTAGAGCACAAATCCACAAAAAATCCAAAATTTATCAGATTTTCAAGGTTTTAAGACAAACCTCATGGATGTACATCTACACCCACGAATGTTAGAGCTTATGTGCTAGCTAGAACAAGCACAAGCTTCCAACAACAACCCTGCTAAGATTCAACAAGGTTAGAAGCACAATATTAAATTCAGAAAAGTAAAAAGCCTTGATTAATGCAACCTTGTTACCCCACACTTGATTATCCCTAAGTTATAAGCCTCACCACACCTTGATAACACAATATCAGGATGCTATGATCAGCCCTATAGCCCAAGAATCCCAAGGTTTGAACAAGAACTTAGCAAAATATCAAGCTTGAAGGAAAAATGCAAACTTTTGCACTCTCCTTAAAAACAGGTTTTGAGATTCAGAAATATCAAACTAAGAACTATAATAAGCAGATTATAACAATGGCACTTGGTCTTTCTTCAACAAACTTAACACAATTTCATTAAACTGAAAAGAGGATTTACAAGTTGTTGAACAAGGAAAAACCAAAAGCAGATACAAATGAACTAGTGCTATGCCTTTTATAGATTTACAAGTTATCTAGAAAGCTGAGAAATAAGTGAAACCCTAGCCTTGAACTTCCAAATTTGCCCTTGTCTTGTTTGAATTTCTCGAAGAATCATGTGACGGATTTTGTTATGTAGCATGAGTTGGCAAGTGAAAAAGTGATCCAAGGGCTTGTAACAAGCATAGGATGTAAGCACAATTGTGGGCTGTTGGATGACTGTCCATCTCTTGTCTTCTTCCTCCAAAACGTAGCAATGGAGGTCCCATGTAGCATGTGGGTTGGTGGGGTGTCAAGTTTATGAGTTGGGTTGTGATTAAGACATGCTTAATCACTAATCTGGAGGTTTTCATTGCCTAATTATAACACAATCAAAAATACCCAATTGTGTTCTTGGAGTAAATAGTGGTGGTTTTGATCTGATTTTGTTTTTAAACCATGTGTTAGGC
Organism: Glebionis coronaria; assembly: GCA_025667525.1. Lineage (NCBI taxonomy): Eukaryota > Viridiplantae > Streptophyta > Magnoliopsida > Asterales > Asteraceae > Glebionis > Glebionis coronaria. Next base: position 425,717,370 of record CM046881.1, on the reverse strand, counting down.
GCCAATACTTAACTAATCTGTTAGATTAGTTAATTAAATAGGTGAGTGGATAGCTGATGTGGAGGGTTGGAGAGTTGTGGTTGGTTGAAGTGGTGAGTGGGGTGAGGTGGCAGTCTAGGAGTGGTCTAGGTTACAATGGTTGTCGGCCACAAACAAACCCCCATCTTTGCAAAACTTGTCATTTCCATCTAAAAACATGTCAACGCCCATTTTCTTCATAACAACTTTTGCTTCTTTACACTTTTGCCCCAAAATGTTTTATAAAGTGAATTTAGGGGTAATTCTTGCCATTTTGTATTTTTGAAGGACTGATTTGGTATTTTCTTCAAGGATAATGGTTTAAATTTGTATGATTGGCATTTTGGAGGACTGAAATTGCCAATTCATGTTTGATGAGGGACCATTTTTGCCAAATCTTCAAAGTCAAGGGTCCTTTTGGTAATTTTAGTATTTTCAAAGGATCAAACTTGTAATTATTGTAACTTGGAGTCCTTTTTGATGTGTTTGACTTTGAGGAGGATAAATATTGACATTTTAGCTTTGTTGAGGGGCTAAAATTGCCAATTATTCAAAGTGGAGGGCCCTTTTTTTAATTTTGACAAACTTTAGGGACCAAACTTGTAATTATGAAGATACAAGGGTATAAAGTGTCAATTCTTCCATATTGGAGGACCCTTCTTCATAAATCTTCAAGTCTTCAAGGGTTTTCTTGGGAAAATTCTTCATTAGGGCTTGGTTCATTGTGCGACTTCGTTTCCCATGTTCGTTTTTGTATGATTCATGTGATCTTTTGTCATTTTCTCAATATCCGTACCTAAAATACACAAGCAACAAACACAAGCATATATATGGGTATTTGATGATATTTAATGCATTTTAAGCCCTATTTGGACGATGAGACTATGTATAAAAACAGTCTCATCATAAAGTCACATATTATATGACCACCCCTTAGGGGGAGATTGTTAGAAGTATTTAAAATGATGGTCATATAATATACCGTTCCGAAGCTCGTGGAAAATTCTACTTAATGGTGTCAAGAGTTTCAAGTTATTATTGTTTATCTAATGGGAATTAGTCATGAACACACAAATGAGGAAGGCCTCCTAAACATGTGAGCCTTAGTATAAAAGGCAAAATAGCTCCTTATTTGTGTGTGTGTTTTCTGTTTTCTATTGTTTTAGAGAGAGAAAGTTCTTGTCTTTCTCTCACTAGGATTACACATTCTTCTTCCTTGTTCTTCTTTCTTCTTCATCAATCAAATATATCTTTCTTTGTTTAATCTTCATCTATCTATTGCATTATTAGTCGTGTGATAATATTTTTACACATATTTCCTTGATCTTTCTTGATTTCTCCACTAAAGTTTCTTGATAAGTTTATTGTCATATTTTCAATATTAAAGAAAAGTGTACTAAAAATGATGATTAAAGCAAATAATTCGAAGATGATCAAAGTAATAATGTTGGAGAAAGCAGTAGATTTTCATTTGATGATAATAAAATGTGATCTACATATATATGACAGTAGTATTTAGTAATAAAATTTATAAAATAGTATTATGAATATGAGTTAAATAATTTTTTTACTCTTTATTTTATCTAGAAGTAATTGGATCTTCTTTAATAGTGTATTGTCTTTTTTTTGTCTTTTTAATTTTAGGGTATTTGCTTTAGCTTATATAGATCTTGTAAGCTTATTAGCTTATATAAACTTATAATCCAAAATCAAATGTTTAGTTACGTTTATATAAGGTTGGTTACAACACATTCTCAATCGACAAAGGGCGACCGAGTTACAGTCGGTCGAGATCGTTGCAGTGACCGAGTCCCCTCGATCGATCGTCCCATTTCGTTCATTCCCAGGATCTATTCCAAAACAAACAAAAGAAAAAATAAAAAGGAATATAGCCTTTGGTTTGAATTTTTGAAATTTTTAAAAACTTTAAACCTTTTATCCTTTTAAATACTCAACCATTTCTACCAATTTTTCCACACATTCAAATTCAAACTTCTAAATCAAAACAATAACTATCCAACATGTCTAGCTAGAGAACCCCAAAAAACAAAAGCCTCATACCTCGAGTTCCTTAACAAACTGTTCCCCATGTGACGCCGGATGAGGCTTTTCACTTATCCGGCATGTCATCTAACTTCCGGTTTTGACCCGCCGGATTTGAATATCATTCACCACAAGCTTCTCACCCAAACTATGTAAAGCGTCCGTTCTATCCTCCATACTGTGATCACAGCCAACAGGCTTTCTTTGAATCTACAACGAGTTTGTATCGCCCTACAATTGATTCTTCTACTTCTTCGCAACTTAATCTATCGTATTCTCCGATTAATCGTTTTGAGGTTGATGTTGATTTTAATGAATTGATGTATAATCAAGACTACTTTGCGGATCAAGGTGCGGGTCAAGGTTCGGGTCAGGGTCCGAGTTAAGATCACTCTATGGGTCAAGGTTCGGGACATGGGTCTCATCATGGTGTGGTTAACCTTGACGAAGACGAGGAAGAGATGTCACTCATCAAACCTAAGAAGCCCTCTAAACGTGATTCAAAAGGCAAGCAGGTTGAGTCGAATGAGCCGCCAAAAGAATGGACAACTGAAGAAGAGGTCGCGTTGCGAAAAGGTTGGTGTGATGTTTCCGAGAATAGCAAGTAAGGAAACAGTAAAAAATAAAAGGGTTCTCGGGAGCTGTATTGAAGTACTTTGAAGCCGAGATGGGTTCAACTAGAGGGTACGACGCGATTATGAGCAAATGGAAAAACAGGTTGCGTCCTAGAGTTGGTGCTTTTTGTGCTACCATGAATAACGTTGAGCTTAATTATGAAAGTGATGCCAATGATCTCACCTCATACCAAAAAGCTTGTGGTGAATACAAAGTGATATACAAAGAAGCTTTTACGTTAGAGGCGACGTGGAACGTGCTCAATGATCACCCAAGTTGGTAAGAGGTTGAGATGCCAAAGTTTACAAAAAAAAAGGTAGAAACAAATCCAAGACTTCGGAAACCACCTCTGATTCTGGGCAATGTGGTTACATTAATTTGAATGATGAATCAGAAGATGACGAGGAAGAGACTCATGAACACCGACCAACTGGTCGTGATCGAGCTAAAAAAAGTCATCAACATCGTCGTCAACAGAGACGTATTCATTTATTGATACTATAACCAACAAATTGGAGAAAATGAAAGGCACTGGCTGGGGAAAAAAGAAGCAATAACAAGAATCCTACTTTACCATGAAGCAACGGTAGTTGGATTTGAAGGAGAGAGTCACTGACTGAAAAAAGAAAAGCTCATATTACAGCGTTAGGCAATTGAACTTGTTGAAAAAAGAAACGGTATAAAGACCTATTGTTCTACAACACCGAAATCAACCTAATTTTCCTCCAGCCCACCAACAAGCATTGCAACAAATGAAAGACGAAATCAAGGAAACTTACAATTTAAATTACTAGTATTAGTTTTTAATTATTATTGTAATGTTTTTTATTTAAATTATTATGAAATGTTTCTTTATTAAATGTAATAGTTTTTTATTAAATGTAATGTTTTTTTATTAAATGTAATATTTTTTATTAAATAGTATCTTCAGTAGTCCCATTTGGATGTCTACGTAAGACATTAATGTAAATCGAAGAAAATTGACCAACTTGAATATGAATCACACATTTCATTTGCTGATAATGGAGTCATAACTTTTTTTTCGATCACCCATTTTGGTATGAAAGTACTCAAGTACCTCCGACCAAAACGATCTTGTCTTCTGACTTCGTCCTAGAACTAACGTCTCCGAAGCGTATGCCTAAGCTTGACACAAAACTATCTCCTCATCGGTAGTCCACGAAGGTTTGAAACACATTATTTTATATAGTACAAATATTGTGTGATGTTAAAATAATGATTTGGAAGTGTGAGAGAAATGGTTAAATGGTTGGGTATTTATAGGGTAAAGTGTTTAATTTTAAAATTAATTTTTTATATGTAACGGTCAAATGTCAAATAGTTAAAATTAATTTTGATTTTTCTAATTTTTAAAGTGGTCGTGGCTTAGACCGAATTCGTCGAGTCGACTCGGTCGCCGCAAGGGGCCGACCGAGTTCGACTTCATTCAACCAAATCAAAGACCGACGTCGTTGCTACCAGCCTAATGTTTTTATTTTTTTGAATAAAAAAATTGAATTAGGTCGCCTTGTTGTGGTAAATAGTTCATTGTAGGTCGCCAAAGAGAGAAAGCTGATGTGGCAGAAAAAATGGAGGTCGCACTAGATCGCTGTTGTGGGTAGCCTAAGTAAGTTTATAAACTTATACAAGGAGGGTTTGGTAAGCCAACAAGTTGTGGCTTATATAAGAGTACGTGTATTTATGTAAGAGTATTATATAAAAAGACTTGTATACCCTTATTTACTGTAACACCCCCAATTTCACAAAGCAACGAAATTCCAACTTTGAGTTTTACTTCATAGCACATCACACACAGTCATAAAAAATGACCTCAAAACAGACGTTTTATAAAAATAAACCATTCGATAATTTGATAAATATCAGAGTTTAAATAAAAAGAGGTCCCAACAATTCTTATCGAATGGTAACTGTTTGTTTTGTCTTCACTTTATCCCACACGACTCCATGCTTCAGTTGCTCTTAAACCTACATACCTGAGAATACATGCTAAAATGTCCATACAACGGTTGAGTGAATTCATAGGGTTTTAAGTAAATAATAAAGCTTTTGAACACCTAAGAATCTCATTCACTGACGACAATGTAACACATACAATATCTATATTCCACAATATTAAGCTAAGCTCATGAGACCGATGCCTTAACAATAATATAAATATGCCCTAGTCAGGTATCTTGCCCAATACCCCTGCCTCTTCGTACAACACACTCAGCTGAGCCTCTAACTCATAGGTGCGATCTGCCCGGGCGAGGGACGTCATTCCCAATGGATCTATTCGTCTGTACCAGTGCCTACCCATTACAATTAGTTAACAGTTCACGACTTTTAGGGACTTTACAAATGGCAATACACAACTTAGAATCACTAATAGTGGCTCATAATCAATACAATCAATGCTTGTGTTTATCTTTCAAAAGCATTCAATCAAACGGCGTTTATATACAATAACTTGTATTCGTTCAATGCATATATTCAAACAACATATGTCTATTTTACAAACAACATGTAGTCCCCCTCGCGGGTTTTATAAAACATATAAAGCAGTAAAAGCGATACTATGAACTCACATGATATAGCTATTACACGTTGATCAAGAAATAAACGTCTGATAGTCGACACACGACTTCACAAGATAACAATCACTTGTTGATCGAGAACGAATGGTCGACATATGACCGAACGAGACCTCACATGGTGAGGCACGTCTTAGATTCGAGACTAAGAATAAGTCATCATATATGTAAATAGTGAACTTTAGAAGGTTTGGACATTGTATAAGTTTTGTAAACTTTTTATAAACCTTTGATAGCAATTTATCATGTATCATCCAATTTTGACAATTAAGCATTAAAACCCATTAGTGGCCCATTACATGTTCATGTGTATAAGTCCATTTCAAACTCAATATTGACCTTCAAATACATTATTAATCTTAGTCCCAATAATGGCCCAATAGCTATTATAAGTTTATGTTGGGCTTTTATGGCCCAAGTCTACTTTATATGCATTACGGGTTCTAAAACGCCTCATAACGATGTTAACTTATTATTTCACGTTGTTCGGGTCTTGGGTATTCTAACTATCAGTATATAATGAGTCCATAGTTCCCGATAAGTGGGTCCTACCACTTCAGTTTTTATAAAAATCAACACGATTTACGTTAATTTCATATGGTCCAATTCTTTCAATTTTCCCGATGTACCCCGTAAAAAAGATCGTTTCTCCTAACCTGTAAATCGTCAAGGTGATTTATTTTTATAAAACATATCCTCAACTCATGTGCTTTACTGATCTTAAGTACAATTAACCATAATTTATGTTTATTATAGGTTAATTACCCATATTCATACTTAGAAGTGTTGGCTGTGATTCACAGCCAACTTCTATTCCACCTTTTAGGCCGCTATTTCTAAAACGTAAAGAACTGGTAAACCATACAATTGATTCTAATCCAACATGATCTTATCTTAACTTTTAGTTTTACATTATATTTATACGTTGGTATATGAAAAATATTAGTAAACAACCAATCAATACAGCAAGTCAGATTCTGACCTAGTTTACTAAATTAGCCATAACTTACTCTTCGAAAATCGCCCCGTGACGTTCCGCCCAGAGAATCCATCACAAAATCATTGTCCATCAATATATCCAACAATTTCACATCCAACACCTACTAATATAGTCAAGAAAATCGTTTTTATAACTGATCATAACTCTATATCGTGATTATTATATTCTTAGTGCTTATCTAGTCATGATTTAAAAATCCATATACAATGTTCAACACATACTAATTAGAAACTACAAAATCAAAATCAGTAGCAAGATGAACTTTACATATATATAGTAAATCAATATGTAACACCCCCAAATTTATAAAACTCAATACAGCGGAAGACTCGTTGGTGTTATGGGATAGCACATTACTCACATCATACACAACGCATAAAAATCGCGTCGTTTAATAATAAAGCATTTCCATTCATAAATATCAAATTTACATAGGTCCCAAGTCATGGTCATTTCATACAATTTTACAAAAGATTTGAATGGAAATTGTTATTTAAGTGTGGGCCATGAATTCTTATTGTCTTCCCGAGAATTACCTTCAAGTACCTGAGACAAAACATGTTAAAAGAAAAGGTCAGCGATAACGCCGAGTGAATTCATAGAGTTTAATAAAATCCATCATTATAACATCGGTATAAAATTATTACCGAAAATCATTTTGTACAATCTTTGTAATAGGCCATAAAATAGCCAAAATCATTTTATACAAATCCTTGTCAAAATCATAATATAGGCTTTTGCCTTCAAAATCATTATACGAACCAATGTTGTAAAAATATATCATACAATACGTTTTATAACGTTGTATGGAGTTAAATAAAAACCGTTATATGATTATGGTTATGAAAAAACAAAACACAAACATAATATCAATAATATGACCCCGTATTGCTAGTCAGGCAATATATCGTAATTCGGTGCGTATAGCAGTATTTCGTTAATTGGATTATTATAAGTCGCATGACATTGTTACCTTACTACAACAAACAACGGGTAGCTAACCCGATACTCAATTTTCCCATCTAAATTAGCGTGTCGTCACAAAGGTCACGCTATGGAAATCTTCTCATACATAAATTCGCTTACCAATCAATGTGGCACGACGGGGATCAACCGTCAAGACGCTAACTGGGGTGATCGTCCCCAAATAGTACTATTATATGCATAAGCGTCTACCAAATCCCGGTAGTTCACAATTCATGATAATGGGACTTTTAGTGACATAACCTAACTTTAATAATCTATTTAATTTCATTTATCGGGTCATATAATCATTCATCGGGTCATACAATCATTCGGGTCCAAATCAATAAATAAACAATTGGGACAATTAGTGTCCTATTTCATAAAAACTAACATATTATCTCCCTCGTGGGTTTATAAAATATTTCATAAAAACATTTAAAAGAGTGCGAGGCTATGAACTCACGTTGATGTGGGAAGGCGGTTATCGGCGATTCGGATGTACGGTACGTGCTTGATTGTAGTAAAATACAACTCTTGTTTAGGAAAACAAAGAGCGTAAATAGCGGTAAGTATCGAGTGATGATTTTAGGAAAAATCAACACTAATGACCCACAATCAAATAAAATGAGAGAAGAAGTTCGTTTCCCAAGGAGGTATGGTGTTGTGAATTAACTTGTATTTCTTTGAGATTAATATTGAGAGATGGAATGACGGTTTCGTGAAAATCACACTAAGACGTAAAAAACGTAAACGTAAAGCCGTAGAAAAACCACAAAAATTAAAAATTATTAAAACCAAAAACAAAATCAAGAAAAGATTAAAGAGCTAAAAACAAGTCTCAAATAATATAAACAAAGATAAAAATCCAACAAAGATATTTTAAAACCTTTTATTAATTAAATAATTAATTTTAAATGCTAATTAAAGCCCTAAAATTAAATTTAACTAATTCAAAAGTCTAAAATATGATTTTATTGAATAATCACTTAACTTATATTATTAGAAGACTAAAAAGTAATTTTCTAAAAATTAAAACCTATTAAAACTATTTTTAAAATTCTAAAAATGATTTGAAATAAATAAAAACTAATTAAACTTAAAATAATTATAAAAATAAATCTAAAAGCTTAAAAATTATTCTAAAAATGGAAATGATCCTAATTAATGCTAAAGAACTTAAGAAAAATGAAAAATAAAGAAAAAGAAAATTTTGAAATTTAAATAATAAAATAATAATAAAATAATGCTAAAAATAAAAAGTTTCTAAAATTTAAAATAAAAAAATTATAAAAATCCTAAATAATATATCTAAGAGAAAAATACAAATTATAGCTTCTAAACTTTTTTTAATAATTTTATAAAAATCTTTAAAGTTTATAAAAAACCTTAAAATATTATAAAATTAAAAATAAAAGTTTTTGAAACCAAAACTTGATGTAAACCTCAAAAATATATTTTAAAAACTAAAAACTATTTTTCCTATAAATAAAAACTCTTTTTGGTATTTTTTAATGATTTATTAAAAACGTATATTAAATAAATCCTAATAAATAATCTATTAATGGGAAAAATATTAAAACTGGCTAGAAAAATCAATAATCTAAATAAGACTCTAGGAAAAATGAAATAAGCAAAAATGAGAAGTAAATAAGCTGGAAAATAAGGTAATAAGCTACGGCTTATTTAAAAGCAAAGGAAAAAGAAACGTGTTAAGTATTAAACAAATCCTCCCTTGGTCAGTAAAAGACCCAAGGGCAGGATGGTTAAGGTGTTGGTGTTGTGAACGGCTGGTCACGGGTTCGAGTCTGATAACCCCCTTTTTACTCTTTTTTTTTTATTTTTGCTTTTTAAACCTTTACAAACCAAACACTGACCTCTAATCAGCTTAGAAACACAAAACACTTTCCTTTTTAGCCAAGATTCATCCAAATTCAAATCAAAAAACGTGAGCAGTTCATTTGAACACTTAGCAGGTTTGCACTTTGAGTTCACAAGTGATAAAAGGCCAAAGGATTGACCTATTGAGCTTATTTGGTGATTATTTTTGGAGCAATAAGGCACTCTTGTGATCCTTTGATCACAAGAAGTCAGGACAAGCAGTAATCAAACACACTTAACAAGCACAAAGATCAAATCCAAAGCACCCTAGGCCTATGCAGTTTCTGTAACAGATTAGCTAAACCAGTGGTCTTAAGAGCTTATATCTTGCACCCTAATGACTTCTAAGAGGTCAAATTAAGCATACACAAACACCAACCAGCATACAAACCAAATCAATACTAAAATAACCCTATCACTTAACAAATTTCAGAGATCTGAGCATAAATTATAGGCAAAACTGGCAGTTTATTGCATAAGCAGATTTTTGCACTCACTTTTCTTTTAAAACACTTAAACAAACTCCCAAATTGTTCTAAACTGGTTACCAACTAACTTCTAACCTAGCTTAAACTTAACCAATTACTTTAACACCTTTTAACAGCTTGAATCAAATGATCTCCCCTGCTAAAACCTATTGCCAAACACCTCTTTATTTTCTGAAAACCAATTTTTATCAAACCAAAACTCTTTAACACCTAACCAATTTGATTCATACACTATCTAACATGCATAACATAACATGAGAACACAAATCAAAGCAGACTAACACACTTATGCATCAAATCACATAGGATCATATGAACAAGCAATGTTTCTGAATTTTCAAGGAGAAAAAGAGAGAGTACCTCAGGGCTTTACATCCAAAGCCCTAGAGGGTGTATAACCCTCCTCCAATCCAACCCGGGTTGGAGCAGATCCTTGAACACCAATCCTTCAAACCTGCTTAACAAAATCAAAGGAAAAGAACAAAATAACAAGCAATATGATATTTCTGATTCTTTTCTCCTTTCTTAAAAATTTTACCAAAACTTTTTCCAATCTATGAAACACGTTTTCTATATTACCTAAACACAAACAACTTGAAATTCCAACACCAAAACTTAATGTAGCAGATTCACTCAAAAATTACTCAAATTTTCAAAACCTTGAAATACTTTGAAACCTCAAACTTACTTTACCAAACAAACATATGGAACTCAGAATCCTTCACAAACAATAATACCAACTTTAATAAAGATAAAAAGGAATTAAATGCTTTTAAAAACAAAACCAACTTTTATTTAAAATTAAAAGGAATTACAATATTTTTTTTTGGAAGGAAACTGGAACAAGAGGATTCCCACAGGTTGGGTCTCTCTTTATAGTGCTATTAGAAGATACTAGAAGCAATAATTTACAAACCCTAATGCTTGAAAATTCCCTATTCTACCCTTGACGATTTTTGGTGCATTTTGTCCAAACTTGATCTCCACTGTTCATTTTTGCTTTGAGAGTAAGCAAATAATCTTGGACGTTCAAATGGGACACGTCACAAGTCTTGGAGACCAAGGAATGCTGTGATTGGTGAAAGGGTATTTGGGGGTTTGGACCACGTGAGTGGGATGCAGGTTTTTAGGAGTGGGAAGGGATTTGGTATGTGTGAATCACTCGTGTGAAGTTTTAATTGGGTTTTACCCAAGTAACCGTGGGGGTAAATTCTGGGAGTTAAGAATGATGAACAGTAATTCGTTTGATCCTAAAAAGGGGGAAGGTAATATGTTAACCGCGTGTTTATTTTGAATCTTTCAAAGTTGGCTCATTTAGTCCTTGTGTTTTAGAATTTGTGGCATATAAGGTTTTCAAGCCCTAAATTCGACTTTCCTTCACAAATAACTTCCATGACTTGTCACTTTTGGCTCAAATCTTTTTCCAAAGTGTTTTAAAGGATGAATTTTGCCATTTTGAATATTTCAAGGGCTGTTTTTGAACATTGTTGATCTTCCAAGGTCTTCTTTGTATCTTTACTTCATGAGGGACCATAATTGGCAATTTGAATTTGTTGAGGGACCAATCTTGCCATTTCTTCAAAGTTGAAGGACCTTTTTGCAATTTTGACAAACTTAAGGGACCAAACTTGTAATTATTAATATACAAGGGTTTTAAGTGTCATTTCTTCAATAAATGATGATCAATCTTGTTTTGTCTTCAAGTCTTCAAGGGTATTTGATGAAAATTCCATGATTAGGGCCCGGTTCTTTGTACGGCTTCGTTTCTCGTGTTCGTTTTTCCTTGATTCTTGTGATCTTTTGTCTTTTTCACGATATCCATACCTAAAACACACAAGTAAACAAACACAAGCATATATATGGTATTTTATGACATTTTAATGTATTTAAAGCCCGAAAAGAACGATGAGATCATGTATAAATGCCATCTCATCACTCCCCCATACTAAGCCATTGCCGTGCCCTCACGCAATGCTAGAATAAAGTATCTAAGCATCACCAAAGTTCAATTTTATTAACCTTTATTGAAGAGTAAAAGACTTGCAACATACTACGAGATTGTGTAAAGACATAATGCATGATTTTCATCACCAAAAAGTGACTTTTAGGGTCTAAGAATAGAAACAAGTTAATGTCCCTTAGAGTAAATTTCGTCATCCTTGATTGTCATACATTCCATGCTAAGTGCAAAAACAACATCATTGTTGGTACAAGTCACAATGCTAACACTACTCATACGTTCAAATTGTGTAATACTTTTTCTCCCCGCAATCCTAGTTATTATAAAAGGAAATAGGTTACTAGCATTTTTTATCTATTTGTCATGGATCACAAGTGATTCATATTGACTTATTTGAGTAGTTATTAGTCCGAAAGCAAAGTAGCACGATTTGATCAATAGTTAGCCGAAGGACCAAATCTTTTAAAACGGCTTCTCGTGTATCTCCTTAAGTTCATATCTTGGCATAACTCGTTTCACGATTTGAGACCTTTCTCGGACCGATATTTGGCATGTACTTCATACTTCAAATCTTGGGAAGACGTTCTTGAAATTATGGTCTTCTCTTCATATATTTGGAATTTCTTCACTTGACGTTTTTGAGAGATTCTTCATATAGGACCACGACTTCATCATTTTTCTTCAATCTTTACTTTGGATTTTTATATACAACGATCCGCCTCCTTTTCGGACTTGGATATATTTATCCTCATACCTTGTTAGGGTCTTTTTGGATAGACTTTCTCCATTCTTTAGGGGAGTAATAGCTTCTCGTCGTGTGTCTCGATCCTTCATATTGATTTTGGAATAATGATACTTCACATCATCTTTGGATCTTTAGCAAAAATAGAGCTCCTCATGCCTTGTTAGGGCCTTTTTGGATGATCGCCAATCTTCGCGTCCCGTTTCAATAAGTTATGCCTTGGCTATGAACTCTATTCAACCCCGAGCAACTTTTAAACGATCTTGCGCTAGAGGCTAAGTAACCTTTCAAACCGTACGACCTTACTTATTGCAATTATGTTTTATTCCTAATGCATTGATCTTATGGGAAGAAAAAGCCACAATTAAAAACACATGAGTTTTTGAAAGAACACTTTCATGTTCTACGTTTAGCATGATCACTTGTCTAACTCTATCATTTCTCGTTCTTCACTATTTAAAGACCTCTAATTAAAGAGACTCGTGAATACTTAGCCGTGCAAGTCAAAATTAAGCCAAATTTGGATTAGCTTTCATTAAGACTATATCAAATCAAAGTTTTGGGTTTTCAAGCCACCTATAGGATCTTGCACTTTCTTGGACTTTTTCAAGTTTAGAGAATGCGTTTTAAAGTTCCCTTGATAAGTGACTTTCTAGAATCAATTATAGGAACTTGCGAAAAGTTCTTGTTCTTAACCCGAATGAATTAAGACTTTCGCGTTTTAAAGCTCCCTATATAAAAGTCTAGCAAAACTTGAATTGAGCGGGTTAAGGAATGTAAAGGGCTCCAAATGCCCATCAAGTCAAAAATTAACTCTTATTCTACCCATCGGAAAATATACATTCGTGTCTTAAAAACACTTATGAAAACTAAGAAAAATTTTAAAATTTGGCCATTTTTAGCCTTATTATCAAAACAAAACATTGAAAATTGGAAAACGTGAGGGCGTAGCAAAGCAAGTACCTATTCACCCCCCCATACTAAAAGTAAACATTGTCCTCAATGTTTCGAGTCTAAAGGTGGAGCACCCCCATACTAGAGACGAAGAATCGAATGCTTAGGATCTAGCATGGAAAGGGTGATCAACAATATATCTAAAGCCGTTTATTAATTATGCTAAAAGATAATTGTTAGAACAATTAAGGATATGTCATGGATTCGTGAAAAACTTCTTCAAACGAACGATGGAGGCTCACGTAAACGAACACGAGAGTCTTCAATCGTAGACGATGATGATGATCTAGATAACACAATCACAAACAACCACGAGACAACGAGTTGGAAGGGTACAAGTCCCCTTATTAGTGAACATAAAGCATAAAGATAAGCATGGGATCTCCCCCACGAGGCACCTCGTTTTTGATTACCGAGTCATGAGCTCGACTCGATCCCCTCAATGCTAATTATCATTGGGGAAGGTGTCTTGGTCGGGGGCAACCATTGAAGGAATTTCCCCACCAAAGTAGTGCTTAAGCCTATGTCCATTCACCTTGAAATTGGGACCATCATCTTGAGCTAGCTCAATGGTCCCATATGGAAACACTTGTGTAATGGTGAACGGACCCGACCAACGAGATTTCAATTTCCCGGAAAATATCTTAAGACGTGAGTTAAAAAGCAACACTTGATCACCAACGTTAAAAACACGGTTTTTAATCTTTGAATCATGAAACTTTTTAGTCTTTTCTTTAAAAATTAATGAATTTTCATAAGCATTATCCCTTAATTCATCCAATTCATTCAATTGTATTTTCCGGTGATCTCCCGCGGTCTTCAAGTCAAAATTAGCATGCTTAAGGGCCCAATATGCCTTATGCTCCAATTCAATGGGCAAATGACAATTCTTCCCATAGACTAACTTATAAGGAGTGCAACCGATAGGTGTCTTATAAGCGGTCCTAAAGGCCCATAAAGCGTCATCGAGTTTGTCGGACCATGAAGCACGGTTTTCTCCAATCAACCTTTCTAAAATCCTCTTCAAAGCTCGGTTCGAAACCTCGACTTGCCCACTCGTTTGCGGGTGATAAGCCGTAGAAAGACGATGTGTAACCCCATATTTCTTTAGAACCTTTTCGAATTGGTCATTACAAAAATGGGTTCCACGATCGCTTATAATAGCACGAGGGGTTCCGAACCGAGAGAATAGTTGCTTCAAAAACTTCACTACCACACGAGCATCATTAGTAGGCAAAGCCTTAGCTTCCACCCACTTAGAAAGGTAGTCCACCGCGACGAGGATATATTTGTTGCCATGAGACGATGGGAACGGCCCCATAAAGTCTATTCCCCATATGTCGAAAATCTCACACACTTGAATTATATTTTGCGGCATTTCATCACGTTGAGACGATTTTCCTTGACGTTGGCACGAATCACACGACTTCACAAGTGCGTGTGCATCACGATAGATAGAAGGCCAAAAGAAACCGGCATCGAACACTTTCTTAGCCGTGAGATTAGCACCGTGGTGACCACCCGTGGGTCCCTCGTGACAAGCTCTAAGGATATTAGAAGCTTCGGTACCAAACACACAACGTCGAACGAGTTGATCCGCACAAATCCGAAAGAGATAAGGGTCGTCCCAAAAATAGAACTTGACGTCACGAAAGAATTTTCGTTTTTGTTGTGTCGTCATACCCTTGATTATGAAATTGCCCGCATGGTAATTTGCAATGTCGGCAAACCATGGGGTGGTGTCTTTAGAATTCACTACACCGAGAGTCTCAAGAGGAAATGTTTCGGTAATTTCCTTGTTCTCGAAAACATCTTTGTGAGGATCTTCTAGACGAGAGAGATGATCGGCCGCTAGATTCTCGGCTCCTTTTTTGTCAAGCACGGTGACATCAAATTCTTGGAGGAGGAGCATCCAACGAAGCAATCTCGGCTTAGCATCTTGCTTAGCTAAGAGATACTTGATAGCCGAATGGTCGGTATACACAATGCTTTTAGTTAAGACGAGATAAGGTCGGAATTTCTCAAAAGCATAGACCACGGCAAGGAATTCCTTTTCCGTTGTGGTGTACTTTAATTGAGCCTCGGTCATCGTCTTACTAGCATAGTGGATAGGACGGAAATGCTTGTCGTAACGTTGCCCTAAGACGGCCCCTATAGCATAATCACTTGCATCGCACATGATTTCAAAGGGTAATTCCCAATTAGGAGCAACAAGAATGGGAGCTTCGGTAAGTTTCCTTTTTAGAGTCTCGAAAGCCTTAACACAATCCTCATTAAAGTTAAAAGGAGCATCCTTCTCGAGAAGGTGTGTCATAGGACGAGAAATCTTCGAAAAGTCCTTGATGAAACGACGATAAAAGCCCGCGTGGCCTAGGAAACTACGAACTCCCTTAACGGTTTTGGGATGAGGTAACTTGGCGATGACGTCTACTTTAGCTTTATCGACCTCAATCCCCGCCTTCGACACCTTATGTCCTAAGACGATTCCTTGTTTACACATGAAATGACATTTCTCCCAATTAAGCACAAGATTGGTTTCTTCACAACGTTTTAACATTTGTTCGAGATTAGATAAACATGACGTGAACGAATTACCAAACACCGAGAAGTCATCCATAAACACTTCCATCGACTTCTCGATCATGTCGTGAAAAATCGCCATCATACACCGTTGAAACGTACCGGGTGCATTACAAAGTCCGAAAGGCATCCTACGATAAGCGAACGTTCCATAAGGACACGTAAACGTAGTCTTCTCTTGATCACGAGGGTCGATAGGAATTTGAAAGTAACCGGAAAAACCATCTAAAAAGCAATAGAATTCATTTCCCGCAAGTCGCTCCAACATTTGATCCATGAAGGGCAAAGGAAAGTGGTCTTTACGAGTGGCGTCATTTAACTTTCGGTAGTCAATACACACCCTCCAACCGGTCACAACACGAGTGGGAATTAACTCGTTGTTTTCATTAGGCACAACGGTCATTCCTCCCTTTTTAGGGACACAATGGATTGGGCTCACCCATGGGCTATCGGATATAGGATAAATCATTCCCGCGTCTAGGAGTTTAAGGACCTCCTTTTTAATGACATCGTGAATTTTAGGATTCACCCTTCTTTGACTTTGAATTGCGGGTTTGTAGTCCTCCTCCATTAAAATTTTGTGAGTACAAAATTTTGGGTCAATACCCTTAATGTCGGATATTTTCCACGCAATTGCCCCTTTGTGAGCCTTAAGAACTTTCAAGAGCTCGGTTTTTTCATCATTAGCAAGATCTTTTGCAATAATAACCGGCAACTTGTCATCACCTTCCAAGAATGCATATTCAAGGTGAGAAGGAAGATCTTTCAATTCAAGGATAGGCGGTTCCGCGATTGAAGATTTAGGTTCAACACTCATAACTTCCATCGGCGGAAGAAATGGTGGAATAGAAATATCATCACTAATCAACACCTCATCTTCATTGTCGATCTCATTTGAAGTGAAATCGCCTCCTTGGAATGGAGTGAGATTTGGTGTGGAATTAGCAAGAATCGGATCCAAAATAGTGGGATTGCCACTTGACGAGCTATCGGAAAAACCTAACACTTCTTGTGAAAACTCATCGCAAACCACATCAACGATGTCAATGTGATTGATGGTAGCGATTGCATAAACATGAGAAGGTTTCGAGTTTTTAGTAGCGTTTATAACAAGTTCCTCTTCGTTGAATCTCAAAGTGATAGTTCTTGCATGAACATCGATAAGCGATCTCGAAGTATCTAAAAATGAACGACCTAAGATTAGAGGAACTTGAGGATCCGCGGGGATGTCGACTACTATAAAATCAACGGGATAGTAGAACTTCCCCACTTTCACGAAAACATCTTCGGCTATTCCACATGCCATAATCGTAGAATGATCGGCCATCTCGATGGACATGTTCGAAGGAATAAGAGCCGGAAGCGAAAGCGATTTCCAAATGGAAAACGGCATCAAATTAATGCTCGCACCAAGATCGGCCAAGGCGAGGCATTCTTTCATCTCTTGTATGTCACAAGGAATGAGAAACTTTCCGGGATCACCAACTTTTTCCGGTATGCGGTTAAGATAAACCGAAGAACAATTAGCAAGCTTTGAAAGCTTTTCCTTATCGCTCATCATACTTTTAAAAGTGGAAGCGAAACGAGGCATGTATAACAACGCGTCGGCTAAACTCACATCAAAATGCACTTGTTGAAACATCTTAATAAAAAGCTCGATTTGTTGTTTGTTACGTTCTTGCATTTTCTCTTTGTTTCGTCTTGAAGGGTAGGGTAAAGGTGGTGTGGGTAAGTCATTAGGCAACGGCCTTGGAATCTCGGGTTCCACAATTGGTATTGGTGTAACCGTAGGTGTGGTTTGAGCGGTACTTCGTGGGATTGTAATGTGCTCCTTTTCGACCATCACCTCGGGTTCTTTCTCGATTTCCTTCTCCGTAGAAGTACTTGGACGAGAGATTGGTTCCTTGAAAGTTTTACCACTTCGTGTAGTAATAACCTTCATTTCTCCCTTCGGGTTTGCAATGGTATCACTAGGAAGACCACCCGAAGAAGAGGGCTTACACATGATAGCTTCAAACATTTTAGCCATTCGGTCCTCAAATTTTGATTGCCTAGCATCCGCTTTCAATAACTCTTGCTTAATCTCATGTTGTCCTAATTCCATCTTTTGTTGGTTTTGTTGAAGACGTTGGACATTTCCTTCCATTTTATTAGCATGAGTTTTAAGTTCATTAGCAAGTTCATTTTTAAGCTCGTTTTTCAACTCGGATCTTAAGCTAATCATCTCACGTTGCATATTATCAAATTTAGCATCATTTGCTTTTGCATAATCTAAAAATTCTCCTTGCAAATTTTTCGTGTGAGCATTTTGAAAACCTTGTGTAGTGTTTTGAAAATCACGGTTTTGGTTTTGATTAGAGATTTGTCCATTCCCACTTTGATAATTCCCTTTGTTGTAATTGCGTGTGTTGCCTTGGTAATTACCTTGGTTGTTGTTTCGATAATTATTAGCATTTTGGTTTGGTGGAGCTTGATTTTGGCGGGAACCTTGGCCGTTTTGGTTGTAAGTCCCCGTTGCTACATAAGCACTCGAAGTGTTACCATCCGCGGTAATGCACTCGGATAAATCATGAGCTCCTCCACACGATAAACAACTCTTAGCAACCGCTTTAACCGAAGCGGAATTGGAAGCTTCTTGAGCCTTCCAATGGGACATTAGATTAGCAAATCTATCAAAAAACCGATTTTCCTCATTAGCTTCATCATGTAAGGCGTTAATGCTACGAGACGATTGTGACGAAGATGACGAACCCATATTGGCAACACTCGGTGTGTTACGAGGGCTATAAACCTTAGATCGATTTTCAATGATTTGTAAAGCCTCATTTGTCGTCTTGCACAAAAAATTACCACCCGCGGCGGCATTCAAATAATCTCGTTCATGATCATTAAGCCCATTATAAAATGTATCAATTTGATGCAATTCCGAAAAATCATGGTGAGGACATTCATGCAACATCTCCTTAAATCGTTCCCATGCCATTGAAAAACTTTCATTGTTACGTTGCACAAATCGTGAAATCTCATTTTTTAAGTGTGTTGTTTTCGATGGTGGAAAAAACTTGTTCACAAACTTAGAAACGAGATCGGCCCATGTCAAAATCGAATTTGGCGGTTCTTTCTCGAGCCAAATTTTTGCGGGTCCATCCAACGAGTATGGAAACAACATCATCTTAATGGCGTCATGCGGAACATCTTTGAATTTGCTAGTGGCGGTGAGACGGTTGAAATTCCTAATATGGTAATGCGGGTTGTCTTTCTCATGACCTCGAAATTTGTTTGCTTGTAGCATCGACATTAAACCCGTCTTAATCTCGAAATTCTCCGCAAGGATGGCGGGAATAACAATGGCCTCTCCAAAACCTCGGTGGGTGCTTGTAGCAACTCCATCATAGTACGATTAGCCATTACGACTTCTTGTTCTATAATAGGTTCAACAATTGGAGGTTCTTCAACAATCAACGATCCTTGATTTGCTTGCTTTTGTAGACGTTTACGAGCTCGTTTAGCTTGATTACGAGTGATCATAAACTTCACGAAGAATGGGAGGTGAGCAAAGAAGATTCTTTTTGGTTGTTTTGTGGATTTTCAATTTTTTTGTGTTTTTGATGATATTTAATTTTTTGGATTTTGGTGTATCTTCGTAGACAACAATCTACAAAATCTCTCCTCGAATCAAACTCTTGATTAAAGAAGCCTCAAAGGAATGAAAACGATTACGTGGAGTGAACGCCTTCGAATGACTTTAGAACTTTGGTGAAAACCAAATTGTTCACGAGGGTTTAATCACAAAGAAAACCAAGCAAATATAGTATACGTATTAATACTTTGGGCGGCAAAACCCTCGATTAGCCTTCAATCTCAAAATACTCACAAGCAAGCGGGGAAACGAGGCGGCGCAAAGCACTTAAGAGCCTTTTTCCTTAGGGTATATTTTATAATACCCGCCTTATACCCACCTTATAGTTTGTATTTTTCAAAATCGAGCTTCTCGAAAGTATTTATCTATTTTTGCCTTTTCTTTTTGTTTGAGATTCGAATACAATGATCGAGTGATGAAATCCCGAATCAAGGTTGTGTTTTCACACTTTTGGAGATATTGTATTTTGGTTGTGATACTTAATACAATATATTAATAATATTCACAAAGAAAAACCGAGAAAACCGATAATACGTGTTAAGGGAGTTCCACTTAACACAAATACTATTTATGGATAATATCAAAAACAAAATTTTCCAAATTAAATCACGACACACCTCCCCGGCAGCGGCGCCAAAAATGATTGTAGTAAAATACAACTCTTGTTTAGGAAAACAAAGAGCGTAAATAGCGGTAAGTATCGAGTGATGATTTTAGGAAAAATCAACACTAATGACCCACAATCAAATAAAATGAGAGAAGAAGTTCGTTTCCCAAGGAGGTATGGTGTTGTGAATTAACTTGTATTTCTTTGAGATTAATATTGAGAGATGGAATGACGGTTTCGTGAAAATCACACTAAGACGTAAAAAACGTAAACGTAAAGCCGTAGAAAAACCACAAAAATTAAAAATTATTAAAACCAAAAACAAAATCAAGAAAAGATTAAAGAGCTAAAAACAAGTCTCAAATAATATAAACAAAGATAAAAATCCAACAAAGATATTTTAAAACCTTTTATTAATTAAATAATTAATTTTAAATGCTAATTAAAGCCCTAAAATTAAATTTAACTAATTCAAAAGTCTAAAATATGATTTTATTGAATAATCACTTAACTTATATTATTAGAAGACTAAAAAGTAATTTTCTAAAAATTAAAACCTATTAAAACTATTTTTAAAATTCTAAAAATGATTTGAAATAAATAAAAACTAATTAAACTTAAAATAATTATAAAAATAAATCTAAAAGCTTAAAAATTATTCTAAAAATGGAAATGATCCTAATTAATGCTAAAGAACTTAAGAAAAATGAAAAATAAAGAAAAAGAAAATTTTGAAATTTAAATAATAAAATAATAATAAAATAATGCTAAAAATAAAAAGTTTCTAAAATTTAAAATAAAAAAATTATAAAAATCCTAAATAATATATCTAAGAGAAAAATACAAATTATAGCTTCTAAACTTTTTTTAATAATTTTATAAAAATCTTTAAAGTTTATAAAAAACCTTAAAATATTATAAAATTAAAAATAAAAGTTTTTGAAACCAAAACTTGATGTAAACCTCAAAAATATATTTTAAAAACTAAAAACTATTTTTCCTATAAATAAAAACTCTTTTTGGTATTTTTTAATGATTTATTAAAAACGTATATTAAATAAATCCTAATAAATAATCTATTAATGGGAAAAATATTAAAACTGGCTAGAAAAATCAATAATCTAAATAAGACTCTAGGAAAAATGAAATAAGCAAAAATGAGAAGTAAATAAGCTGGAAAATAAGGTAATAAGCTACGGCTTATTTAAAAGCAAAGGAAAAAGAAACGTGTTAAGTATTAAACAAATCCTCCCTTGGTCAGTAAAAGACCCAAGGGCAGGATGGTTAAGGTGTTGGTGTTGTGAACGGCTGGTCACGGGTTCGAGTCTGATAACCCCCTTTTTACTCTTTTTTTTTTATTTTTGCTTTTTAAACCTTTACAAACCAAACACTGACCTCTAATCAGCTTAGAAACACAAAACACTTTCCTTTTTAGCCAAGATTCATCCAAATTCAAATCAAAAAACGTGAGCAGTTCATTTGAACACTTAGCAGGTTTGCACTTTGAGTTCACAAGTGATAAAAGGCCAAATGATTGACCTATTGAGCTTATTTGGTGATTATTTTTGGAGCAATAAGGCACTCTTGTGATCCTTTGATCACAAGAAGTCAGGACAAGCAGTAATCAAACACACTTAACAAGCACAAAGATCAAATCCAAAGCACCCTAGGCCTATGCAGTTTCTGTAACAGATTAGCTAAACCAGTGGTCTTAAGAGCTTATATCTTGCACCCTAATGACTTCTAAGAGGTCAAATTAAGCATACACAAACACCAACCAGCATACAAACCAAATCAATACTAAAATAACCCTATCACTTAACAAATTTCAGAGATCTGAGCATAAATTATAGGCAAAACTGGCAGTTTATTGCATAAGCAGATTTTTGCACTCACTTTTCTTTTAAAACACTTAAACAAACTCCCAAATTGTTCTAAACTGGTTACCAACTAACTTCTAACCTAGCTTAAACTTAACCAATTACTTTAACACCTTTTAACAGCTTGAATCAAATGATCTCCCCTGCTAAAACCTATTGCCAAACACCTCTTTATTTTCTGAAAACCAATTTTTATCAAACCAAAACTCTTTAACACCTAACCAATTTGATTCATACACTATCTAACATGCATAACATAACATGAGAACACAAATCAAAGCAGACTAACACACTTATGCATCAAATCACATAGGATCATATGAACAAGCAATGTTTCTGAATTTTCAAGGAGAAAAAGAGAGAGTACCTCAGGGCTTTACATCCAAAGCCCTAGAGGGTGTATAACCCTCCTCCAATCCAACCCGGGTTGGAGCAGATCCTTGAACACCAATCCTTCAAACCTGCTTAACAAAATCAAAGGAAAAGAACAAAATAACAAGCAATATGATATTTCTGATTCTTTTCTCCTTTCTTAAAAATTTTACCAAAACTTTTTCCAATCTATGAAACACGTTTTCTATATTACCTAAACACAAACAACTTGAAATTCCAACACCAAAACTTAATGTAGCAGATTCACTCAAAAATTACTCAAATTTTCAAAACCTTGAAATACTTTGAAACCTCAAACTTACTTTACCAAACAAACATATGGAACTCAGAATCCTTCACAAACAATAATACCAACTTTAATAAAGATAAAAAGGAATTAAATGCTTTTAAAAACAAAACCAACTTTTATTTAAAATTAAAAGGAATTACAATATTTTTTTTTGGAAGGAAACTGGAACAAGAGGATTCCCACAGGTTGGGTCTCTCTTTATAGTGCTATTAGAAGATACTAGAAGCAATAATTTACAAACCCTAATGCTTGAAAATTCCCTATTCTACCCTTGACGATTTTTGGTGCATTTTGTCCAAACTTGATCTCCACTGTTCATTTTTGCTTTGAGAGTAAGCAAATAATCTTGGACGTTCAAATGGGACACGTCACAAGTCTTGGAGACCAAGGAATGCTGTGATTGGTGAAAGGGTATTTGGGGGTTTGGACCACGTGAGTGGGATGCAGGTTTTTAGGAGTGGGAAGGGATTTGGTATGTGTGAATCACTCGTGTGAAGTTTTAATTGGGTTTTACCCAAGTAACCGTGGGGGTAAATTCTGGGAGTTAAGAATGATGAACAGTAATTCGTTTGATCCTAAAAAGGGGGAAGGTAATATGTTAACCGCGTGTTTATTTTGAATCTTTCAAAGTTGGCTCATTTAGTCCTTGTGTTTTAGAATTTGTGGCATATAAGGTTTTCAAGCCCTAAATTCGACTTTCCTTCACAAATAACTTCCATGACTTGTCACTTTTGGCTCAAATCTTTTTCCAAAGTGTTTTAAAGGATGAATTTTGCCATTTTGAATATTTCAAGGGCTGTTTTTGAACATTGTTGATCTTCCAAGGTCTTCTTTGTATCTTTACTTCATGAGGGACCATAATTGGCAATTTGAATTTGTTGAGGGACCAATCTTGCCATTTCTTCAAAGTTGAAGGACCTTTTTGCAATTTTGACAAACTTAAGGGACCAAACTTGTAATTATTAATATACAAGGGTTTTAAGTGTCATTTCTTCAATAAATGATGATCAATCTTGTTTTGTCTTCAAGTCTTCAAGGGTATTTGATGAAAATTCCATGATTAGGGCCCGGTTCTTTGTACGGCTTCGTTTCTCGTGTTCGTTTTTCCTTGATTCTTGTGATCTTTTGTCTTTTTCACGATATCCATACCTAAAACACACAAGTAAACAAACACAAGCATATATATGGTATTTTATGACATTTTAATGTATTTAAAGCCCGAAAAGAACGATGAGATCATGTATAAATGCCATCTCATCAGTGCTTCAATCACGGAAACCTAGAAAAATAATACTCGTCTTAGACTCATGTCCAATGACTTTATAAAAATAACAATTATGTATACATATGATGATTATATATATATGATGATCAAGTGGGTTTACATATTCTCATTTACTCATTTTAGTATTATGTGTCGATAACTTTTATACTAGTTTACTAGTTTTACCTATTTACATGTTTTAAGTCCAATAAGCTTATTATAAGTTCTTTAACTTGTATTAATCCATTTCATACTTGTATTATCAGTATTTATACTTTACATGTTGGGCCCAAATGGGTTAAGCCCAATAAATAAGTTTATAAGTGTCTTAGCCCATTTTGTTGTATTATTACTCCAATAACGTTAACTTAGCCCGTTAATGTCCGTATGTTATATAGTTCGGGTTTTATCGGTTTTTACTTGTTATATATGTTTATATATCAGTATATGAGTTTATAAAAGTTTACATTGGACGGGTCCAACCGTCTAAGTTTTATTTAACAAAAACGTTAATTTTACGGTAATAGCCGAAAAAGTCGTAAAAATCATGTTTATAGTTTTATAACTTATAAAACTTATCAAACTACCATTTTTATAAAATGTTCATTTATTTAACCTAATACATATTTATATAAATGGAATTCATAAGTTAGTGGGTTTTAACTTCACATTTTATACTATATTATTTGAGTGCTTATATAATACTATTATACTTTAATTTTCAAAATCTGATTTTTACTTTCATGTTTACCAAAACAGCCGTATCTAGAGTTCTATATGGAGATAGAAGCTCAAATTTTTATGACATAAACTAAATGATATGTGCTCCATTTAACTCTCCTATAGCTACTGTTGAATCAGCCTATAAGTATTTCCTAAAAATCGTCCAAAACAGTGAACTCAGATTTGTACTCTAAACTTGTTTTGATCATATCTCACTCATTATAATGATTCCATTGCATGGCCAACTCTCACATGTGTACAAGACATATTATTACTGTATATTAATCTATTCAAGCCATTTTATCAGTTTATCACATGGTTCTTTACTGTTTTATACAGCCATCATTTTAAGCATGATTTTAACCTTTTTACATATAGTTTTTCATCTTTTTACCCATGATTATCAACACCAAATCCCCATACAATATTTTTATCATCATATATTCATCATATACATATAAAATAGGAAAGAAAATACATGATTACATAATAAAAATAACAAGAGGATGGGGAGAACATTCTTTATACCACCATGATGATGTAGGTTATGATCAAGACATGGATTTTGATGGAGAAGCTTGTAATAAACCAAGACCATCTTCAAGATTACCTATCTTCATGAACTCCTTGTGAAAAATCAGCCCTAAGACTCTATAGAAACTCCTCCTTGGATGTTATAATAACCACCAATCAATAGGGCTTCAAAAGGGCTTCAACTTATGTATGAATAACATAAGATTTTATGGTAGAATCAAGATGAAATTGGGGTGTTTTGTGAGGAGTGTGGGATGGCTCAAAGGAGAGCTAGAGAGAAAAATAAGATGGTTTGCATGTGAGAAAGTGGAGTAGATAGTTTATGTTAGTGGTTTTATTTGTGTGAAAGTTTTTGGAAAGAAAACTAGGACAAGTGTCCTAGTTTATTAAGCAAACTTGACACATAAGGTGTGTTTGATAAGCTTTGCCGCCACTTGTTATGGGGGTGGGCAAGTGTAAACTTGTCCCATCCCTATTAATTTACGGGTACTCCTCGATTCTAGTTTCCTCGATTTGCGTGCCCTCGGGTCGTTTTACGAAAAATGTTTTTATAAATTATGAATCAACGGCACAAAACGAATCTAATAAAAATTGTCTCATCAAAAACGGAGTTCGAAAACGTAAATACGTAATCCTAAGGTTTCCGGTTTAGTCGTAAAGGATGTTAAATTGAAATCGTAAGTCCTAATCTCTTCTTGTAAATTTGTGAGTTTATGAACCAACATAAATTTAAAATTCCAAAATAATATTCACGGATAAATTTATTTCCCAAAATGTCGGACTGTCACCAAAGACGGTGTATGTAAACGTAAGCACGTAACGTAGAATCCTCCGGTTTAGACGTAGTCGATGCTACTTCAAGACGTAAATCCAAATTTCTTCCCAAAAATAAGTGAGTTCACAATATAACATTAAAATAATGTTTTCAAATAAATATTGAGAATAAAATATCAATCATAAATTGACGGATTGTCACACAATACATCAATTGAAATCAAATAAATTAAGATATAGACCTTCAATAATGAAGAACAACAAGATGACAACTACACCAATGTGATCAATCTTTCAAGACCCTTATAGTCCTTGATCCAACCTTTCTTTACCCATGTATCATACCATTTATATGAGCTCCAAACTCAGCTCCAAATACATTATATCACATCTTTAACAAAACTTTAAATAACTAAACCACTATCACCATTAGTTAAGATGATTAGAGATTAACAAGTTTCTAAGATCAACCCAATAATCCATCCATCCTTACTTCAACTCACTACCCAAATGATATTTTAATCAAGCTTAGAAACTCATGAAAGAGCTCTATTTACTTCAGCCCCTAAATCAACCAAATCATTCATTATTCAAGCTTAATTTCTTCAAAGAAACCCTAACCACAAGCTACTAACCATCAATCTTCAACAAGTAATCGAGTAATTTAGGTAGGAAAATTGTTGTGAATGTGTTTGTGGTATGAAAAATACGTTCAAAGTGAGGAGAGAGAGAGAATTATCAATTATTTTCCATGTATGTGTAAGTTTGATGAGAAAATGACTTATATGTGGTGTAAAAATTGTGGACAAGTGTTAGCTTAAGCTAACCATTCAACACATGAGTGGCACCATAATAAATGGTGGTTGAAGTGGGTTGATTAATAAAATAATTACCTCACAGTTTGTAAAAGCGGGTGTTGAGTCTTAGGATCTAGACTCATTTGGGATATATAACAATGATTGTAATGCACAACGGAACATAATAACAAACACAATCAAAGTTATAAACAAGGCTTTATTATTCATAAAATACTAATAAGCTAGCTACTATCCTAGGCATATTACATGACTTGACGCCTAGATGACACACACACCTCTGGTTTACATTGTATTGGAATGAGTGAATAAACCAAGACCCCTACCTCTCTTTATATACTAGTGAAACTTGGGTTACAATATATATAAATTACAGTAAGGTCCTTCATCTATTTTGTCATATTAACTCAAAGAATATAATTCCCAACAATCATACCTTAGTTGATTTGACAAAACCAATAAGTACAAGCTTCCCCTAAAGCTAATATAGATGAAGATTTCCCCTCGATACATGAATTCTTCCCCTTTTTGTCTTATCAACTCAAATAGGGATCGTCTTCCCCTTAAGAAGTGCATGTTGATGAATCTCGAACGTTAATTGGCTGGAGATAGTACTGTTTTGGTGTGTATAAGACATGTATATTACACCTCAGTTATGGATCACCGTTGGTCCCAGACCTACCTCACCATAACCGTACATTGATCCCAAATAAAATCACAACCATTGCTGGTTTAAATAATAATGTGGTTTGGTAGACCAAAATTGTTGGAAATTTACTTTATGTGACGACATTTAAGAATTCCCGTTAGTTATCATAGTCACACACGCATAGACTAGATTAGGAAACTATGTATAGTTTAGGTGGTGTGTGACTATATATACCCCTCCAAGGCTTCCAAGGAGGGGTTGTTGTTTGTGTTTTTCCATTTTCACTTTATTACATTTTCTCTTTCTTTACACACACAACCTCTCTATCTCCATCCATGGCTACCACCACCATATACCACCCTACTAGACCACCGGATCCATAAATGGCAAACTCACAATTGGCATCAGAGCCGATGGTTCAATCCTTGGATCGGTCGTGTTTTTTATCTATTGATTTGGTGGTCAAATTTTTTGGTCACAATTTGTCTAAATTTTTTGTCACGGTGGTTCTGTCTGTTGTCCATACATTCATAACTTTTTTTTGTCACGTCTTGTTTTTTTATTTTTCCCGTTTCACATCTGGTCTAGTATTTGGTTTCCTGGTTTCATTAGTTTCACATCTGGTCTCATTTTTTTGTTTCTTTTTCATTACCAGTCAAAATGTAGTCATTTTGGGTTTTGTGCCAAACATATTATTCTTCGGACCTTTATGGCCTTAAAAACACTTTAAAAAGGTTGTTTTGTCATGTGTTCCTGGGTTTCTGATATTTTTTGAAGATGAAGATAAGATATGATACCCAAAAACCAAGATCCTGAAAATCCGGAAAGGACATATTACACATTTCGATCGGAATATTGC
Source organism: Glebionis coronaria (assembly GCA_025667525.1). NCBI lineage: Eukaryota > Viridiplantae > Streptophyta > Magnoliopsida > Asterales > Asteraceae > Glebionis > Glebionis coronaria. The sequence goes on along the minus strand of CM046881.1, from coordinate 425,689,105 downwards.
GATCGCAAAAACCAAGGGTTTCTACATTGCGATCGAATATTCCGATAGCCCACATTGCGACGGCACATTGCGATGGCACATTGTGATGGGTCATTGCCATAAGTCATTGCGATGGCACATTGCGATGGCACATTGTGATGGCTTATGGCGATGGCACATTGCGATGGGATTGAGATGGCTTGTTAAAAATATTGTGATGCCTTTATTTTTTTAAAATATTGCGATGCAGTTAAATGAAAACATTGCGATGACTTCTTTTTTCTTTAAAGAAAACATTGTGACAGGTTTAACAAAAATGTTGTCCCATGTTATTTGATGATTAAAGATAGAAAATAGATGAAAAGAGATGGATTCCTAGAGAGAGAAAGTAGAGAGAAGGTGGAGAAACTTGTGAAATTAGATTCAAGAAAAATGAGAAAATCCACCCTCCTAACATGCTAGGAGGGTGCTTATATAGTCCACCCACATGCGGGCTCTCTAATGGACTATATTGTTTTGGGCCGGGCTTGAATAAATGCTTAGTACCTTGAAAGAGGCATTTTCAGCTAACCATCAAGCCCGTAATATCACGACTATTTTAACTAACTATTACAACGTTCGAATAAATATTACAATATAAACCTATGACCGAACATTCTTGTTTGACTCAATATTTTGAGGCTAACAATCTCCCCCAATGTGAGGTCATTCCTTTTCGATATTTGGAGTCCAATGGAGATTTATGAATTTTGTCATAAATGAGTCTTGAACGTGTAATAGTTGTCTTGTTCCTTCATGTTGTGATCTTTGAGCCTTTGTCGTTGTCTTTCGACTTTGTCTTTAAACTTGAGATCTTCAAATTATCCATGACTTGTCTTTGCCATCTTGCGATCTTGTGTCTTCATCCACATGCTCATACTTCGCACCATCTTAAAAGCTTGCTAAAAATCTCCTTAGAAGAGAGGTCATTCTTCTACATAAATTGATAAGGAAGATTTTGATTATCAGAGTTGCGTAAGACTTTAGCTTTCTTGATTGTTGAATGTCTTTGGGTATGAGAATGTGGTTTTGAATCTTCGACTTTGCCGAGTACACCGTAACGCCACCTTCTTGAGACAAAACATAGACACGGACTGAATGGATTTGACATTCGTCCTAACTCGGTAGCGTTTTACCTCCGGTCGGTAACGTCGAATGAAATAGGTGGTCGGGTTCTTTTTCTACGACCCTTTTGATATGATAGGCCCGGCCCCAGGACCCCTATCCCTTATGTTTAGGAGCGGGATCCGCTCAAGAACGACGGTCGTACGGGAGGAATGAAGAAGTAGTAAGGCCCCCTTCCCGCCATCTTCTTTCTCATTTCGAGGAAAAGGTGCGGAAGGAAAAGGAAACAACGGAGGGATCCGAATCGGACCTAAATGGGAAAGACCGTTACACGATATTAGATATCGTACCTGTGATTAGGTAGATTTAATTAAAAATCTCCATGACAGGGTTTCGCGGCTGTACTAGCCGTTCTCTTTACTCGACCGTCTCAAAGCAAGACTGCGAACATAAAGAGTGAATCAATTGGATAAATATCCGCTTGATTAAAGTCATCAATTCAAATTCCTGGAACAAGTTTGATTCATTAAGAATCTTACCATTGTTGCTTTCCAGTTGGCACAAGCTTGATTCATAAGAATCTCGCAAGTTACCTACCGTAGCGCTGTTTGATGTTGACGCTAGAAGGACTTCCATTCGTTACTGTGAATATTAATGAATATCCCTCTAAATGTTATGGCAAGACCATAAAGATATTGCGTAGAAACCTGAAACGAGTTTGAATCGATAAAGAAACAAACCATTGTTGCTTTTTAGTTTTACATATGTTCTATTCATAAAGAATCTCATACATGACCTACCGCAGTGCTGTTAGATGTTAACACTGGAAGGATTTCTACTCATCATTGTGAATACTGAATAGTATCACTCTGAGTGTTCTAGCAATAACGCAAGGATATAGCGTAGGACTCTCTTGATCTTCATCCGTGTGTCCTAACGATATTTGATTGATGTCTTGGCTCTAGACTTGATTTGTGCACTTTTAGTGGTCGGAGGCTGGAGCAGATGCCACCTATTCAATATCAACTATCTCGGAGTGAGAAAGTCAATAGATTTCGTGTTGATCTCCGTGACAATAAAACAAACTTCTTTTGAGAGAAGCCTGAGTCAGATAGGGAGGGGTTGTGCATTACATCATTGGGTCCATGATGCGTTGTCTTCATGATGTGTTGACCCAATTTCTGCCTAAGTTGTATGGAGGGCTAATTTCTTTACACCCTTTATCCTTACATTTCTTTTTCATTCTTCAACCCCTTCAATGCTTACCAAGACATCATTAATAGCACCTTGTTGTGATTGTTCCAGTGCTATCATCAGTACTTAGTCGGCGTTCAGCTTCGTTCACATTCTACTCCATCTTTCCTAAGGACTTCTAATAATCTATTGGATTGTCCTTGGGAAGATCCCTTTGGTTCTGGTTGGATCATAGGACTTAAACCTAACCACCCTTTTGACACCAATAACGTCGTGAATTAAAGATGTTGTGGGTATTTGATCATGACCATGAGTGCTTGAGTCTATAGATCCCATTTTAATCACATTTTCTCCCCTATCTCTAATATATAAAATCGTTTGATATTAGAGATACCAAATTTGATTAAAATATATTGTTAAAAGTAGTCTTGAAAACTTTCGGTAGAAAAATGTGACAAACTTAGCATGAATTTGGAACGCTCCCCCTCAAAAATTGATCCAATGGAATTGTCATTATGAGGATAGATCCACATTAAACTTTTGAGGATAGGAGTTGTTGAACACACAATTTTTGAAAGATTTTGAATATCATTGAGAAATTCTTGAAAAAATTGTGTTCAACGCTTTTTGAAAAATCAATTCTTTTTGGCGAAAAGGTTTTTCTAAAGTATAAACTTGAGTTCATAGACTTTGAATGTCTTGACAAATCTACTCAAGAGTAAGAAGATTTAACTTCTTTTGTTGAGGGTAAGGGCACGAAATCGTACACTCCCCCGTGAATATAGATCCGGGTTGCAATCTGAAAGTGATTACAAACCATTGTGTTGAGCTCAAAACATTGAATGTTTTGTGACAAGCTCAACCCGAGATAGATTGCTCTACCCGTTGTTGGAAATATTGTCTAAAAGATACAATTTCCTTTCTAAAAGATAGAAATGACATGTTTTGAAAAATATTTACAACTTTCATTCGAGCTTTATGTACACACCCGTGTCGTTATTGAGCGACATTTCTAGGTACGTCCATATTATCGATACTGAAAGACATGTCGAGAAGAATATTTTTGGATTTTCAAAGATTTGTCATTTTGTATTTTGCTTTTTTTCATTAATATTTACATGTAGATGTTTGATAGATGAATCAAGCAGGCTTCTTTGCTAGAATCTCCAGTTCTGCTAGAGTCAAACATCTTATACCAATTTGCCTAACAAGATACGCAAACCTCTCTTTCGAAAGAGCTTTTGTAAACAAGTCAGCTAATTGGTAATCAGTTCCAACAAAGTATTATTCAACAATACCCTTTTCAACTTGTTCCTTAATGAAGTGATATCTGACATCAATGTGCTTCGTGCGGGAATGCTGTACCGGATTGCAGGAGATGGCTATGGCAGACTTTGAGTCACAGTACATAGGTACTTTATCAAAGTAGAAGCCATAATCCGTGAGTTGTGTTCTCATCCAAAGAACTTGAGCATAACACGCAGATAGAGACACATACTCCGCTTCGGCTGATGATAATCATGTGCAATCCTGCTTCTTGGAACACCATCCCACGAGCTTATCTTGACCTAGAAATTGTGCACCACCAGAAGTACTTTTTCGTGTATCAAGACACCCTGCATGATCAGAATCTGAATAGGCCGTTAGAAAGAAACCGTTTTCCCTCGGATACCAGAGTCCCATGTGAATGATATTCTTAAGGTACCGAAAGATCCGTTTAACCTCCTCGAGGTGCTTTTCAGTGGGTCGTGCTTGATATCGTGCACAATAACACGTAGCATGTGATATATCTGGTCGGCTTGCTGTTAAGTACATGAGGGAGCCGATCATGGAACGATATCTCGTTTGATCTATTGCATCTACCTCCAAATCAGCATCTAGGGATGTGGTTGATAATGGTGTCCCAACGGGGTCACATGATGTCATACCATGCTTTTTTATTATCTCTTTACAATACTTAGCTTGGTTGATATAGATACCACTTGGGGATTGGTGAACTTGAATTCCTAGAAAGAATTTTAGTTCGCCCATCATAGACATTTCAAATTTGCTGTGCATTACTTTTTCAAACCATTTTGAAAGTTTTGGGTTTGTAGACCCGAAAATAATGTCATCAACATAAATCTGCACAAGCAAAATGTCATCCCCATATTTATAAGTGAACAAAGTTAGATCAATGAAACCTTTTGAGAAACCTTTGGAGACCAGAAATTTTGAGAGCTCGTCGTACCATGCCCTTGGAGCTTGCTTGAGTCCATAAAGTGCTTTGTGGAGACGATACACCTTGTAAGGATAATGAGGATTGACGAATCCTTCCGGCTGCGTAACATAGACTTCTTCCTTCAAAGGACCGTTAAGAAACACCGTCTTTACGTCCATTTGATAAACGATGAATCCCTTATTTGCAGCATAAGCAAGAAAAATCCTGACCGCTTCCATTCGAGCAACTGGTGCAAATGATTCTTCAAAATCAATACCCTCTTACTGTCCATACCCTTTAGCCACTAGCCTAGATTTATTCTTGATGATCGTGTTCTCTTCATCCATCTTGTTTTTCCAGATCCATCGAAGATTTAATGGTATTACATCGTATGGTCTGTCAACAAGTTCCCATACTTTAAGTCTTTCAAATTGTTGAAGTTCATCCGTCATCGATTCAATCCAAGCATGATCAGCCATGGCTTCTTTGATGTTTTTCGGTTCAGCTGAACTTACGGCGAGTGCGAACATACAAACATCGCCATCGGTGTTAAGCTGTCGTCTTGTACGAACGGGCTGTGAAGGGTTTCCAATTACTTGAACTTAAGGATGATCTCGGGTCCAGTGATGTGTTGAAGGATGTCGTTGATAGAACGTATGCATATTTGACGGATCAACATGGCGAGTAGAGGACTCTCCAATTTCGTGTACCGGTGTACCGAATGGGTTGATAAATTCGTCTTCGTCAAATAATGCATTGTCTGCTTGATTTTTGTTCTCTGGAGCAATGACGGTAGTTTTTGATGTTGTAGGAGTGATTGTTGAAGTGATATTCTGAGGAGGTAGATCTGCAGCAACCCGTGTTGAAGTAGTCAAAGTTGTATCCTTTTGTTGACGATGATCGGTATCATCATTCTTATCATGAGTGACAGCGGAAGATTTCGATACAACATATTTCTCCCCAGTGAAATATTCATCATACATTGGTCCATATAACATTTCTAACTCTTCAATTGTCGTGTTGACTGTCATATCTGCTCTTGGAACATTTTGTGGAACCAACTTTGAACTTGACGGTTCATTGCTATGGTCTTGAGTTCCGAGTTCCGTGTAGTTGTGAACTGAAGTCGTTTGTCGTTGTGGATCGGGACTTAAACTGTTTTGTTCAAGTGTAATTTCTTTTAATTCATCAAATTGGATGTGAATAGTCTCGACTATCAGTTTTGTTCTCTTGTTGTATACTCTATATTCCTTAGACCGAGTTGCATATCCCACAAGAATACATGCATCACCTTTCTCTTTCATTTTATCCAAATTTTCACCATCTCGTATTATGTAACAAGTACATCCAAAAACATGAAGGTGTTTGAGTGAAGGTTTTCGATCATGAATTATGTGATATGGTGTCTTTTCGTGTCTTGGGATAATTAAGGAGCGGTTTTGTGTGTAGCATGCGGTTGACACGGCTTTGGCCCAAAAATATAGTGTAAGTTTTGAAGCGGATAATAATGTTCGAGCAGCCTCAACTAAAGCACAGTTTCGTCTTTCAACAACGCCGTTTTGTTCGGGTGTTCGAGCAATAGATGTTTCATGTTCAATTCCTTCGACTTCAAAATAGTTTCTCAGATTTGAATTCAAGAATTTTGTACCTCTGTCAGTACGAACCACTTTAACTTGAGCTTGAAGACCACGTTGTATCAGTTTAAGGAAGCTGATGAGAACTTCAGGTGTTTCATCCTTGGACCTCAAGAAGTGAGTCCATGTGTACCTTGAGTAAATATCGACAATTACCATAATATATTTCTTCCCATTGATACTATGAACGTGCATGGGACCACACATATCCATATGGAGAAGATCTAACCGTCCTTTAGAGCTTGGTGTGGTCTTTGTTTTGAAGCTACTTCGTTTAGCTTTACAAAGCTCACAAGAAGAACAAAGATGATCTTTGATGAATTTCAAACTTGGAAGGCCTCTCACAATGTCTTTCTTGGAAAGCTAGTTGATGGTATCAAAGTTGAGGTGAGATAGACGTTGATGCCATAGCCATGCCTGAGTCGTTGAAGCTTTAGCCATGAAGCAAATTGGAGTTGATGAAGTTGTATCTTGAAGGGAAATAGTGTAGAGATCAGTACCCCGTGTACCGGTAAGTAAATCATTCCCATCATAATCACGAACAAAACATGTCTTCTTCCTGAAAGCAACCTCCAAATCCGCATCACAGAATTGACCAACCGAGAAAAGATTGTGATTGAGCCCTTCAACGTAGTATACCCTTTTGATCATAATATTCCCCTGAACCAAATCTCCATATCCTAGGATTGGTGAAAATTGATCATTTCCGAATCGGACCGTACCCAGGAACTTCTCCACGAAGTTAATTAGAAGCTTGAGATTCCCCGTCATGTGCTTCGTGCATTTGGAGTCCAGTATGAAGAGAATTATTTGTATCACCTGTAGAAGAGTTAGAACACGATGGAGCATTTGCTAAATTGGATACCACAGTAGTTGTGATTGTAGCATCAGTAGTGTCCTTAGCAATATTTAAAGGCATACTAACACTCGTTGTCACATTTTATTTCCTAACTTTAGGCATCCATTTATATCCTGGAGGACATTGATTAGCAAACCACCATTTCCAAGAGTTGCTAGCAGACTCATATAATTCCTTAATTCTGCTTCTAGGGTTCTTAGTGGTGGAGTCTGATGCATTACTTTTCTTAGTGGGGGTTGCACCAGAATGGTTCACTTTGTGTTTGGGTTTACTAGCACTAATAGGCATCGCAACTTGCTTCTTAGTTCTAGTTTCTACGCCTTTGACATTATTCATAGCACACATAGAATGATTAGCATTAGCACACTTTCCACATTTAACACAAACAAATTTCACATTCATAGCATTCAAATCATTCAAATCGTTCAAATCATTCAAATCGTTCAAATCGTCATTACATGCAATTATAGACTTTTTATTCTTAAAAATATTCAAATTCCTAGGGTGTTCTTCTACTTCCTTCATCTTCCCTTGACTCTTGTGTTTCCAGACCTTACCATTCACTTGAGTGCTCTTAAGCTGAGGCCGGCTAACACTAGCAGTGGAGACTACTACTGTAGTAGAAGACACACGAATATTAGTGTTTCTAGAAGTCTGAGGTGAGTGACTAACTTCGTTTGTGGGTTTAGTGGTCATCCTGTACATCCCTGGTTTAATCACATTATTGTGCTTAACTCTTGGTGCTATAGCATTCCTTATGGATTGAGTATGTGGAAACATTTCCTTTCCATCCATCATGGGGGCAAACACAGGTTTTGCAAACGAAGAATCTGAGAAAGCAGATGGTTTTCCTAAGATAGAGGATCTATTCACTCTAGAGGCATTGGGTTGTCTAACAACAGGTTTCTTAACGCTAGGTTCCACAACTTTCCCACCCATCTTAGCAACGAGTTTCTTGAACTCTGCTATTGCTACGTCTTTTTCTTGTAACTGAGCTTTCAAATCTGAAATATCAAGACTTTTTTCGTTTAGCAATTGACATGACTCAGATAATTTTACTTCTAAAGGTGTATCATTTGAAACGCTGCTAACTTTCTTTTGCAAAGCAAGTTCAAGTGAGTGACAATGTTTTTGAAGATAATCATATCTATGTTGAAGTAACGAAAACTCTTTTTGGTCAACTTTATTCGAAAGCTCAGTTTCAAGACGTTCACATTCTTTAACTTGATCAAGATATTTGCATGCAACATCAGAATATTCATCAATATCAGCACAAGATGTAACATAAGCACACATAATATCTTTTGAGAGACATTCTTGTAAGAGTAAATCATAAGCTGTAGAAAACGCGTCTCTTTTAGGTTAATGGTCGTTCACTTCTTGTTCAAGAGATTCCACATATTTCAAATCATCGAACATTTCTTGCTTAATTAATGTTTCAAATTCCAAAATATGTTTTTGCGTTCTTTCCGCAAGCGGAATGAAAATACTTTTCACAAGCACATTTATATCATGAGGAATTTCTTTGTCTCCTTTCAAAAGTTCACGTTTTTTCCAGTCATCATCAACAATCTTTTTGAAATTTTCAATGTTACTCTTGAGAATACGGAGTGCTTGCTTACTCTTGCTTACAGAAGCTTTAAATGGCAAGTATTCAATAAAGTTTGAAACATTAGTTTTCTTAGTGGCAAAAGCTTGTCTCCATTTAATTCTTATTTGTTCACATTCGAAAAATATTTGCTCACTATTTTTCTGTGTTTGCAGTTTGAAAAGACCATAAAGACTGTTTTCATAAGCATAATTATATGGTTTCACAAATTCTTTATTAACTTTTGGTCTACTCTCTTCTTCCACATCGTTTGTCTCTTCACTATCGGGCCTAACAACAAGGCAGTCAAGATCGGCCCATTGGGACTCATCAAGATATAAGTGCTGATTCTCAGATTGAGCTTGCTCAAGGTACTTAGGATTAGCAAAACTAGGTCTATCCTTGAAAAACGAACGAGGTGCCAACATTCTCATGGTTTGAATTGATTGATTAGTTTTGTAAACAATTTTCTTGTAAAAATCAAGTTGAGTTTCAAGTTCCACCATTTTGTCGATGTCATTCGCTTGTTTAGTTTTGAAATCCTTTTCCATCTTTTCAACCACAGCTTTCTTTTCATTAACAAGTTTAGTTTTATCCTCTTAAAGAAAACTATTTACTTGAGTTAGCTCATTAACTTTAGTGGTAGCAAGATACGTTTTGTGACGTTCAGTACTCAAAGAGGTGTTATAATTACGTTTCTCTTGTTCAAGAAGCTTAAGAGTTTCGTTATATTTCTCTTGAAAATCGTCCTTTTTAACATTAATTAAACACCCTTTGTATCCTTAAACCTCATTGGTCTTTTGAAGAAGCTGAGCTCTATAGCTATCAATGGTCTCACTAGATTTAATTAGAGCAACTTTACATTCTTCAAAATTTTGAGTGAGCGTAGCGTTTGCCTTCTTTTATTGCTTGTGTCTCTTTCTAGTTTCTTTGACATCTTTTTGTAAAGAATCAATTAAGTTAGCAAGCGCAATACGCTCCTCGTCATCATCATACTCATTTGCATGTTGATCATCCTCAGACTCATTATTGCACATGTCTGATGAATCGGGTGTGGTATTGCTATCAACCGTCTCCATCATACATGTGTCATTAATGGCTTTGGGTAGCTCAGAATGCTCATGAATATTACCAAACACATTATATTCCTCTTCAAGGTGTACCTTATCGATTGGCTCAGTGTCAAAGATAGGACCATTGTCATCTTCAGTGACGTTGAGAACTTCTTCAACATTTGCCATGTACGAGTAATGTGCTTCAAGTTCTTGATCAGAGGCTTCATCATCAGTATCATCAAGCATTGCTCCTTCCTCATCCGATAGTTTAACCCTAGCTTCCATCTTCTTGCATAGCAGCATCTTTTCCTTATGATAGCCAGAGTCCCTAACCCGTTTCGGCTTCCTACATTCCTTTGCCATATGCCCATAGCCTTGACAATTAAAGCACTGAATCCCACTTTGTTGAACCACTGGAGTACCAACAGTTTCCCTATTCCCAACAGTAGTAGAAATCCTCTGAGTATCATACTTAGCAGTTTGTCGATCATACCGTGCAGAACCCTCAACATGTGTTGGATTACGTCGATCATACCTAGGAGGACTTTCATCACGTTGACGTGTGTCATACCTTCGAGGACTCTCAACATATTGGTTCCTTGTATTTGATGATGTTCAAAGATTGTTATTGGTGGGTTTGAAGATTTTCTTGTAGGTCTTCATAATGAAAGCAATTTGTTGCTTCATCTCCCTATCCTTCTGAGCTAGTTCTTCATCACTGTCCTCTTCAGATGATGGCTCAGGTGATGGTGATGGTGCTCTTGGTTCTTTGTCACGTGATCGTGTGGGAGCAGAATACTTAGATGAAATGGAGTATCTTGGTGAGGAGGATGTAGTGGAGTACCTTGGTGAGGATGATGTAGTGGAGTATGACTTTGGAGCACGAGAGCGATGATCTTGAACGTGTTGAGCGGTAGACACCAAAACAAGTGGATTAGCAGTCTTTGCTATCCTTTCAGCTCGAAGTTGATTCGCCTCATTTTGAAATTGTTTCAAAATGTCAAAGAGCGTGTGATAGTTGACCTCGTCTAACTTACTCTGTTGTTTCACCAAAGTTACAAACCGTGTCCACTCAGGTTGAAGTTGCTGTAGAAATTGCACATTGCCTTGCATGGTGGAGACTTACAAATTGTTTGTTGTCATGTCATTCATCATCTTGTAGAACCTTGAGTAATATGAATCAATTGATTCCCCATCCAATGAAGTAAACTTACCAAAGTTCCAGAACAAGTTAGTTTTGACATCTTGCTTGTTAAGTGATTCACCTTGTTGCAAGCGTTCAATGGAAAACCACATTTCTTTTGCAGTAGAGCATGCATCAACCGTTGAGTAAATATCATCCCCAATCCCACTTAGAATCAAATAGATTTCTTCTTTCTCTGCATCAATCCAAGCACGTTTCTCTTTCAAAGTGTTCTCATATGTTTCCTCAATTGTTTGCTCATCAGACCCGGTCGTCGAGTCGGTTGCAGGAATTGCAGGAATGGTGATTGTAGTGAGAGTATAGGGTCCTTCTTTGATGCAACGGCGAAGAACATCACCATTAGGTTTTGTGTCAAGATATCAAGGAATCGTGATTGCCATTGTGCATATCTACCAGTCACAAGCATTGGTGGTCTCTCTTTGTTACCCGCCACCATGATGTTGTTGTTAGTCACACGATACTCTTGAGTTGAATCCATTTCGAGAAACTTGAACTTGTTGAAGTGAAAACGGATCTTAAGTAGATGTGTTGTGATTGTTGTTGTCGATGAAAAAATGTTAAAATCCCCTAAAAATTGTCTTCACAATAAACCAAAAATTCGAAGGCGAAAAATCACACGAAAATTTTCACCTTTGTAAAAAGTCCAATTTTCAGAATATTGGTATATATTCGGATAAATGGATCTATTTTGGAAAAATGATGTTTTTCGGAATAAGTGCAGATTTTCGGATAAATGACCCTTCTTCGGAATAATGATGGATTTCGGATAAATGAAGTTTTTCGGAATAAATGAAGTTTTTTCGGAATAATGGACTTCTTCGGATAAAAGCAATGAATTCGGATAAAATCACTAATTTCGGAAAAAAATACCTTCTTCGGAATAATAGCTCTTCTTCGGAATAGATACTTCTTCGGAATAATAGCTCTCTTCGGAATAGATACTTCTTCGGAATAATAGCTCTTCTTCGGAATAAGTGAAATTTCGGAAAAAGCTGAAATCTTCGGAAAAATCACCCTTTTCCGGAATAATTCAGATCTTCGGATAAACTGAATTTCTTCGGATAAACTGAATTTCTTCGGATAAAATGACTTTCGGATAAAGTGATTTTCGGAATAACACACTTTTTTGGAATAAATTCACTAAATATCTTCGGATAAAGTGCTTTTTCGGAATACTATCTTTTTCGGATAAAAGCACTTCTTCGGATAAACAGCAATCTTCGCAATGTAAAACCCTTATCCGAAAATCATTATTTCGGAATAATGAAACCCTTTTCCGAAAACCTTTTTTCGGAATGTTCTTGGTGGCCTTCTGAGCTACTGTATACGAACGTATCACAAAAACCAATCCAAACACCTCAAAAACTTGCGATTTTAACCACAAAAACCTAACCAAATCCGCACCACATCTATGTAAGTGATTTATATCAATATTTAGAACCCGAAAACACTAAAAAAATTAATCCGAGATGATTTTAATGAAAAACCAACCGAATCAAACTATAAACCAAACAACCAATCACAAATCTACCCCGTGACGATTGATACCAAATGTTGTCCCATGTTATTTGATGATTAAAGATAGAAAATAGATGAAAAGAGATGGATTCCAGAGAGAGAAAGTAGTGAGAGAAAGTAGAGAAAAGGTGGAGAAACTTGTGAAATTAGATTCAAGAAAAATGAGAACATCCACCCTCCTAACATGCTAGGAGGGTGCTTATATAGTCCACCCACATGCGGGCTCTCTAATGGAGTATATTGTTTTGGACCGGGCTTGAATAAATTCTTATACCTTGAAAGAGGCCTTTTAAGCTAACCATCAAGCCCGTAATGTCACGAATATTTTAACTAAGTATTACAACGTTCTAATAAATATTAAGATATAAACCTATGACCGAACATTCTTGTTTGACTCAATATTTTGAGGCTAACAAAAAACTATACGGAGACCTAGACCCAACAAAACAACACCTCATACCATTATCAACTTCAACAACACCGTTTCGATCTATCTAATCCCATCGCCTCATTCATCCACAATTATCAACTCTAATCCTATCAAGACTCGAACCAAAACTAAACTCATTTAAAAACAATTAAAAGATCTCAATTTTGTTTCTTATATATCTTTTGAAGATATATTAGATCATTAAGATATATTAGAAACGACCTCATCATAGATCTTCTTATGTATGGTATTCACCATATTTGATATTCGAAATTAAAGTATGGTTTATAACAATTATGTCACAACCTTACTTCCATTCGATTCTGACAGAAAAAACACCATGCAAACCCATAAACTTACACGAGATCTATTTAGATCTTGAAGACACATGCCTGTTGTTTTTTCTTTCGAATCAATCATTTTGAAGGTTGATTGAAAGATATGAATGGGTGAACGGTTTATTGATTGGTGGATGGCTTCATATCATCTCTGTGAGACTAATGTTAGTTTATACATGATAAGATTAATTGGACCATAACTTGTTTTTCAAAGATTAGACAAAGATGAAAATCATTTTTTGTTTGTTAATCTGGTAAGATGGGGATGGATTTTTGGGGCCGCTGATGTTCATGAGAGGATATGTAGGTTTGTGAGATTTCAATGGTGGCTGGGATTTAGATAAAAAAATTGGAGACGGAGGTTCCTATGTGATTAGGTTTAAGTGTCGGCTGATGAAAAGTGTGCTTAGGTTAATATGAGAGTAAGATTGGGTAATGGTTTTTTATACCACTAACTTTCTAGTTGGACCGGGTATAAATTCGGGTTGGACCATTTGGTGGTAAAGTGATATGACAACAAGTCGTGCCAAATTATTGATGGACAATAGGCCAGAATCCATGATAGACTGAATAAATATGATGTGCTGGTATAATGTTACTAGTAATTTTGTTTCATTAATTTTACTAGTAATTTTTTTTCCATCGGTCGTATTGTCGGAATTTAAACGTGACAAAGTGACAAGACAAAAAGACGTGACTAAGTGACATAAATTTTTGACAAGACCAAGAAAAAATGGCTATATTTTTTAGTGGCTACGGATGTTTAATCGGGTATTATTATTTGACATTGAAGACGAATTTATCGAAGGCGTGAACTTATTTTATCTTTGAAGATAACTTTCTCGTGCTTAATCTTAGAATAAAGACTTGTTTATCTAGTTTCCGGGTTTAGGATGGTTGGTTGATGACCCGGATAACTATCACTTTAATGAGCTACATTATTGTACTCCGTGTCACGCGGATAGTCGCTTTGGATAATTTCAAGAGGTGTCGTGCTTATATACTTCTTTAGTAATGTATTGAGTACTTAGAGATTTCTCCACCGTTCTTCATTCAACAATTGTACAAGCTTAAGTCACAAGGTCGAGGAACTCTTATTCAGTTTCACATTTGGTATATCTGGCTCATTTTATCAGTGGTCACTTCAAATTGCCTACAAGGGGGTTGGTAAAGATAGCCATGGAGAGTTTATGAGTAGAGAATTTCGATCAGCAACTGATTCTCGCCAAATATATAATTCAGCTTATTTATTATTCTCACGAAACTTCAGGTACATGTGCGTACGATTTATTGCTGGTTCCGAGGTTTCGAAACCATCAAGGGGGAAGAAGAAGACATATTGAACGCACAACAAGTACACGTGATGAACTTCATACCTTCTTTTAATTTGAAGACATTCCGGGAAGACATTTGTTAAATTCCACAAAGAAAATCAGTGTTTTAACTCGTGGCGTTATCAGTCTCTAAACGATACACTATTGTTTGATGTTTAATTGTTTTAATGTTGCAATTATTCATCATCATTATCCTATATGGAGAGATATGCACTTCCGGGATTAATTGACTCTGGTGCATCTCCGGAAGAAGATATGTGCATTTTTGGGACTTAATTGACTCTGGTGTTACGATGTCAACTTCATGAATGGGATAAAGTGTCTACTTCAGTATTTGAGCTTCATACATGGGATTGGTTTACTTTCTTCAACTACGTGGGGGAAGAAATGTCTTGATTCTTTCTAGTATGCATAACTTGAACTCTCAGGGGGAAGAAAAATTCAGAAGAATTATTCAAGCGTGAGAAGAGACGTTGTTGATCTACTTGGTGTGCCCCAAACTTTCAATCACTCATAGCAACATTATCATTTTATATGATGAGGTTTGCTTGTTAAATTCCGTTGTGCGCTTAATCATTCTAAGCTTTATTGAAAGCTTTGAAATTGCTTATGAGGATTGTCGGTTTAGGGGGAAGCTATTAAAAGCTTCTACATCAAGATTATGTGGCATGAATTAGGGGGAAGTTAATTCAGAAGCTTCTCCTTAACCAGAAGTATATGAGTTACTTAGCTCGTGCTGTTATAGTATTTCTACTACAAGTTACTACAAAGATGAGTCGTTTTGAAGTGAAGACTTGAAGTCAAAAGCCTCAGAAGACTTCATCAGCATTGGACGCTTCATGGAAGCTTTTGTTCTTAATCATTACGTACTTGTTAGGAAAAATATTGTAAGAAATTCTACACGTCGTCCCATGGGGAAAGATTGTTGGAAATTCACTTTATGTGACGACATTTAAGAATTCTCGTTAGTTATCATAGTCACACACGCATAGACTAGATTAGGAAACTATGTATAATTTAGGTGGTGTGTGACTATATATACCCCTCCAAGGCTTCCAAGGAGGGGTTGTTGTTTGTTTTCACTTTAATACATTTTCTCTTTCTTTACACACACAACCTCTCTATCTCCATCCATGGCTACCACCACCATATACCACCCTACTAGACCACCTGATCCATAAATGGCAAACCCATAAAAACCAAGATTATTATGTTATGTAATACACCACCTGTAACCACCAAACTAGATCAATGAAAAATAGCCACGCCATAAGCATGATTAGTGTCCTGAGATCCATGATATGTATGTGTCCTATAACGAATAAAACAAGCAACAGTAACTGAAAAATCCACCAGAAAGAACCATAACTCACCAGTAGGAACCATAGGCAAACCCTCTCTTGAAACTTGAACTTAGTAGTATAGATCATCTCTTCCTTCAGTGTGAAAAAGACATGCTTATTACAATAACATTTAATAAAATGTCTTTGGATAATTCTTATAATCAATATATGCATGACGATCACATGCAATGGCCGATAGTCTCAGTGAGCTCTGACGGATCAACCAGAAACCACTCAATGCTTATGATCATTCTAATTTTGTGATGATCATATCATGAACTGTATGGTATCATATGCCCCCAAATATTTCTTAATGAGCGTGTAACTGTTCCAATCAAGAATTATAGCATAAACTAAACTTTCGAAATAAACCATAGACCTCTTCTTTGTTCAAGATCACCAGTAGGAACGACCAGGAGGAAACGACCAGTAGGAACCAACCAGTAAGAATCGACCAGGAGCAAGAAATAGCTGACTAGGAGGAACCAACCAGGAGAAACAAATAGTTCACCAATAGGAAATTTGCACATGAATAATCAGAGACACTTTCTCTAGTCACTGAACTACTGCTAAAACAAAGTAGTTTCCCTCCAATATAATAAGCGAAGCTAAAACTGTCACTAATTCTGTTGTTGTAGCTGATGCCTTGTAAGTCTGAAAACCCACATATGCAGCCCATAATGAGCCCGTATCCAGCCCTATAAATATGGTACATATCACGTTTTTTTTTGTTTTTTAATAACACATACCATATTTGCACCAAGAATAGCTCAATACGCGTTTGATCTTGTAAAACATAACTGCTTCCAAATTCAGTGTCAAAAAATAACCACGTCCAAAAGATAGTGATAACTCCATAAATCAAGGAGGACATATACAGCTATCACAAACGTGTGATTTTAATAATAAGAATAGCTTCCAAAATTAGTTCATGAAAATTAGCATCATAAAGATAGCGTGTATAACTGTATATGGGAGAAACAAAATCCCTAAAAATCAGCACCATGGACCATATTAAACTGTGTATATGATACGCACGTTTTTGTCCATAAAATCAGGGATATCAAGATAGTTTCACACGTCTTGGACTTTAACAAAACCTGCATATCGTCCAAATATAACCCAACTGTTTCCATATGATTTTGTATGTACCCCATATAGAACCGTAATCCTGAAAATATGCATCCCAAAAACTTAGTCCAGCATATACATCTTTGGGTTCCTTTTACCAGAAATATCAACAGCAACAATAGCACGCCCAAAAATGAAAAGATATGTGTATATCTCAAAACGTAAAACATGTGCACAGTTCTTCACATGGCAACACTACAAAAGTACTATCTTCCACACAAACAGCAAAACAAATGACCGTATGTGAAGGCAACAGTACCAATGCTTTTCCCTTACATGATATCTTTGTGTAACACGTTGTTCTTGTTTCTTGGACAGTTAGTACTTGGGACCACAATACAAGCAGATATGAAAGAAGTACTTACATGATGCGAGGAGAAGAATATTTTGGTAAAAGAGAATAGCATGAACCAACCGACAATTCCCAAGTCCTTGATAACATCTTTATTCGTACCTATGATTTTGTCACCATACCAGAACCATAACAAAGCTTCTCACACGTTTCTTTGTCCAAAAAGACGAGTAATGTACACAAGTGAGTACAAGGTACAAGAAGAGCTGCTGTATTGTGATAACAGAACATCATGGAGTCATTGCTACGTTTGTACTTGCTGTTGTATATACCAGCCGCTGCCATCAATATATTCTAGGGTTTCATATAGGCACAAAACCCTAAAATATAAATTTTGAAAGCACAACAGTCATATAACCTTAGATCATACTAGGGTTCATCATTGATCCAAAGATCAACTCACCAAAGCTAGTAGAGACATCATCACGAACCTTCTGCCTCCTTCAGCAACACCAAACAACAACAGCAACATCAAATGAAGTATCTAGGCTTTGTTGGAAAAAACCCTAGATGACGAGGAACACCATTTTATTATTTAAAAACAGAAAATAACATAACAAGTGGTATCAGATGAGAAATTAAAACGCGACTATAGAAAATATTTCTATGTCACAATGAGGATATTTACGAACGATGACGGACATAGACTTTGCCGTTAAATCATAATTGGCACGTATTCGATACATTAAAGTCTTAACCTTGCCGGTTAGCCAATAACTTAATATTATTTGTAAAAATAATCATGGTAAATAAAAGTCGGGTATTAAATATTGGTCCGAAAATTACAAATTGCTACATTCAATAATTACATTTTTAATGTATTTTTTGTCATTTTACTTTACTAATTATATAATGTAGCTCAAACGCTAAAAAGGGCTTATAAACTTATTATATATAAGCAATAAATAGCTTATATAACACTAGCCAGGTACCCGCGCAATACGGCGGCGGGTACCCGGCCACTAATTTCGTTGAGAGCAAATAGTTTTTATAACTATTGTTTTCATTACTTTATTAGTATTATAGTAGGATAGTTGTGCAATACGACAACGGGTACTTGCATTCGTATCTTTGGCGAGTGATATTTATATTTTTTTATTACATGTGACCAAAATTTAGAGAATAACATTATCTTAAAATATTTCATATTAAATTTTCGACTTCAATAGTATAAAATTTAATTATGTTAAATATGATTTTATTAAATTAAGATAATCAATATGTATGAAGAATTGAAAATAAGAGTTCATTAATAACAAGAAGGAGCAAATTTGTGTGGGCTTATTTGTATAAGAATTGAAAATATGAGTTCATTAATAAAAGACCCTCACTTTGCAGTGGGCTTATTTGTCTTTGATTCGTTTGACGTTTGACGTAAATTTGCGTTAGTAGTATCGTAGCTTATATTGTAATACCTGTGGTTTGTGCTTTAGTTGTAATAGCAATGTTATGTTATCATTAAATCTAAGCAGCTACTCTGATTGTATATATTGGTATTTTATGCGTGAAATATTTTCACAATTTTCGGTTATTTTTGTACGTTGTGGGTTTTACATATTACACTATTTTTGTCGAGCCTTCTTTACGGGCATAACCCGTATATTGTGAAGGGCTCACCAATGGAAAATAAACAGATTAAAAACAACCCACTAATAACTAATAGGCTAAACCGATTTTGTCCTGTTGTAACATGCTGAATAAGATACAAAGAAATTTGCAAGTCATAAAGTAGTATTACAATGGTGCTATACAACTTAATCTTACTTAATAATTATGCAAATATTATAGTGCAAGTCCAAAAGGTATAAAGCCCAAATGGAAAACAATTAAGTAACCTAAAATTTAGTACTTTGTATCATATATAGTCTAAAACTCTAAACTACTTAACCATCCGCAGCCACAAACACAAAAAATCACATTACCCCTTTGTATACATAGATCCAAACGCAAGAAAGACAACTCAATCTCTTTTTTTCTTAATTGAAACACAACACAGTTAGATAAATGATATATCTCCTTCACAAACTTCACGCCGACACACTGAAAAAAATCATTTTGTCTTTTTCGTAATCAAAATAAAGTAAACGTAAACCCTTTGTATCCACAAATTCAGATAGTGTTTTCGGTTAGATCCAGATCTTGTTTTCTGTTAGATCCATATCGTATTATAAGAAGGACAAAAACCAGAATATTTTGGTTTCTAGATCTTGAAAGAGATATTTGGTGATAGTGGCAGGGATGAAGTGTATTTGGTGACGATGACAGGGATGAAGTGCGTG
Organism: Glebionis coronaria; assembly: GCA_025667525.1. Lineage (NCBI taxonomy): Eukaryota > Viridiplantae > Streptophyta > Magnoliopsida > Asterales > Asteraceae > Glebionis > Glebionis coronaria. The sequence goes on along the minus strand of CM046881.1, from coordinate 425,669,563 downwards.
TGGAATGGCATTGCAAAGAACATAGCTATATATGTTATTTTATTCGAGCGGTTACAACTTTGACTAACTGTTTACGGTTTTTTTTATGACTCATTTAGAGCCTCCTACAATTCATTTCACAATATGCACTCCTACATTTATGTCTCGTTGATGTTTTTATTTTACTTTATTAGCGGGTTTGAAAAACGCATGCATTAAGACATGGGAAGAATTTAAAAATGGTTCGTATAGACGTTTCCAATAATGATGTGCATTTCAGAACTAATATTAATATTTGATTCATCTGTTATAACATTTTAATATAATTGGTCAACTGATATTAATTGGTCTGATTAGCATAAATTCATAATAGTTTGTAGTAAGATACTATTACTTAATATAGAAATGTTTGATGCTGAAAGTATTAAGACTTCTAAATATAGAAAAAAAACTTTAATCATTCTTTAAAGTAGTAAGATATACATAAACCCAATTCATAAGTTTAACCAAACACCCTCTTGATATGAATCAAAAATATGTTCACGTTATGAAAAGGACAAAAGACAAGACATTATAAAAAAATATTTTTAATCAAACAATATTCGAACCCGGTATATAAACCAAACTACATTTTTCAAACTATCAAACCCATTCTCATACCACTATATTCTCATGCCGATATCCGTTGCGAATCTCAGAAACAAACCAAACAAACACTTAAGATTACGTGACTTTTATCTTATGAAAGCGCGTCTAGTTAGTGCGTCAAAGACATTTTTGTAAATCACTCATGCATTATTCATTTTAAAAAACCGGATAAAGTATCTATTTAAAAGAAATTTGTCTTGATTTTAACTAACTTGCTCAACTTTTCAATGAGTCACTTGTATCGAAAATTTCTATTGTTCTCGAGCATGAGTCATCAGCGCATCATGCTCGACAGAACTTGGGTTTTTAGCATTATAAAATTTATTTAACTAACAGAAGATGTGCCTCGTCAGTTTGTGCGTCATTTTTGGCACACATGAACACCACATATCATTTTTTAAACCAATGCACAAACTATGACATACACGCTATCAATAGTGTGTCTCTTTATGTATCACTTGTTGGAAATATGTTTTGTAAAATGATTTTTTTGCAAATTTTAGATACTATTTAATATATGTATTTGTTATATATATTATCAATAATTAGTAGCTTTTCATTCTCTTTGAAAAGATCTTCAACGAGTTAAAGTATGTCCAAAATAAATTTAATATGAATGAGATATCGTGTCTCAAATTGAGGCACGTGACACACAAAATATGGAAAAATAAAAGTATCTCACATCACCCAAATAGTGAAGTGAAAGTGGGTTCATAAGGGAATCATGACTTCTATCTTCAAACGAGTTGTTTGGTTTTACCCCAAAACCTACGTGCCCTTGCAGGGGGAAGGGGTGCAGATTTAAGGATTTCTAGGCTAAAATAGGGTTTGAAACTTTTGAACTCTTGTGAGCTCGCGCGACATGCATACATGAATGTCGCTATGAAACCTCGTCTATGGGCGTATCTTTTTGTTGTAGATTTTGATTTTTTTTTCAGAATTCTGCAGATCTATTTTAGTAATAGATTTAAACTTATTAAATAAGTGTCTAACGAATATTTTTGTGTAACAATAGACACAAAAATCATGTTTTTGGTTTAACTAATTTGCTTAATTATGGTAGATATATTTCCAGTGACAAAAGATATATACAAATCAGCTTTCTTTATAACTGTTTACGTATAACTCTGGAAGATATATTATCTAAGGGGACAAGATAACTTTTCACTAAAAATATAGCCATTCTCATTCAATTTTAGACACAGGAATAACAAGCTCCATTATCAAACAACTTTCAACATCTTTTCGATCAGAAAAGCATAAGTACTTCCAAGATGTTTTAGGCAAGTTTGTCACGTCTGGCTATACAACAGCTTTTGACATTCTATCCTGGGAAATATTCGGTGAATCTATTTTAAGAAAAATCATATTAAACACGAGCCTCGTTCTTCGATCATTTGATGCTTTATATATATATATATATATATATATATATATATATATATATATATATATATATATATATATATATATATATATATATACTAGTTGCAAAACCCGCCCGATGGGCGGGTATGACTTATGATTATCGTTTTTATTTTTATTTGAATATTAGTGTTAAAAAACTTTTAATTTGTATAAAATATATTTTAAAGCAATAGTAGTAATGTTTGTTTAATTTTGTTCTATAATTAATACGTTTACATTAAAAATATTAAAAGTTGTTATTTATAAGACATTGTTGTAAATTGTAATTTTATTGGTTTGATAAAAAAGGTTTTTTTAATAAAAAGGTTTTACATTAATTAACCAGATTGAGCCAATGCACAATGTATGTTAGCAAATGAAGTATATTTATTTAAAAAAATTTAATTCAAATTTATATCCCGGTTACGTATTTTTGTTTTTTAATGTTAACTTTCATTTCTTCAGTTTTTTATATTAACTAATTACTGAGGAACATGTTTTCATTTATATACCATTTAACCAACACTAATCATTAAAATAATATACATGTTGATATTAATTAATTAAATAAAAAACAAGTTCACCTCCGACACGGCTACAATTAATCTAATTTTCACATTTGTCTTAGTTGGGACTTCTCAGCCACATATAATATATTTTTTTCGAACTACAATGACGTTTTATACGTTTAATCCGTTCCCGGTCGTCGACCTGCTGCATTTGGCTCGTCCTCTGGGAACCTTTGGAATGTAGGAAGCGGGTTTAGAGTTCAAACAAAAATTTCACTTGAGAGGATTTAGAAAACTAAAATAGTTGAACCGTTTTATAAAGGTGAAGTATGTATTCTTATTTTGTCTTTATTGTGAAAACTGAGGTATGTAAATGATTTCTTCACGACAAAAAAAATTGATTTCTTCACGACAAAGTCGATCCCGTTCTTTTTTATGGACACTTGGTCATATATCATGGTTTTTTGTTACTTTCCGTAAGAAAAACCAAGTGTGGCTATACTTTTTATTTTTCATTCTTATACATAAACAATTTTATTCATAATTTGTTCTACTTATTTAGGTGTCTAATAAACCATTTTTGTTTGCTTAATTTGTAAAGTGTAGGTAAATGGTTGGTTGATTGATTTGTATATTATACAGTAATATGTTGATACTGTAAATAGGGCCATAAAGCTCGGGCATAGTGCATGACAATTTTTTTTGAATGAACGTCGATAGAAAAATAATTTTACAAAAATTTTAGAAGATAACATGAGAGAATATTTTTTGAAGTTTATTTATTATGTATTAACGTTTTCTATAAACTCGATATACATAAATATGAGATAAATATATAAATATTTTCATTTTTTGTGCCGTCTTGAGCCAGACATTCAACCTTTCGCCCCAGCTGCTAAGATTTGAGTTATAGTTATACCGACACGTCACGCCTCACACTGTCTAGGTTTTTTAAATACAGATGTAACAACATCTTGCAAATTCATCTTAATAATTAGGACTATAAAATTAGAAATAGATTCTTTAATAATGTTGTGAATGTAGTGTATAGATTTTGCACAAACGACTTCCTTTTGAGTAACTTGTTATTAGGTACCATATTGTGATATGATTGATCGAGAGCAAGACCTGAGAAACATAAATTTAATAATGACGAAGTAAGCATTTAAATATTATTAGAACTTCTAAAAATTTCAGTATCTAATATTTTTTAATCTAGAAATTAATCTCATCTATACATTTTTAATAACAAACTTTTCTAACAAACTATTCAAAAATATTTTGAGTCCGGTTATTTAAGATACCTTGTATCCTTTGGATACAAGGGGACAAATCTGGACCGTTCATCTCATCTCATCCAACAACCCATATTAAAAAAAAAGCGGAGGGGTAGTTTCGTCATTTCACCCCTCCCACCTAACACCACCTACCACTCTCACAGATCTGGGATCGATTTCTTCTTCTTCTTCTCTCTAAAACACATAAACACACACACACACACACACACACATATTTACATCTTAATTTATCAACACAAACATCAAATCCATCGATCATCACCGTCACAAATCGATCATCCTCTTCATAAATAAGGTAAAGTTCATTCGATCTGTTTTTATTCATCTTTTTTAGCTTATTCGATGTGAATAAGCTTATAACTCATCTTATTTTTTATAGTTATTTGATAAGTTACATGAATTTAACATGTCAAATGATAAGGTAACTTGATGCTTAATGTGAATAAGCTTATTGATAATCATCACCTTTATTATGATGAATTATAAGCTAACTTATTAGCTTATTTTCATGAGTTATAAGGTTTTTTAGCTTAATCTCGCTGAACATATTTACTGTAACCTGTTTGTGAAGTATCATATATGATATAAGCTAAAATATCATATATGATGAGATATATCATATATGATAATGTGGTTGAAAATTGAATTAACTCTTTTTTAATAGATTAATCTGGCTGAACATATTTAGTATGACTTGCTAATGAAGTATCATATATGATATGCTATATCATATATGATATAAGCTAAATATCATATATGATCAAATATATCATATATGATTATGTGCTTGAAAATTGAATTAAATCTTCTTTTTTTGTGTAGAGAAGGTTGTTTACAAGGCGTGTTGAACATTACAAGCATCCAAAAGGCCAAGAAGCTTAATGAATAAGCTCGTGAATTTTTCTTTTACGTTTATTGTTTGTTTTTTCTTGCAATCTCCTAATGGAGTTTTGAAGTATATGGACGATTTTGTAATCAATTGGTATCTCGTACAACATCTTGTTAATATGATTTAACTTTCTTGGTATTATGTCATGATGGTTTTTATAAATTAAGTCATACGGAGTATATGATCATGCACTATCATATATGACACTCAAGAAAAACTTGGATTTATTAAATAAAGAATCTGATGAATTCATGATTACAACAAAGAGTATGCACAATTAATAATCAAACACTTGTTCATAACATAAAAATGTACTTTTGAACAGAATCATATATGATAATTCAAACCGAACGTAACCTAATGTAAAATCATATATGATATACCTCTGATATCATATATGATAACAATTTATACAAAATCAAAAAAATGCAAAAAAAACAGATTATCAAATGATGAATTCATGAACAACGCCTACTCCGTCTTGATCCTTAAAACATATCCATGCACATCCTCTTGTTATAATCAACATCTCTCTCTGCTTTGCTCCAAAGCTGCCAATTGCACCATCTCTGTCTGACTGCATTTATAAAAGATAAAAAGAACATATTATGCAACATTTTAACACCAAAATAAATTACTCATATATATGATAGAAGACAAGTTTCAAGAGTTTATATTGATTTTCTAAAAAATACTCATATAGAATCTGTTTTTTCCTATGGTTTATTTGATATATCATATATGATAGTTATATCATATATGATATATCATCAGTTATCATATATGATATATCTATCATATATGAAAAATGATGATATATCATATATGATATATATATATATCATACATGATATATCAAGCTTATTGCAGCCTACATCAGCAAACTTAATCCAACTTACATAAAATACCTTACGATTTGTCAACATAAGCTAATAAGCCAGCTTATTCATAACTCTCGTGTAATTTGTAAGCTTATTCACATAACTCCTATCTAATTCTCAAGATTATTTATAACTCTCATCCAATTAAAAATCTTATTCAAACAAATAAGCTTATTCACATAAATCACCTAATTAAAAGTTAATTAGAATAAATTGATCAAAATAAGAACAATCAATCGGAATAATTCGATCAATATAAGAACTATCAATCGGCATATTTCGCTCAAAAAAGCTAATGAAAATAAATTAATAAGCTTATTCAAAATCAAATAAGCTAAAAAAAATAAGCATAGATTATAAGAATACAAACCTGATATGAATTCGTGTTAAGTAATCGATCTAATTAATCGATTGTGATGGATTCATGATGATGTTGTGATTGTTCGCTTCAAATTTTAGAGAGAGAAAGTAGATCGGGGTAGAGCGAGAAGTGAAAGAACGGGGTGTGTGTTTTTATGAGAAAAAAAGGAGAAAGTTGTGTAAATTGGGGATTTAATCTCAGCCCTTGAATGAGATGGAGATGGATGGTGGGGATGAGTCCCCTTGTATCCTAGAAAATTTTGGTATCCAAAAGAACTTAAATCAAATATTTTATATTTAAATTGAAATATCTTTTTATTTATTTATTTTTTCTATAATTTAATTTTACCATATTTTCTAAAATTTTGCGCTCTTTCATTCAATATCCATTTTGATATATTTTGATTAATTTTAACTTTTTCATTTTTAATGAGTTAATTTATTTAAATTTAACTTTTACAATTTTAACTTTAATTTTAATACGAAGTTGGTGAATAAAAGTATAACATTTATTCGTAAAAAAATAATCCCTCCGTCCTATAATAATAGTCCACCGACAAAAAACACGCAGTTTAATAAAAACATCACTTTTTCAGCTTTCTCTCTCTTACTTTTTACACAAAGATAATTTTACCCTTAACCAATTAATTTACAACTTCTTTATTGTTTGTAATAATACCTTCAAGTGAGGGTGATATAGTAAACTTAATCTACATTTCTTATCTATTTTTAGACTGGACTATTAATATGAGACGTCCAAAAATAATATACTGGACTGTTAATATGGGACGGAGGGAGTAGTTATCAGGTACCCGGCGCTGCATTACGCGGCTACCAGGCTAGTAACGACAAAATAATTTGATGGCTCTAGGTACTGTAAGTAAGACTATATAATAATGTTACAAACCACATACGTATGAGGATTAGAAACTTATGTACACACGAGCTTCATAATAAATAAATTTGAGCAAGTCTGAACCCCAATATATGTTTTAAAGAATGTAATACGTACATTTTGCTGCACAAACTTAAACACATTTATCAACTTTAGCCGAAATACTAAGCCATAATTCCCTGATGATATCAACCCACTTAGAAGTATATCATGTATCAAAATTATAACATAACATTACCAATCTGAATTAGCACTCAAATTTTCATATCAAGTCAAATTATACAATACCCCATGAGGAACCCTATCACACTTGAAAGACAAACAAAAACTATCGTAATGTGTGAGTAGTAATCACAAGTTCACAACAAAAAGGCCTATAAATTGTGCTTTCTGCATACACAATAACAAATACTGTAAACTTTCATAAAGCAAATTTATTCACCCATTTACTAATTAGACGTTCTCAACAATAAAGATGAAGCTTGTAACAGTAAACAAACAAACACTAAAAAACACTCCACAAGCAAAAAATATCTTATAAGGTTACACATAACATGGTCAAAATGACAACTTTCAACTTCATGTGAAATTTCTACAATAAAAAAAAGACATAGCCAAATAACATCCTATAAGGTCTAACCTCAGTGACATATAAATCAGATACAAGTTTCACTATTACACATGCTATGTGATTCTCCTTTTTAAGATTTTTCTATTCCAAATAAGCAACTTACACTGTCCCGTCTGATTCTTAATTAGATTTAGCAGGTAGCACATATGAGATAAACATGCTAGTTGCTGACTTTCTTACGAAACCTCCATCGGAAGCCTGCATATATATGTTGTGTAATATTATATAGTCAGAACTCAAACTTCTATTGATAAAATCAACTATAAAATGAACCTTGCCAAGTGATGAACTTTGGCAAGTGATCACGAAGAGAGATTTGATATGTTGGAACTTTAAGAATGTGACTGTTGTCATAAATTTTTTCAGTAACAAGTATATAACACCTCCAGATTTTCTTTCTTACTTTCTCATGAAACCCAGTTTTGCAAAACCAAACAGTTCTTAAATAGGAGCGAGTCATGTCATTGTGTCAACACCTTGGTTAGATGATGTAAAATAAGACGATGATTATTTTTCAAGTTGGTGTAACTTGGGAAGATTGTTTTTTTCAACGTTTACAAAACATACGATTGTACAATATTTCAACACATTTAACCAAAATTATAGATAGGTAAATAAGTATTTTTTTCATAGACAATATACTATTTATAACTGCCTCATTTTGTTGACTGGGTTTCTTTTACTTGTATGGCATTTCCCTATAATCATTCAAAGTAGTTAAAGACTTAAAGGTTGTACTAATTACTTTGTAATTTGTATTATCTATGGTTTTTTGATTGAATATATTAATGTAGCATACATAAATGAGAGTAGTAGTTGTATAATATTGTCCTAAATAAGGTGAAAGAATATGCGGGAAGAACAATTACCTGCTAGCGCATTGTTGTGATCGGCATTTGTCCGTGGAGTTGCAGTCAGCACAATCGGCCGTGGACCAATATTAATGCAGCTAGTACATCCTTGTCAGTAAGTGAGTCTTCCAACCATAGGCTCTTTGCTCGAGGACGATCCCTCGTTATATAGGTGATTTGAGATATGGTCGTCAACATTGGTGATACAACCATCGCCAAACGTATCGGCATGGTCAAAATTTTGTTTCTTAATAACAGGGGGCAGTTTCTAATTAGGCTGCGTATATTTCAAAACTAATATTTCTGGGATATAAGGCAACTATGGTCAGTGGCAATTGTCACTTAAAGAAGGGGTAATGACAAACTATAATTGTAGAGTAAGCAACAGGAAAAATGCAAGCGTAGCGAGTATCATATGCTAAACTATGACATGCAAAAGAGACACATGCATATGGGAATAAAGATAAAGACAAATCAAATAGGGGTTAAAAGTTATGTAAAGTCTGATTTTGGTTTAAACAAACTCCAAATTTATCTTATAAATGTAATAGAGCTGCCAATTTTAGTAATAAAACTTGTATTTAAAACTATACGCCTGGTGAACCAAAATGGTTAATATCTTTCCAATTTTACAACTGAGAAAGCATAACTGGTCACTTGTCTATTGCCTCGTAACATGGAAAACTTATAAGAGGCAACTTTTTAAACAAAATTTAAGAGTTGAAACTTTAATAATTATTACAGCCCAACACCCTATTTATAAGTACCTACTTAAATCAGATTCCTAACATGTTTATTATTAAGCTGCTTATCTACTAACTGATTATAAATGAAGCAGAAGATGCATCATACTAAAAACTTGTTGCATCCAACAACAGCAAAATTGTTTACTTTTGAGCGAATGTAGCAAAATGGATCAGGTTGGGTCACTGGCTACTATTTTAACGCATAGGAATGAAGAAAATCTAGAACCAACTTAACGGGTCTATAAACTTCAGGGACGGAAAGCATTGGATCCTCGTTCCAAAGCGGATTCAAATTGCTCTTTTGTATAGTTTTTTAAGCCTTCTAATAAAAGTAAGAACCACCTTCTGACCTTAAAGAATTATGATCTTCAAGTTTGCAGTAGCTCCCTCCACGCATACCTGTAGTCATTTTCAAAATTAGCAAAAACATAATGGTTTCTCCTAAATTTCTAAAACTAATGAAAAATGAGATTTTCTTTACCTTCTTGGAGACGTTTTCATAGTTTCCTGTGTGGATTAGGGAGAATGTGAACATTAACATACATCAGCCCTACGATAACTCAACAGTCTTAATCTGTTACAATCCTCTTGTCCTGTTTCGTATAACATAGATAGCATGTATTATCCAAAGAAAAATAACACATTTTATGGGACACGTAATATGGTGGACAGATTTGGTACCACTCATTAACCCAAAACATTGTCCTAAATACTTAGTTTTCTTTAAATGACATATACACTTGAGAAACTTTCGATAAATGCATTTAATGTCATTTGTCGTGTTGTATTGCTGAAACAAATGGAAAGTTTACCTTTTGTTTTACTTTATGTAGCTGAGGGAGTATTTGGCAATAGTTTGCACATGACAGCTTCAACTTTCTCTCTGTACTTGATGTTTTCAATATGTGAGACATCTTCTCGACCAAAGAAGCTATGCCTTGCACACAACCTGCACCCAACCTAAACACTTAATATCATATTTTACAAAGCATTCCATACTAAATTACATACTTACATCTGGTAATTCATTAATCAAATTTATCTAGTAATTTATTAATAAAAACTATCCAAATACTTAATATTGTGTTGAAGTAGTGGAAGGCAATGCAAGATAGAGAAGCCTCAACTTACAATGTCATATGACTGGTTGAGCCAACTCTTAAATACTACATTAGCGGAATTGATCATTAAGAGACAAATTTTTCTACAAACATCAGCTATGTTCATGTGCCTAACACATTCGTAGATATAGTATCATTTAGTGCATCCGTAAAAATGACGTGTGAATATTCAAATTAAAAGAATATTGTCTAATTTACTTCAAATTAGAACTTGTACATATTCTAAGTTGTACAGATTAGAAGTGTTATGGATATTAGAGGTCACAAAGTAAGGTTGTCATGAAAATGTTGCATGATCAAGGTGCTATCTTTGTAGGACTCCTCGCCCAACATATCCAAATGCAACTAAGCTATTGCTTGATTAAAGACCTCAAAAAGGGACTGGAGTAACAAAATCATGTAATTTTAGATCGTGAGGATCCATCAATATGAGTTTAGTTATTAAAGATAAAAACATATACCTGTACCTGTATGTAGAGTTCAAATTCAAATTTTCATAGTAAGGGACTGAAAAGTTGAGTATAATTAGAAGCAAATAAGGAGTGTTGGGGGCAAGCTCAGCGTTCGCAATATCCCAAAATATATTAGCATAATAAGCTGATATATTAAAAATGCCTAACTTAACTGCTTGTGAATTTGTGAAAACCTTAAAAGATACATTCCTTATTAGTTATTATTGGCATGATGCTTGTTTTCTTGCTTCTTCCTTTGTGTGTGTGCCTAAAGTAAACCAAATAAAGCTAACCCAAGTTCAATCTAGGGTAAATGATTTATATCTGTAACAATAATATCCTAAGGGCAGGGCAGACATTAGGTATTCTATTTTCAAAATATCATGGAAAGCTTCATTTAAACAAAACATTAACTTCAGTATTCCTCAATTTAGTGACACACTCTAAAGTTTACATTGTTAGGAACTAAACTCAGTTCATTTATAGACAGTGTTCCTCAAGCAGTGGCACTACAAAATATCATTTGTTTCTAAATCAGGATATAAAGGTATGCAAGTTGCTACCATGATTGATAACTGAAGAAGAAACTGAGACACCTACCCAAAAGTTGATAACCATTTGTTTATATAGGGTACCTCCTTCACATGTTCTCCGGCTGCTGAACTTCTCTGCCTAAATGCCTCCTTCATTTATAGACATAATTTACAACACAAAAGATATCAAGTGGTGTCACCGCAAAAGATCATTGGTTTCTAAATAAGGATATAAAATTATGCAACAAGTCCTGAGGCACCTACCCAAGAGTTGTTAACGATTTGTTTATATAGGATGCCTTTGTCACACCTTCTCCTGCCATTACCTTTGTTTGTCAACCAATTTACCATTCTTTGGCAAGGCTAAAGATTTCCTTACTGCCTCTCTAGCCAGATCTTCTATGCTAAAAGCTGTGAAACTACACCACCAAGAAATATAACTAAATAAGAAAACTAAATGTACTCAAGATATAGTAGTTAGGCATGTAGTTGGAGGAGCAAAAATGATATCCTGTTGAATAATCCAAATAGATCAATAACTAAGGCAAACCTATGACAATGAAGCTCATCACATGTTTTTTCTTGTGGTCATCATAAGATTTCACAATGCCTTCATAAAACTTGTTGATTATACTTAAATACATAAAAAAAAAACATTTCTTGTGATGGATCGATGACCCTTTGTTCTCTCACTATCACCACAAAAAATGTGGAAAACATTAGAAACTTAGTTTCTCAATATTAATATCTGCTTAAAGGTACACATGATTTACAACCTCAACCAAACTCACTGAATTTACTAACATTCATATTTAACCTAAATTCAATCAAGATTCACGAACATGTTTTTCTAGACTAAATGTCACAATCCAATTACAGGCTTTACTCTTCGACATCAATAACCTAAACCTACTTTATGAACACATATCACACGTCTCCAAGATTTAATTGAACATCGTCACTTAATTTCTCCAAATCAAGCTTCTCAATAGCATCCGGATCTTCTTTCTCCAAATCAAGTTTTTTCAGAGTTTGTTGGGCTTCTTTGAACAACAAAAATCGATTAACTATGATTTTAGGGTTTCATATTAGGGTTAGGTACCAAATCTTCGATTTCTTTATGGATTTGATTTCCGATCTTTTACCTTTAGGTGAGTTTTGTTTTATTGGGTTTGGGATAATATCAATTTTAAGCCCGGAAGTAAGCCCAGATGACGTGGATTAGCAAAAGATAAATGACGTGGCAAATCCCTCCTGTTATATATAATGTAAAGATATATATATATATATATATATATATATATATCTATATATATATATATATATATATATATATATATATATATATATATATATATATATATATATATATATATATATATATATATATATATATATATATATATATATATATATATATATATATATATATATATATATATATATATATATATCTTTATATTATATATAGGTATAATTATGATTTGATACCACACCTCTAATCCTAGTCATATATGACATGGCACCTATTAGCCAATAGTATTTCATAAATCCCTAAAATTTCTCCAATTTTCACGTTTTTGGTGATTTGAAATCGCATATTTTTGAAAACTGCGTTTTGGAAACGTAATTTTGAAAGTCGCGTTTTTGTTTTTGAATTGGGTCCTTTTTTGGTATAAAAAAACTTTTTTATTAAAATAGGTTTGCATGAATCGAACTCCTGACCTATAGATTATTGAACAACTAACGTACTTTACCACCATGTCAACTAGTAAGCTCTATTATTTAAACAAGAAAAGAAACTAATAAATTCTTAAACAAACCAATCCATTTATTTATACCGGTAAGCTCTATTATTTAAACAAGATACGTATCTATCAAATATTCATCCAAAACATACGTAACCTAATCAAGAAAACATAATTCAAAACCCTAAATTCTAAAGAAAATCCTAAAAAAATGCACCCCCTTCAATTTTTTTTCCCAGGTTAATGAAGAACCTTACAGAACGTACCTTCTCCTGATTTTTGAATCATAATTTTTTGAAACTGTGTTTCTTATTTGCAGGTTAATGAAGAACGTTTAAAAAGGTAAGGCCTCTTGCTTTTTGAATCTTAATCTCAAAACCTAATGAAACTGTCTTTTTGTTTTTGTGGTTTGATCTCTTCAGACATCTTTTTCTCTATGTGTGTTTTTTTTGGCAGGGTAGTATATTTCACATAAAAAAAGGTAACTTGGTGAAACAAAAATCAGTTGAGACGAAGTTATTTGTGAAAATAATGATAAGAAAGTGCTTAGGCTATTTTAATATGGTCAACCAGATCTAGATTCGGGACAATATGTTCTTAAAAGTAATTGGTTGAGAAAAATGCAACTGTGTCCTTTTATTTTTATACAGAGATAACCAAGGAAAACACATTGACGATTGACCGACCATGGGATTGTTGTTAAAGGCCAAATTCTGAGAGCTTCGTAGTCCTGAATCGAACAATTCAAAATATAACATAAAAAGAGTAAAATAAAGAGGAACTTAGGTTGTTAGGTCATTACGAGTGGTGGTTAAAATGCGAATATTAGCACAAACTTGATCTGGTTATCACTCTACGTTACTTGTGATCTTAATACATTATATGTTTATATGTAATGTGCATTTTAATGAGGTGGTCAACTCCCAATGCTTCTACACTGCTAAGCCACATACTAACATTAGCGAACCACTTCCTCGAAGGCTTCTGCTTACGGTTTCTCGATACCCTGTTCTTGGTCATGTGCCAATCCATATGACTGTTGTGTTCTTCTTGCATTTTAAATCGAAGACCACACGTTTTTCATTTCCTTGCAAGATCGACATATAATGCAATTATTGCAAAGTCATGGTGATTCTTGAGAACATCAGCAACTTTATTAATTCCAAATGCTCTTTGCAGCATCGATGATTAGTACCAAATGGAATACCCGCAAGAAGCAATGGAGATCCTTTGCAACAACAAGAGTATGATGCAAGACAGAAATCACAGCAAAAGTTCCGCATATATGAAAGGTAGGTTAGATCAACATTTGGCATATTTTTTCCTGAAAAAGAAATTATCACAACTTGATACAAACAAAATAAGATCCACCTATTTTGCAAGTCGTTCCAGGGGCTGTTCCTGAAACTCAGCCTTGCTGTTCTTTCAACCTTATTGTTGTTTTTTAGAATCCTATAATTTTTTTATCTTTTATTTGCACAGCGGCCAGTTATGTATTCAGGAAGCAGTACATACGAATGTGGAAAATTTCGATTTCCTCATCAGGTTAGCTAAAGCAACCCAAGGTCAAATTACCGTTCCATGAAATATCTATGTGCCAAGATCATGTATCTTATCTGGTGTCAGAGGAGCTTGGGTTGAGCTATACTGCGCATTAGAGCTATTATACTCCGTGAATATCATCCATGCTAACGAAGTTCAAGGACATAATGTTTTTTGGAGCCTTTAACTCCAATTCATGACATTTATCTCTTATAGGTAATGCTATTAGACCTCATACTTTTTAATATGGCAAGTGCTTTCAAATTAATATATCAGGTAAAAACAATGATACTTTAAGTAAATTTAAGTTTCTGTTTATCCAAGTTTTGCTAATAATTTATAATAAATACCCAACCAAGTACGTTCTTCACAACTTTTAGCATGAACTGAACTATAGGTATGCTTATCCCAATGTTGATGGCCGTTTGAATACCATGTTTTTTGAACTATAGGTATTCATAGAACATCCAAATAGACCCCTTTAAAAATACCGCGATAATGTTTACATACAGGAGGGTTGGACCAGCTGGGTAGAAATTTACATAGAAGAGGTAATGTGACCGCTTAACACCCATTAATAAAATCTTGCATTTAACAAGGGCAAATGCCTTTCTGAGTTTGTATTTTGATTTAATTGTCCGTGATTCTTATCTTATTCTTAGTCGACTTTCAGCTAATCACTGAACACTATAAGTATATTTGGTATTTTTATACCTGCACATACCTGGTTCGATTATCTCAGGGGGGTCATTAAGAAAGAGTAATGAATCATTTTGCTTATTCTGTAAATAGCAATGGAGATGTCACTAAAGTCCATATTAAAACAATGGTACCAAAGGGTAGAGCAGCGGTAGCAGTATAAGCAATTACAACAGTGTTAAGAAAACAGAAAATCGACAATCTGAAACAGCTTCAAGGTAAGATGCCCTCGCTTTTCTTGACAATCTGAAAATGACAAGCATCACGACCAAATAGAGGCAGTGTTTGAAAAGCATGACGGTAGAGATGAAATCGAGAAAGCTAACGCTGATGCTTTGGTCAAATCAGAAAAGGCCAGGCAGGATTCAGATATATCAAATGCTATGCCACCAGTCAATACTATTGTACCTAATTCTGGAGATGAAACGATACGACATCAGTCAGCTCAGAATAATGACCTGAATATAGTAAGGAATGTTGAGACAATTGGTGAGAAGTCAAATATCTCATACCCATCTGTTTCACCTATTAAAGAGTTAGAATCTGAGTCTAAGTGCTCAACTTCAAGTGCCTGGTGGAAGTGAACCCATCTATGAAGGTGAGGAATACGGACATGAAAGAAGCACTACAAATTATGACGATCAAGATCCTATGTATGGAGGTGTGGCGGTCCTAGCAAGTGGCCAAGGTTAGGAATAATGCGGACGAGTCAAACTGTCAAAGGACAAAAGTGGAATTACGCCAAGGCAAGGTAGGAGTTTATCACCTATACTCAACTCTTTCCCATAGTTTCTTTCTCAAACATTCATCTCATATAAGTCAGCTAAGATCTTCATTTTTTTCAATAAGGGATTTGGTCAAGAAGTTAGTAAAGAATATGCAAATTAGTTGTCAATATATGGGTACTTTTTATCTACTGATACACACACATTTATGCTTTTAATTAGAAAAAATAGAGTTATTCTTCTTTCTTTATTGCTAAGGCTTCATTCCTATTTCTGTTTCAATGATTGCAGCTTATTTTTCTTGCAAAAAGGCCTAAAAGAATGTGAACTGCGTATTTTTACAGAGTAACCATTTAAACATAGTATACATTGTAACGGGTCAGAACCGAGACTAATATTTCTTTAGGGCTAATTTTGGTGACTTCAGTTGCTGTTGAACTTACACAAATGAAACTTCTAGAACATTCCTTTGGTTCTATAGATGTGTTAGCTGTTGGAGCGGGAAAAAAGGGAAAACTTGTGGTCAAACATTTAGTAGCTAAAGGGTGTAAAAAATGGTGGTTGTGAAAAGATATGAAAATATAGTGTCCGTGAAGATAGAGTGTACCTCCGAGAAGAGTTTAAGGATGTTTAATGATATATCAGTTCCATTAAACATGGAAGCATGTGTTTCTGAACAGCCCGTGTTTATAACGTGGATGATCTCAAGAAAGTTGTGGAAGCTAACAAAAAATATTGTTTACTCAAGGCGTAAGAAGCTCAAATAATCGTGTCCGATGAAGTGAGAGAATTTAAAGCTTGGAAAGATTGTTTAAAAACTATGCCTACAATCAAGAAGCTTAAATCATATGCTGAAAGAATCATAAAAAGCGAACTGGAAAAGTGTTTCTCCAAAATTGGTCCCATACCTAAGAAGGTCGAGAAAGCTATACATGAGTTAGGCAAGGGTATTATAAACAAGCTACTTCATGATCCTATGCAGCATTTGAGATGTGATGAAGCTGAAGGCCGATCTTTCAACAAGATAACTGAAAATATGCACATAGGATGTTAAAATTTGTAACTCGATGTTAAAAGTAAGGTACTTTATATTGTAATTCGATGTGAAAATTTGTTTATTGGTTTTCTTTTTTCCCTATGCAGACAACTAAGGATGGAGTCATAATTGTAGGTGAAAGAGGATCCAGTACAAATATGGTTTTAGTTGCAGAGGTTAAGGTTTTCGTTGTTACTGTCTTTCTAAAAAAAGGTTTCCGTTGTTACTGATCCAAACAGCCCGATATCAGGTTATACTCTCTTATCTTACTTTTATATCGATCCTTCCTATTAGCGTCATTTATACTTATTTTATTGCTTTAAATTATGAGTAAGACCTTATGTTTATGGTTGAAAAAAATCACTGAACAAGAACTGGTAATGTCGCTGAACTTAAGGCTAGAAAAAAATGGCTTGCCGCGTCTCAGGTGAATGAAAATTTCAAATAATATAGCTTAATTACTTTATTATATCGGCACTCTTAGATAATAATATACATATATCACAGTCATCAAGGCATTTCGTGGTATATTACACATTTGACTTGGAGGCATTACAGAAACTCGACCAAGGTAAAACAATGACAAAATTTCGTTTTTGTTACGTGACTACTTAAAAGGTTGCAGAATGGGTTATTTAATGTGTTCATTTGCCCATCATTTAGGTGAATATGTACAAGAATGCCATTATTTTATAAACTTAATTCAGCTAATTCCGGTCTTTATTGTAATGTCATTGTAGAGTGATGTTGAAAAAGTATGTTGAAAGATTGCATACCAAAGTCAACAGATAAGAGTTCTCAAAAGTTTGGCCTGTCAGATTTTGTGGGATCTTTGGTGCCGATCTATTGGAGTTCTCTTTTGATTAATTAGAGTTATACGAGAATAGGCAACAACAAGGAACATGTTATCTATTTACAGTTCGACATTATTTATGAGTATGAGCCCGAATGTATAAGTATTAAAAGGAACCCGGTCGAAAGTCCGCCTGAAGTGTATATCTATCCCATTAAGATAAGCATCGCTGCACATATATAGCATATAAGTTCAATATATCGTGTCTTCTTTTAACTACTACATACTTAGCTACCTAATGAACTTGAGATGGCACCTCAGAAAGTAAAAGCTAACTATTATGATGAACTTCAGTAACATGATTTATCCTTTTTCACAGAATCTGCATGATTTTTCACTTGAAGTGCAACAACGAACTTATGGATGTTCAGAAATCAATTTTATCTATAAAAGATATTTTTATTGTGTTCCTAGAAGAGCACAGGTCTTACTTTTTCGCAAATGCCAGTTGTACAATAAATGCGCACATATTTTGTGGTTTGTGTGATATTGAATTACGTGATATCGAAGGTTGTGATGGAATGATTTGTAAAGTTTGATCTAAATAAGAGAAATATGATTGTCGGCTGATCAGTGTTGATGTTGGATTATGATAATATAAGGTATGGATATAAAACCATTAAGTGATTAGTTGAGTGTAACCTAATGCAACATAACCGTTTCTAAACAAAATTCATTATATATAACCAATAAAACGAAATAATTACTTGGAAGAATTAGAAGACAGATTTGAAGTAGAGGAAAAGAAGACAACAGAAGCCCAGTCATGTCTCGATCGAATCTGATACTCTCTTAACTGATCCACCAAATTGGACCTGGTAATTCGTTTCCCTGGTGATGACGCCATGCTTACGTCACGATCGTGTAACAAAGAAGAGAACTCGATCGGGGTAATATCGTTTGGTTCATAAAATTCCAATTGATTTCTCAGGATTTTGGAATTAGTTGTGATGTTTAGTTCACGGGGTTGTAAACAGTGATTGGTGGTACTGTAATTTTTATTGTCTTTAACTAATAAACAATTGAAATATTGACGCCCGTGGAAATGTCATGCTTCTCTACTGATTTCTAAACATATACAGTAACAACAGTGTATCTATTTTAATATAGTATATATTTTATAGTTTTAGAAACAGTTGCATGAAATTTAGAATGTGAATATGCGGGTGTTTTTGATCGTCCTAATAAATAACACCAATGATTGTGGATGGAGGATCAAACAAGTTTCATCACCTATTAGACTTAGATATTTTGAAAGGTCGGTGTTTGATGTCAATGTTCTCAGACCCGGGTCGATCAGGACGGGTTAACCAGTTACTCGATTCCGGCCAAAAAACCGGGTCATATTGACCGAGGTTTCACATATTCAAAACCCGGTTAGACCCGTCAAGTTTGAGGTGACACGGGTCAACCCAGTTCTCGAGACCCGGTCGGATTTCGATTTTTTCGAGTTTTTAAAAAAAATGTAAATTTTACGTATTTATGACGGAATTTTATTTTTACATATTATATTGGTTAGTAAACAATTTATTTCTTCAATATACGGAAATTTTTATAGTTTTTTATATAATTTTTGTTAGTTATTAAAAACATCTTTTTTTTTTAAACCGGGTTAACCCGGTTCGACCCGGGTTGGCTCAGACCCGATAACTCGACCGAGTCAATTTAAAACTTGGGTTTCAAAGCATTGTTTCATGTCGTGCCATACATGTATTTTTTATATAATAACTCAGCTATATGTGAAGCCAAGACAAAACCTTTTATTGATTATCTCTCTTTGTAATATTTAATGCTATAATTTTTCGTGCCCATATTTTCCCTCACATCACCAATTTTTTTTTCATTATACAACTTTTATAAGTTAATTATCAATTTCATAAAGTTACTTAAATATACCAACAAACATTAACCAAAAAAAATAAAAAAAAAATAAACGACAATCAGAAGTAATACCCGTCAATCAAACGAGTTTCGCCACTAAGAAATACGAAGCCTGCAAATGCATAGCCAGATTAAAATTATTAAAGAACGTAAACATAGTGTCTTTATATAAGTTAAAAACCAAAATAAGTCCACTTATCTACCAATGAGGTCAACAAAAAGCTTTCAAGAGATTTCAAGTAAAAGGTGTGTGTTTTACTTTAAGTTTTTTATTCTGCTTTACTATATGTTACTGATATTACATAAATTTGGTAAATGTTTGCATATCTCATATAGAAGTTCAGTTTAAAAAAAATACTTGTCTCATATAAATATATAAGTACATCATTAAAAATTAACACAAAACACGTTTGTATGATGGCTCAAAGCATAAAAAAAGTTACACACATTTCTAAAAAACAAAAATAAAACTGAAAATGCGATTTAGGCTTCAATTATAAATATTCGGATTGTTTAAAAAAGAAATTATTCATACTCTAAAAACTTAAAAATATTATAAATATTAAAAATTGATTTAAAATAAGATTAAATTTAAAAATTATTAAAGAAAAACACTAAACTAAATTAACAAACAATTAACTCTCCGTAACAACAAAAAAAGCGACCCTGACCATTGGGCGGGTTACGATGCTAGTATATATATATATATATATATATATATATATATATATATATATATATATATATATATATATATATATATATATATATATATATATATATATATATATATATATATATATATATATATATATATATATATATATATATATATATATATATAGGGATGGGATCATTAGAAAACCTTTATTTGGTGGAAAACATAGAAAACAATACAAATCCTCCTCCTTTTTTTCGCACCAAAATTACAAGGGGTCGAAATGTAATTTATAAAACTTTATGGGTAAATCTTACACATTTCAAACTTTCATACCACTTTTCCTTTTTATACTTTTCCTGTTGCGTATTTCTTTCCCACATCCACCATATCCACCACAACCTCCATGAACCACCGTTGACCACCACGAACCACCTTTTTTGCGCATCTATCGATGGAGTTCACCTCTGGTGACAGAACGAGCATGGAGATCATCATCGGCGATGATCATTATGGACGGCGACCTGAACGACGATGAAGATCATCTACGGCGTCCTAAACGGCGATGGATATCATCTCCGATATCCTGAACGGAGATGGAGATCGTCTCTGGCACATTAACGTTGTTTTTGTACCACTAACGAAATGATATCTTTATGATTTATTGGAAGTAAGTTTATTAACATATTTTAGGTTTATTTTTGTTAATTATGTTATTAAGATCGACTATAAAGATGATATATGTGTTTGTTGTAGCTTATTTGTACCAATTGATGTTTTTTATGAGTTATGGTTTTGCACACCAAATGTTTGAAAAAGTGTCTGAATAAGATTCTATAAATGCAATGCCCTAATTTGTTAATAGATTTTAGTTACAATGCAATGCGCTAATGAGGTGTGGGAGATTTCCACACGTGGCGGGCCTGGTTTGGAAGAGACAGGGGTGAAATGATCCTTTTTTATTCTAGAGGTATCTATAGCCGTTTGTTATTCTGGTGGACGTGATAAAATGAGGGATAGTGGTTTTGGATGTCGTGTTGTAAACTCAATAGATAGAGGCTTTGGCAGACGTTGTGGTACAGTTGGAGGTGACACGATGGATGGCGGATTTGATGGTCGTGGTGAACTTAAGGATGGCGGTTTTGGTGGCATAATGGATGGTGGTTTTGGAAGAAGTGGTGTCCTTAAGGGATGATGGGTTTGGAGGTCATGATATGAAATAAGTGATGTTATTTTCTGGCGATTTTGGTTATTTTTACTAGTTTCACATTTGCTTTAGATTCTGAATGTGTATGATACATTTACTTATGTCTGGATATGAGATTCATGTTTTAAAATATAGATCGCATTTTAGTTTTCTTGTATCACCATATCTTGCAACAAGTGATACCCGTAACTGCAACTAGCATGCAACAACCTACTGTTATCGTCATATAAAAAGAACTACCTGGTGACTTTCTTATACTCATTCTATGGATGTGACTTATAATTAAAAAGTAACATCTAAGGAAGCTCATAATTCTTGAACATGTGTCTCGTTATTTCGCCATTCATAGAGTCAATGCCTGAAAAAGTACTTGAGCAGTCCTTCAGTTTTTATCACCAGTCATCATTTGTCTATGTAAGCTCATAATTCTGAGGTATTCCCATATTTTACAACCACCATTCATGGCTTTGCGAAATAACCATGTTATTTGCTTAGTTGACACGCCATGAGAACCAGATACTAATGATCCCTATATATGTTGTACAACAACCACTGATTACCTTGCTGGTTTTGTGAAGTAAATTACACCATTTTCGACGTCATGCAGACCACTTATGTTGTACAAAGTATTATTTTTAGATGGGTCATTTTTTTAACGGATTATATGGGTCAGTTTAGCTGATAAAAAAATTGTTTTGCTTTTATATGAAAAAAAACTGCCATCCTGCACAATTATTTCAGTATATTATGCAATCTTATATCTAACAGTGTATCATTGGGACCGCCGAACTCATACCCGAATAGACAATTACGTAAATTATATATAGGAGTTTCAAATAATATATCATACAAATATAGTGGATATTCAAAACATCCGATTAACTAAATGGAAGCACGTAGGCTAGGCCAGGTTCGACTAATTCACATATTTACACATTGCTTAGCCAAGAGTGTATGCACCCTGCCAATATATTACGGTCTACCTGGTTAAGGTGGTTTACACAGGTTGGAAAGATGGTGACTTTCCGGGGGCTTATTAGGCGGCTGCAAGGGGGTATTCTAACTTGGTCTTCATCTCTATGTTTTTTAAAACCAGCTTCAGCTCAAATGCACCTCTGTTGAAACTTTTTGCAACCTGGTGTATAAAAGTTATTTAAATTACATGTCGCACAAGTAAGCTAATGGGAGAAATTAACATACCAAGACTTTAAGAGAACTACTGTTGGTTTCCCTTGAAAATGTAAATATATTCGCAGTCATTAGAAGTCCATGTATGGCGCATTATCAAAGGAAATGTGCATATAAAATGATAAAGATTACAAAGCATGTATACCTGAAACACAACACGTAACGGGACTACGCGAGTCACTCATTTTGAACAACATGTCCACAAACATTAGCTGGAAGCTTTAAACATTCCATCAACCTGCAAATTTCTTTTATTTTCTCTACATAACAAGGTTCAATTACATTATAATAACAGACGTATTCCCTTTATACAACAAACATATTTCTTGTCTTCAAGGTCAGCAATGAACTCCTTGTCATCCTAATTTTTGAGGTTGTGATCATTTAAACCGATTGAAACTTTAATACGGTCTTCCATGAAATTGAATAAACAAACTGATTGCTCGTGCATTTAAATATACCTTCTTGGCCTCGGGTCCTTAATCTGCTTTGTTGGGAGAAGATCTGAGTCAGAGTACAAGCTTTCGGTTTGCTTCTCTATGTTATCGACGAGGATAGTGTAGGTGGCATCAATGCGGAGGATGAGGGTATAAACGTGTGAAAGCTTGTCCGTTTCACAAGGGACATCCTTCTTGATCAGAATTTTCCCAGTTGCATGTCAATATGGCGTGAACCTTCTTTGTGGCGTATCCACAGATATCAGGTTCAAACATGATGTTGTAGTTAAAAACAAGAACATTAAAACCAATGCCTAATGTCAAAACTCAACAAAAAAACAAACAAACAAACAAATAAGCGAGTAATGTATATAGATTGAATAAACAACCTGTATGGGGTATCACCATCGAATTTTATTTCGTCGATGTCACCACTGACCAATTTCATGTAGCTACCACCGTGGTCAAGCTTCTGCTCATGCTTAACTGAGAATTGGAAAACTAAATTCTTTTCACTCTTTCTGAGTTCAGGGTACTCAGCAGAACTGGCGTAAAACCTACAGTCTTCACTGGTCTGAATATCTATTAACATAAAGGAAACAAAAATTATGGTCAAAAGGTAAACTTCACGATTACATTCCAGGTTTCTGCAACATCTTAAGGTTACGTATTTGGTTACTTACAGTGGAAAAAACAAAGCGTCACATGTTACTACACCTCTAGTTATCTGAGTCACGCCTTCTAATTTGGGTGAAGTCGTATAACCATGAGCCAAAGACATGCGTGAAGACTGAAAACCATCTGTATCATACAGTTTTAGAAGATAAAGCTTATGGCTACAAGATATACACATATTGTTGTTCCCATATTATTTTGAGGCTAACACATATGTTTTCTTTTATTCTGTTTGGTGCATAATTCTTGAACATTGTATATATATCTTAATATGTTTGTATTAAGAAACTATAAATGTAGCATTACTTTTTATTATCAATAAAATAGTACATTCAAGCTAAACTTAGGCACCAAGATTTGAAAATTCAAGGGAATGCAGGTTTTACATACACAATTTAGCTATAGACTGGTTAACATGTTAATTAAATCAGTGAGTGTTATGTTCGTAAATGATAACATACAGATGCCCGACTATGAGACAAAAGGATGCACTAAAACACCTTAAACGGATGCCCAAAAATATACAAACAAATTCCCTATATATACGCAGTGTTACTCTAACGTGTTCATAGGTTATGTTCAGATAAACGGCCGCCCTAAATATACAAACAAGTTACCTAAACATTCACAGTCATACGTTAACGTGATACCCTGAAGTTAAACCAAAAAACATTGAATTCAAGCCACAACAGCTTCTACAACATTAGTGAATCAAACTTAACTCTATCAAAACTAAAATTGTGGTAACTATTCTAAGATGAGTGCCATAAAATAAAAGTCAAGAAGAGTATACAACGTCTATTGTCCAACCCGATGCAACATCAACAACCGAGCCGCTGTAACAACAGCCGACCCGCTGCAACGGCAGTTAGCTGACCCGCTGCAACGGCAGCTAGCCGACTCGCTGCAACATCAGCCAATTAATCGACCCGCTACAACATTAGCCAGCTGACCGCTGTAATGGCGGCCAACCTGCTACAAGAACGGCCAACCTGTTGAAACGAAAGCCGAACCGTAGTGGAAAGGAGTCAAATGTACATATTCGGTGCCAAATTAATTCTACTTTAATCATTATCTTACTAAAAACTAGTAGATTTTATATCGTCTTAATTGATGCACATATTCAAAAAAAACATGTATAGGGACAAGTCCTAAGTTTATTAGAGATATACAAAAGATGTACGTACTTTGTGAAAAAATCGCTCATGTCTTGAAGGCTTCTAAGATCAGGTTCTTGATGGTTCCGCACAAACTTCCTAATTCTTCGTGAGACACCAACTGGCTGTAATTTCTCATTCAATCTGATATTATGTAGCACATAAGTAAAAACGAGTTATAAGAAAACAGAAAACTAATACCAAATTTGAGAATTAACAATCCATATAGTTCAGAACACCTCAACTAGCCACTAAAAATCATTTAGATGAGTCATTGTATTATTCACAGGAAGTTACATCATATAAGTCACTCACTAGCTGATTTGGACTCAGAGAGAAGGCATTATTCAAATACATAAAATGAACACACTGATCATACTTACTAACATTCACAGAAGCTGAGATGGGTATCAAAACTTAAATACTAGACTCTTAACATTGAGTGTGGAAATTATAAGTACAGTTGCAAATGGTAAAGGTATACCTAACAATAACACCTTAATCAAATATCTTAAAAGATTTCATTATGCTATTATCTAACAAACAAATGCTATTTTCATGAAACTTTTAAACAGGTTCTCTATATAGTCTTAAGCAGATGCTTTGTATAGTATTAAAAGAGATGCATTTAGTAGACGGAAATGATTATTTAATATACATGCATATACATTGATGTCCTAATTTTATTCATCGATGCACTAAACATACAAACATATCTTATTTTCAACGATGCACAAACCATACAAGTGGACGCCCTAATAGCCAACGATGACCTGAACATAAAACCCGATACCCTGCACATACAACCCGATACCCTGAACATATACGCTGGCGTCTTATAAACTGACGCCCTAATATATTTTTAAACCGACGCCCTAATACATTCTTAAACTGACGCCCTAATACATTCTTAAACTAACGCCCTAATACATTCTTAAACTGACGCCCTAATACATGCTTAAACTAACGCCCTAATACAGTCTTAAACAGATGCCTTAACTTTTTTAGTTGTTGCATCAACCACTTAACCACACAAACAAAAAAATGATATAACTTAACATAATGATATCTTATCATACTTGTTGACTGATACTCCAATACTGTTGTGAAACGATGCCAAATAGTTTGAATATGATGCACTAGAACAGTTTCAAACTGATCCCCTAAAACACGTTTGCTATGATGCCCTAATATAGTTGTTAATCGATGTCGAAATATAGTTGTGAACTGATACCCTAATATATTATACCCTAATCATACTAAGAAACGCGCTAACACTTATTTTGAGATGCACTAATCAAACAAAAAAATGCGCTAACTTATACCATGATCTTTACATACAATGATAACGTGTAACCTGCGGATTTAGATTTACGCGCATATTGTTGAAAACGTCAATCATTAAATAATAATCATACACGCTGCCAAATAATGCATCGTAGTTATAAAACCTCATTCGGACATTTCATTGAACACATGGCGTGTAACTTTAATAAACCTTTTTTTCATACATTCTTTTGTCAAATTTGTCCAATATCTTGTAGAAAAGATGATGTTATGATTATACACTTTTAACAAAACTTCAAAAATCATTTAAATATTTGATTTAAATATGAAAAATAAGAATAATAAAAGCTTTATAAAAATTACGAAATACCTGATGAAGTATGTAAGAGTGAATGGGGGATAACGGTGGGCTGTCAGCTGTGTGTAGCGGTAAATGTCGGATTTTCGATGGTGGTGGTTTCCACAGTGGTTGTAGCGGTGGTGTGAGATGAGTGATTGGGGATTTGGGGAATTAAGTGGTGGCCGGAGTTTCAACGGTGGTGGTGTTCGTGGTGTGGTGATGGTCTGAGGTACATTGTTTTGGTAGGAGAAGTGGTTACTGGAGGAGACGGTGCTTGTAGTGTGTGGTATGAGTGACTACGGGGTTTATACTGGTTCACCCCCTCGATTTTTTATTAGTTTCATTTTCTACCCCTGAGGTTTGTAAGTTTTTAAAATATACCTTTTAATTTGTTTTCTAGGTTTTCTATAAATGTGAGGTTTTCTCTAGAACCCTATATATATATATATATATATATATATGTATATATATATATATATATATATATATATATATATATATATATATATATATATATATATATATATATATATATATATATATATATATATATATATATATATATATATATATATATATATATATATATATATATATATATATATATATATATATATATATATATATATATATATATATATATATATATATATATATATATATATATATATATATATATATATATATATATATATATATATATATATATATATATATATATATATATATATATATATATATATATATATATATATATATATATATATATATATATATATATATATATATATATATATACATATATATATATATATATATACATATATATATATATATATACATATATATATATATATATATATATATATAATATATATATATATATATATATATATATATATATATATATATATATATATATATATATATATATATATATATATATATATATATCGTTCATAGTGTCTGTCTTCTGCTTCTACTCCTTTTTGTCTGCTTTATTTTTCTGTTATTACATTATGTTAAAGTTATTTTATCGTAATTATAATCTGATCTATTTTAGTAAACATCTACATGTTTTCCTACAATCTTAAAACACATTATGTGTTACAGAATTAAATCACTCTTTAAATAGGATAAAAGCTTATTAACAAAATTTTATAATACAATATGTTTTTGTCGAAACCAAGATTTAGTTTCGTGGAAATCAGTTTTAAATGAACAAGATTATAATTGACAGATTTGGTGTACAAATATAAATCGGTTTTTCTAAGAAGATGTTTGAATCAACTTATATTTAAACAAATATTTAGTTTGTATTAGATTGATACATTTATTTAATCAAAGATCGAGTTTCTTTGAAGCAGGGGCATAAGTTTATAGAAATTACGATTGAATTTCTTTGATACCCATTTATAACAATTTATTTAACTGTTTGTGCTTGATCTTTTAGGATGACAAACGAAACTATTGTGACTACTTCTATCAACGTAACTGGTGCGCGTTACGAACACAGTTGCTAATCACGCTGAAAAACCAGAAAAATTCAAAGGATAAAATTCTAAGAGGTGGCACCAGAAGATGTTCTTCTATCTCACTACTTTGAACCTTGTGAAATTCTTAATGGAGATTCTACCTCTATAGTGAAGGTCTACGAAATCATTGGCCTATTCTAAGATGATTGATTGATGGATTTGATGTATAAAGATGGTTGATTAAATAGATTAATATAAAGAAGATGAGATGAAGGAGATGATGGAGTAGAGAGAGAAAGGAGAGAAGGGAGAAGAATAGAGAGAGAAAATAAAAATGGAAATATGAAAAATGTGAAATGAACAACCAACCCCTCCTAACATGCTAGGAGGGGTATATATATAGCCCACCCTACATGTGGGCTATATGGACTATACATTAACTAAATGGATCACGAGCCCATTACATAATCATCGTTGGAGCGACCGATCCTTCATAAATACGTAAAACGTATTTCCAACAATCTCCCCCTAAGGGAGGTCGCTCCAAGAGACAAAGTTCTAAATAATCTATATCTCGTGATCTATGCTAACTAAGATGTGACCGAGACTTTATTGGGAAAAACGTATTTCCAACAATCTCCCCCTAAGGGAGGTCACATCTTTTTACAAAATCTTAAACCTAGCATCTATGCTTGAGTCTTCGATCTTGTTCTTGTGAATATGCTTGATGTGATCTTTGACTTTAGTCTTGAGCATGTTTCCTTACCTTGACCTTGTGCATTCTTTACTTGTGATATTTGCCTCTTCGTGACTTCATGTTCCACATACTTATACTTTTAAATTCTTGAAAGCTTCAGAGTTTGATACAGCGGAAGACTTGACCTTCAGGCTTTCTTGAATTTGTTGAAGTACTAATTGTATGTAGTATAAGCATGTGGTGACGACTTCTTCTGGATTGTACACCGCAATGCCACCTTCTTGTTACGCTGCATAAGACAGTTAGCAACAAACAATATTCACGGATGAAATGGCCTTGAACATTTCATTCTAATTCGGTAGCAATTTACCTCCGGTCGGTGAAGACCGTTGGACGATATTAAATATCGTACTTGTGGCAGGTAGTTTCAATAAAGAACCTCCTTGACAAGATTTCGCGGGTAAACCCGTTCTCTTTACTCGACCGTCCAAAGCTGACTGCGAACGTAAAGAGTGAATCATTTGGATAATATTATCCGCATGATTTGAAGCCGTCAATTCATGTTCCTGGAACAAGTGAAATTTAATTAAGAACCGCACCATCGTTGCTTTCCAGTTGTCACTAGCTTGATTCATATAGAATCTTGCAAGTTACCTACCAAGTGCTGTTTGATGTTAACACTAGAAGGATTTCCATTCGTCACTGTAAATACTTAATAGTATTACTCTGAATGTTCTGGCAAGATCACTAAGATATTGCGTAGAGGCCTGGAACGTGTTTAAATTCATTTAAGAATTAAGCCACTGTTGCTTTCCAGTTATCACAAGTTTGATTCATAAAGAATCGCACAAGTCACCTACCATGAGCTTTTTGATATTCGCTCAAGAAGGATTTCCATCTTCATTGTAAATACTTTCGTATTACTCGGATGTTCAGGCAAGATCATGAAGATTTTGCGTAGGACTCTTAATATCTTTCTTACTTTTCACAGTGTGTGAATAAGCAAGGAATAATGAAAGTGTGTCCTAATGAGATATTTGATGATCTCAAATGGCTCTAGACCCGATCGTGCATTTTGGATTTTTTAGTGATCAGAGGCTGGAGAGGAGTGCCACCTTTTCAATACCAATTTATTCGGAGTGAATAAATCAATAGATAATGTGTTGATCTCCGTGTGATTAAAACAAATACCTTTTGAGAGATATTTGAGTTAGCTGGGAAGGGTTGTGCATTGCATCACTGGGTCCATGATGTCTTTCTTCAATATCAAGAATCATTAAAAATGATCTCAATAGCATATAAATTGACCCGGTTTCTGCCTAAGTTGTAAGGAGGGCTTCTTTCTTTACACCCTTTATCTTTACAATTCTTTTTCATTCTTCAACCCCTTCAATGCTTACCAATACGTCATAACTAGCACCTTGTTGTGATTGTTCCAGTGCTAACATAAGTACTTGGTCGGCATTCAGCTACGTTCACAATCTTTCTCCATCTTTCCTAAGGACTACTATTTCTAGCTATGGAATGTCCTTGGGAAGATTCCTCCGGTTCTAGAGGAATCATTGGACTTTAACCTATCCTACCATTCTTATGTCACCACAATCTTCATCATCGTGAATAGAGATGTTTTGGGTAAGTGTATGTCACCATGAAATCCATTTTGAAGTGCAAATCCATTTTGCTCCCCCTTAACATATGCCACGATATCCGAAAACATTTTGCACATGTCGGGATGAGCTATCACGTTAAGTCAAACCATTTATGATTGATCATATCCCATATTAAATCACATTTTCTCCCCCATATTAAAAATATTAACCCAATCGATGTTTTTAATATCAATTGATTTAATAGCATTATAAGAAAATTTGGGAAGAAAAATGCAAGTCCAATTATCTTCATGAATTACACAAGCTCCCCCTCAAATTAATGAGGGTGTGCTGAAACGTAAATTAAATATCTTTTAAACACAAGTGTAAGGTATTTATCACGTGCAAAGATCATATATGATAATGAATTCACAAGATTAACAATTTACGAGGTAGGACCTGAATGATGGAGAACATCATATGAAAGATTCACATGGTTCTTGTTCACGAATGTTGGTCACCTCGCCACGTCCCCGAGAAAATTAATTCCCGTTGTTGAGTCAAAGCTTTCCGGTGAAATGCTTGACTTGATTATGAAAAGCGGGTTGCAGTCAGAAATAACTACAAGCCATATGGAGCATGTTTTTAAATCTTTTAAACTTCTGCTCGAACTTTATTTACAACCCCGTGTCATTATTGAATGACATTTCTAGGTTCGTAAATATTATCGATTCCTGAAGACATGCTCGTTTTATCAAAACGTTTTTGAACACACAATTTTGAAAGATTTAGAAAAAACCTTTTGAGAAATTCTTGAAAAATTGTGTTCAAAGTTTTGAAAAACAATTACTTGAGCTTAAGATTTGGAATATCTTAGGAAAGCTCAAGTCCGAGAAGTTGTAAACTTCTCGTTGTTAAGGATAAGTTTATCATCGGCGATAAACTTTCCTTTTATCTGAAGAACGAGTCCTAAGCTGACATTTACTTAGAAGTCGTTTTTCATGAGCTTGAAAACTTTGATTGTTTTAACGGAAAGCTCATGACCGAGAAAGGTTAATTTCTCGTTATGAGGAAAAGTTCTCTTATTTAAAAGATACACTTTCCTTTCTGAGCTTAAAACTTCGAATGTTTTAATACAAGCTCATGACCGAGAAAGGTGAATTTCTCGTTAAGAGGATAAGTTATCATAAAAGATACTCTTTCCTTTATTTTAAGTTCGAGTTACAGTCTGACATTTAACTGTAAGTCATTGTGCATGAGCTTAAAAACTTCGAATGTTTTTAATATTAGCTCATGCCCGAGAAAAATGAATTTCTCGTTGTAAGGATAAGTTTATCATCGGCGATAAACTTTCCTTTTAATTGAAGATCGGGTCATCATCTGATATTTAATGATGAGCCTTATACACGAGCTTAAAACCTTTGAATGGTTTTAGGATAAGCTCGTGTCCAAGAAAACTTAATTTCTTGTTAAGAGGGTAAGTTATCGTTGCGTAGATAAACTTCCCTGTCTCTGAAGTCCGGGTCGTCGTCTGTCATTTAACGAGGAGCCATAGTGCATGAGCTTAAAAACTTGGAATGTTTTTGATATAAGCTCATGCCCGAGAAAAATTAATTTCTCGTTGTTAGGATAAGTTTACCATCGGCGATAAACTTTCCTTTCTTTGAAGAGCGAGTTATAGTCTGTGATGTGACTATAAGTCCTTGTGCATGAGCTTAAAAACGTGGAATGTTTTTAACATAAGCTCATGCCCGAGAAAAATGAATTTCTCGTTTTTAGGATAAGTCATCATCGGGATGAACTTTCCTGTCTTTGGAGATCGAGTTACAGTCTGTTATGTGACTGTAAGTCCTTTGTAAGCTTTAACTATGAATCCCCTGAGATACTAGTTTCTCTGATATCTGCTTCTTCAGCAACCAAACTCTGAGAGTGTCCTTAGTTGAACGGTATACAATGATTGGACCACTTCGTTCTTTTGGAACATCAACTTTGGTACCTGCATTCTCATTAGGAGTTTGTATATTTTTGCATGGGTTAGAGATATCTATTTTAGAAGCACGTGGGGGTTCACGGTTTTCTTTTCTTGTGTCAGAGGTGGCCTGAGGGGATGATTCACTTGTCTTAGTTGGCAAACGTTTCCTTTTATAGAAAACCTTAAGTTCAGGCTTAAGTGATGTATCATCCTTTGCAATTTCCTCCCTAGTAGTCTTCGTAGAATCAGAGACTATCCTAGTTAAAGGGCACTCGTTTCCTGCAAGAGTGAAAGTTCTACCAGTGGGGCGCCACATTTTACCAATGGGTTTGATTTTAGCGACCCACTGAGATATAAGTCTAGCACGGGAGTTCACCTCATTAAGTAGTTTCTTGATACAAGAATCATGATTTTCCGTAAAGACACATTTTCTACATGTTTTACAAGTAGCATATTTAATGTTCGAGTAATTCCTAGATGATTGATCGATGCTCCTAGGAGACGTCATGCTACGGTTAGCAGTGTTGGGTAATCTAGAAGGCATCTGACTAGGTTGGACATTGCTATCTCTTACATGTGTCTTTTGAATAGCTTCCCTTTGACCAAAATCATGGCGCACATCAGTTGAACTAGTTCTAGACGTGTTCATTGAACTATTCTTAGAGAAACTAGGGGCAATCATGTGATGAGGTCTTGCTAAAACTGATTTAGTCACATTAGGCCTAGTTGGTGGAGTGACTGTTCTAGAAATATGACCCAAATCAACTTGGGAGGCAAACCGCGGTCTCGAGGAATGTGATCGCTCGGATCTAAATGCAGTAGGTTGTCTGACAATCGGTTGTCTGACGAACTGATTTGTAGGCGGTTTCCCCAAGATTGATGGTTTTTCAAGCTTAGTGTCCACACTAGGTCCTTTACTTTTCCTTAACTCGTTTTTCAACGCAGCTATAGCAAAAACCTTTTCCTGTACTTGGGCCTTTAAAGTATCATTCTCTTTGAGCAAGTTATCTTGGGATGCCAACTTAGATTCAAGCAGTTGAATTTGTTTCAAAAGATTATCCTTTTCAGCTTTAGAATCTAACACTTTTTGATCCAATTTTCTTTCAAGAACAACATTTGATTTTTCAAGTTTTTCAAAATATGTTTCAAATTTGTCCGTTTTCTTAGAAAATTCAAGTTTGGCATCCTCAAGATCTTTTGATTGCCGAGCTACGATCGTTTCGAGCTCTTTAATCTTGGAATCAGAAGCAGTCAATGAAGCAGTTTTAGGATAATTATCATGATGTTTAGCATTCTGAACAATCTCTCCCCCATTATGACTTACATCGGATGAATCAGAAGTGGTATTGCTATCACTCTTTTCCATCCCATGTTTGTCATAATTAGGTTCAGAATGCTCAATATGCGGCATTTCATCAGCATATACATCATAAACAACATTACATTGTACCATATTTGCAGGCTCTTCGTCATAAACGGGTAAGGCGTAATCAAGAAGGATCTCGTGAACATTCCCTGACGTGCCACTGGTATCATGTTGACCGTCCGATTCCGTGCTCTTGCCATCGTTGTGCTCCAAGTTGTCAACCGTATGACCAGTTTCCTCTTGGATCGAAGAGTCTTGCACTCCATTATCATACCCTTGCTGAAGTCGAGATCTTTCATAAATCGAAGACGAGACCGATGTCATGAGTTTCAAAATTGTATCACGGAAAACTCGAAGCTCGGTATGTGTATCTCGAAGAAACGATTGGCAAATCACTGAACTTTCAGACGTGATGATATTAAATTGGAGGAAAGGCGTGAGTTGTGTCACAAGAGTCTTATATGCAAGTGCGGATGCAGAGTGATTAAAGTTTTCATGGTTGAGTTGCTCGGCGAGTTGGGTCAAAGTGGTGAAAATTGAGTCGATGAATATATGACGATCTTGTCCAAAGATTGTCACAAATTCGCTCCCTCCTTGAATCCTCGAAAGAGTGACAAGATGAGACTGAAGCATTTGAAATGAAGCAATGCCACTTTTCCTAACTTGGTCTTGCATTTTTCTTCCCAAATTTTCTTAAAATGCTATTAAATCAATTGATATTAAAAACATCGATTGGGTTAATATTTTTAATATGGGGGAGAAAATGTGATTTAATATGGGATATGATCAATCATAAATGGTTTGACTTAACGTGATAGCTCATCCCAATCACAAAAACACCAAAAACACCAAGAATCAAGATGGATCTTCTTAAAGAACACTAATACAATCAAAAACTAAAAACCACACAAATCATTACCTTAAATCACCCCATAGCTCTTGATACCAATTGAAGATCTACGAAATCATTGGCCTATTCTAAGATGATTGATTGATGGATTTGATGTATAAAGATGGTTGATTAAATAGATTAATATAAAGAAGATGAGATGAAGGAGATGATGGAGTAGAGAGAGAAAGGAGAGAAGGGAGAAGAATAGAGAGAGAAAATAAAAATGGAATTATGAAAAATGTGAAATGAATGAACAACCAACCCCTCCTAACATGCTAGGAGGGGTATATATATAGCCCACCCTACATGTGGGCTATATGGACTATACATTAACTAAATGGATCACGAGCCCATTACATAATCATCGTTGGAGCGACCGATCCTTCATAAATACGTAAAACGTATTTCTAACAATTAGAATATCCTAAGGAAGGTCAAGCTTCTAATCAACAGGCCATGCAAGCTGTTAAAGCACCAAAACGTTCGGACTTCTTGTGTCATAACTATGTTCATATTTGTAAGAGCAGCACTTAGATCATCCTAAAAAATCATCCTAAAAAATTATGGTAAGTCAGTCAAAAGATCAAATGTTATTTCTTCAGAATTTTTTTTGCATCATCCACCGCAGTTTTCTTAAAAATATATTGGTGATTTGATGTCAAAGTATTAGTTCTTAAAATTGGTTCCTTTAAACAAAAAGAACATCCTTCAAATGCTACACCGTGATAAGTCTTCTTTTTCTTCGCAGGACCTTCTTCCCATCAGGTTGAACATCAATGTCAGGGTGATGATTATGATGTCGCTTGCAAAGTTAAAAGTCTCTGCAGGACTCTGAAAAAATAAAGATAGCACCAAATTGTCACCGAAGGGCATTCCACAAATCATGATTCACAACTTGTTCTTCTTGACCGTCTTTCATCTTCAAGTACATTATGTTTGTAGTTCCAAAACAGAGGCAGTTGTACGAACTAAATGCACACTTAGAATTGTGTTATTAGTAAGGTTTCCCATCAGGTTGAACATCAACGTCTAGGTGATGATTATGATGTCGCTTGCAAAGTTAAAAGTCTCTGCAGGACTTTGAAAAAATAAAGATAGCACCAAATTGTCACCGAAGGGCATTCCACAAATCATGATTCACAACTTGTTCTTCTTGATCGTCTTTCATCATCAAGTACATTATGTTTGTAGTTCCAAAACAAAGGCAATTGTACGAACTGAATGCACACTTAGAATTGCGTTATTAGTAAGGTTTCTACATAAACGTTCAACATGATGTGGAACAATTACATCAACGTGAGCATAAATAATAGCAGCGATCTCAGTTAGATTCTTTTTCATTCTTTTTCATCTTTTCAGCAACATCATTTACTAACTTATGTAGGTTAGCTCTTGCATTCTCATCAATTGCCTTCATCACCATTGGAGGCACAATCTTGATTAAACCTGATGTTTGAAAATCGGTTTTTAAGTTGACCTGGTCGAATCACCAGGTTATCGTGTCAACCCGGTTTTCCAAACAAATTAAAAAATCTTATATTTTCAATTATTAACTAAAAAATATATATAAGAATCAAATTTTTTTCGTAGAATGAACATATACACTATTTACCATCAAATATATTATGTAAAAATTAAATCACGTCTTAAATACACATAATTTACATGCTTTATTTGTAAAAAAAATACGAAAAAATCGAAACTCGGTCGGGTCTCGAGAACCTGTTGACCCGGATCATCCCGAACCCGACGGGTCTAACCGGGTTTTGAAAATGTGGAAGCTGTTTTTATTTGATGTGTTTTTTCGACCAAAACAAGGTTAACCTGTTGACCAAGCCTGGTCAATTCGAGTTTCAAAACATTTATCAAATCCTAGTGAATATGATCTTTTTGGAAAAACAATCGAGTGAGAGCAAGAAGCTAATGACCATGACGCCTGCTTAACCTACCAGCGCACCAGTAACATATTTCTTTGAGTCTTTAGCTTCTTTTGGCTCGGGTGGTTCAGAGGATGTTCTTGGGTATTCCATCGATTCCTGAAGTGTATTATGCAAAGATAATATATTCCAAGGGGATTTAAGGGGTGGGATACGTCATCAATTTCTAATTGTAGTTTTGACGCCAGAAGTTACGTCTTACACCTTTTGATAGCTTAAACATTATTGTCAACTAGTGTACGTATGCTGTTTTCGGAAGGGCAAAAGCTATACAATACCATCAGACTTATCAAAATGTATCGACTTTAAACACTTACAATTTAATCGCTATACATTACCAATGAACTTTAAAATTAATTGTAAACTTTACCAACATGACATTGAAATGACTATGTTACCCTTGTCTTCTTTTAGATAATTACATATATTACCTTATTCACCATTTCTCTCACCATAAAAAGGCCACACAAATACTTGTAGATCAATGTATTATACACTGCTTTCAAAGATAAAGAACAGTACTTTCTTACTTAACTCAATATCTTTTTGGCAATGACCCTGTGTAACCACATGTAGGTCTTGTAATCACAACCATATCTACATGAAAACATAGATAGCTTTCAGTTCGTCTACCAAGCATCAAATATAGCAAATCGATCTAGGATTTGAAAACCCGAAAACAAAAGTCATAGCAGTCATAAAATCATTCACCATGTCACCTTCATTATAATATTAAGAAAATCTATACAACAACAAAGAACAAAAAAAAACAAATCGAACTTTGATCCGATGATGTCGAACGGCGGCAGGTTTTGGTGAAGAATAGTAATGATAAATCATACATTGATTATTGAATTTGAGGTTTTTTTTATATCATAGTAATGATAAATCATACATTGAACCATACGTTTTTTAATTACTTTTTTTATTTTGGATTTGAGCTTTTTTATATAATATAAAATGTTTGAAGATCAGGGTAATAGAGTAATTTCAGAGTCATATTGGTAAAATGTATAATCAATTTGAAAGTTCATTGGTAATGTCTATCGATTAAATTGTAAGTGTTTAAAGTTGATACATGTTAATAAGTACGATTGTATTATATAACTTTTACCCTTTTCAGAAAGGAAATATTTTAATTAGCTAGGTTGAAGTTTCCCCAGCCCAACTGCGTGGACTTCCCTAATAAATTAATATATTATGGAGTCAAAATCAACAAATAACTAGATATAGTGTTTGCTTAGATATTTAATCTAACACAATGAAGTTAAATACTCATTACCAACAATTCATTTTTATTAAATATTCAAGGCTCCAATGTTCCACGACCAGAAAACATATTTTAATGAAGTCTCGCCACTTCGCATACTTGTACAGTGCGTCTTCGTGCCGTTTTTCCTTTTAGTTTTTTCTAGTTGGTATTACAACCGTGGAACCATTGCAGAAATCTGATATCTATAAACTTAGGCTATGTTTGGCGCAAGAGCTTATCAGAGTTTATCGTAGCACGAGCTTATTTTTTCTCAAAAAATAAGCTACTATTAACAATAATTCTCATTTGGCTGACAGAGCTTGAAGGAGCTGTTAAAAAAGTAAACTCCTAAATGGCATGCTAGTTAAAATAGCATGTAATAATAAGCTCAAGTTACTTGCTCCAGCAAACATACCCTTAGCATTCATCTTACAGTTGGAACTAGAATAAAAGACTAAAAATATATATCAAACACATTATATATATAAGAATTACAAACATTGATGTTTGTTTACACAAGTTACTGTCGGGATATGCGATCGTTTAGCCATCGAGAATGAGTGAGTCTATCGGGAGTACACACTCAAACACGGAGAACTCACTTTTATTATACATTTTATTATTCATGATTAAACGTTTAATAAAAATTTATTTTAATATATATTAACGGTGGTTAAATTAATTACGTGTTTTACGTAATTTATCGTGAGCACGTTTAATTAGATTAAGTGACTAAAAATGAAATCTAAAAAACCCTATGACCTAGTCCGCTAAATTTTTGTATTAAGGGTTCTAGAAGATTTTTTTGTTTATTAATTAAGCTAATATATTTACCTTAATTATGTTTTTTGGAGTAAGGATCAAGTAATTTGAGAAAGTGGGGAATAGTATAAATACACATCTTCATAGTTCATAAATTTTGCCTCTCCCCTCTTCTTTGTTCGTCCGATCGACTCAAACAAAGCAAGAAACCAAACAATTTTTCCCTTAAAACCTAAAATCACCTAAAGTGTAAACCTTTGCAAGATCGACTACCTTTTGGTACTCCCTTGTGAAGTTTCTAAGCCTAATACTAAACTCTTGATTCTCGCGTCAAGGTTTTGGTTTGTTCTTGTTCCCCTTGTTGGTTCGACGCAACATAAACCCTAGTTAGGGTTCCGGTGAATTTTTCCAAGAGTCTTGTAACGCTTATAAATTGATCCTTACGTAATCCTAAGTAGGATTTTGGATCTTGGGTTTCTAGTTACAAGACATAAACACAAGTTTGTTTGAATGAAGTTACTACTAAGCATCGTAGTGAAGTTCGTTTGACGTGTCGTGTGAGCAAACGATAGAGGCGGTTATTTTACCGTTAAATTCAAGATAAAGTTCAAGTTCCATTAATTGATTTATTAAATTAATAAAGGTTGGTTTTAAATTGTTTTTATTATATGCTTAATCATGTATTTATACTAGATCCATTCCGCTGTGTACTCGTAGCTAATGGTTTAACTAGTTTTAAAATCCCAACAGTGGCATCATGAGTCATCGTATGGCATTCATGGGTTACATATATAATGAACACGTTAATTCCGCTTAAACTTGCTTTATTTACTTTTCTATGGCAACTACATGCATCTTTGCTATAAAGTTTTTATCTTGATCTATTAAAAGATGGTAGGTTTAATTGAATTGGCTAATAAATTATGAGTATTTATTATCCGTCAAAGACTTTAGCATATCACTCTTGTGATTCATGCAAGTCATCAAGTACCTTGCTCGAAAACTTGATGAGGTTCTTTGGTCCTCAATTTGGGGAAGACTGATTCGAGACTTGGATCTTATATGTTACTGCTTTCATATAGAGTCTGTCTTCACCTCTATCCTTTATTATGTCTGTTTTATGTGCTTATATGTTTTCCATTACGAATTGCAAAATTATAATTAAGCTAGATTATGGTAATCATAAAAGACGGATCTATACTTATATCGAAACTAGCTTTAATATTACGTCACTTAATTACACCTAATTTTCCTTGTAAATCGGCTGCGTGTTATTTGTTAAAACTTGGTTTTTGAACAAAAATTAATATAGACTAATACCTATGATACTTGGTTTATTATAAGCTAATTTTTTTGCGAAATCATATTGTCACTCGAGTTGGGCTTACATACCGTAATGATGGCTTATAAACTATCTTCTCAACGACGTGATTTGCAAAATTAATTATCTTGTAATTTTAATTACAACACCGTATTGTGTTTTACTAATGATTGACTTGCTACTACAATACGTTTTTAGTCAAGCTATCTATTGTTTGAGTGATCTTTAATTTTCTCCCGTGTCATATAGATGTTTTGGCATTTATTTGATAATTATCCCAAGCACTTGTGCCTTCGGGCACATGTAGAGTACGATATAGGGTTTGATCATTCTTTAATCTTTTCCCGCGGTAAATCACGCCTAAAAATTAAGTTGAATTTTTTTCTTAACTTGTGTTAAAAGATGATTGCATGCATCTTTTACACGCTTTTGACATTTGTTTTAAAAACTTATGTGATACCTACTTGAATTTTAAGTCCTTGCCATCCAATCTTTAGCACTTGCAATTGGTTTTTGCCATCTGGTCAGACCTAATATGAACTCCAACCCAAGGAAAATTCTATCATATGTCGGATATATGTCAATTTATGCATGCTTTAAATTGGTACGACTAAAATCAAGTTCCCGGTCAGATTCGGAATCTGAGGCATGAGATGTGGCGAAACATACTTATGAAACTATTATTTGTGGAACAAGTTCGATTGAGATGTTCATTGGTACTCGTAAGAGTTGTGAGAACATCATCTTCAAACACTCTACAACAAATAGATTGTCATGAATCGCCTCATAGCACTAACACTTGCACTTGTAATGCAATTAACGCTCGATGCTTACCTCTTGCCCTAATTATTATTAGATGGTCGGACCTGTAATATTAATTGGGTAGTTAATTCTTTGAGAATGTAATTCTCAAAAATACTAATCGTTTGAAATTTTATTTTGTAGATGAATAATTCAAACTCTTCCTTAAATAGTTCGGTTGTCGAGTCCTTCCTAGAGAAGATGAAATTGACTGAAAGCAACTTCGTCGACTGGCATCGCGCTCTTCGGATCATGTTGAAGACCTACGATTTGTTGACTTATACCTTGAGCAGTCTATTCCTGAGCTTCCATATGTTACACTTGGTCACAAAGGTCCTGAACCTAACCCCGATTATCACAATTTGTGGTAAAGAGCTCTAGGGAAATTGGAGGCCTTATGCTCATGGCCATGTCCCCTGAACTCCAGAAAAATCTGGAAGGCCGTGGTGCTTATGCTATAATGGAAGAACTTAAAACTATGTTCTGCCAACAAGCTGATGAGGAACTCCTTGAAGTTGCACGTGTTTTTCACGCGTGTCGACATGAAGAAGGAAAATCCGTGAGCTCATATGTTCTAAAAATGAAGGGCTACATAGAAAAATTGGAACATCTCGGTCACCCCATGTTACTAAAACTTGCGGTAAGCTTAATTTTTGTTTCACTTAGCAAAGATTATGACATATTCGTGCAAGATTACAATATGCATGGCATGGGGAAGACAATATCTGAGTTGCACGCCATGCTCAAATTACATGAGAAGACTTTACAAAGAAGGTTGCACCTACTCTACATGCTATTAGGACATGAAGGATCTAAAAGCCTAATAAGGCTAAATCGTCTAATGTTGTGAAGGGTAAAAATCAAGGCAAAGGGAAGAAGGTTTCAACTTTACTCCTAGAGCTAAGATTCCCCCTCCACCAAACAAAGGAATCATGCTAAGGATGCCGTCTGCCACGAATGTGATGAAGAAGGCCATTGGACAAGGATTTGTCATGTGTATCTCGTTGAGTTGTTGTTGAAGAAGAAGCTATCTCATGAAGCTAGCACTTCTGGTATATTCACTATAGAACTCTCTAGATTTCCTAATAAATCTTGGGTTTATGACACTGGTTGTGGTACTCACATCTATAATACTACTCAGGGACTAAGAGGAAGTAGGAAGCTGAAGCCATGAGCTTTGAATCTGTATGTTGGCAATGGTCATCCTGCAATTGTTGAAGCCATTGGTGAATATCATTTATGTCTCCCAAGTGGATTAGTATTTATTTTGAACAATTGTCATTATGTACCTTCTATTTCTAGAGGGATTGTTTCAGTTTTCCGTTTGTATGACGATGGTTTTGTTAACCATTTTGAGAATGATGCTATAATATCTTTTTTAAAAGATAATATGTTTTATTTATGTGCAATTCCTCATGATGGAATTTATAAAATTGTATGTGTGATTCTAATACAAATGATAGTTCTATTTATGTTGTTAGTAATAAAAGGGCCAAATCTAATTTGGACTCTACATTGTTATGGCATTGTCTCCTTGGTCATATAAGCAAAAAGCGCATTAAGCAATTACAAATTGATGGATTGCTTAAGTCAAACGATCATGATTCCTTTAAAAAGTGTGTTTCTTGTGCATCTGGAAAGATGGCACGCAAACCTTATTCACATCAAGTGGAGAGGGCTAAAGATCTACTTGGACTTATACACACCGATGTATGTCGCCCATTCAAAACCGTGTCAAGGAAATGTGTAAGCTACTTTGTTACTTCACTGACGACTTTAGTCATTATGGTTATGTCTACATGCTGAAGCATAAACATGAAGTGTTTGAAACATTTAAAATGTTTCAAAAGGAAGTAGAAAATCAACTCGGTAAAACCATAAAAGCACTACGTTCTGATCGTGGAGGTGAATTTATGAGTTATGAGTTTTTAGATCATCTTAAGGAGCATGGGATTATCGCCTATAGAAAACCTCCATATACACCACAACACAATGGTGTGTCTGAGAGGAGAAATAAAAACCTACTAGATATTGTTCGCTCCATGATGGCTCAAACAACTCTACCAAAGTCCTTTTGGGATTATTCTCTTGAGTATGTTGCATGCATACTCAATATGGTTCCAACTAAGAAGGTTGAAAATACTCCATACGAAGTATGGTATGGGCAAACCCCTAAGTTGTCCTACTTAAAGGTCTAGGATGTGAGGCTCTTGTTAAGCGTGATACACTTAATAAACCTGACAAAATTGAACCTAGATTCGTTGTGTATCTTTGTCGGATACCCAAAGGATACAATGGGTCCTTCTACTATCCACCCGAGAACAAAGTTATTATTGCTCGTAATGCTGAATTCCTAGAGAGCAATCTTATGAATCAAGAAGCAAGTGGGAGTTTAGAAGATCTTGAAGTAATTCAAGATGAAGATACACCTCGTTCTGAAAACACTAGCAATCATGAAGAGGATGATCAAGAAATTGATGAACCTCAAAGTGATATAGCTCCCATTCGTAAGTCCACTAGGACTAAGTGTGCTCCTGAACGTATATTTTATACGTTGACGCTGAGGAACATGAGTTAGGGGATCATAACTAACCTACTAACTACAAATCTGCATTAGCAGATCCTGAATCTAAAAAATGGCTGGATGTTATGAATTCGGAGATGCAATCCATGAAAGACAATGATGTATGGATCTTAGTAGACCTTCCTCCTAACGCTAATAACGTTAGTGGCAAGTGGTTGTACAAGAAGAAGACCGTCATGGATGGAAAAGTACACACCTTTAAAGCTCGATATGTAGCGAGGGGCTTTACTCAAACCTATGGGGTTAATTATGAAGAAACCTTGTCTTCTGTTGCAGATATCAAAGATATAAGGATTCTTTTAGCCATAGCCGC
Organism: Glebionis coronaria; assembly: GCA_025667525.1. Lineage (NCBI taxonomy): Eukaryota > Viridiplantae > Streptophyta > Magnoliopsida > Asterales > Asteraceae > Glebionis > Glebionis coronaria. Next base: position 425,625,969 of record CM046881.1, on the reverse strand, counting down.
GTACTATGACTATGAAATTTGACAAATGGATGTTAAAACCGCTTTCCTCAATGGACTACTTCACGAAGAAGTTTATATGAAGCAACCTGTAGGTTTTGTAAATCCTAAATATCCAAACCGTGTATGCAAGCTTTAAAGGTTTATCTGTGGACTAAAGGAAGCATCAAGGTAATGAAATAAGAGATTTGATGATGAAATTAAGAACTTCGATTACACTCAAAATGCTGATGAGCCATGTGTATACATAAAAGCTAGTGGGAGTAATGTGGTTTTCCTAATCTTGTATGACGATGATATATTGCTCATGGGGAAAGACATTCAAACGTTGCAAAGTGTTAAAGCTTACATTTGAAGATGTTTTTCCATGAAAGATATGGGAGATGCTGCATATATTCTTGGAATCAAGATCTTTAGAGACAAATCAAGACGGTTAATTGGTTTATGTCAAAGTGCTTACATAGATAAAATTTTGAATATAACATGGAGAATTCCAAACGTAGAATCATCCCCATGCAAGCTGAACCAAAATTATCTAAGTCACAAGGTACTTCTACACCTGCAGAGGTGAAGCGCACATAGAGAGGTCCTTATGCTTTGATAGTAGGATCAATCATGTATGATGTTAGATGCACTAGACCTGATGTTGCGTTCTCTCAGAACATGACCAGTCAATTTCAACAGAATCCGGGTGAAGAACACTGGACTGTTGTTAAGAGCATTCTGAAGTATCTTAGGGATATATGTTTCTTGTTTATGGAGGAGATATGAAACGGGAGCTATGATTTAATGGATTTGTTTGTGTTTGTTCGTACTCGATTCAATTCAAATTGATCGCGGTTTAGGGTGGAATTATTGGTTTTAGTCACTAAAAGGGGGAGCTTGATTATCTATATCTACTAAATTAGGTTAACACGAATAACAAATGTAAAGAGATAAGACCAATTTAAGACTTAATAAAATAAACACGAAAGCTTTATAGTAAAAAGCAAAATAATAAAACTAGGATGAAAGACTTAAACGAAATAGCAAGAGAATTAAAGTGATTAAAAACTAAATTAAAAGTAAATTTGAAAAAGGAGAAAAGACACTTTAAAATTAAACTTGACAAAAAGTTAAAACTCGAATAAAAGTAACTTTGAAAATTCTAATATTAAACTAAGACAAAACTATATTAAAAATAACACTAAGTAAAAATGCGGGAGAAGTTAAATTTGAAATTAAAAAAAATAAAAACAAGAAATAAAAAGCAAAACTTGTGAATGGATCGTAACAGACGATCGTGGTCTTGGATCGCAGTCCAGATCGTACTCACGATCGCAACACGGGTCGTGACCAGTGATCGTAGCAAGGGATCGCACCCAGCAATCGTGGCCTAGATCGCATCCAACCATCGCAACATGTAGATCGTAAGATTGGATCGTAGCCAAAGAATGGAGTCTGATCGTGACCACCAATCATGATGGACGATCGTAGTCCTCGATCGTAACCCACAATCACACCTTGGATCGCAGCTACAGATCGTAGCTTGGATCACAGGATAGATCGCAAGTAGTGATCTCAATCTTGATCGCAGTAATGGATCGCAAGTAGAAACCCTAGGCTTATGCGATCACACTTACTCGATCGGAACAAGTAAACCCTTCTGAATATTACGATGGGGTACAATAAGCAAATAAGCCGAACCGAATAAGCACTTTTTCAAAATAAGCAACTACCAAAACTTTACCAAATCAATATTAAAAAGAACTAAATAAGCCACTAATGAAAAACTTTTAAAACACTAAATAAGCAAAATTTATAAAACAAACTTTAAAAAGATTAAACTTTGGAAAACACTTAGAAAGAAATAAGCTAAATAAGAAATGAGCTATAAGCCGCAATAATCTAAAACCGTTAATCGTTTATAAGCTTTGATAGGAACAAAAAGATAAACTTTTTGATCAAATAAACATCAAGATTAAACAAGATGCATACTTAATCCGAATCAAGATCAAAATCAAAAACAAGAAAGGTAGAATAAGATAGATGATGAAAAGCTTGAACTTGAACTTGTAGATTAAGGATTCAAAATACAATATCAAATGAAAAGCTTACAACTTGAAAGAAAAGATGGAAGAAATCTAGAGAGAGAAAGTAGAATCACCTACTTCTCTCTAAAGATATGAAAACTAAAAAAATAAAAAAATGACAATCTAACTAACACCCTCCTAATGAAGCATTAGGAGGGTATTTATAGGAGAAGGAAGTTGGTAGGATGCTTCCTTCCTTCTTCCTTTGGTCTTCTCGTCTTTTTAAGTGACTCGTCTTTTTTGACTTTGTCTCGGGATTAGTCGAATGATAATATGAACTCGTCTTCTAATTTCTTCATTTAGTTGACTTGGTTCTTCGACTTCGCCAAACTTCCTTCTTTAGACTTTTTCTTCGATAAATCTTCAGAATAGGCCTTTGACTTCCGTTCTTCTTGCACTTTTGATCTTTTGACTTCTTCTTTTGTCTTTTTCTTCGATAAAAGCCCGTGAAAGCCCGTGTTTTCTTCCTTTTTCATATCTTTGTCCTAAAACACAATAAAAACACAAACCACGCATAATTTTGACTTTTACGACATAAAATATACGTTTTGGTCTTGTTTTTATTATAATTAAGTGGTAAAAGGATAAGTGTTTTCACACTTATTAAATCCCCTACACTTGACCATTGCAATGCCCTCATGCAATGCATTAATTTCAATGCACGGTTTACATTTTCCATCATAATTAACCTACCTAGGCCTTTATTAAATACTAAATACTAAGGAAACCAAAAAGATTAGAAAATTGCAAAATGCAAGAAGGAAGAACAAGTAAAGAGATCGAAGACTTACATTAGGGCTTTGGTCGTCATGAATGTTTTTCACCTTCAAGTTTCACGTTCCCCAAACCAAGCTTAAAAATGAGATCATTGTTATTATAAGTTAGTAAGCTAACACTAACTCATGGGGCCCAATTATTCACTTAGACTCCCTTATTCCTATTTGTATCTCTTATATTTTATTATTGTCTTGAATGAGCACGAGGATGCATTGTTGACTTATTTCGATAATTTATTAGGCTAAAAATAAAGTAGGAGGATTTAATAAATAGTTAGCTAAAGGACAAAATATTTTAAAACTGCTTCTCGGGACCTCTTAAAGTTCATATCTTGGCATAACTCGCTTCAGATTTGAGACCTTTCTTGGACCGATATATGGCATTGACTTCATATTTCAAATCTTGAGAGACGCTCATGAAATAATAGTCTTCTCTTCATAATAGGAATTTCTTCACTTGAAGGTTTTGAGAGATTCTTCATACTTGGACCACGACTTCTTTATTTTTCTCCAATCTTTATTTGGGATTTTGATATACAACGATCCGCCTCCTTTTAGGACTTGGATCTATTTATCCTCATACCTTGCTAGGGTATTTTCGGATAGACTTCTCCATGATCTTTAGGGGAGTATTTGTTTTTCGTCGTGTGTCTCGATCCATCATATTGTTTTTTGATAAATGATTCTTCACATCACTTTGGATCTTTAGAAACAAAATGTAGCCTAATGCCTTGTTAGGGCCTTTTTGGACTCGCCAATCTTCGCATCCCGCTTCAATAAGTTATGCCTTGGCTATGAACTCTAATTAATACCGAGCAACTCTTAAACAATCTTGTGCTAGAAGCTAAGTAACTTTTCAAATCGTACGACCTTACTTATTGCAAATATATTTATTAACAAGCGATGGGAGAAAAGGCTCATAATCAACTCACATAAATTCATGAAAGAATACTAAACTTATAATTGACTCTATCATCTCTCGTTCTCCATAATTTAAAATCTCAAGGAATGAGACTCGTGGATGCTTAGCCTATTAAATCCAAGTTTTGGGTTTTCAAGTCATCTATAGGATCTTGCAATTTCTTAGACTTTATCAAGTTTAGAATTCGCATTTTAAAGTTCCCTTGATAAACGACTTTCTAGGATCAATTACAGGAACTTTCAAAAAGTTCTTGTTCTTAACCCGTAAGAGTTAAGACTTTCGCGTTTTAAAGTTCCCTATATAAAAGCCTAGCAAAACTTGATTTAAACACGTTAAGTATACTAGCTAGAGTAAACTTGGATAAGTAAACTCGGGTTGAGTCAAAAGATTCATAACGGGCCTAATATATCAAAGACATCCAAACTCATTAAAACCATTTTATTTAACTTTATTTTTCTCTTTTGAATTTATTTTTGAAATGAAATATATACATACGATGCGATAACAAAAGGAAAGATCATAAAAGAAGATAAATGAAAAATATTACTAGGACAAAATAGATCAAAATTTTTGAAAAATGTCGAAAAATTAGATTTTCCGGTTAAATGAGGACAAATTCATGGAAAAACCCACTTAACTTCGATAGAAGTCCCCCTACACTTGATATAAACATTGTCCTAAATGTTTAATCATGTGGGAGTAAACTCCCCTACACTTAGGACATTGTGCACGTTGTTTAAATCTTGCCAAGGAAGAGACAACTAAAGTGATTTCAATGTCAACATATAAGATATGAAATATTGAATCAAAAGAGTTTAGGATAGAACCGGGAAGACATGTACACGAGATCACGGGTTGTTAAATATCATCAAAAGTGCTCTTTGAAGCTTTAGTCCCTGCACATCACAAGAAACAAGACAACAAACACCTACGTAGCTCCCCTACACTTATTATGAAAACAGGTAAAGGATAGATCATCGGGTTGCCTCCCGAGAAGCGCTTGTTTTTTTTAACCGAGTCACGAGCCTGAATCGACCTAGAACTAATTCAAGGGAAACGTGGTGAGGGTGGAATCATCTCACGAGAGATGTCCTCATCAAAGTACAAATTAACACGCTGGCTATTCACCTTAATGTTTGGCCTATTTGGTTGTGATAACTCAATGGTGCCATAAGGGAAGACTTTGGCGACGGTGAATGGACCAGACCAACGGCTCTTAAGCTTGCCCGAAAAGATTTTCAACCGAGAGTTAAAGATTAAAACTTGATCATCTATGTGAAACTCTCGGTTCTTAATCCTAGAATCATGAATGAGCTTGGTTTTCTCCTTGTAGATCAATGAATTCTCATAAGCTTCATTCCTCAGTTCATTAAGTTCATTGAGTTGGATTTTCCTAAGATCACCGGCTTTGTTGATATCAAAATTAGCCCATTTCAAGGCCCAATAAGCCTTATGCTCCAACTCAATAGGGAGGTGGCACGCCTTTCTGTACACAAGACGATATGGTGTGCAACCAATAGGTGTCTTATATGCGGTACGGAAAGCCCACAAAGCATCATCTAACTTATCGGCCCATGAGGCACGATGCTCTCCCACAGTATGCTCTATGATTCGCTTAAGTCCACGGTTGAAGATCTCGGCTTGACCATTAGTTTGTGGATGATATGTGGTGGAAAGACGGTGATTGACACCATACTTAGCCATGACTCGTGCAAATTGATCATTGCCAAAATGATACCCGTGATCACTAATGATAGCACGAGGAACACCGAATCGAGCAAATAATTGTTTCAGAAAGTTCACAACCACCCTCGCATCGTTAGTAGGCAAAGCCTTTGCTTCAACCCATTTAGATACGTAGTCAACGGCTACGAGGATGTACTTGTTCCCTTTGGATGATGGAAATGGCCCCATAAAGTCGATGCCCCATACGTCAAAGATTTCACATTCTTGGATGAAATTTTGAGGCATCTCATCTTTATGTGTGATCTTGCCTTGTCTTTGGCAAGCATCACAATGCTTAACCATTTCATGAGCGTCATGATAAATGGTGGGCCAATAAAATCCGGAGTCGAAAACTTTCTTCGCGGTATAGTTAGGACCAAAGTGACCACCGGTGGGTCCTTTGTGACAAGCTTCTAGGATTAGTAAAGTTGTTGGCCCATCAACACACCTACGAATGACAAGATCCGCACATTGTTTGAAAAGGTAAGGGTCGTCCCAATAATAGTGCTTAATGTCCTTGAAGAACTTTTTCTTTTGTTGGGACGTTAACCCTTCTATAAGAACACCACCCGCTAAATACTTTGCAATGTCCGCAAACCATGGGGTATTGTCAAGATTGGAGTTAATAGACATTAAGGCCTCAAGGGGAAAAGATTCATTAATCTCTTGATTTGGAAGTTTCCCTTGATAAGGATCCTCGAGTCTACTAAGATGATCCGCGGCTGGGTTTTCCGCTCCCTTTTTATCAAGAATTTCAATTTTGAATTCTTGAAGGAGTAAAACCCAACAAAGAAGTCTTGGTTTAGAATCTTGTTTCGTTAACAAGTACTTCAACGCGGAATGATCGGTGTACATAATGGTGGTTAAAAGGACAAGATAGGGGCGGAATTTTTCAAAAGCATACACTACAGCTAAAAGCTCTTTTTCGGTAGTGGCATAATGCAATTGAGCCCCCGTCATTGTCTTGCTAGCGTAATGGATTGGTTGGAAATGTTTGTTGATTCTTTGTCCCAAAACCGTTCCAATAGCAAAGTCGCTAGCATCACACATCAATTCAAAAGTTAACTCCCAATTAGGGGTAACTAAGACCGGTGCCTTAGTTAATTTATCCTTAAGAAGATTGAAAGATTCGATACACTCTTTAGAAAAGATAAAAGGAGTATCTTTTTCTAAGAGGTGGGTCATCGGGCGAGCGATCTTAGAAAAATCTTGAATGAATCGACGATAGAAGCCCGCATGACCTAAAAAAATTCTAACTCCTTTGGAGGTGGTAGGTGGGGGAAACTTAGCAATGACGTCAACTTTAGCACGGTCGACTTCGATACCGGCTTTGGAAATTTTATGACCGAGAACAATGCCTTCTTTTACCATGAAATGGCATTTTTCCCAATTAAGAACAAGACGAGTGTCTTCACACCGTTTAAGCATACGTTCTAAATTGGTAAGGCAAGATGAGAAAGAATCACCATAGACCGAGAAATCGTCCATAAAGACTTCCATAGTTTCTTCAACCATGTCATGGAATATAGCCATCATACACCTTTGGAAAGTCCCGGGAGCATTGCATAAGCCGAAAGGCATTCTTTTGTAAGCAAATGTTCCATAAGGACAAGTGAATGTGGTTTTCTCTTGGTCTTTTGGATCGATAGGAATTTGAAAATACCCGAAGAAACCGTCTAAGAAGCAATAGTAGTCATTACCCGCTAAACGCTCGAGCATTTGATCCATGAAAGGAAGAGGAAAATGATCCTTGCGAGTGGCATCATTGAGCTTGCGATAGTCTATGCAAACTCGCCAACCCGTGATAAGTCGAGTAGGAATCAATTCGTTGTTTTCATTGGGAACAACGGTTATTCCGCCTTTCTTAGGCACACAATGGACGGACTAACCCATGGCGAATCCAAAATAGGGTAAATCATTCCGGCATCTAGAAGTTTGATAACTTCTTTCTTGATGACGTCATGAATTTTTGGATTAACCCTTCTTTGGTTTTGGATTGTGGGTTTAAAGTCATCTTTCATGAGAATTTTATGATTACAAAAGTTAGGATCAATTCCGCGGATATCGGAAATTTTCCAAGCAATTGCTTTCTTATGATTTTTAGCACATTGATAAGTCGAGATTTTTCATCCTCTTGTAAGTCCTTTGCAATGATGATGGGTAACTTCTTATTGTCTTCTAGGAAAACGTATTCAAGATGAGTGGGTAAATCCTTAAGCTCTAAATCCGGAGAATTGTCATTGGAAGCCTTAGTCAAATTCGGATCATCGGTTGTAACTTCCTTAGGAGTAGGTGGAGAAATATGGTTCTCATTGAGAAGTTTCTCAATGGTACGAATGTCTTCATCCCAATCGGAGGGAGAGTCGTCATATTTTAAGTCCACATCCCCTAACGTTGCTTCAAGTTCTTTCAATAGAAAATCACTTTCTCCAAATGGAGTCAATGAGGGAGCAATAGAGGCAACGGTCTCAATAAAGGGTAGAGAAGAGAAAAAACTTTTACAAGCGTCTTTGAAATTTTCTTCACAAGCCTCATCAAGGACGTCAATGAAATTAACGCTCTCGTGTTCATAAGGTTGCTTAGAAAGTTTACCCATGTTGCAGACGATTTTGTCGTCACCAACTCTCATGATTAATTCGTCCGCGGCTACACCAATAAGAGTGCGGCCGGTCCACAAGAATGGACGTCCAACGATTAATGGAACACGGGGATCCATCTCGTAGTCAACGAAAACAAAATCCGCCGGAAAGGTAAATTTGACGACACCGACAAAGACATCTTCGGCTATCCCCACCAGATAAGCAACCGTACGGTTAGCTAATTCCAATGTCATTCGTGTGGTGACTAGCTCGGGTAGAGATAATTGTTTCCAAACACTTAATGGCATTAAGTTGATACTAGCACCTAGATCGGCTAGGGCCATACAATTCTCTACCCCGGGAAAGTTGCAAGGAATGAGAAAGCGACCCGGATCACCAAGTTTGGTTGGTAATTTCCTTAAGAGAACCGCAGAGCAGTTCTCATTAAGTTGGGTTTGAGCAATATCAAGGACTTTCTCCTTATCACTGAGAAGATCTTTGAACATTTTAGCATATTTAGGCATGTGAGCGAGAGCCTCAGCAAAGGAGATGTTGAAATTCAATTGTTTAAACATTTTAAGAAAGTTTGAAACTTGAATATCATCCTTATTTTTCAACTTCTCTTTCCTCAACCTTGAAGGATAAGGTATGTCGGGTTGAGATGAAGGCTTTAGAATGGAATTCTCACTCACATCCTTGGGTGGAGGAGGGGTAGAAGTAGAAGGTGGAGGAATTGGTGAAGGGGGCTCGTTATCCTTTGTCACAATCACCGGAGTAGGTTTAGGAATCTCGGGTTCCTTATAACCTTTTCCACTTCGTGTGGTGATTGCTTTCATCTCCTCTCTTGGATTAGAACAGTGTTCCTCAGAAGAGAACCCGAACCAGAGGTTTGATTACTTGGGAAGAAACTAGCCATCATATTCCTTAAGTCATTCGTTTGACTGCTTAAATAGTTTCACATATCATTCCTAAGCTTGGCTCGAAGATCATTCCCTTGTTTAGCCATTTCACCTTTCAAGTTAATAATTTGGCTATGAAGATTCTTCACCAGCGCGTCATTAGTCATCATGTAAGTTTCAACCTCGCGATTAAATGTCGTGGGTTGGTTAGAAGGAGGAGCTTGGTAAGCGGGTGGTTGATAAGTGGGTTGTTGGTAAACTTGATTATTTCCTTGAGGTGGATATGGATTTTTTGGTTTTGATATTGATTAGGAGCTCGAGGTTGGTTTTGATTGTTGCGATTGAAGTTATTTTGGTTTTGAGGAGGAAACCGGACGGTGAAAGGAAGTTGTTTGAATGATAACTTAGCAAATTGCGGTCACCTTGAGGACGTGCTTGATAGCCTCCCGTGAAAAAATTACCATTAGCTGCATACACGTTTTCCGGATTGTCATGAGTAGAAGGACAATCGGTGTATGGATGAGGACCACCGTAAGTCTCACAAGACAGTGTTACAAATTTAGCTTGTTGATATTTGTTTGTAGCCATGAGTTGGATATTTTTGTTCATTTCGGCTAGTTGGCGGGTGATTTCGGTCATCTCGGGGTTGGTTGAAGTAGAAGAAACATTGACTCTCGGGTTATTTCTTGAAGATGCGGATGAATCCCTATTTTTGTGATGAGTGGTCATGTTCTCTATAAGCTCTCTACACTCCTCAGGTCTTCTCTTCATAAATGTAAAACCGGCTGCAACATTAATCGTATCACGATCACGAAAAGTTAAACCATTGTAGAAAGTATCAATCAAAGTGACGGGGAGCATATTATGGTTAGGACAACGATCAATCAAGATATTATAACGTTCCCAAGCATCGAAGAGCGACTCATCAGGTTCTTGAGTGAAACCACTGATTTGATTACGAAGACTAGTTACCATGGATGGTGGAAAGTATCGGGACAGAAATTTTTGAGTCATCTCGTCCCATGTATGAATTGAGTTTTTAGGAAGACGATCAAACCATTTTTCAGCATGGTGGGATAAAGTGTTTGGAAAAAGGTGAAGGCGAAGAAAATCCATGGTAACACCGGGCAATGTCATGCTTTGAGTGACGGTTATGAAGTTATCAAGATGTTTGTTGGCATCATCATCCGGTAATCCGCAAAATGGACAAGCATTTTGAACTTGTTGGATCATGTGATGCTTCAACGAAAATTCGGGAGTCGTGATTTGCATCGACGCAATCGGTCCTCCACGTCCGTTCATAGTTGGTTTACAAAGCTCCTCCATCGTACGAAGGTCGGGTGGAGGAGCATGGTGGTTATTATTCATGTTGGGGTGAGGTGGATTATTATTGTTGTGCACACCGGCCATATCTAGGTCTCTACGAGTCTCGGGCTCAGAATAAGACGAAGATCGAGTACGCATACACTAAAAATGAACTAAAATATTTTTGATTTTTTATCTTTTTTATTTTTTTTGGATTTTGAAAATTTTATATTTTTTAGGATTTTGTTTTTGGAAATTTATTGCTTGAAAATAATGTTCCCAAAAGAACGGATCCCAAAATCCAATTTCTCACTAAAACCGTTAATCTTTACGAAAAGAGACGGCAGCGACGCCATTTGATTTAATGGATTTGCTTGTGTTTGTTCGTACTCGATTCAATTCGAATTGATCGCGATTTAGGGTGGAATTATTGGTTTTAGTCACTAAAAGGGGGAGCTTGATTATCTATATCTACTAAATTAGGTTAAGACGAATAACAAATGTAAAGAGATAAGACCAATTTAAGATTTAATAAAATAAACACGAAAGCTTTATAGTAAAAGGCAAAATAATAAAACTAAGATGAAAGACTTAAACGAAATAGCAAGAGAATTAAAGTGATTAAAAACTAAATTAAAAGTAAATTTGAAAAAGGAGAAAAGACACTTTAAAATTAATACAAGGTTTTGCCAAGTATAAAAATTAAGTTCGTTGTGTGTGTGTCTGATCGAATTGATTACTGGTTTAACGTGCGACTCAGTCGTCTTTGGTGGAAAAGCAATAGATTTGTCGTTGTAGTAAAATTAAAATGCAAAACTTTAAAGTAAATGGTAAAGTAAATAAAGCTAAAAGTAATTAAAACGTAAATGGCAATAAAAACTTGAAAATTAAATTAAAATTAAAGCTTGACGAAAAGTAAAATTGAAAATTAAATAAGACAAAACAAATAAAATTAAAGTCTAAGAAAATTAATTAAATGACGTAAAGTTAAAACTTGACAAAACGTAAATTTAAAAAAAAACTTTAAAATAAAATACTTTAAAAATAAAACTAGGAAAAACAAGTAAAAATAAGCTAAGTAAAAATGGCGGGAAAAATACATTTAAAAATTAAATTTTAAATAAAACTAATTAATTTCGCAATTAAAAAAATTGAATTAAATTCGCAATAAAAAGACTTAATTTCGCAATCATAAAATAAAAATAAGATTCCTCAATTGACAAAATAACATAATTTCGCAATTGTGAAAACGAATGATTTCGCAATGTTTGCGAAATCAAAGAATCCGCAATCCTTGAAAAATTTGCAGAAATCCGCAATAATTGCGGATTCCGCAATAAAAGATGGCAAATTCGCAATGTAGCTTGAAGATTTCGCAATGACAAAAAGAGAAGATTCCGCAATCTGAAAAAGAACAAATTCGCAACTTTTTTAGATGAAGATTCCGCAATCAAGAGAACTACAAGATTTCGCAACTCTCTGAAGAAGTTCAAATTCGCAATTAAATAAGAGTTCAATGTCGCAATACACAAGGTATTGCGAACTCGAATCAGCTTTTCCTGAAAACTAGGAAAACGTGAAAGTACGAAAAACTCAACTTTTTAAGGAAAATAAACCAAGAAAAACACCAATAAGCTAACCAAAACTAATAGATGAATGATAAAACTTATAAAAAATTTAAAAACAAACAAAGAAATGTAAAAAGATGTAAACTTTATGTAAAAAGTAGACGAAAAAGATTAAGATTAAGAACACGAAATCAAAACAAATGAAGATGATTAAAAAGATTAAGATTAAAACAAGAAAGGTAGAAGGGGATTAATAAAAACTTGATTAAAATTAAAGATTCAACAACAAAATTAACTTACTTGGAATTAAAGGCAATAATTTAAAATGACAATTAACTAAATGACATGAAATTAAAAGGTGCAAGTAATTAAAGGTGGAGAGCTAAAGTTGTCAAATTAGCTAACAAAACTAAAAAATGAAATGAAGTCTCTATTTATAGGGAGAAGGGAGGTTAGCATGTGTTGGAAGCTTCCTTCTTTTTTTCTTTCTTTCTTTCTCGTCTTTTCGTCATCTAAATGCTTCGACTTTTTCAACTTTGTCTCGGAATTAATTAAACTCGTTTTGTAATTTCTTCATTAATTAGACTTGAGTTCTTCGGTTTCAGTAAACTTCCGTCTTTAGACTTTTTCTTCGATAAATCTTCAGAATAGGCCTTGGACTTCCGTTCTTATTGCACTCTTGATATTTTGACTTCGTCTTTTGTCTTTTTATTCGATAAAAGCCCGTGAAAGCCCGTGTTTTCTTCCCTTGTCACATTTTGATCCTAAATCACAACAAAAACACAAACCACGCATAATTCTGACATTTATGACATAAAATACACGTTTTGGCTTGGTTATTACTATAATTAAGTGGTAAAAGAATAAGTGTTTTCACACTTATTAAATCCCCTACACTTGATCATTGCAATGTCCTCATGCAATGCATTAATTACAAAGCAAGTTTTACATTTTCCATCACAATCAATCCACATTGGCCTTTGTTAAAGAGACAAAATATTTAAAAGAAGAAAACAAGTAAAGAATTCAAAGACTTACCTTTGGGTTTTGGAATGTCATGAATGATTATCACCCTCAAGTTTCACGTTCCTTATACCAAGCTTAAAAACGAGATCATTGTTATTATAAGTTAGCAGACTAACACGAACTCATGTGGCCTAATTATTCACTTAGACTCCCTTATTCCTAGGTGTATCTCTTATATTTTATTGTTGTCTTGAATGATCACGAGGATGCATTGTTGACTTATTTCGATAGTTATTAGGCTGAAAACAAAGTAGGACGATTTAATCAATAGTTAGCTAAAGGACAAAATCTTTTAAATCTGCTTCTCGGGACCTCATAAATTTCATATCTTGGCATAACTCGCTTCACGATTTGAGACCTTTCTCGGACCGATATTTGTCAGCGACTTCATACTTCAAATCTTGAGAGACGTTCATGAAATAATGGTCTTCTCTTCATAATAGGAATTTCTTCACTTGAACTTTTTGAGAGATTCTTCATATTTGGACAACAACTTCTTCATTTTTCTCCAATCTTTATTAGGGATTTTAATATACAACGATCCGCCTCCTTTTAGGACTTGGATCTATTTATCCTCATACCTTGTTAGGGCCTTTTTGGATAGACTTCTCCATGATCTTTACGGGAGTATTTGCTTTACGTCGCGTGTCTCGATCCTTTATATTGATTTTTGATAAATGATTCTTCACATCACTTGGGATCTTTAGCAACAAAATGTAGCCCTCATGCCTTGTTAGGGCCTTTTCGGACTCGCCAATCTTCGCATCCCCCTTCAATAAGTTATGCCTTGGCTATGAACTCTAATTAATACCGAGCAACTTTTAAACGATCTTGGGCTAGAAGCTAAGTAACTTTTCAAATCGTGCAACCTTATTTATTGCAATTAAATTTATTAACAAGCGATGGGAGAAAAAGCTCATAATCAACTCACATAAATTCATGAAAGAATACGAAACTTATAATTGACTCTATCATCTCTCGTTCTCCACAATTTAAAATCTCAAAGAATGAGACTCGTGGATGCTTAGCCTATTAAATCAAAGTTTCGGGTTTTCAAGTCATCAATAGTATCTTGCAAATTCTTAGACTTTTTCAAGTTTTAGAATTCGCATTTTAAAGTTCCCTTGATAAACGACTTTCTAGGATCAATTATAGGAACTTGCGAAAAGTTCTTGTTCTTAACCCGTAAGAGTTAAGACTTTCGCGTTTTAAAGTTCCCTATATAAAAGGCTAGCAAAACTTGACTTAAACACGTTAAGGATACTAGCTAGAGTAAACTTAGATAAGTAAACTCGGGTTGAGTCAAAAGATTCACAACGTTTGAATATTAAAACCAGTTTATTCAAAATTTGTTCTAGCAAAGAAAGAAATTAACTATAACAAAGGTAAATACAACTAGGCCAAAATAGATCAAAAATTTTGAAAAATGTCGAAAAATCAATTTCCGGTTGAAATGAGGACATATACAAGGAAAAGCCCACTTAACTTTGATAGAAGTCCCCCTACACTTGATATAAACATTGTCCTTAATGTTTAAGCATGTGGGAGTAAACTCCCCTACACTTAGGACATTGTGCACTTTGTTTAAATCTTGTTAAGGAAGAGACAACTAAAGTGATTCCTATTTCAATCATAAATGATAAAATAATGAATCAAAAGAGTTTAGGATAGAACCGGGAAGACGGGAACACAGAATCACGGGTCGTAAAAAGTCATCAAGAATGGATCTTTGATAGTTCGAATCCCTGCACATGATAAGAAAGAAAACAACATACACATACTAGGGTCTCCCCTACACTTATTATAAAAACAAAGAAAAAGGATAGATACTGCGGGTTGCCTCCCGAGAAGCGCTTGTTTTTGTTAACCGAGTCGTGAGCCTGACTCGACCTTGATTAGCATGGAAAGAAGCTTGAAAGACATCCACCGGGATCAAATACATGGTTTTCATCCATCAAGTAGCACAAGCTTAAGGCGAACAAGGCAAGCCAAAGAAGAGTAGGCAAGGTTCCATTAAGCAAAGATTGAGCACGGTGGTAGACAGTATGATGCAGCACAAGCATATCTCCATGGTTTCCAAAAGTCTTTCCTTTTATTTCATCAAATGGATACTGAGATGGCTTAAAAATTGCAATACCGGGATCGAACACCTTTTCCTTTAGGGGAAAATAACACTCAGGCTCAGTAGACCTGGAAGAGCATCCGCTCATAAATCTCACAATTTCATCCTCAAAAGGTAGATAAAGAGGTGTCAAGACATAAGTACTACGGATATCGGTGTCTTCCGGCTTCTTCTCCTTTGAAACGGGTTTCTTCATATCTGAAGGAGGATAAAGACCAAAATCAAAGTCCAAAGGAGGAGAATCACTCTCATTGGAGAAGTAGGTATTAAGAAAAGTAGCAAAGTCTTCCTCAAATGAGTAATTATCCAAAGTAGGATCAAGCATTGTTGGTGGAAGATCTTCTTCAAAAGTAGGTGCAAGGTTATCATGTGAAGAATCACTCGAAAGAGTATCAACATCCTCAAAATCATCATATGTTGGCATGTCTTTATACTCAGAAGAAAAATCATCCGAATCATCCATGTTAGAACTAGAATCATCATCGTAGTCATCATAGGTTGGTGGAGACTCATGAATTGGTGGAGGATCAAAATTGGAGAGAGAATCATCCACATCATCTTGGAAAAGTGGATTATCGTAGCAAGAATCGAAAAGAGGATTGTTGTAGACGACAAAATCATCAAGCACATTAATCATATTCGCTGATTCTCTTCCATTGGGTTTGGTTGTGATCTTCCCCATTTTAAATACTTGTGCTTCATTCCCGACTCTTAAGATTAACTAACCTTCGGCAACATCGACTAAGGCTTTTCCGGTTCTCAAGAATGGCCGACCAAGTATTAACGGAATACGAGGGTCCATTTCATAATCAACAACAACAAAGTCGACCGGAAAAGTGAAGGTACCAACTTTAACAAACACATCTTCGGCAATACCAACAGGGTAAGCGAGAGTGCAATTTGCTAGCTCAAGAGTCATCTTTGTTGGTGTAAGATCGGGTAATGATAGTGTTTTCCAAACACTTAAAGGCATCAAATTAATACTTGCCCCGAGATCGGCTAAGGCAGTAAATTCTTCGGTTTGGTTACAAGTACATGGGAGCACAAAACGACCGGGATATCCAAGTTTCTCTAGAAGTTCTTTAAGAAGGACAGCAGAACAATTTTCATTCAATCGAGTATTAACAAACTCGGCCATCTTCTCCTTCTTATTAAGCAAGTCCTTAAACATCTTAACAAATTTTGGCATTTGGGCTAGAGCTTCAACAAGGCTAAAGGTGATGGTCAGTCCTGAAATCTTCTTTAAAAAATTTGACACTTGATTATCATCCTTGGTGAGCAATTGGCACATGTCTAAGCAAGAAGGATAAGGGATGTTGGGTTTAGGTGGTGTAGGTGTAGTGGGTAAAGGTTGAGATGTTGAAGGTTTAAAGGAGGAAGGTGGGGTTGGTGAAGGGTTTTTCTTGGGTACTTATACTGGTAGAGGTGGAGACGGTAATGGAGAACTAATACTAGGCGTGGGTGTAGGAGGGATAAATGGTGGTGGAAGAGGTGTAAATGGAGTAACTGGGGGAGGGATAGATGTTCCTACTAAGGTTGCTCCACTGCGTGTAGTAATAGCACTCACATTCGCTCTTAGCTTGGTGACGGTATTTGAAGGAAGAGAGCCCGAAGTAGAGGGTTGAGTACTTGGAAAGAAACTAGCCATCATATTCTTTAAATCATTTGTTTGATTGCTAAAAGAGGTTTGCATATCATGTCGAAGCTCGGATCTAATATCATTACCTTGCTTAGTGATATCTCCTTTCAAGTTGATAATTTGGCTTTGCAGATTCTTAACTAGCTCTCCTTGGGTCTTCATGAAAGTTTCAACATCTTGATTAATGGGTGGTGCTTGTTGAGCGGGTGGGTGATAAGGATTAGAAGCTCGAGGTGGGTTTCGGTTGCCTTTATTGTAGTTGTTGGGATTGTGGTTTTGAAGAGAAAAACCGGGTGAAAGAAAGTTGTTGGAACGGTAACTTAGCAAGTTACGATCACCTTGAGGTCGGGCTTGATAGATTTCCGTTGAATAGTTACCATAAGCCGCATACACGTTTTTTCGGATTGTCATGAGTAGAAGGACAATCAGTGTATGAATGAGGACCCCCGCAAATCTCACAAGAAGTTGCTACAACTTTAACTTGTTGTTGTTGATTTGTAGCCAAAAGTTGCATATTCTTGCTCATTTCAACCATTGCGCGGGTCAATTCGGTGATATCAGGGTTTGTAGAAGTAGAAGACACATGGAATCTGGGGTTATTCCTTGAAGATGCGGATGAATCCCAATTTTTGTGATGAGTAGTCATGTTCTCTATAAGCTCTCTACACTCCTCAGGTCTTCTTTTCATAAATGTGCCACCGGCGGCTGCATTAATCGTATCACGATCACGAAAAGTTAAACCGTTGTAGAAAGTATCAATTAACGTGACGGGGAGCATGTTATGGTTTGGACATCGATCGATCAAAACATTATATCGTTCCCAAGCATCAAAAAGTGATTCATCGGGTTCTTGAGTAAATCCACTAATTTGATTTCGAAGGCTCGTGACCATGGATGGTGGAAAGTAGCGCGACAAAAAGCATTGAGTCATCTCATCCCAAGTATGAATTGAATTCTTCGGAAGACGATCAAACCATTTTTCGGCATGGTGGGATAAGGTGTGTGGAAATAGGTGAAGGCGAAGAAAATCCATAGTAACACCGGGAAACTTCATGCTTTGAGTAACGGTAATGAACTTGTCGAGGTGTTTGTTGGCATCATCATCCGGTAATCCGCGAAATGGACAAGTGTTTTGAACTTGTTGGATCATGTGATGCTTCAACGAAAACTCTGGAGTCGTGATTTGCATCGGAGCAATCGGTCCTCCGCGTCCATTCATCGTAGGTTGACACAACTCCTCCATGGTTCGAAGGTCGGGTGGTGGAACATTGTTGTTGTTATTCATGTCGGGGCGGGGTGGATTATTGTTGTTGTGCACACCTGCCATATCTAAATCTTCACGAGTCTCGGGCTCTGAATAAGTTGAAGATCTAGTACGCCTGCCCCTGCAAAAGCAAAAGAAAATGATACCAAAGAAATAGAGAATATATATGTACATGTAAAAATAAAAATAAAATCTTTTTGGATTTTTGAAAATTTTTAATTTTTATGGTTTTTTTAAAATTTTTGAGCAAGAAAAATAACGTTCACGAGTGAACGGATCCCAAAATTCAAAGCGTCTCTCACAGAAAACCGTTAATCTTCACGAAAAGAGCTGGTAGCGGCGCCATTTAATACAAGGATTTTGCCAAGTACAAAAATTAAGTTCGTTGTGTGTGTGTCTGATCGAATTGATTACTGGTTTAACGTGCGACTCAGTCGTCTTTGGTGGAAAAGCAATAGATTTGTCGTTGTAGTAAAATTAAAATGCAAAACTTTAAAGTAAAGGGTAAAGTAAATAAAGCTAAAAGTAATTAAAACGTAAATGGAAATAAAAACTTGAAAATTAAACTAAAATTAAAGCTTGACGAAAAGTAAAATTGAAAATTAAATAAGACAAAACAAATAAAATTAAAGTCTAAGAAAATTAATTAAATGACGTAAAATCAAAACTTGACAAAACGTAAATTTAAAAAAAAAACTTTAAAATAAATACTTTAAAAATAAAACTAGGAAGAACAAGTAAAAATAAGCTAAGTAAAAATGGCGGGAAAAATAAATTTAAAAATTAAATTTTGAATAAAACTAATTAATTTCGCAATTAAAAAAAACTGAATTAAATTCGCAATAAAAAGACTTAATTTCGCAATCATAAAACAAAAACAAGATTCCTCAAAAATAACATATATTCGCAATTGTGAAAAAGAATGATTTCGCAATGTTTGCGAAATCAAAGAATCCGCAATCCCTGAAAAATTTGCAGAAATCCGCAATAATTGCGGAATCCAAAATTCCGCAATAAAAGATGGCAAATTCGCAATGTAGCTTGAAGATTTCGCAATGACAAAAAGAGAAGATTCCGCAATCTGAGAACAAATTCGCAACTTTTTTAGATGAAGATTCCGCAATCAAGAGAACTACAAGATTTCGCAAATCTCTTAAGAAGTTCAAATTCGCAATTAAATAAGAGTTCAATGTCGCAATACACAAGGTATTGCGAAATCGAATCAGCTTTTCCTAAAAACTAGGAAAACGTGAAAGTACGAAAATAAGCACTAAAAACCAATGTTGCAAAAATCGCGAATCGCTAGCCGGTCGGTCGACCACCTTGTAGCTTGTAATCGTTCTAGGCGGGATTATTCGGCGATTAATCGAATTGGAATTTTTAGCAAATTTTTGGTATTTTCGGTAATTTTTGGGTATTTCTAAATGTTGCAAAACAAGGTCTACAAGGGCGATTAATCGCCGGTTAATAGCTACAAGGCCATCAACCTTGCCGATTAATAGCGGTCAATTATGGTCAACGACGGTCAAGAGAGGTTAAACTTGCTGAAAACCTGCAAATTTGGCCAAAAATACCGAAAACTCACTATAACTTATGTTTGTCAATTATAGTAACTATTTATAGGTATGATAAGTTGTATATTAAGAATAATATCACCGAAAATACTTAAACTAATTAAAAATATCCAAAACTTGCCGAAAATACCAAAAATTTGCTAAAACTACCAATCCGATTAATCGACGATTAATCCCACTTAGAACGATTACAAGTTACAAGGTGGTCGACCGGCCGACTAGCGATTCGCAATTTTTGCAACCTTGGTATTTCTACCGAGTTTTAGCTATTTCGGCAATATTCTTCTTAAAATACATACATATAAATGGTTAATATAAGTGATAAACACATGTTTACAGTGGGTTTTCGGTATTTTCGGCAAAAATTGCAAGTTTTCGGCAAGTTTGACCTCCCTTGACCATCGTTGACTACAATTGACCAACATTAATCGTCTTTTCATTAATCGGCAAGGTAGAGGGCCTTGTAGTGATTAATCGGCGATTAATCGGCCTTGTAGACCTTGTTTTGCAACACTGCTAAAACTCAACTTTTTAAGGAAAATAAGCTAAGAAAAACACCAATAAGCTAACCAAAACTAATAGATGAATGATAAAACTTATAAAAGCTTTAAAAACAAACAAAGAAATGTAAAAAGATGTAAACTTTATGTAAAAACTAGACGAAAAAGATTAAGATTAAGAACACGAAATCAAAACAAATGAAGATGATTAAAAAGATTAAGATTAAAACAAGAAAGGTAGAAGGGGATTAATAAAAACTTGATTAAAATTAAAGATTCAACAACAAAATTAACTTACTTGGAATTAAAGGCAATAATTTAAAATGACAATTAAGTAAATGACATGAAATTAAAAGGTGCAAGTAATTAAATGTGGAGAGCTAAGTTGTCAAATTAGCTAACAAAACTATAAAATGAAATGAAGTCTCTATTTATAGGAAGAACGGAAGTTAGCATGTGTTGGAAGCTTCCTTCTTTCTTTCTTTCTTTATTTCTCGTCTTTTCTTCATCTAAATGCTTCGACTTTTTCGACTTTGTCTCGGGATTAATTAAACTCGTTTTGTAATTTCTACATTAATTAGACTTGAGTTCTTCGGCTTCAGTAAACTTCCGTCTTTAGACTTTTTCTTCGATAAATGTTCAGAATAGGCCTTGGACTTCCGTTCTTTTTTCACTCTTGATCTTTTGACTTCGTCTTTTGTCTTTTTATTCGATAAAAGCCCGTGAAAGCCCGTGTTTTCTTCCCTTTTCACATTTTGATCCTAAATCACAACAAAAACACAAACCACGCATAAATCCGACATTTACGACATAAAATACACATTTTGGCTTGGTTATTATTATAATTAAGTGATAAAAGAATAAGTGTTTTCACACTTATTAAAAATTAAACTCGACAAAAAGTTAAAACTCGAATAAAAGTAACTTTGAAAATTCTAATATTAAACTAAGACAAAACTATATTAAAAATAACACTAAGTAAAAATGAGGGAAAAGTTAAGTTTGAAATTAAAAAAAATAAAAACAAGAAATAAAAAGAAAAACTTGTGAATGGATCGTAAAAAACGATCGTCGTCTTGGACCGTAGTCCAGATCGTACTCACGATCGCAACACGGATCGTGACCAGTGATCGTAGCAAGGGATCGCACCCAGCAATCGTGGCCTAGATCGCAACATGTGGATCGCAAGATTGGATCGTGGCCAATGAATGGAGTCTGATCGTGACCACCGATCGTGATGGACGATCGTAGTCCTCGATCGTAACCCACAATCACACCTTGGATCGCAGCTATAGATCGTAGCTTGGATCGCAGGATAGATCGCAAGTAGTGATCTCAATCTTGATTGCAGTAATGGATCGCTCATGAATGTACATCCACACTCACGAATTTTTGAGTTGATGTGTCTAGCTAAACAAGATACAAGCTTCCTGAAACACCTGCTAAGATTCAACAAGGTTAAAGGCACAATTATATAAATCAGAAAAGTGAAAAAGGCTTGATTAATGCAAACTTGTTCCCACTCCTTGATTATCCCTAAACCACAAGCTTACAACACCTTGATAATCTTCTTATCAGGGTGCTATAATCACTTGCAATCCAAAAATTCCAAGAGTTTGTGATATGAGTGATTTTACTCATATTAATTGTATCTAAAAACGATGAATAAATGCATATAAATCAATGAAAATGCCTTGTATATGTTTGTTTGCCGTTTCATGTGTGTAGGTACCAAAGATCGCGAAAATCGACAAAAACCGACACGAGTTTGAAGAAAAAGATCGAGGAAGCCAAAATCAAATTTGTTTTTCGAGGATTTAAGTTTATCGGGCCTTTGTAGGACCCACTTGAGCCTATGGGCCTGAAAGCCCATTAAAGTATTATGAAGTTACTTTGGATTAAAAACAGCCCAAGTCAAAGCCCATAAATGTAGAAGTATTATAATTTGGGTCCAGTTTTCAAGCAAAGCCCAACATCTTAATAAAAGTGACGGATGGATACCAATGTCTTGGACCCAAAGCCCAACAGCAAAAAAAAAAGAAAAAGACGAAGGAAGAAAGTTTATCTACTTTCTACTTGAGGTTCAACACATTCAGTCAAAAGATAAAAACAAAGAAAGAAGAATAAATGTGAAGAGAGTAAATTGGGGAAAATATGAACCGCAGCCAAGAACCCTAAATTTAGGGATCTTAATTAAATAAGGCGCTTGAAGATCACGCATCACCAATCAGAGAAAGAATGAGCTTGGAGCGATTGATTACACGTGAGATGCCAAGAACAAGGTGCAAACGTGGCATTGATTTCATCATCCCTTGATTCTTATTGGCTAATAAACCTGCCACTAATCAAAGGGCCAATCCCACTCTGCCACATCATCACCAAACTAGCATAAGATGTGCCAGCTTGGCGATCTGTGTGCACAAGATCAGTCCTACACCCTTGGATCAAAACTAACAAGAGAGAGATGATGGGAGTGTTGATCTAAAGGCCGAAAATCATTCTCCCTCAACAAACCATCCACCCTCGGTTCGCCTATATAAACCCATTATTTTTACTGTAAAATCATCTCCTTCTTTAGTGTAATTTTTAGTGTTAGGAGTAGTATTATATAGCTTAATTAAATTGTATTTCTCTTTTCTATAAGTTTGTAATGCTTTGCAAATTAATGAAATCATCTTTTTATGCTATATGAATTGTTCTCATTTTTCTGCAAATTAATGTTTATAAAGGTTACTAAAATTATGTTGCAAATTTCTTAAGCTTTTGTTTATTTAAAATAACCATATTCTCTTGACCTTGAAATTACAATAAAAAGGGAATAAACGTTCATCCCCACTGGATGAATGATTATACATAGCTGTTGAATGATAATTTGATGCTGTTAGTTTAATCCATGTTGGAAGTTCGATTATGGTGGTGAATGGTGGTCCTGATTTGGTTTAAAAGATTGCTCAGCGCAAATCTTCTTCCCAAAGGTTCTCTTCAAAAAGGATTTACTTCATTTATTTTTAATTTATGAATTAAATTGTTTAATCTGTTTTATTTTGTGTTGATCTTTGATTAAACTGCTTGTTCACTGTTTTGCATAAGCTGCTTTAGTTTTTCTTTGTGATTGTTGTTCGTTATCTGATTTATATGCTAGAGATGTATCTGATATAGTTTGTTATAGTTTACCTTTTGTTTATATGAATCTGCAGTTTGAGTAATCTGACATATTGCTATTTAGCTTTTAAAGATTCATTTAGTTGAAATAATATATGGAATATTTAGTTCTTTCGACTTTGTTCAGTGTATTGAAATCTTTGATTTATCAGTATTGGTTTGCTAATCTGCATTTGATTCTCTCTTCTGAGAATGTTATTACAGAATAACTGATGATCTTATATGTTAATTGGAATTTTATTAGAGTTCTCTTTGAAGTTGAATGGTTGGATCTATGATATATTTGTCTGTTTCGCTTAACTGCCGCGTTTATGATCTGATTTGTGGGATGAGATCGAGCTGCTGAATTTGTTCTACTTGAGTAACTCCGAATATTACTAGACTGTGATTCTGTTTTTGTCAGCGAAAACGATTTATTTTCTGAGTCTGCTTATTTTTCCTTACTTGATTTAGATAGTTAGAATTGCTGTACTTTTATAGAATTTAGATTTGTTTACTCATATATATTTGATGAATTTTTTTAGTTGATATGCTGATTCATAATGTATATTGGGTTGCTGATTCAATTTTTAGAGTGTTTTAGTCGTTTGATATTGAGGATTAATATATAAAGTTTGATTGCTGATTTAGTTTTACTCAATTCGAGTTCTAATGTGATAGTTATAGTAACTGATATTGACTGTATCAAGATGTGTTTTTTTAGCAGTTGTATTTGTTTTTCTCTGATATTGTTCATTTGTTATAATTGGTTAATGAAACTATGCATTTAAATGTCTTATCAATTTTTCATTTAATATTTGATCATGTATTTCTGCTAGTTTTGCATGAGTATTGACTTATCTGTTTATAATTTAATGTTTGGATCTCATATATAAGTACAATAGGTAATTCCCATATAAAAATAATAATAACCAAAAATGTTGTCACTCATGGGGCTCGATCCTTCGACCTCTGGCTCACAGCCAAACGCTTTTACCACTATGCCATTAGCCCTTTTTAGTTTAACATTTCTTTTAGACTATAATATAGTTTTGTTTTTCTGAGTGTCAATTTACTAGTAAACGTTTAACTTAATTTTCAGTCTACTTTCTTTTAATAATAAGTTTAATTTCTTTTATTAAAAAGTTTATTTAGTTTTTGGGCAAGTATATCTAGATTAAAAAAAATGAAAAATATATATAGATTAATTTTTAATGGATTAAATTTTAACTTTCTCTCGATTGCGTGTCTTGTAATTTTAAATTCGTCATTTAAATAATTTTAGTTCATTAGAATTTTATATAATTTAAAAGTTAGATTTTATTTTTAGGAAACGATTCATGCACTTAGGATTTAAATTGGTAGCATTTATTTTTAGTTTAAAAAACTGAAACCAATTCGAATCAATTGTCCAAATCGATACAAAACGTCTCAAATTCACTCGATCTTCCTGTACAACGAACTTGGTTCACCAACGTGTTTAATTGAATTCGTCTTTGGTAATTTTAGTCTATTACTTTTTCCTAAAGGTAATTTTCTAATTTACCCTATAACGTATCTTAATTATCACATATACTATCATCGACACATCAAACATTTTGGCGCCGCTGCCGGGGATCTTGTGTACGATTCGCTTTGTGGAGATTTGTTGATCGTTGATTTGAAGACCCTTTCCGTCCTCGGAAAGTTTTTATTGATTTATGAAAAATACCAAAAATAATCTTCTTAATCATCTATCATGTTTAATTCTTTTTCTCATCACCCTCCAATTTTTAATTCTTCCATGAATTCCTTCGTCAATTGTGAAGGGTGTGGAGAACCGTTATATGTTTTTTACCATGTCGGTGGTGCACGTGTGAGCGTTGTGGAAATGATTTACGTCACGATATACGAGTTGGATTTTGTCCTTGTTGTGATGAAATTACTTCATGTGGAAATCTGAATTTTTTAAATAATCCTCTCGATTTCAATCCACCTCCACACCCAACATACGAGACACCCTCGTGTGAGTTTTGTGGAAATAATTCTCATTTAGGAATTAATTATTCGCATTGATCTCGCTTAATTACGAGAAAGAACCAAGCTACAATCAAAACTTTAATGATAATTGTTATCCACAAGATTCGACGAGTTTGTCACAACAATATCTTTGTTGTGAGTATTGTGGAGGTCCTCACGAGAGCTTTTGTTGTCAACCGAGAGATCAAAATTTTTATGAGCCTAGTCCTTGCTATAATTCGATTCCTTCCGGTTTTGACCAATCTCCTCAATATTCTTTCGATATTGAACGACTTGAAACAATGTTCCAACAAATAACGAATCAAAGAAATGTTGAAGTTGTTGAAAAGAGCATTGAAGACATGTTGCTTGAAAAGAGACAAATTAACCAAGAGATTAATGATATAACTAATGATTTGGGAAGTCAAAGATTTCATGGAGAAATAATTGATGAGGGATTTAAAAGAGATTGTGAACTTAAGATTAGACAACTTTCGCAAGATTATAATGGATTAAGCATTGAAATTCGAGAGAAAGAACGAGCTCAAGCGGAAGCAAAATACCTTGCTAATCGTGAACTCGAGCGTTCTCTTCTTTTGGATGATGACGAGGAGAGTGCTATTTCTTTGCGAGATCTTATTGCCCTTCATCCTTCGTCTAGTGCAATCGTACTTCCTTTTCGTATCTTGCCGACTATGGAGCCCGAGGATTCACCCATCCTAGATGATAAGGAAATATCTCATGACATTACCACTCCTATTCATGATTCTTCCATCGTGGAACTCGAAAATTCTCTAAGCAAGGGGGATGAGCTTATTAGCACTATTCCGGACACGGAATCGAACGAAGTAATAAAGTCTAGTGTTGAGATTCTTGTCCAAAACCCAAGAGAGTTTGACGGTTATCCCAATGAAACGTGTGATTTGCCACGTTGTGATGACTCTCCTTCTTCCATTCACTTTGATATTTTCTCAAATTCTAATGATGAAAATTGTGATGGAAATGATGATTTTGAGAATGATTCGACTTCTAGTGAATTTTCTAATGAGGAGTTCTCCGATGAACTTTCTTATAAAGATGATATTCACGACTCGGATTTTGAGGGGTTTTCCGATGAACCTACTCTTCTTCACCCATTTCCACCGGGAAATGAGGATGATAGTGATCCTATTTTTGAGAGGTTCACCTTTGAACTTGCTCCTTTAGACCCATTTCCACCGGGAAATGAGGTTGATTTGACTATTCTGATCCTTAAGAAGTTCTCCGATAAACTACTCATTTAGATGTAGAAGACGTGATTCTTCGTGAGAAGTTATCAAACGTCTATCTTCTTATTTCTAGGATCGAGGCTTTGAATTCTAAGCCTAATCCCAAGTCTTTCTCTCCATCTCCTATTCCCGTTGAGAATAGTGATCCGTTTATGGAAGAAATTGACACTTTTCTTGCTTCTAATGATTCGATACCATCGGGTGTTGATGAAATTGACCCGGAGGGGGACGCTCTCTTTTTAGAGAATTTACTTGATGATGATTTCGTCCCTGTTGGATCATAGTTTGGCTAGGCCGGTTCGACGACTCTCCTGGGCCGTTAATCGTCTTACCGGGTGCTGAGTAATGCTGTTTACAAAGAAGAACCGGTTAGACGTGGACCCGAGGCCGGAGCCCCGGGGTCCACCTCTGACGGTCAAGTTAGTATTTGATTGATATATTGTATAAGAAGTGTGGTTAAGAGAGAGAACCTGTTTATAATGAGACCCCCTACCCCTGTTTATATAGGCTTAGGGTTTCTTGAAGGATAAGTTAGGTTTGTGTGGGCCGCGGGCCTGTTGGGCCGGGCCGAATACCGACTGTACGTCGACATGTCCCCCAGTCTAGTATGATATGGTCCATGATCATGTTATGCTAGACTCACTCGTGTATCATGCTCACCAAACAACCGCGTGCGGCTTGCTGTTAGGACATCCTCGTGGGTTGTCCGTAACATATGGCTCCACTCGTAAATGGGCTACCTTTAGCAAAAACATGATGGGTTGGGGTTGCGAATAGTGAGCGTAGCCACTATACGTCATCATGTCCCCCCAGTCTAGTATGCGAGGTGGTGACCGAGGTTACTAGACTTTACACCATATGTGCTACCTGTAAGCATATCCACGTCGAAAGAAATGGGAAAACATGTATACGTAAGACGGGTGGTTGTGCTCGAATGCTTGGTTTCCCGCGATTAGACGGTAAGGACCCCGTAAAAAGAAAACGTGTTCTATAGCCGGGGTAACACTCGCATTTTGGCAAGGTTTAATTCTTGTTCATCACTAACGTGAGGATGATAAGAAGGTTTTGTGAATGTGGAGGTGGAACCCGTATGCTGCATCATGAACATTTGAAGGCGTACCTCATATATCCACTAATGATGCAACATAGTGCGAATATTTCATTCGGCTTAAGGCCAACAGAAGACGTACCTCTGTGGCAAAGTGATGCGGATATTACATCCGTCTTGCGGCCACGACATCTGATAATGAATGCCTAAAATTTATTATGGTTTTTCCTGAACTAAACGTAGTTGATCATGCTCCGTCTAATTAAGTGTAAACGATATAAATTTTGGAAATTCATTCTTAGCCGGGCCAAGTAATTCATCGAGAAAGACGTACTTCCGTAACAAAGATATGAACCAACAGAAGACGTACTTCTGTGGCAGAATGAGCCAATGGAAGACGTACTACCACGACAAAAGATAATGATGCGCCGTGGAAGAGATACTTCCACGGCGAAGACAATACGCCGATGGAAGGAGTTCTTCCACGACGAAGACAATACGCCGATGAAAGGAGTACTTCCACGGCGAAGACAATGAGCACGTGGAAGAGATACTTCCACGGCGAAGACAATGAGCACGTGGAAGAGATACTTCCACGGTGAAGACAATACGCCGAATGAAGGAGTACTTCCACGGCGAAGACAATGAGCACGTGGAAGAGATACTTCCACGGTGAAGACAATACGCCGATGGAAGGAGTACTTCCACGGCGAAGACAATGAGCACGTGGAAGAGATACTTCCACGGCGAAGACAATGAGCGAAGAATGATGAGGACGTAGAAGAGATACTTCCACGGCGAATGATGATGAGCATGTGGAAGGATATTCCACGGCTCATGAATAAGCCAAAGAAAGAGATACTTCCGTGGCAAAGGAATAAACCGACAGAAGACGGACATCTGCGGCTAAGGAATATATCCAATGATATTTGCGTGTCGTGCACATAAACAGTGGTATTGGTACACCCTAGTAGCCCCCCAAGTTTAATGGTGCTACTCTCGATTAGTAGTATTAAACTTGGTCAAGTATTTAAAAAATTACGGTCACGTGGACCAGCGCGAATGGACGTAGCATAGCTGCGTACAAAAGATAGAAATTTGGTTCGAACGTGCGAACCAACGTGGATGTAACACTTATAATTATTTGTAAATATGACCATGATGTTCACAGCAATGTTTTGTATGAGTTTGAAACTTGTATTAATTCATAGATAAGGTATATCTGCTTGCGTGGCTCGCACGGCTTGATGAATAAAATACTAAGTCTATAATTTGCTAGACGTGCACAGTGTGGCTTTTAACAAGTCCGACACAGGAGGTACAGTATGTCATAAAACTTACTACAACGTCTTGTAAGTAAGGTGTCTAGCAAAGGATACGTGATCCGTGGCCATTGGGGTTGCATCCCTCTAATGTGCCAAGCTTAATTGGAGGGTACGCTCAATCCTTTTGCTCCGATACGGAACGTAATAGTACATGTACGGACAGATGAATGCATATGAGTGAATGCATATCTAGATAATATCTATCTAGATATGTATTGAAAAATGCGATGATACTTATATATATATGCTAAATATGTATCAAAAGATACTCTATATAAAAAGATACTCTATATATGTCTCAAAAGTTACTTTATAATGCATAATAATAAAAATGTATCCATTCCAAAAGATACGCATACATTATTAATGTATGCAATATATCAAAACTAGTGCTAATGGCAACGTTGATAAAAGGATATGACATGATGATAACAACATGTATATCCGAACTATCCCATTTTTTTAGTTTATTCGAGTGACACACGTGTCATATAGGTTTCTGAAAAAGTTCGATAATTTATTATCCTTTAAAAGTTATGCTATTAAGGCGAAAAAACGTGGCTCATGACCGTAGTTAAAAAATAAAATATGTTTAAATATGCGGATGAGCGCGACTGGACATGCCATGACCGCAGATAAAAAATAAAATAATTGTTAAATGTGCAGATGAATGCGGATGGGCGAGTCATGACCGCGAATCACGATATTACTACGTCGGGTCACGACATATATGAAAAATATATTTTATCAAATAAAAAAAAATACATAATATCTCCTTGCTGATTTAGAAAAATATATATAATATTTTTTATAAATTTAAAACATATTGATAAAATCTTTATCAAGATTAAAAAATATCAGTAATAGTTTTTATGGTGTAATCTCAAAGTATTATGGTCAACAAAGTATTATGGTGTAATCTCAATGAATGGAGAAAAAAAAAATCGGTTTCCACTAAACAAGTTGAATATGGAGAAAAGATATATACTCGTATATGTATCCAATTTTTTAACATTACAATACTACTATGAATTCATACGCACAGATTTAGCTGCTAATTGTTCCGATTTTTCGGCATTAACAAATATTAATTCATATGCACACGTGTTGATTTATAGATAAATTTCTAACGCATAGCATGAAAGAGCTATAGGTTATATTCGTTCCAGTGCTATGATGGCGACAAAAGTAGATTTATAGATAATTCATATGCACAGATCCGATTTTATCAAGGTAGTAACGAAAAAGAAAAACGAACCCGAAAAAAAGAACACGAAGGATGTTTTAGTCGGGGTCTCACGGATAGCGCCAACTTGTTGGAGCATAGTTTGGCTAGGCCGGTTCGACGACTCTCCTGGGCCGTTAATCGTCTTCCCGGGTGCTAAGTAATGTTGTTTACAAAGAAGAACCGGTTAGACGTGGACCCGAGGCCGGAGCCCCGGGGTCCACCTCCGACGGTCAAGTTAGTATTTGATTGATATATTGTATAAGAAGTGTGGTTAAGAGAGAGAACCTGTTTATAATGAGACCCCCTACCCTTGTTTATATAGGCTTAGGGTTTCTTGAAGGATAAGTTAGGTTTGTGTGGGCCGCGGGCCTGTTGGGCCGGGCCGAATACCGACTGTACGTCGACAGTCCCAAGTCCTCCTCCCACCCACTTTGACCTTAATGTGCGGATTTTTCATGTGTCTCATATTGAGTACCATGACCCGATTGATACATTTCTAAGGGTGAAATGGTCGTTAAAGCTAAGAATGTTGATTCCACTTTGGATGAAACTTTTACCACACCATTACCATTTGCTTTCTATGATCATGGATTAGCATGGGGGGACGACACCGTGTTGTCTATTTCTTTCTCTTCTGAGGACGAGGTATTCGACCCCGGAATCGTTGATTTAGGGAAATCTCGGCCTTTCACCGATACAATAATTGAAAGATTTTTCGATCATCTTGGTGCGAGTTTATCTCGGGGAGCATGCTATATCCATTTCATGATTCGTGAAATTGACTACCATCTCTTTTTAGAGATTTATGTTGGAGTTTTATCCTTTCGTTTGTCATCCGACAACGAGGATGAGATCTTTGAACCCGGCATCGTGCTTTATGTTGGATTTTATTCCATTATGCCGGTTTTCACCATTTTCCCTAAGTACAATGAATGCGGGGATCGAGTCGAGCTCATGACTCGGTTAACAAAAACGAGGTGTCTTGTGGTGGAGTCCCATACATTCTATCTTCTATCTATTTTCTAACACTAATAAGGCTTGATCTTTCAAGCTCGTGCTCGTGTTTTGTTGTGTTGTGAATCTTAGGTATGACCCTAATATTTGAAGACTTTCTTGTTCGGTTTTTGCCGGTCCACTTGATCTTCCTATCTTTGGATGCCAAAAAGGGGCACACTCTTTATCCTTTGATTTTTATCGACTAACGTTTTATCTTGAGGCATAATTAATAAATGTCTTATAGATTTGCGTGCTCTTTCCATGTTAGGATTTTGCATTAGACTTTTCGTATTTTAGCAAGGGGGTGTTACTCTTGAGCTAAGAAACATTGAGGACAATGTTTGGTTTTAGCATGGGGGAGTCAATCGATATAATCGCTTGCAATTGCTTTTGTCGTGTCTAAACATAATTGTTTTTCTCATTTCTCATAAAAAATTAAATTTTTAGTGTTATTTTTAAAGTTTTAATAAATAAAATAAGTGCTTTTGACACGAATGTAGCCTTTTCGTTGGTGAAAATAAAAATAGTTTTTGACTCGACTCGGTTTTTACCTTAGCTTTTCCTTAACGTATTTAAATTAAGTTTTGATAGGCTTTTATATAGGGAGCTTTAAAACGCGAAAGTCTTAATTCATACGGGTTAAGAACAAGAACTTTTCGCAACTTCCTATAATTGATCATAGAAAGTCGTTTATCAAGGGAACTTTAAAACGCAAATTCTAAAACTTGAAAAAGTATAAGAAGATGCAAGATCCTATAGATGACTTGAAAACCCAAAACTTTGATTTAATAGGCTAAGTATCCATTGATTTCACATTTTTGAAATTTTATAATATGGAGAACAAGAGATGATAGAGTTTAATCATAAGTTTCTAAAATTAATTCTTCTTTGTCCAAGTATTTTTGTGTTTGATTTAATCTCCTCGTATTTATTTTCCACGCTTGAATAATAATTGCTTAATAAATGAAGTTTTTAGCGGTTTAGACTTGATATCTTAACTCGTAACTCCTTCTTTTTCTTCCCTTGTAATTAAAGTGAGAACACATTAAGGGTGTCAGCGTCATGGACTTTTGATCATGGGATTGCGGAAATTTGGCTTACTATAAATATCATAATAATAAAGAAGAATAAATAAAAACATGTTCTCTAGGAGCCTTCGGGTGGGAGTCATGTAGCACTAACCTTGTCATTAGAGCCTCAGGGTGTATGGCGAGGGGACGTGTTGAATAAAAATTGCTTCATCATCAAGAGCCGTAAAGTGGGATGGTGATGTCAATTCCCTTATTTTTTGTCCAAGGAGCCTTCGGATGTGGATTTTAAATAAGGAGCACAATTGCATCTTAAAGAGCCGCAAGGTGTTATGATGTTATTGTTGCTAACTCCATTAATAAAATCATAATTGACTTTGGAGGTTTTTATTTTTGCTTTTAAGTAGTCCTATTAGCCAAATTTCGGGTCCGGGGATTTATCCCTCAAATCGTGTTAAGTTATCCTTGATGTGGGCTTTCTTTAGTGACAACGGTTTTTGAAGTCGAGGTTAGGTTTTGAGTGTTGAGTTTACACCGTTTTGCCTTCATTTTTGGACTAATAAATATCAAATAAAGTCAAATGAGCCTTTGGGTGAATGACAAATAAAATCTAGAGATACAATTAGGAATAATAGGAGATTGAGTTTAACACAAATTACTTGTATGAGTTGGTTTAATTTTGGGGCTTATGATTGACAATGATCTTGTTTTTGCACTTGGCATGGAAAACTGAAAAGTCGGGGACGATGAATCTGTTTGAGTTTTATGATCCTAAAAGTTATTTTTATAATAATGAAAGCAATACATTATGTCTTTACAAAATAAATTGTCAAAAGTTAAATAATAGTGTAGTTAGTGTTTTATTTTATGATTGCGTGAGGACACGACAATTGCTTAGCAAGGGGGAGTTTGATATGAGTGATTTTACTCATATCAATTGTATCTAAAAACGATGAATAAATGCATATAAATCAATGAAAATGCCTTGTATATGTTTGTTTGTCGTTTCATGTGTGTAGGTACCAAAGATCGCGAAAATCGACAAAAACCGATACGAGTTTGAAGAAAAAGATCGAGGAAGCCAAAATCAAATTCGTTTTTCGAGGATTTAAGTTTATCGGGCCTTTGTGGGACCCACTTGAGCCTATGGGCCTGAAAGCCCATTAAAGTATTATGAAGTTACTTTGGATTAAAAACAGCCCAAGTCAAAGCCCATAAATGTAGAAGTATTATAATTTGGGTCCAGTTTTCAAGCAAAGCCCAACATCTTAATAAAAGTGACGGATGGATACCAATGTCTTGGACCCAAAGCCCAACAGCAAAAAAAAAGAAAAAGACGAAGGAAGAAAGTTTATCTACTTTCTACTTGAGGTTCAACACATTCAGTCAAAAGATAAAAACAAAGAAAGAAGAATAAATGTGAAGAGAGTAAACTGGGGAAAATATGAACCGCAGCCAAGAACCCTAAATTTAGGGATCTTAATTAAATAAGGCGCTTGAAGATCACGCATCACCAATCAGAGAAAGAAGGAGCTTGGAGCGATTGATTACACGCGAGATGCCAAGAACAAGGTGCAAACGTGGCATTGATTACATCATCCCTTGATTCTTATTGGCTAATAAACCTGCCACTAATCAAAGGGCCAATCCCACTCTGTCACATCATCACCAAACTAGCACAAGATGTGCCAGCTTGGCGATCTGTGTGCACAAGATCAGTCCTACACCCTTGGATCAAAACTAACAACAGAGAGATGATGGGAGTGTTGATCTAAAGGCCGAAAATCATTCTCCCTCAACAAACCATACACCCTCGGTTCGCCTATATAAACCCATTATTTTTTACTGTAAAATCATCTCCTTCTTTAGTGTAATTTTTAGTGTTAGGAGTAGTATTATATAGCTTAATTAATTTTTATTTCTCTTTTCTATAAGTTTTTAATGCTTTACAAATTAATGAAATCATCTTTTTATGCTATATGAATTGTTCTCATTTTTCTGCAAATTAATGTTTATAAAGGTTACTAAAATTATGTTGCAAATTTCTTAAGCTTTTGTTTATTTAAAATAACCATATTCTCTTGACCTTGAAATTACAATAAAAAGGGAATAAACATTCATCCCCACTGGATGAATGATTATACATAGCTGTTGAATGATAATTTGATGATGTTAGTTTAATCCATGTTGGAAGTTCGATTATGGTGGTGAATGGTGGTCTTGATTTGGTTTAAAAGATTGCTCAGCGCAAATCTTCTTCCCAAAGGTTCTCTTCAAAAAGGTTTTACTTCATTTATTTTTAATTATGAATTAAATTGTTTAATTTGTTTTATTTTGTGTTGATCTTTGATTAAACTGCCTGTTCACTGTTTTGCATAAGCTGCTTTAGTTTTTCTTTGTGATTGTTGTTCGTTATCTGATTTATATGCTAGAGATGTATCTGATATAGTTTGTTATAGTTTACCTTTTGTTTATATGAATCTGCAGTTTGAGTAATCTGACATATTGCTATTTAGCTTTTAAAGATTCATTTAGTTGAAATAATATATGGAATATTTGGTTCTTTCGGCTTTGTTTAGTGTATTGAAATCTTTGATTTATCAGTATAGGTTTGCTAATCTGCATTTCATTCTCTCTTTTGAGAATGTTATTACAGAATAACTGATGATCTTATATGTTAATTGGAATTTTATTAGAGTTCTCTTTGAAGTTGAATGGTTGGATCTATGACATATTTGTCTGTTTCGCTTAACTGCCGCGTTTATGATCTGATTTGTGGGATGAGATCGAGCTGCTGAATTTGTTCTACTTGAGTAACTCCGAATATTACTAGACTGTGATTCTGTTTTTAGCGAAAACGATTTATTTTTTGAGTCTGCTGATTTTTCCTTACTTGATTTAGATAGTTAGAATTGCTGTACTTTTATAGAATTTAGATTTGTTTATTCATATATATTTGATGAGTTTTTTTAGTTGATATGCTGATTCATAATGTATATTGGGTTGCTGATTCAATTTTTAGAGTGTTTTAGTCGTTTGATATTGAGGATTAAAATTTAAAGTTTGATTGCTGATTTAGTTTTACTCAATTCGAGTTCTAATGTGATAGTTATAGTAACTAATATTGACTGTATCAAGATGTGTTTTTTAGCAGTTGTATTTGTTTTTCTCTGATATTGTTCATTTGTTATAATTGGTTAATGAAACTATGCATTTAAATGTTTTATCAATTTTTAATCTAATATTTGATCCTGTATTTCTGCTACTTTTGTGTGAGTATTGACTTGGGGCTCGATCCTTCGACCTCTGGCTCACAGCCAAACGATTTTACCAATATGCCATTAGCCCTTTTTAGTTTAACATTTGTTTTAGACTATAATATAGTTTCGTTTTTCTGAGTGTTAATTTACTAGTAAACGTTTAACTTAATTTTTAGTCTACTTTCTTTTAATAAAAAGTTTAATTTCTTTTATTAAAAAGTTTATTTAATTTTTGGGCAAGTATATTTAGATTAAAAAAAATAATAAAAAAAATAAAAATGAAAAATATATATAGATTAATTTTTAATGGATTAAATTTTAACTTTCTCTCGATTCGCGTGTCTTGTAATTTTAAATTCGTCATTTAAATAATTTTAGTTCATTAGAATTTTATATAATTTAAAAGTTAGATTTTATTTTTAGGAAACGATTCATGCACTTAGGATTTAAATTGGTAGCATTTAATTTTAGTTTAAAAAACCGAAACCAATTCGAATCAATTGTCCAAATCGATACAAAACGTCTCAAATTCACTCGATCTTCGTGTACAACGAACTTGGTTCACCAACGTGTTTAATTGATTTCGTCTTTGGTAATTTTAGTCTATTACTTTTTCCTAAATGTAATTTTCTAATTTACCCTATAACGTATCTTAATTATCACATATACTATCATCGACACATCAGTTTGAATCAAGAATTTAGCAAAATATCAAGTTTTGAGAAAATTTGGCAATTTCTTGCACAAGGTTTAAAAACAGGTTTTAAGACTTCAAAAACACAAACATATATCACTAACAAGCTAAGATTAAGATTGGCACTTGGATTTCATCAGCAATATCAAACACTCAAGTAGAAACCCTAGGCTTATGCGATCACACATACTCGATCGGAACAAGTAAACCCTTCCGAATATTACGATGGGGTACAATAAGCAAATAAGCTGAACCGAATAAGCACTTTTTCAAAATAAGCAACTACCAAAACTTTACCAAATCAATATTGAAAAGAACTAAATAAGCCACTAATGAAAAACTTTTAAAACACTAAATAAGCAAAATTTATAAAACAAACTTTAAAAAGATTAAACTTTGGGAAACACTTAGAAAGAAATAAGCTAAATAAGAAATGAGCTATAAGCCGCAATAATCTAAAACCTTTAATCGTTTATAAGCTTTGATAGGAACAAAAAGATGAACTTTTTGATCAAATAAACATCAAGATTAAACAAGATGCATACTTAATCCGAATCAAGATCAAAATCAAAAACAAGAAAGGTAGAATAAGATAGATGATGAAAAGCTTGAACTTGAACTTGAACTTGTAGATTAAGGATTCAAAATACAATATTAAATGAAAATCTTACAACTTGAAAGAAAAGATGGAAAAAATCTAGAGAGAGAAAGTAGAATCACCTACTTCTCTCTAAAGATATGAAAACTAAAAAAATAAAAAATGACAATCTAACTAACACCCTCCTAATGAAGCATTAGGAGGGTATTTATAGGAGAAGGGAGTTGGTAGGATGCTTCCTTCCTCCTTCCTTTGGCCTTCTCGTCTTTTTAAATTACTCGTCTTTTTCGACTTTGTCTCGGGATTAGTCGAATGATAATATGAACTCGTCTTCTAATTTCTTCATTTAGTTGACTTGGTTCTACGACTTCGCCAAACTTCCGTCTTTAGACCTTTTCTTTGATAAATCTTCAGAATAGGCCTTTGACTTCCGTTCTTCTTGCACTTTTGATCTTTTGACTTCGTCTTTTGTCTTTTTCTTCGATAAAAGCCCGTGAAAGCCCGTGTTTTCTTCCTTTTTCATATCTTTGTCCTAAAACACAATAAAAACTCAAACCACGCATAATTTCGACTTTTACGACATAAAATATACGTTTTGGTCTTGTTTTTATTATAATTAAGTGGTAAAAGGATAAGTGTTTTCACACTTATTAAGCTCAGAATTGCATTCTACATTGATGTTGGATAGCTGATAGATGTTGATGACACGAAGTCTCAAACTGGATATGTTTTCATTTTTGAATTGAGGTGCTGTTAGCTAGAAAAGCGCGAAGCAGGCAATCCATGCCATATCATCTACAAAGGCTGAGTATATAGCCACATCAGAAGCTGCGAAAGAAGCAGTTTGGATTAGGAAGTTTATTTCTTGGCTCAATGTTGTTCCCACAAATAATGAACCTATGAAGATGTATTGTGACAGTACTTGAGCCATTATTATAGCTAATGAACCAGGAATCACTAAGGGTGTGAAAAATTATCATGCTAAACTTCACTACCTTCGAGAAGTGATTGAATTGGGTGACATTACTCTGGACAAAGTTCATACATATGACAACTTAGCTTTAGATTATAAAAGGCATTCAATGCTTACTGCGAGCATTGGGTTGCTTCCAGCTAATAGTCTCACGTAAATCTGTGTTTATGTTAGTATTTGGATAATTGAGATTGCAAGATAGTTATTATTTTCTGATGAATAAAGATACTTGATGTTTGTTTCATTCATATAATTATTATTTTCTCTGAAACCTAAATTCTATGTTTTTTTGTTTCTCCCATTATTAATCCCATAAAATCCCTCATATTAAATGTTTTCTCTTTAGTGCAACAATCAGAAATAATTGCCACGTTTTAGTGCTCCAATTGAAGATATTATCATAACATACTAGTTCTTATCTAAAATTAATTGAAGGTTTCTAAGAAATATTATTTTAATAGACGATATTGATTCGTAAATCGTCGACCAGTTTCATTAGTGGATATTTGTTTTAATATCGGGTTTAGGTGTCAACAAAGTATTATGGTTACTTGTATATACATTCGTGGAGATAAAGTACATGTCACTCCAGGTTCTAATACTCGGAAACAACATCAGTATTCACAAGCAGCCCCCGCGCATCCTGGTCAAGGTATTCTCGGTCCTCATCCGGGACAATATGGGTCTCAAACCACTGCACTTCCATGTGCCTTTAGCACAGTGACATCACAGGATCCCACATGGCATATGGATACATGTGCTTCCTCTCACTTAAATTCTCATACAACTAATTTATGTATGTTAGCCTCAAAATATTGAGTCAAACAAGAATGCTCGGTCATATGTTTATTATGAATCGTATATTAGAACGTTGTAATAGGTAGTAGATTAGTCGTGTTATACGGGCTTAACTTTAGGCTAAAGTTCATTCATAAGTAACTAAATCCAAAAAGGAAAGCCCGGCCCATTAGAATATAGTCCATAACCAAACCCGCATGTGGGTGGACTATATATACCCTTCCTAGCATGTTAGGAAGGGTGTTGGTCATTTCATTTTTCTCTCTAATCTAATCCTCCAAAAGTTCCAACCATTCTCTATACTTTCTCTCTAGAAATCTTCCATCTTTTATCTACCTTGCTTGTTTAATCATCAAGTAATCTATGGGACAACAATTGGTATCAATCACCATGGAGTAGTTTTGTGATTCGTTGTTGATATTATATACTTGGTTCGTGTGATTTCCTCCTATAATCATCTCGGATTCAAGTTTATCTTGTGCTTTTCGTGCTCTACATCTTGATTTACATCTCCTACATAGTTGTGGTAGGGATTTGATTGCTTTTGGTTGGTTAAAATCACGGATTCTTGTCAAAAATCTCATTTTGTACCAAAAGTTTCGGAAAAGTACACGCATTTTGACAGAATTCTATCGGAAAAGGGTTTAATATTCCGACGGATATTCTGATAGAATTCCATCGGAAAAGGGTTTTAATATTCCGACCATTATTCCGATTGTGTATTCTGATAGGTGATTCCGACAGCTTAATTCCGATTGTGTATTCCGATAGGTGATTACGACAACTTTATTCCGATTGTGTATCCCGACAGTTATACATTCCGACAGACATTCATATACTACATTCCGACAGACATTTCGACAGACATTCCGATACTACATTCCGACATCATTCCGATGGACATTCCGATAGCACATTCCGATGGACATTCTGATGATATGTTTAGCTAAATTTTGTTCGTGTATTATTTAGACTTATCCACTATCTAGACTAGTTTCGGAATATCGTTTACACGAAGGTTTAAAAAAAAGAGTTAAAATTTTCCCTTCAAGTAAATTCAAATTTTTTCCATACTAGTTTTAGGACATTTCTAGCTCGATTTCAAAATTTGGCGATAACAAAACTTTTTGGTCTACCTTTTTGTCGGACTATGGAATTTATTGTCGGACTGAAGAAAAATTGCAATTTTCCGAATTTAAACCATAACAACAATCACTACACATCTACTTAAGATCCATATTCACTTCATCATTTCAGATTATATTGAGATGGATTCTACTGCCGAATATCGTGTGACGAACAACAACATAATGGTGGCGGGTAACAAAGAGAGACCACCAATGCTTGTGTCGGGTTGATATGATCAATGGCAATCCCGTTTTCTACGTTACCTTGACACAAAACCTAACGTTGATGCTTTAAGGTAATGTATCCTTGATGGACCCTATAAACTCTCAAGGATTCAAGTTCCTAGAGTACCAGCCACAGAACAACTAAAACAACTTGCATATGAACGTGATGAAAAGAGAAACGACCTCTCACCAGAGAACCGTGCTTGGTTTGATGCAGAAAAGGAAGCAATCTACTTAATTCTCAGTGGCATTGGAGATGACATTTATTCCATGGTTGATGTTTGTTCTACTGCTAAAGAAATGTGGACGGCTATTGAAAGATTGCAACAAGGTGAATCACTTAACAAACAAGACATGAAAACTAAGATGTTTTGGAACTTTGGCAAGTTTACATCAAAAGATGGGAATCAATTGATTCTTATTACTCTCGATTCTATAAAATGATGGATGACATGACCCGAAACAACTTGCAAGTTTCCACCATGCAAGTCAATGTCCAATTTCTACAGCAACTTCAACCAGAGTGGACACGGTTTGTCACCTTGGTGAAACAACAAAAAAGTTAGATGAAGTTTCATATCACACGCTCTTTGATGTTTTGAAACAATTTCAAAATGAAGCAAATGAACTTCGAGCTGAACGTGCTGCAAAGGTTTCAAATCCACTTGCTTTGGTGTCTACCACTCAACATTACCCAGATTATCGTTCTCGTGTTCCAAAGACCTACTCCACTCAATCATCATCATCACCATGATCATCCACTGTCTCTAAGTCACATGCTCCAACAAGATCCCGAGGCAAAGAAGTTGCAAGAGCACCATCGCCCACACCTGAGCAATCCTCTGAAGAAGATAGTGATGAAGAACTTGCTCAAAAGGATAGGGAATTCAAGCAACAAATGGATTTTATTATGAAACAATACATGAAAATCTACAAACCTACCAACAACAACCTCAGAATATCATCTAACACGAGGAACAACTATGCTCAAAGTCCTCCAAGGTATGACACATGAAGACGTACTGAGAGTCCTCCAAAGTATGATCGACAACCCGCAAAGTATGATAATCAGAGGGTTGCTACTGTTGTTGGAAATAGGGAAACTGTTGGTACTCAAGCTGTGTAAAAAACCGGGATTCAGTGTTTTAACTGTCGAGGTTATGGGCATTTGGCTAGGGAATGCAGGCAGCCAAAGAGGGTCAAAGATTATGGTTATCATAAGGAAAAGATGTTGCTATGCAAGAAAATGGAAGCTGGGATCAAGTTATCAGCTGAGGAAGGATAAATGCTTGACGTAACAGATGATGAACTCTCCGACCAAGAACTCGAGGCACATTATTCATACATGGCAAAGATTCATAAGGTCCTTAACGTCACTGAAGATGACAATGGTCCTATCTTTGATACCGACCAATTGATAAGGTACAACATGATGATGAATATAATGTGTTTGGTGATACACATGAGCATGGTGATCTACCAACAACAATTACTGACACGTGTATGATGGAAACGGTTGATAGCAATACCACACCTGATTCATCAGACATGTGCAATAATGAGTTTGAGGATGATCAACATGCAAATGAGTATGACGATGAAGAGCGTGTCGTGCTTGCTAATTTAATTGCTAGTTTACAAAAAGATGTCAATGAAAATAAAAAGAGTCAAAAGCAATTAAAGAAGGCAAACGCAGCGCTCACTCAAAACTTTGAAGAAAGCAAAGCCGCTCTTATAAAATCTAGTGAGACTATTGATAGTTATAGGGCTGAGCTTCTTCAAACGACCAAAGAGCTCGAGGGGTATGATGAGACCGCAATTATACATGGTCTCATCGTCTAAAACGGGCTTAAAACGATGAAAATATCATAAAAAGTGCCATATATATGCTTGTGTTTGCTAAATGTGTATTTTAGGTACGGATATCGAGAAAAAGACAAAAAGATCACAAGAATCAATCGAAAACAAACACGGGAAACGAAGCTGCACAATGAACCAGACCCGAATGATGAATTTCCATAAATACCCTTGAAGAATTGAAGATTGTCAAGTTTGGTCCTCTAAGTTTGAAGATTTATCATTTTATACCCTTGTAAAACTCTAAAATTACATTGTGGTCCCTAAAATGTCAATAGTTTACATATTTGGTCCTTGAAGAATCAAGTCGTACAAGAAACCGAAACCGGGATTGCACTTAACGGAATAAAGGCGGGTATTTTCGGATCAACTCGACAAAGTTTGAAGTTTTTAGAAGTCAAAGTCAAGACCGAACCCGACAATGGAATGAGCATGAAAAACCGATCCCAAATCTCAAAATAGTATTTTACGGACCAACCCGCTCCCGTCTAACGGGCCGGGTCGCCCCGTATTAATATTATTAAAAACGTAGTCTAACCAAAATTCATTTTGTTGTCATTTGATCCAAAAAGTAATGTGGCCCATTAAACCCATAATCCCCTCGTCCTTATTTTTTTTTTAAATGAATACATGTCATTTATGTTAGACATTTGAAAAATAAATGTGCCTGAACATGATACAAAACCATCGAGCCCAAAAGAAAAAGAAAAAAAAACCCTCGGCCCATTCCATTTATCTTTGACATCCAACAAGAACAAAAAGAAAGAAAGGAGGAGTCGTTTGTTTGGTTTTAACGAGAACAGCAAAACACATCTAGGGTTCCTTATCCCACCAGCCTCCATCTTAATCACCCCTAATCCTAAAATTAAACCTTAACCTAATCAAATCCTCAGTCACTATCCCACCTTGTTACACCCTCCTACCCCACACCCACGTCAAGACTTCGAATCAAGACAAATCTTGGTAGAAATCCAACGTCCCATAAGAGTTTTCTTGTTCAACACACTCTTTTGGACGATTTGGATGAACTTTTACACCCTGGCATCACAAGGACGGCAGCAAGATCACATGGCACTTGAAGACCCATTTCAAAAATCAACATATACCAAAAGAATATGCTAGGGCTTTTTTGGAAAATCACAAGTAGGGTTTTAGGCTTTTAGAATCATCCCTTAGCTAGTATATAAGGAGGACCAGTATGTGGTATCCCCTTGTCTCAGATTTTTAGAAAAAATTGTAATGCCTTTTTTATTTATGAAATAAAAGTTGGATTTGGTTTGAAAAATTTCTGAGCACCATTTATTTGTTTAAGCTTTTAGTTTTATTGTTTGAAGGAAAGTTGTTTTTTTGAGAAAAAAAAAGAGATCAGTTGGGTTGTTATTATTACTGTTCACGTTTTATGATCTTAGCAAGGTTGTTGTTGGAGGCTTGTAGTTTTTAAGCTAGTACATAAGCTCAATCATTCGGGGGTGTGGATGTGCATCTTTGAGGTTTGCCTCTTTTTCTCTTACTTATCTTTACAATTTCTGTCAAAAAATGTATGTATGATTTGATCATTTTGTGGTTAAAGTTATATGGTTTATGCTAGAAATCTGTTATTGAAATAGTATTTGGTCATAAACTTGTTGAGTTATTGCTGTTTGGTATAGTTCCAAGTTAATTTCTTTGAAAAAAAAAAGTTGCATTTGGATGAGCTTAGTTTTCAGCTGTCACGATGATATAGGATTCAAGACCCTTTTGTTTTTCATTATTGTGGTTTAGAGTAACTGCATTTTATCATCAGTTTACCTTCAAGAAGATATAAAAAAAATCACTAGCTACTTTAATTTTCAGGAAATACAAAAGAAAAATATAAAAAATATATAGACAGTTTTAAGTTTCTGCTTAGGTTTACTCAGATTTGAGTCATATCTTGTTTGGTGCTTTTATGTTAGTGTTTTATGCCTTAAATAAGTGAATTTAGGTTAGTCTTAGCTTATTAGTATGTTTAGAAGTTGTGCTATAAAGTTTCAAATATAAATGCATACAAGTAGTTTACTCTTGAGCTTTAACATTAGTCATTATCTGTGCGAATTATACCAACAAGAAGCGCCACTTTGATTTACGATTTCAGATGATGAGATTGAGGAAACAAGTAGTTTAGACGTGGGGCTTAATCTGTTTTGGTTAAAAGTTGAGGATGATAGCTTTTTAGTGGCATAAAATTAAGCTCAAAACTCACTATTTTTTTGCACCATAGCTACTGCTACTGTTCAATGTATTGATATTGTGTGAATTCTTGTTCTCTGCTTGTAAACTCTGATATATGCTTTGGCTTTGTGATATATTATTCAATCACTGTTGATAAGTCGATTTTGCACCCCAATAAGCCCATTGCTTATTGTGGATTTCTGTCCAAAAAGATGAAAGCTGTCAACATAAGTAATTTGAAGAAAATAGGAGAGCAGCTGGGCTAGAACCCCAGACCAGCACACAATTTACAGACGCAGCAACAACTTCTTAAACCATATGTGCTCTATTAGAGGGAAAGGTATCACAAAAAGGTGTTTACCTCTTCACTGCGCCACATCAGCGCCATGTCATACCAACTAATCTCTCTCTTCTTCTCCAAAAACACCCCCTTTATCACAACTAGTCTCTCTCCTCTTCACTTGGGTCCCACCACTCACCATTTTTTTTTCAATTTTCACA
This sequence comes from Glebionis coronaria, assembly GCA_025667525.1. Taxonomy (NCBI): domain Eukaryota; kingdom Viridiplantae; phylum Streptophyta; class Magnoliopsida; order Asterales; family Asteraceae; genus Glebionis; species Glebionis coronaria. The sequence continues at coordinate 425,581,746 of CM046881.1, read as the reverse complement.
CAAAATAAAAATTCATTTCATAAAATTAAAAATTACAAAATACTAAAAAATAAAATACAAATACGAGAAATAAAATTACGCTACGAATATAAAAATACGGAAAAAAAAAGACAATACGAAAAAAAAACAATACAAAAAAAAACATCCTAGAGTTGATATTTTGCCGCGATTTGTAGTTGTTTCCTCATGATAACCGACTTTTGAGGTTCTGGCAAATCGTCGGTCCGAATGGAGAGAAACTCCAGCTCTTTAAACGACGATTGATTCGGATCCGTGCCGTGGTTGAGGATGTTAACGTAGTTGAGGAGGTTTGACATTTTTTTTGTGATTTTTGGAGTGTTTTTTTGATTGTAGAATGTATTTTGTGTGTTTAAAAATGTATAAGGTAATGAGTTTATATAGGGTTTAAAAATAATAAAATTTTTTTTTTTTTTTTAAATGTAGCCGTTGTAACGGTAATAAAAATTTTTGGGCCCCACCTTCTTTTCCAACGAGCAATGTCACAAAGTGACATTTGAGAACCGGCGAGTGGGGGGTCGGTGTAGCGGCGAAGAGCGACGAGCGGCGGCGAGCCTGCCACCTAGGCACGGCGAGCCAAGCTCGCTGCCATACCGTTCCCTCTAATCACCTTCTTTGTTTCTTTTGACTTTTTTTTTTAGGGTGTATACCATTTTTTGATGATTTTTGTATTAGTTTGAAAAAAATTGAATATATAAAGTTAAAAGATGTAACTAATCAATACCATACATTTAGATACAAATTTATTAGATGTATAGAAAAATTTTGAAATTTTGTTACACATCAATTTTCGAATAGTTTGTCTACCAAACTATCAACTTTTTTAAAGTTCAATTCTTACTTAATTTGTACTTTTGTCTAGGGCTGAGCACGGCAGACTCAAAACCGACCCGGACCGGAAAACCGGACCGAACCGGACCGAACCGAACCGGACCGAACAATTTCGGTCCGGTCCTCGGTCCGGGGTTTTGGACGAATTCGGTCCTCGGTCCGGTCGGTCCGGTCCGGTCCGGTTCGGTCTTACCCAAATCTCGTCAATTACGCCTAATAAGACCGGACCGGACCGAGGACCGAACCGGAACGGACCAACCCGGACCGGACCGTACCATTTCGGTCCGGTCTCGGTCCGAGGTTTCGGACCATTTCGGTCTTCGGTCCGGTCCGGTCTTAGCCGGTCCGGTCCGGTCCTGGACCGATGCTCAGCCCTACTTTTGTCCATAACAGAAGTTTAACTATACAATACACATACACTGATTAATTTGCCAATTTAGCATGTCAATTGCCAAGCAACCAAAAAAAAGTACTTATGACTTTAAAAGATGTTTGGAGGGGCGGAGGATTTTTTTAGGAAGGGGTTTTCAATATTTAAAAATTGCAATAAAAGTTTAATTTTTTTTCGAACCAATGATCGAATTGATAAATCTATATGCATTAAAATGACAACTTGTTCGATTAGAAGTATATCTGTATCTTTATTAAAACTTCAAAAATTTACAACTTTTTGAAATTTAACTTATGTTCCATACATATGATGCTAAACACCTGCATTGCTAAACATTTCGTCTACATTAAAAAAAGAAGCAACAGAATTAAATCAGTATAAAAAATAAACAACCTACGATGGCTAGTAGTATGTGACTTTTTCATTCAAAGTATGATAAAAAGCTTACTTTTCCACTTCTATTTTTACACATACATGCTTCCACTATTTGAGTTACATAATGATCTACTTCTAAATAATAGGCAAGTATCTCTTGCTTTTGTCTTTCAACCAACATATGTATTTCTTTTCATAGTTCTGAGTTCAAGAACAAAAATACATAAAACATATCTGCCTATCTGGCCCTTGCAACAAACTCGATGAAACATGGCTAAAACTTAAGCTAATGAGTTGACAGGTTAGGCCGGTTGAAGGTGGCTAAGCACCGGTTAACCACCCCCGTTGGCTCCGCTTCTGGTTGGTTGCCATAATAGGATGAAGAGACATACACTTGAATAGAGTTTAGCTAACGAAATAAAAGAAATAGACAGCTTGTTATGTTCTTCTTAAATCCATTGTTATCTTGATTGTCTTCATTTCGTTTCATCTTCAGTTGACGACATTGGGATATCATCATCATTAATATACTCCATGATAAGATAGTTAATGAAAATATGTGATACTCCATAAAAAAGAAAGTAGAAGAGTAGATAAATAAGTATGTTAATGTACTTACATGTGGTTGAACCCAAATATCTGTGACAATACTGTTGTTATAATAGGATGCAATGGCATCTTAGCAATTTATAAATGGAAGATTGCAAAAGATAATTACCTGATTCTTTTGACATGGATATAAGTAATACTACTACGTACATGTTTGTGTTTTGTGGGTAAAGAGTGACAATGACTACTCATGTATATATACTACCTATGAGGCCATGAATTGCGCACACACACAATGACTATTTAAACATTAAAGTTTAGAGCGAACGGTGTGGCAAAGAGGCAGACTCGCCGTGCCTAGGTGGCACGCTCGCCGCCTCTCGCCGCCCTTCGCCGTTACACCGACCCCCCCCCTCGCCGGTTGTCAAATGTCACAAAGTGACATTGCTCGTTGGAAAATAAAGTGGGGCCCACTTTTTTATTACCGTTTTCTAACGGCTAAATTTAAAAAAAAAAAAAAAAAAAAAAAAAATTATTTTTAAACCCTATATAAACTCATTACCTTATACATTTTTATAGGGCTGAGCATCGGTCCAGGACCGGACCGGACCGGCCAAGACCGGACCGGACCGAGGACCGAAATGGTCCGAAACCTCGGACCGAGACCGGACCGAAATGGTACGGTCCGGTCCGGGTTGGTCCGTTCCGGTTCGGTCCTCGGTCCGGTCCGGTCTTATTAGGCGTAATTGACGAGATTTGGGTAAGACCGAACCGGACCGGACCGGACCGACCGGACCGAGGACCGAATTCGTCCAAAACCCCGGACCGAGGACCGGACCGAAATTGTTCGGTCCGGTTCGGTTCGGTCCGGTTCGGTCCGGTTTTCCGGTCCGGGTCGGTTTTGAGTCTGCCGTGCTCAGCCCTACATTTTTAAACACACAAAATACATTCTACAATCAAAAAAACACTCCAAAAATCACAAAAAAAATGTCAAACCTCCCAAACGATTACCTCAACTACGCTAACATCCTCAACCACGGCACGGATCCGAATCAATCGTCGTCTTCTTCTCCCGTGACGCAATCCGGCCAAGGATCCGGCCAAGGTTCCGGTCAAAACTATTCGCAACAATACTTTCCACCATTAACACCCCACCAAATTTATCAACAACAACTAGCGTTTCACCAAAATCAATATTCACCACCTCAATATCCATATCCACCATCTCAATATCCATATCCACCATCTCAATATCCACCATCTCAAAATGTCCCCGAAACTCAATTCAAAGTACCACAATCTCAACCGCCACAACGAAAGCAAAAAAATACCGTTCGTGGCAGAGGGAAACGGCAGGCAAAAAAAAATGTTGCGGTTGATTTGTCCGCAGACGAGGACGACATCGATGATGTAGATGAAGTTGAATTTTCGGCACCCCTACGGTGGTCACCTGATGAGGAAAAAATACTGGCCGAGGTTTGGGTCGCCGCTTCCGAAGACAAAGAACGCGGGAATGATCAAACTGAAGAGTTTTTTTGGAACACGATTTTGGAAGATTTCAACCGGCGTAACTCAATCAAGCGTACGAAGAATATGCTGACCGGGAAATGGAGTCGTTCGCACCCCGATGTTCAAAAGTTTCACGCTATCTTCAAAAGCCTTAAAAAGGCTAGCGGTGAAAACGACGACGACGTGCTTGAAGCTGCACGACGTGAATTCGCGGCTTGTAACGAACGCCGAAAATTTACGCTTGAACATATGTGGAGGGTGCTTAGAAACTTCTCAAAATGGAACGCACCCGAGGGTCTTGACCAAATTGATCATAGCAACGTATTTGCTCCAGATGCTAAACGTCGACCACCCGGCAAACAGAGACCCGCCAAGAAGACACGATCAGAAACAACTGAGAGCAGCACGGGTAGTGGATCGACCACTTCGAAGGAAGACATAAACGATGCTTTACTCCGCAAATTAAACGCGGGTAAAGAGCTGTACGATTCGAGGAAAGCTAAAGCCGATGCCGAGAAGGCTAAAGTGGATGCCGATATGGAGTTTAAAGAGCTGGAGTTTCTCTCCATTCGGACCGACGATTTGCCAGAACCTCAAAAGTCGGTTATCATGAGGAAACAACTACAAATCGCGGCAAAATATCAAATCTAGGATGTTTTTTTTTGTATTGTTTTTTTTTCGTATTGTCTTTTTTTTTCCGTATTTTTATATTCGTAGCGTAATTTTATTTCTCGTATTTGTATTTTATTTTTTAGTATTTTGTAATTTTTAATTTTATGAAATGAATTTTTATTTTGTGTGAAAATTGAAAAATTAAATAAAATAGTGAGTGGTGGGACCCAAGTGAAGAGGAGAGAGACTAGTTGTGATAAAGGGGATGTTTTTTGAGAAGAGGAGAGAGATTAGTTGGTATGACGTGGCGCTGATGTGGCGCAGTGAAGAGGTGTTTACCTCTTTGTGATACATTTCTCTCTTAAAACCAAATTTCAGTTGACATCTTATCTATTCCGAGAATTAGAAGGAAATGAATTAGGCAATGAAAAGCTATCATATACATTGCCATAATTGTAGGAGAGTTTGGTTTTAGCTCAGGGATATCCACAGGTCGTGTATGATGGCAAAGCAAGCACTATTTAACACAATCTCAACCATATAAATTACTAATTTCACTTGATCCAACGAAACAAAAAAATGTACATGTCATCATTCTTTCTCTATGCTACGGTAACAATATATATTATAATGTGGCCCATTAAACCTATAATCCCCTCGTCCTAATTTTTTTTAAATGAATACATGTCATTTATGTTAGACATTTGAAAAATAAATGTGCCTGAACATGATACAAAACCACCGAGCCCAAAAGAAAAAGAAAAAAAAACACTCGGCCCATTCCATTTATCTTTGACATCCGACAAGAACGAAAAGAAAGAAAGGAGGAGTCGTTTGTTTGGTTTTAACGAGAACAACAAAACACATCTAGGGTTCCTTATCCCACCAGCCTCCATCTTAATCACCCCTAATCCTAAAATTAAACCTTAACCTAATCAAATCCTTAGTCACTATCCCACCTTGTTACACCCTCCTACCCCACACCCACGTAAGACTTCGAATCAAGACAAAGCTTGGCAGAAATCCAACGTCCCATAAGAGTTTTCTTGTTCAACACACTCTTTTGGACGATTTGGATGAACTTTTACACCCTGGCATCACAAGGACGGCAGCAAGATCACATGGCACTTGAAGACCCATTTCAAAAATCAGCATATACCAAAAGAATATGCTAGGGCTTTTTTGGAAAATCACAAGTAGGGTTTTAGGATTTTAGAATCATCTATAAGGAGGACCAGTATGTGGTATCCCCTTGTCTTAGATTTTTAGAAAAAATTGTAATGCCTTTTTTTTTATGAAATAAAAGTTGGATTTGGTTTTAAAAATTTCTGAGCACCATTTATTTGTTTAAGCGTTTAGTTTAATTGTTTGAAGGAAAGTTGTTTTTTTTTTTGAGAAAAAAAAAGAGATAGTTGGGTTGATATTATTGATGTTCACGTTTTATGATCTTAGCAGGGTTGTTGTTGGAGGCTTGTACTTGTTAAGCTAGTACATAAGCTCAATCATTCGGGGGTGTGGATGTGCATCCTTGAGGTTTGCCTCTTTTTCTCTTACTTATCTTTACAATTTCTGTCAAAAAATGTATTTATGATTTGATCATTTTGTGGTTAAAGTTATATGGTTTATGCTAGAAATCTGTTATTGAAATAGTATTTGGTCATAAACTTGTTGAGTTATTGCTGTTTGGTATAGTTCCAAGTTAATTTCTTTGAAAAAAAAAGTTGCATTTGGATGACCTTAGTTTTTAGCTGTCACTATGATATAGGATTCAAGACCCTTTTGTTTTTCATTATTGTGGTTTAGAGTAGCTGCATTTTATCATCAGTTTACCTTTAAGAAGATATAAAAAAATCACTAGCTACTTTAATTTTCAGGAAATACAAAAGAAAAATATAAAAAAAAATATAGACAGTTTTAAGTTTCTGCTTAGGTTTACTCAGATTTGAGTCATATCTTGTTTGGTGCTTTTATGTTAGTGTTTTATGCCTTAAATAAGTGAATTTAGGTTAGTCTTAGCTTATTAGTATGTTTAGAAGTTGTGCTATAAAGTTTCAAATATAATTGCATACAAGTAGTTTACTCTTGAGCTTAACATTAGTCATTATCTGTGTGAATTATACCAACAAGAAGCGCCACTTTGATTTACGATTTCAGATGATGAGATTGAGGAAACAAGTAGTTTAGACGTGGGCTTAATCTGTTTTGGTTAAAAGTTGAGGTTGATAGCTTTTTAGTGGCATAAAATTAAGCTCAAAACTCACTAATTTTTTTGCACCATAGCTACTGCTACTGTTCATTGTATTGATATTGTGTGAATTCTTGTTCTCTGCTTGCAAACTCTGATATATGCTTTGGTTTTGTGATATATTGTTCAATCACTGTTGATAAGTCGATTTTGCACCCCAATAAGCCCATTGCTTATGTTGACAGCTTTCATCTGTCCAAAAAGATGAAAGCTGTCAACATAAGTAATTTGAAGAAAAAAGGAGAGCAGCTGGGCTAGAACCTCAGACCTGCACACAATTTACAGACACAGCAACAACTTCTTAAACCATTTGTGCTCTATAATCACCTTCTTTGTTTCTTTTGACTTTTTTTTAGGGTGTATATACCAGTATAAAAAAAACTGAACAAAAAGAAGACAAGAGTGAGAATAGAACACTCGACCTATAGCTCAACCGCCTAGCGCCCAAACCATCTGCGCTATCAGTGTTTTATGTTTATTCTCCCTTTCATGTTTCCTTTATACAGTTTGTTTTCATTCAGCTTATAAGCTGATAAGAAAAGAAAAGATGTTAAAAACTTGTCTGGGGTAAGGTTCGAACACCAGACCTCGCAGACAAGGTGAAACGCGTCAACAATCACACACAATACCATCTGTGCCCTCATCACTTTCTTGTTATTGTTTACTATTTGTTTTATTTGTACCTTTATTCCGCTTTAGGCTAATCAGCCCTTATAGCTTATTTTGTAGCTTATTTGTAGTCTATTTTTAGGGTTTTTATTTTTCTTAGTTTTTAAACAGTATTTAGGAGTTTCATAAAAAAGATCAGATTTTTCCCTATTAGTTTAATATTTTTAATCATTTAATTAGTTTAAAATTGTATTTAATTCATAAAAAAATATTCAAAAGTTAAAAAAATATAATTCTTTTTCTGAAAATTTTCTTTTGTCATATAGGACGTAGGAAAAATTAATTGGTTTTCGTAAAGTTTGTTTGATATTTTGCTTTAATATCGCGTTTTTTTGTGTTTTCGTACTATTTTCGTTCAAATTCGTAAATTTGCTTTTTAGCCCATTTGTTTTTTTTAAATAATTTTCATTATCCTTCTTAAGTTTATAAAGTTTATTTTAGTTAAGTTTTCAAATAATTTTAATTTTGTCTTTTTCTTAGCTAGTTTTATTTTTAGGATTTTTTTATTTAATTTTAAAATTAATATAAAATTATTAAATAGGTTTTAGACTTTTTGGGTTTCAAATTAGTTATCCTTGTATTTTTATTTAGTTAGATTTAAAATTTGGTGATTTTTAGAGCACTTTTTCGTTTGGTCGAATTTTACGTTCTCGCGTTTTTCGCGTCGTAGGGTAATTTTTAGCGTGATTCGTCTTTTTCTTTCTCTTTTCTCATCAATATAATCACAAATCATTAATCAATTCTTAACACAACGCACTTGCCTCCTTGGGAAACGAACTTGTACTTCATTGGGTCATTAGTGCTCGGTTTTCCTAAACCGACACTTAATATTTACCGCTTTTACCTCGTTTTTCTAAACGAGTGTAATTTTACCACAACCAGGGTATAAAAGTCGTGTTCTCAATGTTAAAAAGGACGATTTTGAAAATAAATACAACGAAGCTCTTGCTTTGTTAACAAAAGAAAAACGTCAATTTAATGTCTTATTAAGTGATGAACGTCAAAAAACGTACCTTGCCACAACAAAAGTTAATGAACTTGAACATAGGCTTTCTATAAATACCACCGATTCTGCTAAAATTCTTGACGAAAAGAAACAAGAGGTTGAAAAATTAAAACAATATTTCAAAAATAAACAAGGCAAAGATACTGAAAAAGTAAAGGATCTTGAAGAACAAGTGGATTTTTTGAAAAAATTTGTTTATAAAACGCATGAATCTATTCAAACCGTTAGAATGATAGCACCTCGGTCGTTTTTCAAAGGTCAACCTAGCTTTTCCACCCCCAAGTACCTCGAACAAGCTCAAGCTGCTAACCTTCACTTATATCTTGATGAGTCCGAATGGACCGATCATCGATAATGAAGAGACGTCCCTTTGGGACGAGGAGAGTAGATCACCGGTCAATAAAGATTTTGTGAAACCATATAACTATGCTTATGAAAACAGTCTTTATATTCTTTTCACTCCACAAAAACAGAAGTCTCGTGAGGAATTGTTTTTAGAATGCAAACAAAGACGAATTCAATGGAAGAAAGCTTTTGCCACTAAGAGGAAAACGAATGTTTTTTAATATATTAACTATTTGCCTCTTGATGCTTCTAAAAGCAAAAGTATAAAAACACTTGGTTTTCTTAAACAATATATTGATAATGTTCAATCAATTGTTGAAAGCGATTGGGAAAAACGTAAAAAAGATAAGTGGAAAACAGAGATTCCTCACGACATAACAGTGCTTGTGAAAGAACTTTTAATACCAAATACGAAGATAATAAAAGAACATGTTCTTGAGTTTGAAAACTTGATTCGGTCTGAAACGTTTGATGATTTGAAATATGTTGAGTCTCTTGAAAAAGAAATTGATGAACTTCAAAATGACAAATCAGATTTTTCAAACGAATATGATCTACTCTTAGAAGAATGTCTCTCCAAATATATTTTGTGTGTTACTCTTCAATTGTGCTGATATCGATGAATAATCTGATGTTGCATGCAAATATCTTGATATGATTAAAGAATGTGAGCGTCTTGAACTTGAGCTTTCAAAACGTAAAGAAAATGTTGATAAAAAGGCTTTTGAGTTACTTCAACACAAAACTGATTTCCTTAAAAAACATTGTCATTCTCTTGAACTTGCTTTGCAAAAAGACATAGGAAATTTTCCACATGATAATAAATTGCAAGAAAAACTTTCCCAAATGTGTCGAGAAATGAATGAAAAGAGTTTTGAAATTAAAGAGTTGAAAGCTCAGTTACAAGACAGGGAAATAGCGATAGCAGAGTTGAAGAAACTCGTTGCTAAGATGGGTGGGAAAATTGTGGAACCTAGTGTTAAGAAACCTGTTGTGAGCAACCAAATGCGCACAAAGTTACTAGACCCTCTGTTTTGGGAAAACCATCTGTTTTCTCTAATTCTGCATTTGCAAAACCTGGGTTTTCCCCCAAGACGGATGGGAAGGATAGGTTACCACAAAACACTCCCAAAACACATATTCGATCACAAAGCATTAAGAACACAAATGTGGTTAAACCATAGATGTATAGATTGGCCACTAAACCCACACACAACAAAGAAAGTCAATCACCTCAGACTTCTAGAAACACTAATAGACGTGTGTCTTTTACTACAGGAGTAATCCCCACTGATAGTGTTAGTCGGCCTCAGCTTAAGAGCACTCACATGAATGAAAAGGTTTGGCAAAACAAAAGTCAAGGGAAGATGAAGACAGTAGAAGACCACCCTAGGATTTTCAATGTTTCTAAGAATAAAACGTCTGTAATCGCGTGTAATGACGATTTGAATGATTCGACTTTGAATGCTTTGAATGCTTTGAATGTTAAGTTTGTTTGTGTGAAATGTGGAAAGTGTGCTAATGCTAATCATGCTATGTGTGTTTCGAATAATGTCAAACGCGTAGATACTAGAACTAAGAAGCAAACTGCGATACCTATTAGTGCTAGAAAACCCAAACGCAAAGTGAACGATTCTGGTGCAACCCCCTGCGAAAAGTATTGCATCAGACTCCACCACTAAGAACCCTAGAAGCAGAATTAGGGAATTATATGAGTCTGCTAGCAAGTCTTGGAAATGGTGGTTTGCTAATCAATGTCCTCCAGGATATAAATGGATGCCTAAAGTTAGGAAAGAAAATGTGACTACGTGCGTTAGTGTGCCTCTAAGTGATGAAACTAGGGAAACTAATGAATCGGAAATCACAACTAACATGGAATCCAATTTAGCAAAGGCTCCATCGTGTTCTAATTCTTCTACAGGTGATCGAAATAATTATCTTCATACTGGAAACCGGATGCACGAAGCACATGACGGGGAATCTCAAGCTTCTAATTAACTTCATGGAGTTCCTGGGTACGGTCCGATTCGAAAATGATCAATTTGCACCGGTCCTAGGATATGGAGACTTGGTTTAGGGGAATATCACTATCAAAAGGGTTTACTACGTCGAAGGGCTCAATCACAATCTTTTCTCGGTTGGTTAATTCTGTGATGCGGATTTGGAGGTTGCTTTTAGAAAGAAGACATGTTTTGTTCGTGATTATGATGGGAATGACTTACTTACCGGAACACGGGGTACTGATCTCTACACTATTTCACTACAAGACTCCACATCTTCAACACCAATCCGTTTCATGGCTAAAGCTTCAACGACTCAAGCTTGGTTATGGCATCAACGTTTATCTCATCTTAACTTTGATACCATCAACTTGCTTTCCAAGAAAGATATTGTGCGAGGCCTTCCTAACTTGAAATTCATCAAAGATCATCTTTGTTCTTCTTGTGAGCTTTGAAAAGCTAAACGAATTAGTTTCAAGACAAAGACTACACCAAGCTCTAAAGGACGGTTAGATCTTCTTCATATAGATCTGTGTGGCCCCATGCGTGTTCAAACCATCAATGGGAAGAAATATGTTATGGTAATTGTTGATGACTACTCAAGGTACACGTGGACTCTCTTCTTAAGGTCCAAGGATGAAACACCTGAGGTTCTCATTAACTTCCTTAAGCTGATACAACATGGTCTTCAAGCTCAAGTAAAAGTGGTACGTACTGACAAAGGCACAAAATTCTTGAATTCAACTCTGAAGAAATATTTTGAAGCCGAAGGGATTGAACATGAAACATCTATTGCTCGAACACCTGAACAAAACGGAGTTGTTGAAAGACAAAATCGTACTTTAGTTGAGGCTGCTCGAACATTATTATCTGCTTCAAAACTACCATTATTCTTTTAGGCCGAAGCCGTGTCAACCGCATGCTACACACAAAACCGATCCTTAATTATCCCAAGACACGAAAAGACACCATATCACATAATTAATGATCGCAAACCTTCACTCAAACACCTTCAGTTTTTAGATGTACGTGTTACATTATTCGAGATGGTGAAAATCTGGACAAGATGAAAGAGAAAGGTGATGCATGCATTCTAGTGGGATACGCAACTCAGTCTAAGGGATACAGAGTGTACAACAAGAGAACAAAATTGATAGTCGAAACTATTCATATCAGATTCGATGAATTGCAAGAAATGGCACTTGAACAAAACAGTTTAAGTCCCGATCCACAACGACAAACGACTTTCGTTCACAACCACACGGAACTCGGAACTCAAGACTACAGCAATGAACCGTCAAGTTCAAAGCTGGTTCCTGAATATGTTCCTAGAGCAGATATGACAGTGGACATGACACTTGAAGAGTTGAAAATGTTATATGGACCAATGTTTAATGAATATTTCACGGGGGAGAAACAAGTTATATCAAAGTCTTCCGATGTCACTTATGATAAGAATGATGATACCGATCATCGTCAACAAAAGGATACAACTTCATCTACTTCAACACGGATTGCTGCAGATTTACCTCCTCAGAATATCACTTCAACAATCGATCCTACAACATCCACAACTACTGTCATTGCTCCAGAGAACACAAATCAAGTAGACGATGCATTATCTGACAATAACGATTTTCACAACCCATTCGGTACACCGGTACACGAAACTGGAGAGTCTTCTACTCGCCATGTTGATCCGTCTAATATGCATACATTCTATCAACGACATCCTTCAACACATCATTGGACCCAAGAACATCCTTTGGTTCAAGTAATTAAAAACCCTTCAAAGCCTGTTCGTTCAAGACGACAACTAGCCACCGATGGCGATGTTTGTATGTTCGCACTCACCGTGAGTACAGCTGAACCGAAAAACATCAAAGAAGCCATGGCTGATCATGCTTGGATTGAATCGATGACGGAAGAACTTCAATAATTTGAAAGACTTAAAGTATGGGAACTTGTTGACAGACCATACGATGTGATTCCATTAAATCTTCGTTGGATCTAAAAAACAAGATGGATGAAGAAAACACGATCATCAAGAACAAAGCTAGGCTAGTAGCTAAGAGGTATGGCCATAAAGAGGGAATTGATTTTGACGAATCATTTGCACTAGTTGCTCGTATGGAAGCGGTCAGGATTTTCCTTGCTTATGCTGCACATAAGGGATTCACTGTTTATCAAATGGACGTGAAGACAACATTTCTGAACGGTCCTTTGAAGGAATAAGTCTATGTTACGCAGCCGGAAGGATTCGTTAATCCTCATTATCCTGACAAGGTGTATCGTCTCCACAAAGCACTTTATGGACTCAAGCAAGCTCCAAGGGCGTGGTACGATGAGCTCTCGAAATTTCTGGTATCCAAAGGTTTCACAAAAGGTTCCATTGATCTAAGTTTGTTCACTTATAAATATGGGGATGACATTTTGCTTGTGCATATTTATGTTGATGACATTATTTTCGGGTCTACAAACCCAAAACTTTCAAAATGGTTTGAAAAAGTCATGCACAGCAAATTTGAAATGTCTATGATGGGCGAACTAAAATTCTTTCTAGGAATTCAAGTTCACCAATCCCCAAGTGGTGTCTTTATAAACCAAGCTAAGTATTGTTAAGAGATAATCAAAAAGCATGGTATGACTTCATGTGACCCCGTTGGGACACCATTATCAACCACATCGCTAGATGCTGACTTGGAGGGAAATGCCATTGATCAAATGAGATATCGTTCCATGATCGGTTCCCTCATCGCTAGATGCTGACTTGGAGGGAAATGCCATTGATCAAACGAGATATCGTTCCATGATAGGTTCCCTCATGTGTTTGAAAGCAAGCAGACCTGATATTTCACATGCTACGTGTTATTGTGCACGATATCAAGCACGACCCACTGAAAAGCACCTCAATGAGGTTAAACGGATCTTTCGGTACCTCAAGAATACCATTCACTTGGGACTCTGGTATCCGAGGGAAACCGGTTTCTTTCTAATGGCCTATTCAGATTCTGATCATACAGGGTGTCTTGATACATGAAAAAGTACCTCTGGTGGTGCACAATTTCTAGGTCAAGATAAGCTTGTGGGATGGTCTTCCAAGAAGTAGGATTGCACTTCACTTTCATCAGCCGAAGCAGAGTATGTGTCTCTATCTGCGTGTTGTGCTCAAGTTCTTTGGATGAGAACACAACTCACGGATTATGGCTTCCACTTTGATAAAGTACCTATGTATTGTGACTCAAAGTCGGCCATAGCCATCTCCTGCAATCCGGTACATCATTCCCGCACGAAGCACATCGATGTCAGATACCACTTCATAAAGGAACAAGTTGAAAAAGGTATCATTGAACTATACTTTGTTGGAACGGATTACCAATTAGCCGACTTGTTTACGAAAGCTCTGCCGAAAGATAGGTTTGAGTACCTCGTTAGGCAAATTGGTATGAGATGTTTGACTCCAGCAGACCTCGAGATTCTGGCAAAAGTGCCTGTTTGATTTATCTATCAAACATCAACTTGTAAATATCTTTGAAAAAGCAAAATACAAAAATATAAAACATATAAAAACAAAACACAAAATTAAAAATCTTTCAAAATCCAAAAATATTCTTCTCGACATGTCTTTCAGTATCGATAATATAGACGTGCCTAGAAATGCCGCTGAATAACGACACGGGTGTGTACATAAAGCTCGAATGAAAGTTGTAAATATTTTTTAAAACATGTCATTTCTTCTTTTCATTAAGGAAAATGTCTATTTTGGACAATTTTTCTAACAACGGGTAGAGCAATCTATCTTGGGTTGAGCTTGTCACAAAACATTCAACGTTTTGATCTCAACACAATGGCTTGTAATCACTTTCAGATTGCAACCCGGATCTATATTCACGGGGGAGTGTATGATTTCGTCCTCTTACCCTCAGCAAAAGAGGAGAAATCTTCTTACACTTGAGTGGATTCGTCAAGACATTCAAAGTCAATGAACTCAAGTTTATGCTTTAGAAAAACCTCTTCGCCAAAAAGAAATAGGATTTTTCAAAAAGCGTTGAACACAATTTTTTCAAGAATTTCTCAATGATTATTCAAAATCTTTCAAAAAATTGTATGTTCAACAACTCCCATCCTCAAAAAGCGAAATGTGGATCATATCATCACAATGACAATTCAATTAGATCATTTTTTGAGGGGGGGGGGGGGGGGGGCATTTCAACTTCATGCAAAGATTGACACATCTTTCTCCCGGAGATTTTAAAGACTATTTTTCAAAATATATTTTAATCAAATTTGGTATCTCTAATATCAAAGGATTTTATATATCAGAGATAGGGAGAAAATGTGATTAAAATGTGATCTTATATAAGACTCAAGCACCTTAACTCTTACCTACATGTGCAAAACACTTTCGATTATCGATGCACATGTGAAGGGGGAGCATTTCTGAAACGACAAAACTATCAAGGTGTTAAATGTTTTTCAAACACCTTGTTAGACATTTAAAGTGGTTTTCATGGTTACGATCAAATACCCACAATATCTTTAATTCACGACGTTATTGGTGTCAAAAGGGTGGTTAGGTTTAAGTCTTATGATCCAACCAGAACCGGAGGGATCTTCTCAGGGACAATCCAATAGATTGTTAGAAGTTCTTATGAAAGATGCAGTAGAATGTGAACGTAGCTGAATGCCGACTAAGTACTGATGCTAGCACTGGAACAATCACAATAAGGTGCTAGTAATGATGTCTTGGTAAGCATTGAAGGGGTTGAAGAATGAAAAAGAAATGTAAGGATAAAGGGTGTAAACAAAGAAGCCCTCCATACAACTTAGGCAGAAACCGGGTCAACACATCATGAAGACAACTCATCATAGACCCAGTGATGTATTGCACAACCCCTCCCTAGCTACTCAGGCTTCTCTCAAAAGAAGTTTATTTTATTGTCACAAAGAACAACATGAATTCTACTGACTTTCTCACTCCAAGATAGTTGATATTGAATAGGTGGCATCTGCTCCAGCCTCCGACCACAAAAAATGCACAAATCGAGTCTAGAGCCTAGAGATCAATCAGATCTCATTAGCACACACTAAATGACGATAAAAAGAGTCCTATGCTATATCCTTGCGATATTGCTAGAACACTCAGAGTGATACTACTTAGTATTCACTATGATGAGTGGAAATCCTTCCAGTGTTAACATCAAACAGCACTGCGGTAGGTCATATGCCAGATTCTTTATGAATTGAACATGTGTAAAACTGAAAAGCAACAGTGGTTTGATTCTGAATTGACTCAAACTCGTTTCAGGTTTCTACGCAATATCTTTATGGTCTTGCCAGAACATTCAGAGTGATATTCACTAATATTCACAGTGACGAATGGAAATCCTTCTAGCGTCAACCTCAAACAGCGCTACGGTAGGTGACTTGTGAGATTCTTATGAATCAAGCTTGTGTCAACTGGAAAACAACAATGGTAAGATTCTTTATGAATCACACTTGTTCCAGGAATTTGGATTGACGACTTTAATCAAGCGGATATTTATCCAATTGATTCACTCTTTATGTTCGCAGTCTTGCTTTGAGACGGTCGAGTAAAGAGAACGGCTAGTACAGCCGTGAAACCCTGTCAAGGAGATTCTTAATTGAATCTACCTAATCATAGGTACGGTATTTAATATCGTATAACGGTCTTCATCGACCGGAGGTAAAACGCTACCGATTTAGGACGAATGTCAAAGCCATTCAGTCCGTGTCCATGTTTTGTCTCGAGAAGGTGGCGTCACGGTGTACTCAACAAAGTCAAAGATTCAAAATCACATACTCATGCCTAAAGACATATTCAACAATTAATAGTGTGAGCATGTGGATGAAGACACAAGATTGCAAGATGGCAAAGACAAGTCAAGGATGATTTTAAGATCTCAAGATCAAAAGACAAAGTCGAAAGATAACGAAAAAGGCTCAAAGATCAAAGCATGAAGGAAAAACACTACTATTACATGTTCAAGACTCATTTATGGCGAGATTAGTAATCTCCTACAAATCACCAAATGACAAAGGGTAATGACCTCTCATAAAGGGTAATGACCTCTCATTGGGGGAGATTGTTAGCCTCAAAATATCGAGTCAAACAAGAATGCTCGGTCATATGTTTATTATGTATCGTATATTAGAACGTTGTAATAGGTAGTAGATTAGTCGTGTTATACGGGTTTAACTTTAGGCTAAAGTTCATTCATAAGTAACTAAAGCCCAAAAGGAAAGCCTGACCCATTAGAATATAGTCCATAACCAAACCCGCATGTGGGTGTACTATATATACCCTTCCTAGCATGTTAGGAAGGGTGTTGGTCATTTCATTTTTCTCTCTAATCTAATCCTCCAAAAGTTCTAACCATTCTCTCTACTTTCTCTCACTACTTTCTCTCTCTAGAAATCTTCCATCTTTTATCTACCTTTCTTGTTTAATCATCACGTAATCTATGGGACAACAATGTACTATTTTTAATAACGCTTATACCCATCTATCTATGTTAGTAACGAAAATTCTTTTCCAATAACCAACATAGGCATAACATTATTCCATCCGCTCATCGCCCTTTACATCTTCATAATGTCCTTGTAACCCCTAACATCATAAAAAATCTAATTTATGTCCGTCAATTTACTAGAGATAACAATTGTACTATCGAATTTGACGCGTTTGGTTTTTCTATGAAAGATTTCCTGACTCGTCATATCCTCATGCGATGTGATAGCTCGGGCGATCTCTATCCAGTTACCAAGTCGTCAACTCTCCCAACTACTTTCATTTCTACTAGTTCCACCACATGGCATCAACGCCTTGGTCATCCGGGTGATGAAGTGTTGCGTTCTATTGCTCCTCGTAATTTTATTTCTTGTAATAAAACAAAGTCTCCACATATTTTTCATGCTTGTCAGCTCGGCAAACATGTAAATATTCCCTTTCATACTTCCGACTCTATTGTTGAACATTATTTTGATATTATCCATTATGATTTATGGACATCTCTCATTGTTAGCTCTAGTGGTTTTAAATATTATGTCTTGTTTCTTGACCACTTTTCTCACTATCTATGGGTTAATCCCCTTCGCAACAAGTCTGATATGTTTGACAAATTGTTGCATTTTTGTAAGTATATTAAAAATCAATTTATATGTGAAATCAAAAGTTTTTAGTGTGATCATGGTGGTGTGTTCGATAACACCGAACTTCACAATCTTTTCCTCAAAAATGGCATCCAATTTTGTTTCTCATGCCCTAAAACCTCACAACAAAATGGCAAAGTCGAACGCATGATCCATACAATTAATAACACCATTCACACTCTCCTTTTTTAATCACACCTTCTCCCACCTTTTGGGTCGAAAGTCTTCATATGGCTACATATCTTCTCAACCTTCTCCCTTCCAGAGCAATACATAATGAAATTCGCTTTACTCGCCTATTCAACAAAACACCCGACTATTCCCAACTTCACATTTTTGGATGTCTTTGCTACCCTCACCTACACCCACCTCATAAACTTGCACCCCGAGCCACTCCATGTATCTTCTTGGGCTACCCAGCTTATCACCGCGGTTTTTGGTGTCTAGATCTCAAAACCAATAAAATTCTCATTTCTCGTCACGTCACCTTTGAAGAAACACAATTCCCCTATAAATCCATGACCCCTACCAATACACCCTCTTACACCTTTCTCGATCCTATACCCTTCCCACTCCTACCTTTTGCCGCCAACCATCCCAATCCAGTACACCCACCCCTATGACCACCCCTAAAACAACGACCCACCCCATCACTACTTCTAATATCTCACTCCCATTTGATTCTTCATCACCTGGTACAATGCCTCATAGCCCAAAACATCCTGAAATCCACCTACCCGCGACACCTATTCCCAATCCCCTTCCTGAAGCCACTCGTACTCACACCATGACCACATGTTCTCAGTCATGTATTATCAAACTCAATCCTCGTTTTTCTCTTACCACGTCCACCATTTCTCCTCTTCCTAAATATCTTTTTTCGCCCTTAAAGATCCCTAGTGGCGTAATGCAATTAATGATGAGTATAATGCGTTAGTTAAGAATGGTACTTAGGTTCTTGTACCAATGCCATCAAGTGTTAACATGGTTCGGTCTATGTGGTTATTTAAACGTAACTTTCATGCTGACGGGTCCCTCGGCCGATCTAAGGCTCGTGTGGTTGCTAATGGAAGTAGTCAAAGATTAAGTGTTGACTGTGATGAGACTTTCAGTCCGGTTGTCAAACCTGCAATAATTAGGACTGTTCTTAGCCTTGATGTGTCTCGTGGATGGCCTATTTACCAGCTTGACGTTAAGAATGCTTTTCTTAACGATGATTTATCAGAGACTGTTTACATGCATCAGCCCCTAAATATTGTTGACTCTGGTACCCTCACCATGTTTGTCTTTTTAGAGATCTTTATATGGACTTAAGCAAGCACCTTGTGCTTGGTTTCAGCGGTTTGTAGGTTATGCTACCAGAGTGGGTTTTTTATCACAGTCGTTGCGACTCTTCACTATTAATTTATCAACAGGGCTCAGAGGTCTCTTACCTACTTATATATGTGGATGATATCATTCTTACAGCTTCATCCAACAGCCTTCTACAACAGATTATTGGGTCTCTACATCGTGAGTTTGACATGACAGATCTTGGGGCACTAAACTATTTTCTTTGTATCTCTGCTACTCTCCACTATACAGGCTTGTTGTTGTCTCAGAAGAAGTACGCTCTTCAGCTTATTGAGCATGCTCACATGGTATCATGAGCACAGGTGGATCTAGTCGGCCACCATGAGCCACTTCCTCATTGTCTCTCTACCACCCCGTCAAAACTCTCATCTCCATCATCCTAATGTGGGCCGCCATGAGCAGCTTTTCAAAACCAAATCTACGTATCTTGAATTTCAAACCCTAGTCGGCAATCATAAGCCGTCACCATCTCTATTCTAAAAACCTAATGGTCGTCCAATCATGAACTGATTTATCTTATAAAATGTAGTATTTCTTTTAAAAATTCAATTATCCAAAGAATGGTCCAATTGATGCAGCTGATGTTGCGTTTTGTTTTTCTTTCAATTTCATTTTCTTTGTTTTTATTTTCCTTTCTTTATTAATCAAGTGTACAAATGTTTGTCAACTCAATGTTGATTTATCATTGTTTTTCTTTTAAATTAATGGTTTCTTCTAATCAAGAAAAAGAGAAAAAAAATGTCGTCATTTATCTTCCTTCTAGACCTATTTTCTGTGAAAGGTTTTTTTTATTAATTCCTCTTATCTTATTTTCAAAAAAAAGAAGCTACGATGTTTTCATCTTACCACTGTTCTCAAGCATGTAGACGATCATAACAAGAATCTTGATATCAAGGTTCGTAATGCATTGGAAAGCTACGTTTCTTTTAAATATTTATTGCCTCTTGCGAAGTTTACAACAGTTGGATCGAAGATCTTGAAGACCTCCACTCCAACTGCGGGGGAGTATTACACGAGATTAGGTTAGTCGGCCCGTGGGTTAGGGTCCAATAGGGTTTCATTTATGTTTCATGTAACTCTATATATTGTGAATGAATAAAGCATCATACCTACGGGGTTTTCTATCTTCTAAAAATAATTACTATTGTCCTATATTTGTATGTTTAAATCCTTGAATATTTAATTATTCTTTAACATGTCCATTATCGGTTAGCAATATGAGAATATTGTCTACATTAAGATAATTATGAGTGTGGTAATATTTTTGAATATTATGGATGGTTCCCACCAAATTCGTATGTTATTCATAAGGGATGCGTATTGGACACCCCGAACTTTCAAATATTACTTTTTGGATCCTTGTCATGAGTAATCTTTCGAAAATGGTGATTAAGTTATCCTTAGATTTGAGATGCAAACAAATTTGTGCATGTGTGGATACCACTTCTTGATTATAAGTTAAACACTAGTATCGTAGGAGTTAGTTATAAAGGCTATAGTTGGAAGTCTTGTGAAGCATCGATCCACAGACACTTGCAGTCAATAAAGAATTTTTTACTCCACCTGATATAGTTTAGTTTTAGTACCACTGGATCCTCTCCAGAATTAGTCGGGTAATTGTATGGCCATATACGAAGTGTAATCTAGATGATTCTTGTTACATTTGGACTATCTGAATTAATTCGTTAACTAGAAATAAATATTATACTATATGGGATGAGTCATGATCCGTACCCATAGTATAACTGGTACTAGAAACAAAAGGATGATTATAGCAAGTTACATAATCTTATACCATTATTACTTTTGAGATATTTTTCTTGAAACTATACCTCAATCATTTCCGATAATAATAAAGTGTTGCTAGATGCTTTATTATGGACGTACTATGTCTAATCTCTCACAAGTGGGAGTTGTCAGGTTATGCAATCGTTTAGCCATCGGGAATGAGTGAGCCTATCGATGGCACACAATCAAACACGGAGAACTCACTTTTATTATACGTTTTATTATTTATAATTAAACGTTTAATAAAAACTTCACTTTAATATTTAATTAACGGTGTTTAAATTAATTACGTGTTTTAATTTTTTTATCGTAAGCGTGTTTAATTAATATAAGGGACTAAAAATCAAATCTAGAAAACCGTATGGCCTAGTCGGCCGAATTTTTATATTAAGGGTTCTAGAAGATTTTTTTGTTTATTAATTAAGCTAATATATTTACCTTAATTACGTTTCTTAGAGTAGGGACCAAATAATTTGAGGAGGTGAAAAATAGTATAAATACACATCTCTATAGCTCACAAATTTTGTCCCTCCTCTCTTCTTTGTTCGTCTGATCGACTCAAGCAAAGCAAGAAACTAAACATTTTTCCCTTAAACCCTAAAATCACCTAAAGTGTAACCCTTTGCAAGATCGATTGCCTTTTGGTACTCCATTGTGAAGTTTCAAAGCCTGATACCAAACTCTTGATCCTCGCGTCAATGTTTTGGTTTGTTCTTGTTCCCCTTGTTGGTTCGAGGCAACATATACCCTGGTTAGGATTTTCGGTGAATTTTTCCAAGAGTCTTGTAACTTTTATAAACCGATCCTTACGTAATCACAATAAGGATTTGGGATCTAGGGTTTCTAGTTACAAGATATAAACACAATTTTGTTTCAAGTGAAGTTACTACTAGCATCGTAGTGAAGTTCGTTTGATGTGTCGTGTGAGCAAACGATAGAGGCGGTTATTTTACCGTTAAATTCAACATCAAGTTCAAGCTCCATTAATTGATTTATTAAATTAATAAAGGTTGGTTTTAAATTATTTTTTTTATGTGCTTAATCATGTATGTTATACTAGATCCATTCCGTTGCGTGCTCGTAGTTAATGGTCTAACTAGTTTAAGATTCCCAACAGTTACTACCCAAGTAATTAGGGTAAAATGAAAAAAACGTCTCTGAACTTTTCAAAATCCGCAAATTTACCTTTGAATCCAAACTACAAGCGATTTTTACCCTGAACTTTCATTTCGTGTGCATTTTTCCCAATGAGTTGGCTATTTTTTACTTTTGCTAACTTTTTCTGTTATCTCCCCTCTTGTGCCATTCACATGAGGGTATTTTCGTCCTTTCCACTCGTTTCCAGCCTAAACCCACATTTGTTCAAGCAAAAAACGTCCTCAAACATTCTTTTTTTTTACCACTTCTTCTTCTTTCCTATTTAAATTATCACAGAACATCACCACCACCACGACCACTGCTATTGTTACCGTAACAGCATAGATTAAAAAGAAATACCAATAATTCAACATAGAATCTATAGTTTTCGTATTTTCCACTCGTTTCCAGTCTAAACCCACCTTTGTTTAAGCAATTTTTTTTTATAAACATGTGACCAAAAATGCAAGAAGGTTTGGATAAATGAATATTGGTGAATCATGTCAAGGTAGCATAGAGAATGAGTACATATGTTTGCAATGGGATTTGGGAATGCCAAAAATGTAATGTCTAAAAAGTTAACCTGTTTTTTGAATGCCCTTCCCTATAAATCTCAGGTTTCAATTTTGAGTACCTTGTACTGCGTAATTCAATTTTGTTTACAAATGTTTTTTTTAATGAATGCTAGATTAGCTTTTTGCCATGATATATGGAAAGTTAAGATATGAGAAATATAAAAACCATCGATTTCATGTTGAATTATTGGTATTTTTAAAAAAAAAATCGATGTTGCTATAGTAATAATGGCGGTGGTGATGTTCAGGAAATAATTTAAGTGGAGAAGAAAAAGAAGTGGGGAAGAAGAAGAAGAAGTGGGAAAGAAAGAAAGTTCGAGAACGTTTTTTGCTAACAAATGTAAGTTTAGGCTGGAAACGAGGAGAAAATACAAAAATACCCTCATGTAGGGCTGAGCATCGGTCCAGGACCGGACCGGACCGGCCAAGACCGGACCGGACCGAGGACCGAAATGGTCCGAAACCTCGGACCGAGACCGGACAGAAATGGTACGGTCCGGTCCGGGTTGGTCCGGTCCGGTTCGGTCCTCGGTCCGGTCCGGTCTTATTAGGCGTAATTGACGAGATTTGGGTAAGACCGAACCGGACCGGACCGGACCGACCGGACCGAGGACCGAATTCGTCCAAAACCCCGGACCGAGGACCGGACCGAAATTGTTCGGTCCGGTTCGGTTCGGTCCGGTTCGGTCCGGTTTTCCGGTCCGGGTCGGTTTTGAGTCTGCCGTGCTCAGCCCTACCCTCATGTGTATGAGATATAATGGAAAAAAATTAGCAAAAGTAAAAAATAATCGACTCAAAAGCAAAAATGCACATGAAATGAAAGTTGATGAGCAAAATTGCTTGTAGTTTAAGCTTAGAGGCAAATTTACGAATTATGGAATGTTAAAGGACATTTTTTTTTTTTTGCATTTTACCCCAAGTAATTACGTTACTTTTATCCCCTTAACTCCCTATAAAAAACATTGGGAAAATACGAGGGAAATACCATGTGTACAATTGTGTCAATCTAGAATAAACAATTGTGTGTTTAATTTCTGATGTCAGCCAACAACGTGGAAGATAAAGCATAAAGTCTACTAGTTAAATTTCCTCGAAAAAGTTGAGTACACATGGACCGGACCGGCCAAGACCGGACCGGACCGAGGACCGAAATGGTCCGAAACCTCGGACCGAGACCGGACCGAAATGGTACGGTCCGGTCCGGGTTGGTCCGTTCCGGTTCGGTCCTCGGTCCGGTCCGGTCTTATTAGGCGTAATTGACGAGATTTGGGTAAGACCGAACCGGACCGGACCGGACCGACCGGACCGAGGACCGAATTCGTCCAAAACCCCGGACCGAGGACCGGACCGAAATTGTTCGGTCCGGTTCGGTTCGGTCCGGTTCGGTCCGGTTTTCCGGTCCGGGTCGGTTTTGAGTCTGCCGTGCTCAGCCCTACACATACATATGACTTTACTAAAGAATTAACTACTTGAACTTCTGCATGTCACGGTCGTTAAACAATTTGCCGTGATTGTTTCCCCTTTTTATCGGTTGGTATATATTTATAGGGAGGTGATTTGCACATTTTTTGAATTGATTGACACACTCTAAAATATGATGTTTTGACATTTATGCCCTTGTAAGGATGGATATGAATAAAAGTGATATAAGCGTATATATGTCAAGACGTCATATTTTGGAGGGTCCCAATTAATCTAAAGAGTGTGCAAATCATTTCTCTTATATCATGAACATGAGTTAGCATGATTTAAGGATATATATGTCAACACACACAACTTTTTTTGTGTCTCAATCAATAAGAGTAGTGTGCAAATCACCTTCCTATTTATAAAGGTATTTTTTTTTCTATGCTATGCAAAAAATGTAAGAAACCCATGAGACAAAAAGTTATTCAATGATGTCTGTTAAGTATTAACTGGTGAAACAATATTTTAAGATCAATAGGACGTTAAATCTAACAACTTCACTCTACGCGTGCCTTGTACATAAGAGTATTTTCATCCTTTTCCATTTTCTCGTTAGAACACCTTTACCTTTCATTTGTGCAGAAACACCCATAAGGATAATTTCTCGCCATTAAATCTAATGACCGTCGAATCTTGTGACCCTTTATTTCAAGGACTAAAGAAGTATTCTTAACCCTTGTTTTTCCTTTGATTGGTAACTTGTGACCACTTTTTAATGATCAAAATGAGTTCACTCTAAAATAATGACGATAATTAAGTATTATCGTTAGATGGTTGACTGTATATCACAAAACGTCACACAAATATACAATTCATGTGACTATTAGATACATATAGTCACACAAAATACGATTTACTTGACTTTACAAAGCATAGAGTCATACTTATTACTAGTTTTCGTCACTTTTTGGTTACATGTATGTAACTACATCCATATATGAAACATGATTTGTGTGACTATAAATGACAAACCGTCACACAAACATAAAATTTATTTGATCATTGGATGAAAATAATCACATAAAATCCACTAACTGTTACACATATTGTATATTTATGTGACAACCTAGTGGCAAAAGGGTTTGTGGCTATCACTCTAAAGTGTGTGAGGTATCAAGTTCAATTTCTTGAAAAGGGAGGGTTTTACCTGGTTTGAGTCTGTGTGGCGGTGGGCTCAAATCCCGTGGATTAGTCGGCCAATGTGTCGGAAATCACGGTTACAAAAAAAGGACAAACAATAGTCGCTCTTTAACAAAACGCGTGTAACTATAAAGTGTTTATCATCACACATATTCACTAAACCAACAATAATAGTGTCTAATTCGTCACACATTTCGAGTATTGGTCACTCTTTTTTTATGGCTACGGTCACTAACACGAATAAGTGAACCTAAAGTACCCTATGGTCACGCGACCTTCCGTCACACACGCAGAAAAACGCGTGTGATTATTGAAAGTGTTTAATGTTTTATTGATTTCCTTTGTCACAATCGACAGATATATATAGTACAAGGATTATGGGCTTGAGCACTATAATACAGCTCATGATAAGACCTACAGCTAATGACATAATTACATGATAATATCTACAGCTATGACTGATAGGTAACTACAGAAACTACATATATAGAATAATATATACAGTGGTTATTACTCCCACGCAGTATGAGCGGGAAGCTTGCGGACGCTTAAACTGGATCAAAATTCAGTAAATAAAGTGTAAGAAAAACCCTTAGTAAAGATATCTGCATACTAAAACCGAGAAGGTACATGAAGGACACGCACGTGACCGGTTATAACATTCTCTCGAACAAAATGAATGTCTATCTCGATGTGTTTTGTGCGCTGATGTTGCACGGGACTAGCTGACATGTAGACGACACTTACATTGTCACAAAAGACCATACTAGCCGTGTAAAGAGGAGTATGAAGCTCAAGGAGAAGATTGTGAAGCCATGTTGTCTCTGCTACAACGTTGGCCACACACCGGTATTCAGCCTCGACACTTGATCGGGACAATGCCTCTTGTCGTTTGGAAGACCACGTGTAACACCTCATTTTGATAATGGAATGTCACGCGTAATTATGGCGTGTCATCAAAGCATACAAGGATAAATGTCTAAACATTACATGACCATAAAAGGAAAATACCGGAATCAAACATCGGTAGTCAAAAAGTAAAGCTCATCACACACAAACATAAGTACTGTAAATGAAAGGAATAAACAATGTCCATGGCAAGAGTATCAAGGTAAAGATAATGCATAAAGTAAAGAAAGGCTAGAAAGCTTCCAGTCCATATGCGCGTACGCTTAAAGTCTACGAGCGTCCCTGAGTACCTGCCGTTTTGGGAACATAGAAAAGGAAAACGGCTGAGCAATACGCTCAGTGCACGGATGTACAATAAAGCATGAATAATATAAGCATATAAGCATATAACAGCGGAAGAAACTAAGTCCCGGTTAAGTCTTGGTAAAACTGGTTTTATAGTTTGAAAAGCCTTATGTTTATCTTATAAAAACTGTTTAACATATTCTACCATTAGCCAATATAGGTCATGAAAATCCACCGTGCATGAATACTTGGAGGGGTGACCTCATCATGCAAATTAGAGGGGTTGCCTCTAATTTAATATACTGGTTTGGGTAGGAGGGATCAGCTCCTTGTGAAGGATGCAAGGCACACACCACATTCACACTGAGTAATCTGCTGAAAACATGTAACTAGGATGCACCCATACGCCCCACATGATAAATATAATAATATGGTGATTGAGTCGTTTTCGTACACCCGAAGGTTATCGTAATTCTGGCGAAGTGTGAATGGAAATCCGCGTTTATGTCTCAAGTTTGATGCTCGAATAAAAGGGTTTTGATTTTTATATCTAAACTAAAGGATTAAAACCAAGGATAATCCTAATCTAAAGGGAAGCAAAAAGGAAAATCTTAATCAAACTACGGGGACAAGCAAACGGCTTAAACTAAATCTACTTTATTAATCCAATGAAACTATTTATCTATACTAAAATGAAGAAAATAGATTTAACAAATTTTAGACAATTTAATAAAACAAACGTGATACATTTAAGAGATTTTGAAAATGTTATTCAAAAAGTAATAGTGGAGCAATGGTAAGAAGAAAAATGTGCTAGCAAAGGATCTTGGGTTCAAGACCAGTAAGTGACAATTATTTGCAAACATTTTTTTTATTATTATTAAATTTAATGAGCATGTTAGAATTCCTCCTACAATCCTACTCTCAATATCACCACTAACCAATTTTTATATATATATTTTTTATTTTTTATTTTTTTGATTCAAACAAAATGAAAAATAACAAAATAAATATAGATTGCTTATAAAAAAAACTGAAACTTAAAGCTAATTGCCAAACATATTTCGAATCACCACCTTCAAACGAATAAAACACTTCATCCGAAACTGCTTCGATTTCACACTGAATCTGCACCTAATCTCGAATCAACTATCAAATAAACAAACATCAACAACCTGCTACACTACTTGCATAAATCGAGCGACAAGAAATTTTAGTATTAAAACTGAAACTGAATCATCAGTAAAATTAGAATCGGACTACAAAAAAAATGAGAATCTAATCTTACGGTATAAAAAAATAAAAGACAATCAATAAATTAAAAATAGATGCGAATGAAAAAAATACCTCCACAAATAGATCTGATCGTTTCTATATCTATCAAAGAAAAAAAAAGAATGTTTACTTTCTTTTACTTCAACTCTACGCAGGAGGAAAAAATAAAAAAAACAAAGATGCCTCAAACTTCACGCAGGGAAAAAAAAATTCAAATTAAAGATAAGATTTGTTGATAAATCTTTCTAAAGAGTAATTAAAGAAAGAAAAAAAATGGAAGTAACAAACACAAATTCTATCCTAAATTACACCTAGAAAAAGAAAGACGCAGGGGAAAAAAAGTCCAGATCTGTTTTTTTTTATCCTCCGCTACCCAAAATAAATAATATATAAAAAATGCGTGTCTCCTCCCTCTCCATTTTGCAAATAACTGATCCCTCTTACATCTGGGCCTGGGCTGCGTTTGAGGCCTTGTTGGGCTGTTAGACATGCTGTTGGGTTGTCTTGATACTGGGCTGCGTCCTTTTGGGCCAGCAGACTATTGCTGAGTATTTTGGGCTGCAATAGTGTATTAATGGGTCGGTTCGACCCATTTAAATGGTGTCGGGCCGGCCCAATAAAACATGAATGCACCGTCAAACTCGATTTCCCGTGCTCTTTTCATTTCTCGTGCTCGTTTTTGGTCTTTTTCTTTGTTTTTGCTTCTTTTCTTTAACATTCGTACCTACAATAATAAATAACACATATAAACGATAAATGCACTAAAAATACACGTGTTGCTATTTATTATGCTATAAATGAAGGGAAATTAGCACTAAAAACTTGAATAATTACGTGTCTAACATATGGCCAAAAGCTGAAGGGACGCCACGAGCAATCACTCCGCCGTGGGGAAGTCATAACACCAGTGCCTCTAGTGTTATGATTATGGTACCTCCATAACTAGGTGAAACTGGTCATGCATGTATATGGCTATAGGTATTCTAAATTAAACATAAGCAAATCAAACATATAAACTTATACTACGGGAAAACAGTTGGCTGCATACGAGGAATCCTAATAAGGAAAGAATGTCCATACTGAAAGGACGGGAATCCGTACCTTATGGTCCAGTGAACGAAGAAGACGAACTGAGGAGAGTCCTACTTCGGTATCACTAATGCTACATAAATACATACGTGTATAAGTATCTGATTACTAAATACGTAACTGGTTTTATGTCATGTCTTAGCTTACTTAATAAGTTCATGTCATGTTTTACTGTTTTAAGCTTTAAACTGCGTTTATCTTATATTCTGTCTATTCTGATTAATTATTACTTGTATTTCATGTATTATTACACTTACTGTGTAATAATAAGTAACTTTCTAAAAATAGCATGTTTCCTAAAATAGAAAGTTTCCAAAAATAGAAAGTTACCAAAAATAGAAAGTTTCCTAAAATAGAAAGTTTCCAAAAATAGAAAGTTTCAAAAAATAGAAAGTTTCTAAAAATAGAAATTTCCAAAAAAAGAAAGTTTCCAAAAATCGAATTACTGCTTAAAATAGATAAGTTTCTAAAAATAGAAAGTTTCCATAAATAGATTACATGCCTTAATTAAATAAGTTTCTAAAAATAGAAAGTTTCCATAATTTGATATAAGCTGGTTAAATAAGCTAATTATATAAGCTTAAGTGTTTTCTGATTATTTTTCTAAGTCATAATGATATAAGATATAGTTTATTAATTATTACAAGTAATTTATATAAACTATAGGTTAAAAGTATTTAACTAAATATATCATGTTTTTAATTAAATAAAGTTAAATACTTAGGTTAAAACATGTATTATCAATTATTAATAATATAACCTAAGTCATGTTAATTAAATTAATCATGTCATATTTTATTAATTTAATTTTTAACATATAACTATTAAAATCATAATCTTAACATAATCAATGAACCGGATCGTGACTAGAAACCATGAACCGGACCCATAATCAACACCATACCCCGAACCACTTCGGGCTTCTCCCTTGTTTGCTGCTTCCGTGGGACCCACACCACCAAACCGAGACCTTGAGGTCTCGGTGGTGGTTCACAAGCCAAACTGAGACCCCTTGGGGGTTCGGTTTAGGCGTCGGCCACAACAAACACCCCTAAATTCTTTGTTTTGATTTACCCCATAACCATTTACATGTTTAATTGATGTTTTTAATAAGCTTTTTAAAAACATCATGTTCTTATTTAATTTATTAAATCAAAACCTAAAAGAAAAAGGATTAAAAAGGTATACCGAATGCATGGATCAAACGAGGATGAACACACACGAATACTTGCACCAAATTCAAGATCAAAAATCAAACAAACACCCCATTTCTTGTGTTTATATCCGGCGGCCAAAGAGAGCAAGAAGGAAGGAGAAATCTTTTTAGGGTTTTGATTAATTTACTGTAAAGTGAAAAATGACCAAAAGATTTACCTTAACCCCTTTCTTAGTAAAATTTAAATGGGCTTGGCCCATTGCCTTGGTGTAGCCACAGGTAGGGGCCCCACATGGGTACCCGTACCTTTTCCCGAGTCTAATTATTTAAGTGTTCGTTCGAGTTTTATCGTGTTCGTGTTTTATGTGTTCTCGTTCATTATTAACCATGACTTAATATATTTATTCGTGCTCGTAATAAATATATATACCGTAATTAATATTAGTTCGTGATTAATTTACATCCATGATTTTATGATCTCATGTTCGTGATTAATTATTGTTTAAATAATTATTGCGTTTTCGTACGTAATAAATACTTATCGTGTTCTAACACGTACGTAATACGAAAAATTCTAACACGTGAACGTAATCATACTATAAAAGGGAAGTTTTAATCTAGTACGTATGATCTTAAGGGTACTATTCATGGTAAAAGCATGCGGGTTTTACAACTCTTCCCCCCTAAAAAGAATAATTCGTCCCCGAATTATAGATAAAGTAAACTGGAAAAGAAGAACATACTCGAATTCAAAATATAAAATGAGGGTAAGAAGCCCGGATAGACTCCTCTGTTTCCCAAGTGGCTTCCCACTCGGTATGATCCCTCCAAAGGATTTTGACGAATGGAATCGTCTTCCTTCTCATGACTCGTTCTTGTCTGTCAAGAACTCGTTCGGGTTCTTCTATGAAGGTGAGATCTTCACGTATCTGTTCCAGTGGATACTGAACCATATGAAGGGGATGATACTGGTACCCTCTGAGTAAGGACACATGAAACACATTGTGTACATGCGAAATCTGCGAAGGTAACGCTAACCGGTAAGATACTTCACCGACTCGTTCAATGATATCAAACGGTCCGATGAAACGAGGACTGAGCTTCCCTTTAATCCCGAAGCGTCTAACACCACGTGTCGGCGAAACCTTAAGGAAGACGTGATCTCCTACGTTAAAATGTATGTCCCTACGGTGCTTATCGGCGTAACTCTTCTGACGTGACCGTGCTTCCTGAAGTTTCTGCTTAGCTACTGCGATCCTTTCGTTGGTTATCTCTATGATTTCTTGTCCTTCAAGTGTTCGCTCGCCAACCTCATCCCAGCAGATTGGGGCGCGACACTTTCTGCCATACAACATCTCGAAAGGAGCACACTTGATACTTGCGTGCCAACTGTTGTTGTATGCAAACTCCACCAAACAGATGTAATCGTCCCAATCACCCGTCCATTCCAACGCACATGACCTCAGCATGTCTTCTAATGTTTGAATCGTTCACTCCGACTGTCCGTATGTTTGAGGATGAAAAGCCGTGCTAAGCTTAATTTGCGTACCCCAAGCTTTCTGTAGACTCTTCCAAAATCGCGAAGTGAAACGAGGATCTCTGTCTGAGACGATGCTGGATGAAGCACCATGGAGTCTCATGATCTATCTTCTATACGTATCAGCGAGTTTACTTACCGGATCTTCCTTGTAGATCGGTAAGAAATGAGCTGATTTGGTAAGTCGATCTACGATAACCCAAATTGCATCGTGCTTCCTCTTGGTAGGCGGAAGACCAGTAACAAAATCCATGGTGATTTTGTCCCACTTCCACTCTAGAATATCTAACGGTTGAAGGAGACCGCCAGACCGCCGATGCTCGATCTTAACCTGCTGGCAGGTAAGACATTTGGAGACGTAAGTGGCCACATCCTGTTTCATATCCACCAAAAGTACTGCTTGATGTCATGGTACATCTTAGTCGAACCAGGATGTATAGAGAATGGGGAGCTATGAGCTTCAGCTAACAAGGCTTCCCAGAGTGATTGATCATCAGGAACACAAAGTCTCGTGTCCTGCCAAACAATACCATCTGCATCTACTTTGAATTCCGTCTGTTTCTCCAAGTTCTGCACTATCGCCCAGATTTCTCCATCATCTTTCTGAGCTTCCGTGATCCTAGAGAGTAACTCGGGTTCTACTCTAAGATTAGCCCACTAACCGTGCTGTCCACGTACCATGATCTCGATGTCTAGTCGTTCCAAGTCTCTTATGACTTCCTCATTAATTTTAATGCCATTGATCATTCCGGACTTCCTGCTCAGAGCATCTGCTACTACATTTGCCTTTCCGGGATGATACTATAGATTAATGTCATAATCCTTCAATAGCTCTAACCATCTTATTTGCCTCATGTTCAATTCACGTTGAGTGAAGATATACTTCAAACTCTTGTGGTCCGTGAAAATGTCACATGATTCTCTATATAAGTAGTGCCTCCATATCTTCAATGCAAACACGACTGCAGCAAGTTCCAAGTCATGCGTAGGGTAATTCTCTTCATAAGGCTTAAGCTGCCATGAAGCGTACGCGATCACTTTCCCATGTTGCATGAGAACACAGCCAAGTCCCTTCCCCGGTGCATCACTGTAGATTTGAAATCCACCCGTACCAGATGGGAGAGTAAGAATAGGTGTAGATACTAGCTTCTGCTTCAGGTCCTCAAAGATCTTCTCTCGTTCTTCAGTCCAGACGAATTTCTCCCCTTTTTCGCATCAGTTTGGTCAATGGTAGTGCTAAGCGGGAAAAGTTCTCCACGAACCTACAGTAATATCCAGCTAAGCCTAAGAAACTGCGGACTTCCGCCGCTGATGTCGGCCTCGGCCACTTAGTAATGGCCTCAACCTTCGCGGGATCCATAGTGATTCCTCCTGCTGATACAATGTGACCTAAGAATGCCACCTTGTCTAACCAGAACTCACATTTGGAGAATTTAGCATACAACAGCTTCTGGCGAAGAATCTGTAGTACTGTACGAAGATGGTCTTCGTGTTCCTCCTTGGACTTTGAGAAAATCAGGATGTCATCGATGAAGACAATGACGAACTTATCCAGAAATTCATGGAAGATTCTGTTCATCAAGTCCATGAACACTGCTGGAGCATTGGTCAGGCCAAATGGCATAACTACAAATTCGTAGTAGCCCGCGGGTACGAAAAGCAGTCTTGGCGATGTCCTGCTCCTTAACCCGTAGCTGATGATAGCCTGACCTAAGATCAATCTTGGAGAAGTGTTTGGCCCCATGGAGTTGGTCAAACTTATCGTCTATACGCGGCAGTGGATACCTATTCCGGATAGTAATCTTGTTGAGCTCGCGATAGTCTATGCAAAGACGCATACTGCCGTCCTTCTTCTTAACAAATAAGACCGGTGCGCCCCATGGAGATGCGCTCGGTCGAATGAAACCTCGTTCAAAAAGTTCTTGCAGTTGATCCTTCAGCTCCTTTAGCTCTATGGGAGCCATGCGATAAGGAGCTTTGGAGATCGGTTCAGCTCCTGGAATAAGCTTGATATTGAATTCCACTTCTCGTGCAGGTGGTATGCCCGAAAGTTCTGCTAGAAATACATCTTGGAATTCCGACACTATTGGTTGATCCTGAATTGATGGAGATTCAGCATCCATGTCGTGAACCGTAGCTAGACAACCCTCGCAGCCATGTGACAGTAGTGCACGCGCTTGCAGGGTAGATATGATTTGTACAGACCGTCCAGGTACGAACCCGTTATGAATGTACTATGGTGCATTAACATCACCGAAGGTAACTCGATATGAATGGCAGTCTATGGTAGCATGATGCTTGGATAGCCAATCCATGCCCAAAATCATGTCGAAGTCATTCATGTCCAGCGGAAGTGCGTCAACAGGACGAACCTTATCGTCAAATTCTAGGGGAAGACTCTTGTATACATGGGTGATTAATACAGAGTCCCTCAAAGGCGTGGAAATAGTAAGTCTATTCTCTAGTGTCATGGGGAGCATCCTAATGTTCTTAGCATAAGCAGTAGAAATGACCGAGTGAGTAGCACCCATATCGAAAAGAACACACGCAGCTTGACCATACATATACACGATTCCAGTGATGGTACCTCTAGACTTGTTGGCCTGGTCTCGAGATGTCGTGTAGACACGCCCAGTGGTAGGAGGCGGCTTGGTATCAACATGTCCCGATGTGCCCTCCATCTCGCCCTTACGACAATCCTTCATGATATGGCCAGGAAGACCACACTTGAAGCATGCGTGAGTATTACGACGACATGGCCCTGGGTGCCTACGATGGCAAGTAGAGCAAAGAGGATGAGTATATCCTCCAGCAGGTGCTCTAGCTGGCTGAGGACCTGATAAAACATTTTACATAAGACATGATAATAGGGTATAAAGGACAATGCGAATAATCGTAAGATTGAATACCAGTGATAGCTGGACGGCTAGGCTGTGAACCTCTCTGGTTCTGGTCCCTACCGTTTCCATGATTCCTGGTAGAAGATTTGCTAGAGTGTTAGAATATGAGTTATAACATGAAATCATAAGAAATTTCGTAAGTATTAGGAACTGCTGCCGTTGGAGTGTCCAACGTTGTTACGGTAATTATCATTACCGCCACGCCTATCCATAGCAGAACGGTCGTTAGTCTGACCGTTTCCCTTGGGCTGATGAGGCTGCTGCTGAGTAGCCGGCTGAGACCGGTCCCCAGTTTTCTGCCTGGAAGATACAATTTAAAGAGATGAATAATTGACATATATGGAAAGAATACGGATTGGTCACCGCTTGAATGCGAATGTTTACCTCTTGTCTGTTTTCTCAGCTTCCCCGAACTCATCTCTCTCATACAGCATCTCCAGCTTACGTGCCGCATCGGCCACTTGTGCTACAGTGTTGAACGTAATACACACACCAGATTGTTTGCGACCGATGTGCGAAGAGCCCACCTAAAGTGGTGTGCCTGCTCTTCAGGAGTACCTGCTGTTGCACCAAGGAAACCAGCTAAGCGAAGAAAGCGCTGCATAAACTCATTGCTATTCTCCCCAGCTCTCTGTCGGATCCCATGGTACTCCCTCTTGAGCTTGTCTTGCTCAGCCTTGGGAAAGAACTACTCCATCACCCTATCTTTGAACTGAGCCCATGTCAAACCAGCCACCCAATCGTCCAGACTACATCAACGCTAACCACCAATTTAACACATCGCCTTCGAACCGGTAGCATGCCAACCTCTCCTTGAACACGGGGTCACAACCCATAGCATTGAAAATCTTCTCGATGTGAGCCAACCAGCTTTCAGCATCACTGGGGCTATCTGTTTTCTCAAAAGCTCGAGGACGGAGCTTGTTGAATCTCTCCAGCCATACTGCCAAAGTCACTGGAGGAGGAGGAGGAGGCGCTTGGCTATGCTGCTGATTGTTGGCAGCTTGAACCTCAGCCCTGATGTCGTTCCTAAGTTAAGGAAGCAAAGCTTGCATTGCTGCTTGGATTGCAGCATTGAGTTGTTCCTGTTCGCGTGTGAGAACCATATGACAGTATAACATAAAACATATGATTAACAGATCAAAACATAAAATATATATACATGAAAAAAAATTTATACCAATAAATCCAGAGAAAAATTTTATGCAAGAAAATTTGTGTATGAATGCATGATGCAGTTTTATGAAAACTTTTGTATGCTCGAGAGTGAACGCCAATGGTCAGTTCACCCAAAATAAAAGACATGGCGAGGGGACGCCTATGGTTCGATCCCAAATTTAAAAGTTTCGATAAAACACATGCGACTAAATAGGGTTCAGTCCTGTACCAACCATTACTTAGTCATAAACCTGCGACAATGACATATATATGTATGCATAAAAATGATGAATGCATGAAAAACGACTGTCAGTTCTAGGAAGACCATAGTGACTACCTACTAATCACAGGTCATATTTTGAGAGCCTACAGGTCGAAGCCTTGGCTCTGATACCATAATTGTAACACCCAATTTTGATAATGGAATGTCACGCGTAATTATGGCATGTCATCAAAGCATACAAGGATAAATGTCTAAACATTACATGACCATAAAAGGAAAATATCAGAATCAAACATCAGTAGTACAAAAGTAAAGCTCATCACACAAAAACATAAGTACTGTAAATGAAAGGACTAAACAATGTCCATGGCAAGAGTATCAAGGTAAAGATAATGCATAAAGTAAAGAAAGGCTAGAAAGCTTCCAGTCCATATGCACGTACGCTTAAAGTCTACGAGCGTCCCTGAGTACCTTCCGTTTTGGGAACATAGAAAAGGAAAACGGCTGAGCAATACGCTCAGTGCACGGATGTACAATAAAGCATGAATAATATAAGCATATAAGCATATAACAGCGGAAGAAACTAAGTCCCGAATAACCCGGTTAAGTCTTGGTAAAACTGGTTTTATAGTTTGAAAAGCCTTATGTTTATCTTATAAAAACTGTTTAACATATTCTACCATTAGCCAATATAGGTCATGAAAATCCACCGTGCATGAATACTTGGAGGGGTGACCTCATCATGCAAATTAGAGGGGCTGCCTCTAATTTAATATACTGGTTTAGGTAGGAGGGATCAGCTCCTTGTGAAGGATGCAAGGCACACACCACATTCACACTGAGTAATCTGCTGAAAACATGTAACTAGGATGCACCCATACGCCCCACATGATAAATATAATAATATGGCCAAAAGCTTAAGGGACGCCACGAGCAATCACTCTACCATGGGGAAGTCATAACACCAGTGCCTCTAGTGTTATGGTCATGGTACCTCCATAACTAGGTGAAACTAGTCATGCATGTATATGGCTATAGGTATTCTAAATTAAACATAAGCAAATCAAACATATAAACTTATACTACGGGAAAACAGTTGGCTGCATACAGGGAATCCTAATAAGGAAATAATGTCCATACTGAAAGGACGGGAATCCGTACCTTATGTCCAGTGAACGAAGAAGACGAACTGAGGAGAGTCCTACTTCGGTATCACTAATGCTACATAAATACATACGTGTATAAGTATCTGATTACTAAATACGTAACTGGTTTTATGTCATGTCTAAGCTTACTTAATACGTTCATCTCATGTTTTACTGTTTTAAGCTTTAAACTGTGTTTATCTTATATTCTGTCTATTCCGATTAAGTATTACTTGTATTTCATTTATTATTATACTTACTGTGTAATAATAAGTAACTTTCTAAAAATAGCAGGTTTCCTAAAATAGAAAGTTTCAAAAAATAGAAAGTTACCAAAAATAGAAAGTTTCCTAAAATAGAAAGTTTCCAAAAATAGAAAGTTTCCAAAAATAGAAAGTTTCCAAAAATAGAAAGTTTCCAAAAATAGAAAGTTTTCAAAAATAGAATTACTGCTTAAAATAGATAAGTTTCTAAAAATAGAAAGTTTCCATAAATAGATTAGCAGCCTTAATTAAATAAGTTTCTAAATATAGAAAGTTTCCATAATTAGATATAAGCTGGTTAAATAAGCTAATTATATAAGCTTAAGTGTTTTTTGATTATTTTTCTAAGTCATAATGATATAAGATATAGTTTATTAATTATTACATGTAATTTAAATAAACTATAGGTTAAAAGTATTTAACTAAATATATTATGCTTTTAATTAAATAAAGTTAAATACTTAGGTTAAAATATGTATTATTAATTATTAATAATATAACCTAAGTCATGTTAATTAAATTAATCATGTCATATTTTATTAATTTAATTTTTAACATATAACTATTAAAATCATAATCTTAACATAATCAATGAACCGGATCGTGATTAGAAACCATGAACCGGACCCGTAATCAACACCATACCCCGAACCACTTCAGGGTTCTCCCTTGTTTGCTGCTGCCGTGGGACCCACACCACCAAACCGATACCTTGAGGTCTCGGTGGTGGTTCACAAGCCAAACCGAGACCCCTTGGGGGGGGGGGGGGGGCGCCGACCACAATAAACACCCCTAAATCCTTTGTTTTGATTTACCCCTTAACCATTTACATGTTTAATTAATGTTTTTAATAAACTTTTTAAAAACATCATGTTCTTATTTAATTTATTAAATCAAAACCTAAAAGAAAAAGGATTAAAAAGGTATACCGAATGCGTGGATCAAACGAGGATGAACACACACGAATACTTGCACCAAATTTAAGATCAAAAATCAAACAAATACCCCCTTTCTTGTTTTTATATCCGGCGGCCAAAGAGAGCAAGAAGGAAGGAGAAATCTTTTTAGGGTTTTGATTAATTTACTGTAAAGTGAAAAATGACCAAAAGATTTACCTTAACCCCTTTTTTAGTAAAATTTAAATGGGCTTGGCCCATTTCCTTGGTGTAGCCGCGGGTAGGGGCCCCACAAGGGGTACCCGTACCTTTTCCCGAGTCTAATTATTTAAGTGTTCGTTCGAGTTTTATCGTGTTCGTGTTTTATGTGTTCTCGTTCATTATTAACTGTGACTTAATATATTTATTCGTGCTCGTAATAAATATATATACGTAATTAATATTAGTTCGTGATTAATTTACGTTCATGATTTCATGATCGCATGTTCGTGATTAATTATTGTTTAAATACTTATTGCGTGTTCGTACGTAATAAATACTTATCGTGTCTAACACGTACGTAATACGAAAAATTCTAACACGTGAACGTAATCATACTATAAAAGGAAAGTTTTAATCTAGTACGTACGATCTTAAGGGTACTATTCATGGTAAAAGCATGTGGGTTTTACACCACGCAAGGAGGTTGTCCCCTAAAAATACACAATAGTCGGATGTAGACCTGCGAGTAAAGGGACAACCAGCCCAATCAGCATCGGAGTATGCAGTAAGCTGCGATGTGCTTGAGTGGTATAACTGAAGTCTAGGGTCAGTAGTGCCACAAACATAGCGAAGAACACGCTTCATAGCGTTTAAATGAGACTCCCGAGGATTATGCATATAGAGACACAACTGCTGAACAACATATGATATATCAGGTCTAGTGAAGGTGAGGTATTGAAGACCCCCAACAAGGCTTCGATATAAGGTGGGGTCATCAATTGGAGTTCCTTCAAGGCCTAACTTCTTCTCTGTATCAACTAGAGTCCTGCAAGGGTTACAGTTAAGCATGTGGGCCCGCTCAAGCAACTCTGTGGCATATTTAGTCTGTGATAAGAAGATGTCAGATGAGGTACGTGTAGCAGATATACCAAGAAAATAGTTGAGTGGGCCAGATGAGGTACGTGTAGCAAATATTCCAATAAAACATTAAACACTTTCATGGTAATCAGAGCCTAATATCAATCTTCCCGACATATCCTCTTTATTTCTCTCACTCAATACGCTCCTCTCACCTTCATCCCTTCCTCAACCCTAAATAACCGCCATCTTCATTCCTCTCCATATATGGCTGTTGAAGACATCACATCATCACCTGTTAACATGGAAAAACCTTTCGGTATTTCCAACATCAAAGCTCATGTCCCTTGTACCCTTGATCTGGAACAACTTAATTATGACGCCTGGTCTGAACTTTTCACGACTCATTGCGTGAGTTTTGGAGTTCAAGGTCTCTTAGACGGTTCATATGAGTGCACGAGCACTAATGCAATAGAATGGAAGAAACTTGACTCCTTAGTCAAGTGTTGGATCTATGGTACCATTACTACATCTATATTACAGACGGTCTTGAAAAAGAATGTGACGGCTCAAGATGTGTGGAAGAGTCTTGAGGATCTCTTCCATAACAATAAGGACGCCCGTGCTATGGAACTTTAAGAAGAACTCAGATCCTTGGAACTTGGCAGCCTCTCAATGGCTGAGTATTTCAAACGCATCAAGGTAATATCTGATCTTCTTTCGAATATTGATTCTCCTATTGACGATAAGAATCTGGTAATGTATGCGGTTAATGGTTTGGGGGACAAATACGAGCATGTGGGAAGTATTATTCGCAATAGCAAGAGCCCGCTGAGCTTACTCGAGACTCGCTCAATGCTCCTTCTTGAGGAGTCTCGTTTGAACATGAAACAAAACCATGGTCATGCTCTTGACACACCATCCTCTTCAACGGTCCTCGTGGCAGCAACAATAGCAGGTAGTGGTGGCAAAGGTAATGGCAAAAAGGAATTATGTAGGAATTTCCAACGTGGGAATTGTCGATTCAATGTTCGCTGTAAGTTTTTGCATGGTAAAAGTAGTGGTAACAATAATGCACATGTTGTTCCACAAGTCCATTGCCCACAAGTACATGTTCGTGGACAAGTTACCACACCAAGACCTTAACATCAACAGTGGGCTGGCCCTCCTCCATTTCAGCCTAACAATGGACATGCTTTTGGCCCGACTGGTTCTATTCTCGGTCCAGCCCCTAACCAGGCCACATCATCTTCCTATGGCCCATATGGACCACATCCGCATGCCCCCCATGGGTACTGGGAATATAGAGATCATCCTACTACTTTTCCTCGAGCATTCAACGCCACAACACTTCGCTACGCGGACAACAATGAGGACTCGGGCTGGTACTTTGACATCGGTGCAACATCACATCTAGGATCGAACACAGGTATACTCACAACCATTCTTAATAAACGCGTTAATACATCTATTATTGTTGGTAATGGGTCTACCATATCGGTTACCAACACCGGGCATACTATTTTGCCATCTTTGCATCGACCTTTATAGCTTCAGAATGTTCTCATAACCCCTCACATAATTAAAAACTTAATATCCGTTCGTCAATTTACCCGTGACAATAAATGTAGCATTGAATTTGACGAATTTGATTTTTCTGTGAAGGATTTTCGGACCCGACAGATATATATAGTACTAGGATTATGGGCTTGAGCCCTATAATAATGCTCATGATAAGACCTACAGCTAATGACATAATTACATGATAATATCACTAATAGGTAATTACATAAACTACATATATTGAATAATATATACAGTGGTTATTAATTATATGCATATGGTAACTCTTTATGAGTATGGCGGAAACCATTTTTTTACTAGTAAGGGTCAACCGGTTGACCTATAGCGTGGTCAATTCGATTTTCAAAAC
The DNA here is from genome assembly GCA_025667525.1 of Glebionis coronaria. Lineage (NCBI taxonomy): Eukaryota > Viridiplantae > Streptophyta > Magnoliopsida > Asterales > Asteraceae > Glebionis > Glebionis coronaria. Next base: position 425,540,735 of record CM046881.1, on the reverse strand, counting down.
ATTTAGCAAACCCTAGTGAATATGATCTTTTTGGACAAACAATCGAGTGAGAGCGAGAAGCTATTGGCCATGACGCCTGCTTAACCTGCCAGCGCACCAGTAACATATTTTTTTGAGTCTTTGGCTTCTTTTGGCTCGGGTGGTTCAGAGGATGTTCTTGGGTATTCCGTCGATTCCTCAAGTGTATTATGGGAAGATAATATATTCCAAGGGGATTTAAGGGGTGGGATACGTCATCAATGTCTATTGTAGTTTTGACGCCAGAAGTTACGTCTTACACCTTTTGATAGCTTAAACATTATTGTCAACTAGTGTACGTATGCTGTTTTCGGAAAGGAAATATTTTAATTAGCTAGGTTGAAGCTTTCCACGGCCCAACTGCCTAGACTTCCTACAATGCTATCATTATCATCATATACCAAATTAATTATTGCTATTTGCAACGTTTTTAGAGTAATAAATATATTATGAAGTCAAAATCACTAGCTGGAGTGTTTGCTTTAGATATTAAATTTAGCAGAATGAAGTTAAATACTACAACAGTTCATTTTTATTAATATTCAAGGCTCCAATGGTCCACGACTCCACGACCAGAAAACAGATTTTAATGAAGTCTCACCACTTTTTTAAACCTAATACACATACTTGAACAGTACGTCGTTTTTTCTAGTTGGTATTACAAACGTGGAACCATTGCAGAAATCTCATATCTATAAACTTAGCATTCAACTTAGAGCACTGGGAACCATCACTTGGAGTGATGGATTTTTCGGGTGCCACGTCACCGAAACTCACCCACTCACTCACATGAAAAAAAGTGGGGAGTCATCACTCCAAGTGATGGGTGAATGTGAGTCCCACAATTAGGGCTGAGCATCGGTCCAGGACCGGACCGGACCGGCCAAGACCGGACCGGACCGAGGACCGAAATGGTCCGAAACCTCGGACCGAGACCGGACCGAAATGGTACGGTCCGGTCCGGGTTGGTCCGTTCCGGTTCGGTCCTCGGTCCGGTCCGGTCTTATTAGGCGTAATTGACGAGATTTGGGTAAGACCGAACCGGACCGGACCGGACCGACCGGACCGAGGACCGAATTCGTCCAAAACCCCGGACCGAGGACCGGACCGAAATTGTTCGGTCCGGTTCGGTTCGGTCCGGTTCGGTCCGGTTTTCCGGTCCGGGTCGGTTTTGAGTCTGCCGTGCTCAGCCCTACCCACAATACACACAATACCCCTTTCTTCTTCCCCAATACACACACACACACAAAAAAAAAAAAAAAAAAAAAAAAAAAAAATCACAAACAAACTCACGCAAATGAGTTGAGTCACGCCGGGGCTACACGCCGTGAATTTTGTGGGTTAGGGGAGTCATCACGCGAATCGCGCCGTGAGTTTGGCACCTTACTAATTGTATTAAAATAAAAGAATGATAATATATATCAAACACGTTATATATATAAGAATTACAAACGCATTGATGTTTATATACACAAGTTACTACCCTTACTAATTGTACATTACTTCTATTTTGTATACCAATTCCATAACATCGATCACAATATTTTGAATTATGAACACATATACAAATTCTGATCCCCTTAACTCCCTATAAAAAAACATTGGGAAAATACGAGAGAATACCATATGTACATAACAATATCAAACCCTAAATGTATCAACGATCAAATTCTGGACAAAAAAACCCAAGCTAATATTCTAGGTAAAGTAGCTTGTCATTGAGCCTTTCCTCTTTCCATAAGTTATTGTTCTTGGCTATAAATTCTTCGATTCTAATTAATAGAAGATCATCTTTGTCGTAAAAATCGCCTGTAAGACTATCAACATCGTCTTCGTCACCATCATCATCATTATCCTCATCATAACCATCATACCCTTTAGATTCTTCATATTCATCATCACTTTCAATGCCTCCCTCAATCAGTTTTACATGAAGACAAGATGGGATGAGATTTTTGCAATCTTCATGGCTCTCACTGGCACCCTCTATCAATTCCAGATGAACTACACGAGGAATGAACTCGTGCTCATCTTCAACTACAATCATATTAGTGAGACTATAAGTATCATCTAATATTCCTTTATCAACTGTGTACGATGATGGGTACAACTCTATCTCAGAGAGACTAGAACTGGAATGATATTGGCAAACCTCGTTGTCGCTTGATCTATTTGAAGAACCTCTAAAGTAAATGGCAACAACGAGAAAGCTGAGTGCCCAAAACATCAACAATATGTAGCTACCTTTCAACTGGCATTTCGATATGGAAAATAGAATACCGAGTTTCTTGTAATGACCTGAGAAACATATAAAAACGGCCAAGAAAGATAAAAGTGTAGAAACTCTACCGATCTTCATGCACTTTTTATCTTAGTTCCTGTATTTTTTGCTTTTGGGGGGAGTTGCTCATAACTTGCTTATGAATATTTATATACATGTTCTAACTTGACGAATTAAACTGCCAACCAAATTGTGTGAATCTAGAATAAACAATTGTGTGTTTAATTTCTGATGTCAGCAAACGTGGATGATAAAGCATAAAGTCTACTAGTTAAATTTCTTCGAAAAGGTTGAGTACATACACATGACTTTACTAAAGAATAAACTACTTGAACTTCTGCAAGTCACGGTCGTTAAACAATTTGGCAACCGTGATTGTTCCTCTTTTGTATCGGTTGGTATATATTTATAAGGGTAAACCTTTTGTTTCTATACTATGCAAAAAAACGCAAGAAACCCATGAGACAAAAAGTCATTCAATAATGTTCATGAACTTAGTGTATGTTGGTGCAAAAAAATACCCTAAGACCTTAAATCTAGCAATTTAGATGTTAAACTTAACAATTTGTACGTTAAATCGAACAACTTATCTCACGCGTGCCTCGCATGTAAAGGTATTTTCGTTTTTTTTTTCCCATTCCCCGTTTCGAGTGAACACCCTTACTTTTCTCTTGTGCAAAAAAACCCCGAGGAGAATTTCCTGCCACTAAATCTAATGAATGTCGACTCTTCTAACACTTTATTCAAGGACTAAGGAAGTAGTCTAAACCCTTGTTTTTCCCTTGTTGGTAACTTGTGACCATTTCTTAGTGATGAAAATAAATTCACCCCAAAATAAAGACGATGAGTGAGTATTATCGTTTGATATAAAAGATTTCGATCTTCGACTAACTCCCGTCACCCTCCTGCAACCGCCAACACAATGTTGAGACAACAACTACCACCAAAACCATAATTTCATTGCATAACCCCCAATGTTGAAAGTTGTGATAAAAATCCACTTAGGACAACCGCCACCACCGAAACCATGATCTCATTGCATAACCTCAATGTTGATAATTGTGATGAAAACCCAGTTAAGAAACCACCACCACCACCGAAAATCATGATTTGCATAACACCAATATTGATAATTGTGATGAAAACCTGGTTATGATAATACCAAGTCTTGCGGGTATTGTTTAAGTAACCAAAATCTGTAAATTAGCGGATATTCAGGGATGTGGCCAGGAGGTCGTGATGTCGACACAAGAGTATATTAGGAAAGTTGTTGAGGATGTTGGAGTGGATGAAAATTTTTAGTCGTGGATCGTGGGTTAGTACGGCAGAATTTGTGAATTTTAATTGGGGTATCATGAGTGGGTGTTTCAGAAAAAAATAAGAACTTTCTTAAGAATGGGAAACTTGAGCAAGTGATTGCGATAATCAAGTCTTGTACTCCTAATGTGTTGAGTGATCTAGCAGTAACACTCAAAGACATCTCAAAGTCTCTTTTTGGTATAATTCCACAAAAGGTGAAGATTGGCGGGAACATCTTAACCCCGGGTACATTTTGGCACCAGCCATTGTCCACCCACAAGGAATAGCTCCGGCAACTCTCCTGGCCCAGAGGAGCAACACCTGGAGTGAGACAAGCCGAGACTCGACCCTCGATCTCTTATTCCACAAAGTCTCTCCAGTGTGCCCATAGGTTTTGCGGAGGCGGGTACCTATTTGAAACAAATGCCAAGGATGGGAATTGAACTTAGGTCATTTGACTCAAGCACAAGAGCTCCACCCATTGGACTAATGCTCCAACGGTCTCTTTTTGGTACAATAAATTACCAAATCCTTGCCGTAGAGGGTTTTAAAAAGATATTACTGTATGAGTTGTTTTGTTACTTCGTAATAACTCGGTGTTTACCCTTAAACCATCAATGCATTATCTTAATATTACTGTCAGAAGCTTGGTTAAGGTTTTCAGCAAAGATACATTTATTAAAATGGTAGTGGTTTAGGTGGTATTGTAAGTTAAGTATGATATTAGGAATGAGAATGCCTATATTTTGTAGTTATTGTCAATCGTTGTTATTGTTTTTGTTGCTTACAAATAAAATGCAAATGGACATTTTTTCTTGTTGTAATTGGTTGTTTTTTACTAGTTTATAAACACCAGATGTAACACCCTCAAATTGGTCAAATGCAGCGGAATAGTAATTGGGGTGTTACTTTGGTGGATCGATAGCAAATATTATACAGAGCATGATCATAAAATATCATTTAAACATATTACATGAATCAAATGTGCAGATTTAATAACTTGTCTTGAAATAAACATTTATTATTATTTGTAGAAATATCCCAGCCCGATGGTAATCATAATGCTTCCTAAGATGCTGAAATCTAATGTATGAACCTGTTTATTTTCCTGAGAAAACATATAAAGTAAAATGTGCGGGTCAACACGAGGTTGGTGAATTTACAGGTTTAATTTAATAAATAAAAGTATTGATATACCAAACACCACGATCATATTAGGACAATCACAACCCAATACAATAGTAGTTCCTACTGCCGTGTAATAGAAGCTAGACAATGTTTCTTAGTATGCCCATTTGGATCTATCCTGATGTTGTTTTCCTGAGTCCGACAATGAAATAAACCCGTTGCTTGGCCTAAGCGTTTCGTGATAGCAAGTCACGCATGCCGGGTGTTGTCAATACCCGAATAGATCTATTCATATCATTTCGCGCTACAGTATTAAGTATTACAGTCCACGAGAATGGGGCAAACAATAGGCAATAAGTTGTTGTTTGTCGATGTTGTTTGTGCATGTTTGCATATATAATATTTTTGTATGTTTTCTCCCCCAGTTATAAAAACAGTAAAAGATGGGTCATGAACTCACCTCAATGATAAAGCAGTGGTAGAATGTCACTGGGTATGTTGATATGGTATAATCACGGAGCAGTAAAATTACCTAAGTAATTTATGTATGTCTCAGTAAATGCACAAATAAAATGCACATATGAATGTAGTTAATGAAAATGCATGATCACAGATTTAATAAGTAGTTATCGTTTTAACTATTAAACTTATAGTAAGTTATCGAAACATGTACACTTTTAATTTAATAAAGTGTATTTACCTCGGTTGAATGGTAACAGTATAAATGAATTAAATAAAACGATTTTTATTTAATTAAGACTTATAAATATAATGTTTCATAAAGTCTTTCAAGTTTCCGTTATCGTAATATTTATATACGTTGCATATAATCCCCTAGTATGTGCTTGAGTTTATATAGATAAACCGATGGTTTTCGACACTTGCGAAGGTTTAACGTGTTAATAAAAGCGCCATCATTTAACTCGGGATATATTTAGAAATACTAAATATTTCGTTGTCAGACAAGTTTATTTATTTGGATCATTTAACGGGTCAAATATCCTAAATATATTATATTTTTATTATAAAAATAATTAATTAAATAAATTAATTATTTAATATAAAAGTGTTTTAAAAAGTACAACATGTCCCATTTAAGAAAACAAGACATGTTGTTGTTGGGAAAACATGAGACAAGGTTGTTGGTGTAGGGGGGACAAGGAACATAGTAAAAATTGTCCATCGTGTATTATTTGCTACTTCAAAAAACAGAAGGTGACACAAGTGCTATCGGTGGCAAGTTTTAAGCTAACATTGGCAACATTAAACTAGCAGTGGCAAGATCAATATAATACTTGTCGTTGTGGTTGTTTTTGAAAGCAAGTAGCGGGTTCATAAGTGATTTGTGGCACAAACTAAAGGCATCTTTAGAAAGCTAGTCGGGTCGTCTAGAGACCCATGTGTTTAGTTTTATAAACGGAGGTCATTTGATAGAGTAAAATCGTGTTCGAAGTAGGTGTTGTGAACTACTTTAAAAGACAAGTGTTTGACGAGCCACTTTCGATCTCGTCTATAGTTTTCGATAAATACTTTTGGTTCGAACTAAAAATAGGCTCGTGTAGACGGCATGGCCGTCTACAACTTTCGTTGTTTACTCGATTTGGGGAATATTGGGTCAAACCGGGTCAAACCCATCAAAGATAATCACAATCCGCTGGAAAATGGCAGTTACACAAAAAGCAGTTACACATGACGGTTACAAAAAGTCAACAGGCACAAAACAAACCATCATGTCGTTTCACTTGCACCGATTAGATTTGTATAAATAGATTAGCATTTGTAAAGAACAAAGATGATGATAGATTTGATTATTTCAAAACAGATATATAATACAATATTATATTTGGTATACTTTGATTCGAGCATTTATTCATTTCGATCCAAAAATCAAGAGATTTATTCCAACAATTGGCATCAAAGCGAGGTTTGAATAAACCGATTCATCATATACCAAGTTTGTTTAGATTCTGCGTTTGTTTTTGAATCACCAGAAACCGCACAAAAATTTTCGGACCAAAAATTGTTTGCAAACATCAGAACCAAACACAAAATCGAAAGTCATTTTCTGTGTTTAAACAAGGAGAATCCAACAATTGCTACCAAGGCGATTGAATCACCGGCAACGAAAGGGATCCATCCTTTTTTGCAAACCTTGACAACATAACCCGAAAAAAAACACAAACCCAGAAAGGGTCAGGCACGATTACGGCTGTTAAACCAAGATTCAAAACAAAACCACATCGAATCATCGAAGGGGCAAAACAGAATCAAATAGGAACGAACTCACCCGATTCTGATCAAGAACCGCAAATAATCGATTCGGTTATAGCAAGAAAGCCCCAATCCGCAAGATCCCCATCTATTTGATCGGTGGATCACCCAACATAGCAAGAAAAAGAGAAAGAAAGGCGTTGTTTACAAAGTGGAGAAAGAGAAAATAGGTGTTATTTATTAACACAGGAGATAGGACCGGGTATTATATTACCCACATCAAGGAACGACTTTTCTTTTAAAACCCACACAGCAAGACAAGCCCATCAGGTTTCAAAAAACCATCTTTCACCCTTTTACTTTATTTTTCTTTCCTTTATATTTAGGTTAGTATTTTTTTTTTGGCTTTTGAAAAATACATATAGGAAAGTAAATAAAAAAAGTAAAAGTAAATAGAATAAAATTTTGTATTTTTTATTTAAAAGGAAAAAATCTTTTCGCTTTTAACAAATACAAAATAGCAAGGATCATTTTGATCAAAAACACGATATTGATTAAACCATTTAAAACCAATCAATATTTAGCAAGAAAATAAAACTAGGTTGTACCCTAGATAGCAAGTTTTTTTTGGGTAGTAGCCCAAACAAAATTAGGTCGTAGCCTAAACAGCAAGACTTTTTGGGTAGTAGCCCAAACAAAATTAGGTCGTAGCCTAAACAGCAAGACTTTTTGGGTAGTAGCCCAAACAAAATTAGGTCGTAGCCTAAACAGAAAGATTTTTGGGTAGTAGCCCAAATAAAATTAGGTCGTAGCCTAAACAGAAAGAATATTGGGTTGTAGCCCAAATAAAACTAGGTCGTAGCCTAGACTGCAAGATTACCGGGTAGTAGCCCAAACAACAATAAAGAAAGAAAATCAAAACCATCTTGGTTCTGATTATAAGAAGCAAGCAAGCATGGTAGAAACCGACAAGAACGACAACACATCGGTTCGAGAACTAGGAAATGTTTCGCTACAATGTCCAAAATTGACCGACTCGAACTACACAACATGGGCATTGATGATGGAAACAATAATGAAGGCGTATGGCATTTGGGAAACTATAGTTGCAAAAGAAGGAGCAACAACAAACGAAAAGAAAGAAAACACATCAAAGGCGATAATCTTTCAAACATTGTCGCAAGATATGTTAATGCAAGTTGCACAATACTCCACTGCAAAGGAAGTTTGGGACTCAATCAGAGTCAAGAATTTAGGAGCCGATCTTGTTCAAAAAGCACGACTACAAACATTGAGGAGTGAACTAGAGACGCTAAGGATAAAGCCTAACGAAAAAGTAAGCGATTTCGGAGGAAAGTTAAGTAGTATGAAGGCCAAGTTTAACGGACTTGGAGAAACTTTGGAAGATAAGATACTAGTAAGGAAACTACTTAACTCTGCTCCAAAGAAATTTTTACCGATCGTAGCAACCATAGAGCAATATCAAGACCTAGACGAAATGTCATTCGAAGAATCCGTTGGAAGATTAACAGCCTATGAAGAACGAATCAAGAGCCAAGACACACTAGAGGCAAATGATCAAGACAAGCTTCTCATGGCAAGTTCAAACAACAAGAACTATGGAAAATGGCGAAATAAAGGCTTCAACAAAGAAAGCAAGGAAATCATGAAATGGCAAGATAATCCAAATGAACGCAGAGCAAGTACGAGTCAAGGAACTCAAGATAAAAGCAAGATCAGGTGTTATGAATGTGGTGAGCACGGACACTTCGCGAAAAAATGCACGAAGTGGAAAAACAATAAATACAAGCAAGAAGAATCTCACCTCGTCTACGACACTGATACTGAACCAACACTACTTTGAAGACAAGACGCAGCGTTTGTGATTACGGGGGAGAATATTGGGTCAAACCGGGTCAAACCCATCAAAGATAATCACAATCCGCTGGAAAATGGCAGTTACACAAAAAGCAGTTACACATGACGGTTACAAAAAGTCAACAGGCACAAAACAAACCATCATGTCGTTTCACTTGCACCGATTAGATTTGTAAAGAACAAAGATGATGATAGATTTGATTATTTCAAAACAGATATATAATACAATATTATATTTGGTATACTTTGATTCGAGCATTTATTCATTTCGATCCAAAAATCAAGAGATTTATTCCAACAGGGAAAAGTTGTTTCGAGGGTTAAAAATAGGTCATAAAAGGTCGCGTTTAAAACACTCAATTAACTTATATATTTCGACTAAAATAAGTTATGTTCGGCATGTTTCGGTAAGTGATTCCTAGTTCGTTTCTTAACCATTTTAAGTGATTCGAGTTACTATGGATTCTTAGCTAGCTCGTCTATCATATGATCCTATAAAACGTGAGGGCACTTGATTCCTAGTTGCCTCGTTTAGGTCTCAAATATTGGTGTTTAGGCTGTCTATATAACACTTTTGTTTAATGCATCTTTTGTTCTTTCTGTTAACAGTAATATGGCTTCCTGTTTTCTACTTTCCTATCACGTCATAGATTTATGGGCTTGATTAAGTGTATGTTTTAGATTAGCGCAGACCAAGAGGAAGGATAAATAACCTAGCTTTGTATTTACACGCTACAGGGGTCCATGCATGCAATGAAAATAATGAAAAACCAAACGTACCCTACTGATGATTTTATAACTCCACGCATCTTGATGTGCTGAACCCAGATCCGAACACCCATAAGCGGGCTGACGTAAACCAAATCGATCAACCGAACACCCCAATGGCAAAGGACAGTGGATCGAGCATTCTTACTCTTCTCGTACACTTGTGGTCATCAACGATCCAACAATTGGTATTGTTGGATACTTGGCTTGTCGAACCACAATGAGGAAGAATCCGTTGTTGGCGTTGTTTGATGTGGAAATCGGGAAGAAGAGAAAACGAGGAACGATCACACGCCATGGTCCTTAATAGGCATATGTAATTAGGGTTTGCTTTCTTTTAACATACGAATGATGAAGTTTCGACGTAAGGTGATAACATGGTCTTTGTTTGGTTGCTTTGTTCTCGGCAGAAATGGAGATGAAGGAGGAAGATGATGGGTGTTGATGATTGGAAAGCTTAATGTTGACGTGGGTTTTAAATTAGGAGGAATGGTTTGTGTGTATTCTTTGCTTAGATTTTGAAGCCATTTTTGGTGTTTAGGGGTTCTTTGTATATGTAGCCGAGAGAAAGTGAGATATGCAAATGTGGGGTTTGAGTTTGTGGTTACTATATGTACACGGTTAGGAGTAAGATGAGAAGATCTTTGATAGATTTTGCTTAGATATGAAAATCTATGGTGTACTTGACTTGCCCAATTGTTTTGTCGCATCTAGGGTTTTGGGAAGGGTTAAGAGACAAGCTTATTAAGATGTGAAGTTTGTACAAGGCATAATGCATGTGGGTAATTCTTGCACACATTCTAGGTAGCAACCGAATGTTTTATGTAGCGTGGTTAGTATAGCTAGATTTGCTATCTTGTTAGGATTTTAGGTAGATCTAGTGCATTTTGGTTAGATTTATGAGATCTTAGTGGTATTTAGCTAGATTGAATAGGATTTGTAAAATCTTAGTAGTATAAGTGTTGGATTTGTTAGGTTGTGTTAGATTGTGTATGATCTAGTTAGTAAATATGTAGGATTGTATAAGATATTGTTAGATTTTAAAATGAATGTACATGTATGTAAAATAGTAGGACGTGAGTTTTGCTTGCCAAAAAATAGAAACCACCTTTGTATGTATAATTATTAAGGTGTATCCATAATAATATAAGTTGTATTTTTAAATGGTACGTTATTCATTGTAGTGAATTAGAATACTCCACCATTTTTATATACTAAAATGATTATTTTTGTACGTAATAAGTCTTGTAATGATGTATTGTAAAGGTGGTTCATTAAAATATTATATGATGAACGATAATAATAATGAAACCGGTGACGTGTTAAAAAGCCAAAATTTGGGGTTTTACAGCACCTACCTGTTATTTTAGCTTTGTTCTCAAAGCTTAAGATGAAGTTACTCGTCCAGGGAACAAGTGAGGACGCTTTTTCTTGTACGTGTAATCTTGTGAACTCAAGTTTAGACTCAAAGGTGATATTTAAAATAGTTATTGATCCTATGCCTCCGATGAGTAAATTTTGAAGCAAAAAGTGAGTTGTCTTTTATGTTTTGATAGTTTACACATTTGGTCCTTCTATTTTTTGTAATGTGGCCTTTATGGCATGAATGGTTTTGCAATGAAAAATAACTTAGGGCTCAAATTGAGTTTCAAAAGTGGCAAAACAAGTCCCTGATAGTTCTAAATATCAAGTTTAATCCAAAAGACTTAGTAAAAGGTTCATTAAATCATATTTGAGTTCGCTTAAGTTTACAAGGTTGGATAAAAAAGTACAAGCTCGTTTTAAGTCTTGTCTCTATTAAATATGTTTCATGGGCCTTATCGGACCTCAGTGTGCATAGATAAGGCTTGTTAAAGTTTTAATAGTTCTTCAAGAGATTGTTGAGTTTATTAAGCTTCAATAAGCTTCTGTGATGTTGGGTTAAAAATAAGCCTAGAATCAATAGCACAATGCTATGATCTAAGAGAGATGAACATGAATCTTTATAAAGATTTAATAATGATAAGGTATTTTGGACGAACCGTGAGTTGAAGGGAATACACTCCATAGCTGGAAAAATAATATCGATAATGAGTCACGTCGAATATATTTTAGCCCATTTGTTTATATATTTTTATTTACATCGATAAGCGTCCTCATCCATGTAAAGTAAAAATTTATAACTTCATAGTTCGGTGACCTATGGTTTCTTTATTCAAACGAAAAAGCGTCCTCATTTGTTTCAATAAGTATTTCATAGCCCAACCTACTTAAATAATCCCGGCAAGGCTTATCATTTAAAACCAATATAATATCTAAGAAAATAGATATTATTAAGATACTTTGCAGCACGTTTATTTATAACTTTCGTCTTCGGGCGTCCAATTCCACCTTAATACGAATTTATAAATAAACTTTTAATCCGGTGGCTTATGATTTCACTTTTAGACCTCCCATTCCATCCAAAGACGGGGACCAAGAGACTCAGGTTCCATATTTAAACGTCATCTAAACATAGAATCTTAAGTACCTTGATTTGGGTCCCACCGCGTCATTTAAAGATGCAAACTTATCCAAATAATACCAAATGAAATTACCAAAAGCAAAAGCGTATGAGTCGTCAATAACTTGTGTTTCCGTGAGTAGATGTTCAAATCTAAGGTGATTTGGTTAAGGTTTAGGTTTTGTAGTGAAAGTATAAGTAGTGATTGAATAAAATGTATGACACACTATTAGAAAATGGAGCACTAGCGACGGTGTTTTCCGTCGGAAATCCGTCATTTTAGGTCCTTTCCGACGGATTTGCGACGAAAGTTGTGTGTCGCTAAATGCTTCATAGCTAATGCCTATCAGTCGGAAATACCGACGAAAAACAGCCGTCGGAAATCTGTTGGTATTCCCTCGGTAATCTCTCGGTAAAATTTTTTTAGAAAATATAATATATCCGTCGGAAAGTCGTCGGTAAATGTCCCTCAGAAATCTGTCAGAAAAATTCTATTGGTAAAGAGTCACAAATCTGTCGCAGAGATAAAAATTAATATACAGCTTAATGCTCAAATTTATGAATCCGTTATCTATATGGCTAGAAAGAAATGGATAATTTACGACTAAATAGTTCAATTACAAAATATCAATCTACAAACAATGAAGAGAACATAAAATAGAAATGGATAATTCAAGATTGTTTATCGTTTAGCATTCAAATAACAAGTCATACTTGAATTGACCGAGTCAAATAAAACATTCAAGATGAAACTAGTAATCCAAGTATTCAAATGCTATAATGTTATCAAGCTAAGGAGGAGGGCGGGAATCGGTAAACTTGTTTAAGACCAAGTTAATGTCATTCATTTTTTGTTGCAATTATCTCTCTCGAGCTTGTTCACGAGCCTCCTCCTCGAGTTCTCGTTGTCTCATGTGCTCTAATACTTGATTCTCCGCCTGGCGTTGTATCTCAATCTGCATATCTCTTTGGGATTGTGCTCTTATTTCCGCGTTCTCCACTTGCAATCTTTTGATCGTCTTTTCTAAAGTTTGTACCTACATTATTAGAAACCTTAAAACACATCTCCATCCTTAAAATACAGTATAATACACTCCCACAAATACATAACAAAATAAGGCGGAAACAAGCAGAAATAGAATAATATCCCATTATACAGTTGGCGAGTAACTTATACAGCTAATGCATGATCCAGAATACAAGTAAACTAAATCCCACTCATATCATCCTATCACACATGTTCTTAGTCAAATAAGGCCTCTATATTTATCTCAACACAGCAGAACACACTCACGCAAATAAGCAGATCAAATAAGAGTTAAAGACACACGACGAAAACAATATCCAAGTATAGTAGTCGATTATCAACTTGAAACAGTTAATTCACAAATTGAAAGACAACCAAACAAAGTCCTTACAGAAACTCTAAGTTCAGATCACAGCAACGAGATGCAAAAAATTAAGAAACAAAATCCGTACAGAAACTCTAAGTTCAAATCCGTATAACATAATTAACGTATCCACAAATAGCCACTCATATGAACCATAACATAAACGATTGAAACTATCTAATAACCGTCACAGGTTTATTTACTATTACTAATATTGTTTTGGAAAGTAGTATTTAGAAAATAGGGAGAAATTTCAGATGTCAAAACTGAGGTTGGGGTCATCGCCTTGTCTTTTGATTCTTCATGAAAGTTATTGGTTTTGTCTTTTACTAACATAAACAAAAGGGTCATTTTCCTATATCCTGTTTTTCTAGGGAGTGAGTCCCACAAGTGAAATGCAAAAAGTTTCATCTATGTTCAATAAGCTTACTAATTCATTATGTCATAATGCAAAGTAAAACTATGTTCACAATGATAGGAAACGGTGCTTCTAGTATGCTCTTGAGCATGCTAATCATAGTTTGCTTTGTTTCAAGCGATGCAGTTCAGTCAGATATCGATTGCCTAAAGCCCATCAAAGAAACCCTGGAGGACCCTGAGAATCGTCTATCAGTTCCTGGGATTTCAATAATAGTACTGAAGGTTTCTTATGTGGATTTACTGGTGTGGAATGTTGGCACCCTGATGAGAACAGGGTTCTATATATAGTCAGACATGGGTCTTAGAGGACCATTTCCAATGGCCTTAAGGAATTGTACCAGCCTGACAGGGTTGGATCTTTCAAGCAACCACCTTACAGGACCCCTTCCTTATAATCTTTAAGATGTTATATCACTTGTCTTGACTCTCGATCTCTCCAACAACAACCTCTCAGGTCCAATTCCAGCTAGCCTTAGGAATTGCTCGCTTCTTAATGTTTTAAGACTAAATAACAACCACCTAACAGGCCAAATCCCTCCAGAATTGGGTCGACATATAGAATTTAGTGTTGCTAACAATAGTTTAAAAGGACAAGTACCCTTCTTTAGCTATGTTAATACCTCTGCTTCGCTTCTAGCTATTCGAATAACCTAGGACTTTATGGAGGTCCTTTGGGTCCGTGCAAGGAAGAAGGTCACCAATTTATTTCAGGGTTTGAGGTTAGTTTTCCTTCTTCTACACTCTTGACTATGTTGCTTATGTTATGGTGTTCGCCTATATCTATGAGAAACATGAAACTGTATCGTTATGTGTATGTTAAACAAAGTAAGTCGACCTCACTCAGGCTATAATAGTTTTCTATTCTAAAGAAGTTGTATAAACTAGAATTCCATCAGAATCCTTATTTTCTTCTAGTAAAGTTATCAAATCTCTGATCTTAGATTGAAAATATACTCCGTCTAACACTTCAAAATCATATATGGGCTCTTGTGGAGGAGAGTCAGTAGTATGATGTTATGATCCCACATCGGCCAAGTATGAGATTGGTTGATGGTTTATAAAGTCTAGGTGTCCCCTCCTTAAAAAGCTAGCTTTTTGAGTGAGTTCTACTCGGCCATTCTAATACTACTTTATATCACCAAATTGAAGGGTCAAAAACTCATAATGTCAATCATATTCATGCAATATGATGATATTTTTATACTGTTATGCAATCATTATCCATTTTCTAATAGCTCACATTTATGTGTGTCGTCGCCATTCGGTTACAATAACATTGATAAATGTACTAAACATCGTATTGGCTAAGTTCGAGGTTAAAAATGGCATTTTCATAAGTCATGAGTAGACATATAATATTTGGCTATTCTGTTTAATCAGCTAGTTCATTTAAATAACGAATTCACTTCACCATTGCTGGTTTCAGTATACGTATCATTATCATCGGTGTTTGTTCATGCCATACTAATGACTTAACAACTTTGCTCATAGTTTATTAGGCACACACTATAGATGTTTCCTCTAAACTATTTCTAGCATACATATAGGTACTAACCTTGCCACTCAACTACCAAACAAATTTTAAATGTAAAAAGTAAAACCCTTCTTCCAAATCATATTTTACATATATTTGACAAGCATCAACTTGCTAAAAACGTGACTAGTTGATGCTCAATTCCATTAGTCAACCTTACATGTAAGTTTATGTTTGCACCTAACAACAAATGCATGTCATTGCGTAATGCAGCAGTTCGTGTTTTGAGATTGGTATATCTTAACTTTCCTTTTTTAGTCTTTTTGTATTACATCTTAACAACCATACAACTATTCGTAAAGCCAGTGGAGCGATTAAGCTATATCGAAATGCAACTTAAGTAAGTAACTAGCAGGAAGAATGATCTAACATAACAAGTCAGACAAGCTATACCATGGATCTTTGCAAATTGAGATACTCGTTTTTATATCAGCTTGTTACAGAACAAACTCTTACAAGTGCTTCTAAGCTTATTACAGACACTTACTCAAATACCTGAGGTAGCTTAATTTACATGCATATCCACTGAAATATATACACCTAAAGTAGTATTTAAATGTGTGTTTATCAACACCAAGCGTCTGACCAGCAGCTACAACAGATCGCTGAGATATATCCGATCAGTTACACAAGAAACCCTAACTGGTTTTCGATTTAGGATTCTTTTTTGGGGGGTTGTAAATCTGATTAGATGACAGATGAGTATAAGGGGTTTAATTACAGTATGTTAGCTGATATGGAGCATTGGAACAGAACATATCTCATATAGAGTAGTTTGACTTTAGGCAGGTCAAATAGCTGACTACTGTATTACAGCTACCATATCCACTACAAATTTAGCAGCTGTATGAATTTAGGCAGGTCATATAGCTGACTATTAATGATCTACGTGATTTTGATTATGAGTTGTTACAATACTAAGTGAGACACAGGTCAAATAGTACTATGTTAAAAACAATTAACCACATATAGTAAAGATAATACTTAACAGGACATTTTCTTATCGAGTTTTAATAATAATAAAGGTTTACATATACTTTATGATAGTTGCGATATCTGGACTTATACGAAGATGGTTGGTGAATTTTGGATTTGGTATGGAAAAACATATATTCCTAATATACGTCAGGCTTTGTTTTTCACCACAACCGCTAGCACATATATCTAATATGGGTATTCTGTCTCTTTTGTTTGGTAGTTAAATTTTATAAATTACTCATCATGAACCATACAAGACAAGTTACTGGACATGTGGTACTTAAACTATGTGGTTACTCACGATATACGAGTCGCGACTAACCTTTTAAACATGTGGTCAAGTCGAACTGAACAGACGATAATTAAAACTATTTAGAACGTAAAATGTCACTCCACTAGAATTAACAATATTAACGTTATTTACAACTCGCTAACAAGGTCAGAGTTAAAGTTTATTAAAGATTCTGATGAACAACTCGCTAACAAATGATTACGAGTTGGAACCTTACATTCTGACATTCACAAACAACTTTAAGATGCAAAATTGTTGTTTGTCCAATCAATTCAAAACTCTAACATATCAAACTCATTTAGCATAGAAACTTGATTAAAGCTGCCGACTACAAATTGTATTCTATAAGTTAAAGTTAACCTCCTATATCCATTAACTGTAACACAAACCAAGTGACATAACTAGAAGGATTCTACTAAAGCTGAACTAAAGACCGACTCTGTATATATACTATATATAACCTAATCATGGAGTACTATCTGTGCTTAAGTTTCCAAAAAATAAACATTATAAGTTTATAAAAAAAAAAACCGCTCATTCGACCTTCAAAAAACTGAAAAGGCTGTCTCCATTATTTTAAATTCCAAATATAACTAGCAAGAAGTCCTAATATATTAAGTACAGTTGTACTCGCCATCGTAATCAATGTAATTACAAACTTCTTCACAAATTATCAAATCCTCCAAATTAAAGCAGAAACTCGAAAAACAATCAATACGAACTAAACATTAACATTATAATAAACTTCACAGTTTATCGAATCAAATCAAATACCAAACCTTAATCAAATCAAACCATTTCCGTACACAAATTAGTTTGAGCTTAAACACTGATACACCAGTGACGTGACGTCACACACTGATAGAATCCATCTCCAAACCCTAATCAAATCGAATCAAATCAAGGCCTAAAAGCTACGAATCTAATCGAATCTAATCAAATCAAATCGAATCGAATCAAGGTTTAGAGAGAAAACCTTATGACGGCGTGCGGCGACGGGTGACGACGTGCGACGGCGGGTGACGCCAGCGATAGTAATCGTTGATAGCTTAACGGAACAGTAATCATTGAGGGAAATGATTTTTTAAAAAGTAATGAAACGTCTGTGAATGAAATATTTTTTAAAGTTTTATTAATGAAACGTCTGTGAATGAATCTAATGAAATCTTTTTTAAATCATTGAGGGAAGTTTTTTGGAAATGATTTTTGGGAAATGTTTTTTTTATTAATAAACTAGCTAAAAGACGCGTGAAATTCACGGGTATTTTTATGTAAGATCGAAAAAAAAAACAGGAAATAATGTTTCTTTTAAAGAAGTTATAAGTTAAAAAAGAACACATCTAGATAAACAATTGTAAAGTATACACGTTGGTCACGATCAAAGATACTTATATGAAACATAATATTCATTTAACTCAAAAAAAAAAATACATCTTTCTTTATTTTTCCTACTAATCCAAGATACGCCTACATATACATGTTATCGCCAATTTTGTTTTGTAAACCACGTTGATGGTGGTATTAGTGATATTTTAGTGATCGTCATGAATGACAACCTTTAATCAATTTTTGCTCCCAATGTGAGAGGATTACATGTAGCCAGATGTGTGTGTAAAAACTTGTCGTGACAAATACAAACTGACGTGCCTGATATATAAACCTCCTGACCTTGCATCTCAATTAAATAAACCACCTCAAGTAAATAAACCTCCTGACACCAATTTTATTGTAGAAAAAAAAATGCTTGCATAAAACATACTCTACCACTAATTCATTAGCGATACCATTTGACATATTAAGCTTTGAAAAATCAATCAGGTTTAGTTAGTATCTACATAGACCTTGGAATATGTAAATTTAAACTTCAAAAAAAGAATTTGGCTTACACATATTACATATTTACCCCCTCTTTATAAGAGCTGATATTCTTGAGATTACTTTTTTGCAAGAACATTAGCCCTGCTATTATACTTTCTAGCTATATTCACCCTACTAATTGATGTTTAAGAACACCAATCTTACATTATATGTCCTCAATCATCAGCCATACCTCCCTTGCACCCTGCCAAAACTCGAATTGACACCAGTGAATCAAAAACAATCATCGCCCTCCCGCTTGCTTAATCATTACTGCCTCAAGAGCCAAGATGACCTCCACGCCACTTGAAAATGAGCACGTCACGTCCCCGTTTCTACCACATATAAACCACCCATATGCCCTTTATTAAAGCGACAAAATACACCATCTATGAAAGAGGAGTTCATCATTTCCATATAATTAACAGCTACGTCCGGTTCTGATCCTTCACGAGTCCTATGCATTTCATGCATAAATAAGCAGAAAATATTCCTAAAGGAGACCGCACACAATTATATCATATATTGTATAATAAGCTGAGCTCAAGATCATATATTGTATATTAAGTGGTTTTGTGAATCTTTATAAAACATCAAATTTTGACTTTATTGTGGAAAGAATAAAACTCTATACAAAAGATGGAATACCTAAAAAGACATGTATAGATATAAATCAGTCACTAATATGCATGTCTCATGGTATTGATCTTAGATTCACAAAATATTTACCAAGTGTAAAGAATATGATTTAGTGAAATAAAAGGGCATCATATGTGCCATATATGTAAAGATTAGACAGGTGCTATCAATCGGTCACATAGAAAGATATGCAAGAAGAATTAGAGGTGGAACCTTTTGCAGAGAATAGTTGGAAGATGTATGTATTTAGTATTGACATTGCAGTTCACGCTGTTTCTCATGCAGCAGATACACAAGATCGAACACTACCCTGATAAACTTATAAGAGTTTGTTAATGAAGAACGCGGAATTACTTAATAATGATCCCAACTGACAAAAATATTATAATCTCTAAATCCATATTCAAAGGAAAAATCATTGACAACAACTATAGGTAACAAATGAATAGGTTGGGTAATGCACTAATGGAAAGATATAATGCAACCTATTCTATCAGCATCATCCCTGAATACCTGACCAAATTGTTCCTAATGTTTGAAAAAAAAAGTATAACTCAAATGGTCGAGTAAATGAAGATCCCCATTACAGATTAACAAAAAGATTAATTTTTAGAAATTGAAAGCAGTTCAATATTAGCGTCCAATCTATTGTTTGGCGGGTTAGCCTTATATATCTTCCACCAAATTTACAGTTTCTATGATATGTTGTGAAAAACAAAGCCTCAAATTAGCGTAAACTCTATATCGAGAGGGTAGCCTTTTATGTTATTCCATGTTAAACAGTTTGGTTTTCTGGTCTTTGTTACTATGCAGAAAGCGAACCTACCATCATTATACGCTTTTGTTTTTACCAATGCTAGTTTGATACCCCTTCCTCTAGAGACTGCTATACACTAATCTAAGGTAACCATAGTATTGCATTATATGTACAAACATTTGCAACATTATTTTCACTCAATTTAAATATACAATAATATATAAGACTTTAACTAACCAATTAACAAAACAACATAAAAGGCTAATCCAATACTAATACCTAACGCAAGCTACCCTTATAATATAAATCAACCAAAATCAAGAATTCTAAACAACAATACTAATACCTAATGCAAGCTACCCTTAATAGAAACGAAGACTACTCTGAATATCCCAAATTTCCAAATGAAGAGGAGCAATTTATCGAAGCTAGTGACATCTACTCAACTTTATTGGGGGCAATTGATCGAAAGCCTATGCCAATGTCGAAGCTGTTGTTTTTTATAAAGATCCTGTAAAATATTATTGTGTTTAGTTTTTTAAGGCTTAATATAATTTTGTTTGAGTTTGATAGAACATAGCCGTAACTTACAATGTATAATATTGGGTACAACCATTTAGATATAAATTACTGTAAAACTGGTGATTTATAAAGTTTATATGATTTGATTTACTAGCCATCGTATCTAATTATTCTGTTTTATATAATTTGTGTTGTTACTAACACCATTTAACAATAAAAAAAAAATAAAGTTTAAGGCATTAAATAGTTATTTACTTTTTTAAAAATATTCATATTGTACGTGTATCAAAACATTTATCAAGATAGTAATTGAACTTGATTCTGTCAATATGTTCACATTTTGATCTACAACCTGCTAAACCGGCGAATTTTGTAAAATTTGATGACATGGTATTTTTTTGTCGAGCATTGCTATATCCTCCTACAACATATGCCTACATATCCTCCTAAACACAATAATATTAAATATTTTTTTCCACTAATTCTCTCTCCGCATCTAAACCGTCCGTTCTGACACTTGTCAGGATCCTGGGAGTAGGAAGATTTGTAGGTTGTTTTTGTAGGAGGATATAGCATTTTTGTTTGTTTTTTGTCTATTGCAAAGTAACATCAGTAGTCTCATCCAATGTATGTTTTCATCGTTTGTCATTTTTTTAAAAAAAAAATTTTTTCACAAAATATTTATTTTCAGAAAATGTTTTTTTTCAGAAAATGATATTTTTCAAAAATACTTTATCGAAAAATATTTTTTTGGAGAAAAAAATATTTCTAAAAAAATTCGAAACATTAAATTAAATTTTTTTAAATTGTGAAAAATGTGTGTAAATTTTGTGGAAATAATTTGTATTTAACCTTTGCATAGGAAAACCAATCGGAAATGCGTTGTTAAAAGGTGGAACATTCGTGTATTCATTTTTTTTTTGAACATTCGTACGTGTATTCAATCAAAAGAGTTTGGGATAAGCTATGTTAAAAACAGTGGGAAACTATCTTCCATTTGACAACCTTGAAAGTTACAGGCCTTTGGAAGTTAAGATTTGAGTATTTTTATTAAAATTGATCAAATTGGGAAACTTTTAAAAAGGAATTGTTTAAATGTTCATTAATACATATTGCATTATTACCTGGAGAAATTTCAAAACCGAATAGATATTTTTTTGGACACGTGTCGCATCAGAATGCTTAGATATATTAGGAAAAAATTAATGAAGAGAGGGAGGCTAAAAACTGTGTTTTATTAGTTAAAATAGATTTAAAAGTATTTTATACAAAGCTTTTATGATAAGTTTTATAAACTAGAAAGATAAGTAGTGACGAGTAAGTTCCTAGTGTAATAAATAGGGATGAGCATGGTCGGCCCGGACCGGAAAACCGGACCGGACCGTAGAATTTCGGTCTGGTCCTCGGTCTGGGGTTTTGGACAAATTCGGTCCTCGGTCCGGTAGGTCTAGTCCGATCAGGGTCAGTCTTACAAAAAATCTTATCGATATTGTCTAATAGGACCGGATCGGACTGAGGACCGAACCGGACCGGACCGGACTATTTCGGTCCAGGGTTTCGGACCATTTCGATCCTTGGTCCGGTCCGGTTTTAACCGGTCCGGTCCTAGACCGATGCTCAGCCCTAATAATAAATATAGCCTCTTGATAAATTATCTTTATAGAGATGTTAACTAGTTTTTGAATCGATCTTTAAATATATGGTGTCAAAAATCTGCATTTTATTTTAATAAGTTTTGTAAAGTTTTAATAAATTTTATAAACTAAGTAGAAGAAGGGTTGTTAACTAATTTTACTCATGTACATCTATAATATTCATACTCGATCAAGTCATGTAGTTTAGGTCGTTTGGTTCGATTTTTAATTGGAGGTTCGGTTTTTGATAATTTGATTTTCGGTTAGGGGGTTTTGTTAAGGAAAAGGCATAAACTAAAGGAAGTTGATTTCCACACTCTAAATAGTTATTTGCACATTCAAATTATCTGTGTCGTGACAATTATACCCTTAATAATTACACACTTCAATAAGTGATATAAGGATATAAATGACAAAACATCCGACATTTAAAGTGCGCAAATAACTTTTGAAAGTGTGCAAATCAATAGTCTAAATTAAATGGATAAAAAGTTACGTTCAAAAATTTAAATGTTATATGTACTTTAAAATAATAAAAGTAATAAAAGAAAAAATATATATATACAAGTTTACGCTAAATAAAGTTATGAGCAGTTGACTTGAAACACGAGTAGACATAGTGTAACATATTAATTTGTAACAAATTTTAATATCTTGGTCAAGATATCAATTATATCCGACGTATTTCCGATGGAAAATAAAAATGAATTGAAATCAGAACATTTCTGATGGATTAGCGACGAATAAGCAAGGACGTTGCAATGTCATCGGAAAATCGACGGTAGGTTATGTAAATGAGTGACGGAGTTCCGACACCAATAGCATATGTTGGCAATGCGTCAGAAACCTGTCGGAAAAGCACAGTTGTCAGAAATCTGTCGGAATGATGCCAGTTATTTGCGACGGAATTTATCCGTCAGAAAAATTCGTCGCTGAAAGTCCATTTTCTAGTAGTGACACTTATTAAAATGATAAGTGTGAAGTTGGAATGTAAAAAGGTGGCTTTTGTTGACTCGTATAGAAAATATATAAACATATATTTTGTATTAAATGTAGGCATTTGGTAAACGTTATTAACTGTAATCATGGTTTTAGGTTTTTATAAATCTAAAATGATGTATGCATATGCTCATGTGTTTTAGGTGACTTAATAGTCCAAAAAAATGATCAACTGTATGTTTTGTATGCTCATAAAGATGTAGTTATATGTAATGTTCAATGATTAATTGTATGTTTGTATGCTCATAAAAATGTAGTCATACGTGATGTTCCTGTGATCCCATGATTGAATACTCACAATCATAATGTATTGTTCAAAGTTCTGTTGGCCAAGTGTTCGAATACTCACAAATATGTTATGATGTTCAAAGTTCTAGTGATCAAAATGTACGAATGCTCTTGCATGATGCATATGGTAATATAAAGTTTTTTTATGCAAAGGTGGTAATACATTATGCAATGTTTAAAAAAAAGTAGAGAGTAAGTTTATCCACTAGCTAGTAATACTAGCTTAAAAATTTAGTATGAGATTTGTTAATATTTAGTTAGATACTAAATTATTTTGTTAAATTTCCAAAGACACGAATTTTCCAAGAGTAAATAAGATTTCCAAAGAGTTAGTTCAAATAAGGTTTCTCAAGATTTATGAAAATCTAGTTAGATTTTTCAAGATTTACCGAAATCTCTCAAGGTTTCTCAAGATTTTCCAGGGATTTATAAAGATTTGGTTGGATTTCCAAATATTTACAAAATCTAGTTATGATTCTCAAATATTTGCTAAAATCTCGTTAGATTTTTAAAGATTTGTTAAAAATCTAGTTAGATTTCCCAAGATTTTCTAAGATTTATAAAATCTAGTTATAATTTCAAAGATTTATAAAATCTGGTTAGATTTTCTCAAATGTTTTCTAAGATTTGTAAAAATCTAGGTGGATTTTCGAAGATTTATAAAATCTTATTAGATTTTCCAAAGATTATCTAAGATTTAATTAGTATTTATTTAGATATTTCTAAGGGTTGTTATGTACAAAGTTGTTTGTGGTTACAATGCGTTGTTCGGGTC
The DNA here is from genome assembly GCA_025667525.1 of Glebionis coronaria. Classification (NCBI taxonomy): domain Eukaryota; kingdom Viridiplantae; phylum Streptophyta; class Magnoliopsida; order Asterales; family Asteraceae; genus Glebionis; species Glebionis coronaria. The sequence goes on along the minus strand of CM046881.1, from coordinate 425,516,584 downwards.
ATCATACTTCAGAAGCCATTCTATAAACGTTTGAGAAGCGAGGGCACTTTAAATCGTAAACCCAACCACTCAGTCAAAACGTAATATCGAGATGGAACATTTTTAGTACAAAGCTCCCTACTAATATGGCATGTTTATATGTTTCATTAAATACCTTAAGTATTTTAATAGCTTCATAAAGATATTAAACAATTGTAATATGTAAAGCACGTAGAGATTTAGTTCACATAATATGTATGCTTTATATGCTATAATAATTAAATTATTAATACTTATTTAATTAATATTTTATAATATTTAATATTAATATTATTATTTTTAAAAGTATATTTTTATTTATATTTAACTTTTAATAATTATTATATATTAATAAATAACTATTTATATATTTAATAATATATATATTTAATAAATATTTTATTAATATTTTTATATTAATATTTTATATAATAATAACTTATTTATAATTTTTATTAATTAAAGAATTTATTAACATAATAATTATTATTTTATTATTAATTAATAATAATAACTTTTTTATCAATAATAGTTTTAATAATAATAATATTATTATTAATAATAATAACGATAATAATTTTTACTATTATTATTTATTTATTTATTTGTTTATTATTATTTATTATTTTAAGTATATAATTATTATTATTATTATTTTTATTATTATTTTTATTTTTTATTTTTTTTTATTTACAACAAATTAGATGGGAGTCGAGATACTATCTGCGCTCCCACCCCTTTAGCAATAGCAAACCCTATTCTATGGAAAATATGAACAGCAGCATGCGTTCCAATGTCTTGAGCCTTAGAAAATCTCTGGATCCGCTTCAGCAACGCAACTGCATCTTCCTGTAACTCACCTAGAGAAGAAAAAGAGAAAGGAAGAAACCCATATCCGAGAGCTGCACACTTAGCCAAATACTTGCATCATTTATGTTGTTCAGCATCAATCACAGCTCGCCCAGGAACAAAGTCATTCATCCCCGTACGAGTCAAAGGAGAAGAACCAGTCAGATCAACGCACACATCTTTACCTCCCTCCCAAGAATAAAACAAAATATCTGCCGGACGTAAGGCACTATCAAGTCCACCATCTAATCCAATATTAACTTCCTCTCCGACAGATATCCCTGAACGGTAACATATATCAGCAAGAGTATCACGTACCAAATTGTGACGATGCTTAATCCCAAAGATGCCAGCACACGATACGACATGATCCCCAAATATATCCCCATCAAAAACCCTCGAACAAGCTGAACAGGGCTTCGAAACAAAGAACAAGGGAATACCTAAGCGATAGCACAAAACACATCGATAAGACCTCCCATTCATAGTATGACCTAATCCGGGGATAGGAACCGTCCTAAGCCAGTCAGACGTATGATCCTCCCTCTGAGATGTCCATAAAGCCAACTGACGAGCAGATAAAGCGAAAGTGGATTCATATTCTTATTCTTATTATTATTATTATTATTATTATTATTTATTTTATTATTATTATTATTTATAGATACTGATATTTTAAAGTATAAAAATATTGAATTAAAAAGGAATTCAAAATTTTCCATTCAACTTTCTATGTAATTTGAATTCTCTCTATGAGTGTATTTGTAATGTTTGAATTAGAATTAAAACGCAAATCAAACAGCTTGTGTATTGTAAAATGAATTACAATTTTTTATTATGCAAACCAAATAACCTATGTAATGTAATTGAATTACGATTACATCCAATTACCTCTGATTACGTCATCAATGTCTATTGTAGTTTTGATGCGGGTAAAAGCTATAAAATACCATCTTACTTACTGATTTGTGCCGACTTTAAACACTTACTTTTTTTGTATCGTGACTTTACCAATGAACTTTCAAATTTGTTCTGACTATACCAATATAAGCATAAAATGACTATTCTACTCTCTTAAATGACTAATATACCATTTGTCTTTTTTCTTGCATTGACTAAAAAATATCACCACTAACGTTTTTAATATTTCTTATGCTTATTGACTATGCATTGGGATTCATCCTCACCAAATTCGCTCATCACTGTAGATTGCAACCTCCTTGTTTGTTTTGCTAGAAGCACCATGTATTTGGTAACGATGCAATAAACATCGGGTCTATCTTTCTTCTTTGATATCTTGTCAGCTTAATTGTAAACTAGCTGATGTTCGGAAAATGTGTGATGAGTGTTTCATGTCAATTACAAAACAGAAATAATCATCCTATCTCAAATCTAAAATCTACCCCCGTCACACAAAAATAAAAAAATCCATCATTTCTCTCGTAACCTCACCGTCACCCTCCTTATTCTTTACCCACCCACCGTCTCTCACCAAATCACATACAACCAAAATCCAACATCATATCACCGTCAATCCACCTTCTCCCTTCTTCCCACCTTCTCCTTTCTTAACTCTCACCGTCTCCCATTTATCCACCTTAAAAAACATCCGAATATCATAAATCACTGAAATCTGTTAAACCCGAAGTTAAATCAAATCGAAAAATATATTTGTTTCTTGTGGCCAGGAATGAATTGTTTTAACTGAAGACCTCGAGTTTCTTTAAATGAGTTTATGTTGTTTTCATGTTTTCGATGTTATCAAGATGCAAATATCTTCTCGTATTTGGTGTTGAGCTTACAAGTTGTTGCAGTTTGCATAGATGTTTAAGAAATAAGTATGAATCAATTGGTGATAAAGATGATACGAATGTGGTGACTCCTTTACTTCTCGAGAAAAATAGCATCGATCTTGGCGCATTATCGGATTCGGGTTGTGCTAATATCCGGTTCAATTTTGATTCTGATTCTGATTATGAAAACTCGTTTTATGAAATTGAATGTGGCGAAAATGAGGATTATGAGGATAATATAGATCTGGAGAATATAGATCTTATATTTCTTTTTGTTTTTCAATGAAACAAAAGTTTTAAAAAAAAAAAAACTAGAAAGAAATAATAACAAGCAGATAAGTGGCAATGCATGTAATTATATTGAAAAAGACGAGTATAATATAGTCATTTTATGCTTATATTGGTATAATCTGAACAAATTTGAAAGTTCATTTTTAAATTCACGAGATAAAAAGGTAAGTGCTTAAAGTCGGTACAAATAAATAAGTAAGATAATATTTTATAACTTTTACTCTTTTAACGCCAGAAGTTACGTCTTACACCTTTTGATAGCTTAAACATTATTATCAACTAGTGTACGTATGCTGTTTTCGGAAAGGAAATATTTTAATTAGCTAGGTTGAAGCTTTCCACGGCCCAACTGCCTAGACTTCCTACAATGCTATCATTATCATCGTATCAAACCAAATTATGTATTGCAATTTGCAACGTTTTTAGAGTAATAAATATATAATGAAGTCAAAATCACTAGCTGGAGACTGGAGTGTTTGCTTATATATTAAATCTAACAGAATGAAGTTAAATACTACAACAGTTTATTTTTATTAATATTCAAGGCTCCAATGGTCCACGACCAGAAAACATATTTTAATGAAGTCTCACCACTTTTTTAAACCTAATACACATACTTGAACAGTACGTCGTTTTTTCTAGTTGGTATTACAAACGTGGAACCATTGCAGAAATCTCATATCTATAAACTTAGCATTCAACTTAACTAAAATAAAAGAATGATAATATATATCAAACACGTTATATATATAAGAATTACAAACGCATTGATGTTTATATACATAAGTTACTACCTTACTAATTGTACATTACTTCTATTTTGTATACCAATTCCATAACATCGATCACAATATTTTGAATTATGAACACATATACAAATTCTGATCCCCTTAACTCCTAATAAAAAAACATTGGGAAAATACGAGAGAATACCATATGTACATAACAATATCAAACCCTAAATGTATCAACGATCAAATTCTGGACAAAAAAACCCAAGCTAATATTCTAGGTAAAGTAGCTTGTCATTGAGCCTTTCCTCTTTCCATAAGTTATTGTTCTTGGCTATAAATTCTTCGATTCTAAATAGAAGATCATCTTTGTCGTAAAAATCGCCTGTAAGACTATCAACATCGTCTTCGTCACCATCATCATCATTATCCTCATCATAACCATCATACCCTTTAGATTCTTCATATTCATCATCACTTTCAATGCCTCCCTCAATCAGTTTTACATGAAGACAAGATGGGATGAGATTTTTGCAATCTTCATGGCTCTCACTGGCACCCTCTATCAATTCCAGATGAACTACACGAGGAATGAACTCGTGCTCATCTTCAACTACAATCATATTAGTGAGACTATAAGTATCATCTAATATTCCTTTATCAACTGTGTACGGTGATGGGTACAACTCTATCTCAGAGAGACTAGAACTGGAATGATATTGGCAAACCTCGTTGTCGCTTGATCTATTTGAAGAACCTCTCGAGTAAATGGCAACAACGAGAAAGCTGAGTGCCCAAAACATCAACAATATGTAGCTACCTTTCAACTGGCATTTCGATATGGAAAATAGAATACCGAGTTTCTTGTAATGACCTGAGAAACATATAAAAACGGCCAAGAAAGATAAAAGTGTAGAAACTCTACCGATCTTCATGCACTTTTTATCTTAGTTCCTGTCTATTTTTTGCTTTTGGGGGGAGTTGCTCATAACTTGCTTATGAATATTTATATACATGTTCTAACTTGACGAATTAAACTGCCAACCAAATTGTGTGAATCTAGAATAAACAATTGTGTGTTTAATTTCTGATGTCAGCAAACGTGGAAGATAAAGCATAAAGTCTACTAGTTAAATTTCTTCGAAAAGGTTGAGTACGTACACATGACTTTACTAAAGAATAAACTACTTGAACTTCTGCATGTCACGGTCGTTAAACAATTTGACAACCGTGATTGTTCCCCTTTTGTATCGGTTGGTATATATTTATAAGGGTAAACCTTTTTGTTTCTATACTATGCAAAAAATGCAAGAAACCCATGAGGCAAAAAGTCATTCAATAATGTTCATGAACTTAGGGTCCGTTTGGTATAAGGTTTTAAATGGGTTTAGGCTGAAAGGTTGTTCAAATCAATTGTTTGGTTATAATACTTCGCCTACTAAACCGTATCTATATCCTTTTTCATGGTTTTTAGAAAAGGTAGCATGCATGGTAGGATTTCGGACACTTTTGTTTCTTTGTTGACTTTTAAAGATATAAAAATGGGGGTATTATTACTTTTGATGGGTGTACACATAACAAACCACATAAAAATTATTTCATTATTTTATTTTAACTTTTATAAAACTGAAAATATATATTTTAACTTTATTTTAAATAATTAATTTAATTTAAAATCTATAACATTATTCAATCCTAAACCCTCCATTTTATAAACTCACACCTAAAGTAAAACCCACCTTCAAAGCAAACGGACCTTTAGTGTATGTTGGTGCAAAAAAATACCCTAAATCTAGCAATTTAGATGTTAAACTTAACAATTCGTACGTTAAATCTAACTTGTCTCACGCATGCCTCGTATGTAAAGGTATTTTCATTTTTTTCCCATTCCCCCTTTCACGAGTGAACACCCCTACTTTCTCTTGTGCAAAAAAACCCCGAGGAGAATTTCCTGCCACTAAATCTAATGAATGTCGACTCTTCTGACACTTTATTTCAAGGACCAAGGAAGTAGTCTAAACCCTTGTTTTTCCCTTGGTTGGTAACTTGTGACCATTTCTTAGTGATGAAAATAAATTCACCCCAAAATAATGACGATGATTGAGTATTATCGCTTGATATAAACGATTTCGATCTCTGACTAAATCCCTTCACCCCTCCCTGCAACAACCAACACAATGTTGAGAAAACAACTACCACCAAAACCATAATTTCATTGCATAACCCCTAATGTTGAAACTGTGATGAAAACCCATTTAGGACAACCGTCACCATCGAAACCATGATCTCATTGCATAACCCCAATGTTGATAATTGTGATGAAAACTGGGTTAGTACAACAACCACCACTGAAACCATGATTTCGTCGTATAACCTTAATGTTGATAATTATGATGAATACCCAATTAAGAAAACCACCACCACCACCGAAAACCATGATTTGCATAACCCTAATGTTAATAATTGTGATGAAAATCAGGTTATGATAATACCAGGTCTCGCATGTATTGTTCAAGTAACCAAAGTCTGTAATTTGTGGATATTCAGGAATGTGGCCAGGAGGTCGTGATGTCGACACAAGAGTATATTAGGAAAGTTGTTGAGGATGTTGGAGTGGATGAAAATTTTAGTCGTGGATCGTGGGTTAGTGCGGCAGAATTTGTGAATTTTAATGGGGTATCATGAGTGGGTGTTTAGGAAAAAATAAGAACTTTCTTAAGAATGAGAAATTTGAGCAAGTGATTGCGATAATCAAGTCTTGTACTCCGAATGTGTTGAGTGATCTAGCAGTAACACTCAAAGACATTTCAAAGTCTCTTTTTTGTACAATAAATTACAAAATCCTTGCCGTAGAGGGTTTTAAAAAAGATATTACTGTATGAGCTGTTTTGTTATTTCGTAATAACTCGGTGTTTACCCTTAAACCATCAATGCATTATCTTAATATTACTACCAGAAGCTTGGTTAAGGTTTTAAGCAAAGATACATTTATTGAAATGGCAATGGTTTAGGTAGTATTGTAAGTTAAGTATTATATTAGGAATGAGAATACCTACATTTTGTAGTTATTGTCAATCGTTTATTGTTTTTGTTGCTTACAAATGAAATGCAAATGGACATTTTTGTTGTTGTAATTGGTTGTTTTTTACTAGTTTATAAACACCAGACATTACAATGAAATGAAAATTCTTGTTTTTCCTCTATATGAATTGCGGAATGTTCAACTCAAATATATACCCAAATATGAGAATTCAGGTTAAAAGTAGTATCAAATGTTGTTTTGTAACTTGGATCTGGTTGTCTGCTATTTACTCTATGTCATAATGATTGTTTGGTTGAAGGTTTAATAAGTCCTTGCGGTGGTATAATGAATATTGGACAAACCCAATTCCTTTTTAAATGTTTTAACGACATTACAGTTATGGCATTCTACGCACTAATTTTCCAACTGTCAACTGTCAACTGTCACAACCATATCACGCCGAACAAAAAAAAACCCTTATTTTTTGGCATCAATGGCATATTCAAAAGATCTGGAATAGAATGAATTTGAGGATCTTGAAATCGTGATATAAAATCTAGAAAAGATTTTATCTCGAACCAAAAAAATCATATGCTATTGAAGAAAAGTAAACTTGTTCTAGCAAAAAGTTACATATGATATTATATTTATGAAAAAATTGACAACTCCTAACCTACTGTTAGAGAAAAATCAAGAAGTTTTAAACCAATGTGTTCCTTAGCATAGTAAGGTTAGCAAACAAATATGAGTTAGCCCAAGCACCCCTTTTGCATCCAAAATACATTGAATTATATCTTAGTTGTAGAAGTAATAATATTTGACTCGGACATAGACACTGAAAGAAATCAAATGAATAAACATGTTCAGCCATGTGAAGTTCTAAAACGTATAAAGCTAAATTGAGGTCCAACTCCCAAGTTTTACATTCCAACTAAAAGGCTACCTGCAATAAGAAATTATATTTTAGGTTTTGCATCAGTGAGTACATGAGAAAAAAAATTATGAAAAAGAAATTTGGAAAATCAGACTCAATCAAGGGGAAAAAACGATGATTTAGGAGCAAGGTTTTAGATCATCTTCATCTTTTGTACCAAATGCATATTTTGGTTTACCTTTGTTATGTATGTTGTTGTGTATGGGTTATATCGTGTCCATCTTGTGGATATTTGACTTTATATTTAAAGGTAACTTTCTACAAAGTTGTTATCATTTGCAAACCAACTGGGATAACTACAACTTGAACATACGGACTATAATAGGGTTTTTTTGGTGCAAAATATGAATATTATTGATTATAACAATTTAGACAAGTTACAATTTTTGTAGAAGAAATGGACAAGCCCATTCCTTTTTTTATCACAATACTCAATACAAATGAAGATATTAGACAACTAGCGGCTACATTTTATCCGATATACTTACTAAGAGCCATATATCTTCAACATCAAGCTACATAAAATCTGAGACTATAAGCCAAACATTCTTTAACAGTCTCTAACAAAAATACAACATCAAACAATCTAACCAAAATTGTAAGAGTAAGTCAAGGCTACCCTAGAAAACTCTAATGATACTAGGGCCCCCAATGTATTGGTATACATAAGGATACGATTGTCTACTTAATAATTTACTACATAAAATTCAATCTGAATACAATTTTCCAACTTTGTGAATCAAGAATCCAAACACCCCTTAAGTAGCAGCATTAATAAAATAGTTACAATCCTTTCATACTTTTGCCTTATCATAATCATTTGTATACCCTTATCCAATTGAGGAATCAACATATAATTACCCTCTTAGATTTTAGAACTGCTTAATATGTGACAACTGTAGAACATCATCATACCCAACGAACCTGGAGTTCAAAGAGGCGGGTGAAACTATTCAAGAAGATATCATTACGTTCACGAGTATACCAAATTAGGTGATACGGATGTTCTCAAATCCATACAGATAAGGATTTAGTAAATCTGTTTACGAAGGCTTTATCTAAACGAAATCTTACCTAACATGCTAGGAACCTTGGCGTCCCGCTAGTTGTTTCATTTAATATGTGTTTACTATTTGAATAAATGATATTTAAAAAATATTCATTTTAATAATGATTTAAACTACCTGGTATGTTTGTTTTCATTCAATATCTATTGTATAATATATTTTCATGTTTAATTCCTTAAAATATGTTATACTAAATTATGCATTATCGATAAATTATATGATAATATAATTGAATTAATACATATTCGAGCGATTGGAAATTGTCGTAGAATATTAGTGGATGGTCCACCAAACTCGCACGATACTCACAATTTTACATTTCTAACATCTCCCGTCACAAGAATATCACTCTACGGATCGTCGCCATCAAGTGAATCTTGTAAATGATTTTCGATACTAAATTCTTAGACTTGAGATGCAAGTAGGTCTTACATATGTGGATAATGCTTTTTGTTATGTGTTTAAGACCGTCCTAAATAAGGTAGTAATAAAGAATATAAACATAAATATTGTGAATCATATGAAAGGCACCTATAGTCAGTATAAAATGTGTTCTTTCAACTAGCTTTTGAAGTATGATGCAACTGGGTCCCTCGTTGGAGTATTTAGATTTTTGTACGATCGTACCTAATAGTAACCTAGATATGTATCGATTAGATTGCTAATCTTTATTAATTAATTAAAACAAGAAACAGAAATAGTTAGTTAATGGAATGACCTTGATCCAAATCCATTATTAACAAAATGCCACAAGCAAATGAATAAATCATCCAATAATATTTTAAGAAACTACACTGGGTTGTTTCTAGAAGGATTATCGTGTTGCTAGATGCTTACCAACGTTATTTTATTATTTATTATATTTTCAAGTGAGAGTTTTGTGAAATATGTACACATATAATAATATATGTTTAAAAAAAATATATGGAGACGCACACGTTATACTCAGAATGATAATTATTAATATATTAAAGGTGATATATTAATTAGTGTTAAAAAACAACAAGAACTTAAAAGAAAAACTAGGAAAAGAAACAAGGGGATTCATTCTCTTTGTTGTTGTAGTCGGTCGAACTACCTCCTGAAGGAGGTGAGATTGTTTGCCTTGAAAGCCAAGACATTAGGGCTATATAAAGAGGATTAAAGGATTCGTCAATTTGTCTTGTTAATAAACTCTAAACCTCACAACCTTCTTTTCTCTATCTTGTGTCTGATCGATAAAAACCTTCCAAAAGGGTGTTTGGTTTTGTTGGTTCGACCGAATAAGAAAACAACAAGATTTTCTTGTTGTTGATTTGATTCAAGGCTCGTTTTATTTGCTGACTTAACACAACGTTTAATAACATACATTATCGTTTGCTTACAAGGTATTGTATGTATTAACATAGAGGATACATACATATTTTGTATTTTGGTGGTTTTTGATGATTCGGTTTATCCCGACGTTTATTGATTATTCCGTTTAAAGATAAACAAAAATATGTAAATTATTACACTATATCTGATCTTGTTTTTTTTGTTGCATAAACCGACGGAGCGGCGGGGGTAACAATGGTGGAACCACTTAATATTTAAGTGGAAAAAATTGAAGGATATGACAATATTATTGGTGAACTTTTACTAAAGAGTTTAATTCGACCTCTCTAGATCGAAAGTTATCAATTCAGTCATAATTAAATTTTGCTTAAATGTTACTTCTTTCGTTTCAAAGTTATTGTCCACAGACAATAAATACAGAGTTTAAAAAAATGCATTAATTATTGTTTTAATTTCTACAAAATATAATTTTTTTTAACCTTTTGATAATTATTTAATGTTGTCTTTAGTTTTTGTAGATATTAATTTGAACTAAAGGTAATAGCATACTATTTAATAATTATAGAAGTGGACGATAATATTTAGACATACAAAAGAAGAAAAGTGAATAACAATTTCAAAACGGTTATAATAGGATTAAACCTCTATTCCAAAAAAATGAAACCACTACCCTTGTTTGACGTTTTTGTTCAAAAAAAGTTTGTAATATAGATTTATAATTAAAGCGTACCATTTAATCAAAGATGGAGCTAAGAATTAAATCTATATATGTCAAACGATTTAAACTTCATCCTAATTTTTAAAACAAAAAGTTGAATGTTACTACCAATTGTTATTTAGTCCACCCTAATACAAATTTCTAGTTGTGTCCTTGGTTGCATACTCGTGATCTTTAATGTATTAAGAGAGTTACGTTTATAAAATCTAACATTAATAAATTAGAGTAAACTCGATGCTGTATCTTGTGCTGTTAACAAAATCCATGAAAGATTGTCTTCATGAGTTTATAAGCAATAGAATAAAAATTGAACATCAAATATTAAATCCGTATTCGTGTCTTAATGCAACATAAGTGGGTACGATGATTAATCCACTAGTGTGCAAAAACCAAATATCCTCCAAAAGTGTTTTTTTTTGCTGCCCTATACCTCCAATTCTTCAAATGACCCAAAATGTTGTCGTTTGAATGACAACATCAAAATACAACTTGGTATGGGTATTGAGAGGGCAGGGAATCATGGCGCCGTGGGGTGCCAAACCCACGGCGCGAGAGGCGTGACCACTCCCACCCTTGGCCAAAATCGCGGCGTGAGTCCCTTGCGTGGGTATATTCACGTCGCGTGAGATGATTTTTTAAATAAAAAATTCATTTTACCCCCCCCCCTCCAAACGGTTATATTTTTAAAAAATTTCATTCCAGCCCCCCCTCCCCCCAAACGGCTAGTTTTCGAAAAAATTTCATTTCACCCCCCAACGGCTAGTTTTTGAAATTCGAATTATAACGGCTATATTTTTTGATCCGTCTATAAATATAACTCAAAATCAACCATTTCTTACACACCAAAACATAAACACTCTCTACAAACAAATATGAATCCCGATCACGTTCCGTCAGTTTTTGAAATCGATGAGGAATTCGATGCTTACTTCTTGCCAATAGCACACAATCATTATCAACGGTTGCCTGAAGAAGAGAATCGTCCAAGACTATCTCGGACCCCAGTCAACCGTGACCGAGAAGGTGCTGAGGAACGGCTCATGAACGATTATTTCGTTGAGAATTGCAGGCATCCTTTGGTTAAGTTTCGTGAAAGATTTCGAATGAGCCGAAGACTATTTTTAAAAATAGTTAAAGGCATAAAAAATATCAGGCCGATCCTCTTCCTGCGCATTTTAATTATTTTACTTCTCGACCCGATGCTACGGGTCGAATGAGTATTAGTGCTATTATGAAGTGCACAATGGCTATACGTCAATTGTCATACGGCAACACGCCGGATGCATTTGATGAATATTTACACATTGCTAATCGAACCGAACGTGAGTGTCTAATGTATTTTAATATGTGTGTTATTGACTTGTATATGGCCAAATATTTAAGAAAACCAACTCCGGCCGATGTTGATCAACTATATGATCTACATCTTACGAAACATGGTTTTCCGGGGATGCTTGGCAGCATTGATTGTATGCACTGGGAATGAAAAAATTGTCCAGTTGCGTGGCATGGACAATACGCTGGTGGTTGTAAAAGATACCTTACTTTGATGCTCGAAGTTTTTGCTTCGCAAGATCTGTGGATTTGGCATGCGTTTTTTGGGATGGCAGGTGCGAATAACGATATTAATGTTTTAGATAATTCTCCGTTATTTGATAACCTTCTGAATGACGAAGCACCGGTAAAACCGTATACGGTTAACGGAGTTGAGTATCAAAATGGGTATTACTTAGCGGATGGTATTACCCACAATGGGCGAGTTTCGTGAAGTCTTTCACGGTTGCAACTGACGCCAAACATGCTCACTTCAAAAGGCGTCAAGAAGGTGCACGGAAAGATGTTGAACGTGCATTTGGTGTTCTCCAAGGACGTTGGGGAATACTACGTCAACCAGCACGCGCGTATGAAGTAAACACCTTACGGCGACTCATGTATACGTGCATCATACTTCATAACATGATTTTGAAAGATCAAGGTATGCAGGTTTTAGATTGGAAACAAAATTACGTTAACCCGTCAAGAAATATGCAACGAACATGGGTTGAGCGGTGTGAAGTTTACCGCCGAAAAAACCAAAGAACTACGTGACCGACAAACCTATCAAAGTCTTCAAAAAAACCTTATGGATCATATCTATTGACCACAGAGATGAAGATGCATATGAAGATGAAGAAAACTAAACGGCGGGTCGTATGATTTTTTAATTTCGTATATTTTTTTAATTTTCGTATGTTTTTTTAATTTTCGTATGTCTTTTATTTTATGTTCGTTTTATTTTAAAAGTATTGTAATGTTGCTTATGTTTAATGAAATATTTAAGTTTGTTTAGGGGGTGTTTTGTAAAATTCTGAAAAACTGGAAATCACTTGGAGTGATGACTCCCCTGTTTTTTTCATGTGAGTGAGTGAGTGAGTTTTGCTGACGTGGCACCCCAAAATACACTCACTCGGAGTGATGACTCCTTGCCCTCTGAAATTCATTGAATTACTCCTAGGTAAGACTTTGTTTATTCACAAATTATCTCAACCTAACATATTATTAAAATATTATTTTCTCACTACTCCACTTATATAATTTATACATATAACCAATACCAATTTCTTTATCATTTATCAACAAACTAACCTAACTTAACCTACTCACGTTATATATGTTTGTTTTTCCTTCTTTATCTAGTGTACTTTTAATATAATAATATTTAATTGTACTTTAACCAGTTGTCAACAAGGTAGGCACACCCGCGCTTCGCTGCGGGGATGATTTTTTTTGTTCGTTATCGTTTACAGAAAGATTTACAACTGGAATATTAACGTTATACATAAGGGTTGGAATTATTCAAGGCACTAACTCTTGTGTAGGCTCTTCTTTGTCGGGACTTCTTTGTTATTAACGCGGCTTTGTAACATTGTCGAATCCTCACATCTTCATTTATAACGGTCCCAGATGGGATGGTATTGACGATGCGGGTACGCCTGTAAAGTAGTAGATGATTGATATTAGGCAATAATAGTTTGGAATGGGAAATGACTATGTTATGAAAGTTTTTTACCTATATATATTTTCGATTACTCGCATGTGCCTGTTTTGATCAAAGATGTTGTTTTATTAGTCTTGTGCAATTTTTTTTCCTTCTAATAAATAAAGTACAATGATACCCTACGTTTACATGGTGTCAATTTTTATGGTATGGATCATGTGATATGCAAAGCTTGTCAAGTATATTGTCGAAGTAGAAGTCAAATTTATCTATAAAAGTGTATAAGCGTGTTACCTATATGTGGGTTCTGGTTGTGGCCCATGGTCGGTGCATTGGGGGGGTATCTCGGTGCCGCCTATAATTTTCAGATGCATTTGCTACAGGAGTGATAATACCAATCTCTTGTAGTGTTCATTTTGGTGATGGTTGCTTTCGAGGTAAATCTATGTAGGGTTGCGTTTATGTTAGAAAATGGAATATGCAGTTGTAAAAGAGGATATTTGATAGGTGTGAAAATACCCATCCTTTTACCACTTATTTCTTGCTAAAACAAGACCAAAACGCGTATTTAATGTCATTTGTTTGTAATTATGCGTGGTTTGTGTGTTTGTTGTGTTTTCAGAGCCAACCGGACAAAATATTAAAGAAAACATGGGATTGCACGGGTTTTATCGAAGAAAAAGACTCAAGACGAAGTCTATTGTCCAAGAGATGCAAAAGATTTGAAGTCAATGGGCCTATTTGAAGATTTATCGAAGAAAAGGACCAAAGATGGAAGATTTACATATGTCGAAAGAACTCAAGTCTATTAAACGAAGAAATTAAAAGACGAGCTAAATTTATTCATCGACAAATTCCGAATCAGAATCGAAAACGTCAACTTTACTGAAAAGACGAGAAGACAAAAAGAAAGTAAGAAAGCCTGATAGGTGTGAAAACACCCATCCTTTTACCACTTATTTCTGGCTAAAACAAGACCAAAACACGTATTTAATATCATTTGTTTGGAATTATGCGTGGTTTTTGTGTTTATTGTGTTTTCAGAGTCAACCGGGGGAATATTGAAGAAAACATGGGATTGCACGGGTTTTATCAAGGAAAAGACTCAAGACGAAGTCTATTGTCCAAGAGATGCAAAAGATTTGAAGTCATTGTGCCTATTTGAAGATTTATCGAAGAATAGAGCCAAAGATGGAAGATTCATATATGTCGAAGAACTCGAGTCTACTAAACAAAAGACTATAAGACGAGTTGGAATTATTCACCGACACTTCTCAAATCTAAGTCAGAAACGTGTACTTAAAGAAGCGTGAAGACTAAAAGAAGAAAGAAGAAAGAAGAAAAGAAGCCCGATACCAAAGCCCATACACAAGCCCATACACACGCCTATATAAAGGCCCTTACTTCACAAAAATCACACTTAGCTAGTCTTAGTTTAGTTTTTTTCATTTCTCTAGTTTTTAGAGAGAGAAAGTTCCAAACTTTCTCTCACTAAACTTTCTCTTTGTTTTCATCTTTCAAATTCAAGCTTTCTTTAATCCTTGTATTTTGAATTTCATTAATCTCATTCAAGTTAAGCTTTCAAGTTCTTTAATCTTTTTCTACTTTTCTTGATTTGTCAAAATCCTTAATCCGATTGTAAATTCGATACGCTTTGGATTTGTGGATTTGTTCGTGATCAAAATTCAATCTTTCTTGTTTCTTTTCAAAGCTTTCACACGTATATGTTATAAGCCTTCTATGCTTATTAGCTTATTGCTTGTTTTGGCTTATTTTATTTCGGATTCCATATAAGTTCTAGTTTTATAAAAGTTCCTTTCATAAAGTTCAAGACTTTTCGTTTCTAAAAGTTGTTAAATTTTAGCTTTTTGAGTTATTTAAAGTCCCGGTTAAAGTAGCTTATTGTGTATGCTTATTGAAATTTTTGCTTTGCACCAATTTCGGAACTGCATTCAGTCCATCGCAATACAAGGGTTACATTTATTCCGACGGTTTCTGCTCAGTATCGCAATAACCCAAGTGGGGTTTTACTTTGCGATAGATTGTTTCTTACCCCTTATTCCGATCTGGATTGCGATCGCTTATTGCGATCGCACATTCCGACGGGGTTTAAGGTTCCTGTTTAAGGCGAAACTCTGGCCATTTTTACTTTGCAACATTCCGAAAGTAAGTCATTGCGACAGAATTGTTTACGTTATTCCGATCAGACTTTCCGATCTACATCATTCCGATAAGAACTGCATTGCGACAGCTTGGTCTTTGAACATTCCGATAGTACCAAACATGGACATCCCGATGGTAGTTGTGATTACATTCCGATGCTTTTGATTTTCTTACATTCCGATAGAAATAATTTTCGATATTCCGATAGAACAAGTTTTTAAGCATTAATTCAATTTAGTTTTCAAAGTATTCGTCTAATCTTTTCTTTACATTTTCAAACGTTTACTTGTAATTTGTCAATTTAAGCTTTAATTTACTCAACGTCATTTACACTTAATCGTTATTAGTTTAAAAATAGATAAACAAACCAACAATTTTTTATTAACCAAGAACAAATCATTCCACTTAGAACTGAGATCAATTCGAGAGGATATCGAGAGAATCTAGAATCCATAGCAAAACTAAAGTATCAAATGGCGCCGCTGCCGGCTCTTCTCGTTAAGATCAACAGGTTTTTGTAAGAACTTGGATTTTGGGATCCGTTCACCGTGAACGTTACTTTTTCATAAAAATTTTCAAAAACACAAAAAAATATTAAATTTTCAAAAATCCTAAAAAAATTAAAAAACATAAAAACCAACAATATTTTTGCTTCGTTTTCGCCTTGTTAGTTCTTTTGCAGGTGTATGCGCACTCGATCAACGTCTTATCAAGAGCCCGAGCCTCTCGATAACTTAGACATGGCCGGTGTACAAAACAACAACATACCACCTCCAAACAACAATAATAACAACAATAACCCACCTTTCAACAACATGAATAATAACAACAACAATGAGCCTCTACCGGATAATCGGCCGATGATTGAACTTCTGCAAGATCATGTAGATGGCAACACTGATCCAATTGTTATACCAGCGATTGCAGCCAACAATTTTGAGCTCAAATCTGGCTTTATCCAGATGGTCTCTGCTCAACCATTCTTGGGGCGTACCATTGATGATCCACATGACCACATCAAGAGATTCTTGCAACTAACCAACACGGTCAAATTCAATGGTGTTCCACAAGAGGTAATCCGGCTACAACTTTTTCCCTTTTCTTTAGAGGGACAAGCCCGACATTGGCTTGCTAAGGAACCGCCACAGAGTATTCTCTCGTGGACGGATTTGGAGACCAAGTTTATCAATTACTTTTTCCCACCCTCTCGTACTACCGCTTTGCGGAATGAAATCATAAATTTTGAACAAAAGTACGATGAGTCGTTTAGTGAATCTTGGGACCGTTTCAAAGACCTTTTGAGAAAATGGCCACAACATGGTTTTACCAAAGTGCATCAAATTAACACTTTTTACAATGGTTTAAGCATGAATGACCAAGATTCACTAAACAGTGCCTCGGGGGGGGGGGGGGGGGGGGGGGTAATCTTTTGGCTAAGACTTCAAATGCTGCTTGGGATATCATTAAGAATAAGTCTCGTGTGCAAACCAAGAGTGTTAGGACCAATGTCGCTAGTGCTAGTACTAGTGACAGCGATAAGCGACTTGACAAAATCACTGTGCTTCTTGAATCGCTCGCTACCCAAACCGCCAACAACACCAACAGCATCAACACTAGAAACGCTAAAGACGCTCAAGTCAATGCTGTTAGCCAACCATGCCAGATATGCGGGGGTCCTCACTCTTACACCACTTGTACTGCCACCCAAGACTACCCTTCTGAAAATGTGAATGCAGCATATGACACCTATCCTCAACCTGCTTATCAAGCTAGACCTCAAGGTGACCGTAATTTGCTTAGCTACCGCTCCAACAACTACCTCTCACCACCCGGTTTTCCTCCAAACAACCCAAACCAACAACAAAACCTCAATCGCCCTCCTCAACAACAACAACAACCTCGCACACCATACATCCCACCTCACAAACAGCAACAACCACCTCAACGAAACAACCAAGTTTACCAGCAACTTGCTTATCAACCACCCACATACAATGCTCCTCCCAACCAACCCACCGCTCTACACCAAGAAGTGGAAACCTATATGAGGACTAACGATGTGATCGTGGGAAATCTTCAGCGGGAAGTGCTCAACTTGAAAGCAGACCTGGTCAAACAAGGGAATGATCTGAGAGCTGATATGAGAAACACGTTGGATAGCCAAACAAATGACTTGAAGAACATGATGGCTAGTTTCTTCCACGGTAATCAACCCTCTTCTTCGGGTACTCTTCCGAGTAACACCGTTGCGAATCCAAGAGGGGGGATGAAAGCAATCACCACTCGCAGTGGCAAAGGTACCAAGGAACCCGATCTTCCTATACCTCCACCGGTGGTTGTGACTAAGGAAAACGAGTCACCTGCTCCTATTCCTCATCCTTCTCCTTCCCCAATTTCTCCACCTCCTACTTCTACCCCTCCTCCACCCAAGGATGTGAGTGATTCTATTCTCTTGAAGCCTTCCTCTTCTTCCAATATACCTTATCCATCTAGGTTGAGGAAAGAGAAGCTCAAAAGCAAGGACGATATTCAGGTTTCAAACTTTCTTAAAATGTTTAAACAACTGAATTTCAATATCTCCTTCGCTGAGGCTCTCGCTCACATGCCTAAGTACGCGAAAATGTTTAAAGATCTTCTGAGCGACAAGGAAAAGCTTCTCGATATTGCCAACACCCAACTTAATGAGAATTGCTCTGCAGTGCTCTTAAGGAAATTGCCAACCAAGCTTGGTGATCCGGGTCGTTTCTTAATCCCTTGCAATTTCCCGGGAGTAGAGAATTACATGCCCCTAGCCGATCTAGGTGCCAGTATTAATCTAATGCCTCTAAGCGTTTGGAAGAAATTATCTCTCCCTGAGCTAGTCCCCACCAAAATGACTCTGGAATTAGCTAACCGTACGGTTGCTTATCCAGTGGGGATAGCCGAAGACGTCTTTGTAGGAGTCGACAAATTCACTTTTCCTGCTGATTTCGTCGTCGTCGACTACGAGATGGACCCTCGTGTTCCCTTGATCGTGGGTCGTCCATTCCTGAGGACCGGTCGCACTCTCATCGATGTTGAAGCCGGTGAGCTTATCATGAGAGTGGGTGACGATAAAATCGTCTTCAACATGGGAAAGTTGTCTAAACAACCTTATTCATACGAGAGTGTTAATTGTATTGACGTTCTTGATGAGGCTTGTGAAGAACACTTCAAAGATGCTTGTAAAAGTATTCCTACCTCTCTTCCCAATGTTGAAACCGTTTCCTCTATTGATTCATCACTGTCTCTATTTGGAGAAAGTGATTTGTTTTGGAACAATCTTGAAGCCACCATGGGAGATGTGAACTTAGCTAATGACGATTCTCCCACCGATGGGGATGAAGACATGCATTTCTTTGATAACCTTCTCAACGAAGACAACCTTTCTCCACCATCTCCCACGGTCATTGCTATCGATACTCCGACTTCGAATACGCCTCCCGTCGAAAATCCTCTGGATTTAGAGCTTAAGGAGTTGCCGCCCCATCTCGAGTATGTGTTCCTGGAAGAAGAGAATAAGTCGCCCGTCATTATCGCGAAGGATTTGAAAGATGAAGAGAAAACTCGCCTCATCGCCGTGCTTAAAGATCATAAGAAGGCTATTGCTTGGAAAATCACTGATATTCGCGGAATTGATCCTCACTTCTGCACACACAAAATTCTCATGGAGGACGACCTAAAGCCCACAATTCAAAGCCAACGAAGGGTGAATCCAAAAATACATGAAGTCATCAAAACAGAGGTTATCAAACTTCTTGATGCGGGTATGATTTACCCTATTTCGGATTCACCATGGGTTAGTCCAATCCATTGTGTGCCCAAGAAGGGCGGAATAACCATTGTTCCCAATGAACACAACGAGTTGATTTCCACTCGTCTCGTTACTGGGTGGAGAGTTTGTATAGACTACCGTAAACTCAATGATGCCACGAGAAAGGATCATTTCCCTATACCTTTTATGGACCAAATGCTTGAACGTTTAGCGGGTAATGAATATTACTGCTTTCTTGATGGTTTCTCGGGTTATTTCCAAATACCCATCGATCCCCAAGATCAAGAGAAGACTACATTCACTTGTCCCTATGGCACATTTGCTTACAAAAGAATGCCTTTTGGCTTATGCAATGCCCCCGGGACTTTCCAAAGGTGCATGTTAGCTATCTTCAATGACATGGTTGAACAAACCATGGAAGTCTTCATGGATGATTTCTCGGTCTTCGGGGATTCCTTCTCTTCTTGCCTTGCCAATTTGGAACGTATGCTCAAGCGGTGCGAAGACACTCGCCTTGTTCTGAATTGGGAAAAATGCCATATTATGGTAAAAGAAGGCATCGTGCTAGGACACAAAATTTCCAAAGCCGGTCTCGAAGTAGACCGTGCTAAAGTCGATGTTATCGCTAAGTTGCCTCCACCTTCAACTGTGAAGGGTGTGAGAAGTTTTCTGGGTCATGCGGGCTTCTACCGTCGATTCATCAAAGATTTTTCTCAAATCGCTCGCCCGATGACCCACCTCTTGGGAAAAGATACTCCTTTTATCTTTTCCAAAGAGTGTCTTGAAGCCTTCAACTCGCTTAAAGATAAGCTAACTAAGGCACCCGTCTTGGTTACCCCTAATTGGGAGCTTCCCTTTGAGTTGATGTGCGATGCTAGTGATTTTGCTATTGGAGCGGTTCTGGGACAAAGAGTGAACAAACACTTCCAACCAATCCATTACGCTAGCAAGACAATGACAAGGGCACAATTGCATTATACGACAACCGAAAAAGAGCTTTTAGCTGTTGTCTATGCCTTTGAAAAATTTCGCCCCTATCTTGTCCTTTCCACCACAATCGTTTACACCGATCATTCCGCGTTGAAGTACTTGTTGACAAAGCAAGATTCCAAACCAAGACTTCTTCGCTGGGTTTTGCTACTCCAAGAATTTAACATCGAAATTCGCGATAAAAAAAGAGCTGAAAACCTAGCCGCGGACCATCTCAGTAGACTTGAGGATCCTTACCAGGAGGATCATCCGAACAAAGAAATCAATGATTCTTTTCCCTTGGAGACCTTAATGTCTATCAACTCGACTGCTGATGAAACCCCGTGGTTTGCGGACATTGCAAACTACTTGGCGGGTGGAATTCTCGTTAACGGGTTAACATCCCAGAAAAAGAAGAAGTTCTTTAACGATATTAAGACTTACTTTTGGGATGACCCGTATCTATTCAAACAATGTGCTTATTTGATTATTCGCCGATGTGTTGATGGACCGGCAGCTTTGGAAATCCTTGATGCTTGCCACAAAGGACCCACCGGTGGTCACTTTGGTCCCAACTACACCGCCAAAAAAGTGTTTGACTCGGGATTTTATTGGCCCACCATCTATCGTGACGCTCACAATATGGTTAAACATTGTGATGCTTGCCAAAAACAAGGCAAGATCACTCATAAAGACGAGATGCCTCAAAATTTCATACAAGAATGTGAAATCTTTGATGTTTGGGGTATCGACTTTATGGGGCCATTCCCTTCATCTAAAGGAAACAAATACATCCTTGTAGCCGTTGACTACGTTTCAAAGTGGGTTGAAGCCAAAGCTTTACCTACTAATGATGCAAGGGTGTTTTGTAACTTTTTGAAATCGTTGTTCGCTAGATTCGGCGTTCCTCGTGCTATTATCAGTGACCGCGGGACTCATTTTTGCAACGATCAATTTGCAAGAGTCATGGCTAAGTATGGTGTCAATCACCGTCTGTCCACCGCCTATCATCCCCAAACCAATGGGCAAGCCGAGATATCCAACCGTGGATTGAAGCGAATTTTGGAGCGTACTGTGGGAGAGCATCGTGCTGCGTGGGCCGATAAGTTAGATGATGCTCTGTGGGCTTTTCGTACTGCTTATAAGACCCCGATCGGTTGTACACCGTATCGTCTTGTGTACGGGAAAGCATGCCACCTTCCTATCGAGCTGGAGCATAAGGCACACTGGGCCTTGAAGTGGGCTAACTTCGACATCAACAAAGCCGGGGATCATCGCAAGAGTCAGCTCAACAAACTCAACGAACTGAGGAATGAAGCTTATAAGAACTCGCTGATCTACAAAGAGAAGACGAAGATCCTTCATGACGTAAAAATCAAGAAGTGGGCTAACTCTCGGTTGAAGATCTTCTCTGGCAAGTTGAAGAGCCGCTGGTCTGGTCCATTCACCATCGCCAAAGTCTTTCCATATGGGACCATTGAGCTTTCTCAGCCAAATGGGCCCAATTTCAAGGTGAATGGCCAGCGTCTGAAGCTGTACTTTGGTGAGGACATCTCTCAGGAGATGACTCCATCCCTCACCACGTTCCCCATGAACTAATTTTGGGTCGAGTCAGGCTCGTGACTCGGTTATAAAAAACAAGCGCTCCTCGGGAGGCAACCCGAGTATCTATCCTTTTATGTTTTAACCTCCTAAGTGTAGGGGGACCTGTATAGGTGTTTGTATTTGTGTGGTGATGTGATTACAGGGATAAGTGCACTTTTGGAACCTTTGAAGAACCGTGCTCCCGTGTTCTCCGAAATTCGGTTCTATCTCTCAAATATCGTGATTCAATTTTCTTCATACTCACATTTGAAATTGATCACGTTAGTCGTCCCTTCCTTAACTTGAGTTAACCAACGTGTACAATGTCATAAGTGTAGGGGAGACTTTTCCCACATGCTTAAACATTGAGTACAATGTTTATCTTAAGTGTAGGGGGACTTCTATCGAAGTTTTAAGTGGACTTTTCCATTAAAATGCCTTCATTTAACTAGAAAATCCTATTTTTCAACATTTTTCAAATTTTTTATTAACTTTGGCCATTTAGTCGTAATTTTTAAATTTTTATCGTTGCTTTCATATGTATATATCCTGCAATAAAGTCAAAAATATTAATAAAGTGGTGTAGCTAGTTTAGAAGTCTTTGACATATTAGGCCCGTTGCGATTATTTTGACTCAACCCGAATAGACTTATCTAAGTTTATTCTAGCTAGTATCCTTAACCATGTAGACCTTAATTGGTTTATTAGGCTAAGTATCCACGAGTCTCATTACTTGAGATTTTAAATTGTGGATGACGAGAAATGATAGAGTCAATTATAAGTCGGTATTCTTGCGCAAGCTCACTTGGTGTAATTATGTGCCTATTCTCCCATCACTTGCTAATAAATTATCTGCAATAAGTAAGGTCGTACGATTTGAAAAGTTACTTAGCTTCTAGCCCAAGATCGTTTAAAAGTTGCTCGGTAATGATAAGAGTTCATAGCCAAGGCATAACTTATGAAGCGGGGCGCGAAGATTGGCGTGTCCGAAAAGGCCCTAACAAGGCATGAGGATTACATTTTATTGCTGAAGATCTAAAGTGATGTGAAAAGCATTATTCCCTAAATCAATATGAAGGATCAAGACTCACGACGAAAAGCAATCAACTCCCATAAAGATCATGGAGAAGTCTATCCGAAAAGACCCTAACAAGGTATGAGGATAAATAGATCCAAGTCCGAAAAGGAGGCGGATCGTTGTATCTCAAAATCCCGATTAGAGATTGAAGAAATAATCATGAAGTCGTGGTCAACAAAGTTGGAGTACCTCTCAAAAGTCTCCAAGTGAAGAAACTCTATTACGATGAGAAGACCATTATCTCAAGAACGTCTCTCAAGATACGAAGTATGAAGTACATGCCAAATATCGGCCCGAGAAAGGTCTCAAATCGCGAACCAAGTTATGCCAAGATATGAACTTTTTGACATCCCGAGAAGCAGTTTTAAGAGATTTTGTCCTTTAGCTAACTATTGATCAAATCGTCCTACTTTGCTTTCAGCCTAAATAAACTATCGAAATAAGTCCAAAAATGCATCTTCATGATCATTCTAAGACAAAAATAAAATATAAGAGATACACCTAGGAATAAGGGAGTTTAAGCATTTAATTAAGCCATGTGTGTAAGTGTGTGAATTGCTAACTTATAATAACAATGATCTCGTTTTAAGCTTAGTTTGGGGAACGTGAAACTTGAGGGTGATAAATCTTCGCAGCATCGAAGCCCTAATGTAAGTCCTCGATCTCTTTACAAGTTATTTCCACGTAGCTATGTTCTATCCTGTTGCTTACATTAAAGTTTTAATTTCTCTTAGTACTTTAATTTTTGTTTAGTAGTATTTTAATAAGGCCAAGGTTGATTGATTATGAGAAGAATGTAAAATTACTTTATCGCTAAGCGTTGCATGAGGGCATGGCAATGGTTAAGTGTAGGGGATTTGATAGGTGTGAAAACACCCATCCTTTTACCACTTATTTCTGGCTAAAACAAGACCAAAACACGTATTTAATATCATTTGTTTGGAATTATGCGTGGATTTTGTGTTTATTGTGTTTTTAGAGTCAACCGGGGGAATATTTAAGAAAACATGGGATTGCACGGGTTTTATCAAGGAAAAGACTCAAGACGAAGTCTATTTTCCAAGAGATGCAAAAGATTTGAAGTCATTGTGCCTATTTGAAGATTTATCTAAGAATAGAGCCAAAGATGGAAGATTCATATATGTCGAAGAACTCGAGTCTACTAAACAAAAGACTATAAGACGAGTTGGAATTATTCACCGACACTTCTCAAATCTAAGTCAGAAACGTGTACTTAAAGAAGCGTGAAGACTAAAAGAAGAAAGAAGAAAAGAAGCCCGATACCAAAGCCCATACACACGCCTATATAAAGGCCCTTACTTCACAAAAATCACCAACCAACCAACCAAGCCCAAGGCACTATAAATAGAGATCCCTTCACAACATTGGAGACTAGTTTTTCATTTCCAGTTTTTTCTTTCCTTTATTTTCGTAGGTAACCAACACCATTAAGGTGTTGGTGGTTTTTCATCTTTGTTAAATTCACAAATCTTGTAAGTTTTTAATCTTCCCTTTTTTTATTAAACCTTAATCATTCAATAGAATCTTTCATTTAATCTTATCCTTTCTTTTCTTGGTCATTCAAAGTTTTAAGTTTTATTTTGTTGAGTTTGATCTTCAAAAGTAAGTGGGTTTTGTGTTTTTGTTGATTTGGATTGATGTTTATCATTAGTAAATGATTAGTGGTTAAATTGGTTTAAGTTTTGGTTAAAAACTTGGTGGATTTTTGTTAAATTCGTGTTGTTATTGTTTTCCCTGTTCTTCGTCTTCAAGATTTTCCCAGATTCCGAGTGAAACAAATTTATTCCGGATGAAGGGTTAGTTAAAATATTCCGGATGAATTGAATTTATTCCGATTGAAGCCTTTTCTTAATTATTCCGAATGAGCAACAATTATTCCGAACGAAGCTTTTAGATTTTTTATTCCGGATGAAGTTTTCTTAGTTAAGTATTCCGAATCAGTGAATTATTCCGAATAAACCTTTTATTCCGAACCAAAGTTTTCTTTCTTTATTCCGAATCAAGCTTTTTATCATTTATTCCGAGTCAAGCAAAATATTTCGGATCAGCAAGGTATTCCGGATGAGCTTTATATTTTCCGAATAAAGGACTTATTCCGAATGGGTTTGATATTCCGAGTAAACAAGTATTCCGCATAAGTTATTCCGAATGAAGGGTATTGTTCAGTTATTCCGAACCAGCAGTTATTCCGAATGAAGCTTATGTTTTAATTATTCCGGATCAAGGAACATTCCGGATGAGCAAGGTATATTCCTAATAAAGGATATTCCGGATCAACGCAATTATTCCGGATCAAGGCTTTTTCACATTTATTCCGGATGAGCAAGTTTTCCACATGAACCATTTATTCCGGACGAGGCCAACTATTCCGGATCAGTTTTTCTTTTGAGTATTCCGAATCAGTAGTTTTGCAAGTAAGGGTATTTTACTGTTTTATTGTTTAATTTTAATTCATGCTTTATTTTATTAACTGCTTTTATTAGTTTGTTCTTTATCACTTCACGCATTTTATCCTTTTTAGTAGAATAGATAACCAACCCCTTTTTTTAGTAGCCAAGAACAACTATTCCACTTTAAACCGTGATCGATTCGAGAAGATACCGAGAAACGAACTTTCGACCTAGTAAAAACTTAGTATCAAATGGCGCCGCTGCCGGCTCTTTTCGTAAGGATTAACGGTTTTTTGTGAGAAATTGAATTTTGAGATCCGTTCACCGTGAACGCTACTTTTTCATTAAAAATTTTCAAAAATCCTAAAAAATATAAAATTTTCAAAAATACAAAAAAAATTAAAAAACATAAAAACCCAAAAAGATTTCTGCTTTGTTATTTCTTTTGCAGGTGCATGCGTACACGATCAACGTCTTATCCCGAGCCGAGACTCTCGATAACTTAGACATGGCCGGTGTACACAACAATAAGAATAATCCACCTCAAAACAACATGAATAACAACAACAATGAACCTCTACCGGACAATCGTCCGATGATCGAACTTTTGCAAGCACATGTAGAGGGCAACAACGATCCTATTGTCATACCCGCGATTGCAGCCAACAACTTTGAGCTCAAATTCGGTTTCATTCAAATGGTCTCTGCTCAACCATTCTTGGGGCGTACCATTGATGATCCTCATGACCACATCAAAAGGTTCCTTCAACTCACGAATACGGTCAAATTCAATGGGGTTCCACAAGAGGTAATCCGCTTACAACTTTTTCCTTTCTCCTTAAAGGGACAAGCCTGGCATTGGCTTGCAAAGGAACCGCCACAAAGTATTCTTACGTGGACGGACTTAGATACCAAATTCATAAACTACTTTTTCCCACCCTCTCGTACTACCGCTTTGCGGAATGAAATTATTAATTTTGAACAAAAGTACGATGAGACTTTTAATGAATCTTGGGACCGTTTTAAAGACCTTTTAAGAAAGTGCCCACAACATGGTTTTACAAAAGTGCACCAAATTAATACTTTATACAATGGTTTAAGCATGAATGACCAAGATTCACTAAATAGTGCCTCGGGGGGTAATATTTTGGTTAAGTCTTCTAATGCCGCTTGGGATAGTATTGAGAATAAGTCTAGAGTGCAAACCAAGAGTGTTCGGACCAATGCCGCTAGTGCTAGCACTAGTGACAACGACAAGAGAATTGACAAACTTACTTTGCTTATTGAATCGCTTGCTGTCCAAACTGCTAACAATACCAAAAGCATCAACACTCAAAACGCTCAGGTCAATGTTGTAAGCCAACCATGTGAAATATGCGGGGGTCCTCACTCTTACACTACTTGTACCTCCACCCAAGACTATCTTTGTGAGAATGTTAACGCAGCATACGGTACCTATCCTCCGGGAGGCTATCCAGCCCGCCCTCAAGGAGACCGTAACTTGCTAAGTTATCGTTCCATCAACTTTCTTTTCCCGTCCGGTTTTCCTCCAACCAATCAAAACCAACAACAAAACCTTAACCGAACCAACCAAAACCAACCTCGAGCACCTTACCAACCACCTCAAAGACAACCATATCCACCTCAAAATCCTACTCAAGTTTACCAACCCGCTCCTTACCAACCACCTGCTTATCAAGTACCTCCTCCTACTCAACCCACCATTTTCAACCACGAGGTCAAAACGTACATGCGGACGAATGATGTGTTGGTGAAGAATCTGCAGACCCAGATTATTAATTTGAAGGGCGATATGGTGAAACAAGGGAATGATCTTAGAGCCGATATGCGAAACTCTTTGAGTAGTCAAACGAATGACCTAAGGGATATGATGGCTGGTTTCTTCCAACGTAATCAACCCTCTTCTTCGGGTACTCTTCCGAGTAACACCGTTGCTAATCCAAGAGGGGAGATGAAAGCAATCACCACTCGCAATGGAAAAGGTACCAAGGAACCCGAGGTTCCTACACCTACACCGGTGATTGTGACAAAGGAAAACGAGTCCCCTATTCCTATTCCTCCACCTCTTACTTCCACCCCTCCACCACCCAAGGATGTGAGTGATCCTACAATCCCAAAGCTTTCATCTTCTTCCGATATACCTTATCCCTCAAGGTTGAGGAAAGAGAAGCTCAAAAGCAAGGACGATATTCAAGTTTTAAACTTTCTCAAAATGTTTAAACAATTGAATTTCAACATCTCCTTCGCTAAGGCTCTCGCTCACATGCCTAAATATGCGAAGATGTTTAAAGATCTTCTTAGTGACAAGGAAAAGCTTCTTGATATTGCTAATACCCAACTTAACGAGAATTGCTCCGCGGTTCTCTTAAGGAAATTGCCAACCAAACTTGGTGATCCGGGTCGCTTCTTAATCCCTTGCAACTTCCCGGGAGTAGAGAATTGCATGGCCCTAGCCGATCTAGGTGCTAGTATCAACTTAGTGCCTCTAAGCGTTTGGAAGCAATTATCTCTCCCTGAGCTAGTCCCCACCAAAATGACTTTGGAATTAGCTAACCGTACGGTTGCTTATCCAGTGGGGATAGCCGAAGACGTTTTCGTTGGCATCGACAAATTCACCTTTCCGGCGGATTTTGTTGTCGTTGACTACGAGATGGATCCTCGTGTTCCATTAATTGTTGGACGTCCATTCTTGAGGACCTGTCGCACTCTCGTCGATGTAGAAGCGGGTGAGCTTATCATGAGAGTTGGTGACGATCAAATTGTCTTCAACATGGGTAAGATTTCTAAACAGCCTTATTCATACGAGAGTGTTAATTGTATCGACGTTCTTGATGAGGCTTGTGAAGAACACTTTAAAGATGCTTGTAAAAGTAGTCTTACCTCTCTTCCCAATGTTGAGACCGTTGCCTCCCTTGCTCCATCACTAACTCCATTTGGAGAAAGTGATTTCCTTTTGACAGAATTTGAAGCAACTTTGGGAGATGTGAACTTACAATATGACGATTCTCCCACCGATTGGGGTGAAGACATTCGTACCATTGAGAAACTTCTCAATGAGGACTATATTTCTCCACCATCTCCCAAGGATATTGCTATCGATGAACCGAATTTGACTACGCCTTCCATCGAAAATCCTCCGGATTTAGAGCTTAAGGAATTACCGTCCCATCTCGAGTACGTGTTCCTTGAAGACAAGAAGAAGTCACCCGTCATCATCGCTAAGGACTTGAAAGAAGAAGAAAAATATCGCCTTATCGCCGTGCTTAAAGATCATAAGAAGGTAATTGCTTGGAAAATCTCCGATATCCGTGGAATTGATCCAAACTTTTGTACTCACAAAATTCTCATGGAAGATGACTTTAAACCCGCAATCCAAAGCCAAAGAAGGGTTAATCCTCGAATTCACGACGTCATCAAACAAGAGGTTATCAAACTTCTAGATGCCGGAATGATTTACCCTATTTCGGATTCGCCATGGGTAAGTCCCGTCCATTGTGTGCCAAAGAAAGGCGGAATAACCGTTGTTCCCAATGAACACAACAAGTTGATTCCTACTCGTCTCGTTACTGGGTGGATAGTTTGTATCGACTATCGCAAACTCAATGATGCCACGAGAAAAGATCACTTTCCTCTTCCTTTCATGGACCAAATGCTCGAGCGTCTAGCGGGTAATGATTACTGTTGCTTCTTAGACGGTTTCTCTGGGTATTTTCAAATTCCCATCGATCCTAAAGACCAAGAGAAAACCACATTCACTTGTCCCTACGGCACATTTGCTTACAAAAGAATGCCTTTTGGTTTATGCAATGCTCCTGGGACGTTCCAAAGGTGTATGATGGCTATCTTCCATGACATGGTTGAAGAAACTATGGAAGTCTTCATGGATGATTTCTCGGTTTATGGCGATTCTTTCTCTGCTTGCCTTGCCAATTTAGAACGTATGCTTAAGCGGTGTGAAGACACTCGCCTTGTTCTAAATTAGGAAAAATGCCATTTCATGGTAAAAGAGGGCATCGTGCTAGGACATAAAATCTCAAAAGCCGGTCTCGAAGTGGACCGTGCTAAAGTTGATGTCATAGCCAAATTACCTCCACCTTTAACCGTGAAGGGTGTGAGAAGTTTCCTCGGTCATGCGGGCTTCTACCGTCGATTCATAAAAGACTTTTCTAAAATCGCTCGCCCGATGACCCACCTCTTGGAAAAAGATACTCCTTTTATCTTTTCCAAAGAGTGTATTGAAGCCTTCAACCTTCTTAAGGATAAGCTAACTAAGGCACCGGTCTTGGTTACCCCTAATTGGGAGCAACCTTTCGAATTGATGTGCGATGCTAGCGACTTTGCTATTGGGGCAGTTTTGGGCCAAAGAGTGAATAAACACTTCCAACCAATCCATTATGCTAGCAAGACAATGACAGGGGCTCAATTGCATTACACGACAACCGAAAAAGAGCTTTTAGCTGTTGTCTATACTTTTGAAAAATTTCTCCCCTATCTTGTCCTTTCCACTACCATCGTGTACACGGACCATTCCGCGTTGAAGTACTT
This sequence comes from Glebionis coronaria, assembly GCA_025667525.1. Classification (NCBI taxonomy): domain Eukaryota; kingdom Viridiplantae; phylum Streptophyta; class Magnoliopsida; order Asterales; family Asteraceae; genus Glebionis; species Glebionis coronaria. The sequence goes on along the minus strand of CM046881.1, from coordinate 425,486,303 downwards.
GTTAACTAAACAAGATTCTAAGCCAAGACTTCTTCGCTGGGTTTTGCTACTTCAAGAATTTAGAATCGAAATTCGTGATAAGAAGGGAGCTGAAAACCTAGCCGCGGATCATCTCAGTAGACTTGAGGATCCTTATCAAGGGGATCATCCGAACAAAGAGATCAATGACTCTTTTCCCCTTGAGACCTTAATGTCTATCAACTCGAATTTTGATGAAACCCCGTGGTTTGCAGACATTGCAAACTACTTGGCGGGTGGAATTCTCATTGACGGGTTAACATCCCAACAAAAGAAAAAGTTCTTTAAAGATATTAAGACTTACTTTTGGGATGACCCGTATCTCTTTAAACAATGCGCTGACTTGATTATTCGCCAATGTGTTGATGGACCGGTTGCTTTAAACATTCTCGAAGCTTGCCACAAAGGACCCACCGGTGGTTACTTTGGTCCCAACTTCACTGCAAAGAAAGTGTTTGACTCGGGATTCTATTGGCCCTCCATTTATCGTAACGCTCACGAAATGGTGAAAAATTGTGATGCTTGCCAACGAAAAGGCAAGATCACACATAAAGATGAGATGCCTCAAAATTTCATACAAGAATGTGAAATCTTTGATGTATGGGGCATCGACTTTATGGGGCCATTCCCTTCATCTAAAGGAAACAAATACATCCTTGTAGCCGTTGACTACGTTTCTAAACGGGTTGAAGCCAAAGCTTTACCCACTAACGATGCAAGGGTGGTTTGTAACTTTTTGAAGCAGCTATTCGCTAGATTCGGTGTGCCTCGTGCCATTATTAGTGATCGCGGGACTCATTTTTGCAATGATCATTTCGCAAGAGTCATGGCTAAGTATGGTGTCAATCATCGTCTTTCCACCGCATACCACCCACAAACTAATGGCCATGCTGAAATCTCTAACCGAGGGTTAAAGCGAATTCATGAACGAACCGTGGGAGAGCATCGTGCCTCATGGGCCGATAAACTTGATGATGCTCTGTGGGCTTTTTGTACCGCATACAAGACTCCGATTGGTTGTACACCATATCGTCGCGTGTACGAAAAAGCATGCCACCTCCCCATTGAGTTGGAGCACAAGGCTTATTGGGCCTTGAAGTGGGCTAACTTCGACATCAACAAAGCCGGTGACCTACGCAAAATCCAACTCAATAAGCTTAATGAACTCAGGAATGAAGCTTATGAAAATTCCTTGATCTATAAGGAAAAGACTAAGCTCATTCATGACTCTAAGATTAAAAACCGAGAGTTCCAAGTTGGAGACAAAGTTTTACTCTTCAACTCTCGGTTGAAAATCTTTTCGGGCAAACTCAAATCTCGTTGGTCCGGCCCATTCACCATTGCCCAAATTTTTCCATATGGTACTCTCGAGCTCGCTCAACCTAATGGACCTAATTTTAAGGTGAATGGCCAACGAGTGAAGTTGTACTTTGGTGAGGACATCTCTCATGAGATGATTCCATCCCTCACCACGTTTCCCATGAACTAGTTTCGGGACCGAGTCAGGCTCGTGACTCGGTTATAAAAAACAAGCGCTCCTCGGGAGGCAACCCGAGTATCTATCCTTTTCCGTTTTACCTCCTAAGTGTAGGGGGACCTATATAGGTTGTTTGTGTTTGTGTGGTGATGTGATTACAGGGATGAATGTACTTTTGGAATCTTTGAAGAACCGTGCTCCCGTGTTATCCGCAATCCGGTTCTATCTCTCAACTATCGTGATTCAATTTTCTTCATACTCACATTTGAAACTGATCACGTTAGTTGTCTCCTCCTGAACTTGATTTAACCAACGTGCACAATGTCATAAGTGTAGGGGAGACTTTTCCCACATGCTTAAACATTGGGGACAATGTTTATATTAAGTGTAGGGGAGACTTCTATCGAAGTTTTAAGTGGACTTTTCTATTAAAATGCCTTAATTTAACCGGAAAATCATCTTTTTCAGCATTTTTCAAATTTTTAATTAACTTTGGCCATATTGTCGTAAATTTTTAAACTTTTATCGTTGCTTTCATATGTATATATCCCACAATAAAGTCAAAAATATTAATAAAGTGGTGTAGCTAGTTTAGAAGTCTTTGACATACGCCCGTTGCGATCATTTTGACTCAACCCGAATAGACTTATCCAAGTTTATTCTAGCAAGTAGCCTTAACCATGTAGACCTTAATTGGTTTATTAGGCTAAGCATCCACGAGTCTCATTACTTGAGATTTTAAATTGTGGAGAACGAGAAATGATAGAGTCAATTATAAGTCGGTATTCTTGCACAAGCACACTTGGTGTAATTATAAGCTTTTCCTCCCATCGCCTTAAATGAATAAATGCAATAAGTAAGGTCGTACGATTTTATTGAATAACTTAGCTTCTAGCCCAAGATCGTTTAAAAGTTGCTCGGTAATGATAAGAGTTCATAGCCAAGGCATAACTAATGAAGCGGGGCGTGAAGATTGGCGAGTCCGAAAAGGCCCTAACAAGGCATGAGGATTCCATTTTATTGCTAAAGATCCAAGGTGATGTGAAAAGCATTATTCCCAAAATCAATATGAAGGATCAAGACTCACGACGAAAAGCAATCAGCTCCCATAAAAATCATGGAGAAGTCTATCCGAAAAGACCCTAACAAGGTATGAGGATAAATAGATCCAAGTCCAAAAAGGAGGCGGATCATTGTATCTCAAAATCCCAAGTAACGATTGAAGAAATAATGATGAAGTCGTGGTCAACAAAGTTGGAGTATCCCTCAAAAGTCTCCAAGTGAAGAAACTCTATTAACGAAGAGAAGACCATTATCTCAAGAACGCCTCTCAAGATATGAAGTATGAAGTGCATGCCAAATATCGGCCCGAGAAAGGTCTCAAATCATGAAGCGAGTTATGCCAAGATATGAACTTTTTGAGGTCCCGAGAAGCAGTTTTAAGAGATTTTGTCCTTTAGCTAAATATTAATCAAATCGTCCTACTTTGCTTTCAGCCTAAATAAACTATCGCAATAAGTCCAAAAATGCATCTTCGTGATCATTCTAAGACAACAATAAAATATAAGAGATACACCTAGGAATAAGGGAGTTTAAGCATATAATTAAGCCATGTGTGTAAGTGTTTGTTTTGCTAACTTATAATAACAATGATCTCGTTTTTAAGCTTGGTTTGAGGAACGTAAAACTTGAGGGTGATAAATCTTCGCAGCACCGAAGCCCTAATGTAAGTCTTAGATCTCTTTGCGAGTTATTTCCATATTGCTATTTTCAAGTGAAAATGGTTTTCTATCCCTTTTGTTTCATTCAAGCTTTTATATATCTCTTTAGTAGTAGTGGTTATTGTTAATAAGGCCAAGGTTGATTGATTATGAGAAAAGTGTAAATTTGCTTTATCACTAAGCATTGCATGAGGGCATGGCAATGGTTAAGTGTAGGGGATTTGATAGGTGTGAAAACACCCATCCTTTTACCACTTATTTCTTGCTAAAACAAGACCAAAACGCGTATTTAATGTCATTTGTTTGGAATTATGCGTGGTTTGTGTGTTTGTTGTGTTTTCAGAGCCAACCGGATAAATATTAAAGAAAACATGGGATTGCACGGGTTTTATCAAAGAAAAAGACTAAAGACGAAGTCTATTGTCCAAGAGATGCAAAAGATTTGAAGTCAATGGGCCTATTTGAAGATTTATCGAAGAAAAGGACCAAAGATGGAAGATTTACATATGTCGAAAGAACTCAAGTCTATTAAACGAAGAAATTAAAAGACGAGTTAAATTTATTCATCGACAAATCCCGAATCAGAATCGAAAACGTCAACTTTACTGAAAGGACGAGAAGACAAAAAGAAAGGAAGAAAGCCCACTCACCAACCAAGCCCAAGGCACTATAAATAGAGATCCCTTCACAACATTGGAGACTAGTTTTTCATTTCCAGTTTTTTCTTTCCTTTATTTTCGTAGGTAACCAACACCATTAAGGTGTTGGTGGTTTTTCATCTTTGTTAAATTCACAAATCTTGTAAGTTTTTAATCTTCCCTTTTGTTTATTAAACCTTAATCATTCAATAGAATCTTTCATTTAATCTTATCCTTTCTTTTCTTGGTGATTCAAAGTTTTAAGTTTTATTTTGTTGAGTTTGATCTTCAAAAGTAAGTGGGTTTTGTGTTTTTGTTGATTTGGATTGATGTTTATCATTAGTAAATGATTAGTGGTTAAATTGGTTTAAGTTTTGGTTAAAAACTTGGTGGATTTTGGTTAAATTCGTGTTGTTATTGTTTTCCCTGTTCTTCGTCTTCAAGATTTTCCCAAATTCCGAATGAAACAAATTTATTCCGGATGAAGGGGTAGTTAAAATATTCCGGATGAATTGAATTTATTCCGATTGAAGCCTTTTCTTAATTATTCCGAATGAGCAACAATTATTCCGAACGAAGCTTTTAGATTTTTTATTCCGGATGAAGTTTTTTTAGTTAAGTATTCCGAATCAGTGAATTATTCCGAATAAACCTTTTATTCCGAACCAAAGTTTTCTTTCTTTATTCCGAATCAAGCTTTTTATCATTTATTCCGAGTCAAGTAAAATATTCCGGATCAGCAAGGTATTCCGGATGAGCTTTATATTTTTCCGAATAAAGGACTTATTTCGAATGGGTTTGATATTCCGAGTAAACAAGTATTCCGCATGAGTTATTTCGAATGAAGGGTATTGTTCAGTTATTCCGAACCAGCAGTTATTCCGAATGAAGCTTATGTTTTAATTATTCCGGATCAAGGAACATTCCGGATGAGCAAGGTATATTCCGAATAAAGGATATTCCGGATCAACGCAATTATTCCGGATCAAGGCTTTTTCACATTTATTCCGGATGAGCAAGTTTTCCACATGAACCATTTATTCCGGACGAGGCCAATTATTCCGGATCAGTTTTTCTTTTGAGTATTCCGAATCAGTAGTTTTGCAAGTAAGGGTATTTTACTGTTTTATTGTTTAATTTTAATTCATGCTTTATTTTATTAACTGCTTTTATTAGTTTGTTCTTTATCACTTCACGCATTTTATCCTTTTTAGTAGAATAGATAACCAACCCCTTTTTTTAGTAACCAAGAACAACTATTCCACTTTGAACCGTGATCGATTCGAGAAGATACCGAGAAACGAACTTTCAACCTAGTAAAATCTTTGTATCAATATTCAAAAATAAATAAATAGCCTGTATATTGTGATGGACTTACCTTGTAGCTATCAGGGTTTTCTTGTAGCAGCGGCGACAATGGGAACCTGTTGCTACTCTTTTATGTGTTCGGATCGGTGCTTTTCCATATCTCCAATGGTGGTTTTTGATCATGTTTGGCACCTAACTTGTTATGTGCGTGGAAGAGGATTAGTTCACCATATGTATAAGAATGTTGTGTAGAGTTGCATCCAATAGATGCATAATTTTCCGACTTTTTTAATTTCCTTACTTAGTTTGTAACTGTTTGAGGTCTGAGATATCTTGATTTAAACAGTAGTGGTGGTAGGGCTTCTAGATAACTTTGTAGGAGTACGCTGAATATCACAGGTTTTTTCATTGCTTCAAAAGCAGCCTTGTAGAATTGCTTTCTGGTAAATTATCTTGTCAGCCCATTTGACCTGTCAATATACTCTTGCATTGGTATGTTTCATGTATGTTGCTTCGTGCAATTTTTTCTTTGGCAAACGGCCTACACAGGGGGCACCTAACACCTTGGGTTTAACTCCTGGCTGCAAACAAATTCAAGGGTAGTAATTGATGAGATGATGAGATGATCCATAAAAATATAATCAGCCAATTGTTCTTGAGCCGAAAACACGCCACGTATGAGACCAGCGTAATTAGTCCAACGAAGATGGCAAATCTTTCCATGACATTATAGTCCGACAATTATGGTATTATCTGTCTAATATGTATTAAATTAATGAGAATCATCATCAAATTTTATCTATTCTTAGCTAACTGACTCGCTTAAACTTTAATCTCAATTTACCTAAAATATCAAAAAGTTATAGCTGGGGGTGTCACGCATTTGAATACACGTTAGAAAAACATTTGTTACATTTATCTTTGCTATCTTATATTTTTAACCCGTTTAAAAAAATAAAACAAAACCTGAGCCGAACCATACATCCGTAGATATCATAAAGAAAAGTTTACATATCCAGTATATGCTTCTACAGCTTTCTGGGCTTCTTCAACTATATAGTGAATATCAGAAACCCAAACCCTCTATATTATTGACTACCCTATTTTATTGACGACCTCAATTATATATCATCTACAGTTAATAAAATATATACACAAAATATTATTGCAATAGATTTATCTTATAATCAAACCCTTTGTTCCAAATAACGCCATATAAATTAATAACCAATGAAAAATTAAGAAGCACTAAATTAACACATAAACCTAACCAATAGAAAGATAAAGAAAAAGAATTTACAAATTTAAAGGTGCGAAATTAAAAAAAAACATTAAAGCTTCAGACGAATCATCCCTGCAAAAAGAAGAATCATCACTTTAACATCAACAGAACATATCATATGAAACAAATAAAAAAGAATTCGTCTAAATACATGGTTAGAATTACCTTTTTAATGGTATTGTATCGTAACAACCGCCCATATTTTTTTTATTGTAGGGTGATGGTGATAGAATCCGTCGGGTGGCTGGAGCTCTTTTTAGTGGTGGCGATTGAATTGGGCATGTGGCGGTGGGTTTGGGAGAAAAGAAAATAGATGGGTTAGGTGGTATGTTGCTTTTTGTTTGTGTTTTGTCCCAAAACAGTATATAGTAATAATAACATATCCAATATCCAGTAAAGATTGATTAACACAATTGAGGACACGAATGAGCGAGTAAAGCTACATGTCTAAAATATTTTCCCGCCAAAATAAGATAGTATGATTAAAATATTCACAAGCCTTCCCAAAACAGTATATAGCATGGTTCTAAAAGGCCCGCTAAGGCGCACCTTAAGGCACGCTAAAGCGTGAGGCGCGGCCTCCGTGCAACGCTACACGTTATGCTGCATGCCAATGGATAGACTTTAAGCGTGACGTGAAAAGGCACGCTAAGACATGAGGCATCATGAGGTTTTTGGATTCAACTTTGAAAAATGAATATTAATACATGTAATGATAACTTTATATATATATAATATTAAAATATGACAAAAATACAAAAATATTTTTATACGTTATATCCCCTTAAGTCACGCTTTAAAAACGTTGAGGTTTCGCCTTAGCCGCTAAGGCGTGTGGCTTGGACATGCCGCCACGTCACGCCTCACGCTATTTATAACCTTGGTATATAATAATAATTTGAGGTCACAGCATAACCAGTTAATGACTTTCTATCTCTTTATAATATGTACTTTTAATATAATAATTATTAAAGTGTCCTTCAACCGGTTGCAATCTCCGTAGATAAACATAACAAGACATGCATGAATGTTATTTGGGTGATGGACTAAACGCCACGACCGAAGGATATGCAGTTCCAATTTCCAAATATATATCAACTGTCAACACGCAATCAACAAACAAATGATTTGTTTCATGATATTTATATACTGTATAATTCGATGTCTAGATATGAGAAAAGTTATTTTGCATCCTTGTTTTTTGGTGGAAACCAAGGGACAAATCCCCACCCTTCATCTAGTTTTGATCTAATGGTAGAGATTAACCTAAGATTTAAAAAAACACGGAGGGGCCATTTTTGCCAAAATGTCCAAAAGTTGAAAAAATGGGCGGAGGTACCAAATTTGTAAATATGACGGAGTAATGAATTATCACTAGTGATATTTCACTAGCGAAAATCAATGAAATATCACTGTTAATAAAACAATGAGATATCACTGGGATATTATGTTAATGAAATATCAATGGTGATTTAATTGGTTTATCTCTAGTGATATTTCATTGTTTTTATCAGTAACGAAATATCACTTGTGATAACCAATTTTCGTCATATTTACAATTTAGTCCTTCCGCCGCTTTTTTGCAAATTTTGGACATTTTGGCAAAAATAGTCCCTCCGTGTTTTTTTTAATCTTAGGTAATGGATGGCTAGGATTAGTCCCTTGGATTCCAACAAAAAACAAGTTTCCAAAATAACCGGACTCGTCTAGATATATACATCTTTTTAGTACTTATTTATTTTATATAATAAAAACAAGGTTTTTTACAACCCTTTAAAGCACAAGAATTTAATGAATGAATTAAAAATATTTCTATAATAATCCAAGTGTACAAGTTTTGCAAGCACAAAGAATTAAAAAGCTCTTAAAAACATACCATAAATAAGTCTTAAAAATTCTGTGAAGAAAACATATGTATTGTGCTAGTGTCAATGCAAAAACGTGTTATAATTTTCAACATTAAAACCCCAATTAATACAAATAACACATTCCTTATTTAACCATTTTTTACAAATACAAATCACCAATCTTCCCTTACACGACTTCTTCCCCACCTATGTTTCAACTTATTTTGTTAACCTATTAAAACCCCAATTCACGATTAAAAAAAAACAATGTTTTCTCAAATCAGTTTGCGGTTCAACATCCAAAATCAAATCGTGCAATGATTCCGCAAAAAAAGAGTAGTTCCACTGATTCAAAAAGTTTGTTTCTATGGTTTTTGAATTATTATTGTCATGTTTTTTAATTTTCTTTTGATTAATTCCTTGCAAGAAAGTATTGTGTTTTGATTCAAATATATCATATAATAATTCTATTGACATATGTATGATTGTTGGCCCAACTTTTGATAGATGGATTCAAAAATAACTAAACATTTGTCTCTTGTGTGATTCCGTGGATAGATTAAAAAATAACTAATGTTATCTTTTTTTCTAAATGTTCTAATGTTGTCGTGAATACAGTTTTTGGTTAGCCATCACTAATCCTTTCGGAATAGGGTTATCAATAAAGCCGGTTTGTTGATATGTAAGTTACTATATAGATAGAATGAGTGTATTTCATCGATGTGGTCATGTGAATTAAACTAACAACAATAAATTTTTTTTGTAGATTTTGTCCCCAAGTTCGTGTATATGACAACATTGGCACCATTTTATTGACCCTTTTTGATGATGAGGCTCCGGCATTGGTGGATAGATCTGCTTATCGTCTATGTGATAAATACGAAAAGGTACGACGATATATAAAACTACATTATATTTTGAATGCACTTTTAGAGTGAATGCGTGTATGTCGTGTTGTTTTAATAAGATGCTATAATAATAATAGGGATGATGCCCCTGGAACTAAAGAGGAGCTCTGTAAAAGAGAATATGGTTCAATGTCTATTATGCGCTGCCATCTCCTTTGTTGGAAAATCTACAAGGTACGTCATGCTTTGATGTTACAATCCAATATAGATGTTACAAGATTTCTTTCATTAAGTCATTGTTTTACGTTGCTATTGTATGTACCTATGTTATTTACTTGCTGATGATGGTTGTTTCTAATGATTAAATGGTTACTTTGACAGGTTTTTACAAAGGTTTAAAGCATACTTCATTACATCCAGATCAAAAAACCATGGCTAAGGGAGATTCATGTCATAGTGAAATAACAAGAAAAGATAAGGTAATAAATCATATATAGACACCCGTTTCTAAAGAATTCTTTGTTGCCTACTAATGGATTAAAAGATGTTCGGATTTAAGTTCACTTGTGGCTATTTTGACAGCCTTTGTTATATTGTTGCATGACATGATCAGCTAACCTGAAGATCATGTAAAAGAGATATAAATTTGAATCAATACTTGGCAAGAAACTTTTGGATGGGCCAAAGTTATTTGTTAAGTTATCTAATTACCTATGTGTCTTTAAGTTGATAGACATTCTGTTGTGGCTTCGAAAGATCACCATATGCAAATAATGCACAAATCAGAAATGATGAAACAAGGCTTTCTACAAAGTCTGAGTTTTCATTTCTAAGGTATAACATGAGGTGTCCTTTGGGTTTTTTCATTTAATAATTGTCGAATATGGAGCATCATATTCCTAAGCCTGTTAAAGTAATTTTAATGTCTATAAACTGCAGGTATGTGTTTTGAGAACTGATTTTTCATAGAGCCAATAATAATCTTTTTGGGTAAATTGTTTTACCCCGGTAAACAAAGTCAATGCTAATTAATGATGAGCTGCAACTAATCAATGGAAACTTGGTAAGTACGAAAATGTCACAAATTCACAAACTTGGTAATTAACCCACCAGTAATTAGTCTAATAGGATATTTGATCTTATTTTTTATTTTACCAAAACGTTGCAAACTATATGTTGCCAAAGGAATTTAAGTCGAATTTAAAGGAAAAGGAACCTTTCATGAGGTTGTTTTTTCACTTCAACGCTTGAGATGTTGATTTGCTTTACTATTACGCTGGTGGTGTACATATTTTGCAGGTATAGGATTCTATAAACTACAACTATAAGCAGATTTCAAGCGATGCTCAAGCTTATGAGGTCTATGTAGCAGCTTGGACATTTTCTCAATGCTTATTAGAGTTGAAACACACTTTATAGATAATGGGTGAACTTTAGGAACTTTTTCATGGTTGGTAGAAATGCGCCTTTGATGTTCTGTTCATAAAATATTGATTTTCATTGATTTGGTGAAAGTTGCCTATACTCTACTAAAAGATCCACGATTTTTCTGTAGTTTATTTTGATAATCGATATCTTTAGAATTTTATATATTGTTTCTTTGTACATAAATTAATCTTTCCCCATTTTGGTTATTTCACTTCCTCAAGATACCATGCAAAAAATTACTTATATATTTAACTTATTCCATTCCATTAGAGCTTTGCTGAGTTATTGCTATAAGGGTATGTTAAGCTTACAATTTGTGTTCAAAACATTTAAAATATTACCTGAAATCGAGAATTACTTTGTCTGATAAACATATTCGCTTAAGATCATCATAAAATAGTCTATGTTAGCTTCATTTGGCAGGGTTAAACTTTCAGAATTTGGGTTGTACTTTTCACGTCCTGTTTTAGCAGATAGACAACTACACGTTGTGAGAGTTAAAACAAAATAGAAATTTGAAGGTTGTAATTTGTGATGAGGATGGTAATATTTCTAAAACTACAACTAACTTCGTTTTCAAATAAGTATTTTAAGATCTATGATCATGGTTCAATAAGTATGTACAATATACATATCACATGTTTTGTACCATATTTCAAATTTTAATTCTAATGAATCACATTCTACTTGTACTTATATTTTATATGGACTATTAGGTGTTAACGGAATGAACATTGACCGTAAACTTTTAACGATAGTGGCGAAATTTTTTTACTAATTTCGATTCAAATTTATTGTCTACTTTAATTATATTCGCATTAGCTCAACAAAATAAAAGTTCAAGTCACAGAGAATTTACCTATTTAGAATTTACCTATTCATAGAGTGATCCTATGATCGATACAGGATATAGACTATCTCTTCCGTCATTGATTAGCGCTCATATAAATCATTTGCTATTCAAACCCATCAAATTTGAAGACGAGGATACATGAACGTATATTGTTTTAATTGTTACAAACTCAATTGTTTAACGCATAATTAACTTTATTATCTAACAGTTTCTTTCAAATATTAATGAAACATGTTTATATTCGTTGTTTTCTTATTTGATCCACACATATAAATTGCTTCTTATAAAAATATATTTAAATAATCTCGTAATTTACGGGTCTTTAAGCTAGTGAATAAATAATTTACAAACACTTTAAATATACAATTCAATTCGATCTGTTCAAAATAAGTAATGAATCTAAGATCGTTGACTGATAAAAAGAATAGTATTATTAAGCAAGATGGATAATTCGAATGACAAATCCTTATTATTTAAAACCATGCTGAAAGACCAAGACTATTAGCAATAAGTTTATTATAGATATTGATATCACGAATTTTCCTAACATTGTTTTGCTTCAATTGTTTATTGAGAAAAGTTATTTTGGAGTCTTGTTTTTTGGTGGAAACTAAGGGACAAATCCCCACCCTTCATTTAGCTTTGATCTAAGGGTGGGGATTAATCTAAGATTTAATTTGTCAAAACCTATTTTTATGTCTAATTAAATAAAGTATTTTTTTAATAGTTCATTTTTCTTTCCTTTTTTCACACCAAACCACCGGCCACCTGCCACCAGTCACCATCACCAAACCAAACCACCATGCCACCAGTCACCATCACATTACCACCATGCCACCAGTCACCATCACCAAACCACCGGCCACCTGCGCATTTTCTTCAACTGACCACCACCGTCAGATCCATCCTGAAACCCTAACCACCACAATCACCTCCGTAGCAAACCCCTAAAAGTGATTGATTTTCTACTTGTTTTGTTCAAGATCTCTTGTTTGCTTCTCATAATCATCTATAATCATCATCGTCATCCTCATCTACCAAATGCCTCTGCCACGTCATCAAACCACCACAACCGTCCGACCAGATGGATAATGGAGATGTTGATGATGAAGTGTTTAATTGAATGAGGGATTTTGAGTGTTTTTCTTTCAGTTACGTTTATGAAGCACGTAGGTGAGGTAGACGGATGTTCACCGGATGTAGTGACGTTTCTGCAATGACAAGAATCGCTACACGTTACTGTGTAATATCATCAGTGATATTTTATCACCGATGATATTTTTATTATTTTATCACTAGTGAAGTATCACTAGTAATAAACCAATGAAATATCACGTTACTGTGTAATATCATCAGTGATAATTTATCACCGGTGATATTTTTATTGTTTTATCACTAGTGAAGTATCACTAGTAATAAACCAATGAAATATCACGTTACTGTGTAATATCATCGGTGATATTTTATCACCGGTGATATTTTTATTGTTTTATCACTAGTAATAAACCAATGAAATATCACGTTACTATATCACCGTTGATATTTTTTATTGTTTTATCACAATAAACCAATAAAATATCACGTTACTGTGTAATATCACCGGTGATATTTTATTGTTTTATCACTAGTGAAGTATCACTAGTAATAAACCAATGAAATATCACGTTACTGTGTAATATCATCGGTGATATCTTACCATCAGTGATATTTTTGTTGTTTATCACTAGTAATAAACCAATGGTATTGGGATGGAAGGTGGGGTTGATCTGAACTGCTGAGGGTGACCCATCTGCTGCTGCTATTGACCACCTTATCATCACCAATCAATTCTTCATCAGATTTCAAACACCTTATCATCACCAATCAAACACCTTCATCAGATTTCAAAGCACTTTCAACTTCAATTCTTCTTTTAGGCGTTTCATCAAACACCTTATCATCACCAATCAATGTTATGAATCGGTTTATTTTTAATCGATTTTTTTCAGGGATCGGTTGATTTAATGGTTATTTCTTCCATTTGTGTGTTTATTTCGCGATTTGCAAGGTTAATATGTGTAGATCTATGGATTTTTTTTGTTAAAGTTTGTTGTATAGAGAGGGTTTGATGTAGAGAGAGAGAATGTCTGTGAGATTTTTATTAGAAATGAAGGGTGGTTGAGATTTACAACATATTTTTCGTTTTGGTCCCTCAGTCTTCTTTTTATAAATTGGCAATTTTAGTCCCTCCGTGTTTTTATCATTTGATCTGGTCCCTCCTTATGGACGGCCCAGATTGAGCCCTTGGATTCCACCAAAAAAGAAGTTTCTTTAATAACCGGACTCATTGTTTATTAGTGTTTTGAAAGTATTCATACAACCTCCTGAAAAGGGAGGGATTTACCTGATTTGAGTCTGTGTGGCGGTGGGCTCAAACCCCGTCGATTAGTCGTCGGAAATCATGGTTACCAAAAAAAAAATAAAAAATAAAATCATCCCACCAATAGACATTGAAAAAGATATAATGTTATTTTTATTTTTTTGGTTTTAATGGAACTAGGATTGATGCCCGCGCGTTGCCGCGGGTTAGATATAGAAGATGATATAAACTTTTCATCAAATAAGAAAGATCTTAAATAAAGCCACTTTAAATTGTGACAAATAAGCGTCAATATTCTTTTAATACAAAGAACTAAGGCTGAGCATTTGGACCGTTAGACCGGACCGGACCGGATAACCGAACCGGACCGGACGGACCCGGACCGGACCGAGCAAATTCGGTCCGGTCTTTGGTCCGTGATTTTGGGACATTTCGGTCCTCGGTCCGGTCGGTCCGGTCCGGTCCGGTTCGGTCTTACCAAAAGTTCTTTTATTTTGCCTAATTTGGACCGGACCGGACCGACCCGGACCGGACCTGACCATTTCGGTCCGGTCTCGGTCCTGGATTTTGGACCAATTCGGTCCTCGGTCCGGTCCGGTTTTGGTCGGTCCGGTCCGGTCTGGGTCTGCCGCTCAGCCCTACAAAGAACCAAAACCAAACGAACGGGGAAGACTACACAGGACCATCAAACAAAAATGGACCAAAATTCTGTACCACCAATTGGACTACATACCACTTAACAAAAACATTACCAGACTTGGAACGACGATGGAAGTTGTAATTGTTCAGCAAATTGACAATACAAAAATTCGAACAGCAATCCTGCAGCAGCAATCCTGCAGCAGCAATCCTGCAGCAGCAACCTGCATCCAGACCGACAAACTCATCCTATCTGCGAGTATTGCATCCCTGTTTTCTTTCAAAAAACATGACACTATGTGAATTTAAAAATAAAAAAAAACTTTCGAGGCTGCTACTCCATAAACCATTAAATTATTTTTCTACTACCTTAACAATGTACTAATTCATATCAAGAACAGTCATTGAGATTACGACTTGGGTCCATACATGAGATATATCTTGCACTAATCCAACAAACAACATATTTGAAACGCTAGAAACTAACTTAACAACTACTTGAACGTAAGTGAAAGTGAGAATTAAACCATTGATGTTACTGTTAAGTCTCGATACATTGTCTTTCAGTAACGTGACCAAAACAAACGTGGTTTGATGAAGTTGATGACGTCCCAATAGTAACTGTCCAAACCGCAACAGGAACCAGTAAAACACCACATCAAGTCATCAACCACCTGCAAATGATAAACAAACATACTTAACGTTTCTTGTGAAGTTCAAACGAAAGAGAGATATCACATTGATGAGACAAACATACTTAAAAAGAAGGAAAGGAATAAGACACACTTGATAAATAACATAGCATCTATGCATTCAATTTGATGAGACAATGCAACCTGTGCATCTATACACAAAGACTACCCAAGGCAAAAAGAAACAACATAGTTTTGCAAAATACCAAAAGGGTAAATGATCTGTGCACCACCGATGTTGCAATTTGATGTTTTACATTACTATAACTTTGGTAATACAGGCAGGTATTTAAGATGACAAGCATAGAACTCAGATCACTGAACTTTAATAGACACTAAATTCGTTCTAATCAAAAGTTACTGTAATGGTGAAGGAAACTTCCATTAGATTTAAACAGAAGCACATGAGCTTCTGCGAACAATAAAATTACCAACATACTTAAAGGCTCGCTTCGCGCATTCGCGGTGCGATGGCGCACTTGATACAAACTTAGAAGCTAACGCAAATATTATACTTTTGAAATTGTAACTAACTAAACTACTTGCTGTGCTAGAAGCCATGTAATTAAAAATATAAAAAGGTAGGTTTGGTAATGGGTCATAATGGATCGGACTGACCCGTTACGTATATTTTTAGGCCAATAATCAAAGAAAGGTTTTGCGTGTTGGGTAATGCAAGTGTACAGACTCGAGATAACATAATCTTATTAACAATAATGATATTATAATTTAAGTTAAGAATAAACAAATCGAGGAGTGGTTGGAATGTACTTTTATTGACATTAGAAACTTGATACTAAATGTGTTCTAATGAAAAGTTACTATAATGGTGAAGGAAACTTCCATTAGATTTAAACAGAAGCACATGAGCTACTGCGAACAATAAAATTACCACACACTTCAAAGCTCGATCAACTAAGCAGCTAAGCCAAGAGATCAAGATACTTAATCGCATTTATATCAAAAGATTTACCTTCTGAACTGACGTTATTGAATGTTTCACTGGATTGCATTGCTTGTTGCGCCATGGCAGTGACAACCTTCGACATAAAAAAGAAACAAATGTAAAAAACATTAGCATACAATAGAATAAAAAACATGTCAATTGTCGCCTATAATGTATATAAAAACAAAAATATCTAAACATAGTAGAAGTGGGCAACATAAGGGACTCTAAAGTTAAGGCTTTCACTTCGCAAAACCTCGTTTAGGATAGCACGTGAAAATTCGTACAACAACGGCACATCCTGAAAAACCAACCTGAAATATATTAATACTCAAGTTGAATAGAGTTTATAAGAATAGCAACCGAAGTATGAGAACCAAGTAATCAAGGCTTTACGACGATCTACACTCATTTACCCAAAGAAACTTTATTATAGTTGATGTTAAAGAAGCAACTCTGAACGCATCATATGACAATCAGTATCATCCAAAATTATTACATCCATATAAACATAAGGTATGTTTTAAAGAACCGCCTAAAATATTGAAAGAAAAATAGATGGGATAAGATTTGGTGTTGAAAATATTGAAAAATTTAGAAAGGGGGAAAATGAACCGCTGAAAATTTACTTCAATATTTAGAAAGGGGGGAAATGAACCGCTCAAAATTTACATACATCAGTTCCCGGTTTATAATTGAGTACCGGGCTTTATAAGATAGATCCGTGTTTCTTTATACATAACAGGGCTTTATTATCTTTGCTTGGGCGGAAATCACTTATAAAGCCAGTTTTTCATATAAACAGGGCTTTCAAAGGGGGCTCTTTTCCATATTTTGTAGTAGTGATTAAGGCCATTTTTTATCAAGAGGGGGACCTGTCATATGAGTAGGTCAAGGGGGACCGTAATAGTACGCTAGTGGGATGCTAGTGGCAAGAGCAAGCTTATTACCTACTTTTAAACTCGACATGTATCTATAACTTGGTTAATTATACTAAAAAAACAACTGAGAATAAGAATAAAAGCTATACCTTTTTTTCGTTTTGTTTTTTATCGATTCAGGACTGATTATGACCTCAATGTCTTGGACAGTATACTCTTTCTTCTTGTCCGCATCATACCCTTTTGCGGTCTCATGTTATGCCCCATAGGATGCGTCGTCCTATCTTCTCGGTGTGATCCCAATTGGCAATGGGTTAAAAAAGAAGTTGGTGTCTTTTATATATTTATACAATATCGTTTCTACAATATGATATAATAAAATATACCTTTGCAAACATCGAAAAGCAATTTGGATTTGCAGGTTTGTGGCCAGTGCTGCATAATCAGCTATAAAAAAAATCAGGGAGTACACGTTTCCCATAATAAAAAACCGGTTACTGTATTAATCACATAAAAAATCATATTACTGGCTAATCTGCTTACTGTATACAATTGATTTTGTAACCGCTTACTGTATTAATCACATAAAAAACCGCTTACTGTATTGATTTTGTAAGCTGATTAGCCCCTAATCAATACCCATGTTACAAAATCATATTAATCACATAAAAAATTAAAAATACAAAAAAATCAAATTAATTACTTACATGTAATTGAGAATCAGGATTCTCATCTTTATTACTCATGTTCCTCGAATCACCTTGCACTGCATGATGATAAAGTGAGATCGAATACCCGATCAAAAATTGATCTGTGATATGTATTAGTAGATCTGTGAGTGAGAGAGAGAGAGAGAGAGATATATAGTAGATATGTGATAATGTATTATTTGTGAGAGAGATTTTGAGGAAGCCATACCTGAGACCCAATTGATATGAGAGAAAGATGATCTTCAAATGATAAAACTTAAAACGCATACACGATCCCATCAGATCTTCAAATGATAAAACAGAGAGATACAATGGTTCATATTTAGAGAGAGAAACCTGAGAGTATGGTAGACAGTAGACAAAAGGGTATGGGCTAACATGAGATCAACGGTTAGAAAAGGGTTTTGGTATCTATTTTGAACGGTGGATCTAATTTAGGATTCTCCTGATTGAATATAAGGGGTAATATATATCTTTTAATATTTTTCACCGAAAAATAAATAATTGTTGTTATTTCTGAAAATCATCAAAGGTCAAGGCTTACGTCTTCTTTGCTTAAAGGAAAACAAATTAAGGTTATGCATGGTCATGGTTGGCTCAAGCTTTTTAGAGATCGGCTAAAAAGGAAAGTCGTAAACTATAATTTTGTTTGATAAAAATGTATGCATAATACTTATGCATGTAATAAATGTGTTAATTTCTTATGCAAAATGATACAGTAGTAAAATCTATTATTGCTAGTGATAATCTAATTTTGATTTTTTAAAGCGACCTATACAATTGAAATTTGCTAAAAGTCTTCAACGACAATAGCAATGATGATATAATCTTGAGAATGACGTATAAATCGAAACTAATGAAAGTGATTGGATTATCACAACTTTCCAATTTGAAATCAAGGACGACGAGAATGAGAGGAAACCATATTTCCTTGAAAATTGTAATGCTCAACAATTTAGCATGGATGAAATCCTCTAACACCTTACGATTAAAAAATCACCACATGATTATTCTTTTGTTTCCAGTTCTTTAATTTAGCTTGTTTCTCCCTTAAGTTTTGCCCTATATATTACTCATTTGTAACTCTTGAGTTGATACTTCGACACACATTCACACAGTTCACAACTTACAATTATAGATCGAGTCACCCTTGAACCTTGATAAAACACAAATTATACGCTTGCTGGCATGCATCCATTCCAACATTATTGACGAATATTTGTATGGTTGTGCACATGTATGTTTTCCGACGTGTGATTGAAATAGTCATATAACTTGATGTTTGTCGTCGCAATCTCGTATAAAATTTTACCAGTTGCAAATATAATTGTATTATCATAACGTAGGAAATATGTTAGAACATGGTTGCTAATTTCGAATGGATTTTTCTTTGTTGGAAAACCGTTGCAATCTTTAGCTAGTAAGAAATCGTTTGCAATCTAAATTTGCATAGAGCATTTATGCTACGGTAGGATTAATCCGTCACAAATGGCCATATCCAATGGAATTTCAAGTATACAACGAATTCCTACCATAACATTAGTCCATTTGTCTTGTAGAGAAATGCATATCAAAGAAAAAGACATACAAAGAAAAAACAGCACATTATTTGTCACAACTATTGAATTGCAACTCTCAAAGATTTGACGTTGACACGTTTCTTATTTTTTAGGTTATAGATTTTGTGCAAGATTATATTCTGCTAAGGTTATATAGATCTTTTTCTAGCTTTTTGCTAGAGTATTTTTAATTCAATCATCCTTCCAAAAAAAAATTCTCCTAAAGTTTTGCTGTTTTGCTTCAAAGAATTTGATGTTTTCCAAGGTTGCTATGAAAGGTGTGGGTAAAGAAATATCAAAATATTTTTCTGATTTTCAGTTTGGAGTCGGAGTGTCGGGTGACGCTGAGGCTGTGTTACATAACGCTAATAGGGTGTTGAGCGAATACCATAATGACGAGTCTCTTGCAATGCTCACTGTGGACTTCTCAAATGCTTTTAACATTGTGGATAGATCGGCATTACTCCATGAGGTTAGGGTGAGGTATCCCTCTATTTCTTTGTGGGAGTATTTCTTATATGGACAGGCAGCGAGATTATATATTGGAGACACATATATTAGGTCTGCCACGGGGGTGCAACAAGGTGACCCATTGGGACCTCTTCTTTTCGCTCTTGTGTTACACCCGCTTATACATAATATCAGAGACAACTGTAAGCTTCTTCTTCATGCTTGGTATCTTGATGATGGAACCGTTATTTGAGAGTTAGAAGAGGTTACCAAGGTGTTAGACATTATAAAGGTGAATGGTCCAAGTTTGGGTCTTGAACTCAATATCAAGAAAACAGAGGTATTTTGGCCCTCATGCAATGGTGTGAATCTCCGTGATGGTTTGGTTCCTATGGACATTCGGAGGCCGTCTTCGAGTGTGAAGCTTCTTGGGGGAGCTGTTAGTAGAGATGCCAATTTTATTAGAGAGATGGCCATGAAGAGAGCCGCGAATGTTGTTGATTTGATGAGTCTTCTTCCACAGTTACATGACACGTAGAGTGAGCTCCTTTTACTTCGATCATGCATGGGTATTTCCAAACTCTTTTTTGGGTTAAGGACCTGCCAACCTGCACACATGGAGGATGCAGCCTTGTTCTTTGACAAGGGTTTACGCGGGTCAATCGAGAACATAGTGGTTTGTGGAGGGCCCTTCTTTGGAGACTTACAGTGGCGACTTGCTTCCATTCGTCTTGGCGGTTTGGGTTTGTACTCGGTAAAACAGGCCTCCTCATATGCTTTTGTGGCCTCGAGGGCCCAATCTTGGGTGTTACAAGATCACATCTTACGCGATAGTGGTATATGTGGTATGGATGATGATTATACTTCTGCTTTAGCTTGCCTACGTGATAAGATTCCAAGCTTTGATTCTAGTTGTTTCACTAATAAGAATACCGCCCCTTCTAAAACCCAACAAACATTGGCGACTACCCTTTTTAGTGAAATAGTCAAGGATATGGAGGTCCACTTTGACATGACTTTGAGGCAGACACCAGTTTTTGAGTGTTTACGCGTATCACATGCTCAGGATTTCCTACTAGCTATTCCTATAGACGGGCTCGGTTAACATATGTCACCAGTGGAATACCGTTCTATTCTTAAGTATCGCCTCATGATCCCATTATTTTCGGCCGATACAATATGCCCTGTTTGTCGCAAGGCATGTTTGGATTCTTTTGGGGAACATGCGGTTCATTGTAAAGAGCTCCCGGGCTTCAAGTATCGACATGATATGGTTAGGGACGTTCTTTTTGACATATGTAGACGTGCTGGTATCTCCGCCAAGAAAGAAGCACCTGTGAACTTCTTGACTGACCCGTTAGATGGAAGATCCACACTCAGAACGGCAGATATTTTGGTTTTTGGATGGGCTGGAGGAAAACATGTGTGTGTTGATCTGACCGGAGTTTCTCCTCTAGTGGGGTTGGGTAGCCGTTTTACAGCGGGTCAGGCTGCTTTGAAAGCCGCCTCATGCAAAGTGACAAAACACGAAAAATCATGCATTTAAAATCAGCACGTGTTTATTCCTTTTGCATTTGATACCTTCGGTGTCCTTGCACCTGAAGCGGTGAAGCTTCTGAAGAGAATTCAGCGCGTTATGAATAACAACGTTATGACACATAAGTCCATAGATGTGGTTTTTCATATAATTAGTTTCGCTATTCATATGCTTAGCTCAGTTGGCCACCAAGGTTCCACTAAATGGTTTCATTGGGGAAGGATTCCTGGAGGTCTTGGGTTCAAGACCTGCTAAGGGCCTTTCAGGCGAAGCGAATAAGGAGTCTAACATAACTAGGCGAAGGTTCGAAGAAGACATTCTTCCGCTTGGATGTCATTGCACGACTCGACCCACTAACCACTAACATTTGTCGTTCTAAAAAAAAAAATTAGTTTCCCTATTAAAAAGGGCTTGCAGCGCAGCTTGTTGCTCGCTTGCCTTCTACAGCTGTGTAATTAAATTTTTTGCAACTAAACAATTTGATAAAAAAATTGGTTGTAGAAGTTTGTTTTAGTCTCTCCACGGATTCCTAATTGTTTTTTACAGCTAAACGGAGTATATCCATGCCAGGTCAACGCTCTTCGAGTCTGCAGTCCTTGGATTTTGCTTAGTTGGTAACTAGTCTATTTTTCTTCAACTATATATGCAGATTAACACAAAACTTTTCAAGTCGTCTAAGAAGAGACAAAAAGGAGACAATTAAACTAACCAAAAGTTCGAACATATCAACGACAATGTGATATAATTTCAACTATTTAACAATTTATCAAAGACTTTATATACTTCTATATTAAGTTGATTATACCAGTCAATTCAAACATCGATAACGCATTAGCCTGAATTGTTTATACTACCATAAAATCTGTTTGTTAGAACAGATTTCACCAAATATGCTAGTCACATAAAATAGAACTGGATGTTGCAGTGTGTCAAATGAAAGATTAAACTATGCTCGGGAGTTTACGCGAGAATAATATTTGAAAATCAAACATTAAATCTTTGTTCGTTGTCATTTTTTTAGCTCAAGAGCTTAAGTTTGGCTTGATAAATATGTAGGCTTGAATTTGGCTTGATAGCTTGTCAAGCTTTAACAACTAAGGCTTGAGTTTGACTTGATAAAGCTTGATTAAAGTTTGAGCTTGACTTGAAAAGCTTAAATATGTATAAATTATTTTTTTAATAATTAAACTCATCAATAAAAACATATATATAAAGTAATACAAACAAAAACCATAACTCAAAATCAAATTCGATTCATTTAGCATTAATAAAACCAAAAATAATATAATCGTACAATTTTGATTTCAAAATGCGTTATGCGATCCAATGCGATTAAGGTCTCAAAGGTCATTGCGTGATGTGATTGTTAACGCAATTATGACACATTCGTGTTAAAAAGAGTACAATGAATATTTATACATATTTTATTTCATCAAGTACCAAGTAAATTTAATAAATTTATAAAAATAAAAAAATATTTAAAATATAATAGAGCTAAAATTATAAATTTAAACAAAGTTAAAAACTCTTTTAAAATATATTATTTATTTATGAAATAAACCATTCTAATTAAGTTAACACTCAATGACCATGAGTTGAGATCCCTAAAGACTCGTCATTTATCATAGATCCAATGGACACATCACGTCCATTCATCCCATTTTCAATCAACGGTCAAGATTAAAAAACAAATTCAACCCACCTCACTTATTTTTACACACAGTGGCATTATCAGAAAAACACCAACGGTTCACTCCTCAACCCCCCACTAACCACCACCACCACCACCAACCACCACCTCCACCAACCAACCACCACCGGCGATTAACCGTAAGTGTAACAAACCATTAAAATCATCATAAAAACACTCGATTTTCACCTTCTAACCAACATAAAAAAGACTAACCCTTAATAATTCGTAACCAGATGAATAATACGAGAAAAATGCGAATGTTAATCTGTTAAAGGAAGTCGATTTGGCTGTGAAGTTAATGTGAAAGAGACGAGCCCTGTATTTACATCAAGATTTAAACTTATGGATTGTTACTATTAGTAATACTAATACTATCTTGAAGATAAAAAGGGAATTCAGCAGCTGGTTCAATAGGTTTTGGGTTAGCCGGTTCTTTAATCTCGATAAGGTTGGATTATGGTGGCTGTATTTGTTGTGGGCGTATTTGTTGTGGGCGTATTTGTTGTGGGCGTAGGCTAACATGTGTAGTGGATCATCTCACCACATTTGTTGCAACAACATTCATGTCTGTCTAGTTATCACATTCATCATCTTTCCTCTTCTTAAGTTACCCTTGAGAATGATTTGGCACAACATTAATCTAGTCATTAAGCACTTTTTTGGCAAGTTTCATGTTCAAGTAATTTTTAATTTCATTGTGTGTTCGTCCTGGGACCCTTCAACAGTAAGTGGCCACTTTTTGTTTGATGTTCTTGTTGATATTTATAAACGAATAAGAATCATGTATGATTCCTTTCGAATCATGTGTGATTTCTTTCGAATCATGTAGATTCATTTCGAATCATGTATGATTCCTTTCGAATCATGCATTCTTGTGTTTTGAAGAACCGTGTTATTGAAGAGATTCCAGAGAAGTACATTTTAAGGCGTTGGAGAAGGGATTTGATACCGCTTTTATTAAGAAGAAACACAAGCAGATACGGAGAGAAGAACGAAACAATTCAGAGACTAACAAAACGAGGCTAACTTCCACATAGATGAGTGCTTGTTTTGGTTGAGTAAAGTCGCCTGACTCATGCATGAGTCATATAAATTTGCAAGTGTTAATAAACACTTGTAAATTTGATTGTTGTCATTTCTACACTTAATACAGTTTTATAAATATGTAAAAGTGTTTTTAACAGTTAAAACATATTATGAGTCATTATGACTCATGCATGAGTCATATAATTTTGCAAGTGTTTATAAACACTTGTACATTTGATTGTTGTCATTTCTACACTTAATACTTAAAATTGTTTTTTTATAGTTAATACATATTCTGAGTCATTATAATACATATTTTGTCATACTGACTCATACATGAGTCACATGATTCATGTATGAGTCACCTGACTCATGTATGAGTCACATGAGTCAAGTATGAGTCAAAGACACTTATGATTCTCAGACACCCAAAAACATACTACTATGATTTTTAAAACATACTACTTAAAATTATAAGTATGATTCTCAAACACTGAAAAACTATCAACGAAATTAAGTACTACTATTAGTTCTATTACAATATAACACTTTCCTTCTGCAGGCTTTGCTTGTTTCTTCTTAGCAGATGGTTTCTTGGCAGCTGCTTTCTCGATTACTTCTTTCTCAGCAGTTGGTTACTTCTTTGAGTCCAACAAAGTGTTGACATCACGGATCTCCTCACAATTGTCTTTAGCCATGACTTAGTACATAGTGGTTGATCCAATCAAGTTATTATCAAAGTAACAAAATGGGTAACCCATCACCCACTCCTTTGAGCTCAACAAAGTGTTTGACAACATCAAACCTAAATTACATACATATCAAGATTAATAACTTGTCAACACATAATAACATTTTGTCTGAAATTGAATGATGAATCCATTCAGGTGGTCAAAGGTAATAACACTAAATGAACTTAAATACAAATGTACATACTTAGCATGATAAAACAACTTGTAAAAGTCGTGCTTATTCCTGATATCACCCAGCAACCAGCAGGTACCCGCCATTTCTAGTCATATACTAAAGTCAAAGGTGTATTATAAAAGTGGATCGCCAAAACAAAACCTCAACTCTAGAAGTTAATTCAAGTGAATATTTAATCTGATTGCGTTATGGTTGATAGGCCACCTGGGGATCATATAAATAAAACCAGTTCTTTTGTAACAACTCCTATACTACCTTTAAGTAATCAAACAAACATAACAATCTTTGCTATATCCCAAAACAATAAACCAGTCATCCACTAAAGCAGCTTAATTCATTAATTAATATAGCAAACATATATGATTATTTTATATACATTAATAAGTGTAATGATTTGAAAACTTACAAGCAAAATAGGTGACCGATAAGTCTTATTCGAACCAAAAAAATCCCTCATTAACAATATGTCAAGCCTCATTCACAATCTCCTAATTCTACTCATTACTCATCATTTCCCTATCATTTTCAACAGCTAAACCTTTTAGTATATCCTCTTCACGACACTCCATTGAGTAACCGGAAGATGGGTTATCCAAAGCGGGTGAAGACGGAGGGATAACTCGAGTTAAAGGTGTGAAAAGAGAGTTAAAGATAGTGTAGCGGTGGTCAGGAAATGAATAAAAGATAAAAAGATGGGTTTAAGAGAGTGGATGAGGGTGTTACAGTGGTGAGAGAGTTGTGTGTGTGTGTGAGAGAGAGAGTTGGGATAGATGTGAAAATGAGGGTACGGGCTGAAGATTATTTCTTTTTTTCTTAGATAAAGTTGATTAATGTGAATCGTCAATCATTTTAGAAACGGAAGGACCAGATCTGTCCATCAGGTCTATACTAAAAAATGGGACTGTAATGAACTTTTGTTCAATGACCATAAGTTGCTTATATCATTCCATTATAAAAATACATTTTAATAAAGCTTGAAAAAACTTGATAAGAGTTCGAACCGAGCTATTAAAAGCTTGAGCTTGATTTTGATAATGTTTCAAGCTATTTTTTGGACTTGAGCTTGATAAACGCTTGGCTTGATCAAGTAAAGCTCGAACTCGAGCTCGAGTTGATTGATAAAAACTTAGCTTGATTGAAGCCCTACCCTTATCTCAGTCCATCAACGACACAAACAAACGTACATTTGAGCTTCATATCCATCATAAATGTCAAAGTCCATAAGAAAACAAACAAATCTTATGAATTAGAAATGAAAAAATAAAACTACTTCCTAGTAGGACTATCTATGCAGATATCAAACTGGTGAGTAAACACATTAAGTCGTAAATTTGAGCTTCATATCCATCATAAATGTCAAAATCATCGTATTCCAATACATGGCCTCCACCTGAAGAAGATGGATAATTGGACATGTCTTCGCCAGGAATGAACACCTCGTCCTCTTCTGAATCATCATCTGTGTTTAACACATATGTACTAGGCTTACTAGTTGAAGCCTTAAGACCCTCGTTTACTGTATTAACGTCGAGTACTTTCTCTTACTCCATATATACGTTTGTTCACGCAGTTGCTTAGTTGTTCAACATTAATTTTATCATTATGGTAACTATTAGCATTTGTCGAAGAACCAACTATGAAGGTGTGTTTGTATTAACTGGACTGATGGATATTTATTACAACCTGATCGTCAACTTTAGGTTTTTGGACAACACAGTAGTATACAAGGTTATATTTAGGTTTAAGAAACCCAATACCCTGAATTTGTCGATCCTTACCATCCTTCTTACACTTATCCTTCTTACGCGTGGCTTGCATAAGTCCTTTATCCTTCTTCACATCAGGTTTTACTGCTCGTGCTTTTTACAACAATTCGCATCCACATGATCAAAGATTTTAATATTGTGCACCGGAGGTGTCCACTCATATTCAATAGCAATGTTAACAATAAAACATCCTTCCCCATTCTCAATGTGGAATAACCACATCGACCGACTCCGTAAGCAATAGTTTGGTTGATATTTCTTTCAAGAAGTGAAGGAGGGAAAAACACACAGTGTATTGAACTGAATAATGAATTGTTACATACAAAGGAAAAGAAGTAGATTATTTATACTAGTGTTAGCAACTATATGACTACTATGAATATAGACTGAAACAAGTACACATCAGTTACATTTTATTGCAGTAAGCTAAACTAGCACTATGTAATAGCAGCATCTTATGAGGACTTCTTCTTTGTATAAATTAAACTGTATGAGCTTGCGTGTTGACTTGACTAGGAGCTTGTATATCCTCTTTATCCCCCCACAAGTTGGCATGGAGTAAGGATTACAAATGCCTAACTTGCCTAACTTGGACAAGCAGTTATAGTGAAGAACTCTGCTAAGGCCTTTGGTGAAGATGTCTGCCACTTGGGCTTTGGAAGGAACAAAAGTTGGAAGAATGGCACCTGCTTTAATTTTGTTTCTGACAAAGTGGCAGTCTATTTCTATGTGTTTGGTTCTGTATTGGGGTTATAAGCTAAAGCTATGGCAGAAGCATTGTCACAGAGAATGGGAATATGAGTGGGAGATGTGACATGAAGATCCTGAAGTAGACAAACTAACCAGTTTAGTTCACATGAGTTGTTAGCCAAAGCTCTATATTCTGCCTCTGTTGAAGATTTGGAAAACACTCCTTGTTTCTTGGATTGCCAAGAGATGAGACTCTGTCCTAAAAAGATGCCATACCCTAAAATTGATTTTCTTGAAAAAGAACGCTAGCCCAGTCACTATCACAGTAGGTGAGGAGACTTAGACTGTTATTTGCAGGAAAGAATAATCCTTGACCTGGACAAAGTCTTAAATATCTAAGAACTCTGAGTAGGGCAGTCGTGTGAGGGGATATGGGTTCCTTGAGAAATTGACTGAGTGTTTGTACAGCAAAAGAGATGGCTGGTCTGGTTATGATGAGGTAAATAAGTTTACCAACAAGAGTCCTGTAGAGAGTGGGACCAGGTAAAGGAAAGTCATCAGTTAAGTTGAGTTTGACATTGGGATCAATAGGTGTGGCATAGGGCTTGGAGTTTCCACAAGATCTCTAGCATAATCGGTACCCCCACAAATTTGAACATAAACTACTCGTGTGTCCATCCAATCTGATCAATCTACCCACTTTTGACATAATCAAGTTGAGTCCAACTCCCGAATAAGCTACTATTGGTACATTATGCATCTTTATCCAAAGAGGAACAATAGTAACGTTCTCTTTTTTTAGTAGTGTATTCAGTTTCCAATTGTTAAACATAATAGGTAACAACCTGATTCGCCTTGGGTCATCTTTAGTAACTTGCATCATACTCGTTTTAGATGCAAATTGTAAAAAAAACCCTGTTGTAGCATGACAGGTTTCAGTTCGTACTTAGCCCAGGCTAGTTGAACATAATTCTCAACCATTGGAAATGCCGACCGCTTCCCTATGAAATATCCATACAAACTATAAACAAATCTCGCGTTTATTTCATCCCCTGCAACCATAGGAATAGCTACAACACCTACAATAACATCATTGTTCTGGTCTAATAAACGCTTAGAAGTTGTAGGTGTTGTAGACAATACAAGTCTGTCTCCTATTAGGAAGAAGCAATTACGCCTTATTTAGACGAACACGCTTCCTCCATCCATCACCACAAAATGAACCTATTAGAGTTAGATCACTTTCCCAACACGTCCTGAAGTATCATATGACATAGGTGCATCATCCATGTTAACAACCTTATCGATCCGATCTACACCCTAACCATATGCAGTCTCCACGTTATCATTCACAAGTCGAGAACATATACGAGCAATCTAGGGTTTACCATCCTTGCCTAGATTAACTCGATTCATAAAACCACACAGCTTTTGATCAGTTTTCATTGCAACATTACCCTGCTTTTTAGTACCCGATTTCCGATTTAGAAACCGTTGTTCCATCTCTCCAACACCCACTACCAGTTATCAAAAATACAAACCATCAGAACATGTACGTACCAATACCCAAAACTAGGATCTTACAATACGAGCATAACCCTTAAAAAACATAGTCCTTCCCAAAAGAAACAATAGTGCACTTAATAGAGACAAGAGCGTACAACAATAAGCGCCAAAACTAATAAAAACATTTGAATCAAAACCGGAAAAGTAGGGAAAATAGATCACCTTATAGAAGAAACAATGAACCCAGGAAAATCCCAACAATTAAAGGTGATGAATCCTAAATCTTAATCTCATAACGAAACAAGAATTAGGTTACAAGAATCGCTAAAAGATTATAACAACCCTGTATTTTCAACAATGTACATTATTGCTACGATATATATAATAACCATTTTTCATGAGGAAATTTTTGCTTCATTTCATGTGAAAACTATGTAAAGTGTATTACATAGGTAAGTAAAGACACACACAACCACTCTAGCCAATTATATCAATGTTGCTTTTGAGCACACATTATAATATGTAAAGTATAGGATCTAAAATTAATATATTATCATATGATATGAATATAACATCACGTTAAATGAAGTACAGCTTAGTCAGATGGATGCATCCGGTTATAATCTCCATGTGTGGGAAGTCAGGAGTTCGACTCCTGCAATTCCCCATGTAAGGGATTTTCCCAGAATTGGCAGTCGGGTTCGAATCCCAGCGCAATGCCTTGAAACCCCTTAATGGGAAATTGGATGGCTAGCATGGGGGTTGATATTCTCTTCGTGATATGATTAAAATTAGGTTCGAGAGAATTGGTGCCTCGGTGGCACGCAAGATACCCCGTTGCACCAAACTGCTGTTAAAAAAAAGAACCTATTACATAAAATAACACCTCAAAACCCTAATTTCATGGAATATCTATATCTAAAACATAAGTAAAAACTTTCAAAGCAAGTGTATAAGATGAAATAGGATATATTTAAATATATTTTGCCTCCAAAAGTATAGTACAACTCTATTAAGCACAATGTACAATCCTTTAACGCATAATCTACAAAATCACCCTTTTCCCTCCATTTATCCTATAAACCTATACAACCATCATAACAAAGTGTACAAGTAAATATATCATAACATTTAGGATATATTTTCATTATAAATCATAGTGCAACTTTTTTAAGCACAATGTATAAGTCCTTTAAGCACGCATATTGAAATTAGGTATTTGTTTTTGTCTAAAACCACTTTAAACATGTACAATCTCTTAAACCAAGTTTAAAAACACCTTAAGCATAATTTATAATCACTAAGCACGCCCTAATAAATCCATAAACACTATATTAAACCTAAATTACAAAGTTCAAACCCTAATAAAACAAAAACCTTAATTCGACTAGGTTTTAAGCCCTAATCCTTTTCTAAACCTGATTAGCACCTAAACTAAGTTATAAAAACACTCAAACGGATCAACCACATACCCTAGGATCTCCATAAGCTTCTTGTAAGCTGCTTGAAGCCTCTATGTGATCCATAAAACTATTTTAAAGGCGTGTACCCTTAAGCTCTTCCACACCATCTAGACCTAAACCTAGCTTATAATACTTACTCCATAGATCACCTTAGTACCCCAATACTTGTTAGGATACCTCTCCATCAAATTTGTGCCTCCAAGGCTATTTTATGACTATAAATAGTCGTAGTACCCTAGCACTTCAATTCGTCTCACACACTTCTATCTATACCCAATTTCTGATATCAAATATCCATTAACTTCCTAAGAAGCTCCTAAGATCATTAGAAATCTCAAGTTAAGCTCCAATAAGCTCTTGAAGAAGTAGAAGTGAGTTCGCGGCCTAGAAACCCTAGAACCCCGTTTTTAGGTTTTATAAGTTATCCTCTTGTTCTATAAGCTATTTTACAGTTTATATATGTCCATTAAGCTTCTAATAAGCTCCCTTAATAAGGTAGACAGTTTGAAAATCTTTCCTAATGGTTTTATAAACAATTTGTGTCTTAAAAATATTAAAAAGGTATTTTACATAGAATAATAAGCTATAAACTACTTTAATAAGCTATAAGCTCCTAAAATCTATTATTTTGAAAAGCTAAAAGTTATATTTAAGATTCAGATTTCAAAAATATTAATTTCATAAGTTTTGGACTTAATATGAATTATTTTGAGCTAGATGGATATTTCTTGCCAAATCAGGAAAGATATAAACCATAGGGACTGGAAATGACATTTTCCTAATTTATAAACTGTAAGTACTGGTTTTTTTAAAGTTTAAAAACTAAAGGATAATTATTTTATATACTTAAAGGGTTAAATGTCTCATTTCTAAAACTATAAACTTGTGGGCTAAAAGTGTAATTAACCTAAACTATTAATATTCTTGGATTGAAAATGTAAATATCCTAAACTAATAAACTCCAAGGACCATTTTTGCAGTTTTCTAAACTTAAAGGTTTGATATTTATAAAGATATATAGTAAAAGGATATAAAGTGTCAGTTTGAAATACTTAAAGGCATAAAATGTAATGTTATATTATTTATGAAATACATTAAATTTATTTAATTATATAAAAATAATACATAAATTATTTACCTAACTTTATCATATACTAAGTTTTAAAGATATGCAATCTATTAATGTATCATGTTACTAGGGAGCTTCGTATGAAGAGTGTCATCTTGGTATTACGTTATGCCTAAGTTTGTTGAGTTTACGACTTAAAGTGCCCTGAATTCTCAAACGTTTACTGAATGGTATCTGAGTTATGATGGCCCAAACATTGGTGCAAATTATCATAATTATATAACCATAAGCTTAGTACTTTAAAACATTAAGATCATAGAGAACGTAAACTAAAGACTTGACATATTAACTCAAGTTGGTGTTGAAGTCATAAAATCCCTTAAACAAGGACAGTTCATAGCCTCACTTCTACTCGTTTATTATCATATCAACCCCTCAGGTGGGATATACGCTTTAAAACCGAATACAAGTGATTTATGAAATGTATGCTATTTAAGGTATAGATTATTGCATAAGTACCTTAAGCCATTTATTCTGAATATCATGAACCGTTAATCATCAAGATATGAGCACGACTATTATAAATAGATCTATAATGACGTGACATATCCTCGTTTGTAGTTACCGAGAAGGGTAAGAAAGCACACTTTATTTGTACTTATTTAAGGTTGCCTTGGCCGGTTTCCTTACTCGTTGAGGGTTGTGGATTCTCCTACTATCACTTCGGTGATTTGCGTCAGTATTGGTGTCATGAGCTTAGTGCAATAAGACTATTTTACCTGATAATTGCATTTGTTATAATTATCACTAACGGTGGTCGGTGGCGTACCCCACTGAAAATTATGCTTGTATTCAAATTGTTTATTAAACCTATGTATTTCACAACCATTGTGTTTACTTTTAAGCATATAAATCAGAGATTTGATCAGCCGGCACGGAGTGGCATTGGACACGAGGAAGTCCAAAACTAGTTATCATTCATATTTTGTATTAACTATGTATTCGGGGATCCTTGTTTTATACTACATAAAAACATCTGATATTGAATGATAACTTATATTTTATAATAGTCTCTTTTGAGTTGTTTCTGTTATTTTTGTTACTTACTATGAAGTAATTCCCTAAATTTAGCTTCCACCGATTTATCCAAAAACGTGGGTGTTACAAATTGGTATCAAGAGCCTAAGTTATAGAAAACGAAAGAGACTATAACTACTATAATTATTTTAGTCCTCCGTGACACTATATTATCCGGAGTATTTTGTAATAGATGGCTACAAATTTTTTATTATGATTTATACTTATTTTTAAAATCGGGTTGTTATAGATTTATGTCTTCCAGTATCTCTTCTTCCATCATCATCTCTAATGATGAGGCGGTTTTTCCAGAATACGCTACAAGTCTCCCAAAGGATTTATATGTTCCTGTTATGACTTTCTATGATGACCATATTTTCAAGTCTATTTTATAAATCATCAACACGTGCTGATAAATGCCAAATACTCCTAGTTCTCCTAAATCTCCAAATTCACCAAATAAATGTTTCCTTCCCGAAAATCTATTTTCGTCTCCAAAAGGATCTCGCGATGATATCTCTACCTTTGAGAAAGGTGAAAATTCACAAGCAGGACTCATCAAAAGACATGACTATCAAGTAAATGCCATTGCATTCCATTTTGATGAACTCTCACTAGAGCGCATCAGGATGATGGAGAGGAATATTCATGGTCTTGAAAAGTTTCGAGTTGCCATCCAAGAGAGTTTTAGAATACTCGAATGGGAAATAAGTGAATCACGCAACGAAAACATCAAACTACGAAAGAAACAACGAATTTATGAACAAGAGATTAAACGTATCAACCTCAAGAATACTAAATTGGAAGAAGAAATTACTAGTGTGAACCTCAATATGGAGATCCTGATAAATGAGCTCTAGGAAAATTACCAATCTAACATAAAATATTTCTTATATTTGATCAATAGACTGGAGAGGAAGGACCATGGAAGGTCCCAAAATCTGTCAAAGTTCTTACATTTGTAGTTTCCTAGTTTTGTATATATTTTTAGCTTTAGGTCTTTCTAGATTTGTATACATTTTCAGCTTTCTATTTTTATTTTAATCCCACCATAAACAATTAAAATTGGCCTATAAATATAAATAGACAATTCGTTGATAAATAAAAAGTTGTGCTTTCTGTTAAATTTGATCTCGTTTACTTTAAGTTACGATTATGCATATGTCATATCTGTACGAATCTACATATAATTCTACCTCAAATATGAATAATAATCATGATATTAGGTTTCCTACGCCTTTATCTATTTTCTTATCTCCGACAATCGAATAATCATCGTCATTTCTCTTATATTGTACAAAGTTATACCAAAGGATGTGTTTTTCCTTTGTTGAAATTTGTATCAAATAATCAATTATAAATTCTCATATCTTTTTACAATGCTTTGTGGTACAATTATATCATAATATCGATTCTTATCTTATATCGTCTCATTTATAGAATGGCACCCAAGCAAGCTCCCGCAGTTATGTCACAAGATGCTATAAGGCAACTCGTAGCCGATACTGTTACTACAACCTTAGAAGCACAGACTACTAATATGGCCAATGCAAACAAGAATGTTAAGCGAAAAAAAATCCTTTGGTAAGCAATGCAGTTACAAGGAATTTATGAGCTGCTAACCTTTTAACTTCAAAGGAACGGAAGGTGCAGTTGGTCTTACCCATTGTTCGAGCATACTAAATCGGTATTTTCTCGTAGCAATTGTACTGAAGATTTCAAGGTGAAGTTTGATACTAAAACTTTAATTGATGAACCACTATCCCGGTGGAACTCTCATGTTCAACCTATAAAGATAGAAGCAACTTATAAAACCCCTCTGTTCGAGTTCAAGAATATCTTAATCAAGAAATATTGTCCTCGAACTAAGATAAAGAATATGGGGGATGAGTTCTACCTTCTGATTGTGAAGGGAATTGATCTTAAAACCCACATCATAAGATTCAAGAATTGGCAATATTAGGTCCTACCATAATGCTAAATACTGAAAAGATTATGGAAGCCTTCATCGGCGGATTGCCTCGAAGTATTAAAGGAAATGCCATCGCTTCAAAGCCCCAAACTTTGTGATAAACCATTAACATAACCCAAAGGTTAATGGATTGGGTAATTAAGCAACTTTGTACAAGGAACCAATGATCCCAATCAAGATTTTGATGATAACTCAACCCTTACCCATAACATAAAAAGTTGTCCAGATCGTAACTGCAATAATAATTTCTACAATAACGACCGCTACAGTAATAATGATCAACAACTAAACCGAAGACAAGATACTGCCAAAGCCTATGGTGCTACCCCTACTAAGAACCGTGGTTATGCTAGAAACTTACCCCATTATACCAAATGTAATCGACATCACACATGACCTTGTATTAACAGGTGACAAGCTTGCAACAATTTAGGCCATCTCACTAGAGACTATAGAGGCAAATGACCAACTACTAGAAGTAACCGACTACCAATGCATATAATCCGCCATGCTTATGGAGAAAAAGGACATTATCAGAACTAGTGCATTAAAACTGATAATAAAACTCAAGGAAGAGTATATCTTCTAAGAAACAAGGGTGCTTAACAAGATCCTAACATAGTTATGGGTGCATTTCTTCTAAACCAACACTCAGCTCGAGTATCGTTTGATTCTAGAGCTGATAAGAGTTTCATATACATATCCCTTGCTTCTATGCTTAATATTCCACCTATTACTATAGTTACTATCTCTAATATAGAAATGGCTGATGGAAATCTAATAAGCACTAATATCGCTATTCGAGGTTGTACTATAATTTTATTAAAGCATCCTTTTGAATCGATCTTATGCTGATTAAGCTCGGTTGTTTTGACGTTGTTATTGGAATGGAATCGTTATCCAAAAACCATGCCAAAATTCTATGTGACGAGAAAGTTTTCCATATTACAACGACGGGGAAACTTTATGTAAGTTTTACACAAACTTATATTCGGTGGTCTTGGAGAATCAAACCATATGGTTGCCATTTCTAGAGAAAGAAAGTAGAACGAAAAACTATGTGTGTGTAGAAAGAGAAAATTAAATAGAAAAGTGAAAGGAAAACAAGAGTCTAACCCCTTCTTGGAAGCCTTGGAGGGGTATTATAGCCCATACGCATCTAAACTATACAAAGTTGCCTAAGCGTGTGACCCCTTATGCCCACGTACTTTCAGCCATATAAAATACTAACTATGACTTACGCACATCCCAACAAATCTTTCGTTTCGGAAGGAACTAATCCATAAGGTGCACGGGCTATAGGTACAAATCCGAGAATTAAAATTGATTTGAAATTCTGTTTGACGAACAAGAGGGAGGTCATGTAAATCTTTAGGAAAAAATTACAAGAATTCTCTAACTACAAGTATATCTTCCATTCGCTTTTCGTCAGACTTCTGATCCATCACTTGCGCTACGTAGACTTGACATTCTCGGTATATATATTTACGTTTTTATGAAATGTAAGTTTTGTACAAACTCATATCCAGTGGTCTTGGAGAACCAAACCATATGATTGCCATTTCTAGAAAGATAAAGTAGAGAGAGAAACTATGTGTGTGTATAAGGAGAAAATAAAACAGAAAAGTGAAAGAAATACAAGAGTCTCAACCCCTCTTTGGAAGCCTTAGAG
Organism: Glebionis coronaria; assembly: GCA_025667525.1. Classification (NCBI taxonomy): domain Eukaryota; kingdom Viridiplantae; phylum Streptophyta; class Magnoliopsida; order Asterales; family Asteraceae; genus Glebionis; species Glebionis coronaria. The sequence goes on along the minus strand of CM046881.1, from coordinate 425,450,249 downwards.
GGTTATTTATAGCCCATACACATCTAACCTGTACATAGTTGCCTATCTAGTCCATGCGTATGTCGCTATGATAAACAAAGGTAATTGCATAATGTTGTCACATAAAGTAAATTTCTAACAATCTTCCATCATGGAATGACATGCAGAATTACTTACAATAAATTTCTAACAAGTACATAATGATTAAGAAAAAGAGCTTCTTTGAAGCTTCTAATGCCGATGATGTCTTCTGATGCCTTTCACTTAAAGTCTGCACCCCAAATTGAATGATATTTGTGGTACCTTGCAGAAAACATATTCTAATAGGCACAAACTAAGTAATTCATACACCTCTGGTTAATGAGAAGCTTCTGAACTAACTTCCTCTAATTCGTGTCACATATTTTTTATGTAGAAATTATAGTAGCTTCCCCCCCCCCCCCAAACTGAAAATCCTACTGAGTAGTTTCAAAGCTTTTTTTCAAGCTTAGGAAAAATAAGTGCACAACAAAATTAGTAGGATACCACATCAAATAATATTGCTACTTTAAGAATAAGTTTAGTTAGTGATTGTTAGGGAACCATCAAGTAGATCAACAACGTATCTTCTCACGCTTGAATAATTGTTATCACGTTTCTTCTCATTGGAAGTTCAAGTAATGCATACTAGAAAGAATCAAGACATTTCTTCCCCTACGTAGTTAAAGAAATACAACCGGTCCCAATTTATGAAGCCCAAAAAACTGAAGTACACACATTATCCCATTCCTGAGGTCGAGATCGTAAAACCAGTGTTAATTAAGTCTCGAAAATGCACATTTCTTCTTCCGAAGATACACCAGAGTCAATTAAGTCCTGGAAATGCATATTTCTGTTGGGATGTGCCTAAGTTATAGATTGTATTTAATATGACTGAAAGTGCGTGAGCCTAGGGGGTCACACACTTAGACATCGAAACTATCTTTTATTAAAGATATATAATAAATATGGCTATATTTATTGTGTTTTTTAATTTGATAAGTTAATACTTAACCGTTGTTTGTTAATAAGTTAGAAGGTTTAACGAGGATTAATTAATAAGACTTTCTACTTTAAGGTATATATTGTAATTACATTATTAAGTAAAATAGAAAGTCAAAAAGTCAAACCAAACACCCCCATGGTGATGGTCGACCGATTATAGGCAAGGAAAAAGGATGAAAAGATTTTAAGTCTGGAAGGTTTATTACTTGGAGGTTAAGTTGTAATCTATTCCATAAATAAACCTAAGTATCGCCTATATAAACAAAGGGACGTGATTCATTATTTGTAATTAAACCAAACTTTTCCTTCCCCTTTTCTCTTTGTAGTCGACGACCAACAAGGACCCAAAAGGGTTTTTAGGGTTTGATTTTTATTAAGTATTTGCTTAATCAAGATCTAGAAATCGAAGATGATTGATTGAGGTGTTGTGTGGACTAAGCTTGGAGAAGATCTAATTTAATCTTAGGGTTTTTGGTGATCGGTTTTGGTGTATTAGAATTAGGGTTTGGTTGGTGGATTGGTTTTTGGTTACTTGATCATCCGTTCTTGGACTTAAGGTATGCATTCTTTATCTTTACGTTAATTACATTATGTGCATAGTTAATCGATCCTATCCGCTGCTTTTTACTCTTATTGCATGAATATTTGATTCATATGATTGTTAAATTCCAACAGTGGCATCACGAGACAAATCTCTGGCATGTAATTACATAAAAAAACGCCTAAAACATGTGCAAAAAGTATTTTTTTTCTTGCTTGATTGGTTATGATTTAATTTAAGATCATTAAAGTATTTATATATATGTTATTAGATCCATAATATTCTGTAAAAAATAAGGTTGCATGCTTTTTAGGATTATAGCAAACGTTAGTTACAACTTCGTGCGCACTTTACGTGTTTTCCGATATGTTATGCATGTTTAAATTGTTTAAATCCATGAACCATGATTTATAAATTATTTAAATACATGATTTGATGCTTAACATGTATTGGGATTTCTTTGTGATAAGAATACGCTAATTGGAGTTGCATGCTTAAGAAGAGTTTTATAAAATTGTTTTAGGGTTGCGATTTTGACACCCGAACAGAAAATAATTTTTATAAAATTATTTGTACACTTTCATGGTCTGATTCCCTTATGAAAAGTAAAAACTCGATTCTGCACAAATTTCTAGTTTTAGCCGAAAGCTGGGAAAGATTTCTTCCTGCTCGTTTTTTGCTTGCAAAACATAAGCAGAATAAAATTAGAAAATTGGATTTTTGATTTACTAAAATTTAGTGCCTTAAACAAGTTATTTTTGGAAAATATCTTCCCTTATTATAGTTTATATGTGATATATTAGTTTAGTTTATTGTCTTACTTAATTTGTTTGATTTATTGCTATAATTGTTATATGATATAAATGCAAAAGACTTTCAAGAATTAAACCGGACTAAATAGGGTAAGTGAATATTTGGTCTTTGACTAAATATTTAATTACTATAGAACTATATGAAAAACTATCTTTTATTCGATATCTATAAAGCTTTAGTTAGATCATACTAGAATAGAAAACGCGGATCTCGTAAAGATTTCCGAAAGAAGAAGGGCGCTTAACTAGCTTCTACAGCTGGCCAGCTTCTCCGGTTCTTTTCTGTGTATCTTCTAAGACGCCATAGATCGAATGTCACCATAGCAATGTTTGTTTGAGTTTTCCATTGGTTCTAGTAAGAGATGTGAGGAAAACCTGATCGAACAAACCTATGAGACTTTATAAAGATTAGTATAACGTTTTTAAAACAATTGGTAGCTCAGTTTTGGATTACCGGTGGATTCATGAAACCGAGTTAAAAATATGGAAATTCGTTGTTTTAGAAACTTGTTATAAAATGAAGTATTACATGTTTTCCTTTTATACGAATTTTTGTCATGATTTTCAAAAATTATTAATACCCACTTAGGTAATTTTGTACTAACCAAGTTATTAGTCACTTGTATTGGTTATGTCATCAAAGACGGTCTTAAGACTTGACCAATACGACGCACCATAATAACCCAAGGGTCAGACCAGAAGGCTATAAATCCGCTGATTGATATTGGACGACTTACGTTGTGTACGTTTGGTCAGGCCTTTTGCACAAAGTACAAGATGAGGCAAACATGACGTGACTACGTGTATACTAGATATTGTAGTCACGACCTCATTGTGGCTAAGAGTTGCACCGGTGGAAATTATCATTCGATGATTACCTTCTGAATTATTTCGTCTCTTGTAGATCAATTGCATTGATGGAATAAGTTCAAGTTGGGTCTTAGGCACTTGATAATAGTAATTGTTTTCATGGGTAGTTAACTTTATGAGAGACATAATTGTTGAAAATACTAATATTTTCTGAACTTTTTTTGTAGATGGTTACTGCCCAAAACAAGGAGTCTACACTAAGGTCAAACTTATTCAAGGATAAGTTGATTAGATCAAACTTCTCCGTATGATACCGAAACATAAGAATTTGTCTAAGGGCTGAAGACCGAATGAGTTATCTGGATAAACCTATGATTCCAGCTCCTGAGGAAAGTGTTGAGCCTGACGTTCGTGAAGCATACAATGCGATGTTTAAAGAAAAAAGAGGCGTGGCATGTCTCATGTTAGCATAGATGTCTCCAGAATTACAAATAATGCTGGAGAATCTCAAAGCTTATGAGATGATCACTAAACTCAAAACTATGTTTCAGGAAAAAGCTACACAAGAGCTTTTTTATACCACTAAAGCATTTCATGCTTGTAGGCAGGAGATTGGACAATCCGTTAGCACACATCTTTTCAAAATGAAGGGATATTTGGATACATTAGAAATCCTAGGCTATCTCATGCCACAAGAACTTGTCGTGAGTTATATTTTGAATTCTCTCAACAAGGATTATGAATCACTTGTGAAAAATTATGTTTTGCATAGCATGGGGAAGACATTAGTAGAGCTACATGATATGATAAAGTCACATGAGAAAAGGATTCCAAAGAAGCTTGAAACGCCTGCTGTAATGACTATTAGGGAAGGGCAGATCCAAAAAGACAAGGGTAAGAAACCGCAAGGGGGTAAAGGAAATTCTGCTATAAAGGATAAGTCAAATTATCGGACAAAGGAATAGAGTGTTACCACTGCAAAGAGGTAGGACACTAGAAAACAAACTGCCTAAAGATCTCGCTGAGGTGAAGAAACGCAAGAATGCTAGCGGAGCTAGTACCTCAGGTATCTTTGTTATAGAGCATTATGATATATCTAAAAGTAAGACGATGGTATGTGATACGGGTTGTGGAACTCATATTTGTAATACATCGTAGGGAATTAAACATAGCATGAAATTAAAGAAAGGAGCTTTGAGCTTGTATGTAGGCAACGGGATGCATGTAAACGTCAAAGCGATTGATCAATTGGATTTGGCACTTCCTAATGGACTAGTTATTACTTTGAATAATTGTCATTTTGCACCTACTATTGTTAGATTTGTTGTTTCAGTTTCTAGATTAATGGAAGACGGTTTTATTAATGTTATTATGAATAATGCTATTTCTATTTTCAAAGACAATATACTTTATTTTAATACAATACCACGTGATGGCATTTTTGAAATTGATTGTCTTAATCTTAATGGTTCTATATACAATGTTTGCAGGAAAAGAGCCAAACATGCGATGTTGGACTCGACCTATCTATGGCATTGTCGCCTTGGTCATGCAAACAATAAACGCATAGAGAAACTTCAACGTGATGGAATTTTGAATCACACCGACGTTGATTCTTTCAATGAAAAATGAAAGTCTTGTGTGTATGGGAATATGAAGCGTAAGCCTTTCACACATGTGGTCGAAAGAGCTAAAGATCTTTTAGGACTCATTCATACGGATGTTTGTGGACCCTTTAGAATCGTGTCTATAGAATAAGCTAGCTACTTCATTACATTCATGTATGATTACATCCGTTATGGTTATGTTTACCCCGTGAAACATAAACATGAAGTATTTGAAACATTCAAGGATTTTCAAAATGAAGTGGAAAACAAACTCGGCAAGAAAATCAAGGCTATTTGATCCGATCGAGGAGCCGAATATATGAGTTTTGAGTTTGTGTAACATTTGAAGAAATGTGGCATTATGTCACGTCTCACACCTCCCTACACGCCCCAAAATAACGGTGTGTCGAAAAGGAGGAATAGAACTCTATTAGATATGGTTCGTTCCATGATGAACTCAACTACTCTACCAAAGTCCTTTTGGGGTTATGCTTTAGAGTCTGCTGCACGCATTCTCAATATGATTCCAACCAAGAAGGTCGATAAGACACCATATGAGGTATGCTATGGGAAAGCTCCCAAGTTGTCTTATTTGAGGGTTTAGGGTTATGAGGCACACTCGTGAAGTGAGATGTGCATGGAAAATTGGACCCCAGATCAATTAAGTTCATTTTCTTAGGATACCTAAAAGAGACGATGGGCTACTACTTCTACTATCCACATGAGAACAAAATATTTTTTGCTCGAAACACTGAGTTCTTTGAAACAAGTTTCATAGATCGAGAAGCAAGTGGGAGTACTCCACTGCTTGGAGCAAGTGAGAGTACTGACGAATGAGAAATCGTCGAAGATGTGGACGCACTTCCTTCTGGTAACAGTAACAAAGCACGTGATGAAGTTCCACATGAGATTGTTGAACCTCAAAACGTAGACGTTCCGGTTCGAAGGTCTGGTAGGACGTCTCAAGCACCTATTAGATATGGATTCTGCATAGATGACGAGGAGCATCAATCAGGGGATCATGGTGAGCCTCCTAATTACCAAGCGGCTATATCGGATGATTGATCCAACAAGTGGCCTGAAGCAATGAACGTGGAAATGCAATCCATGAAAGACAATCAAGCATAGACTTTGATTGATCTTCTTGTGGGCGGAAGAACCGTAGGGTGCATATGGCTTTATAAGATAAAGACCGACATGGATGGCAATATACACACTTATAAAGCTCGACTTGTTGCAAAAGGATATACTCAAACATACGGGCTAGATTATGAGGAAACCTTTTCTCCTGTCACGGACATACGAGCTATTAGGATTCTCTTAGCCATAGCGGCGTTCTATGACTATGAGATTTGGCAAATAGATGCCAAGAATGCCTTCTTGAATGTTCACCTTAGTGTAGATGTTTATATGGTAGAACCGGAAGGTTTTGTTGATCCAAAGTATCCAAATAAATTTTGCAAGTTGCAGAGATACATTTATGATTTGAAGCAAGCTTCAAGAACTTGGAATAAACGGTTTGATGAAGAAATTAAGAAGCTTGATTTCTTTCAAAGTAACGATGAGCCATGTGTATATGTCAAAGCTAGTGGGAGTAACGTTACATTCCTAGTATTATATGTGGATGACACATTACTTATGGGAAATAGCACTTCAATGCTGCAGGAAGTGAAAGCTTGTCTAAGCAAGAGTTTCAAGAAGGATATAGGGGAGGCTGCATATAATCTTGGAATTAAGATCACAAAAGATAGATCTAAGCGGTTGTTGTCTTTAAGTCAAAGTGCTTATTTTAATAAGGTTTTATAGAAGTTTAGAATGGATAAATCCATGAAAGGATTTGTTCTAATGCAAGAAAAGCATGACTTAAGTAAAAAAACAATGTGCAATCACACCTAGTGAGGTAAAACACATGATGAAAGTTCCGCATGCTTCTGCCATTGGTTCTATCATGTATGCGGTAAGATGCACTAGGCCTGATGTTGCGTTTGCGCAAAATCTTTGTACTAGATTCCAACATAATCCGGGTGAGAAACACTAGACTGTTGTTAAGACCATTCTTAAGTATCTTAGAAATACTAAAGACATGGAACTTGAATATGGGGATAAGAAGGGAAACGAGCTTCGCGTTAAATGTGATATCGATGCTAGTTTTCAAACCGACAAGGATGATACTAGATCCCAAACTGGGTATGTGTTTGTGCTTAATGGTGGAGCTGTGGACTGGAAGAGAAATAAGCAAAGTGTTATTGTTATTATAAAATCCGCATTAAAAACCTATGAACAGTACACGTGAACAGTAACTTACGAAAACACGATAAAATTTAAACTTTCAATTTATAATATTAATACACGTGTTATGACAATAAATAACGAACAATCATGAATATTATAAATGTGACACGATCACGAATATCAAAATCACGAATAATAAATCGCGAACTCGCACGTAAATTATTTAACACACGAAAAACTACGGGTTTACCCCATGTGGGCCCCATAGCCGCGGCAAGACAAAGGAAAGAGGCCAAGTGGGCCTTTTGGCCCAATACCAATTTTAATAAAACACCTGGAGGAAACCTTTTTCTCATATTTTTAGGTTTATAGAAAACTGTCCTCTTCCACCTTGTTTTCACCTTAGCCGTCGGCCACCATAGCACAAAGGGCAAACCCGGACGATTTTTGTAATTGTTTAATTATTCGTGATCACCGTTTCATTCTACATGCATTGGTATATTCAAAACCTTTTCTTTTTATTTTATTTTTTTATGATTCCATGTTTAAAAATTAATTAATCACATGAACATGTAAACTAACTACTAGGATTAATTAATTTTGGTTAAGGGTACGTTTGGTTTGTGGTTGTGGTTCGGCCGAGACACCGAAACCCCCAAAGGGGGTGTTCGGATTGTTTTAAATCACCACCACCGAGACCATAAAGGTCTCGGCTTGGTTGGTCTTCGGTCGGCGCAGCAAGGGGAACCCCGACCATGGGTCGGGGTGTAACACCCCATTTTGGAAATGGAAATATCACAGTAATTATGGCGTGTCATCAAAGTATACAAGGTAAAATGTCTAAACATTACTTGACCATATAAAGGAAAATATCGGAATCAAACATCGGTAGTCCAAAAGTAAAGCTCATCACACACAAACATAGTATAGTAAAGGAAAAGGACGAAACAATGTCTAAAGCATAAGTATCATAAAGAAAGGAAATGCATAATGTAAAGAAGGCTAAACATCTTCCAGTCCATATGCACGTACTCTTAGTGTCTACGAGCGTCCCTGAGTACCTGCCGTTTTGGGAACATAGAAAAAGGAAAACGGCTGAGCAATACGCTCAGTGCACGGATGTACAATAAAGCATGAATAGGATAAGCATATAACATAATAACAGCGGAAGAAACTAAGTCCCGAGTAACCTGGTTAAGTCTTAATAAAACTGGTTTTATAGTTTGAAAGTCTTATGTTTATCTTATAAAAACTGTTTGTCATATTTTACCATTAGCCAATATAGGTCATGAATATCCACCGTGCATGAATAATTGGAGGGGTGACCTCATCATGCAAATTAGAGGGGCTGCCTCTAATTTAATATACTGGTTAATGGGTTGGAGGGATCAGCTCCTTGTGAAGGATGCAAGGCACACACCACATTCACCATGTAATCCTGAATAAAAACATGTAACTAGGATGAACCCATACGCCCCACATGATAAATATAAATAAATGGCCAAAAGCTGAAGGGACGCCACGAGCAATCACTCTGCCGTGGTGAAGTCATAACATCAGTGCCTCTAATGTTATGGTTATGGTACCTCCATAACTAGGTGAAACTGGCCATGCATGTATATGGCTATAGGTAATCATATTTAAAACATAAGCAATCAAACTCATACTTATACTACGGGAAAACAGTTGGCTGCATACGGGGAAATCCTAATAAGGAAAGAATGTCCATACTGAAAGGACGGGAATCCGTACCTTATGTCCAGTGAACGAGAACGATGAACTGCGAGAATCCTACTTCCGAAACACTAGTGCTTCAAAAATACGTACATGAAATAAGTATCTGCTTACTACATACATAGCTGGTTTTATATCATGTCTTAGCTTATTTTATGTGTTCTTACTATTTTACACTGTTTAAAGCCTTAAACTATGTTAAATCTTATATTCTGTTCATTCTGATTAAGTATTTCTGATACTTCATGTGTTATTATACTTACTGTGTAATAATAAGTAACTTCCAAAAATAGCAGGTTTCCTTAAATAGAAAGTTTCCAAAAATAGAAAGTTTCCAAAAATAGAATGTTTCCAAAAATAGAAAGTTACCAAAAATAGAAAGTTTCCAAAAATAGATTTACTGTCTAAAATAGATAAGTTTCTAAAAATAGAAAGTTTCCATAAATAGATTAACTGCCTTAATTAAATAAGTTTCCATAAATAAATTAACTGCCTTAAATAAATAAGTTTCTAAAAATAGTTGGTTTCCATAAATAAAATTGCTGCCTTATTTAATTATGTTTCTAAAAATAGAAAGTTTCCATAATTAGAAATAAGCTGGTTAAATAAGCTAAGTAAATAAGCCTAAGTGTTTTCATGATTATTTCCTAAGTCATATGATATATTATATAGTTTAATAATTATTTCATGTAATTTAATTAAACTATAGGTTATAATATTTAATTAAAGTATGACATGTTTTTAATTAAATATATTAAATACTTTGGTTAAAATATATATTATTAAATATTAATAATATAACCTAAGTCATGTTAATTAATTAATTATATCCATTGTTTTTAAATAATTAATTAATTATAAGTCTTAATAATATAAATACTTAGGTTAAAATAATTTCATGATTATTAATAATTAATTAACCTAAGTCATGTTATTAAATTAATTACATCTTTTATTAATTTAATATTAACATAAGTTTATAACATAACATAAACTAACATAACCATGATCCGGATCTAAGCTTAAAAACATAACCCGGACATGAATCGACAACGTACCCCGACCCAAATCGGGGTACCCCTTGCTGCCGTGGGACCCACACGCACCAACCAAGACCAAAAAGGTCTTGGTGGTGGTCGGCTAAAACAAACCGAACCCCCCTTGGGGTCGGTTGCACCTTGCGGCCCAAAAACAAACACCCCTTAATCGACCCTCTGATTTAATTAATGATCAAAACATGTTAGATCTATGTTTAATTAATGTATTTTTATGAAAAACATCACGTGTTCATAATTAAATAAAAGATTAATTAAAAAGAAAGGTTTAAAAAGGTTTTACCGTATTCGTGGATCAAGAGGGTGAAGAACAAACAAGAACAAACAAATAATCAACAAGATCCAAGATCAAGAATCACCTTGTTTGGTGATTTGAAGGTGGCGGCACAAAGAGAGGAGGAAAAGGAGATTTTAGGTTTTCTTGAAATCTTCTGTAAAAGTGATTTTTGAGTAGTAAAAATCTATTTAACCCCCTATTAGTAAAATTGGTAATGGGCTTGGCCCATTACCCTTCTTTTGGCCGCGGGTAGGGACTCCCCCGTGGGGTTCCTGTACCTCGTTTCGTGTCTTGTTATTTAATACTCGTTTATGTTTAATTATGTTCGTGTTTTAAATGTTCTTGTTACGTAAATACCATACTCTTATATATTTAATTACGCTCGTATTAAATATATATACGTAATTAATAATAGCTCGTGTTTTAATTACGCTCGTGATTTCGTGATCGTATGTTCGTGATTAATTATAGCTAAATAATTATTACGTGATCGTGCAAATAAAATACTTATCGTGTTCTAACACGTACATAATACATAAACTCCTAACATGTAATCGTAATCATGCTATATTAGGAAAGTTTTTAACTAGTACGTACGAACTTAAGGTACTATGCATGGTAAAAGCATGCGGGTTTTACAACTCTTCCCCCCTAAAAAGAATAATTCGTCCCCGAATTATAGATAAAGTAAACTGGAAAAGAAGAACATACCCGAATTCAAAATATGAAATGAGGGTAAGAAGCCCGGATAGACTCCTCCATTTCCCAAGTGGCTTCCCGCTCGGTATGATCCCTCCATAGAATTTTGACGAATGGAATCGTCTTCTTTCTCATGACTCGTTATTTCCTGTCAAGAACTCGTTCGGGTTCTTCTATAAAAGTGAGATCTTCACGTATCTGTTCCAGTGGATACTGAACCATGTGAAGGGGATGGTATTGGTACCCTCTGAGTAAGGACACATGAAACACATTGTGCACATGCGAAAGCTGCGGAGGTAACGCCAATCGGTAAGATACTTCACCGACTCGTTCAATGATATCAAACGGTCCGATGAAACGAGGACTGAGCTTCCCTTTAATCCCGAAGCGTCTAACACCACGTGCCGGCGAAACCTTAAGGAAGACGTGATCTCCTACATTAAAGTGTAAATCCCTACGATGCTTGTCGGCGCAACTCTTTTGACGTGACCGTGCCTCCTGAATCTTCTGCCTAGCTACTGTGATCTTCTCGTTTGTCATCTCTATGATTTCTGGTCCTTCGAGTGTTCGCTCGCCAACCTGATCCCAGCAGATTGGGGCGCGACACTTTCTGCCGTACAACATCTCAAATGGAGCACACTTGATGCTTGCGTGCGAACTGTTGTTGTACGCAAACTCCACCAAACAGATGTATTCGTCCCAATCACCCGTCCATTCCAAAGCACATGACCTCAACATATCCTCCAATGTCTGAATGGTTCGCTCCGACTGTCCGTCCGTTTGAGGATGAAAAGCCGTGCTAAGCTTGAGTTGTGTACCCCAAGCTTTCTGCAGACTTTTCCAAAAGCGCGAAGTGAATCGAGGATCTTTGTCTGAGACGATGCTGGGTGGTGCACCGTGTAGTCTCATGATCTTTCGTCTGTACGTATCTGCGAGTTTACTTACCGGATCTTCCTTACGGATCGGTAAGAAATGAGCTGATTTGGTAAGTCGATCAACGATAACCCAAATTGCATCGTGCTTCCTTTTGGTAGGCGGAAGACCGGTAACAAAATCCATGGTGATTTTGTCCCACTTCCACTCTAGAATATCTAACGGTTGAAGGAGACCGCCAGATCGCTGATGCTCGATCTTAACCTGCTGGCAGGTAAGACATTTGGAGACGTAAGTGGCCACATCATGTTTCATACCACTCCACCAAAAGTACTGCTTGATGTCATGGTACATTTTAGTTGAACCAGGATGTATCGAGAATGGGGAGCTATGAGCTTCTGCTAGCAAAGCTTCCCGGAGTTCTTGGTCGTCAGGAACACAAAGTCTAGTGCCCTGCCATACGATACCGTCTGCATCTACTCTGAATTCTGTCTGCTTCTCCAAATTCTGAACTATCGCCCATAATTCTCTGTCATCCTTTTGAGCTTCCTTAATCTTAGATAGTAACTCGGGTTCTACTCTAAGATTAGCCCAGTAGCCGTGTTGTCCACGTACCATGATCTCGATGTCTAGTCGCTCCAAGTCTTTTATGATTTCCTCTTTCATTCTAATGCTGTTGATCATTCCGGACTTCCTGCTAAGGGCATCTGCTACTACATTTGCCTTTCCGGGATGATACTGCAGATTAATGTCATAATCCTTCAACAGCTCTAACCATCTCCTCTGCCTCATGTTCAACTCACGTTGAGTGAAGATATACTTCAAGCTCTTGTGGTCCGTGAAAATGTCACATGATTCTCCATATAAGTAGTGTCTCCATATCTTCAATGCAAACACGACTGCAGCAAGTTCCAGATCGTGCGCGGGGTAATTCTCTTCATAAGGCTTAAGCTGCCGTGAAGCGTACGCGATTACTTTCCCATGTTGCATAAGAACACAGCCAAGTCCCTTCCCCGATGCATCGTTGTAGATTTGAAATCCACCCATACCAGATGGTAGAGTAAGAATAGGTGCAGATACTAGCTTCTGCTTCAGGTCTTCAAAGCTCTTCTCTCGATCTTCAGTCCAGACGAATTTCTCCCCTTTCCGCATCAGTTTGGTCAATGGTAGTGATAGGCGGGAAAAGTTCTCCACGAACCTACGGTAATAACCAGCTAAGTCTAAGAAACTGCGGACCTCTGTCGCTGATGTCGGCCTTGGCCACTTAGTGATGGCTTCAACCTTCACTGGGTCCATAGTGATTCCTTCTGCTGATACAATGTGACCTAAGAATGCCACTTTGTCTAACCAGAACTCACACTTGGAGAATTTAGCATACAACTGCTTCTGGCAAAGAATCTGTAGTATTGTACGAAGATGGTCTTCGTGTTCCTCCTTGGATTTAGAGAAAATCAGGATGTCATCGATGAAAACAATGACGAATTTATCCAGAAATTCATGGAAGATTCTGTTCATCAGATCCATGAACACTGCTGGAGCATTTGTCAGGCCAAATGGCATAACTACAAACTCGTAGTGGCCATAACGAGTACGAAAGGCAGTCTTAGCGATGTCCTGCTCCTTGACCCGTAGCTGATGATAGCCTAACCTAAGATCGATCTTAGAGAAGTGTTTGGCCCCTTGGAGTTGGTCAAACAGATCGTCAATGCGTGGCAGTGGATACTTATTCCGGATAGTAATCTTATTGAGCTCGCGATAGTCTATGCAAAGACGCATACTGCCGTCCTTTTTCTTAACAAACAAAACCGGTGCGCCCCATGGAGATGCGCTCGGTCGAATGAAACCTCGTTCAATAAGTTCTTGCAGTTGATCCTTCAGCTCCTTCAGCTCTATGGGAGCCATGCGATAAGAAGCCTTAGAGATTGGTTCAGCTCCTGGAACCAGTTCGATACTGAATTCCACTTCTCGTGCAGGTGGTATGCCCGGAAGTTCTGCTGGAAACACCTCTTGGAATTCTGACACTATTGGTTAATCCTGAATCGATGGAGATTCAACATCCATGTCGTGAACCGTAGCTAGATAACCCTCGCAGCCATGTGACAGTAGTGCACGCGCTTGCAGGGTGGATATGACTTGTACAGACCGTCCGGGTATGAACCCGTTATGAATGTACTATGGTGCGTTGACATCACCGAAGATAACTCGATATGAGTGGCAGTCTATAGTAGCATGATACTTGGATAGCCAATCCATGCCCAATATCATGTCGAAGTCATTCATGTCCAGCGGAAGTGCGTCGACAGGTTGAACCTTATCATCAAATTCTAGGGGAAGAGTCTTGTATACATGGGTGATTAATACATAGTCCCTCAAAGGCGTGGAAATAGTAAGCCTATTTTCTAGTGGCAAGGGAGGCATCCTAATGTTCTTAGCATAAGCGGTAGAAATAACCGAGTGAGTAGCACCCGTATCGAAAAAACACATGCAGCGCGACCATACATATACAAGATTCCAGTGATGGTACCTGTAGACTTGTTGGCCTGGTCTCGAGATGTCGTGTAGACACGCCTGGCAGTAGGAGGCGGCTTGGTATCAGCATGTCCCGATGTACCCTCCATCTCTCCCTTACGGCAATCCTTCATAATATGGCCATGAAGACCACACTTGAAGCACGCATCAGTATTACGGCGACATGGTCCTGGGTGCCTACGGTGGCAAGTAGAGCAAAGAGGATGAGTGTATCCTCCAGCAGGTGCTCTGGCTGGCTGAGGACCTGATAAAACATTTTACATGAGACATAATAGTTGGGTACAAAGGACAAAGAGGATAATCGTAAGATTGAATACCAGTGATAGCTGGACGGCTAGGCTGCGAACCTCTCTGGTTCTGGTCCCTACCGTTTCCATGGTTCCTGGTAGAAGTTTGCTTAAAGTGTCAGAATATGAGTCATAACATAAAACATAAGGAATTTCGTAAATATTAGGACCTGCTGTTGCTGGATTGCCCGACGTTGTTACGGTAATTGTCATTACCGCCACGCCTATCCGTAGCAGATCGGTCATTAGTCTGACCGTTTCCCTTAGGCTGATGAGGCTGCTGCTGAGTAGCCGGCTGAGACCGGTCCCCAGTTTTCTGCCAGGAAGATACATTTAAAGAGATGGATAATTGACATATGGAAAGTATACGGATTGATCACCGCTTGAATACGAAGGTTTACCTCTTGTCGGGTCTTTCAGCTTCCCCGAACTCATCCCTCTCCTGCAGCATCTCCAGTCTACGTGCTGCATCTGCTACTTGTGCTACCGTATCCAACGGAGCACCTGACAAGTTATTTGCAGTCCTTGGATTCAGAGCCCAACGAAAATGTATTGCTTGTTCTTCAGTGGTGCCCGCAGCTGCTCTCAGGACACCCGTATAGCGAAGGAAACGCTGCATGAAGTCATTGTTGTCTTCGTCAGGTCGCTGTCTGAGGCTATAGTATTCCCTCATGAGCCGATTCCTTCCTTCCATGGGAAAGATGTTAGGCGGAGGAGGATAACCGTCGTTATGAAGAAGAGCGTCTTGCATTTCTGCGTCAGCAGCTGCAAATATTGCCCAGATATCGTTTGCGTTTGCCATCTGACAGTGTGACATAAAACATATGATTAAACCGTTCAAAACACAAGATATAAAATATATACATGAAAAAAATTTATACTAAAAATTTCACGAGAAAAATTTTATGCAAGAAAATTTTTGTGTATGAATGCATGATGCAGTTTTATGAAAACTTTGTATGCTCGAGAGTGAACGCCTCTGGTCAGTTCACCCAAAACAAAAGACATATCGAGGGGACGCCTATGGGTCGGTCCCAAATCTTAAAGTTTCGATAAAACACATGCGACTAAATAGGGCCAGTCATGTACCAACCATTACTTAGTCAAAAACCCAGTAACAATGACATGTATATGTATGCTTAAAAATGATGAATGCATGAAAACAACTGTAAGTTCTAGGAAGACCGTAGTGACTACCCACTAATCA
The DNA here is from genome assembly GCA_025667525.1 of Glebionis coronaria. Lineage (NCBI taxonomy): Eukaryota > Viridiplantae > Streptophyta > Magnoliopsida > Asterales > Asteraceae > Glebionis > Glebionis coronaria. The sequence continues at coordinate 425,434,584 of CM046881.1, read as the reverse complement.
CAGGTCATATTTGAGAGCCTACAGGTCGAAGCCTTGGCTCTGATACCATAATTGTAACACCCCATTTTGGAAATGGAAATATCACAGTAATTATGGCGTGTCATCAAAGCATACAAGGTAAAATGTCTAAACATTACTTGACCATATAAAGGAAAATACCGGAATCAAACATCGGTAGTCCAAAAATAAAGCTCATCACACACAAACATACTATAGTAAAGGAAAAGGACGAAACAATGTCCAAAGCATAAGTATCATAAAGAAAGGAAATGCATAATGTAAAGAAGGCTAAACAGCTTCCAGTCCATATGCACGTACTCTTAGTGTCTACGAGCGTCCCTGAGTACCTGTCGTTTTGGGAACATAGAAAAAGGAAAACGGCTGAGCAATACGCTCAGTGCACGGATGTACAATAAAGCATGAATAGGATAAGCATATAACATAATAACAGCGGAAGAAACTAAGTCTCGAGTAACCTGGTTAAGTCTTAATAAAACTGGTTTTATAGTTTGAAAGTCTTATGTTTATCTTATGAAAACCGTTTGTCATATTTTACCATTAGCCAATATAGGTCATGAATATCCACCGTGCATGAATAATTGGAGGGGTGACCTCATCATGCAAATTAGAGGGGCTGCCTCTAATTTAATATACTGGTTAATGGGTAGGAGGGATCAACTCCTTGTGAAGGATGCAAGGCACACACCACATTCACCATGTAATCCTGAATAAAAACATGTAACTAGGATGCACCCATACGCCCCACATGATAAATATAAATAAATGGCCAAAAGCTGAAGGGACGCCACGAGCAATCACTCCGCCGTGGTGAAGTCATAACATCACTGCCTCTAATGTAATGGTTATGGTACCTCCATAACTAGGTGAAATTGGTCATGCATGTATATGGCTATAGGTAATCATATTTAAAACATAAGCAATCAAACTCATACTTATACTACGGGAAAACAGTTGGCTGCATACGGGGAAATCCTAATAAGGAAAGAATGTCCATACTGAAAGGACGGGAATCCGTACCTTATGTCCAGTGAACGAGAATGATGAACTGCGAGAATCCTACTTCCGAAACACTAGTGCTACATAAATACGTACATGAAATAAGTATCTGCTTACTACATACATAGCTGGTTTTATATCATGTCTTAGCTTATTTTATGTGTTCTTACTAATTTACACTGTTTAAAGCCTTAAACTGTGTTAAATCTTATATTATGTTCATTTTGATTAAGTATTTCTGATATTTCATGTGTTATTATACTTACTGTGTAATAATAAGTAACTTCCAAAAATAGCAGGTTTCCTTAAATAGAAAGTTTCCAAAAATAGAAATTTTCCAAAAATAGAAAGTTTCCAAAAATAGAAAGTTTCCAAAAATAGAAAGTTACCAAAAATAGAAAGTTTCCAAAAATAGATTTACTGCCTAAAATAGATAAGTTTTTAAAAATAGAAAGTTTCCATAAATAGATTAACTGCCTTAATTAAATAAGTTTCCATAAATAAATTAACTGCCTTAAATAAATAAGTTTCTAAAAATAGCTGGTTTCCATAAATAAAATAGCTGCCTTATTTAATTAAGTTTCTAAAAATAGAAAGTTTCCATAATTAGAAATAAGCTGGTTAAATAAGCTAAGTAAATAAGCCTAAGTATTTTCATGATTATTTCCTAAGTCATATGATATATTATATAGTTTAATAATTATTTCATGTAATTTAATTAAACTATAGGTTATAATATTTAATTAAAGTATGACATGTTTTTAATTTAATATATTAAATACTTAGGTTAAAATATGTATTATTAAATATTAATAATATAACCTAAGTCATGTTAATTAATTAATTATATCCATGGTTTTTAAATAATTAATTAATTATAAGTCTTATTAATATAAATACTTAGGTTAAAATAATTTCATGATTATTAATAATTAATTAACCTAAGTCATGTTATTAAATTAATTACATCTTATATTAATTTAATATTAACATAAGTGAAGGCCTACTAATTCTAAGGATTTGGTAATGGATGGATTAGATCTATGGATTTGGTGGAATAGATGGGGAAGAAGGAGATTAGGTGTAGAGAGAGAAAGGAGAGGGAAGAAGAGTAGAGAGAGAAAGTGATTAGATAAATGATTAAGTGTGAAAGAATGAATGACCAACCCCCTCCTAACATGCTAGGAGGGGTATATATATAGCCCACCCTACATGTGGGCTATATGGACTATACATTATAAAGTAGACCACGAGCCCATTACATAATTATCGTTGGAGCGACCGATCCTTCATAAATACGTAAAACGTATTTCCAACAATCTCCCCCTAAGGGAGGTCGCTCCAAGTTACAAAGTTCTAAATATTCTATAGCTCGTGATGTATGCTAATAATGATGTGACCGAGACTTTCTTTGGGAAAACACATTTCCAACAATCTCCCCCTAAGGGAGGTCACACCATTTTACAAAATCTTAAACCTAGCATTTATGCTTGAGTCTTCGATCTTGTTCTTGTGAATATGCTTGATGTGATCTTTGACTTTAGTCTTGAGCATGTTTCCTTGCCTTGACCTTGTGCATGCATCACTTGTGAAATTTGCCTCTTCGTGACTTCATGTTCCACATACTTATACCTTTAAATTCTTGAAAGCTTCAGAGTTTGATACAGCGGAAGACTTGACCTTCAGACTTTCTTGAATTTGTTGAAGTACTAAGTGTATGTAGTATAAGCATGTGGTGACGACTTCTTCTGGATTATACACCGCAATGCCACCTTTTTGTTACGCTGCATAAGACAGTTAGCAACAAACCATATACACGGATGAAATGGCCTTGAACATTTCATTCTAATTCGGTAGCATTTTACCTCCGGTCGGTGAAGACCGTTGGACGATATTAAATATCGTACTTGTGACAGGTAGTTTCAATAAAGAACCTCCTTGACAAGATTTCGCGGGTAAACCCGTTCTCTTTACTCGACCGTCCAAAGCTGACTGCGAACGTAAAGAGTGAATCATTTGGATAATATTATCCGCATGATTTGAAGCCGTCAATTCATGTTCCTGGAACAAGTGAAGTTCAATTAAGAACCGCACCATCGTTGCTTTCCAGTTGTCACTAGCTTGATTCATATAGAATCTTGCAAGTTACCTACCAAGTGCTGTTTGATGTTAACACTAGAAGGATTTCCACTCGTCACTGTGATCAATAAAGAGTCACTCTGAGTGTTCTGGCAAGATCATATGATAATGCGTAGAGGCCTGGAACGTGTTTAAATTCATTTAAGAATTAAACCACTGTTGCTTTCCAGTTATCACAAGTTTGATTCATAAAGAATCGCACAAGTCACCTACCATGAGCTTTTTGATATTCGCTCAAGAAGGATTTCCATCTTCATTGTAAATACTTTCGTATTACTCGGATGTTCAGGCAAGATCATGAAGATTTTGCGTAGGACTCTTAAGATCGTTCTTACTTTTCACAGTGTGTGAAGAAGCAAGGAATAATGAAAGTGTGTCCTAATGAGATATTTGATGATCTCAAATGGCTCTAGACTCGATCGTGCATTTTGGATTTTAGTGATCGGAGGCTGGAGAGGAGTGCCACCTTTTCAATACCAGTCTATTCGGAGTGAATAAACCAATAGATAACGTGTTGATCTCCGTGTGATTAAAACAAATACCTTTTGAGAGATATTTGAGTTAGCTGGGGAAGGGTTGTGCATTGCATCACTGGGTCCATGATGTCTTTCTTCAATACCGAGAATCATTAGCAAAAATGACCTCAATAGCATATGTATTGACCCGGTTTCTGCCTAAAGTTGTAAGGAGGGCTTCTTTCTTTACACCCTTTATCTTTACAATTCTTTTTCATTCTTCAACCCCTTCAATGCTTACCAATACGTCATAACTAGCACCTTGTTGTGATTGTTCCAGTGCTAACTTAAGTACTTGGTCGGCATTCAGCTACGTTCACAATCTTTCTCCATCTTTCCTAAGGACTACTATTTCTAGCTATGGAATGTCCTTGGGAAGATTCCTCCGGTTCTAGAGAAATCATTGAACTTTAACCTATCCTACCATCCTTATGTCACCACAATCTTCATCGTCGTGAAAAGAGATGTTTTGGGTAAGTGTATGTCACCATGAAATCCATTTTGAAGTGCAAATCCATTTTGCTCCCCCTTAACATATGCTACGATATTCGAAAACATTTCGCACATGTCGGGATGAGCTAACACGTTAAGTCAAACCATTTGTGATTGATCATATCCCATATTAAATCACATTTTCTCCCCCATATTAAAAATATTAACCCAATCGATGTTTTTAATATCAATTGATTTAATAGCATTTTAAGAAAATTTGGGAAGAAAAATGCAAATCCAATTATCTTCATGATTTGAACAAGCTCCCCCTCAAATTAATGAGGGTGTACTTGAAACGTAAATTAAATACCTTTTAAACACAAGTGTAAGGTATTTATTACGTGCAAAGATCAGATATAATAATGAATTCACAAGATTAGCAATGTACGAGGTTGGACCTGAATAATGGAGAACATCATATGAAAGAAGCACATGGTTCTTGTTCACGAATGATGGTCACCTCGTCACGTCCCCGAGAAAATTAATTCTCGTTGTTGAGTCAAAGCTTTCCGGTGAAATGCTTGACTTGATTATGAAAAGCGGGTTGCTATCTGAAATAATAGCAAACCATATGGAGCATGTTTTAAATCTTTTAAACTTCTGCTCGAACTTTATTTACAACCCCGTGTCATTATTGAATGACATTTCTAGGTTCGTAAATATTATCGATTCCAGAAGACATGCTCTTTTTATCAAAACATTTTTGAACACACAATTTTGAAAGATTTAGAAAAATCTTTTGAGAAATTCTTGAAAAATTGTGTTCAAAGTTTTGAAAAACAATTACTTGAGCTTAAGATGTTGAATATCTTAAAAGCGAGCTCAAGTCCGAGAAGTTGTAAACTTCCCGTTGTTAAGGATAAGTTTATCATCGGCGATAAACTTTCCTTTTATCTGAAGAACGAGTCCTAAGCTGACATTTACTTAGAAGTCGTTTTCATGAGCTTGAAAACTTTGACTGTTTTAATGGAAAGCTCATGACCGAGAAAGGTGAATTTCTCGTTATGAGGAAAAGTTCTCTTATTTAAAAGATACACTTTCCTTTCTGAGCTTAAAACTTCGAATGTTTTAATACAAGCTCATGACCGAGAAAATTGAATTTCTCGTTATGAGGATAAGTTTATCATTAATGATAAACTCTCCTTTATTTGAAGTTCGAGTTACAGTCTGACATTTAACTGTAAGTCATTGTGCATGAGCTTAAAAACCTTGAATGTTTTCGATATAAGCTCATGCCCGAGAAAAATTAATTTCTCGTTGTAAGGATAAGTTTATCATCGGCGATAAACTTTCCTGCCTTTGAAGAACGGGTTATAGACTGTCATTTATCTATAAGCCTTAATGCATGAGCTTAAAAAACTTGGAATGTTTTTGATATAAGCTCATGCCCGAGAAAAATTAATTTCTCATTTTTAGGATAAGTTTATCATCGGCGATAAACTTTCCTTTCTTTGATGAGCGAGTTACAGTCTGTTATGTGACTGTAAGTCCTTGTGCATGAGCTTAAAAACGTGGAATGTTTTTAACATAAGCTCATGCCCGAGAAAAATGAATTTCTCGTTTTTAGGATAAGTCATCATCGGGATGAACTTTCCTGTCTTTTGAGATCGAGTTACAGTCTGTTATGTGACTGTAAGTCCTTGTTTGCAGCTTAACCATGAATCCCCTGAGACATTTGTTTCTCTGATATCTGCTTCTTCAGCAACCAAACTCTAAGAGTGTCCTTAGTTGAACGGTACACAACGATTGGACCGCTTCGTTCTTTTGGAACATCAGCTTTGGTACCTGCAATCTCATTAGGAATTTGCATGCTTTGACGTGGGTTAGCGATATCAATTATGGAAGCACGTGGGGGTTCACAGTTTGCTTTACTTGTGTCAGAGGTGGCCTGAGGGGATGATTCACTTGTCTTAGTTGGCAAACGTTTCCTTTTATAGAAAATCTTAAGTTCAGGCTTAAGTGATGTATCATCCTTTGCAATTTCCTCCCTAGTAGTCTTCGTAGAATCAGAGACTATCCTAGTTAAAGGGCACTCGTTTCCTACAAGAGTGAAAGTTCTACCAGTGGGGCGCCAAACTTTACCAAAGGGTTTGATTTTAGCTATCCACTGGGACTTAATTCTAGCACGGGAGTTCACCTCATCAAGTAATTTCTTGACACAAGCATCATGATTTGCCGTAAAGACACATTTTCTACATGTTTTACAAGTAGCATATTTAATGTCTGAATAATTCCTAGATGATTGATCGATGCTCCTAGAAGATGGCATGCTACGGTTAGCAGTGTTGGGTAATCTAGAAGGCATCTGACTAGGTTGGACATTGCTATCTCTTGCATGTGTCTTTTGCTTAGCTTCCCCAAGACCAGATTTATGGCAAACGTCATTTGAACTAGTTCTAGACGTGGTCTTGGTGTTTTTAGGGAAACTAGAGGCAATCATATGATTTGGTCTTGCTAAAGCTGGAGTGATCACATTGGGCCTAGTTGCTGGAGTAACTGGTCTAATAAGATGAACCAAATCAACTTGGGAGGCAAACCGCGGTTTCGAGGATTGTGGTCGCTCGGATCTAAATGCAGTAGGTTGTCTGACAATTGGTTGTCTGACGAACTGATTTGTAGGCGGTTTCCCCAAGATTGATGGTTTTTCAAGCTTAGTGTCCACACTAGGTCCTCTATTTTTCCTTAACTCGTTTTTCAACGCGGCTATAGCAAAGACCTTTTCCTGTACTTGGGCTTTTAAATTCTCATTCTCTTTGAGCACGTTATCTTGGGATGCCAACTTAGATTCAAGCAGTTGAATTTGTTTCAAAAGATTATCCTTTTCAGCTTTAGAATCTAGAACAGTTTGATCCAATTTCCTTTCAAGAACAACGTTTGATTTTTCAAGTTTTTCAAAGTATGTTTCAAATTTGACCGTTTTCTTAGAAAATTCAAGTTTGGCATCCTCAAGATCTTTTGATTGCCGAGCTACGATCGTTTCGAGCTCTTTAATCTTGGAATCAGAAGCAGACAATGAAGCAGTTATAATACAATTTTCATGATATACTATAGCATTCTGAACAATCTCTCCCCCATTATGACTTACATCGGATGAATCAGAAGTGGTATTTCTATCACTCTTTTCCATCCCATGTTTGTCATAATTAGGTTCAGAATGCTCAATATACGGCATGTTATCAGCATATACATCATAACCAACATCACATTGTACCATGTTTGCAGGCTCTTCGTCATAAATGGGTAAGGTGTCATCAAGAGAAATCTCGTGAACATTCCCCGACGTGCCACTGATATCATGTTGTCCTTCTGAATCCGTGCTCTTGCCATCGTTAGGCTCCAAGTTGTCAACCGTATGACCATTCTCCTCTTGCATCTGCGGCATTGATTCTTGCACTCCATTATCAGATGTTTGCTGAAGTTGTGATTGTTGATAAATCGAAGACGAGACTGATGTCATGAGTTTCAGAATTGTATCACGGAAGACTCGAAGTTCAGTATGTGTATCTCGAAGAAATGATTGGCAAATCATTGAACTTTCAGACTTGATGATATTGAACTGGAGGAAAGGCGTGAGTTGTGTCACAAGAGCCTTATAAGCAAGTGCCGATGCAGAGTGATTAAAGCTTTTATTGTTAAGTTCCTCGGCGAGTTGGGTCAAAGTGGTGAAAATTGAGTCGATGAATATATGACGATCTTGTCCAAAGATTGTCACAAATTCGCTCCCTCCTTGAATCCGTGAAAGATTAACTAGATGATACTGAAGCATTCGAAATGAAGTTATACCACTTTCCCTAGCGTTGGCTTGCACTTGATGCGATTCTCCCTCTTTAAGTGTCGATTTTAACGACTCCATTGGTAATCGAGGAAAAATGATGTGGCTGTTGTTGTTGTCGGGTTTGAACAATACGACTCGGCTCAAAAATTGTTATCGGCTCAAAAGATTATGAATAAAACCCGATCAAAAATATATCCCGTCACTTTCACTCGTAAATTTTGTCGGCAAATCCGGCCACAAAATATTTTTCCACGTTAACACTTTTAAAAATACCCGCCTCAACACGTTTTGCCAAAAATTAATATATAAAAGTGACAAAAATACAAAAAAAAATAAATTTAATTTAACTAAAAAAATGTGATATGAAAATAAAAGTAGAGAAATAAAAAAATAAAAGAAAAACGTTTAAAGAGAAGAAAAACGTTTAAAAAAAATGTGATTTGTTTTCGAAAAAGAAAAAAACGAAGATATTAAAAAAAAAAAAAACGTTACTTAAAATAAAATAAAGAAACGTGGCACTAAATTGAGAAAAAAATCTGATGCTATGACCTTGTTTTCTCCGTCCAGTTAAAACACGTGGCCCCAAAAATCTCTTTGTAACCTCCGCCCCACAATATATCAATTCCCAAAAATTTCTCTTGTTATCTCCGTCCCTTGAAACCTTATCTCCCTTCTCTCTTAACTCTCACTCACTTGAAAACACACACAGAAAAAAAAACCTAATTTCTCTCTCAATTAAACGAAACTCTCTCTCCTCACAAAAAAACACTCGTCCGTCTCTATCCTACTATCTCTCTCTCTTTCACAACTCACAAACACACAACTTCTGATTCATGGGATCAATCTTAAGTCAAACGCAAAACGGATTAAACCCTACTCCACTCAATCAAACCCGCCGTCTCTTTTGATTTTCTCAGGAATGATCAAGAAAACCATCTTCAAGATCTTTAATTATAAGGTCTCGGGTAGGTACTTTAATTTCTTGTTGAGTAATTGAGTCTCTTCTTCTGTAGCGTCTTTCTGTGTTGAGTCTTGGATCAATGATCCTTTTGAATAAAAGTGAGATCGAGAGTTTTTGTGGCTTATTGTAAAAAATCAGTCTTTTTGGGTTCGAGTGGTGAGGGTGTTATGTAGTCTGTGTCGAGGGTGAGGGTGAAGGTAAGGGTGGGAATGGTTTGTGACGAGGGTGTCGAGGTTGTTTTGTCGAGAGAGAGTCGTGTTGGGTACTTGGGTTTTGATGGGTGACGAAGGTGATGGGTAGGGTTGGGATGGGTTAGGGGTGGGAATGGTTTGGGACGAGGGTGTGAGATTTGAGTTCGAGAGGTGTTGTTTTTGTGAGACGAGCGGTCGAGTCAGTTCGAGGGAGAGAAAGGATCGGTGAGTTGAGGTTGTTGGGTGAGTGGTTGAGTGAGTCTTGAGTTGTTAAAGAGTCGAGTCGGAAAAGATGTTGTGAGGGTGAGTCTGTTTGTGTCGAGGGAGAGAGTTTGTGGGAGGTATCGGGTGAGGGTTCGAGAGTTTTTGAGTCGAGAGGGTTTAGATTGCGAGCCCATTACATAATTATCGTTGGAGCGACCGATCCTTCATAAATACGTAAAACGTATTTCCAACAATAAGTTTATAACATAACATAAACTAACATAACCATGATCCGGATCTAAGCTTAAAAACATAACCCGGACATGAATCGACACCGTACCCCGACCCAAATCAGGGTACCCCTTGCTGCCGTGGGACCCACACGCACCAATCAAGACCAAAAAGGTCTTGGTGGTGGTCGGCTAAAACAAACCGAACCCCCCATGGGGTCGGTTGCACCTTGCGGCCCAAAAACAAACACCCCTTAATCGACCCTCTGATTTAATATCTTTTGTTTTGGGTGAACTGACCATAGGCGTTCACTCTCGTTCATATAAAAGTTTTATAAACTGCATCATGCATTTTTATACATTGTTTCATGCATTATAAACTGCTTCTTTGATTTATACATTGTTCATGCATTTTTATGTTACCTCATTTCAGATTTATAATTTATGTTGCATTTTGTTGTTTTAAATTGTCAGATGGCGAACAATCGTAATACTCTAGATTTGACAGCAGCTGTCAATGCAGCTCTGCAAGCCCTACTTCCCCAACTTTGCAATGAAATCGGGGATGAACTTCAGGCAAAATTCCAAGCTCATGGTAATCACAACAACCCTCCTCCTCCACCGGTTACTCTTATGACTTGGTTGGAGAGATTCAACTAACAGCGACCCCGTTCGTTTGAGCAGACTGACAGCCCCAACAAGGTTGAGGCTTGGATTTCTCACATCGAGAAGATTTTCGATGCAATGGGTTGTGATGGTGTTTACAAGGCAAGACTAGCTTGCTATAAGTTTGAAGGTGATGTGTTGTAGTGGTGGAAATCGGTCAAGCAGTCCAACGGCGGTGACAATTGGGTTGCACAGCTGACATGGGACCGGTTTAAGGAGCTCTTCCTTAATCAGTACTTTCCACATGCTGAGCAAGAGAATCTCAAGAGGGACTACCACAACATTCGGCAGATTGCTAATGAAAACAACAATGAATTCATGCAAAGGTTTCTCCGGTTAGCAGGTTTTCTGGGTCCAGCAGCAGGAACTGCTGCGGTGCAGGCTGAGAAGTTTCACTGGGCACTTCAAACTTCGGTTGCCAACAACCTGGTATGTGCTACTTTCACTATAGTGGCATAGGTGGCCGATGCAGCCTGTAAGCTCGAGATGCTTCAAGAACGAGAGGAGTTTGGTGATGACAGAGCAGTGAAGAGGTATCTTCAATCACCATTTGTAAACAATTCATTTCCATCAGCATTATTCATTTCATATAAACCTCTGTTCAACAATATACACATTCCAGGCAGAAGACTGACGACCGTAAGCCCGCGGCCGCTCAGCAGCTAGCATCCAAGGGAAACGGTCAGACTAACGACCGTTCTAGTTCTGAGAGGCGTGGCGGTAACGATAGTTACCGTAACAACGCTAACAACTGGAACAACAGCAGGTCCCTACATTAACCTTCTTTCATGTTCAACTATTTTATGTTATGGTATTCTGACACTCCAACGATTGTTAATTCAGGAACAATGGTAACGGCAGGGATCAGGACCGTAGGGGTTCACAGCCTAACCGTTCTACCTCATCTAGTAAATTTTACACCTTCTATGTAATCATGTTTATGTTCCACGATCATGTCTCATGCATGTAATCCTTAAACAGGCTCTCAGATAACTAGGACGCCTGTTGGAGGATTCACGCATCCTGTCTGTCCTACTTGTTCGCGCATACACTCTGGTATTTGTCGATGAGGTACGGGTGGTTGCTTCAAGTGTGGTCAACAAGGCCATCAGCAGAAGGACTGTCGCCAGGGTGAGATAGAAGGCACCTCTGGACAAGCCGATACCAAGCCACCTCCTACTTCTGGTCGCGTGTTCACTACTACTCGAGATCAGGCGATTAAACTTCAGGTACTATCACCGGAAATCTTTTTATGAATGGGTTGGCAGCATGTGTTCTATTTGATACTGGAGCGACACATTCAGTCGTGTCCACTACTTTTGTCGTACGTGTTAAGATTTCCCCGATGCCATTAGATAATGCCTTAGGCATTTCCACGCCACTTAGGGACTCTGTACGAATCACTCAAGTGTATATAGACATATTCCCCTAGAATTTGATGACAAGATCCGTATTTGACTTGATTTTGGGCATGGACTGGTTATCCAAACACCAGGCCATGATTGACTGCCACACTTATCAGGTTATCTTCGGTGATGTTAAATCCCCAGAGTACATACACCATGGTTTTCTTCCAGGGAGGTCAGTACAGATTATTTCATCCATGGAGGCGCGTGCATTGTTATCACACGGTTGTCAAGGATTTATAGCCAATATTCATGGAATTTCCGCCGAGTCTCCATCGATCCAAGATCAGCCTATTGTGTCAGAGTTTCCTGACGTATTTCCAGATGAACTTCCGGGCATACCACCTGTTCGTGAAGTCGAATTTGGAATCGAGCTCATACCAGGTGTAGAGCCAATTTCCAAAGCTCCTTACCGTATGGCTCCAATAGAGCTTAAGGAACTAAGAGATCAGCTGTAGGAACTTCTGGAACAAGGTTTCATCCGTCCCAGTGCATCGCCATGGGGTGCACCGGTACTGTTCGTGAAGAAGAAAGACGACATCATGCGTTTATCTATAGACTATCGTGAGCTGAACAAGATCACGATCAAGAATCGTTATCCTTTGCCGCGAATTGATGACCTATTCGATCTACTTCAGGGCGCCATGCATTTCTCCAAGATCGACCTGAGGTCCGGCTACCATCAGTTACGGTTTAAAGAGCAGGATATCCCTAAGACTGCTTTCCGTACACGTTATGGGCACTACGAGTTCGTAGTCATGCCATTCAGACTCACTAATGCTCCAGTTGTCTTCATGGATTTGATGAACCATGTCTTCCATGAGTTTCTAGACAAGTTCGTTATTGTGTTCATTGATGACATCCTGATATTCTCCAAATCTAAGGAGGAACATGAGGAACACCTTCGTACAGTCTTACAGATCCTTCGTCAGAAGAAGTTGTACGCCAAGTTCTCTAAGTGTGAGTTCTGGTTAACCAAGGTGGCATTTCTGGGCCATATTGTATCTGCAGAGGGGATCACCATGGATCCTACCAAGGTTGAAGCTATCACTAAATGGCCGAGACCTACATCTACAACAGAAGTTAGAAGTTTTATGGGTTTAGCTGGCTACTACCGCAGGTTTGTAGAGAACTTTTCACAGTTAGCCTTACCTTTGACTAAGCTGATGAGGAAAGGAGAAAAATACGTCTGGACGGAAGAGCGAGAGAAGAGCTTTGAAGATCTTAAGCAGAAGTTAGTGACTGCACCTATTCTTACTCTCCCATCTGGATCAGGTGGATTTCAAATATATAGTGACGCTTCAAGAAAGGGTTTAGGCTGTGTTCTCATGCAACATGGGAAGGTTATTGCTTACGCATCACGACAGCTGAAGCCTTGTGAAGAAAACTATCCTACTTACGATTTAGAGCTTGCAGCAGTTGTTTTCAGCGTTGAAGATCTGGAGACATTATTTGTATGGTGAATCGTGTGACATATTCACCGACCACAAGAGTCTCAAGTACATCTTTACCCAGAAGGAACTGAACATGAGACAGAGGAGATGGTTAGAGCTATTGAAGGACTGTGACACCAACATTCAGTACCATCCTGGTAAGGCGAATGTGGTGGCAGATGCTCTAAGTAGAAGGTCAGGTATGACTGCTGGCATTTGGATTGCGAAGGAGATCATTCGTGACCTAGAGATGACTGACATTGAGTTTTGTGTACAAGGACAACACGGTTACTTGGCTAATCTTAGAGTGGAACCAGACTTACATTCTAGGATCAAGGAACCTTAGAAGGACGACGGTGAGATTTGGGCTATCATTCAGAACCTTGATCAGCAGACGGAGTTTTGTGTTGACGACGACGGTATCTTATGGCAGGTCACTAGACTAGTGGTTCCTGATGGCTCTACTCTCAGGGAAGCTGTGTTGACTGAAGCTCACAGTTCTCCATTTAGCATACATCCCGGTTCTACCAATATGTACCACGACATCAAGCAATACTTTTGGTGGAGTGGTATGAAGCAGGATGTTGCCACCTTCGTTTCTAAATGTATGATCTTCTAACAGGTGAAGATCGAACATCAGCGTGCTAGTGGTTTACTACAACCATTAGATATTCCAGCATGGAAGTGGGGACAAAATCTCCATGGATTTTGTTACTGGTCTTCCAGTTACTCAGAAGAAGAATGACGCAATCTGGGTCATTGTGGATAGGTTGACTAAATCTGCTCATTTTCTGCCGATTCGCAAGGAGCATCCAGTCAGCAAATTAGCAGACACATTCCAGAGGGAGATCATGAGACTGTATGGTACCCCATCAGAAATCATCTCTGACAGAGATCCCTGTTTTACATCACGTTTCTAGTAGAGCCTGTAGAAAGCTTGGGGCACCAGACTTAAGCTCAACACTGCCTTTTATCCTCAGACCGACGGACAGTCGGAACGTACCATTCAGACATTGGAGAACATGCTGCGATCGTGTGCTCTAGAATTGTCAAGAAGCTGAGATGATTATATATACCTAGTAGAATTTGCATACAACAACAGCTGGTAGGCTAGCATCAAGTGTGCTCCCTTTGAGATGTTGTATGGCAGAAAGTGTCGCGCCCCAATCTGCTGGGATCAAGTGGGCGAACGACTGCTTGAAGGACCAGAGATGATTGAAGTGACCAATGAGAAGGTCGCTGTCACCAAGGCAAAACTTCAGGAAGCTCGTGCTCGTCAGAAGAGCTATGCTGATAAACGTCGTAGATATGTGTCTTTCAACGTAGGTGACCATGTTTTTCTCAAGGTATCACCAAAACGAGGAGTTAAACGTTTTGGAATCAGAAGGAAGCTCAGTCCTCGCTTCATCGGACCGCTCGACATCATAGAACGCGTTGGTGAAGTGTCATACCATTTAGCGTTACCGCCTCAGCTATCACATGTTCACAATGTGTTCCATGTGTCCTTACTTAGAGGATACAACTATCATCCAGTTCATGTTGTCCAGTATCCACTTGATCAGATTCGAGAGGATCTTTCATATGTCGAAGAACCCGAGAGAGTTCTTGAGCGACAAGATCGTGTCATGTGGAAGAAGACGATCCCTTTCGTCAAAATCCTCTAGAGGGTCATCCTGAGCGGGAAGCCACTTGGGAGACGGAGGAGTCTATACGGACTTCTTACCCTCATTTCCAGTTTTAATTCGGGTATGTTTTCTTTTAGTTTACGTTTCTCCAATTCGAGGTCGAATTGTTCTTTTAGAAGGGAAGAGTTGTAAAACCCGCATTAAAAACCAATGAACAGTACACGTGAACAGTAACTTACGAAAACACGGTAAAATTTAAACTTTCCATTTATAATATTAATACACGTGTTACGACAATAAATAACGAACAATCATGAATATTATAAATGTGACACGATCACGAATACCAAAATCACGAATAATAAATCACGAACTCGTACGTAAATTATTTAACACACGAAAAACTACGGGTTTACCCCATGTGGGCCCCATAGCCGCGGCAAGACAGGAAAGAGGCCAAGTGGCTTTTGGCCCAAAACCAATTTTAATAAAACTCCTGGAGGAAACCTTTTTCTCATATTTTTAGGTTTACAGAAAACTGTCCTCTTCCTCCTTGTTTTCACCTTAGCCGCCAGCCACCATAGCACAAAGGGCAAACCCGGACGATTTTTGTAATTGTTTAATTATTCGTGATCACCGTTTCATTCTACACGCATTGGTATATTCAAAACATTTTCTTTTTATTTTATTTTCTAATGATTCCATGTTTAAAAATTAATTAATCACATGAACATGTAAACTAACTACTAGGATTTCATGGTGAATGTGGTGTGTGCCTTGCATCCTTCACAAGGAGCTGATCCCTCCTAGCCACTGACTAGTTAATTAGAGGCAACCCCTCTAATTGCATGATGAGGTCTTCCCTCCAAGTATTCATGCACGTTGTTGACCTCATGACCTATATTGGCTATTATGGTACATTAACTAGTGTAGATTTTCATAAGTAACATAAGCTATGTTTTCAGAACAAAAACCAGTTAACATGACAGACAACTAGGTTTTCCAGGACTTATTCATTTCCGCTGTCATTCATGCTTTATACTCTTTATATGCCTCCATATTCTATGTTTTCCATGCTTTATTGTATATCCGTGCACTGAGCGTTATGCTCAGCCGTCTACTTTTCCATGTTCCCAAACGGCAAGTACCCAAGGACACAAGTAGGAACTCCAGAGTATGTGCATTCGGATTGGAAGCTATCCGGCCTCTTTTACCTTATGCATTTATTCCTACTTTATCATACTTTACATCTTTTGGACATTGTTTAGTCCTTTCCATTTACAGTACTTATATTGCTTGTTTGTGAGTTACTAGACTACCGATGTTTGATTCTGGTATTTCTATTTATGGTCATGAATGTTTAGACATTTACCTTGCATGGTTTGATGATACGCCATAATTTACTGTAGCACTCTATCTTATTAAATGGGGTGTTACAGTTATGTCCTCTACTAAATCTGAATATGTTGTTGCTGCTGCTAATGCTGCAATAGAGGCTGTCTGGATCATGAATTTTATTAGTGGTCTTGCTGGAGTCATACCGATTAATAATGAACCTGTGGAAATGTTGTGAAACAATTCTGTCACAATTTCCATCGCTGATTATCCTAGAATCATGCGAGGTGCTAGACATTATCAAAGAAGGTTTCACTACATTCAAGAAGTTATCGAAAATGGTAAAGTCATCATTAATAAAGTTCACACAGATGACAACGTCGCAGATCCTTTCACAAAGCCAATGCCTCTGAATAAGCATTATAAGCATGCTGAGTCGATTGGTCTTGTTCGTTCTGCTAAGTCTCATTTAAATCTGTGATAAAATTTGTTTTATGTATTAATTTTTGGGCAAGGGATTTTTAAGCTATTGTTCTCAATAAATGAATTAATCTTTGTCAGAAATATTGTTTTCATTTCTTAGTAATTGTATCTTATGTTTTCATGTTTAATCCATGAATATAGCGTCTATGTAAGGCGTGTAACATATATTCTAAAATTTCGTTATCAATCGTTAATATGGGAGTATTAATGAATTAAGACAAATATGAGGGTTGGTTATATTTTGGAAATACATAAAGATGGTTCTTCCAGACTCATAGGTTATTCAATGTGGTTGAATAATTGGACTACCCCAAATTTTGTAGGATTCTTTATGGATCGGCGTCATTAAGAATCTATATAGATGGTAAGTATTGCGATCCTTATACTTAAGATGCAAGTGGATCTTTGCATAGATGGATGGAATTTATTGAATTAAGAAGACGTTGCATCATTCGCATGGGCAGTTATAGAACTTATTTCAGAATTGTTTATTACATGTGTAAAAGGTACTTGTAGTCAAAATGGGATTTTGTTCCTCAATGAATGGATTATTATACATATTGGGCCCTCTCGTAGGATTAATTGGATATTTGCATGGCCGTGCTCAAATGGTAGTTAAGAAGTTTCTTATTACATTTGGTAATCTTGATTGAATCGGAGAAACAAGAAACAGGATGTTAACCCTCTAGAATAACATATGATACATATTCGTGATTAACCTTATCGGTAACAAAAAGGATGAAGTATTTGTTATTGAATTACCATAAGGCTAAATCAGTTTACCATGAACCGAACTCGGGTGCTTTTAGGAGCATTTATGTTGTTGCTAGACTATCCGCCAATGTTATTATTAAATTACACTATAGCTTCGACCTCCGTAAGTGGGAGCTGTTAGGATGTGTGTAAGTTACAGATAGTATTTAATATGATCGAAAGTGCATGGGCCTAATGGGTCACACACTTAGACATTGAGATCATCTTTTATTAATGATATATAAAAAATATGGCTATATTTATTGTGTATTTTTAATTTGATAAGTTAAAACATAACGATTGTTAGTTAATAAGTTAAAAGGTTTAACGAGGATTAATTAATAAGACTTTATACTTTAAGGTAATTATTGTAATTACATTATTAAGTAAAATAGAAAGTCAAAAAGTCAAACAAAACACCCCCATGGTGATGGTCGGCCGATTATAGGCAAGGGAAAAGGAAGAAAAGATATTGAGTCTAGAAGGTTTATTACTTGGAGGTTAAGTTGTAATCTATTCCATAAATAAACCGAAGGCTGACCTATATAAACAAAGGGATGTGATTCATTGTTTGATAGAACTAAACCAAACTTTTCCTTCCCCTTTTCTCTTTGTAGTCGACGGCCAACAAGGACCCCAAAGGGTTTTTGGGGCTAGATTTTTATTATGTATTTGCTTAATCAAGATCTAGCAATCGATGGTGATTGATTAAGGTGTTGTGTGGACTAAGCTTGGAGAAGATCTAATTTGATCTTAGGGTTTTTGGTGATCGGTTTGGTGTATTGGAATTAGGGTTTGGTTTGTTGATTGGTTTTTGGTTACTTGATCATCCGTTCTTGGACTTAAGGTATGCATTCTTGTGTATAGTTAATCGATCTTATCCACTGCGTTTTACTATTGATGCATGAATATTTGATCCATATGATTGTTAAATTCCTACAATTTCTCCCTTCAGGATAGTGATAATATAAAACTGCGACACGAAAGACAACTAAGTCCAAGTGTAGACAATTTATCCCTTATGTAGTCAAAGCGGTGGCATCAACGACAATTGTCCCGAATGATCACATTTCTTCCTGCTGTATATAGGCTAACTATAGGAATCATCATACCATTGTGTACCTCTTTTACCATCATAAATCATTTCTTTTGTTTCTTCCTCCATATGGATAGAATTATGCGCCAAATGCCACAAGTTTAAACAATGATTTTTTCTTTGGTTATGACATTTGTCTTCCCGAAATTTCCTCAAATAAAAAGAACATACGAAGTTCATCACATGTGTTATCTGAGAATATTTATAATCCTTAAAAACCATTGATCTCGGTCTCGAAAAATAATCTTCTTTGATTCTTTAATTCGTGGAGTGATAATGTGGCTATGTTTTTTATACGAATCATATAAGCAATATCAATGAGAGACCTTATCCTAGAAGATGCATACTTATTGGTTCGTTAATTTGACTGTGGTTCGATATTTATGTAGTGAGTGAGTTAATTGAGATTTGAGATGGATGATTTGAATGATGAGATTAAAGGATATGATGGATTTTTTGGGCTGATTACTCGTATAAGGTTATGATGCAGAAATAGTTTGTGTGGATCTGGTTTGAGAGGATAACCTCAAAAATGGAGGCGTTTGTGATAGTTTGTGGTTAGGATTGACATAATTTCTAGGGTATTACAAATTTATAACCGTTCTGGTTAGGTATTGTTAAGATGGATCTGGTATTAGGAACTATGGGTTGGTGTGTTAGGTTGTAGATGTCTTGGGCCCTTTTTGGGTAAACTAATTTTGTGTATACTAACGAGTACACTAAAGGTTAAAGGGTTGGGATATATTTGTGACATGAAAGTGAGTTTCAATGTTTCATGAAATTATTTCATTACTTGGGCTATCACGTTTTTTATAATCTAAAAACTTAGCGATGTTTTTTTTATACAAGTTATTGATAGCTTTGTAATAAATTGGCCTATAGTTTGATATTGGGGGTATATTATTTGATTAAATGGTTAATGTCGAGATTAAGTGACGAGATTATTTTTCGAGACCGAGATCAATGGATTTTAAGGATCACGAAGATTATAAGAAAGAGTTTTTGAGTGGAGTTTTGATCAGCAGTAGATTCTCACGAGATATATATGATTTAATTTGTTCTTCTCACGAGATTTCAAGTAAATGTGCGTACAATGTTTTACAGATTCCGAAGTATCGAAACCAGCAAGGGGAATATAACATATCTAAATGCACAACGAGTACACGTGATGAAATTCATACCTTATTTTTATTTGAAGGCATTTCGGGAAGAAAAATGCCATAACCACAGAGAAAATCAATGTTTTAGCTCGTGGCATTTGGTGCATAATTTTATCCACATGGGGGGAGAAATGAAAGAAACGATTTATGATGGTAAAAGAGGTACACAATGGTATGATGAGTCATCTGGTTAGTCTATGTACAGTTGGAAGGAATGTGATCATCCTGGACATAGTTGACTTTGGTGCTACCGTTTCGAATACCGTTTTGACTACACAATGGGAAAAAATTTCCACACTCGGGGCTTAATTGTATTTGTTGTTGCAATTTTATATCATCGCTATCCTGAAGGGGAAATATGCATTTTTGGGACTTAATTGACTCGGGTGCATCTCCAGAAGGAGAAATGTACATTTCCGGGGCTTTGTTGACTCTCGTGTTACGATATCGACTTCATGAATGGGATAATGTGTCTACTTCAAGTTTTGGGGCTTCATTAATTAGGATTGGTTATATTTATTCAACTAAATGGGGTAAGAAATGTCTTGACTCTTTCTGGTACGCATTACGTGAAAACAAACAATGTAATATCTTACTATAGGTTTCATCCTCCTATTGTTTCACAAGCTTAGCTAGCTTTAAACAATGGGAGTTAAGTTTGTCATTCCTCGCCCGGTTTTTATTTAGAATATAATCCGGCAACACTTGTAAATCTATTGATTCATTATTAATAAGATATAAAAACGATGAAAAGTACAAACTTTGTTATTATTTAGTCAATTGGTTAATTGTGCAAATATATTCTTCATAGATCCTTATATATCCATTGTTTGCACAAGATTCGTGGACTTTTAGAAGAGTAAGAAAGCGCGCTATATTTGTCCTTATAAGGGTTGCCTTTTTCGGTTTCCCAACCAGTTGAGGGTTCCGGATCCTCTTTACTATCACATCGATGATTAGCGTCAATATTGGTGTCATGAGCTTAGTGCTATAAGACTATTTTACTCGATACTTGTATTTGTTATAATTATCACTAATGGTCGCGTAGCCCATAGAAAATGATGCTTGTATTCAAAATTGTTATTAAACCTATGAATTTCATTTAACCATTGTGTTGACTTTAGAGCATGTATCTCAAGGAATTGAGCAACCGACACGGAGTGGCATTGGACATTAGGACGTCCAAAATAGTTACCATTCAGAGTTCTTGTATTACTATGTACCCAGGGATTCTTGATTCATAATAAATAATTATCTTTGGTATTGGATGATAACTTATATTTTAAAATTCCCTTTCAAGTTGTTTATATGATTTTGACTGTTGACTATGAAGTAACACCCGAAATTTAGCTTCCCCTAATCTATCCAAAAACATGGATGTTACATATATAGATAACTAGTGAAATAACACTAAGAATAAGATTTAACTTACTTAATATGAGAGATGATATCATTATGAATGAGAAAACACCGATAAGATGGATATTTACTACACAATCCTCTTTTCTTAGTGATGAAACGTAATATTTTTGTGTATTATTAACAGGTGAATAATGTTAGATTTTATAAACAATGTAGCCATATTAACATATTAACAATCACCATACGCAATGGAATAAAGAACAGATTAAATATAGATAACTAATAAACATAAAATAGAGGATGTGTACCTTTAAGAAATATAATCAAAGATCACCAAATAGAATACAAGAAGCCAACTAGATTTAAAAGAATGAATCCCATAATGCACACAGTACGTTATATGCAAACAACAACGTATGCTAGTACTTGATGTGTTAAAAAACGAATCACCAAAACTTGAAGTAAGCAACACATGAAAACTTGTTGGTTTCTCTTCTTGGCCGGCGAACAAAAGGAGAACCCCTTAGGGTTTATGTTCGATCAACACACACATAAAAGAGAGGAAAAGGAGTTTTGATTTTATGGACAATTATTAGCACACTCAGCTTTCTTTCCTTTTTATGGATCCGTCGGTAGAGTTCCCTTTTAGAGGTATTCCCAGATTGGGGTTATTAAGTTTTCCCCTTGTTCTCGTGTGAAATCTGTTACCTCCTTCCTTTCTGTTGATCTTTTCGTATGGACTTCGACTAACACCTCCGGGTAAGTGTTTGGTCATCAAGGAAAGCTTTTTTAGTGTGCCAACCTTTCGTTTGTGATCCCTTCCTACCTGTGTTATGTTGTAGGTTTCGAATCTTTCTAGCCTTTCCATTACCTTTTCCATGTATTTCTTGATTAATAGTTGTTTTGCTTCGTATATGCCTTTCACTTGGTTCGCGAGCAGTTGTGAATCCACGTGAACATCCAAGTTTTTTAATCCCATATTGATTGCAACCTTTAAGGCTACTAATAAGGCATCATATTCTGCCTCGTTTTGTTGCTTCAAATTCGAAGCGTAAGGCGTTCGTAAGCTCATTTCCTTCTAGGATTTCGAGTAATAATCCTGATCCCGAGCCATCCGAACTAAATGCTCCATCAGTGTACAATTTCCACTTCTCCACTAGTTTGCTTTTTTGCTCATTGAAGTTTTTCTCCGCATATTTTGAAGTGGTTTCTTCGCTGATGAAGTATTTTGGGGTGCGCGTGTCGCTAGAACTAAGCTTTCCATAGTCGATTTCGTACTCCACTAGTTTTTCTGCCTATTTAGCTATTATGTTTGTTCTTTCTTGTTTCTCTAGGATCCACCTGGTGGGTCTTTCTTTTATGTCCTTTATTGGGTGTCTCTTATAGAACGTTCGTGATTTACGTACAACGTAGACGAGGGATATTATTATTTTTTTCTCATGTCAAGTATCCATTTTTGACTTCCATCAATGTTTTGGTTGTGTAGCCGAATTGGGTTTGTTTTTTCCCCTTTTAGAAAGGAGGACCGATTGAATGCGTTCTTCGGACACTACTAGGTGTATGACCAATTGTCTACTTTTACAGGGGTGGTGAGTGTTACTAACTGGTGCATGAATTCTTGGAGCTTTTAGAAGCTCTCTTCCATGTATGTCATCCATTGTAGAACTCGTGTGTCTTTGTTCTTGATCCATGCGTGTGGGAGTGGTATGAAAATTTCCACTGGTTTAAGTAGAAAGTTTTTTAGTTCTTCAACTCTCTTTTTGAGTGTTTGTACTTCTTTCAATGTTTTTGGCAGCTTAGTTTCGATAATTGCTTTGACTGTCAAATGATCGAGTTTCGAATCTTAGCCTCTGATGATCCTTCCTATGAACTTTTCTTCTTCTACTCCGAAGGAACATTTCTTTGGGTTTAGCTTCATGTTAATTGACGAGAGTCTCTTGAAGGTCTCTTGTATTTCGAACAACATTTCTTCTTCGGAGTTGATTTTTATCACCATATGACGTGTATCTCAAGCTTTCTTCCAATTTGGTCTCCGAATACTTTGTTTGTTATTTTTATGTATGTTGCCTCAATGTTTTTAGGCCCAAGGACATTCTTTTGTAAAATAGTATTTTGTTTCCTACGAAAAAAGTTGTCTTCTCTTCGTTTTCCTCTACTATATGTATTTTACCGTGCCCCTCTTCTGTATTAAGGAAGCACTTAAGCCTGAATCCTGATAGTGCTTCCACTTTTCCTTCTACTTTCTGTAGTAGATAACGTTCTTTCTGGCAAGCCTTACTGATGTCCTTTTAGTCTACGTACATCTTCCACCCTTCGTCTTCTTCTTAGTTTGTTGACTACGCGTTGGTCACCCACTGTAGGTTGGTAGCTTTGCAAAGGGTGTCTGCTAACGCAATGATGTTCAAAACGTCTTTTTAATGCAATGATGTCTAAAAACGTTACTTGTATTTTTCGGTCTCGCTTGGTTTTGATTACGACAATATATAAAAATAAGCATTTACGAAAATAACGAAAATAGAATTCTTAAGTTCAAGTATTTTTCATTTCATCCATTACCACTTAAGGCATAAATAAACAAGTTCTCAACCTAACTAAGTGATAAAGGATTTAGTTTTTCTTAAAACTCACTTTCATTTTTAAGTGACAAAAGTTTTTAATAAACTTTATTTTTAAGAAAATGTTTTATTAAATTAGAAATTTGAAAATTTGAATATGGCATATTCCATATGGTCTTGGAATATTCTTTGAGGATAAAAACTTCACCAGATGGGAGTACACCACTGAAAGACATTAAAAGGAGCAGATACTATACCGCGGTTCCTTAAATAGGTATGCGGTTCTTGAGTGATATAGAACCGCATGCCCTTTATTTAACCGCGCACAGATAGAGCCGTTGGAACCTTGTCTTATAAATAGTGGACCATTTTCAGATTTTCTTTTCACCTCTTTCACACACATATTTCCAGATTCAATCTACCTTCTTAAGTCACTCAAATCCTTGGTTATTTGGTTGATTATTACTTGTTTAGAAGTGAATCTTTCTCCTCTCCTCTCTTCCTTTCAAGTGCAAAGAGAAGAACACTTTCATCCTTGAAGTGTTGTGTCTACCTTAAAGATCCATTGAAGATCAAACATTTATTTTTCATTCTTGTGTTATTTTTGTGAATATCCAAGTAGTTGTGTCCATTTGGAGTTGTGTATGTTGTGTGGTTAATACTTAGTCTTTAAAGTATATTGGTGTAGATTGGTCCTAGCTAAGATTAGGGCTTGAATTTTAGATTAGAGTCGGAAATTGGTTAAGCGGCGTGTACGGTTTCTCCATCTTAAAGAGATTGTTGATTAGTGAACTCTCGAGTAACGAGTACTCAAGGAGTGGAGTAGGAACAAGGAGTGAACTTTGTTGCCGCACCACTATAAATCCTTGGTGTTTGGTTTGATCTTTCCTTTCTTTATCTCTTTACATTCATTATTCTTTACTTGCATATACTTGTGATTATTATTTTAGGTCCACTATCTGTTGTTCATATTGTGCATAAGAAAATTTCACATAATCACTCAAGTCTAAGTTTTTGAAAAATGATTTTGAAAAACTGATTTTAAATCAAGTAAATTTAATAAATTATTCAACCCCCTAGTTTATACAATCTTGATTCACGTTTGTCTCCAATGATGCCTCAAAATAGAATATAAGACTTCGTAGTTTTCCTCTATAAAAGTTAGGATTATATGTGGATTTGGGTTTGCATAAGTAGATGCCCCGATAGCGATAGGTGTTCACGGAGGGATCTCATGATGAACGAGGAAACTGTGACTAGCGATAAGTTCTCCACATTTAGACCGGGTATTAGAGTTAGTGTTGAAAATCCAGGAGGTGGTGTTTCTCCCCTTTCCTGAGTCATTTCCGGAAAAGTAGGCTTGTTTCTTTTAGTAGTTATGGGTTTGGATTAGATGGGACTATTAGTCTTAGGTCCACGGATAACACCACTGATTGTGCAATTTTTGGCACTACCAGGCTCCGATGTGGATCGACGGTATTTGATAGGGTTGCAAGGTTTAGGCCAACTGTTAGTATCCAGCAAAACAAATGGAAACACTACGTTAAGTGAAATGCCAGGGGTGTTCCCTGCGAATCACCTCCAGCGTGAGAGTAATTATGTGTTTATGTATAATACTCTCTCCGTCTTAAAATTATAGTCTAAGTTGCTACTTTCAGATGTCCAAATTAATTGTGCACGTCCAAAACTAGATAAGAAATCTGATTAAGTTTACTGTATCATCATAACTATAAAATATTGTTACAAACAATAAAGAAGTTGAAAATTAATTGATTAAAAGTAAAACTGTCATTGTGTAAAAAAGAGAGAGAAAGATGAAAAATGATGTTTTTATTAAAAGACATGTTTTTTGGCGGTAAAGTATAATTATGGGACATTACTTAAGAAATGAGATAAGTGTGTAGAGCGTCCACAAACCCAAAAGAGTAATTAACTATTAATAGTTGCTGAAATAGGCTAGCACACGTCCCACATTTTTCATCGAAGGGTACACGATCTCTACCTTGGCGGGAAAACCTTGGTAGAGAGGGTGAACATGGGTTTGACTTAGACCAAGTCCTTCTCCTGGCATATCTTCATCGAAGGGTACACGAAGTGTACATGCCTTCGCATGGCGGATTCCATATTGGTAATCATCTCGAAGATGATTTTAAGGATCACGAAGATTATAAGAAAGAGTTTTTGAGTGGAGTTTTGATCAACAGTAGATTCTCACGGGATATATATGATTTAATTTGTTCTTCTCACGAGATTTCAAGTAAATGTGCGTACAATGTTTTACTGATTCCGAAGTATCGAAAGCAGCAAGGGGAATATAACATATCTAAATGCACAACGAGCACACGTGATGAAATTCATACCTTATTTTTATTTGAATGCATTTCGGGAAGAAAAATGCCATAACCACAGAGAAAATCAATGTTTTAGCTCGTGGCATTTGGTGCATAATTTTATCTACATGGGGAGAGAAATGAAAGAAATTATTTATGACGGTAAAAGAGGTACACAATGGTATGATGAGTCATATGGTTAGTCTATGTATAGTTGGAAGGAATGTGATCATCCGGGACATAGTTGACTTTGGTGCTACCGTTTCGAATACCGTTTTGACTACACAATGGGAAAAATTTTCCACACTCGGGACTTAATTGTATTTGTTGTTGCAATTTTATATCATCGCTATCCTGAAGGGGAAATATGCATTTTTGGGACTTAATTGACTCGGGTGCATCTCCAGAAGGAGAAATGTACATTTCCGGGGCTTTGTTGACTCTGGTGTTACGATATCGACTTCATGAATGGGATAATGTGTCTACTTCAGGTTTTTGGGCTTCATTATTTAGGATTGGTTATATTTATTCAACTAAATGGGGGAAGAAATGTCTTGACTCTTTCTGGTACGTATTACGTGAAAACAAACAATGTAATATCTTACTATAGGTTTCATCCTCCTATTGTTTCACAAACTTAGCTAGCTTTAAACAATGGGAGTTTAGTTTGTCATTCCTCGTCGGGTTATTATTTAAAATATGATCCGGCAACACTTGTAAATCTATTGATTCATTATTAATAAGATATAAAAACGATGAAAAGTATAAACTTTGTTATTATTTAGTCAATTGGTTAATTGTGCAAATATATTCTTCATAGATCCTTATATATCCGTTGTTTGCACAAGATTCGTGGACTTTTAGAAGAGTAAGAAAGCACACTATATTTGTCCTTATAAGGGTTGCCTTTGTCGGTTTCCCAACCAGCTGAGGGTTCCGGATCCTCTATACTATCACATCGATGATTAGCGTCAATATTGGTGTCATGAGCTTAGTGCTATAAGACTGTTTTACTCGATACTTGTATTTGTTATAATTATCACTAATGGTCGCGTAGCCCATAGAAAATGATTCTTGTATTCAAAATTGTTATTAAACCTATGAATTTCATTTAACCATTGTGTTGACTTTAAAGCATGTATCTCAGGGAATTGAGCAACCGACACGGAGTGGCATTGGACATTAGGACGTCCAATATAGTTACCATTCAGAGTTCTTGTATTACTATGTACCCAGGGATTCTTGATTCATAATAAATAATTATCTTTGGTATTGGATGATAACTTATATTTTAAAATTACCTTTCAAGTTGTTTCTATGATTTTGACTGTTGACTATGAAGTAACACCCAAAATTTAGCTTCCCCTAATCTATCCAAAAACAGGGATGTTACATATATAGATAACTAATGAAATAACACTAAGAATAAGATTTAACTTACTTAATATGAGAGATGATATCATTATGAATGAGAAAACACCGATAAGATGGATATTTACTACATAATCCTCTTTTCTTAGTGATGAAACGTAATATTTTTGTGTATTATTAAGAGGTGAATAATGTTAGATTTTATAAACAATGTAGCCATATTAACATATTAACAATCACCAATACGCAATGGAATAAAGAACAGATTAAATATAGATAACTAATAAACATAAAATAGAGGATGTGTACCTTTAAGAAATATAATCAAAGATCACCAAATAGAATACAAGAAGCCAACTAGATTTAAAAGAATGAATCCCATAATGCACACAATACGTTATATGCAAACAATAATGTATGCTTGTACTTGATGTGTTAAAAAACGAATCACCAAAACTTGAAGCAAGCAACACATGAAAACGTATTGGTTTCTCTTCTTGGTCGGCGAACAAAAGGAGCACCCCTTAGGGTTTATGTTCGATCAACACACACATAAAAGAGAGGAAAAGGAGTTTTGATTTTATGGACAATTATTAGCACACTCAGCTTTCTTTCCTTTTTATGGATCCGTCGGTAGAGTTCCCTGTTAGAGGTATTCTCAGATTGGGGTTATTAAGTTTTCCCCTTGTTCTTGTGTGAAATATGTTACCTCCTTCCTTTCTGTTGGTCTTTTCGTATGGACTTCGACTAACACCTCACTCGGTAAGTGTTTGGTCATCGAGGCAAGCTTTTTTAGTGTGCCAACCTTTCGTTTGTGATCCCTTCCTACCTGTGTTATGTTGTAGGTTTTGAAGCTTTCTAGCCTTTCCATTACCTTTTCCATGTATTTCTTGATTAATAGTTGTTTTGCTTCGTATATGCCTTTCACTTGGTTCGCGAGCAGTTGTGGATCCACGTGAACATCCAAGTTTTTTATTCCCATATTGATTGCAACCTTTAAGGCTACTAATAAGGCATCATATTCTGCCTCGTTTTGTTGCTTCAAATTTGAAGCGTAAGGCGTTCGTAAGCTCATTTCCTTCTAGGATTTCGAGTAATAATCCTGATCCCGAGCCATCCGAACTAAATGCTCCATCAGCGTACAATTTCCACTTCTCCACTAGTTTGCTTTTTTGCTCATTGAAGTTTTTCTCCGCATATTTTGAAGTGGTTTCTTCGCTGATGAAGTATTTTGGGGTGCGCGTGTCGCTTGAACTAAGCTTTCCATAGTCGATTTCGTACTCCACTAGTTTTGCTTCCTATTTAGCTATTATGTTTGTTCTTTCTTGTTTCTCTAGGATCCACCTGGTGGGTCTTTCTTTTATGTCCTTTATTGGGTGTCTCTTATAGAACGTTCGTGATTTACTTGCAACGTAGACGAGGGATATTATTATTTTTTCTCATGTCAAGTATCCATTTTTGACTTCCATCAATGTTTTGGTTGTGTAGCCGAATTGGTTTTGTTTTTTCCCCTTTTAGAAAGGAGGACCGATTGAATGCGTTCTTCGGACACTACTAGGTGTATGACCAATTGTCTACTTTTACAGGGGTGGTGAGTGTTACTAACTGGTGCATGAATTCTTGGAGCTTTTAGAAGCTCTCTTCCATGTATGTCATCCATTGTAGAACTCTTGTGTCTTTTTTCTTGCTCCATGCGTGTGGGAGTGGTATGAAAATTTCCACTAGTTTAGGTAGAAAGTTTTTTAGTTCTTCAACTCTCTTTTTGAGTGTTTGTACTTCTTTCAATGTTTTTGGCAGCTTAGTTTCGATAATTGCTTTGACTGTCAAATGATCGAGTTTCGACTCTTGGCCTCTAATGATCCTTCCTATGAACTTTTCTTCTTCCACTCCGAAGGAACATTTCTTTAGGTTTAGCTTCATGTTAATTGACGAGAGTCTCTCGAAGGTCTCTTGTATGTCGAACAACATTTCTTCTTCGGAGTTGATTTTTATCACCATATGACATGTATCTCAAGCTTTCTTCCAATTTGGTCTCCGAATACCTTGTTTGTTATTTTTATGTATGTTGCCTCAATGTTTTTTAGGCCCAACGACATTCTTTTGTAAAATAGTATTTTGTTTCCTACGAAAAAAGTTGTCTTCTCTTCGTTTTCCTCTACTATATGTATTTTACCGTGCCCCTCTTCTGTATTAAGGAAGCACTTAAGCCTGAATCCTGATAGTGCTTCCACTTTTCCTTCTACTTTCTGTAGTAGATAACGTTCTTTCCGGCAAGCCTTATTGATGTCCTTTTAGTCTACGTACATCTTCCATCCTTCGTCTTCTTCTTAGTTTGGTGACTACGCGTTGGTCACCCACTGTAGGTTGGTAGCTTTGCAAAGAGTGTCTGCTAACGCAATGATGTTCAAAACGTCTTTTTTAATGCAATGATGTCTAAAAACGTTACTTGTATTTTTCGGTCTCGCTTGGTTTTGATTACGACAATATATAAAAACAAGCATTTACGAAAATAACGAAAATAGAATTCTTAAGTTCAAGTTTTTTTCATTTCATCCATTACCACTTAAGGTATGAATAAACAAGTTCTCAACCTAACTAAATGATAAAGGATTTAGTTTTTCTTAAAATTCACTTTCATTTTTAAGTGACAAAAGTTTTTAATAAACTTTATTTTTAAGAAAATATTTTATTAAATTAGAAATTTGAAAATTTAAATATGGCATATTCCATATGGTCTTGGAATATTCTTTGAGGATAAAAACTTCACCAGATGGGAGTGCACCACTGAAAGACAATAAAAGGAGCAGATACTTTACCGCGGTTCCTTAAATAGGTATGCGGTTCTTGAGTGATATAGAACCGCATGCCCTTTATTTAACCGCGCACAGATAGAGCCGTTGGAACCTTGTCTTATAAATAATGGACCATTTTCAGATTTTCTTTTCACCTCTTTCGCACACATATTTCCAGATTCAATCTACCTTCTTAAGTCACTCAAATCCTTGGTTATTTGGTTTATTATTACTTGTTTAGAAGTGAATCTTTATCCTCTCCTCTCTTCCTCTCAAGTGCAAAGAGAAGAACACTTTCATCCTTCAAGTGTTGTGTCTACCTTAAAGATCCTTTGAAGATCAAACATTTATTTTTCATTCTTGTGTTATTTTTGTGAATATCCAAGTAGTTGTGTCCATTTGGAGTTGTATATGTTGTGTGGTTAATACTTAGTCTTTAAAGTATATTGGTATAGATTGGTCCTAGCTAAGATTAGGGCTTGAATTTTAGCTTAGAGTCGGAAATTAGTTAAGCGGCGTGTACGGTTTCTCCACCTTAAAGAGATTGTTGATTAGTGAACTCTCGAGTAACGAGTACTCAAGGAGTGGAGTAGGAACGAGGAGTGAGCTTTGTTGCCGAACCACTATAAATCATTGGTGTTTGGTTTGATCTTTCCTTTCTTTATCTCTTTATATTCATTATTCTTTACTTGCATATACTTGTGATTATTGTTTAGATCCACTATCTGTTGTTCATATTGTGCATAAGAAGATTTCACATAATCACTCAAGTCTAAGTTTTTGAAAAATGATTTTAGAAAACTGATTTTTTTAATCAAGTAAATTTAATAAATTATTCAACCCCCTATTTTTTACAATCTTGATTCACGTTTGTCTCCAATGATGCCTCAAAATAGAATATAAGACTTCGTAGTTTTCCTCTATAAAAGTTAGGATTATATGTGGATTTGGGTTTGCATAAGTAGATGCCCCGATAGCGATAGGTGTTCACGGAGGGATCTCATGATGAACTAGGAAGTTGTGATTAGCGATAAGTTCTCCACATTTAGATCGGGTATTAGAGTTAGTGTTGAAAATCCAGGAGGTGGTGTTTCTCCCCTTTCCTGAGTCATTTTCGGAAAAGTAGGCTTGTTTCTTTTAGTAGTTATGGGTTTGGATTATATGGGACTATTAGTCGCAGGTCCACAGATAACACCACTGATTGTGCAATATTTGGCACTACCAGGCTCCGAAGTAGATTTGATAGGGTTGCAAGGTTTAGGCCAACTGTTAGTATCCAGCAAAACAAATGGAAACACTACGTTAAGTGAAGTGCTAGGGGTGTTCCCTGCGAATCACCTCCAGCGTGAGAGTAATTATGTGTTTATGTATAATACTCTCTCCGTCTTAAAATTATAGTCTAAGTTGCTACTTTTGGATGTCCAAATTAATTGTGCACGTCCAAAACTAGATAAGAAATATGATTAAGTTTACTGTATCATCATAACTATAAAATATTGTTACAAACAATAAAGAAGTGGAAATTTAATTGATTAAAAGTAAAACTGTCATTGTGTAAAAAAGAGAGAGAAAGATGAAAAATGATGTTTTTATTAAAAGACGTGTTTTTTGGCGGTAAAGTATAATTATGGGACATTACTTAAGAAATGAGATAAGTGTGTAGAGCGTCCACAAACCTAAAAGAGTATTTAACTATTAATAGTTGCTGAAATAGGCTAGCACACGTCCCACATTTTTCATCGAAGGGTACACGATCTCTACCTTGGCGGGAAAACCTTGGTAGAGAGGGAGAACATGGGTTTGACTTAGACCAAGTCCTTCTCCTGGCATATCTTCATCGAAAGGTACACGAAGTGTACATGCCTTCGCATGGCGGATTCCATATTGATAATCATCTCGAAGATGATTTTAAGCCACATGAAGATACTCGTAGGTTTGTATCTGAGCTTAGGTAGCAGATCCCTTTCGAGGTCAAAGAGTAGGTTTTCGATCCTAAACGAAAGGTACGTCATCAAGGTAATCACCAATAAACTTTGTTGAAAGATATTACTCTCAGATTTGATAAGTGATTAGCAAAAGCTTATTGTAAGACATGAAGTACAAATTAAATCAAAACTATGAAGACATATTGCTTGTATGAGCGAGTATATGCAAATAGATATTTGGGAAATCCATGAATATTAAGACATATAACTACCAGTTAAAAATCCATGCTTTTCGTTAACAGTTACTGCAAAAACTGAAATGTATTGAGTTTGAGAAATTTTAGAATGTTGTTAGTGATATTTTTGGTTTTATTTGAACATTGTGAAAGTTTATGGACATAAAACTAAATAGTCGTGTGATAGGATCGAACTCGGGATTAATTAATTTTAATAAATATATTTATTATATTTATTAAATATAAACCAAGCTTAACTAACGTTCGTTAATAATTAATAGTTAAGTGTAAACGAGCGTTATGGAATTTAAAAGAAGGAGAAACGGAAGGTTCCGGAAGACACCCCAAGGAGGTGTCGATCGTCGGTTATACAAAGAGGAAAAGGGGAAGTTTTTACTTTCCTAATTCGTTTATAACTTGGATAATAAGATTTGTCAAGCCTATAAATACATCCATGGCCTTCACAATTTTTGTCCCTCCCCTCTCTTCTCTTCATGCGATCGCAACAAACACCCCTTTTAGGGTTTCAGTTTGTTTTCAGTTTAGCTATTATTCGCAAGTGTTGAAGCTCCGGTTTTTGCAAGTGCTAGCATCACGATTAGCCCGTTGCATTACGTGTGTACAAGAGCGTAATATAGTTTCACTATAAACTATATCTTGGTATTCTTCATATAAACCCTAATTCGTGATTCGTCGGTGTTCTTGTGGAATTGCTCTAGCTAAAAGGTATGTAACCCTAACTCGATTAATTATGAATGTGTTATTAATTATGATCTTGTTAAATGGCTTCCTCTATGTGTGCTTTGATTTTATTTAGGGTTTTGCGTAATTGTTATGAGCTTTATAAACCTTCAGTGGCATCGAGAGCCGTTTTAACTTGTTATAATTATCGAGATCTAAAGTTTTTTTATAACTAATATTGATTTGAGTTAAAATCACATGATTTTTTTTAGGTTTTCACAAAAATTAGGGTTTTGTTTTTTAAATTATGTCGGCATATCCGAATTTTAAAAAAAAAAAAATTTTGAAACCCTAAAAATTACATGGTGATTATCTTTAGATGTTTGCATGAAGTAATTGTTATGTCATGTATGGTTACGATCCGTAGGGAGATTTAATTGTTAAGATTATGTGGGAGATCCCTGATGAACATGCATGTTTTTCGCGGATCATATGATTTTATATGCTATTTGCTTTATTTGATTCAAAGTTTTAAAATTAGGGAAGACTTTTTATGTTTATAAAAACCCTAGATTTTATGTTCTTTGAATAAATTGTTATGCATGTGGCTATTTGATTTAGTTTTTTTTGTACCTACTTGTTTTCATACGTTTTATATTGATTGTATGATGTAAACAAGGTTAATTTTTTTCCAAGAAAATTAATATGGACTAAATCATATAAAAATTAATAAAATATTTTGAGATCTATATGACATATGATTTGCGTTGAATGGAATTGCAATAATAACTTAACGGCCTACTCAACTTTGACAAGCTATAAAGTAGGTATAACGCACCGCTAGTCATGAACCCGGTTAAGGAAGGAGGTGTTATGCTTCAGCGCTGACCAAATTCCCGGCTTGCATGTGCGTCAAAGTTGGAATTACCTACGGTTATTATTTACATAATTCCTTAAGGTTGATTTAACCACAAATTCACATCCGAAACACAATGAATAAGGTTATTGTTTTGTGCTTTAGCTGAGTTCTAGAAAAAGTACGGTGTGAATTTAGTTGTGGGTAAAATCTTTAATTGGTTTAACCAATACCTCAACTTGCAAATATATGGCGAAATTTTAGTCTCACCAAAAGGTTTACTAAATGATTTTATTAAACTTATGTTATGGAGATGTATGCATGCTTCTCCATACATGATTTTGACACCAAAATCAATACCCTTAAATTTAAGTCTTATGCCATCTAATTGACGAACACTTGAAGTTACAATGTCGTCATGTGAGATCTTGGACGATATTATAATGGAAAGAAAACTTCATGACTGAATGAGATTGCACATGAAGGTTTTGCGTTCTTTAGATTAGTTGACTTAATTAAGTTACTCAGTGAGATCTGGAAACTTAAGGCATAAAGTAGGGATGAAACATGTTTACAATGCAAAATGATTTTTGGCAACGTAAATCCCTAAAAATATCTAGAAATTGCAAATTTGTTTGCTAATTATTGTTCGACAAGTTACCATTTTGAGTATATTTATCACTAACAGATCAACCGATGTGATAAGTTTATGTCAATATGGATTCTAGTTTTCAAGGAAAATACTATGGTTTTAATTACTGGGGTAATTTTATTTTCTTGAATGGTATTATTGAAAATACTAATATTTTGAACTTATTTCTGTAGAAATGGCTCAACCCGATAACAACACGTTGAGTTCTGCCTTCAAGACTTATCTTGAACGTCAGGAACTAACTGGCCCAAACTTCAACGATTGGTACCGCTCACTGAGAATTGTCTTGAGAGTAGCGGGTACTTCTGATTACTTGACCAGGGCGTTTCCTACGCCCCTTGTCCCTAATGCTACTCAAGTTGAAAGACTGATTTATGAGGCAAAGGTTAAAAAGCACAATGATGTGGCTTGTTTAATGCTCGGAAAAATGGATCCTTTCTTGCAAAGGAAATTTGAGCTATTTGCTCCAAATCAAATGCTTGAAGAGCTCAAGGGAATGTATGAGAAGCCTCAGGCTGTGGAGATCTACGACTTGGTAGATGCTTTGCACAGTTGTAAGCAAGCCCTTGGGAAACCCGTAAGTGCACATTATCAAGAGATGAAGGGTTATATGGAACAGCTCATCGCACTGGGGAAACCCTACGATAATGATATGGCAATTAACCTAATCAATAGGTCTCTTAATCGGGACATCAATGATTTCGTTAGGAACTTTAATATGCATTGCGCGGGGAAGACAGATAATGACTTGCACCAATGCTCATTGACTACGAAAAGGGTCTAAAGAACAAGGCAAGTACATCTACTTCTACCCCTCCTGTGCTTTATGTACAAAAGGGTGGAGTGAGTAAGCCAAAACCGCACAAGAACAACAAGAAGGGCAAAGGCAAGGGTGATAAGGGTAAACAAGTTCCGACTTATTCTAAACCTAAGCAGAACTTTGTCAAGAAGAGTAAATCTCAGAAGGATGAAACTTGTCACCATTTGATAGGTGTGGAAACACCCATCCTTTTACCACTTAATACAATTAAAAACAAGACCATAACATGTATTTAATGTCGTAAATGTTAGAATTATGCGTGGTTTGTGTTTTTGTTGTGTTTTAGGACCAAAATATGAAAAAGGAAGAAAACACGGGCTTTCATGGGCTTTTATCGAAGAAAAAGACAAAAGACGAAGTCAAAAGATCAAAAGTGCAAAAAGAACGAAAGTTAAAGGCCTATTCTGAAGATTTATCGAAGAAAAAGACCAAAGACGGAAGTTTAACGAAGTCGAAGAACCAAATCTAATTAATGAAGAAATTAGAAGACGAGTTCATTTTATTTATCGACAAATCCTAAGACAAAGTCGAGAATGACGAGTTTATTGTCAAAGACGAAAGACGAGAAGACAAAAGGAAGAAAGAAGGAAGCAACCTACTCATCCCCCTCCCTTATAAATACCACCCTTAACCTCATTTTAGAGGTGTTAGCTAAAATTCATTTTTTAGTTCTCCACTTTATTTTCTAGCACTTTTCATATTGTCATTTCATTATTGTCTTTCTTTCAAGTAAGTCTTTAATTTTGTGTTGAATCTTTAAGTTTAATTTCAAGCTTTTCATAATCTTTCTTATTCTACCTTTCTTATTTTTTATTTTGATTTTGATTCGGATCAAGTTTGTATCTTGTTTCATCTTGATTCTTATTTGACTAAAAAGTTCATCTTGTTATTCTTATCAAATTCAT
This sequence comes from Glebionis coronaria, assembly GCA_025667525.1. Lineage (NCBI taxonomy): Eukaryota > Viridiplantae > Streptophyta > Magnoliopsida > Asterales > Asteraceae > Glebionis > Glebionis coronaria. Next base: position 425,398,618 of record CM046881.1, on the reverse strand, counting down.
ACGTTTGATAATGTCAATTTTTTGGTGCTTTTAGCTTATTTCTTGTTAAGCTTATTTTCTTTTAAGTGTTTTTAAAAGTTTAATCTTTTTAGAGTTTATTTTATAAATATTGCTTACTTAGTGTTTTGAAAGTCTTTCATTTGTGCTTATTTAGTTCTTTTTATTATTCATTTGGTTGAGTTATTAGTAATTGCTTATTATTAAAGTGCTTATTTGGTTATTGCTTATTTCATTTTTGCATTCCATCGTAAGGTGCAAGGGTTTTAAAGGATCCGATCGGGTATTGTGATCGCATAAACCTTAGGGTTTCTACTTGCGATCAAATACCTCGATCACATACTGTGATCACCACTGAGATCACACACTATGATCTGGACCACGATCACTGGTTGCGATCTGGACTACGATCCGTGGGTACGATCGAGGGGGTAAGATCCGTGGTTGCGATCGCTTGTCACGATCCAAGACCATGATCTGTGGTCACGATCCAAACCTGAGATCCAAAGTGCGATCGAGATCACGATCCAAGGCTGTGATCGCTGACTGCGATCGCTTGTCACGATCCAAGTCACGATCCAAAGTGCGATCGTATTGAAAGTCTTAGTTTTTATTTCCTGTCTTTATTTTAAGTTTTAAATATAATCTTTTCCCGCCATTTTTACTTAGAATTATTTTAAACTTGTTTTGTCCTAGTTTTATTTTTAAGTTTGCAAATTTTATTTTTTGTCAAGTTTTAATTTTTCGTCATTTATTTTTAAAGCCTTTATTTTTAGTCTAAATCTTTTCAAGCTTTTATCTATATTACGTGTAAGTTTTTATTAGTTTATCCTTTTATTAATTTGCCATTTACTTTAAAGTTTTCATTTTTATTTTGTTACACAACGACAACCTTTTCTTTTATCCACCAAAGACGACTGAGTCACACTTCAAACAGTAATCAATTCGATTAGACGTCGAGAACAACGAACTTTTAACCTAGCAAAATCCCACTTTCACCATTGCAAAGCAAGTGGTCACTGGAAGAGGAACTGCCCTCTTTATCTCGAGGAGTTGCGAGAAATAAAGAAGAAGGCTGAGCTTAGTGCTGCAGCATCTTCAGGTAACTTATATTTGATAGAGTTATTTAATCTTACATACAAATCAAATTCCTGGGTATATGATACGGGGATGTGGTATTAAGATTTGTAATACTATGCAGGAATTTGAGTTGGAGAGGAAGCTTACCTATGGGGAATAATTTCTGCATGTGGGCAATGGCGCACAAGTAGCGGTTGAAGCTATAGGAACATTTAATCTATTTTTACCTTCGGGTCTAGTACGGAGATTAAATAATTGTCATTATGCACCTAAAATTGTTAGGGGTGTTGTTTCCTTTTCTTGTATGATGGATCTTGGATTTATTCACACTATTGATGATAATAGAATTTCTGTTTTCAAAGATGGTGTATTCTATTTTGATGCAATTTCTGTGAATGGTGTTTTTGAAATTAACATGTATGATAATAATTCCAAGAGAAAGATTAATTCTGTTTTTAGCATGAATGAGAAGAGAAAGTTAGACAAGAACTCTTCTTATCTTTGGCATTGTAGACTTGTCCATATTGGGAAGACTCGCATACAAAAGCTTCAACGTGATGGTCTTTTGGAAAGTATCAATGATGACTCATTTGATAAATGTGAGTCTTTTATCTCTAGAAAGATGATCAAGAAACCTTTTAATAGCAATATTGAAAGGGCTACTGAACTACTTGGTTTGATACACACTGATGTGTGTGGACAACTTAGACATGTGTCAAGGAAAGGTGCTAGCTACTTCTTAACATTTACGGATAATTGTAGCCGTTATGGTTATGTTTATTTACTTAAGCATAAACATGAGGTATTTGAAACATTCAAAGTGTTTAAAGCAGAAGTAGAATTGCAACTAGGAAAGAAGATTAAAGCTCCTCGTTCCGATCGAGGTGGTGAATATTTAAGTCAAGAGTTTAAATATTATTTAAGTGAGAACGGAATTGTTCAGAAACTTACTTCTACATATACTCCACAACAAAATGGTGTATCCGAAAGGAGAAATCGTACATTATTAGATATGGAGAGATCTATGTTTTATCTTACAACTTTACCTTTATCCTTTTGAGATTATGCTCTAGAATCTGTTGTTCGTATTCTGAATATGATTCCCACAAAGAAGGTTGATAAGACACCATATGAATTATGGCATGGAAAAAGGCCATATTTGTCTTATTTGAAAATTTGGGGTTGTGAGGCGTATGTGAAACGTGACTCTGGAGATAAACTCCAACAACGCTCAGTAAAATGTATCTTTGTAGGTTACCCTAAGGAAACTATGGGTTACTACGTTTATTATCCACCTGAGAACAAAGTTATTGTTGCTAGGTATGGAGACTTCCTTAAAAATGATCTTGTAAATCAAGAATTCAGTGGGAGAAACTATGATCTTGAAGAAATTCAAGAAAATACATTGCCTTCTGAAAATACTAGCGAAGAAATTCCAATAGAGCCAGAAAGTCTAGGAGCTCCACCGGAATTAATTCCTCCACGTAGGTCTGGAAGGACTATACGTGCGCCAAGCAAACTATGTCTTAACATAGGGGATGATGAGGAGGAAGTAGGGGATCTTGGTGAACCTGCAAACTATCGATCCGCAATGCTTGATCCAGAAAAGTCTAAATGGATAGTTGCGATGAATGAGGAAATGAAATCCATGAAAATCAACGATGTTTGGATTCTTGTTAATGCGCCTAAAAATGCTAAAGTAGTGAAAAATAGGTAGATTTTCAAGAAGAAAACCGACATGGATGGTGAAGTACAATCCTATAAAGCACGTTTAGTAGCTAAAGGTTTTACTCAAACTTTTGGCGTAGACTACGAGGAGACATTTTCTCTGGTAGCAGACTTACGAACTATTAGGATTCTCATAGCTATAGCAGCATACTATGACTATGAGATATGGCAAATGGATGTTAAAACTGCCTTATTCAACGGTCGCTTAGATGAAGAAATCTATATGCAACAACTGGAAGGGTATGTTGATCCTAAATATCCAAAACGCGTATGCAAACTTCAAAGATCTATTTATGGTTTGAAGCAAGCATCACGTCAATGGAATAAGCGATTTGATGAAGAAATCAAAAAGTTCGGATTTATTCAAAATCGTGATGAGCCATGTGTATATCGCAAAGCTAGTGGGAGTGATGTAGTATTCCTAATTTTATATGTCGATGACATATTAATCATGGGAAGTAACATTCCAAGACTTGAGGAAGTTAAGGATTATCTTGGTAAATGTTTTTCTATGAAGGATTTAGGAGATGCTGCATATATTCTGGGAATTAAAATCTATCGAGATAGGAAAAGACGGTTAATTGGTCTTAGTCAAGATGCTTATATTGATAAGATATTGAAGAAGTATAACTTGCATAATTCCAAGAAAGGTTTTCAACCTATGGAAGTTAAGCATGAATTAAGTCATGAGTTAGATGCATCAACACCCGAAGAGGTGGCTTACATGCTGAAGGTGCCTTATGCTTCGGCTGAAGGATCTATTATGTATGCTGTAATGCACAAGGCCTGATGTGGCGTTTGCTCAGAACTTAGTCAGTCGATACCAACAGAATCCAAGGAAGCTCCACTAGACTGTTGTTAAACATATACTAAAGTATTTGAGGAGTATGAAAGATATGTTTTAGGTGTTCGGGGGTAAACCAGACACAGAACTAAAATGTTACAGGTTTCTGTGATGCGTCCTGGCAATGTGATAAAGACGATATGAAGTCTCAGACGGGTTACGTGTTTGTTATCAATGGAGGAGCAGTTGACTGGAAGACCAAGAAGTAGACAACCATTGCTATGCATGCAACTCAATCTGAGTACATGGCCGCTTCAGAAGCCGCAATGGAAGCTGTTTGGATTAGGAAGTTTATTGGAGATCTTGGAGTGATGCCTTCAATTAAAGAACCTATTGATATGTATTGCGACAGATCTGCTGCAATTATATTCGCCAATGATCCTGGACTCATGAAAGGCGCCAGACACTTTAAACGTAGATATCACTACGTTCGAGAACAAGTTGAAGCTCGTGAAATAAAATTAATAAAAGTTCACACAGATGATAACGTAGCTGATCCTTTTACTAAGACTTTGCCTAGACCAAAGGTAGTTAAGCATGCCAAGGCTATTGGCTACAACTAGCTAGCGAACTCATGTATTAAATATGTGATTAGTATTTGGATAAAGGATGTTAAGACATTATTGAGTTGATGAAATAAAGATTGAGTTTCGTTTATTTTTTGCTATTTGATTTTGTATCTTATTTTACATGTTTTAATCCATGAATAAATTGTTATGTTCTAAATGTACGTTGTCAGTTATTAATATAGGATTATTATTAAACTAAGACAATTCAAAATAGTGTCAGAGTATACTTGAAAGTATATTGGTCAATTTTGGATGATATTTGATGAATCAAATATTGGACTTATCCCAACGATATGATTTTACTTTATGTATCTTTGTCATTAAGTAAATCACAAATAGTTATCCTTAGACCTGAGATACCAGGAAACTGTCACAAATGTAGTGTGTTTCTGTGAGATAACCTAACGTTAAACGTAACTGGTAGCTATAAGGGTTATTTTCAGAAGTGTTGCAAAGTTCGTAAGTTTCGCTTGTAGTCAAAATGGAATTTGTTTGCTTCAAATTATTTTGAAGTATAATACAGCTGGGCCCCCCGGGGGAGTAGTAGATGTTTGTGTGGCCACACTCAAATTTGTTTTGGTAATCTTGCTATATCCGTAAACGAGAAACAAAATGGTTAATGAAGGAATGACTGAGATCCATATCCTATTAACGTTGTATTTGAAATGAAAGGATAATAATAATGATGTATCATTAAAAGGTTTTGTCCAGGAGACCTTACTCGAGTTGTACTAGTGACATTGTTAGTGTAACTAGACGCTAGTCAATGTAATCACGATATTCGAATTTTGTCCAAGTGGGAGCTGAAAGTTTATGGACATAAAATTAAATAGTCGTGTGATAGGATCGAACTCGAGATTACCGGATTGCACACAATACGTAAAGGGTTAATTAATTTTTATATTTATTAAATATAAACCGAGCTTAACTAACGTTCGTTAATAATTAATAATTAAGTGTAAACGAGCGTTATGAAATTTAAAAGAAGGAGAAACGGAAGGTTCTGGAAGACACCCCAATGGGGTGTCGATCGTCGGTTATACAAGGGGGAAAAAGAGAAGTTTTTAGTTTCCTAATTCGTTTATAACTTGGATAATAAGATTTGTCGAGCATATAAATACATCCCAAGGCCTTCATAATTTTTGTCCCTCTCCTCTCTTCTCTTCCTGCAATCGCAACAAACACCCCTTTTAGGGTTTCGGTTTGTTTTGAATTTAGCTATTATTCGCAAGTGTTGAAGCTCCTGTTTGCAAGTGCTAGCATCACGATTAGCCCGTTGCATTACATGTGTACAAGAGCGTAATATAGTTTTACTATAAACTATATCTTGGTATTCTTCATATAAACCCTAATTCGTGATTCGTCCTGTTCTTGTGGAATTGCTCTAGCTAAAAGGTATATAACCCTAACTCAATTAATTATGAATGTGTTATTAATTATGATCTTGTTAAATCGATTCCACTATGTGTTTTGATCTTATTTAAGGTTTTACGTAATTGTTATGAGTTTTATAAACCTTCACATTGTATAGTCTAAACATAACTTCACATAATCAGTTTAATAACAATCTTGTTAGAAAAACCGTTTACAATCTACTTTAGTACTTTTTGATCATTAATGATTCTCTTTCAAGTATTCAATTACTTATTTAAGTTAGTCCACAATATCAGGCCAATGAAGTATCGACAAGAAAACTACCTTATATTGACTAAAGATTGTTGAAGGTAACGTAAATGATAAATGTAACTTAGGGTGAGCGGAGTGGGGTAAAACCCACCCGCGATTTGCACCCACTCACACGCGGCTTCCATCTCATCTTCAATCCTCTTACGCGCGACTTGTTAGCTTTGATCAAATACACTCACCAGTGAGTTTCATATATGTGGCCCTGTTGGTTTTATTTTTAGGTTAGGTTTATTTTTGGGTGTTTTTTTAGTAGGGTGTGTTTAAATAATAAAATAAATATGTATAAAAAGTGAGTGTGAGTGAGTTGGAGTGAGTGTCATTACCCTTGTGGGTGAGTTGTACTGAGTTAGGGATGGCAACGGGTCAGGTTTGGGTCGGGTTTTAGTGAACCCGTACCCGCACCCGTTTATAATATCCAAACCCGCATCCTCCTCAATACCCGACGGGTACCCGATTAGAATTACCCATCGGTTTTTCGGGTTTTACCCGCGGGTATCGGGTATCCACAGTTATAAATAATATTTCTCCAGCACCATTCTAATGGACTGGAACACAACTAAAAAACATAAATGTTGAAAAAGACAAAGGTTTAATGACGAAATATCCGTGAAATAAATAAAGTCACATAAGGGCATTCACTATGATAAACTTTTGTTAAGGTTTAAAAATTAATTTTTTCATGCCACCTCCATATTTTGTAAGCCTTTTAATTTTTTGGACCTAATTCTACTATGATAAAAACCTTTTAAAGCTTTAAAAGTTTTTCACATAACACTTGCATTTAATTTTGAAGAGGTCTAAGATTTAGGACCTCTTCATGCCACCTAGATATAAACTAATATTCAAAACATAAACCTCTTCAAAGTTTTTTAAACCTATTCTTGAACCTCCCATAGTGGATGCTCTAAGTATTAAGATGCTAATTAGAAATTTTAAATGAATCCAATTATATTTTGATGAGTTTAATAACTCATTATCAAACGTATACAATATATATTGATATGTGTATGATTGTTTGAATGAGATGATCCCGTAAATCAGTATCACTATAGGCGTAGATTTTACACAATAATGGAAACTCAAGCTCATTTCGGGTTAAGTAGACCTCCCTTGGCGTTTCCACTCAACTCACTCCTTAATAATTCATTACCCAATATTGTCAAATCACCGTCGTGCACAATCCCAAAATACCGTCGAATATATGCTTGCCACCCCTCTGCCACTGCCCCAAAACGGGAGAAAGATGCAAAAAAGCGAGTGGTCATTACAGGCCTGGGCCTTGTTTCTGTGTTTGGAAATGATGTTGATACTTTTTACGAAAGCCTTCTATCTGGGAGGACTGGAATCACCCTAATAGATCGATTTGATGTATCAAACCATACAACGCGATTTGGTGGCCAGATTCGAGGGTTCAAGTCAAATGGATATATTAATGCCAAAATGGACCAGAGACTAGATGACTATCAGCGTTACTGCATTGTTGCAGGGAAAAAAGCTCTTGAAGATGCTTCTCTTGGTTGTGACGAACGTTCAAAGGTTTGCATTTTATTCCAGTTTGTCATGCGTTTATATAGTGGTTTTGATGGGTAACAATATTGAGGATTTTTATTTTTCTTTATTTTGCTATACATTGTCTGCAACCTTTTCGCCAATTAATCCACGGAATTTGAGCCCACCGCGCTACATGGACTCGTACTGGGTAAAGCCCTAATTCCTATTTCGGAAGGTTGGCGGCCACCTAAGAGTTTTCTAAGCCAAACAAAATTTGAACTTTAATTAGACTTCTAACGAATTGTTGCATGTGCCTAATGCATGTTTAGATTGATAAGGAGCGGGCTGGTGTACTTGTTGGATCCGCTATGGGCGGTTTTACAGTATTTTCTGATGGTATGGAGACTTTAATCAAGAAAGGTTCAAGTAAAATCACACCATTTCTGACACCTTTGATGGCAACAAATATGGGATCTGCTTTACTAGCTATTGATCTTGGCTTTTTGGGTCCAAACTACTCCATTTCAGCAGCATGTGCGACATCCAATTATTGCTTATGTGCTGCTGCAAATTGCATCCGTGAAGGTAAGGCTGATTTGATGATTGCCGGTGGAGCTGATGCTCCTATAACTCCAGTTTCATTGGGTGGTTATGCTGCTTGTAAAGCACTGTCACAAAGAAACAATGATCCACAAACCGCATCCAGGCCGTGGGACAGAGATAGAGATGGGTTCGTCATGGGAGAAGGAGCTGGTGTTGTGGTGATTTTACCATCAATGCTAGCCTGATTCCAATTACTTTGATCCTCCACTTTTTAGTTCATTAGCTTTTTTTGCAGGTCATGGAGAGTTTAGAACATGCAACAAAAAGGGATGCACCAATACTAGCCGAATACTTGGGAGGTGCAATAACTTGTGATGCATATCATTTGACTAATCCACGTCCTGACGGCTTTTCTGTTGCATCTTGTATCCAAAAATGTCTTGCGGATGCTAGTGCATCAATTGAGGAGGTAAGGTAACATGAAACACCCTTGGTAAATGAAATACACAAACACAAGTTTAATTTCCTGTCTATGAACTGAAATTAAACACAAGTTTAATTTCACGGCCGGAGGTTCTTTTCTACTTTCAGTAGAACCGGAAGTAGTCTCTACCTTATGTAGAGTATGGTTGTGTACGTCTCAACCTCCCGTACCTTGCTCTAGAAGGTAATGGACCTATAACACGTGAAAGACGGTATTGGATGTTATTTTACCATACCTTACCAATTTCTGTGAAGCTATCATCATTAGTCGTTTAAAAAGCTTGACCTTACGTAGAATTCACTATCTGTCATTCTGTCTTATCCAAGTAAAATGTTGTTGGTAGATAAACTACATAAATGCCCATGCGACATCCACTGTAGTTGGTGATTTGGCTGAGATAAATGCTCTGAAGAAAGTATTCAAGAAAACTAAAGAGATAAAAATCAACGCCACCAAGGTAATGTCCCCTTTGTCCAAGTTGTCTGCACAACATCAAATCTTTATTGACATTATCTTACTTTTTGTGTTTCAGAGTATGATCGGACACAGTATGGGCGCAGCCGGGGGCATTGAAGCTATTGCTACAATTAAAGCAATTCAAACCGGATGGTTGCATCCCACCATTAATCAATTTGTACGTTATACTTATACTACAATTACTCTTCAATTCACTAACAGTGTATCTTGAAGAAAACGTGCTACCATTGAGAACACATTTGAAAATATACGAACTATATGTCTATATAGAGAGTATATATCACATATGTATAGTTAGTCATACAAATTTATTAGAAATAAATATAAAACTATAAATTGATTTAACTAACTGTATATACGTGATATGTACCTTGTATATTAGATACAGATAAAACTTATTATTGAACTGTTATGAGAAAGGAAAAATAATAAGTTGGCAAAAAGCTTGATAATTAGTTACTTCATCATATTTATAAGGTTTCTCATGTTTTCATTGCAAATATATATAGAACCTCGAACCAACAGTGGAATTCGACACTGTTGCGAATCAAACGCAACAACATGAAATCAATGTTGGTAAGTTTGTTCGTAGCCCTTTTGCTCCGTTTATTTTGCACGCGTTGTTATGTTTGCTTATTCGAACTTTTTTATTTTATTTTTATATACAGCCATTTCTAATTCATTTGGTTTCGGTGGAAACAACTCCGTCATAGCATTATCTTCATTCAGAGCTTGATGGGGGTGAACAAGACTACCTTTGATCCATTGATAAACATCACTTCAAGTAAAAAAAAGAAATTTGATCAACTTGGCGAAATATGTAACTTATTGGCATACGTACGTTTATATGTGCACCACAACAAATTTAAGCCTTTATTCATACTTTTTTAAAGTGTGAATTTTATTTGTAAAATATTCACACTTATAAGTGTAAAATATTAAAAAGTTCACAAATAAAAATGTGAATTATTAAAAAGTTTACACATAAAAATAGTTTATTATAAATATTCACACTTAAAAGTGTGAAATTTGTTACGCCCAATTTGTTCAAACGATAAAATGAACTTTTCAAATTTATACATTTTAAAATGTAAAAAATGTCATAACAAGTGTGAAACGTTAACATATTTATTATAGTGTGTATATGTTCTAGTTTATTGTATAGTTAATTCCTTATATTCCTATCGACCATTTTTCATTTTTATATCTAAATCTAAATATATTCTTTTATGAGAAAAGTTATTTTGTATCTTTATTTTTTTGTGGAAACTAAGAGACAAATCCTCACTCTTCATCTATTTTTGATCTAATGCTACAGATTAACCTAAGATTTAAAAAAAATATGGAGGGGTAATTTTTGTCAGAATGTCCAAAAGTTAAGAAATAGGCGGAGTTACCAAAGTTGTAAATATGATGGAGTAATGAATTATCACTAGTGATATTTCACTAGCGAAAATCAATTAAATATCTTTGTTGATAAAACAATGAAATATTACTTAGTGATATTTCATTGTTTTTATAAGTAACGAAATATCACTTGTGATAAATAATTTTCGTCATATTTACAATTTAGTCATTCCGTCGTTTTTTTGCAAATTTTGGACATTTTGGCAAAAATGGTCCTTTCATGTTTTTTTTTAATCTTAAGTAATGGATGGCTAAGATTTGTCCATTAGATTCCAACAAAAAACAAATTTCCAAAATAACCGGACTCATTTGTTTATATAATACTAGTTTATTGACCCGTAAAATTTACGGCACCTTAAGAAACCGTTGACATCGTCGATTTATGGTATTACGTAAACAAATTACACGTTAGTTCTGTAAATATATAATATTAATGTTAAATAACGAAATAAATAGATTATTGAAACACTATCAAAGAGATTTAATTATTTAGGGTATATAAAATTGAGAATATAACACTATGGAAAAAAGTAATATAGTCTAACAACAATTAAAAAATTTCTAAAAGAAGCACACATAGCATTTTATGTCATTTAATAAAAGTTTGATTAGAAAAACTACTTTGTTATAACAGAGATATGTGTTTGAAAATTGATTAAAAAAAGAGTGTGCAAATCGTGAAATATTTTTTAAAAGGTTATTTGCAAAAAAAAGTTTATTTGGAAAATGATGAAATAAATTACATGTTTGTTTGAAAAATGATGAAACAAAACATGTCTTGTATCGGCATAAACAGAACCTGGATCTAAAAATTTATACACCAAGGTTTATCTCTTTATAAAATGGGATTTTTTTGGTTGGTTCATGTACATGCCTTGAAAGAGAATGTCTTCGTTCTTGAGGTTACAGCTTGAAACCCGAAGTCCGAAGTGTGCAACCAAAAAGATTTTGTTGAGAAAGTCTTCCCCCATGAGTTCCTAATTCTGTAGCGTTGTTTCTACCACCAATTACGTATGGGGCTTTACCAACTTTAGCATCATCTTATGTGCCCAACGTAGATATGGAGCCTCCACATTACCATGTGTAAGATTCTGGCCCACCAACAAACAACAAAACTGTTAAAACTCCGAGCTAGAATGAAAAGTGGTTTAGTCGGCTTAATTTATATATGTCAAACATGCCTCCATATAAAGTTTGAGTGAGTCTTGTATATTTTTTATTACAATTGTATAAGTTACTCACGTCATGCAAGTTAAAACCTATGTGAGTGCCAATATTACGTGTGGGCTTTAAATATGGTGCATTATACAGTAGCCACTTAAACTGGATTTTTGGCAGACTTCTCTTCTGAGGTCGCTGGAATAATAATGATGCAGAATTACCATGCCAATCGTCACAAACTGGGTTTGACTGTAAAGTTTATGATAAAAAAAAATTCTATGGTTGTGACTAATTTTTTGAGGGAAAATAACTTGGTTGAAATACAGAATTGAAAACTCAATTTCGTTTAGTGAGTTAGTGAGTTTGTCTGTTATGGGTGTTTCATTCAGTGGGTTTGTCTGTTATGGATTTTCGTTCAGAGGTCAACAGTTACATGAGGATTTGGTTAAGTAGGCCTTCATATGTTTCATGGAATAGGTCTTAGTGGCTTAAGAATTATCAACGACACGCTGAGTACATAACAAACCATAGCTATCTTTAGTATATATAAAAAGGTGTTTGGGGAAATCTTTTTTAAGTGTTGGATAGCTTATTATATCTTGGTCTTTTGGAAAAGCTAGTTGTAGATTTGTAAATCTTGCTTATATTTTAGAGAGAGAAAGAGATGGTGGATTTCACATTTTTAGAGAGAGAAAGGTAAGAGAACTATGTGTAAATTATGAAACCACACACCCTCTCCATCAAAGGAGAGGGTTTATATACCCAAGCCTTGTAATGGGCTTGGGCTTACACGTTTGGGCCGGCCTACACATGTTGTAGGCTAGGCTTGTCTTGGTTTGTTTAATAAAGTGAAAGTAACTAAACTACGAGCTATTACATGAACTATCGTTGGAGTGACCGATCCTTCTTAATACGTAAAACGTATTTCCAACAATCTCCCCCTAAGGGAGGTCACTCCAAACAAGGGCATTACCCAAGTTAATAATAAGATAAACCTAGCATACTATGCTTGTCTTGAGCTCGTAGTCTTCGTCTTTCTTTTCTTTTTCTTTTCTGGTGAACATGTTGATTTGATCTTTGATATCAATCTTTAGCATTAATCTCTTGCCTTGATCTCGTGCATCCATCACTTGTGATCTCCGCCTCTTCGTGACACCATGTCCCACATACTTATACCTTTTGTAATTCTTGAAAGCTTCAGAGTTCAATACAGCGGAATACTTAACTTTTAGGTTTTCTTGAATTAGATAAGGTATTAAGTGTATAAAGCATAAGCATGCGGGGACGACTTCTTCTTGGATTCCGCAACGCCACCGTCTTCAAATGCCGCAACATAAGTAGACACGAATGGAATGGCTTTGAACATTTCATTCTAAATCGGTAGCATTTTACCTCCGGTCGGTGAAGACCGTTGGACGATATTAGATATCGTACCCGTGACGGAAAGTTTCAATTAAGTACTTCCTGACAGGATTTCGCGGGTAAACCCGTTCTCTTTATTCGACAGTCCAAAGCTGACTGCGAACATAAAGAGTGAATCATTTGGATAATAATATCCGCATGATTTGAAGCCGTCAATTCATGTTCCTGGAACAAGTTTGATTCATTAAAGAATCGCACCATCGTTGCTTTCCAGTTGTCACGAGCTTGATTCGTATAGAATCTTGCAAGTTACCTACCAAGTGCTGTTTGAGGTTAACACTAGAAGGATTTCCACTCATCACTGTGAACACTAAGGTATCACTCTGAGTGTTCTGGCAAGATCACTGAGATTTTGCGTAGAGGCCTGGAACGTGTCTAAGTTCAGTTAAGAATTAAACCACTGTTGCTTTCCAGATATCACAAGCTTGATTCATAAAGAATCGCACAAGTCACCTACCATGAGGTTTTTGATATTCGCTCAAGAAGGATTTCCATCTTCATTGTAAATACTTTCGTATTACTCGGATGTTCAGGCAAGATCATGAAGATTTTGCGTAGGACTCTTAAAATCTTTCTTACTTTTCACAGTGTGTGAAGAAGCAAGGAAATATGAAAGTGTGTCCTAATGAGATATTTGATGATCTCAAATGGCTCTAGACTCGATCGTGCACTTTGGATTTTAGTGATCGGAGGATGGAGAGGAGTGCCACCTTTTCAATACCAATTTACTCGGAGTGAATAAATCGATAGATAACGTGTTGATCTCCGTGTGATTAAAACAAATATCTTTTGAGAGATATCTGAGTTAGCTGGGATGGGTTGTGCATTGCATCACTGGGTCCATGATGTCTGTCTTCAATATCAAGAATCATTAAAATGATCTCAATAGCATATGTATTGACCCGGTTTCTGCCTAAAGTTGTAAGGAGGGCTTCTTTCTTTACACCCTTTATCTTTACAATTCTTTTTCATTCTTCAACCCCTTCAATGCTTACCAATACGTCATAACTAGCACCTTGTTGTGATTGTTCTAGTGCTAACTTAAGTACTTGGTCGACATTCAGCTATGTTCACAATCTTTCTCCATCTTTCCTAAGGACTACTATTTCTAGCTATGGAATGTCCTTGAGAAGATTCCTCCGGTTCTGGAAGAATCATAGGACTTAACCTATCCTACCATCCTTATGTCACCACAATCTTCATCGTCGTGAAATAAATGGGTTTTGGGTAAGTATATGTCACCATGAAAATCCATTTTGATATAGCAAATCCATTTTGCTCCCCCTTAACATATGCCACGATATTCGAAAACATTTCGCATATGTCGGGATGAGCCAGCACATTAAGTCAAACCATTTGTGATAATATCCCATATTAAATCACATTTTCTCCCATATATTAAAAATATTAACCCAATCGATGTTTTTAATATCAATTGATTTAATGAAGTTTTAACAAAGGTTTTGGGAAGAAAAATGCAAGTCCATTTTATCTTCATGATATCAAACTTATGAGATATGATACCGATTTGTAACATGATCACATATTCACCATATTAGAAAAGCATTGACAAGGTTGGACCTGATAGATGAGAACATCATATGATAAGATCAAATGGTTCTTGTCAGCATATGTTGGTCGCCTCGTCACGTCTGAAGTCATCTCTTGACACCACGTGTACGATTGGTATTGTTGTCTTGACACCAGTTAGTGAGTTTGGCACGTTCGGCATCGAAGATCCTTAATGCTTGACAATTGCACCCCCTCAATTGTTGACCCGTGTTCTATTGAAAGAGTTGTAGTCGCCGTTTGAGTAGTCGCATCGTCGAGTATGTAGATACCAAATGTAGATAGCTATGGTTGTAGAGATGATAGCTTCATAAAAACAAGACTTCTCTTGTTTTAACAAATAGATGCACTGAAACGTACATAGATTTGTGTTAGACCAAGTTATAAAGTAAACTTGATCCCTTACAAGGTTTTAAAGTAAACCTTGCCCGAGAAAATTAATTCCCGTTGTGAGCCAAAGCTTTCATAAGAAATACTTGACTTTAATATGAAAACTGGGTTGCAGTCAGAAATAACTACAAGCCATTTAGGCATGTTTTATGAAATATTTACAACTTTTGTACGAACTCTATTTATGGCGCCATGTCAATAGTAATCAACATTTCTAAGGCCGTAAATATTATCGTCCCAAAAGACATGCCTTTGAAAAAATAAAGTAGAAAATATTTTTGGATTTTTCTAGATTTTTCAATTTTTATGGTTTTTATATGGTTTTATATTTTTGTATTTTGCTTTTGTGGATAAAAATATACACAATATATACAAATGATCACCAAAGATACGGAGAATAGTTTTACCAAGACTATTCTTTCGCTTCATCTGCTAGTTCCTTTAGAGTCTCAGGCGAGAAGGTTCTCATTCCTAGCTTGTCGGCCAAAAATTCAATTCGAGCGCGATCTAAAGCCTTCGTGAAAATATCCGCCAATTGATACTCAGATCGGACAAAGTAAAGCTCTATTACTCCATTTTCCACTTGCTCCTTGATGAAATGGTAGCGAATGTCAATATGCTTCGACCTGGAGAATTGAACGTTGTTGCAGCATAAGGAAATTGCACTCTTGTTGTCACAGTACATCGGAATTTTGTTGAAACCTAGACCATAGTCGGTTAATTGCGATCTCATCCAAAGAATTTGAGCACAGCAACCGGACATAGCTATGTATTCTGCTTCCGTACTTGAAATTGCAGCGCTTTTCTGCCTTTTCGATGCCCAACTGATTAATCGATCTCCTAGTAGTTTCAATGTGCCACTCGTGCTACGCCTTGTATCTTGACAACCCGCGTGATCCGCATCTGCATATGCCATTAGTGCAATAGAAGAGTCCTTCGAATACCAAAGTCCCCGATTAATGGTTCCTTTAAGATATCGAAAGATCCTTTTAACAGTAGCTAAGTGTAACTCAGTAGGCCTAGTTTGATACCTAGCACAAATACATATAGCAAACTGAAGATCATGTCGACTGGCTGTGATATACAGAAGAGTACCTATCATTCCACGATAAAGTGTCGGATCAACGACAACTCCATGTGGATCTGCATCAAGCTTAGATTTTTCCACCATTGGAGTGTCCACGGGGTCGCAAGATTCCATCTTATATTTCTTAAGTGATTCAAGGGCATACTTGGATTGATTAATAAAGATGCCTCTGGGACTCTGAGATATCTGAAGACCTAAGAAGAATGATACCTTGCCCATCATTGACATTTTAAACTTAGAAGACATGAGTGTCCCAAACTCATCCGATAAGGTTTGGGTCGAGGCTGCAAATATAATATCATCAACATATATTTGTACCATAATCATATCTTTACCTCGTTTCTGAATGAACAGCGTGGGATCCACCTTGCCTTTAGCGAAGCCTTGTGTAATGAGGAATTGTGACAATAGATCATACCATGCGCGTGGAGCTTACTTCAACCCATAGAGAGCCTTTTTAAGCTTGTACACATGATTAGGATAATTAGGATTCACAAAACCATCCGGCTGTTGAACATAGACCTCTTCCTTGATTTCACCATTAAGAAATGCCGTCTTCACATCCATCTGATAGACGATCATATTCATGTGGGCTGCATAAGCGAGGAATAGTCTAATAGCTTCCAAACGGGCAACAGGTGCAAAGGATTCCATAAAGTCGATGCCCAATAATTGCTTGTATCCACGAGCTACTAGACGAGCTTTGTTCTTCAATATTCCACCTAACTCATCGAGTTTCACCTTGTAAACCCATTTCAAAGTGAGTAATTGTACTTGATCCGGGCATGGGACAAGTTCCTATACTTCAAGACGTATAAATTCATTAAGTTCTTCTTGCATAGCTTCTATCCAACAGGATTGAGTAAAAGCTTCTTGCCATGTCTTAGGTTCAACTTCAGTGAGAAAAGCATCAAAATGACAAAACATTGCATTTTCTTGTAGCTGACTTCGTGTGGATACCGGACGATTAGGGTCACCAATAATAGAATCTATAGGGTGATCCTTTGTCCACTTGCTGTCATGTTCACGAATCCGTGGATTGGAGTAAACTGTAGTTGGAGCTTCTTCTGAGGTGGACGACCCGGCTTGATTAGGGTCGGGAATTGGTACACCAAAGAATGGAAGTTCACACATTTGAGCGAATTCCAAATCGTGATCATCATCGTCCTCTTCATCATCAATAGGCATGACATGGGTAGTTGGTTCGGGTGTTGGTTGAGAATTACTCGTTGATAGTATATCTTGACCAATTGTAGGTGCAAACGTATCTGATTGTGCTTCGGTTGCTGGAGCGACAACTTCAGTTACCGGAGCTATTACCTCAGGTTCTGGAGCAACAATACTTGGAGGATTAAAGAATTCATCAAAGAACGATTGAAACAACGTATCCCATTCAGTCCTAGAAGGTGGTGTAAATGATGATGAAGTAGGGTTGTTTGGGACAAGACCAGAACTAATGTTACTGGGTCCCATTTCATGAAGTGCGGGTTCAGAGCTGCTTTGCTCAGAAGCCATTGCTGCCAGCTCATCAAAATCAACATTCATAGTTTCGAGGATCTTGCGAGAGTTACGGTTGTAGATTCGGTATGCCTTCTTTGTGGGTGCGTAACCAATGAAAATACCAATATCAGCCTTTGGTTGAAGTTTTCCCAAATTGTCACCATCATTATTTGGATAGCAAAGAGAACCAAATACATGAAGATATGATAAATCTGGTACTTTACCATGGAGAAGCTCATAAGGTGTTTTACCATGGCGTTTACGAATTAGTGACCGGTTTTGGGTGTACACTGCTGTAGATACTGCTTCTGCCCATAAAAACAATGGAGCCTTTGCGTAAATTAACATCGTTCGAGCAGCTTCCATAAGTGTGCGATTTCGCCTTTCAACGACACCGTTTTGTTGTGGAGTGCGAGCAACGGATATTTCATGAGAAATGCCAACTTCTTCATAATAATCACGCAAAATTTGATTCAGAAATTCGGTTCCATTATATGTACGAATGCGTCGGACAGTAGTGTTGAGACGCACTTGAATCATCTTGAGAAATCCGATGATGAATTTAGGTGCCTCATTTTTTGCTTTAAGAAATTTCACCCATGTAAACCGAGAGTAATCATCGACAATGACGAGGATGTACTTTTTGCCACTAAGACTTTCAACACGCATTGGTGCACAAAGATCCATATGCAACAGATAAAGTTTCTCTTGGTTGGTGTCTTCCGTCTTGGGTTTGTAAGATTTCTTAGTGCTTTTCCCCATTGTACACGCGGAACACAAATGATCCTTGTGAAATGATAGTTTAGGAAGACCACGAACAAGTTCGTTTTTCGCCAAGTGATTAATAGCGTCAAAGTTAAGATGAGATAACCGTCGATGCCATAACCATGACTTAGTCTTTGATGCTTTGGAGAGAAGACATACGGGAGAAGCGGCCATCATGTCTTGTGGAGACAAAGTATACAAATTATTCCCTCGAGTACCTTTCAATAAATCAACCCCTTCCAAATTACGAATGAAGCAGGTATGCTCTCGAAAAGCAACTTCTAGGTTTGCATCACAAAATTGTCCCACAGAAAATAAGTTGTGACCGAGACCTTCCACGTAATACACTCTTGAAATTACAATATTCCCAATATGATATTCACCATAACCCATTATCTTTGCAATATGATCATTTCCAAATCGAACCGTACCAAGAAACTTGCTGACGAAATTTCTGAGCTGAGAGCGATCTCCGGTCATATGCTTAGAGCAACCAGAGTCCAAATACCAGAGAACAATTTGGACCACCTGTTTTCAATAACAACAGTAGACAATGCATTGGAAACTATTGGTTCTTGAGTGTTAGCAGATACAGATATAGAATTATCAGAATTGCTAACATTTTTTAGACCCTCAGATTTCCTGCGTTTTCTAATGTGAGTTTTAGCACTAACAGGTTTTACTGTTCCAACTTTCTTAGGTTCTGGATTATTCGCGGGCACTACAGTGGGAGTAGACCTATTTAAAGGGAACTTGGTTCCTACAGTAGTGTCGGTGTTCCTAGTTAAAGGACTCGCTTGTGTTTTGGTAGCCTTGGTACTCCTAGTTAAAGGGCACGCTGTCTTCGCTTTAGTGGGAGTGATCCTAGTCAAAGGGCACATATTTCCTACTATAGTGAAAGTTCTACCAGTGGGGCGCCACATCCAGCCAACTTGGGTTAACACTTTCCCAGTCGGATTCCATTCTAATCCATTTTTCCGGGCATACATCTCATTCACATGGTCAATAAGGCAAGAATCATAACGACTAGAAAACATACATTCATTGCAATTCCAACATTTCAAATTAGAATTCACAGTAGGCTTAGAACGCTGAACAACCGCAGAGCCTTTAGGTTTAGCTACATGATTCTTTTTATTCAAAACAGAAATAACATTCCTAGGATGGGCTTCTACTTTCTTCTTCACTTGACTACTAGATGGGGGCAAGATCCTATCATTCTTCTTGTTTCTCTTAAGCTTAGATCTTTGAGCCTTAGTAGTGGTGCTTACTCCTGTAGAAGGCAACACGGGAATATTAGAAGCTGGTTTTGATTCCGCCTTATCTTTAGTGACCAAAGTTTGAGATGGTTTAGTCCTAGGGCCCTTGTTAAGTGGTGTGACGGCTATTAGGTTCCTTTTGATTGCACTAGAGGACGATGCTGAGACAGTGGCTGCGTTATCCACAACATTCTTACCTTTTAGAGTACGAAGTGTTTCCTTTAACTCAGCCAAGACCAGATTTTTATCACAAATTTGTTCCCTCAAATCAGATATTTCCACCGACTTTCGATTCAATTGTTCAATCAATGATTGATTCTGTGCAGTGGTATCAACACATGCGGGCTTTACTGAGTCGAATAGTCGTGTATTTTTCTGTTTTAAGTTATCAACTTTGGACAAAATTTTGGAAACTCGATTATCTAGATCAAGTTTAAAATTCTCAACGGCCTCAAGTACGTTCACACAGTTAAGCTCCTTAGATTTCTCTATGTCTATCGGCAAAGATTTAGCAACTTTGTCACTTGGCTGGCGCTGTTTTGATTGTAAATTAAATCGAAAATCCTTTTCAAAGTTTTCATCATCGATATTAACACCTTCGAATGACGTTTCAAAGATTTCTTGAATAAATTGTTGCTTGCATTCAAGCGAAATACAATGTGTTTGAATCTCATCAAAACGTTTTGAAAGCGAAGAATATGAATCTTGAAGCTTTAAAAATTCAGCGTCAGATTCGTGACAAGTACTATCTACCACAGTATCCACAGATTCAACATTATGCACAGTAGGATCATTATCAACACTTGTATTCACACAGACATAAACTATATCATGAGACATCACTTGCTTCACAAGCAGATCATTTTGGCGTGAAGCCCGTTCTGTTTCAAGTAAATTGTTTTCATAGGCATCATGCATTTCATTGAAAACACGTCTAACTTCTTCTATTTCCAAAAACAAATCTTGATCAAGATTACTAAGACAAGCCTTAACATTGTCTACAAACGGAACAATTTCATTTCGGAACGCAACTCTAGTGTGCTCAAAGTTCCATTCACCTTCCGTTATGGCCGAAGCCGTCGTACGTTCCAAAATGACCTTGTCAAAATCGGCTAAGTGTTGGTGTATCACATTTAAGTTAACGGACGCCTTACTTACCGGTGGAATTAACTTCGTTAAATCCGTTTTGACAAGTGTAGAAGACGTACTAGGAAGGTTTTCATTTGACAAACTTTGGGGCACAAGAACTGTCAATTCAGCTAATTCCTTTTGTAAGCGAATGCGGGTCTTTTTAGAAAATTGATCTTTATTATGTTGATCATAATCAATTGTATGGAATTTTGAAAGCATTTTAGAATGAGTTTCATCCGCAAGTGATTGTGTCTCCTCAGTACTACGAACAAAAGGTGCTTCTTTCGATTTGCCAATTATGGTCATATCATAAAGACCGGGAATATATTCCTGAGCTTGTTTTGCATAACCGGGATTAGGTGGTAAATCTTGAAGACGTTTAAGTTCGAGTTCTTTAAATGATTTAGTTAAAAGATGAACCTTTTATGTGGAAGCGTATTGTTTTAAAAGCTGTTGTTCCTTGAATTTAAGAAGTTTGGTAGCATTAATTTCTGATTCAACCTTTTTAGACTCGAGAGTTTCGAAATCCATTTTAAGTTTCTGAAAATCATTGACAACCGACTCCTTTTCTTTTAATTCATTAGAAAGATTAGCTTTTAATGATTCTATTTCTTTCAAGTGTTCAATCTTTTCAAAACGAAATTGGTCAAATTCAGAACATGTTATTTTCTCTGCTTGAGGGACCATTTCAAGAGTTTTGACCTTTTCTTTATGCAACGCAAGCTCAGCAGTTAGGGTGGAATTCGTATCTACGGATTGTCTGAGGGCCATATGCATTTGATCAATAATATGTTTAGGCACCATGACCAAATCATGTTGAGCATAAGATTCCATACCCGTCGTAGCATTTGGTTGAGGTTCACTCAAATGTGTAGGATTGGGTACCACATCATTTGAGTTACTAGTTCCCGAATGTTGTTCGAGGTTGTCATTTTCATGCCCAACTTGATGTTGGTTATCATCAATATTATTAGATGTGGTTGGTACCTCACTAACGACATCAGAACCGTAGTGAGAGAGATTAGCAACGAGAGCAGCTTGGGCAGAGTGAATTTCATCACAATCCGAATCATATGCGTCAAGATCATCTGCTTGATAAGCTGCATTAGAAGTAGAAACGACTGCAATGCCTTCAGTATATGCTGCCCCTGGGTCTGCAAGAAATGCTAACTCCTCTTAATCCAAAATCTTCCCCTTAGACTAAGCATCAACCAAATACATCTTCTCACGAAACCATGCATCATCTCTTCTCCTTTTCGGCTGAGTGCATTCCCTAGCCATATGATCTTGTCCTCGGCAATTGTAGCAAGTCACAACCTTCTTAGGACCAATAGGACTCCCATTTCCACTAGCTTGAGAATTCACAGCTTGATTGTTCCCAGTCCTTGTAGGAGGTCCATATGAATTTTGCCTCCCCTGAATAGGTTGCACCATCACTTGACCATCTTGAACGGTGGCTTGTTGTCGAGGATTTGATGAGGTGCGGAGCTGATTGTTTGTTGGTGGAAATCCTCTAGTTGCAACAAGTTTTGACAAGTAGGTTGTGAGATGGTTTAGAACATCAGCTGGCGTATCATTTGGAGTAAAGACCGGTGCTTGGATTGGTGGAAGTTCATTAGAGTAGAAAGCTTGTGCTGGTTGTGCTTCTATTGGAAAATATCCTTGCTGAGGAGTATAGCCCAATGGAGAAGTGTTGGCTTGTGATGGTGATGTCTGATATGGTGGTTGCTGTTGAAAAGATTGTTGATGAACACTTTATTGATATTCTTGTTGTGGCATCATTGGTGGTTGATAAGATGGTTGATGTGGTTGCTGATAGATGTGTGGTGGTGGCTGCTGCAAGTATGATGGTTGTTGATAAGTATAAGCCATGTTTTGTTGAGAAGCATACATTGCAAGTGGATCATGAACTTGAGGTGTAGACAACCGAGCCTCGATCACATGGAATTCGTGTTGTTGAAGAAAAGCTTGAAGTTGATCCACATTGGTGTTATGCAAGTCCTTAGCCAATTTAACACCCGTCACGTATTTTTTCCATTCTGGAGGAAGAGTGTTCAAATACTTGGTGTTCAATTGAAAGGTAGGAATTGTCATGCCATAGATATTGAGCTCATTCAACAATAGGGTAAATCTCAAATAGTAGTCATTGAGAGTCTCCCCTGGCACATAGGCAAACTTATCAAAAGTATCATAAAGCTTACACTCTCGTTCTTGTTTGGTTAACAAGGTGCCTTGCATTAGAACACGAATTCTATCCCATAACTCTTTGGCAACTTTATGTTTGCTGACGAGTTTGTAGACATCTGGAGGAAGGGCTTGGAGATTGATGTTTGTAGCATACTTATCACATTTATCTTGAATCTTCATATCTCCAGTCAACTCACCCGTGGTGCGAGGACGAGTAGTCGTACCTTCCGTCACTGTACCATAATCTAATGGTCCATTGAGCACCGATGCCCAAATTAGATGTCCATTCTCCTTGTTCAACATATAAAGTTCCATTCGGGAAGCCCATTCCTCATACATAGTCTTCACCAACATTGGTGGACGATTATCCGTACCCGAGAGGATGGACTTATCCGTAAGAGATGTGTACTCCATTTCAATAAGTTAAGATTTACAAAGTTGATCGAATAATGAAATAAGGTTAAGTTAAGTGTTTTTGTGTTGAAGTCGAGAAACAATGTTAAAATCCCCTAAACTATGTTCTCGATAAACCAAAAATTCCAAGTCAAAATTACACACGAAATTTTTTAAGGAATAATTTTTGGATTGTCGGAATGTCTAGATCGGAATGCCAGATCGGAATGTCACTATCGGAAAGTCAGATCGGAATGTCACACAATCTTAATGTCCAGATCGGAATGTCTCTATCGGAATGTCACTATCGGAATGTCACTATCGGAATGTCTAGATCGGAATGTCACACTATCGGAATGTCACACTATCTTAATGTCCAGATCGGAATATCCAGATCGGAATGTCCAGATCGGAATGTTGCTAAAATAAAATGGACAGAGTGACGTCACAAGAATCCTTAAAGCCGTCGGAATCCCAGATCGCAATGTCAGATCGGAATGTCACGTCGGAATAAGGTGTTTAACTCCAGTGATCGCAAAGTGGAACCAATAGGTTATTGCGATCAGACTACCCTCACGTTGTACTTTCCGATGGAAACCTTGCAAGAATTTCGGAATGATGAGAAACAAGAAATTTTGCAACTTTCGATCCAAAAAACTTGAGTTTTAGCCAAAAACCAAGATACCCAAGATACTACGACACGATTAAAGACTGTATTCGACTTTAGAACACAAACAAACACGAAAATTTTTGATGATTCGGCAAAGAAAACTCAAAATCCTATGATATGTTTATAAAACATACGCAACACTAAAACAAACCTATATTTCATCCAAGCGCTCTGATACCATTTGTAGATTTGTAAATCTTGCTTATGTTTTAGAGAGAGAAAGAGATGGTGGATTTCACACTTTTAGAGAGAGAAAGGTAAGAGAACTATGTGTAAATTATGAACCACACACCCTCTCCATCAAAGGAGAGGGTTTATATACCCAAGCCTTGTAATGGGTTTGGGCTTACACGTTTGGGCCGGCCTACACATGTTGTAGGCTAGGCTTGTCTTGGTTTGTTTAATAAAGTGAAAGTAACTAAACTACGAGCTATTACATGAACTATCGTTGGAGTGACCGATCCTTCTTAATACGTAAAACGTATTTCCAACACTAGTAACCCGTTCGAATGTGTTTGATCAGTCTTATGTTATAACTTCTTGATCACCTTTTCGAAGGATATAAGCTGATAATTATAATCCCTTGGGTTTGGGATTTTTAGAAATACATAAGCTTTCTAGTATACGTTTACCCAAACATCCCTTCAGTCAGCAACAACTATTGCTACTTTTTTATTCCTAAACATTCACTTGTATGATGTCAAGCTTTTCTATATACAGACCTTAGAAGAATATGAATATGAACCGACTTTATAGTACCGAAAAACATAATCATGGTAGAATAAAAAATATTACATTTTTAATGGACAGTTGTGACTTCCAGCAGTAACTAAATAAATAGAATGTCGTAGGTCTCTATTTCATACCAAGTGAAACAAAACTGGTTAATTTAATGATAAAATTAACATACTTATTCACCATTGTCGTAACAGATTCTGAGATTTTTAGCATCTATTTGTTTCATAAAAACCGTCGTTTTTGGTCATTTTATCTTTTTATTTGCATGATTACTACGGGTTCAAACAGCAAAACAATATATTTTATACAGTCTAGTTTGTTAAATGGATCATCTACTTTAGGTCGCACATGAAAACAAATTAACATCTGTTATATGTGTCAAGTCGACACCGTGTCGTACAATCCCACATCAGTGTTATGCTAAATTAAAATCAAACGGATCAATACCAATATTTAAGAAAGCAAAATACATCAGGGTTCTAAGACTTCAAAATATTAGACTGTCTGATTACATGTACACATTTATATCACTAACATACCAAAAGAAATATTGCTTAAGAATCCCATCACATACACTTAACTAATCAAATTTTTATGCCTCATTATAACAATAGCTGTGTAAGTCATTCACACGAAACTTTTCTCGAGCACGTCCAGTCGAGTAAAATGAGGAGTTTGTTGAGAATTGACAGGCACCATACGTCCAGGATCGTATAATGATCAAACGAGCATCATGATAGATCATATGTATAAAACAAGAACAAAGATTCACGGGGGTTGAACCCTAAATAAACTGATATTGATAATTGAATGGGTTACTTTACAAATACAGGATCCTATCTATATATATAAATCTAATGGGTATGATAGGGAGGGATGCGATGGTTACTTTTCACCAACAGGCATGACCCTTTATTCATAACCGTTCTAATTCTAACTGCTAACTAACGGGTCAGTTATGGGCTTTGACCCATACTACAATTGTACAGACTAAAACTAAGATTAATTAGATTAAATTATCCAACATATTCAATTGATCGTTTATTCTTCTTGTTCCTTGATGTCTTCAGAAAATTATTCTGATTCGTCTGTTGTTGATTTCTTCATGGTTTTTCGGTTTCTAGTTGCACCGAATTCCAGCAGGGTTAGTGCCGCCATCTTCGTTTCAAATTTTCGGTCATGACTTCTCATGATTCTTTTGTTTGATCATGATTTCAAGCGGGTTAACGCCGTCATGGTGGGGTTAGCACATTAAAAACTGAAACTGCAAAGATTTCAAACATTCTTCAGTTCGGCATCTTCTTTCTTTTCTTTCTGCTTCGTCCTTATGATCTTGATCGTGAATTGTTGTGTCGTTTGATCCCTTCCGCTCTGATACCATGTTGAGAATTGACAGGCGCCATACGTCCAGGATCGTATAATGATCAAACGAGCATCATGATAGATCATATGTATAAAACAGGAACAAAGATTCACGGGGTTGAACCCTAAATAAACTGATATTGATAATTGAATGGGTTACTTTACAAATACAAGATCCTGTCTATATATATAAATCTAATGGGTACGATAGGGAGGGATGCGATGGTTACTTTTCACCAACAGGCATGACCTTTTATTCATAACCGTTCTAATTATAACTGCTAACTAACGGGTCAGTTATGGGCTTTGACCCATACTACAATTGTATAGACTAAAACTAAGATTAATTGGATTAAATTATCCAACAGAGTTACAGATATATAATGCGGTGGACGAATTACAATTATTTCATGTAAATGGTACTTATAACTTTAGTGCAACATAACATACATCATATATTTGATGAAAAGGTTTTCAAATAAAAAGTGGCAATGCGCCCCACACTTGTAGTCAATAATGACATCATATTCATCCACATTCAAAGAAAATGATAAAGAAATTTACCTTGATCTCTTCATTATAATTCCATTAAACTTGAGATGGGAGACCGTCAAGCAAGAAGTACATGTGTCCAGCAGTTAACCTCAATACCCTACTTCAACATAAAAAATGGGTAAGGATTTTAGTGAGATTTTAATAACTTTAAAGATATTTATGATTGCATTGTTCTCGCACTCAATATTTAAAAATGCCATATTTAACTTCAAATAATGAGATAAAATGTTTTAATAAAAGTTATCAAATGCACTCACACTTGCTTGAGTATGGTACTAAAATACAATAAGCAAGTAAACAACTATAAAAAGCAATCACAAAACCACATTAAAAAAATAGAAGTATGCAATAAAAATCTTAATGTCATGCCTACTTAACATTATGTGAAAAAGTAGCAAATCTTGTGAAAATAATCAACTTACTTAAGGGCATCATGAATGAAAATGCTCTTCTTTATGTTGTAAGGCGCCGAGACTCTCATGTCATCAGCCACGTGCTTTAGTGAGTTGTGGGAGTTTTTCTGTTTATGATTCACTCTGTTGAGTCCATGAACCCTTTTATTGTAAATATAAAGCGAGTAAAAAATGATCGCGACACCAAAAAAACAACAATGGATTTCAGAAGGTAATTAAAGTTGATTGATTCAGGTCTAGTACTAAAAATTGTAAAAGAATGAACCATTTTGAATAAAACTTTTAAGGGTTACATCACCTAATTGGTGAAAATTTAGTTGTTTGATCATTATTAGCTTTTTATTTTAATGTAATATAGACTATTTCATGCATTATTGTCATACCGTAGTTGATGAAGCCAATGCAATAGCGACAGTTTGCTGCTCCCTTATTTTTAGCTCTTTTTCAGCTTCTTTTCTTCTTAGTTCACTTTGTCTCATGAGACCCACAAGCTCTTCCAACTGTTCTTCCATTTCTTTTATTTCAATGTCTTTTCCCATGATTGGCACCTATTTAGATAAAATAGTAAAATAAGTACTTACATATTTTGTGTTTTTTAGTATTAGAGTAATAATATGACCTGCGTTTTTTAACTTAGAGTAATAAAATGACCGTTTTTATACCTGATATCTGCAAGAGAGTTGAACATATATTGGAGAATGTTTTTTGCATCTGCCATCAATCGAAGCTGATTCCAATGTCTACGTGTAGAAAATTATTCTTCTTTAGAGAGTTGTGAAGCCATTGATACAAGTGAGTTGAATGAAAGCTTAACATGTTTTCTAATGAATATATTCTTGAACTCCTTGCACCAGGTGACAAAGATGACTCCATGAAACACACGCACCCTGTATTATTAATTGTACTATAAAGGAAAAAGAAAAGACCCGAATGGAAGTAGAATTGTTGGCACCTTGATAAACCATTCTTTCCACTTGGAGGGCTAACTCCTATAGAAGCAAATTCCTCTACTTGTCTAAGAACTGCTAGCTCTCCTGCTGCAGCACGTCTGAACATGATACAAATAATATAAAATTGTTTTCCATAATCCATATTTATATCATAAAAAGCATTTGTTGATTCAAATTTACTTACACTTGGCTTTGTTTCTCGTATTCATGTCGAACTTCATGAACGTTCACCATCACTTCCATTTCACGATCAATCTAATGCTGCAATGACTTCTCATTGCTCTGTAATAGAATCTTGACTTTGTAAAAGTACAAATATGTCTGATGATACCAAATATTTATTAGTCTTGATATTTACCTATACATTAGCTCCATTCCCTGGGCTAGTCACTGCGTTGTCATGGTTTGACTTGCGAGCCTCAAGTAATTATATCACCCTCTTGGTCGCCATTGCATCCTCTTCTGTCTTTCTTTTAAGAACTTAAAATAAAATTTGAATATACATATCAGTCACTGAAAGTTTATTATGAGGTTACATTATAGTAAATACTAAATTATAAAAATTATGGTAAAAGAATCTAACCATTTTCCGGCGTTGATTAAGAGCTTGCAGTTTATGTCTTTCATATTTGTTCCTCCGTCCTTCTTTCTTTAATTGAATAAACAAAATAGAAGAAAAAATAACAACCATCATATATCTGTGGAGTGGACTGTGGACTTCAAACAGTTTTAGCAATATAATAACGAACGTGACAATAATAAATACATGCCTTGATCATTGTTTCACGAGACGCTTTCCATTGTCGAAATTCATCATCTCCAAATGATTTCAGATAAATAATAAACAATTGATAGAGAAAGGTAATGCGTTGAATCTAGACCCTTGATCATAAACCTTTAATCAAACAGATTTGTTCAAATATGTCATATAAATTTCAACAAACAGATTTATAATCATTAGAATAAGTTACATTGTTACCTTCAATGCCATTGTATTTCTGCATCTTGTGATGTAACACTATGTCCATATTAACATTAGTCTGCAGTCTGCACAATATACAACACCAATTAAAAAATGATTTCCTTAAATCAATAGAAATAATATAATTGTTGAAATCAGACACAATTAATCAAGAAAAAAAATTAAAAGTGAACTAAATGTGTAAAAAGATGATTGAAAATTTAATTTTAACACATGCCCAACAATTGATCATGGAAAATATATTACAAATGGTAGATGCGATATGAAATTCAGTATTGTTCGAGAGTGGGCTTAGCTTATGAATGAATTGATAATATTTTTGTTTACAATGTGAGTTCCTGAGATAATTAGGCAGCTTTCTTTGTAAGATTTGACTATTTCAATTTTCACATAAGTTTTTTACTACTTAATCTGTTTCCTTAACTAATGTTTAATTCAAAGTTTGTGAGTAAAATGACCAAAGTAGACATCCTAAAGTTTGTGTATTCTTTTTTAAAGGAGTATTTAGAGTCTTTTTAAACTCTCATTTATTATAATACTAGCTAAAAAGACCCGTGAAATTCACGGGAATTTTAAAAGAAACGTCAAAAAAATGTGGAAATTACACTACGTATTATGAAGCTATTAGTTACAAAATAAACCACATCTAGATAAAGAAACGTAAAGTAAAGTATACAAATAATTTTGTTCATACAAACGTCACATGCAACACAATAGGCAAATCACAAAAAATAAAAACATCAATCTTTTATTATACGAATGCGA
The DNA here is from genome assembly GCA_025667525.1 of Glebionis coronaria. NCBI lineage: Eukaryota > Viridiplantae > Streptophyta > Magnoliopsida > Asterales > Asteraceae > Glebionis > Glebionis coronaria. Next base: position 425,369,013 of record CM046881.1, on the reverse strand, counting down.
CATATGCGTACATGTATGTCTGGTCATAAATTGTGCAATACTTCTTTGTAGCCCACGTTGGTCGTGGTATTAGTGATATTTCGGTTTTCGTCTTAAATAACCATCTTCGATCCTTTTCTTCTCTTAGCATGATGACTACAAATAGTTGGCCATGTGTAAAAACAGGCCGTGAAAAAGACAAATCGACTTGCCCGAGAGATTGTTTTTTACTTTTGTTGATTGTCATCGCAAAAGAGACACATACAACAAATTGCTTGCTTACTATCTTTATCGGCAAACGCTTATGAGAAGGTGATATTCTCATCCTTCCACTTATCACTTATTTACCAAAATAGATTCTATTGATTATAGTTGCATGAATTGCACTTTTCAGTAATCGATTTACACGAAGTCGTGTTTCGTTGCACAACCCATATTTTTCTACCAAAATGGCTTCCGTTAATCTCAAGTCAAAGCTATTATCACCTGCTTTGCAGTCCGCGTTTGCCTTATAGGACAATAACTTATATAAGTGTTATTCTTTTTACCATTGATTTACTTAATATGTCAAGTAGGAGGATTGATAACTAAGGTTTTATCAAATTAAAAAGATTAAAGTTCGTGTTCTCGGTATCTTAACGAATTGATCTAGGCCCTATGTGTGACTCAGTTGATATTTGGTGAAAAAGAATATTTTCGGTTGTTTTTAATTAAATGTGCAAAGACTTAAAAGTAAAAGGGCGGTTAAAGTAAATCTAATTCTAATTAAAGTAAAGTGCAAGTATTTAAAAACGTGACTAAAATTAAAGGGTGCTAAAGTAAATGACGTAAACTTAAATCTATCTAAGGCAAACTTAAAACGCGACTAAAACTAAGGCAAATCTGAAATAAAACTAAGGCAAATAAACTTAAAGTGCAATTAAAATAAAGGCGGGAAAAATAAAGCTTGAAAATGAAAATCAAAGACAAAAGCTAATAAGAACCTGAATACAGCTCATTCGGAATAAACCTTCGTTTGGAACAATCACTCGTCCGGAATGTCACCTTTGGTTGAAATGATTCTTCTTTGCTAGGAATATTGCCAAAATCCTTGATCCGGAACAAATTGATCTGAATAAGTCACTTATCCAAAACAATCCTTCGTTCGGAACTTTACTGATTCGGAACTCTAAATCTTGCCTTGATTCGGAAGTATTTTGTCACCCTTGATTCGGAAGTTTCCGAGTGAAGCCCCTTGATTCGGAAGTTTTAGAACTTCCGAATGAACACCTCTTGAGTCGGAAGTTGCCCCTTGATCCGGAAGTTTATGACTTCCGAATGAAAAGCCTTGATTCGGAACTTGGTCCTTGATTCGGAACTTTGAGTTGATTCGGAACTTTTGAGAAGTTCCGGATGAAACCCTTGGTTCGGAACTTTGGAGTTCCGAACGAATACTCTTGACTCGGAAGTTTTCACTTCGTCCGAAACTTTGAAAGTTCCGGATGAACAAGTTTGGGTCGGAAGTTTTGTTGAGTTAAAATCTTCCGAATGAAGCCTTGATTCGGAACTTTAGAAGTTCCGAATGAGCGCTTTCCCTCATTCTTGGTTCGGAACTTTTCCTGGAAAGATCAGAAACAAAGCAAACACCCCCGAAGAACATGGAGATATAGTAACAGCAGATATAAACACAAATTAACCAAAATCAAACACACGGATAAATATAAACAGTAACAAATCAACAAATAAACATCAACAAACAATTAAAAACGCGAAATCAAACAACTTTAACCACAATAATCAAAAACCACTTGGATCAAAATAAAAGCATGAACATGAACATAAACATAAACACATAAATCAAAGATTAAGAAAGGTAGATAAGAGATTGACAAAATAAAGTAAAGATTTGACAAGAATTAAAATGAAAACTTACTTGGAATTAAATGGTAATTAAGGTGCATAACATGAATTTAAATTGACAAGATATGTAAATGACAAGATAAGTAAATGGTGGAAGGTCTAATTGTCACTATTAGCCAACAAGAAAGAAATGACTATCCTAATGACTATTTATAGGGAGGATTAAGGAAGCTTCCTCCCTCTTTCATTTCATCTTAATTACAAGCTTAAGTCCCTCCTTTTATTAATCTTCATTAATTGCGTCATTAGTCCTTTTCTTCTAATCTTCTTTAAACTTGGACTTAAGGGACTTTTGGCTTCGGGATTTCTTTTGAACTCGTCTTTAATTTCTTCAATAAAATAGACTTGAATTCTTCGTTGATAAACTTCCGTCTTTTTACTTTTTCTTCGATAAATCTTCAGAATTGGTCGTGGACTTCCGTTCTTTTTGCACTTTTGACTTCTTGACTTCATCTTTCATCCTTTTCTTCAATAAAAGTCCGTAAATGCCCGTGAATGTCCCTGTTTTCTCCACTTTTCACCTTTTCGTCCTAAATCACAACAAAAACACAAACCACGCATAATTCCGACATAAAAGACATAAAATACACGTTTTGGTCCGGTTATTATTGTAATTAAGTGGTAGAAAAGATGGGTGTTTACACACCTATCAAATCCCCTACACTTGACCATTGCAATGTCCTCATGCAATGCATTAGTTACAAAGCAAGATTACACTTTTCATCATAATCAATCCACGTTGGCCTTTATTAAAGAGATAGAAAATTAAAGACATACAAAATAAAGGAATCAAAAGCATACCTTTGGTTTTGAAAATGTTATGAATAATCATCATTCTCAAGTTTTCACTTTCTCCAAACCAAGCTTAAAAACGAGATCATTGTTATTATAAGTTAGTAAACTAACATGAACTCATGTGGGCCAATTATTCACTTAGACTCCCTTATTCCTAGGGGTATCTCTTATATTTTATTGTTGTCTTGAATGATCACGAGGATGCATTGTTTGACGTATTTCGATAGTTATTTAGTCTGAAAATAAAGTGAACGATTTAATCAATAGTTAGCTAAAGGACCAAATCTTTTAAAACTGCTTCTCGGGACCTCATAAAGTTCATATCTTGGCATAACTCGCTTCGCGATTTGAGACCTTTCTCGGACCGATATCTGGCAGCGACTTCATACTTCAAATCTTGAGAGACGTTCATGAAATAATGGTCCTCTCTTCATATAGGAATTTATTCACTTGAAGTTTTGAGAGATTCATACTTGGACCACGACTTCTTCATTTTTCTCCAATCTTTATTTTGGACTTTGATATACAACGATCCGCCTCCTTTTATGACTTGGATCTATTTATCCTCATACCTTGTTAGGGTCTTTTCGGATACACTTCTCCATGACTTTTAGGGAGTTTTGCTTTACGTCGTGTGTCTCGATCCTTCATATTGATTTTTGATAAATGATTCTTCACATCACTTTGGATCTTTAGCAACAAAACATAGCCCTCATGCCTTGTTAGGGCCTTTTCGGGCTCGCCAATCTTCGCGTCCCGCTTCAATAAGTTATGCCTTGGCTATGAACTCTAATCCATACCGAGCAACTTCTAAACGATCTGGGGCTAGAAGCTAAGTAACTTTTCAAATCGTACAACCTTATTTATTAGCAGATAAATTATTAGCAAGCGATGGGAGAATAGGCTCATAATTAACTCACATAAATTCACGAAAGAATACCGGACTTATAATTGGCTCTATCATCTCTCGTTCTCCACAGTTTAAAATCTCAAGTAATGAGACTCGTGGATGCTTAGCCTATTAAATCAAAGTTTTGGGTTTTCGAGTCGCCTATAGGATCTTGCAAATTCTTAGACTTTTTCAAGTTTAGAAATCTCATTTTAAAGTTCCCTTGATAAACAACTCTCTAGGATCAATTATAGGAACTTGCGAAAAGTTCTTGTTCTTAACCCGTGAGAGTTAAGACTTTCGCGTTTTATAGCTCCCTATATAAAAGCCTAGCAAAACTTGACTTAAACACGTTAAGGATACTAGCTAGAGTAAACTCGGATTGAGTCAAAAAGATTCACAACGTTTGAAAATTAAAACCACTTATTAAACATTTATTCTAATAAGGAAAGAAAATAACTAAACAAAGGGAAAAACTAATAGGCCAAAATAGATCAAAAATTTTGAAAAATGTCGAAAAATTGATTTTCCGGTTAAAATGAGGACAAATACAAGGAAAAGACAACTTAACTTCGATAGAAGTCCCCCCTACACTTAAGATAAACATTGTCCTCAATGTTTAAGCATGTGGGAGTAAACTCCCCTACACTTAGGACATTGTGCATGTTGTTTAAATTTCGCTAAGGAAAAGACAACTAAAGAGATTCCTATTTTAATATTGAGACAATATATAAAATAGTGAATCGAAAAGAGTTTAGGATAGAACCGGGAAGAAGTAGAACACGGAATCACGGGTCGTCAAGAATCATCAAGAGTGGATCATTGAAGCTCGAATCCCTGATTAAGAAGTGAGGAGAGGAAATAGCAATCCAAAGGGTCCCCCCTACACTTATGATAAAGAAAGCGAAAAGATAGATGCATGGGTTGCCTCCCAAGAAGCGCTTGGTTTTTGTTAACCGAGTCGTGAGCCTGACTCGACCTTGATCATCAACGGAAAAGCATAAAACATGTCCACCAGGATCGAAGACATAGTTTTCATCCATCAAATAACACAAGCTTAAGGCGAACAAGGCAAGCCAAAGAAGAGTAGGCAAGGTTCCCTTAAGCAGCGATGGAGTACGGTGGAAGCAAGGGTGGAGTGGTGCAAGCATGTCTTCAAAATTTCCAAAAAATTTTCCTTTTATTTCATCAGGTGGATACTGAGATTGCTTAAAGACTTCAATACCGGGGTCGAACACCTTTTCCTTTAAGGGAAAATAGCACTCAGGCTCAGCCGAGTGTGAAGAAGATCCGCAAAGAAGCACAACCTCGTCCTCAGAAGAAGGACAAAGAGGTGTCAAATCGTATGTGCAACGGATTTCGGTGTCGATCGGTTTCTTCTCCTTTGACAGAATGCTCTTCAAATCCAAAGTAGGATCAAGACGATAATCTTCAAAGTCCAAAGGAGGAGCATCACTCTCATGAGGGAAGTATGTGTTGAGAAATTCAGAGAAATCTTCCTCAAATGAATAATCGTCCAAAGTAGGATCGAGTGATGGCGGAGGATCTTCATCATGTGAAGAATCGCTCGAGAGAGTATCAGCCTCATCAAAATCATCGAAAGTGGGCAGCTCGGGATACTCAGAAGTACAATCAAAATTATCCGAATCTGAGCTAGAATCATCATCATCATAAGCATCGAAGATCGGTGTCGAATAATAAATGGGAGAAGGTTCCAAAGTAGAGTGAGAATCATCCACATTATCTTCAAAGAGTGGATTATCAGTGGAAGACTCGAATAGAGGATTGTCATAGACGGTAAAGTCATCGAGCACATTTATCATATTCACTGATTCTCGGCCTCCAAAGGATTTGCCTGTAAGCTTCCCCATTTTAAAAACTTTTGAATCATCCCCGACTCGTAAGATTAACTCACCTTCGGCCACATCTACTAAAGCACGTCCGGTTCTCAAGAATGGCCGACCAAGTATTAAAGGAATACGAGGGTCCATTTCATAATCAACTACGACAAAATCGACCGGGAAAGTAAATGTGCCAACTTTGATAAACACGTCTTCGGCTATACCAACGGGGTAAGCGAGAGTGCGATTTGCAAGTTCGAGAGTCATCTTTGTTGGAATGAGGTCGGGTAATGATAGTGTTTTCCAAACACTCAGTGGCATCAAATTAATACTAGCCCCAAGATCAGCAAGGGCAGTAAATTCTTCAGTTTTGTTGAACACGCGAGGCAACACAAAACGACCGGGATCTCCAAGCTTTTCCGGAAGTTCTCTAAGAAGAACTGCAGAGCAGTTTTCATTTAAGCGTGTGTTGGCGAGTTCAATCAGCTTCTCCTTCTTGCTAAGCAATTCCTTGAATGCTTTGACATATTTTGGCATGTGGCAAAGTGCTTCAACAAGGCTAATGTTGATGGTCATTTTAGATAGCATATCCACATATTTCGATACTTGACAGTCATTCTTGGTTAGCTCGTTGGTTTTGCCTATGCGAGAAGGGTATGGGATTCTGGGTTGATAAGGGTTAGGTGAAGGTGTAGTTGGTGAAGGTTGTGATGTTGAAGGGTCCTTCCGACATACATCGTCATGACGAGGCAGAGACGGTAATGGTGTACTAACACTAGGTGTAGGAGGAGTAGGGATATATGGTGGTGGAGGAGGTGTAGATGATGGTGGTGGGTCAGGTGGATTGACAATGGTAATTCCACTACGCGTAGTTATAGCACTCACATTAGCTCGCGGATTGGTGACGGTGTTTGAAGGTAGAGAACCCGAAGAAGAAGAAGGTTGAGCTTCGGGCAAGAAACTAGCCAACAGATTCTTTAATTCAGTTGTTTGAGTGATGAAGGAGGATTGAAGATTATCACGAACCTCGGTTCTGATGTCATTACCTTGCTTCAGGATATCTCCTTTCAAATTGATTATTTGGCTCTGTAGATTCTTGATTTGCTCACCTTGAGGTCTCATGATGGCATCAACATCGGGATTAATGGGTGGGTTTTGTTGGGTGGGTGGTTGATAAGGGTTAGAAGCACGAGGTGGGATTTGGTTGCTTCTATTGTAGTTGTTGGCGGGATTTTGGTTTTGAGGAGAAAAACCGGGTGAAAGGTAGTTGTTGGAACGGTAGCTCAGCAGATTTCTATCCCCTTGTTGTCTAGCTTGGTAATTTTCCGGTGAATAATTACCGTAAGAAGCATACACATTTTCCGGATTTCCTTGTGTCGAAGGGCAATCGGTGTATGAGTGAGGACCGCCACATGTTTCACAAGGATTAGCTACCGCTTTAACTTGTTGTTGTTGTTGGTTTGAAGCGAGAAGCGTAATACTTTTGCTCATTTCGGCCATCATGCGGGTGAGTTCGGTCATCTCAGGGTTTGCTGAGGTAGAGGAAACATTGACTCTCGGGTTGTTCCTTGAAGAAGCAGAGGAATCCCAGTTCTTGTGGTGAGTAGTCATGTTCTCAATTAACTCTCTACACTCCTCGGGTCTCCTTTTCATGAATGTGCCACCGGCGGCTGCATTGATCGTATCACGATCTCGAAAAGTCAATCCGTTGTAGAAAGTATCGATTAAGGTCACAGGGAGCATGTTGTGGTTTGGACATCTATCGATCAAGACATTATATCTCTCCCAAGCGTCAAAAAGAGATTCATCGGGATCTTGCATGAAACCGCTGATCTGATTGCGAAGGCTTGTGACCATGGATGGTGGAAAGTAGCGCGATAGAAAGCGTTGAGTCATATCATCCCAAGTGTGAATAGAATTCTTCGGGAGACGATCAAACCATTTCTCGGCATGATGCGATAAAGTATGTGGGAAGAGTTGTAGGCGGAGTACATCCATTGTGGCCCCAGGCAACTTCATGCTTTGGGTGATTGTAATGAACTTGTCGAGGTGTTTGTTGGCATCATCATCAGGCAATCCTCTAAATGGGTTTGTTTGTACTTGCTGAATCATGTGGTGCTTCAACGAAAACTCAGGAGCGTTGATTTGCATCGGCGCAATCGGTCCCCCTCGTCCAAACATTGTTGGTTGACAAAGTTCCTCCATGGTCCGAAGATCGGGCTGTGGAAGAACATTGTTGTTATTATTATTATTGAGGTTCGGTGGAATGTTGTTGTTGTTAACACCTGCCATATCTAAATATTCTTGAGGCTCGGGCTCTTGATAATTAGAAGATCTAGTACGCATACACCTGAAAATGCAAAAGAAAACAAAACCAAACACAAAGACACTATATATACACAATAAAAATAAAATCTTTTTGGATTTTTGAAATTTTTAATTTTTATGGTTTTTTATAGTTTTTAATTTTTTTATGATTTTTGAATTTTTTAGGCAAGAAAAATAACGTTCACAAGTGAGCGGATCCCAAAAAGCAACGTGTCTCTCACATAAAACCGTCAATCTTAACGAAAAGAGCCGGCAGCGGCGCCATTTGATAACTAAGGTTTTATCAAATTAAAAAGATTAAAGTTCGTGTTCTTGGTATCTTAACGAATTGATCTAGGCCCTATGTGTGACTCAGTTGATATTTGGTGAAAAAGAATATTTTTGGTTGTTTTTAATTAAATGTGCAAAGACTTAAAAGTAAAAGGGCGGTTAAAGTAAATCTAATTCTAATTAAAGTAAAGTGCAAGTATTTAAAAACGTGACTAAACTTAAAGGGTGCTAAAGTAAATGACGTAAACTTAAATCTATCTAAGGCAAACTTAAAACGCGACTAAAACTAAGGCAAATCTGAAATAAAACTAAGGCAAATAAACTTAAAGTGCAATTAAAATAAAGGCGGGAAAAATAAAGCTTGAAAATGAAAATCAAAGACAAAAGCTAATAAGAACCTGAATACAGCTCATTCGGAATAAACCTTCGTTTGGAACAATCACTCGTCCGGAATGTCACCTTTGGTTGAAATGATTCTTCTTTGCTAGGAATATTGCCAAAATCCTTGATCCGGAACAAATTGATCTGAATATGTCACTTATCCAAAACAATCCTTCGTTCGGAACTTTACTTATTCGGAACTCTAAATCTTGCCTTGATTCGGAAGTATTTTGTCACCCTTGATTCGGAAGTTTCCGAGTGAAGCCCCTTGATTCGGAAGTTTTAGAACTTCCGAATGAACACCTCTTGAGTCGGAAGTTGCCCCTTGATCCGGAAGTTTATGACTTTCGAATGAAAAGCCTTGATTCGGAACTTGGTCCTTGATTCGGAACTTTGAGTTGATTCGGAACTTTTGAGAAGTTCCGGATGAAACCCTTGGTTCGGAACTTTGGAGTTCCGAACGAATACTCTTGACTCGGAAGTTTTCACTTCGTCCGGAACTTTGAAAGTTCCGGATGAACAAGTTTGGGTCGGAAGTTTTGTTGAGTTAAAATCTTCCGAATGAAGCCTTGTTTCGGAACTTTAGAAGTTCCGAATGAGCGCTTTCCCTCCTTCTTGGTTCGGAACTTTTCCTGGAAAGATCAGAAACAAAGCAAACACCCCCAAAGAACAAGGAGATATAGTAACAGCAGATATAAACACAAATTAACCAAAATCAAACACACGGATAAATATAAACAGTAACGAATCAACAAATAAACATCAACAAACAATTAAAAACGAAATCAAACAACTTTAACCACAATAATCAAAAACCACTTGGATCAAAATAAAAGCATGAACATGAACATAAACATAAACACATAAATCAAAGATTAAGAAAGGTAGATAAGAGATTGACAAAATAAAGTAAAGATTTGACAAGAATTAAAATGAAAACTTACTTTGAATTAAATGGTAATTAAGGTGCATAACATGAATTTAAATTGACAAGATATGTAAATGACAAGATAAGTAAATGGTGGAAGGTCTAATTGTCACTATTAGCCAACAAGAAAGAAATAACTATCCTAATGACTATTTATAGGGGAGGATTAAGGAATCTTCCTCCCTCTTTCATTTCATCTTAATTACAAGCTTAAGTCCCTCATTTTATTAATCTTCATTAATTGCGTCATTAGTCCTTTTCTTCTAATCTTCTTTAAACTTGGACTTAAGGGACTTTTGGCTTCGGGATTTCTTTTGAACTCGTCTTTAATTTCTTCAATAAAATAGACTTGAATTCTTCGGCTTTTGATAAACTTCCGTCTTTTGACTTTTTCTTCGATAAATCTTCAGAATTGGTCGTGGACTTCCGTTCTTTTTGCACTTTTGACTTCTTGACTTCGTCTTTCATCCTTTTCTTCAATAAAAGTCCGTAAATGCCCGTGAATGTCCGTGTTTTCTCCACTTTTCACCTTTTCGTCCTAAATCACAACAAAAACACAAACCACGCATAATTCCGACATAAAAGACATAAAATACACATTTTGGTCCGGTTATTATTGTAATTAAGTGGTAGAAAAGATGGGTGTTTACACACCTATCAAGGATGATAAATGCAACACACAAAGGAGTGTAAGGAGGATGAAGCGCATATAATTCTATATGAATGATATATTTTTATAAGCTACAATTCTTTTGCATATTCCACCAATGCTAATTGTTGTTCATAGTTGATCGTTACCATGCTTAGATCTCCTACTACAAATTCCATCTTCTAACGTGCGTTTAATGGTGGGTTGTCATGTTGATTATTGAATTTGAGTAAATGAGTTACACTTTTTGGTACATGTTGTGTTGTGTTGTGTGCATTAGTTTTTAACTCGTTTATTTTTAGATTTTAAGATTCTTATCTTTTTTACTTGTTTGACCCCTAAAAGATGGAATATATAACCTGGATGTTAAAGCTTAGTTAAAGCATGAGATGCGGCCTCAAATCTTTCGCCTAAAGTTTCAGTTCAGATCACGGACTAAACCGGTGTATCAATTTCGACCCTTAATCGACTATAGTAATAATTATAGACAACCGTTTTCTGTTCCAATAGTTTCAAATGTTTGGTTTCAATGTGGTTCGGCTTTGGACATTGCACACTCATAGCAGGGAAAAATTACCTAGGTCATTTATTGTCTAGCAAAATACTTACGTGTATATGTTTCTGAATAAGAACATAAGAGGGATTTTGGGATCGTTTAGTATTTCCATGTACATGTTTATTATTATGGGGGTGCTCGTCTATGGTTACCTTTTAAGCTTAATTTACATGTTCAATAAGTAGCTTATAGTTTATGAATAATATGCTCATAGGCTTATGTTGAGTGTTTGGAATTTGGATTAGCTTATACTTATATGCAAGTTACCATAGTATTCGGAACACCTATACACCATTGTCTCTGGATTAGCTACTGCATTTTCATGTAGCTTAGTATAAATAAATTATAGATTTATGTAAGTTGTATGTTAGGATTTTATGAACTAAAATAAAATTTTCATTTTTACAACATTTTACCTGCTGTAAAATGACCTGTTTGGCAAAATTAAAGTATAACCAACATAGTGACGGATGGTGATGCCGAGCTAGTTGCTTCAGTCTCCTGTTTCACAAAATTCTGTTTCAGAAAAATGCCTCTGTAAAATAAAAATAAAATGACTACAGTTGTTTACCTTGGTTGGAGTAGCCATTGGACAAATAGAATCAATTATATCCGGATCGTATGACAGGCATGACAGTGAACATAAACAATAATATCTTAATCATCACTGGCTATCACATGTCCAGTCACATCTCTACACAAAATATGCCATAGCAGTGTTATTTTTGCGTATAATAAATAGTAAAAAAATGTGGATAACGTTAAAATATTACATACCAAATTGGCCATTTTTCTCCTCCTTGAAATCAGTAATGGATTCGTAGGTACTAAAATCAAACCCATAATATGAACCGGTAAAATCATTTCAAGGATCTTATTTGACAGAAAACTTACTTGCTCATCCATGATTACAAATTCCAGATTCGAATGTGTTTTGCTATAAATTTGTTGCATCCAACAGGTAACTATGCGAACGTAATATAATGTTAGTCTTTAGAGCGCTTAAATTGTTGATATAGCCTGTAGGTCTGCAAGAAAAGTAGCCATTAGTTAATTCCTTGTTAATAACCTTTGAAAGTGTTTTGAGGATTGAGTAGTACAGAATAAACCCTAATTCAAAAGTCTATATATAAGACAAACACCTTACCCTAAACATGGCAACGATTAAAAAAAATATCAAAAAAAGAAAAAAAAACAGCTTGTAAGCATACCACAAATAATCTTGTCGTTTGAATAAACATTTATTTTAGGAGAGGAGTGTGTGAGTAATGAATTAAACGTATTTGTTTGAAAAGAAGATTTTGACTGGAGTAAAAGAAATTCGAATTAGGGTATGCTTAGGGCATCCACTATGGTAAACCTGTTTATAGGTTTATAAAATTGCCACATTACATAATGTCATTAATTTATTAGCTATAACAATTATGAACCTACTCACACTATGGATTAAACCTTTTGAGGTTTATAAATTGTTTAGCTTCTAACATGAATTAAATGTACATTAAGTTTTAGACCTCTTCAAAATCCTAGACCTCTTCATGACACCTAGGCATGAAATTGTTTCTCACTATTGCAAAAAATAAATAAAAATTAAATCTCTTCATAAATTTTTAAACCTTTTCTTGAAACATAATAGTGGATGCTCTTATAAAAAAATGAGGAGCGTCTTTAATTTTAATGACGTAACAAAAATAGGGCAGAGAATTCGGATCCTCTTAATTATACAGCTTGTACAAATCATTTTTAAACTTTTAAAATTGTTGTGCATAAGAGCATTCGGTTAATTTTGGAAGGTCCGTTAATGGTCATTTAAATGTCCAAGCTTAAGCAATTTGTAAAAAAACATCGATCCGATTTTGAAAATTTTAATTCATTGGGACATTGTACAAAATGCCAATTGTAGCATTGTTATAATGGCGCTTTTAATGTTTATAGTTTGATGAATTGTAATTTTTTGTTGTGTTTTTATTTTAAATAATTGCCCTTCATATATTATATAATAATTGTTGAATTTCTTTTTTAACAAAATTAGCTTAACATTTAAACGTCTAATTTTTTTTTACGATTCTAAAACACTCTATATATATTTATTTTAGTGTTTGAATAACAAAAATATTATTATTTATTTAAGAATTGATTTTTGAGAAGATACAAAAAAATATGTCTATTACTTTTCTGTGCAAAATATTTTTCTGTTGGCTAAAAAATAATGACTTAATTAAAGAAATATTTTTTTCAGAAATATAAACTTGCACAACATAATTTTAGCTGACTTTTTTAGTATCTACTTTCCAAACATAGGATTTTTTATAAGTTTATTAGTCAAATATTCATGCCACGTGCTAAACCGTGAAACTTAGTTATTTTTGGAAAAAATTAATTAAAAGGATGCTTTAAGAGTTATACAATAGCTGCTTTAAAAAGCTTTTACAAAACTGTGGTTTATTAGATACTAGCTAAAAGACCTGTGAAATTCACGAGTATTTTAATAAGAAGACAAAAAAGTGCGTTTTACTTGTATATGGCATAGTTAGTCATTAGAAATAAACAAATTAGTATACTCATTTTAAACACGAATTTGCGTACACATACGTGTAATCAAACTAATAGTCAAATAACCAAAAGAGAACATAAATTATAACTATATACTGTTTGGCGAAGCGGTTTGCTACAGTACTTTCTATATTTTTTTATTCCTTTGCGCGGGAAAACTTTTCCAACACGTGTCTCCTACGTGTTCTGTATCCAACACATGTCTTTAGCTAAACATACACACATCTCACACATACTGATTTCTCCCACATTTGATTTCTCTAATTCATCAAACCCAGAAGCCAATAACTATATACTGTTTGGCGAAGCGGTTTGCTACAGTACTTTCTATATTTTTTTATTCCTTTGCGCGGGAAAAATTTTCCAACACGTGTCTCCTACGTGTTCTTTATCCAACACATGTCTTTAGCTAAACATACACACATCTCACACATACTGATTTCTCCCACATTTGATTTCTCTAATTCATCAAACCCAGAAGCCAAATATCGAATGATGGCAAAACAAATCTAACCAGATCCAAGATCCTAAAAAAAGACCCACTTATCCGGCGAACTCTATTGAGGTAATTTATTTTTATTTTTATCTTTTAATTTGTGGATATGATTAATTTTCAATTATGAATAATTGATGTTAGAAAGTTTTTATTTTCACTAATATCGAGCTAATTTGATTTTTTTTATCTTTAGTTTCAATAATGTTACTGTAGCTGCTGTGTGTGGATGCAATTACCAAAAGAAAAACACACACAAACCATATGTCGCTGAATATCATCCGGCGAACTTCTGCAATCACTAGGTGCCTATCAATGGATTGATCATGCGACCTCTTCCAACCAGGGTGTGTTTTTAAATCTATTATCAATTTGTGTTAGATTTTAATCAATAATGAGAGGTTACATACTTGAATGTCGCTATAGTCATAACCCCGAGTAGTGATGTTACTGGCTTTAACAAATTATATAAGCCCATAAGTAGGAAAACTAAGCTATGTCATAAAGAAAACGAAAGCTACGACTATTAACAGTTTTTTATTGGAACAGATTAAAATTTTGGGGTTGATTCCATCTAGGAACAGTTTGACCCGTTCAAAAGTTACCCTATAACTGTATAGGACGCAAATACGGTGGGGGCATGAGTTTCGCAAAATCCGCACTTGAAATGACATAAGAGTGAGTTCTCTTATCACTTTAGCATACAGTGCTGAACTTTTTTATTTCCGAACACGCGAAATCAATCTATTTTTTCTCAGGTGCTTGCTTTCGAGGAAGGAAGACACGTAAATACGGGTAAATAATGTATGTGCAGGTGATCTTATCACTTCTTCCACTTCTGCTTTCGCATATCCAAACTCCATTTGTATAGCCAAAAGAAAAGAAAGAGCTTAAAATGATCGGGTCCTAACTTGCTCTTTGGAAATTGTTTATATACAAAAAAAACAAACAAATTAGCGAACACGTTTTTTTTAATATGCCACTGACTCTCGAGTAGTCCAGCTAAAGAGCTATACGGTTCACTATAGTTTTCCTTTTAGTTTTTGGTTAAAATGTTGCCACCTGTATATTTATCCTAAGTTGATCTCATGTTTATTATCACAAAACTGTTGACGTTCAGTTTGTTGGTTATGTTTCGATTGTTGTCTTAAAACATGAAACGGAAAAAAAATTGAAAAACATGAATGTCTGAGTATAAATTGAAATACCCAATAGTGGCAAAAAATTTGGCAATTTCTATGCAAGCTGTTCGTACTTCTTATGTTGATAGTCATTATGGGGTTGGGAAGCATCAAAAGTGAACTTCACATACAAAAGACCCATAATGGTAAGGACAAACATGTGCGACAGACTTTGTAGATTGTTTTTGGTTCTTTGGGTCACGATTTTGGGGTTCAGTACTATGGGTTGCATAGTGCTTTATTCCAGGGGTTGTCTGGGACCGTATTCTGTTTACAATGTGTTCTCTCTTGAGTCTGTCTGAAACAGGAAGCAGCGAACCATTCAACATGCTAACAGGTAAACAAATCTTTTAACACATTCTCCCCGGTTTACCAAGCACCTTTAATAACACCCTAACAATTCCTACCATCGTAACTCTATAAACAACTTCTAATATAACTATGATATTTTATAACAAGGTTAAAGTGTAAGTGCACAGCTAATCACAGGTAACAATACTGAAAGATATTTCGTAACCATTTCTTTTTAACAGGACTGTCTAGCACCACATACAACAAGGGACCTAGCCTGTGTTGCTGAGTGTATACATATTGGTATTTTTTTTAAGAAACGTAATACTGCTGATGGTTATGCAAAGCGGGTTCATGTGTAATCTACTTGAAATTGTAGATGGGTATTTAATTTTGGTTTGATGATTTTAAATCGATCATCACAGACATGTGCTTACTCAAAAGTAAAAAGTGTATTTACCTTTTCAAGATTTGATTTTGTATATAATGATTTCATAGTCTACCGATGCAAGGCGCGATTGTGCAAGGAATCGGGTGACAGAAAAGAGATGGTTCATGTGAAGGATATCCAAAAGTAAGTAAGATACTAGCAAACTACAAGTATTATCACATGGGGTTGATTGCGTCATAAATAAAAACAAGGGTGCTGCTAGGAGAAAGATAATACCCCGTGCCTCTCATACGATGGTAAATCTGTCCACTTATGTGTGATTTAATTCTTTGTAAAAGAAGTGAGACGTCTATGTACCATGGTATCATAATATAAGTATGTTACATACAACCTAGAAAGCGACTTTTTTACAGGGCAATGACAAAGGAGGTGAAGCTAAGTTACGTTTTGGTGCAACAAGCTCACAACTGTATTTATTATGTTAGAATGATAATGTATAAAGTATATTTTGAGCTAACGATTAATTTTCTAGAATAATGGCTGTAACATTGTAAAAATAGGATAAGAAGGTGGTTTTTGTTTAAGATTGTTATTCTTGGTGTAGGTTTTTAAATGGGAGGATATAAGTGGAACCAAAAAGTAGAGAAATTAAAATATAAGCTACTGCTATCGGGATCAACTTTCTGGATATTTATATGCATAAAGCTTTGACAGAGTAAGAAATTCTCCCCCATTGCCTTACACAACAGGTGATTTTTTTATTTGTTCAGTTTTTGCTCTAGCGTATTGTTGTTGATCATACACCTAAAAATAGTATCGTGATTATGGGTAGATGACTATATGGTGGTTGTTCTATTGATTGTAGATTATGGAGCATCAAATGTGCCATGTATTGTTTTTAGTATCGTGGTGCTAATGAATCAAACATTCAATAGGACATTTTAGCGAAGCTACATTACAAAATCAAAGAGTAAAAGGATTAAAAAAGATTAGTGTGCGATTATGATATATAATAAGGTGATAGGGTAAGAGTTGTGTACTTAAGATTTCAAAAAAAGGGCTTGAGGTGTGTTGGAATTAAAGAACAAAAGAATATTATTTGCAAATTCACTGTTATGGTGGATGATATTTATAAGTTCACGGAATTTCATTAGGAGTTTCATATGCTTATAAGGTGTGATAAAGAGTGGCAATTACTTATTTTAAGGCCATATACATGGAAGAGTGACGGCTTTAATTACTTGATAGGTGCACAAAAAAGTACTACGTGTTATTAGGAGTTTTATAAGCATATGAAACTCCTATTTGAAACTCCTAATAAGTGAATATTTAGTTTGAAACTTTTAAAAGTTATTGTTATAGCTTGAGTTATTTATCGCGATAATTGACACATAAGAGCTATGTATCTTCGTATTGACAATTAGTCTCTAAATATACGCTATATCCCATGAGCTTGGGTCTTAATTACTCTTGCCACAAGGACATTGACTCCATACAATACCAAAACTGATGAGCCTTGGTGCACCTGAATTGCAATTTGAAACACTTGCATATGCAGTCCCAAACATCCATGTTCGATGAGTGCATTGTGTATAATTTTTGAATTAGAGATATGTGTGTGTTTAGATTTAAATATAGCGAGTATCAGTTGACTTGATGTGTATGTTTGGACATAAGTTGTGTGCACTCTGTTCTTCGAAATCATAGCGTATTGATGTTTATTTGTTCTTACTTTGATTAACCCAGGTGGGGTGTCTTTTTTGCTGGACAAAGATGGAAACACTCGAAGGGCTTTTAGCGACAGGGAAAAGTCAGGGTTAGTGGTCGTCGCTTGCCAGCTCATACTACGCCAGGAAAGTGGATTCATAGTATATTGCCATAGGTGACTGCCAATGGTCATGCCAACATTGCAAAGCCAAGTTTTCGACTAAAGAGGTTCATTGCAGCGGAGACAACATTGAAATACCATCATTGGACTTTTAAGCAAATACAATCTCAGAAGCAAAAAAACCCTTCATAATAGTCACGGACTCCAGGTAATATCTTACAGTACATGTCAACGATCAATATTAACATCCATATATGTTCGTTGGTACTTACGTATATGTCCTTCACCTGCAGGTTTGCTGAGGAGTGAGGTGAGTTGCAAGTTAAAGTGGATTAGTTATAAGGCACCATGTCTATAAAGAACAACAGGCTTCTGTATATTAACAATGCAGCTGAAAACATGAGCCATCATTATATGTAAATGTGGATTTAACTGTAATTTTTACGTTTTGTGTTCGCTACGAGTATCTAGATCTGCTACGAGTATCTAGATCGGTGGTCATGTGTCTTGGCTCCAGAAACAAATAATCACAACAAAGACCCCCGCAGCGAAGCGCGGGTCATCCATCCTTGGTTACACTGTAGTTAGTTTTTGTTTTGATGAGTCTGATTTTGTTTTTGTTGTGGGAAGGCAGAAGCATGTTTATCCGAAGGTGTGATTGCCATCAGTGGAATAAACACACTTCTTATCGAAGTATATTTGTACGATTGTGATCGAGGACACCAAAAAATTTCAGACAGTTGATAAATTTTGCATAATATACATCTTTATTTATACTCATACACTTCTTTCCTCATACAAATAAAAGAAAATCATTGTTTATAGTGTCTACAACGTAAAATCTATGATTGGTGTCACTGGGTAATTGACCCCTAATAAGCCCGTGATCGACATGTGCATATGAAAGTACTGTAACCGATGAGTAATCATGGTTGTTAAATCAACATGCTGTGTTATCTCATTGGGTAAGCTTGATAATGGATAGAGATAGTTAGATGTTACTCATTGATTTAAATATCAAAATGACCTACATTTCCAAGAACGTAAATCACGTAGAAGAAATAAGAGTCCGTTTGGTTTGAAGTCGGGTTTTACTTTAAATGTAGGTTTATAAAGTGGATGATTGATGTTTGGATGTTAATTTGATTTAAATATTATTTATTATATAATTCTATATATACACTTCGTAATTAAAAAACTGTAAAAAATAGTTTTATACTAATGAAAGGAAAGAAAAAGACAGAAATAATTAAGGTGGCTCACATAAAAATAAAAATGCCATAATAATTGGGTGCATTGCCTGGTTTTGTATATGGCCGAATATAAAGGTTTTAGTAGGCCCGATTTTACTCTTTCTTTCAACCAAACATATAATTTTAAGCCTAAACCTTGATACCAGGGCTGGTCACCCCTACCAAACGGACCTTAAATTTTTTCAAGGGAGTTAAAATACTTGAAAAGAATGTTATAGCATAACAGGATTTAAAAGTCCATGATATATAAATAGATACATAAGTGGTTAGTAAGAGCATATGCAATGATAAAAGTCATTGATAGCTTTTTACTATTTCAAATAGTTATTTTTAAGACTTTTTTGTATTGAGAAAAATGGTTTTTGAATGACTTTTTATGAATGATTTGATAAACACCAAATCATTATGCAAAGTCTTTAGAGCATCAACATTGCATAGTTTTTGAAAAACTTGAAGTATTAAGTGCATTGAATGTTTTATGCTTTTAGCACTAAAGCTTTGAGCAAAGACTTCGGCTATGTCAAGTCTTAACCAAAAAGCTTTTCAAAAAGCTATTAGTGTAATGTATAAAAATTCATTAAAATACTTTGTAGAAATGGAAAAAACTTTTGTTTAATTTACTTATTGTGAATGCTCTTAGCTATAATGTGATTATACATTTAAAGCATTTATGACATCAAGTCTCTATAACTCGTTAATGGAGCTATATATTAAAAACGTAACACTAATACATGATTGACAATTATGGTAGACCAACAATGAAGAAAAACAAATACATATTTGACTAATATGTCACATTATAACATAGATAATCAAACACATGACTATAAAAGTTTGATATTGATAATAGATAATAGATACATGGTAACACATACTTATTTATTTTCTTCTACATCTACTCGACCTAACATTCCCTTGTATCCATCACCTTATAAATTTTCTTAAGCAATTGCATTTAATCGATCTAGGAAACACGACCTTTTAGCTGCTTCAATATATGGATTCATAACAAATTGAGAGTCTGGACACCTAATAAAAATAGAGAAGAGACATGATTATTGAAAAACAATGATTATTGAACTCTCATGTAGCCTAAAAACATAGATTCATAGTAAAAAAAACAAAAACTGATTCATGATTCTTGCATGAAATCGATTATTTGAAGGGTAACTGAAAATAAGCATACAATTCGAACCTTCTTAAATATATTTTTTTAGAATGGCAAATGTTAGTGATTAGTGGGTCGAGTCGTGCAATGACATCCAAGCGGAAAAATGTCTTTTTCAAACTCTCGCCTATTTATGTTAAACTTCTTATCCGCTTCGCATGAAAGACCCTTGACAGGTCTTGAACCCAAGACCTCCAAGAATCCTCTCCAAAGAAACCACTTAGTGGAATCTTGGTAGCCAACTGAGCTATGCTAGAGAAGACGTTGCACTAAGATAAACTGTGACAACCTGTTTCCGTTAAGTAACAACCCAACAAACCGAAAAGCCAAACTAAAAATCGAGACCAGAAAAATTCGAAAGGTACCTTTTGTGTGGATTCTATGTGGAAGGTTGTCCCTAAAGGCGATGCACACTTTCTTAGTTTATGGGAGATTCTTATAGACACGGATTTTAGGGGAGAAGGGATAAATGAAAAAAACAAATCATTTTCTATCATGCGTGCTTTTTCATTTTTTTCAAAGGAAGAACATATTTTAAAGACATTCGGTTAAGAAACTTCTGTATTAGAAACTCTTAAATTGTTTTACAAAGGTCATGTTTAAATTGTCAACATAAATGATTTTAAAATGTCAACATCCTCCAAGCAAATATGGAGATTAGCAGCCTTTTTTATAATTCTTCCTCGGTAACTATGATTAGTTTTACATGTGATATATAAATCACAAGTTCGAGTGTAACAAAAAGAAAGTGATAAATTATGATCATGTCAAACCTTATTTGTTCATTTTTGATGTAAGCACCAGTTTATCCATCTTCTTTGATCATCAGTTATCTACAAAATCTTGACAAAAAACTAACAATATGAGTGTTTGAATCAAATAAAAAATGTTGGTAACACCGAGATTAGATTGGAACTAAGGAAAAGAAACAGCATTACAAACGTTGTTAACAACATCTTATATTATATGCTATTAAGTTCAACATAGTACATTTATTATAACCAAAAACATATTGTCGTGCCTCATGCATATGGAATCATTTCCTGCAAATTAAAAGATGAAAATAAGTTAATAATGGAATAACATGAATTATATGCAATGCTATCACTTAAATTTTTAAAGCTCAATCCAGTTCTGAGACTTGCAACAAATGTGTATAGATCATATTATAAGCTTGTTGAGAAACTTCTCATGTAATTCAAAATAAGTTGAAATTAGGTTTTGATTATATTTCTAGGAAATAGTGATATTCATAATTTCTTATCAGGGCCGTTTCGTGAATTTCGGTGGTCCATGCGATCACCCACAAGAGGCCATTTAACACAAAAAAAATTACGCTTGTATGAAAACTATATGATTAATCAAGCTCGAGCATCATATATATATAATAGAGCGACATAAAATTTAGAGGCCCTCGTTAAGCGGCGGTCGTGTGCGATTACACTTATTGCACTCTCTAAAGACGGCCTCGTTTCTTACTATATGCAATTTCAAAATTTCTGAAAAGAATTGAAAGTTGAAAATGTTTATCTCAAATTGAGTTGACCTGGATGATATTAAACCGGATATGTAGACAATAAAAAGGTTCATAATTAGCATACTTACAAAAGTTTCTTTGGTTATGTTGTTGCCAAAAAATAAAAAGTTGACCACTAATGAGATTCTTTTTAATATAAAAATTGTCATTTATTTCTACAGATCTTTCAAAACTAATTCTAAAACTATTGTTTTGGTCCACGTGTCAACAAGAGAGCAAAAGTTATTTTAGTAAAATTTTTATTAGTGTTTGAGAAAAACTGTCTTATATTAGTAATAGATAATAGATATAGACATTTAGCTAAAAACATGGGTATTATTTTTTGATGGCTCGAATTGGTAACAAAGCTCAGATTTCAAGTTTAAAAAAACTAAGGGTTAAAGTCATAAATTACCAACGTACTTTATCTTTTTTCTCGACATTACTAATATGGAACATATACTCTTATTATAACCATCAAACTTTATATTTTTTTTCTAAAATTAGAAACATCCTCAAAAGTGACCTATGATAACCGGTTTTTCAACATACAATACCTACACGTCATTTTTTTTATCCAGTCATATCAAATAAAAAATAATTTTTTTTTCACCAGGCTTATTAAATTGAACTCACATCAACCTCATCTCCTTCCCTACTCCAAACTCACCCCTACCTCCATACCACAAAACCACTGATGCAACACCATCATAAATCCTTCCACCAGCTAAATCACCAAAAGCCAATCTCACTCCCACAACGTGATCTTTCAAACCCAAAGATGTGAAATCCCAGTTCTGGACCCACGACTAAGTGGAAACCACCACTGATCTTTGCTTTGAACGATTAGAATGTGTTGGCTAAACCTCGATCTTTGTATTTTATAAACCTCAAATATGTTGCACCCATCAAAGCACAAGTTTGAGCATCCTCGATTTTGCTTTGACCGATTAGAATATGTTGGTCAGAAGATCCAGGTATTTTTTTTGCAACAACGTTAACCATTTAAGTCTAATATTAGGCATGGTAGCTTTTAGATAAACAAGTAGACTGTTAAATGTTTAATTTGAGGTTACTATAAAGATAAGTAGTTTTCTATTGATATATGTATGTCTTTTTACACATGTAAATTACAGCTACTGGTAATCTACCAAACACCTTTATAAATTAACTGCTACTGCTAACTAATACTACTATCTGCTTACTGCTTACTGCTTACTGCTTACTGCTTACTGCTAACTGCTAACTGTTAACTACTAGTGCTAATTTCACCAAACACGCTCTAAATGTATGACATGTAAAATTTTATAAAAGATTATTAAAGATTAAGAAATAAAGTCGTTATGAAGATTTCAGGTCCTGTGCCATTTGACAAATATAAGCCTCTCGAACAAAATGGAAGTTTTGAAAATGAGGTAAGTATCTAAAAAACATTATATAAAAAACTACGTATAACCGATCAAAATTTAATCATTTATCATATTAATGCTATGATATCACATTAAAACCAATTCTTCAAAAATTATTTTTGAAAACCAGTCTTAAAACAAATTGGACTAGTTTTAGCAGCTTTCCTAAATATGGGTCTAAGTATAACTTTCTCAAATACACATCTGTTTTTTAAGAAAAAAACAAAAAGTTGTTAAATGCACCTTTAGGTTGTCAATAAGCTTGTCGAGGGGAGAGAGTCGACAAGTCCTTTGATTCTTTAATAGTTGTCTCCATTGGTCGCCACTTAGTTAGTATTTCCCTTAGAAATTTTTTAACATGACTCCAGCTTGAAAAATATTCGTCAAGTACTTTTAAGGAAGTAATAATAGTATTAAATTTAACAAATGAACAATTAATAGTTTCCTCATCATAAATCTCTAATTGTTCCTATTGTTTTACAAATAAATATATTTTATTATCTGTAACTTGTTTATTACCTTGAAGGGAAATTATCAACAAGTTCCAAATGTCGTTAGCTATTTCATGCATAATTTTGTTTTCATATTTCTTTTTAGGTAAGGCATTATAACTATAAAACCATTTTGCCTCATATTCTAAGAAAACATTTTTTTTTTCATCGACTTGTCTTTCATAAGAAATAATTTGTTCTCTACCTATCACAGCATATTTAGCGGTAGGTCGATAATCACCTTCGACAATAGTTTTTCAGAGATCAATATCCTTAAACTTTACATACGTCCCAAATCTACTTTTTCAATTTATAAAGCAATTTGCTTCAAAGAGTGGCGGTCTTATCCATTAAACTGATTTAAAGATTTAGAGTACAAAATACCTTTAGAAACTTTAGTAACTTGCTCTTGATGCCAAATGTGAAAAATTAGAAAGGGGTGAATAGTTTTATCGATTTAGATTTATCTTTCAAAATTATAGATCTAGTTACGTGAAGTTAATTGGATATTGACCAATATATACAGTAATGTAAAAAATACTGTAGTAAATACGCAAGAGATAAGAAAGATAGAACTTTGACACGAGAATTTATAGTGTTTTGGCTACAAAGAAACCTTACTTTCCCTACTAAACTCCCGAGTAGCCAAGTCGAGAGTTTACAACAATAGATCACAATATCCTTCAACCGGTAGAGAAGCCTCACACCATCGCTTCCACTTTTTCCGGCATAAAGCTAAATAGAGTTCTAACATCGGTAGAACCAACCCATACCCAATCCATACTCTAATATTATGAGATTTAATCTACAATGCAATGATGAACAACAATCAGTAGTATGATCTTGGAGTGACACGAATACAAGTAGCTAGAGCTTGATCATCTTGTATGCAACTACAGTGCTATTGTCTCCTATTGAAATTTATCAAAAAAAACAAAAGGGAAACTAAAACATGATGAATGATTAGAGA
The DNA here is from genome assembly GCA_025667525.1 of Glebionis coronaria. Lineage (NCBI taxonomy): Eukaryota > Viridiplantae > Streptophyta > Magnoliopsida > Asterales > Asteraceae > Glebionis > Glebionis coronaria. The sequence continues at coordinate 425,344,954 of CM046881.1, read as the reverse complement.
TTATCCACGATTATGAGAAAATATCTCAGAAAGGCTTAAGTAAAAGAGGATAAATGGCTTGCTATTTATTGGCATAGAAGCCACTGTTCATCGTCTCCCACGGTTCCTTCCTAAAAGGGATCCGACTACTGTTAGCCAAGAGATTCAGCTATCTGATAGCTTAAATCCGGGTCCATATAAATTTGGGTATCCAAACTCTAATCATGTAGGAGTATTTATTAATCTACTCAAGATATGATAAGATCTTGTTTATGTCATGCATGATGTCACGTACAATTTTATTTTAAGGAATTTCTATAGAAATAAAATAGAAGAAATATATTTTTATGTAAAACTAAATGTATATGTGACTTTTAAAATAAATTTGTATGTAATGTAATAAGTAATAGTGAGTTAGAAAACTACTGACTTAAAATTAATACTATATATTTTCAAACAATGATTTTATAATTGTTATTAGCAAAACCCCGAAAAAGATTGTAAAATATAAATAAACGTTTTCATGCCTTATTTGTAGTAATATTAACAACACGCATAGGGATGGCACCATGGGTAATGGGCATGGGTTCCTCTAACCTGTCTCCCGTACACGTGATTTTTCTCTCACCCATCAGTCACTAGCGGGCACAACTTTTTATTTATATTCATACCCATGGGTACCCATTAAGTGCGAATAAACCCGTGGTTAGAATTTTCCAAGAAAACGGACAAATTTGAAACATATTTTGAAAAACTTGAAAAGTCAAACGTTGTTCTTGAAAGAAAATTGGATCAAAAAGTTTTAGATTCTAAAGCTGAAAAAGATAATCTTTTGAAACAAATTCAACTGCTTGAATCTAAGTTGGCATCCCAAGATAGATTGCTCAAAGAGAATGAGACTTTAAAAGCTCAAGTTCAGGAAAAGGTTTTTGCTGTAGCTGCGTTGAAAAACGAATTAAGAAAAAATAGAGGAACTAGTGTGGACACTAAGCTTGAAAAACCATCAATCTTAGGGAAACCGCCTACAAATCAGTTCGTCAGACAACCTACTGCATTTAGATCTGAGCGACCTCAATCCTCGAGACCGCGGTTTGCCTCCCAAGTTGATTTGGTTCATCTTTCTAGACCAGTCACTCCACCAACTAGGGCCAATGTGACTAAAACAACTTTTACAAGACCTAATCACATGATTGCATCTAGTCTCCCTAGACATAGTCCAAAGAACACGTCTCGAACTAGTTCAAATGACGTTCATCATAATTTTGGTCAAAGGGAAGCTATTCAAAAGACACAAGTAATGATAGGAATTTCAAACCTAGTTAGATGCCTTCTAGATTACCCAACACTGCTAACCGTAGCATGTCATATCAAAGGAGCATCAATCTATCATCTAGGAATTCTAGATCTTATTCGGACTTGAAATATGCTACTTATAAAACATGTAGGAAATGTGTCTTTAAAGCAAATCATGATTCTTGTGTCAAGAAATTACTTAATGAGGTGAACTCCCGTGCTAGACTTAAATCCCAGTGGGTGGCTAAAATCAAACCCATTGGTAAAATGTGGCGCCCCACTGGTAGAACTTTCACTCTTGTAGGAAACGAGTGCCCTTTAACTAGGATAGTCTCCGATTCTACTAAGACTACTAGTGAGGAAATTGATAAGGATGATACATCACTTAAGCCTGAACTTAAGGTTTTCTATAAAAGGAAACGGTTTGCCAACTAAGACAAGTGAATTATCTCCTCAGGTCACCTCTGGCACAAGTAAGGCCAACTGTGATTCCCCACTTGCTTCTAAGATAGATATCGCTAACCCACATAAAAGCATACAAACTCCTGATGAGAATGCAGGTACCAAAGTCCACGTTCAACAAGAACACAACGATCCGATCTTTACATATAGTTCAACTAAGGACACTCTCAGAGTTTGGTTACTAAAGAAGCTGATATCAAAGAAACAAGTATCTCAGGGGATTCACAGTTAAACATCGCGTGTAAACAAGGACTTACAGTCACATTACAGTCTGTAACTCGATCTCAAAAGACAGGAAAGTTCATCCCGATGATGACTTATCCTCAAAACGAGAAATTAAATTTTCTCGGACACGAGCTTACATTAAAACTATTCCAAGGTTTTAAGCTCGTGTATAGGACTTACAGTCACATTACAGTCTGTAACTCGATCTCAAAAGACAGGAAAGTTCATCCCGATGATGACTTATCCTCAAAACGAGAAATTAAATTTTCTCGGAGACGAGCCTACATTATAACTATTCCAAGGTTTTAAGCTCGTGTATAGGACTTACAGTCACATTACAGTCTGTAACTCGATCTTCAAATAAAGGAAAGTTTATCGCCGATGATAAACTTATCCTTACAACGAGAAATTAAATTTTCTCGGACACAAGCTTACATTTAAAACTATTCAAGGGTTTTAAGTTCGTGTAATTGACTTATAGTCACATCACAGACTGTAACTCGTTCATCAAAGAAAGGAAAGTTTCTCGCCGATGATAAACTTATTCTTACAACGAGAAATTAATTTTTCTCGGGCATGATCTAATATTAAAAACATTCGAAGTTTTTAAGCTCATGCACAATGACTTACAGTTAAAATATCAGACTGTAAATCGGACTTCAATTTTAGGAAAGCTTATCTTTAAAGATAGCTTATCCTTGTAACGAGAAATTAATTTTTCTCGATCATGAGCTTGTATTAAAATATTCCAAGTTTTAAGCTCATAAAGAAAAGTGTATCTTTTAAATAAGAGAACTTTTCTTCTTAACGAGAAATTCATCTTTGTCGGTCATGAGCTTTACGTTAAAACATTCAAAGTTTTTCCAACTCATGAAAACGACTTCTAAGTAAATGTCAACTTAGAACTCGTTCTTCAATTAAAAGGAAAGTTTATCGCCGATGATAAACTTATCCTTACAACGAGAAATTAATTTTTCTCGGGCATGAGCTAATAATAAAAACATTCGAAGTTTTTAAGCTCATGCACAAAGACTTACAGTTAAATATCAGACTGTAACTCAGACTTTAATTTTAGGAAAGCTTATCTTTAAAGATAGCTTATCCTCGTAACGGGAAATTAAATTTTCTCGGTCATGAGCTTGTATTAAAACTTTCCAAGTTTTAAGCTCAGAGAGGAAAGTGAATATTTTAAATAAGAGAACTTTTCCTCATAACGAGAAATTCACCTTTCTCGGTCATGAGCTTTACGTTAAAACATTCAAAGTTTTTCAAGCTCATGTAAACGATTTCTAAGTAAATGTCAGCTTAGAACTCGTTCTTCAGTTAAAAGGAAAGCTTATCGCCGATGATAAACTTATCCTTAACAACGGGAAGTTTACAACTTCTCGGACTTGAGCTCGTTTTGCAAGATATTCAACATCTTACGCTCAAGTAACTGGTTTTCAAAACATTGAACACAATTTTTTCGAGAATTTTTCAAAAAGGTTTTTCTAAATCTTTCAAAATTGTGTGTTCAAAAATGTTTTTGATAAAAAGAGCATGTCTTCTGGAATCGATAATATTTACGATACTAGAAATGTCGTTTAATAATGACACGGGGTTGTAAATAAAGTTCGAGCAGAAGTTCAAATGTTTTAAAACATGCTCAAAATGGCTTGCTATTGTTTTAGATAGTAACCCGCTTTTCATATTAAAGTCAAGCATTTCACCAGAAAGCTTTGACTCAACAACGGGAATTTATTTTCTCGGGCATGGTTTACTTTATAACCATGTAAGGGATTGTGTTTACGTAATAACACAATCTAACACGAATATATGTACGTGTCAGTGCATTTATTTGTTAAAACAAGAGAGATCTTGTTTTTATGAAGTTATCATCTCCACCAACCGTAGCAACTTACAATTGATATCTACATACTCGACGATACGACTACTCAAACGGTGACTACGGCTCTTTCAATAGAACACGGGTCAACAATTAAGGGGGAGCAATTGTCCAGCATTCAGAATCATTGACGCCGAAGGTGCCGAGTTCACATATTGGTGTCAAGACAACGATATCAATCGTACACATGGAGTCAAGAGATAACTTCAAACATAACGAGGCGACCAACATTCGTGAACAAAAACCATGTGATTCTATCATATGATGTTCTCCATCATTCAGGTCCAACCTCGTCTATTGCTAATCTTGTGAACACATTATCATATATGATCTTTGCACGTGATAAATATCTTACACTTGTGTTTAAAAGTTATTTTATTCACGTTTCAAGTACACCCTCATTAATTTGAGGGGGAGCTTGTGTAAAGCATGAAGATAATTGGATTTACATTTTTCTTCCCAAATTTTCTTAAAATGGTATTAAATCAATTGATATTAAAAACATCGATTGGGTTAATATTTTTAATATGAGGGAGAAAATGTGATTTAATATGGGAAATGATTAATCACAAATGGTTTGACTTAACGTGATTGCTCATCCCGACATGTGCGAAATGTTTTCGGATATCGTGGCATATGTTAAGGGGGAGCAAAACGGATTTGTACATCAAAAATAGATTTCATGGTGATTTATACTTACCCACAACCCATTTATTTCACGACGATGAAGATTGTGGTGACATAAGGATGGTAGGATAGGTTAAGTCCTATGATTCCTCTAGAACCGGAGGAATCTTCCCAAGGACATTCCATATCTAGAAATAGTAGTCCTTAGGAAAGATGGAGAAAGATTGTGAACGTAGCTGAATGCCGACCAAGTACTTAAGTTAGCACTGGAACAATCACAACAAGGTGCTAGTGATGACGTATTGGTAAGCATTGAAGGGGTTGAAGAATGAAAAAGAATTATAAAGATAAAGGGTGTAAAGAAAGAAGCCCTCCTTACAACTTAGGTAGAAACCGGGTCAATACATATGCTATTAAGATCATTGTTTAATGATTCTTGATATTGAAGACAGACATCATGAACCCAGTGATGCAAGGCACAAATCCCAGCTAACTCAGATATCTCTTAAAAGATATTTGTTTTAATCATACGAAGACAACGCATTATCTATTGATTTATTCACTCCGAATAAATTGGTATTGAAATGGTGGCACTCCTCTCCAGCCTCCGATCACTAAAATCCAAAATGCACGATTGAGTCTAGAGCCATTTGAGATCATCAAATATCTCATTAGGACACACTTTCATATTTCCTTGCTTCCTCACACACTGTGAAAAGTAAGAAAGATCTTAAGAGTCCTACGCAAAATCTTCATGATCTTGCCTGAACATCCGAGTAATACGAAAGTATTTACAATGAAGATGGAAATCCTTCTTGAGCGAATATCAAAAAGCTCATGGTAGGTGACTTGTGCGATTCTTTATGAATCAAACTTGTGATAACTGGAAAGTAATAGTGGTTTAATTCATAAATGAATTTAAACACGTTCTAGGCCTCTACGCAATATCTTAGTGATCTTGCCAGAACACGCAGAGTGATACCTTAGTGTTCACAGTGATGAGTGGAAATACTTCTAGTGTTAACCTCAAACAGCACTTGGTAGGTAACTTGCAAGATTCTATACGAATCAAGCTCGTGACAACTGGAAAGCAACGATGGTGCAGTTCTTAATTAAATTTCACTTGTTCCAGGAACATGAGTTGACGGCTTCAAATCATGCGGATATTATTATCCAAATGATTCACTCTTTATGTTCGCAGTCATCTTTGGACGGTCGAATAAAGAGAACGGATTTACCCGCGAAATCCTGTCAAGGAGGTTCTTAATTGAAACTACCTGCCACAAGTACGATAGTTAATATCGTCCAACGGTCTTTACCGTCCGGAGGTAAAATGCTACCGAATTAGAATGAAATGTTCTAGGCCATTTCATCCGTGTATATGTTTTGTTGCTAATTGTCTTATGCAGCGTAACAAGAAGGTGGCATTGCGGTGTACAATCCAGAAGAAGTCGTCACCACATGCTTATACTATATGCACTTAATACTTCATCAAATTCAAGAAAGTCTAAAAGTCAAGTCTTCCGCTGTATCAAACTCTGAAGCTTTCAAGAAGTTGTAAAAGTATAAGTATGTGGAACATGAAGTCACGAGGAGGCAAATATCACAAGTGATGAATGCACAAGGTCAAAGCAAGGACACATGCTCAAGACGAAAGTCAAAGATCTCATCAGCATATTCACAAGAACAAGATCGAAGACTCAAGCATAGTATGCTAGGTTTAAGATTTTGTAAAATGGTGTGACCTCCCTTAGGGGGAGATTGTTGGAAATACGTTTTTCCATGGAAAGTCTCGGTCACATCATTATTAGCATAGATCACGAGCTATAGACTATTTAGGACATTGTAACTTAGAGTGACCTCCCTTAGGGGGAGATTGTTGGAAATATGTTTTTACGTATTTAGAAAGGATCGGTCACTCTAAAGATAGATATAAGTATTGGGCTCGTGATCCAATGTATTAAGATATAGCCCATATAGCCCACATGTAGGGTGAGCTATATAAACCCCCTCCTAGCATGTTAGGAGGGGTTGAACACTTAACCATTTCATACATTCCATCTTTTCTCTCTTTCTCTCCTTTCTCTCTCTACCTTTCTCTCTCTAGTTCTTCCATTTTCTATCCATCTCAATGGATAAACCATAACATACTTAATCCTTAGAAAACGTAGACCTACAGAAACTTTATTGTATATGTAACAATTCAAGTATTATGCGAAATTAATACTTAAATGAGAACACACAAACAGTATAAACCAAACTTTCACTTTGATTGATAAATCAAACTTGCGTACAATGAAAGTGTAAAACGTATCTATACTTATAACCTAAAGGCCTCCTTTTATAGATTAAGGAGCCTTGTACAAGAGTCTATGTATCAGCTGTTTTAGGTAAAGATAAACATAAGAAATACATTGTCGAACATATCTTTACTAGAAACATACTAGAAACATAATACGTGTAGACTAAGTCTTCTATTAGTGCTTGACTTCTTCTTATCAACGCTTGACTTCTTCCTGTCAACACTTGTCCTGTCAACGCTTGATTTCTTCTTAACAGCGTCCAGATTGCTCTTGTCAGCGTTCAAGTGTATTGGCTACATTTTATTCCCAGCAATCCTCCCCTAAACTTGATATCTACTCTAGTAATCAAGTTTTTGAATAAAAACTAAGAACTAGGAGGATTCTTACAAATCTTATCAAATTGGAAATAAATATATCTAATCAAATCCTTGGCCACGTCACTTGAGTAGTCTATCTCCAGCTGTGTTGTCTTCATCTTCTCCAAAACTTCTTTGGACATAGGATACTCAGCATCCACAAGAAGATACTCAGAAAACTTTGTAGAACTCAAACGATACACACCAGCTGCTGAATATAGACGCCATTGAAGTCCACTGATATCATCCTCAAGATCCTTCCAAACTGGATCTTCTTCATCTGGTGCACACATTCTCTTGAATGTTGACCAAAGCTTTATTCTATTGACTGAAGTAGGTGCTTCAGTCTCATACTTGGCCTGCAATAACCTCCAAAGGTCTGCCGAGTCTTCCCTATCCAAACTTGCAAACAAAGACATAAGAGTAGTAAAAGTATGTACCTCATTCCCATATCTGCCAATCATCCAAAACCCACTTGCATCTTCTTCATAACTAATGATAGGGTTTCTGGAATCATGAGGTAATACTTTTACCATATGTGAAGCTTCCATGGGTGAGAGATTAATACTCTTTCTAATAACAGCTTCATTGGGATTCACTCTATTCAAATTTGAAGGAAACTCAAGTGGAACTCCCTTCTTCAATGGTCTTGGTACAATCATAGCCCTTTGGATCTCCATCTCCTCTGCAAGTTCTTATTTCCTTTCATCTGAAAGAAGTCTGAGAGTGTTCATCTCTTGCACTCTTGCCCAAATAGGATAAGCCTTATATTCCAATTCATCAAAGGACACGTCCTGCAACTTCTGAAAAGTCCAACCTCCTTGATGACATCTAAGCAACATATAATAAATCTCCCTTCTTTCTCTCTTAGATTATGAGAAAACTTTGCTGGCCTTATACTTTAGGATTACCTGGCAATCCTTTTGAATCCTGAGAAGAATCTCCAATCCCCAAATCTGATCTGATAAAGACATATCTGGATTCTCCATGATCTTATTCTCCCAAGCAAAGTACATCTGGGCAACTTCTGGCATATCATAATCCACCTTCATTTTTAACTCTGTAAGTTTCTCCCTTGCCAACACATCACCATATTCAAGTCTTTCTGGTTCTTCAATAATCATAACACTTGAATCTGCACTCTCATCATTACTTCCTTCTTGTTCCTCAGAAGTAACCACAAATGGTGACTCAACAACCTTCTTCTTTTCTTGTTCCATAAGTTGTGCAGCCAACATTAAATCAAATTTTACTTGTGCTGCATCCTTGGGAACCTCTGTTTCTACCATAATTCCTTTACCCCTATCTAATGTATCAATGATGGGTAAAGATGATGATGGTACATGTGAAGACACTTCCTTGATGATAGCTGATGACTGGAATACATCAACCATATCTGCAGGTCTATCAACGTCCAAAACCTGTGTGTCAACACCCAACTTACTCTTGTCAGCACTTGGCTTATCAGCGTCCAAAATCTGCTTGTCAACGCTCACCTTACTCTTGTCAGCGCTTCTTGTGAACTGCTCCATCATCTCAGTAAAAGATAAATTCAAATTTGTAGGAGTAACCAATGAAACATCAAAACCTGGTTGCCTCTTCAAATCTGTAAGAGCTTCAGCCACACCCAAAGATTCTCCATCATGTGAGCCTTTGCCACTCAAATCAATTGTCTCTATAGGAGCTTCATGTGAGCCTTTTTTTCTTAAATTAATTGGCTCTGTAGCAGCTTCCTCCCCTTTATAAGAATCCTCCCCTGATGAAAGGACCCTTGTCTGCCTTCTCCTAGTTTCAGCAGCTTCCAAAACAACAATCCTCTCCCTCAATTGCTTGAGTTCAAGGCCTTGGGTAGAGACAGTATGTACCAGGTCTGCATTTTGCTTTTGCAAGCTAATGCAGACAGCCATCAATTCCAACATTGTATATGGTTCCAATCTGCCCTCTTCTAAAATGGGGATTTGACCTCCCAAAATAAAGTCATGGGGCATGGATGAGGTCTTAATGATGTTAGGACTGGCTTGGCCTGCATCTAAGCGAGTACCAATAGTCCTAGCCTCACCCATATCACCAACCACACTTATGGTGGTGGTTCTCTCTGCAACATGGCTAGGACCACCAGAGGAGAACACTCCAATGGTCCTTTGGCGTTTTTCCATCCTAAAGACCGGGGGTGAAGAAAATGATGTGGATTGGGTAGTAGTTTGAAGGTTAAGGGATGTTTGGGTCTATTGTAGAAAGGTGTCAACGTTTGGATTTGAAGTAACAACGCCAAATTTAATGTGTCAGCATTGAAGGGATCTTGGTCAAGTTCCATATGTTGAGGTGAAGGTGATGGTTCATGTAATGGGTCAAGTTGTGGTTGTGGGTCAGGTTGAGGTTGTGCTGCTGCAATAACAGCAAGCATGGCTTGGGTAAGGAGTAAGTCTCTATGAGGGGGTGAATTCATCTTACTAAAAATAGCCTTCTTTTGCACAGGGATCACATAAAAATCATCATGATCCCTGGTGCAATACCTTTGTTCATCAAAATCATTTGTAAAAATCTTGGGTAAGCCAGAGTCATCTTGCTACCCTTGTTTTTACACATGCCATCAAAAATCAGTTTAGAAAAATTATACTTTTTCCCATTAGCAATACACACAATGGCACTACCAATAGATCTGTTAGTTTCATTATGTGCAGTACTTTTGGGACTTAAACATTGAAGAATGACATGTATTAAGTACTTCCAAGCTAGGGGAAATTCCTGTTTATTATATTTATTTAAAGTACCCTCTTCCGGGAAAGGATACCCCAAAGCTTGAAGTCCCTGTTCTATCTCACCAATGGGTAGAGTGGTTATACCATCTGCATCATTAACATGCAAAGCCTGGCGAACCAAGGCTTCAGTAACCACCCATGGACGCCCATGGACAATAGCAGTTAATGTAGTCACATTATTAAGCGTTGAGGAACTAACAGTGTTCCAAAATTGTTTAATATGAGTGACAGGGATAAGAGGAGCATGAGAAAGTGCATACCGTAGAGGAGATGCATTCAAATACGCCACCATCTGAGTATATTGAGGAAACAGAGCATCATCAGCCTCCAAATAGGCAACCATGTTATGCTGACTTCTGAATCCCAATACCAAGTCACTCGGTTTAAACTTAGGCGTCATTGATGTAGAAAGCTGGGTGAAAGGTTATGAAAGATGAATATAGGAGAAATTTTGTTAGACAAGAATATGAAATTACCCTGTTTAAAAAGAAGGAGCCAAATATATAGGAGAGGTAGGCACATGTGATTGGTCAAAAATTAGGCAGTTATTTTCAAAATATAATGATGAAAATCTTGAAAAGAAAATAACTTATCTTGTGCATTAATTAAAAGTTACCAACTCCCGAAATTACGGCCCCAATTTTCGTCAAAAATAACAACTGGGTAGGACCCAATGAGTGTCAACGGTCAAAAATAACCCATCAACGCCCAACGGCTATATTCTTTTCAACGTTGGAAAAAGCCATGTCAACGTCTAAATTGGTCCTAACAACGTTTGGAAATAAATCTGTCAATGTCCAAAAATAAAAATAATATAAATGAAAAAGGACCTTAACAAAGTGATTTATCCTAGTGAAGATAATTTATAAACTGAAAATTACTATAGGGTGGCAAGCACTGTCCAATCATGCACACTTGCTTAAGCAAGATAGACATAACAGTCCTCAAGTGTCCCTTGCTAACCAAAGTTCTTAATAGTGAAGTTATCTCATAAAATCCTTTGTAACTTCCCAGGTAAGCCCAATATAAATCATACCCAAGTCTCCCAACAGACCACTCCCAATTCTAGGCCAAAAAGTCTTGGCAGCGTGCATAGTATATCAACTTTGCATGCTACAGTGCCTCATGAGTTAGTAAACTAATTTATACTCACTAGTGGACACAACCTGCATAATTAGATCAAAACCACAAAACTAACATGTTGCTGACAACGTCAATTTAACACTTGTCAGCGTTAAAATAACCTTTGTCAGCGTTAGACAAATAAAGTGGAAAATCTAATTTTATATAAAGACCAATAACAAATGCATATCCTGTACATACTCTTACAAGAAGTTCCCAAAATACATATTAAGTAAGATTGATCATTCCAATACTTGTTACCAAGTATTGAAACCTTCCAGTATCAAAAGGTTTAGTTAATAAATCAGACATATTTTCTTCTGTGTCAACCCTATCTGGTTGTATTAAACCTTTTTCAAAACAATCTCTTATAAATTGATGTCTAATTTCTATGTGTTTTGTTTTAGAGTGATGTACAAGATTTTTAATAATGCATAAAGTACTGTTATTGTCTACAAAAATCTTGGTATGCATGAAACTATACCCATAATCCAACAGCTGGTTCTGAATCCATAAGACTTGTCCACAACAAGCAGCTGCATCAACATACTCTGCTTCACTTGTAGAATTGGCCACCACTGTTTGTTTCTTGCATTGCCAAGATATCAATCTACTCCCAAGAAATTGGCATCCACCCGTTGTGGATTTTCTATCAAACTTGTCACCACCATAATCACTGTCTGAATATGCAATAAGCTCCAATGGAGAATCTTTTGGATACAATAATCCCAAGTCTGGATAACACCTAAGGTACCTAAAAATCCTCTTGACAACATGAAGATGACACTCTTTGGGAGTCACTTGATGGCGTGCACATGCACACACATCAAACATAATGTCAAGTCTTGAAGTTGTGAGATACATCAATGAACCAATCATTGACCTATAATGCCTAACATCCACCTCTTTTCCATCTCCAACTTTTCCCCAAGGGTGTTCCCTATCCATAGGTGTGCTAGCCCGTTTCTCATGTGGAGAAAAGCCAAACTTCTTCAAGATTTCTGCTACATATTTATCTTGAGAGATGAAGATACCATCTTCTTTTTGCTGTACTTGTAACCCTAGAAAGAAGTTCATCTCCCCCATTGCACTCATCTTGAACTTGTCTGTCATGAGTTTGGAAAAGTCTTCACTCATCTTTGGACTAGAAGAGCCAAAGATGATATCATCCACATAGACCTGTACAAGTAATAAATCCTTACCAGTCTTCTTTGTAAACAAGGTCTGGTCTATGGTGCCCCTTTTAAATCCATTTTCCACCAGATAAGTGGACAATGTGCCATACCATGCTCTTGGGGCTTGATGAAGTCCATACATAGCTTTCTTCAATCTATACACCTTTTCTAGATGTTCTGAATCTTCAAAACCAGGAGGTTGCATTACATAAACCTCCTCTACAATAGTGCCATAAAGAAAAGCACCCTTCACATCCATTTGATAGACTGTAAATCCCATGCAGGAAGCATAGGCTAGAAAAATCCTTATAGCCTCAATCCTTGCAACAGGTGTAAAGACCTCCTCATAGTCTATTCCTTCTTCTTGTGTATATACTTGTGCCACTAAACGTGCCTTGTTTCTGACCACAATGCCTCTTTCATCCTTGTTGTTCCTAAGAGCCCATCTTGTCCCAATAAGTCTGACATATCTAGGACAATCAACTAACTCCCAAACATCCTGAATAGCAAATTAGTGAAGCTCATCTTGCGTTGCTTCCACCCAACTTGGTTCTTTGAGAGCATCAAAAATCTTCTTGGGTTCCTGTTGCGACCGAAAACAGGCAAATAAACATGCTTGAACAAGAGGGGTATCAACCTTCTTGTGAATATTGGCAATAAATCCTCCATGATTCTGATGAGACCTTCTGGTTTGCACAAGAGTCATCACATCACCAATAATTAGAGAAGGAGGATGATCTTTGATTGTAGAAGTAAGCACTCCTCCTTCAATAATTGTGTTGTCCTCAATCTCATCTTCCAAGTTACCAAGATCCTCTTTAGACTCTCCTCCATCATCATCTGAATGAACCCCTCCATGACTGTTTGAAGGTTCACCTTGTTCAAAATTATTGGAAGAGAAAAGATGGTCAAAAGATCTGTCAAGGCCTGAACCAAAGCTGTCAACGTTTGAGCCATCAACGCCTGAATTTGTCTTGTCAGCACCAGAATTTCCTTTGTCAGCGCCTGAAGGATCATGCATGTTTTCAATTGGTGATACTTGGGGACCACCTTTTTCCTTTCCAGCAGCAGCAACAGCAAATGCATCTGTCCATATGGGAATGGTAACATACTCAAGTATGGGTGCTGTTTTGTCTGCTTGTGATCCAACCTCTTCATCAACCAGAAACACGTTTTCAAAACGCAAATTGTTGGTGAGAAGAGTGCCTTTGCCAGTGATTGTCCCATATCCTCCTGCAAAGTACACTTTGTCACCATCTTTAATGGGGATAAAATTTGTTAGATAATCTTCCTTCCTCGTCATGTGCCTAGAGCATCCACTATCCCAATAGCCATAATCATTAACCTGCTTTTGAATGCCCTGTACATAAAGAAAACAAATTAGTTTTCTTTGGGAACCCAAGCCTGAGCAGACTTGGATTCATTTGGTTGTTCAACAAGAACAGACTTAGTCCTTATGACAACCCCTTGTTCGTCCCTTTTTGGATTAAACACCCAGTTAACCCCAATTTGTTTTGTTATGACCTTTGAAATGTAATGAAATCTGTTAAAGGTCATAGAAATCCCATCTGAATTAGGGTTTTGGTCTTGTTTGGGTCTCCATGTCAAGCTAGAAGAAGCTTTAGACCCCTTTCCCTTTGGTTGCAAATATTTTCCATTACTTGGTCTGGCAACATTCCTGTCATCGTTTAATTTGTTCTTGTCAACGCTGAAATTACCCTTATCAGCGTTGAACCTAGTGTTTGCTACAGGAACCCATTGTCAGTTAGACCACGTATTGGTCTTCTGAAAAGGTCTTTGTCCATAAGTATTAGACCCTTTAGTAAAGAATGGGGCTGGTCTAACAACTTGTGGACTTTGCTGGACAAAAGGTTTGGGTTTGAAAGTGTTTGACTTTCTATTAGCGTTAACCTTTGAATCATTGTCACACTTATAAGCTAAATGTGAAAAACTTCCACAAGTACAACAGGATTTTCTAGACATTTCTCTAGGTCTAGAAGAAAAGAAAGGTGTCCCATTATCACTAATTTGGCTTTTTGGTTACCTAGGTTTTCTATACATTTCTGCATATTTAATACTAGGTTTTCTATCAACGTTTAAGCCAAGATCAACAGTCTTGCCAGTAGTAGGATTGGTCACTTTTATGGGTTGTAGACTCATTTGGGCTGTCACTAAGCATGCCACCCTTAACAAACAAGGTAGGGTTGGCTTTCTTCCATTGGTCCAAATCAGTCAACTTATGCTTGTATTCCTCTACTTGGGTAAGAACTCTTGGTGGAGGAATAAATTCCTCTTCTTGGAGTTCTGGTATACCAGTCCAAGACAAGTCCTTTCTAAGGACACCATAGAAGTTCCCAGCAGGTGGTGGAACACCAGCATACTCTTTCATCCCAATCCCAGTCATATCCTTAGAATCTCTTTGTTCACAAACACATTTTTCTAGGGTTTGAGAAGCTTTATCAAATCTTTGAATTTTAAGATCTACATTATCTTTGTTTTTTATGGCCTCATCTAATTTAGCTTGTATAACACCATTGGATCTCTCCAAGATGTTCCTTACCTCAATACTAGCATTGAGGTCATGAGTCAAAACAATGATTTGATCTTTTAGGTCAAACTCCATTTTTTTATATTCAGCCACAGTCTTTTCATTTGTACAAGTGCCACTTGGTAATTTGAAAGTCTAGCTTTTACGTCTAAAACATCTGATTTCAATTTTAAAACTTCTTTATTAAGTCTTTCAGTATTTAACCTACAAGAAGAGTCATTACATACCTCATTATCAGTTGACGAAGATGAGTTGGAACTTGTGGAACTTGAAGTAGACTTGACCTTAACTGAAAACATCATAAGATACTTCTTCACCTTCTTCCTTAGCCTAGTTCACCTCACGATATTGGATTTCGTTCTTCAAATCAAAGTTTCTCAACAAGCTCTGATACCACTTGTTGATCCCAAACTTAGATCGATTTAGCTTATGTAAACGAGATTAAATCAAGTTAAACACGTAGAGAAACTTTGTTGTATATGTAACTGATGAGACTGCTTTATACATAGTCTCATCGTCCAAATTGGGCATAAAATGCATTAAATATCATTAAAAATGCCAAATATATGCTTGTGTTTGTTGTTTGTGTATTTTAGGTACGGATATTGAGCAAATGACAAAAGATCACAAAGAATCAAGCAAAAACGAACACGGGAAACGAAGCCGCACAAAGAACCGGACCCGAGACATGAATTTCTAAAGAAGTCCTTGAAGATTTGAAGATTGTCAAGAAGGATCCCTCAACTTTTGAAGACTTGTCACTTTAGACCCTTGTAAACCTTAATTATTACAAGATTGGTCCTTAATTTTCAAGAAAATACCATTATAGCCCTTGAAGTATGCATTAAATGCATAAAAAGCCATTGGAATACTTTTGCAAAAAGGTTTGGTGGCAAAAGTAGGAATAATGAAACTTCATTATAAAGGGATAGTTGTTTTTGGCTGTTTGAAAGTTATTTGACAAGCACAAAGGAATATAGGGACTTCTTTTGCTCAGACATCCAAACCTTATTCCACCACTCCCTACCCGCCACGTCACCCACTACCAAAATCCCTCCAATCACCTTCCTCCCTCACTCCACGTCACACTCCACCATCCCTTTAATAAACTGATTTAATCATTTTATTAAGTTTCCCTCCCTAACACAAAGTTTATATTAATCCTACCCCTAAACGGATTAAACCCCCTTTTCATCCCCTATAAACCCTAATTAAACCCAGACCCAATTAAACACAAAACAAAGGGTTTTTGTTTGATCACCTCCAGATCCTTAATTAACCTAAGCCTAATCCTAACCCACACCCCAAAATACCCATCACTTTCATCCTGAGACCACACCATGTGACCCCTGCAACGTCACTTTCCCCCAAACCCCAAAACCTGACCCAAATCAACGTCCCACATGATATACTTGCTCCCAAAGATATTTTGAACGTCCAAGATGAAAGATTCCAGCTGTTACAACAAGGACAATCACATGGGAACATTGGACTAAAATTCAAATTATGAAGACCAAGGGCATATATGGACTTTCACTGAATTAGGGTTTAGGGTTTTACAAGCATTGTAATATTTTATTCAACTTTCTAGAAATTTCTTTTGGCTAGTATAAAATGAGACGACTTGTGTCTCATTTTCCTTTTGTTCCAGATTTTCTAAATTTTAATTGTAATCCCTTTTTAAGTTAAATGAAATTTGGTGTTTTAGTATAAATGTAATTCCTTTTCTTTGTTTAAAAGTTGGTTTATTAGTTAAGAAAATCTGAGTTCCATAATTCTTCTGTTGATTTTTAAGTTCAAGTTTTAAAAAAAAATTATAATTTGTTTTTCATATTGTTGAAAAGTGGTATCTTTTTAAAAAAACTTGTACTTATAATCTGGTTTCAAAAGTTGTTGAAGTTGTTTGAGTTTCATATATCAAAAGATTTTTTATATATTAAGTTGTGTAAGTTTCTGTAATTTCAAGATTGAGTAAGAAATTTTTGGTCACTTTTGGTTATTAACAACTTAAATTCATAAGTTCATTAATAAGCTCATTGACACTGAGCTTATTGATCAACTTATTACTTCTTTTTCTTCCTAGTTTTGTGGTGTTTTGTGCAGGTGTGAAAGATCAACAAGTCCTTCTTATCTCATCATTTCATTTCACTTTCTCCACTTGAAGAAATTTGAAGATATTATTGGCCTAGGGTCCTACTTTGGATTCCTACAACGGGCTCTCTCTACTGTTCTTAAGCTCAAATAAGCCTAAAAATCAACCACTTGGAAAGCAATAGCTCAGGTAAAAAGCATTGAACCAATTGGATGTCTTTATGTGAGTTTATATGAGTTTTATATGATATTGGTGAGAACTTGTTCTTTATTGCGGTTTTTTTGTTTGATTATGTATCCTAAGGGTTTATATGCATGCTAGAAGTAGATGAATCAATTTGGTTAAGTTGTGATTTGATTTGGTTTCTAAAAATTTGGTTTTCAGTAGATAAAGGGTTGTTTGGGATAGGGTTTTAAGGAAAGCAGTTGACATTTGCTGGTCTTACAATCCACCTCAACACATTTAGATAGCTTTAATTAAGGTTATCTAGCATTTTGTCTTGTGTTATTAAGTTAATAGTAGAGCTTTGTATGTTAAAATTTGCATAGGATAGCTAAAGTTCATCAGTAACCTTTAACTGCCTAAATTGTTGCAAACTTGACCATCAGATTTTTGATTTAGTTAGAAGTTATGAACTTATAGGGGTGTTGATAGTTTGCTTGTTATTTGGTAGTAATTTGTCCAAGGTTTTGCTCATTTGTATCTCACAAACCTACCATTTGCATCAGCTTAAACCATTCAGACCCCTAGGCTATGTCAGTGACTGATTTTGGGCATGTGTGCTTGATTTTTGTGTGATAGGAGAGTTTTTTCTTGTATATTGTGACTCCCCGCAACCTAACTGGTTGTGGGGGTGCCTTGTCTTGCCAAAACAACCAACAAACCATCAAGAACTAGCAAAAAAAGGCTACCAATAGCCAATTAACTTCTCTGGTCCATCAGAGAACGTCCTTGTTTTTTGAGTTTTTTTTTGTTTCATCAGATATCGGATAAGACTGTTTTTGGTTTTGTTGTCAATATAGCAAGAGTTGTTTAACTGAGCACGTTTTTTTTGTTATTTCTAGGTATTAATCTTGTTGATTTTAAATACATTTTTGTTTTTGTGATTAGTTCGGTACTGGTTTTAAGTATTATAAGTAAAAAAAGAAAAAAAAATATTTTAACAAAAGAGACTGGCCAGGAATCGAACATGTGCCATCTCTCCCACACACCAACGTGATAACCAGTTGCCCTAGGGTCTTTGACTGGTTATCACTTGGTTTCTTTAATACTTAAGGCAAATTTGGTTTTAGCTTATTTAAACAATCAGCTTAATAATAAGATGGTTTCAGCTTATTTGTTATAGCTTTTTACCATTTTACATTTTTCTTTGTTCTTTGTTAGGTTTAAGACTTTTTGGCATAAAAAGTTTATTTTTCACGTTGGTATTTAATTTTATATGATTATTTTTAGTTTTAATTTTAGAATGTAAATAAAAAATAGGAAAAATAGTTTTAAAAATTTTAAAAAATAGTTTTTAAGTTTTTAATAGTATTTTTGATGTTTACATCAATTAAAGTTTTCAAATTAACTTATTTTTTATTTTATATAATTTTAGGGTTTTTTATCAAATTTAAAAATTAATATAAAATTATTAAGAAGGTTTTGGAAACTTTTGTTTGCATATTTGTCTTAGTTACATTTATCTTGATTTTTGGTAATTTTTTAGAAATTTTTTTATAAACTTTGGATTATTAATATTATTTTATTATTATTTTATTATTAAAAATTAAAAGTTAGTTTTTTCTAGTTTTTTCATTTTCCTAGTTCAAATACATAAAGTTAGGAGTTTTGCAACTTTTAGAATATTTTTATTGTCCTTAGATTTATTTTTATAATTATTTTAAGTTTTAATAGTTTTTAATTGTTTTAAAATAGTTTTTATTAATTTAAAAATTTTCAAAAATAGTTTTAAATTAACTTAGGGTATTTTAGAGGTTTACAAAGTGATAAAACTCATTTTGGGCTTTTTGTTAATTAAATTGATTTTTAGGGCTTTAATTAGCATTAAAAATCATTATTTAATTAAATAAAAGGTTTGGGTGATTTTTGATTTTTTGTAAACTCTAATTACATTATTTAGGATTTATTACAATTTTTTAGGAATTTTTAGAGTAAATTTTTAATTTTGGTGCTTTTACGGTTTTACGTGTACGACCTTTTCGTCTTAGTGTAATCCGTCATCGTAACCGTCATTCTCTTCTTATCCCATTTCTATTTTCTTTCTCATCATAATCATATAATCACATCACTAATCATCTCATTACACACACACCAAGCCTCCTTGAGAACGATCCCCACTTTGGGTCATTTGTGCACGATTTTCCTAAATCGTCGTACTTACCCTAATTTGCCTTGTTTTCCTAAACAAGTGTAAAAACTCAAACATCATTTTGGCGCGGCTGCCGGGGAGGCGTGTTGTGTTTTGATTTGGAAATTGTTGTTTTTATATATAGCCATAATATCTATTTGTATTAGTAGCACTCTACTAATACGTATTATTGTGGAAACCTTGGTTTCCGGATCTTTGAAGCTACTAGGAATGCACCATGTTCATATGATTAGATAATCAAAGCGGAATTAGAACATGATACATTAACAAGGTGTTTAGGGAACAAGAACATGAATTAAAACACAATTGGGTTGCTCATTATATTAATAACAAACAACCACTAGATGTGTATACATTGAATCCCACGTCTAGTGCAACACACGCTTTTAGGTTTACATTGTGAATGAATTGATGAAAAACCTAATAACCCTTGGTTCCTTTTATAGTGTAAGGATTAGGGTTTTACAAGAGATAAAATCAAATAAACAAGTAAATCTTCTATTTAGATAAACATATACAGAATATATCCTGCATATATATCCAAATAGAATCTTCCATAAGCTTCTTGTCTACGTTTTGTCAATGCTTGTTTTGTTCATGACAATGCTTAGATTGTACATGACAATGCTTGAGCTATCAACGCTTAGTTTGTTCTTGTCAACGCCTAAATTACTCTTGACAACGCTTAGACAATATCTTCATGTTTTCTTCGTTTTTGAGTTTCCGCCACATCAACTTTTTGACCCAACAATCTTCCCCTAGTTGATAGTGGCAAAACTCTATGTGTATCTCTTGTAAGTTGTACATGATCTTCAGATTGCTTCCCCTCGAATGTAGCATGTATGTCTTCCCCTTTTTGTCACATCAACAGGGAAGTAAACAATGTATGCAATCTTTGAAGATTCTCCAAATGTAGCTCTAAGTAATGATCTTGAAGAAAAATAAATAAAGTATTCTTGATGTAGAAGTAGAATAACCCAACCTTGTGTTCCATGTCTTGCACTATCCATGTGACGTCGAACTTATATGAGAACGTTAAAGTATAAGCAGACCTCAATCCCTTGTCAATATTCTCATCCTTTGTGAGACACTGAGCACGATAATGTAACTCCTTCAAGTGTTATGACAAGTCTTCGTCACCAACCAAGTAAGCACGAACAAGTTATTGTTAAATCAATGGCTAACGTCCACAACTTAACAATATGATAAAACACAAACTCACGAAAATCTTCTTCAATCATCAAACTTACCATAAGAATTCTTCCCCTTAAGCTAACACCTCTTCATGATGAATTTGAATGAAATAACATCTTCATACCATATGTAAAAGTTTCGCAACGGATAACTCTTTCACAAAGTTATCCCGATTACATAATCTAAAATATCCATCAAATTCTTCATGAAATGTTGCTAACTTACTTAAAAATCATTAATCTCTTTTTAAAAATATCCGAGCCATAAATATCAACATGATATTCTGAATAAAACGGAGATTCCATGTACCTTCGTGTTTAAATTCCTCTTTTTTGTGTGCTCAAAACGTACCAATTTTCTCAAACAGCAGCAATCCCTGTGTTGTCCAACATCCTCTTTTATCCAAGATCCTCATCAGATGTATTGTCCAATATCGGACAATACCTATCAGCGTTTGAATGATCATATATCGGATAACACTGTCAACCTGTCAGCGTTGACTTATTCTGTCAGCGTCAAAAGTACACTCGTCAGCGTCTATTCTCAAACTTGTCAGCGTCAAATTCTTGTCAGCGGCTGACTTACTTTTGTCAACGGCTTGGCTCAACCGCTGACGTCATCTGCATGTTTCAACAGCTATAATACTTGCCTTATGTCCTAATAATTTTTCAAACATAAAGCCAGGAATACGTGTGACCTTAATTATCACCAAATCAAGTATAAACGAGATATATTTATATCTCAAAAAGGTAGACAATATTGCTGACCAATATACCTCAATCCCTAAGATGTAGGGATTTACTCAGCCACACCCTTTTTGTCAAAGATAATCCCTGAAAAATAGCAAACATTGTTGTATCCTCGAATAGTGGTATATAGCAAAATCTTAACCAATGCTTTGTGAAGATTCATATGTCTTTAAAAAGACTGCTAAAAAATAGGGTAGGATTACTTTTGAAACACGTACTGCTCTCCTTCTTCAGGCACATACACATAGATCATGTCTCACTTTACAAATATAAGGTTTTTAAATAAGTCAAAACAGAATCACTTCTGTTGACAGAGTTCAACGTGAAAACCTGGTCCCATATTCACATCACGTTTTGTTTTCCTAAAAGTTAGGCAAAGTTCACGTGACCTTCCTTTTGTTATTTTCGTGGGACCCACAGCTTTATCAATACCTTATTATTTGATCAGTAAAGATCTATTGAACGTGAATGTAAAGAAACACAACAGTAACCTGTTTTTTTTCTTGGTATGACCACCATTTGTATCTGCTACACTTTTCGTAAGCTCATAATATGTCATCAAACAGCATTGAACCCAGCTGTCATCATCTTGAATTCGAAACCCTAATATCTAAGATATAACCATGCAGATTTAGGGTTTATGAGTCAAACCCTAAAGAGTCGAAAAGCATTATAGCAGCTACCACACAAATCCTCATCATACTAGGGTTCATTGTGGATCTATGAATCCACTCACCAAAGCTAGTATGACCATAATAATCAGCAGCAACAACTAACAAATCTAGGGTTGATGTAAACCCTAAAAACGTATATCACTACTACAGCCAACTTCGACGCTTAATAACTTTTGATTGGGGATAAAACTTGACAATCCCTCCGGTGGATGTTTAGATATATGTATGTAGAACACACATATAAAATTCGTGACGATCCGACGGTTCAATCGAAAGTTATGACCTTCTGAATACTGCTGGGCACACAAAAACGTCCAGAAAAACCCTAGACGGATTTTTCTTTTCTTCACCATACATGAACACCTTGTTGGTCCTAGCATCATGAGCCACGAGACTCTGATACCAATTGTGGAAACCTTGGTTTCCGGATCTTTGAAGCTACTAGGAATGCACCATGTTCATATGATTAGATAATCAAAGCGGAATTAGAACATGATACATTAACAAGGTGTTTAGGGAACAAGAACATGAATTAAAACACAATTGGGTTTCTCATTATATTAATAACAAACAACCACTAGACGTGTATACATTGAATCCCACGTCTAGTGCAACACACGCTTTTAGGTTTACATTGTGAATGAATTGATGAAAAACCTAATAACCCTTGGTTCCTTTTATAGTGTAAGGATTAGGGTTTTACAAGAGATAAAATCAAATAAACAAGTAAATCTTCTATTTAGAAAAACATATACAGAATATATCCTGCATATATATCCAAATAGAATCTTCCATAAGCTTCTTGTCTACGTTTTGTCAATGCTTGTTTTGTTCATGACAATGCTTAGATTGTACATGACAATGCTTGAGCTATCAACGCTTAGTTTGTTCTTGTCAACGCCTAAATTGCTCTTGACAACGCTTAGACAATATCTTCATGTTTTCTTCGTTTTTGAGTTTCTGCCACATCAACTTTTTGACCCAACAATTATTGGTTTTTCGTTTTTTGTGTGAATACTATTACTATATTGTATACATAGAACAATAAATACACAAGTACTCCAAAAGTGAGAAATCACAACCTTGACTTGGGAGGTCATTACCCAATCATTGTATTCGAATTTCAAACCAAAGAAAAAGGCAAAAATAGATAAATACTTTCGTGAAGCTCAATTTTGAAAGATACAAACTATAAGGTGGATATAAGGCGGGTATTATAAAATATACCCTAAGGAAAAAGGATCTTAAGTGCTTCCCGCCGCCTCGTTTCCCCGCTTGCTTGTGAGTATTTGATTTTGAGAGCTAATCGAGGGTTTTGCCGCCCAAAGTATTATTAAGTATCATATATACTTTCTTGGTTTTATTTGATTAAACCCTCTTGAACGTTTTGGTGTTCCGACAACGTTCTAAAGTCATCGAAGGCGTTCACTTCACGTGATCGTTTTCATTCCTTGAGGCTTCTTTAATCAAGAGATTTGATTAAGGGGGAGGTTTGTAGATTTTTGTCTACTTAATACAATTCCAAAATCCAAAAAAAAGTAAAAACAATCAAAAATCCAAAAAATTGAAAAAGTTAAAAACACCAAAAAGAATCTTCTTTGCTCATCCCCACGTTGTACGTGACGTTTATGCAAACTCGTAATCAAGCAAGACGTGCACGTAAACGTAGAAACCGAAAGGAGTCAACACCTACTCCTAATCTTTCTAGTGAAGAGACTCCAAGTGAGGAACCTATTGTAGAACAAGGTGCTATCATGGCTAATCGTACTATGATGGGGTTGCTTCAAGCACCCACCGAGGGTTTTGGAGAGGCCATTGAGATTCCCGCCATCCTAGCAGAGAACTTCGAGATCAAGACGTGTTTAATGTCTATGCTTCAATCCAACAAGTTTCGCGGACACGAAAAAGACAACCCACATTATCACATTAGGCAATTTAATCATCTCACCGCAACAAGCAAGTTTAAGGATGTACCACACGATGCCATTAAGATGATGTTGTTTCCATACTCGTTAGATGGACCCGCCAAGATATGGCTCGAGAAAGAACCCCCAAATTCGATTTTGACGTGGGGTGATCTCGTTTCTAAGTTTGTGAATCAATTTTTTCCACCATCTAAAACAACACATTTGAAAAACGAGATTTCACGATTTACTCAAAGGTCTAATGAAAGTTTTTCAATGGCTTGGGAAAGGTTTAAAGAAATGTTACATGAATGTCCACACCATGATTTTTCCGAATTGCATCAAATTGAAACTTTTTATAATGGGCTTAATGATCATGAACGAGATTACTTAAATGCCGCCGCGGGTGGTAATTTTTTGTGCAAAACGACCGATGAGGCTTTAAAAATCATTGAAAATAGGTCTAAAGTTTATAGCCCTCGTAACACACCGAGTGTTGCCACTATGGGTTCATCGTCGTCTCGAAACATGAGTGCCTTGCAAGATGAAGCAAATGAGGAGAATCGGTTTTTCGATAGGTTTTCGACTCTTATGACTCATTGGAAAGCACAAGATGCTTTGAATTCCGCATCGGTTAAGGCGGTTGCCAAGAGTTGTATTTCGTGTGGTGGAGCTCATGATTTTTCCGAGTGCATTACCGCGGATGGTAACACTTCGAATGCTTATGTAGCCACGGGAACTTATAACCAAAACGGTCAAGGTTCCAGCCAAAATCAAGCTCCACAAAATCAAAATGCTAACAAATATCGAAACAACAATCAAAGTGGTGCTTATCAAGGAAATCAACGTAACTACAACAAGGGTAATTATCAAAGTGGAAATAGGTAAATTTCAAACCAAAACCAAAACCGTGATTTTCAAACTACCACACAAGGTTTTCAAAAATGATCACACCAAAAATCTTCAAGGAGAATTTTTGAATTATGCTAAAGCAAACGATGCTAAGTTTGATAATATGCAACGTGAAATGGTTAGCTTAAGATCCGAGTTGAAAAACGAGCTTAAAAATGAACTTGCTAATGAACTTAAGACTTATGCTAATAAAATGGAAGGAAATGTACAACGTCTCCAACAAAATCAACAAAAAATGGAGCAAGGACAACATGAGATTAAGCACAAATTGTTAAAAGCGGATGCTAGGTAATCTAAGTTTGAAGACCGAATGGGAAAAATGTTTGAAGCTATCATGTGTAAACCTTCTTTTTCGGGTGGTCTTCCTAGTGATACCATCATAAACCCGAAAGGAGAATTGAAGGTTATTACTACTCGTAGTGGTAAAACTTTCAAAGAACCCATTTCTCGTCCAAGTACTTCTACGGAGAAGGAAAAAGAGAAAGAACCCGAGGTGGTGGTAGAAAAGGAGCAAATTCCAAGCCCACGAAGTACCGCTCAAACAACACCTACGGTTGAACCAATACCAATAATGGAACCTGAGATTCCAAGGCCGTTGCCTATGCCCCAACCCACACCACCCTTACCTTACCCTTCAAGACGAAACAAGGAAAAGGCACAAGAACGAAATAATTATCAATTTGAACTTTTTATGAAAATGTTTCGTGACTTGCATTTTAATATAAGTTTTGACGACGCCTTGGTCATGATGCCTCGATTTGCCGCAAACTTCAAAAGTATGTTGAATAACAAAGAGAAATTGCAAAAGTCGTCTAGTTGTTCTTCGTTTTTTCTTAGCCGCATACCTCAAAAAGTCGGTGATCCCGTAAATTTTTAATCCCATGTGCAATACAAGATATGGAGGAGTGCTACGCCTTGGCCGATCTTGGTGATAGTATAAATTTGATGCTTCTTGAGATTTTTAAGTCGCTCAATCTTCCTAATCTCACTCCTTCAAGAATGTCAATCGAGATGGCCGATCATTCTACGATTCTAGCTTGTGGAGTAGCCGAGGACGTCTTCGTGAAAGTTGGAAAGTTCTACTATCCCGTGGACTTTATCGTTGTTGACATCCCCATCGATCCTAAATTTCCTCTAATTTTAGGTCGATCATTTTTGGATACTTCGAGAGCACTTATCGACGTGCATGCTAGGAAAATCACTCTTCGTTTCAATGAGGAAGAACTCGTCATAAATGCAACTCAAAACTCTACACTTTCTCATGTGTATTCTATCACGTCTTTGAACAATGTTAATCCCATCAAAAACATTTGTAAAAGAATTTCAAAAAGAGTTTTAGGAGTTGATGATAAAAACGATTTTCCGTCCCCTCCGCCGGTGGAGGTTAAGAGTATTAAGCCTACGTTTCCAATCACGAATGATTCTTCGGATGATGAATATGTTGACCCCGATGGGGAAGTTTTCCTTGTTGACAAACGTTTTGAGAACTTACCACCACCAAAACCAAAACGGTTTTCAAATGTGAGAATTTTTAGTGTGACTAACATTGCTTTAGAAACACCAAATATTTTGACATAATCAAGTCGGGTTTTCATATGGAGAGTTTAAAAGATGAAAAAGGGAAATAGTTTAAATTGGATTTAAAAGATTTTTCTACAATGCTAACTCCGTCATCACCTTGTGTTTTGAGTGCTACAAGCTCGTCTTCTCCTTTTGACGATACTTTGTGTGGACTTAGTGTGGGGGAAGCCCCTTATGTTCCCTCCCCTTTCTCCACCGAGGACGAGATATTTGATCCCGGAATTGCTTATAAAGGGAAATCTCGGTCTTCCACCGATGTAATAAATGGAAAATCTTTCTATTTGATTGGTGCGAGTCTACCTCGAGTAGCTCATGGTTTTTATGACTTACCCATTGTCCCACCCTTCTATTTCTTCTCATCTATTTTCTTTAAACCCTTTGGGTTTGTGTTGACACATGATGAAGTGGCGTTGATTTGTTCTTCCAATGAAAACGAGAACGCCATCTTCGATCCCGGTATTTTGCACCATCAAAGGACTTAGTCCTTAATACCGGTTGTTTTTGGGCCTTGTTTATCATGTAAGCCCCACCAAAAATTTACCATACCAAGAGAATCCCTAAATGATCACATTTGTGGGGGTTCGAGTCGAGCTTTTGACTCGGTTATCAAAAACAAGATGCCTCGTGGGGGAAACCCATGCTTATCAATGTACATATTATTGCTTTCTAATTAGTTTAATGAGAGGGGATTTGTGCCCTTCCAACCTTTGTTTCGTGGTTGTTTGTGAATTGTGGTTTTTAGATCATTATCTTCACGATTGGAGCCTCTCGTGTTCGTTTTATGGGAGCACTCGATTGTTTGCTTTGAAGACTTTCTCAATATCCATATGATATATCCTTGATTGTTCTAACCTTAGCTTTATAGCACACTTAATAAACGACTTTAAATTTAACGGTTACACCCTTTCCATGCTAGATTAGGCATTCGACTACGTCTCTAGTATGGGGGTGTTTGCACCCCTAGACTCGAAACATTGAGGACAATGTTTAAATTTAGTATGGGGGTGAATAGATACTTGCCTTGCCAAAACTTCACGCTTTCCAAAGTTTATCTTTTTGTTTATCGTTTTGTTGCAAAATAAGGCTAAAAATGGCCAAATTTTAAAAATTTTCTCATGTTTTATAAGTGTTTGAAGACACGAATGCAGGTTTTCCGATGGCAAGAATAAGAGTAAATTTGACTCGACCGTGCGTGTTGAGCACTTAGCTTTGATTCCTTAACTTCACATTAGGCTAAGTCTCTTAAATGAGGACGAGAAATGATAGGGCTAATTATAAGTTACTATGCTAAACGTAGAGTACTCGTATTCTTTCAAAAACTCATGTGTTCTCGTTGTTTGCTTATTCTCCCTTCGCTTGTAAATATTTTTTTCTTAATAAATATTGACTTAGCGGTTTAGTTGGGATTGTTGGGTTTCTAGTCTTTTCTAGTAGCTTCCGTGTAATTAAATTGGGAAGACATTAAGGTATCGCCAGCGTCACGGTTTTGAAGTATTGGCACCCGAATAATCAAAAGCTTCACCCAATAATAAAATTTCAAGTGCTCACCTAAATCAAGCAAACAATTTGAAGCCCCACAAGGCCGAAAAATCTATGCAAAATTGAAAGTGAATCAAGCCTTAATCTTTGAAGCTTTAAAGATCCAAAATTCGACTTAGCGTGAGGATATACGTCTTTGGCTAATAAAACCACCGATGAGGCGGATAATAAAAGGCAAGGCAAGACCGAAGTCATAATAAAAGCTTCATGGAGAAGTTGAATAAAAGATGGAGGTAAACCAAAGATAATAAGGCCCTTCCGTTAGGGGGCGTATAAAAGTCTTGGTAATAAGTCTCATGTTCAAAACCGTTATAAAACCGTGTTTATCGATCCTTCTTGTTGACTTAATTTTTTGACATCGTTGTCTATTAGGAGGGGTTATTGATTTGATGGTCTTGGTTACACCGTTAGGACTCTATTTTTAGACCTAAATCTCTATTATCGCATAAGTCAAACAATGTATCCGCGTGAAACATTCAAGACATAATAAAATATAAGAGATACAACTTAGGAAATTGGGAGGATAAGTACGTGATTAGGGCATATGAGTAGTGTTAGCATTACAAACTTATAATGACAATGATCTCGTTGCACGCTTGGCATGGAATTGGGGTGAAAATCGAGGACGACAAAATTATTTCTAACGAAGCATTCACGTGTTCTTATTCTATGAACCAAAACGTCCCATTTTGCGATGAAAATCATACATTATGTCTAAAACGCAAGTAGTACCAATAGTAGTAGTGTAGCTAGTTTATCGTTCAATAAAGTGAATAAAAATGAATTTTGGAGATGCTACGATACTTTATTCTAGCATTGCGTGAGGGCACGACAATGGTTTAGTATGGGGAGTGATGAGACTGCTTTTATACATAGTCTCATCGTCCAAATTGGGCTTAAAATGCATTAAATATCATTAAAAATTCCAAATATATGCTTGTGTTAGTTGCTTGTGTATCTTAGGTACGGATATTGAGGAAATGACAAAAGATCATAAATAATCAAGCAAAAACGAACAAGGGAAACGAAGCCGCACAAAGAACCAGACCCGAATCATGAATTTCCAAAGAAGTCCTTGAAGATTTGAAGATTTTCAAGAATGATCCCTCAACTTTTGAAGACTTGTCACTTTAGACCCTTGTAAACCTCAATTATTACAAGATTGGTCCTTAAGTTTCAAGAAAATACCATTATAGCCCTTGAAGTATGCATTAAATGCATAAAAAGCCCTTGGAATACTTTTGCAAAAAGGTTTGGTGGCCAAAGTAGGAATAATGAAACTTCATTATAAAGGGATAGTTGATTTTGGCTGTTTGAAAGTTATTTGACAAGCACAAAGGAATATAGGGACTTCTTTTGCCCAGACATCCAAACCTTATTCCACCACTCCCCACCCGCCACGTCACCCACTACCGAAATCCCTCCAATCACCTTCCTCCCTCACTCCACGTCACACTCCACCATCCCTTTAATAAACTGATTTAATCAGTTTATTAAGTTTCCCTCCACAACACAAAGTTTAAATTAATCCTACCCCTAAACGGATTAAACCCCCTTTTCATCCCCTATAAACCCTAATTAAACCCAGACCCAATTAAACACAAAACAAAGGGTTTTTGTTTGATCACCTCCAGATCCTTAATTAACCTAAGCCTAATCCTAACCCACACCCCAAAATACCCATCACTTTCATCCTGAGACCACACCATGTGACTCATGCAACGTCACTTTCCCCCAAACCCCAAAACCTTACCCAAATCAACGTCCCACATGATATAGTTGCTCCAAAAGATATTTTGAACGTCCAAGATGTAAGATTCCAGCTGTTACAACAAGGACAATCACATGGGCACATTGGACTAAAATTCAAATTATGAAGACCAAGGGCATATATGGACTTTCACCGAATTAGGGTTTAGGGTTTTACAAGCATTGTAATATTTTATTCAGCTTTCTAGAAATTTCTTTTGGCTAGTATAAAATGAGACGACATGTGTCTCATTTTCCTTTTGTTCCAGATTTTCTAAATTTTAATTGTAATCCTTTTTTAAGTTAAATGAAAGTTGGTGTTTTAGTATAAATGTAATTCCTTTTCTTTGTTTAAGAGTTGGTTTATTAGTTAAGAAAATCTGAGTTCCATAATTCTTCTGTTGATTTTTAAGTTCAAGTTTTAAAAAAAATTTATAATTCGTTTTTCATATTGTCGAAAAGTGGTATCTTTTAAAAAAAACTTGTACTTATAATCTGGTTTCAAAAGTTGTTGAAGTTGTTTGAGTTTCATATATCAAAAGATTTTTGATATATTAAGTTGTGTAAGTTTCTGTTTTTTCAGGATTGAGTAAGAAATTTTTGGTCACTTTTGGTTATTAACAACTTAAAGTCATAAGCTCATCAATAAGCTCATTGACACTGAGCTTATTGATCAACTTATTACTTCTTTTTCTTCCTGGTCTTGTGGTGTTTTGTGTAGGTGTGAAAGATCAACAAGTCCTTCTTATCTCATCATTTTATTTCACTTTTTCCATTTGAAGAAATTTGAAGATATTATTGGCCTAGGGTCCTACTTTGGATTCCTACAACGGGCTCTCTCTACTGTTCTTAAGCTCAAATAAGCCTAAAAATCAACCACTTGGAAAGCAACAGCTCAGGTAACAAGCATTGAACCAATTGGCTGTCTTTATGTGATTCTATATGAGTTTTATATGATATTGGTGAGAACTTGTTCTTTATTGCTGTTTTTTCGTTTGATTATGTATCCTAAGGGTTTATATGCATGCTAGAAGTAGATGAATCAATTTGGTTAATTTGTGATTTGATTTGGTTTGTAAAAATTTGGTTTTCAGTAGATAAAGGGTTGTTTGGGATAGGGTTTTAAGGAAAGCAGTTAACATCTGCTGGTCGTACAATCCACCTCAACACATTTAGATAGCTTTAATTAAGGTTATTTAGCATTTTGTCTTATGTTATTAGGTTAATAGTAGAGCTTTGTATGTTAAAATTTGCATAGGATAGCTAAAGTTCATCAATAACCTTTAACTGCCTAAATTGTTGCAAATTTGACCATCAGATTTTTGATTTAGTTAGAAGTTATGAACTTATAGGGGTGTTGATAGTTTGCTTGTTATTTGGTAGTAATTTGTCCAAGGTTTTGCTCATTTGTATCTCACAAACCTACCATTTGCATCAGCTTAAACCATTCAGACCCCTAGGCTATGTCAGTGACTGATTTTGGGCATGTGTGCTTGATTTTTGTGTGCCAGGAGAGTTTTTTCTTGTATATTGTGACTCCCCACAACCCAACTGGTTGTGGGGGTGCCTTGTCTTGCAAAAACAACCAACAAACCATCAAGAACTAGCCAAAAAGGCTACCAATAGCCAATTAACTTCTTTGGTCCATCAGAGAACGTCCTTGTTTTTTGAGTTTTTTTTGGTTTCATCAGATATCGGATAAGACTGTTTTTGGTTTTGTTGTCACTATAGCAGGAGATGTTTAACTGAGCACGTTTTTTTGTTATTTCTAGGTATTAATCTTATTGATTTTAAATACATTTTTGTTTTTGTGATTAGTTGGGTACTGGTTTTAAGTTTTATAAGTAAAAAAAGAAAAAAATATTTTAACAAAAGAGACTGGCCAGGACTCGAACCTGCACCATCTCTCCCACACACTAACGTGATAACCATATGCCCTAGGGTCTTTGACTGGTTATCACTTGGTTTCTTTAATACTTAAGGCAAATTTGGTTTTAGCTTATTTAAACAATCAGCTTAATACTAAGATGATTTCAGCTTATTTGTTATAGCTTTTTACCATTTACCATTTTTCCTTTGTTCTTTGTTAGGTTTAAGACTTTTTGGCATAAAAAGTTTATTTTTCACGTTGGTATTTAATTTTATATGATTATTTTTAGTTTTAATTTTAGAAAGTAAATAAAAAATAGGAAAAATAGTTTTAAAAATCTAAAAAAATAGTTTTTAAGTTTTTAATAGTATTTTTGAGGTTTACATCAATTATAGTTTTCAAATTAACTTATTTTTGATTTTATATAATTTTAGGGTTTTTTTATCAACTTTATAAATTAATATAAAATTATTAAAAAGGTTTTGGAAACTTTTGTTTGCATATTTGTCTTAGTTACATTTATCTTGATTTTTGGTAATTTTTTAGAATTTTTTTATAAACTTTGAATTTTTAATATTATTTTATTATTCTTTTATTATTAAAAATTAAAAGTTAGTTTTTCTAGTTTTTTCATTTTTCATAGTTCAAACATAAAGTTAGGAGTTTTGTAACTTTTAGAATATTTTTACTGTCCTTAGATTTATTTTTATAATTATTTTAAGTTTTAATAGTTTTTAATTGTTTTAAAATAGTTTTTATTAATTTTAAAATTTTCAAAATAGTTTAAATTAATTTAGGGTATTTTAGAGGTTTACAAAGTGATAAAAC
Organism: Glebionis coronaria; assembly: GCA_025667525.1. Taxonomy (NCBI): domain Eukaryota; kingdom Viridiplantae; phylum Streptophyta; class Magnoliopsida; order Asterales; family Asteraceae; genus Glebionis; species Glebionis coronaria. The sequence goes on along the minus strand of CM046881.1, from coordinate 425,312,757 downwards.
TCATTTTGGGCTTTTTATTAATTAAATTGATTTTTAGGGCTTTAATTAGCATTAAAAAATCATTATTTAATTAAATAAAAGGTTTGGGTAATTTTTGATTTTTTTGTAAACTCTAATTACATTATTTAGGATTTATTGCAATTTTTAGGAATTTTTAGAGTAAATTTTTAATTTTGGTGCTTTTACGGTTTTACGTGTACGACCTTTTCGTCTTAGTGTAATCCGTCATCGTAACCGTCATTCTCTTCTTATCCCATTTCTATTTTCTTTTCTCATCATAATCATATAATCACATCACTAATTATCTCATTACACACACACCAAGCCTCCTTGAGAACGATCCCCACTTTGGGTCATTTGTGCACGATTTTCTAAATCGTCGTACTTACCCTATTTACCTCCTTTTCCTAAAGGTGTGTAAAAACACTACATCAGTAACAATTCAAGTATTATGCGGAATTAATACTTAAATGAGAACACACAAATAGTATAAACCAAACTTTCACTTTGATTGATAAATCAAACTTGCGTATAATGAAAGTGTAAAATGTATCTATACTTATAACCTAAAGGCATCCTTTTATAGACTAAGGAGCCTTGTACAAGAGTCTACGTATCTGCTATTTTAGGTAAAGATAAACATAAGAAATACATTGTCGAACATATCTTTACTAGAAACATACTAGAAACATAATACGTGTAGACTAAGTCTTCTATCAGTGCTTGACTTCTTCTTATCAACGTTTGACTTCTTCCTGTCAACCCTTGTCCTGTCAACGCTTGATTTCTTCTTAACAACGTCCAGATTGCTCTTGTCAGCGTTCAAGTGTATTGGCTACATTTTATTCCCAACAAACTACACACCTACACAACTCTTCACGCTAGTTATGTTTTATGGCCCAACATAACAAGCCTTGTGTTTTATGGCATAAACACATAAACCATATAGATCTAAGTACTCACCACTTAGATCTATGACTCTAACACTATATCCAAGTATTAACAAACTTGGATCTACACAACTAACACCTAATCAAATGATACACATCTCTTGGATCTACTACCCTTACAAACACATCCAAGTAAACCCAACACTTGGATCTTTTACACATACATCAAGTCCAATAATATACACATCACTTGGATCTTCATTTTTACATTGTAGGAAAACAATGACTTGATCTAGAAGGAGAGATATTCATCATGTTATGAACCCAACATTTCATGGTAATGAAAGTGTTCTTCTCTTTTCACTTGAGAGGAGGAGAGGATTGAAGGAGATAATCGCATCTTAAATAAGATTAATCTAAACTAACTAATCAAGGAGTTTAAAGATGTTTTTGAAGAAACTGTGCAAAAAGGGTTGAAAGAAAAGCTGGAAATGATCCACTATTTATAGGGCAAGGTGCAACGGTAAAAAACACCCGCGGTTCCTTATCAATAAGGAACCTCGGCCCACGGTTCCTTATCAATAAGGAACCTCCTGCTTGGAGACCGTGCATTTTTGTCCTTTTGTGGGAATATGCCATCTGGGGTAGTTTATACCTTCAAAGGATATTTCTTTGGCATATGGAATATGCAAAATTCAAATTAAAGAATATTCTTTGGAATATACCTTAGGGAATATTCTATGGAATATTCAAAATTCGAATTTCCATTTTCTTTTTAATAAAACATTTTCTTAAAAATAAAGTTTATTAAAATCTTTTGTCACATTTGATTAAATGTGAGTTTTAAGAAAATATTAACCCTTGATCACTTAGTTAGGTTAATGACATGTTTATTCATACCTTGAGTGATTCATGCCGAATGCGATCTTGGAGATGTCGAGAGAAGTATACAAATGTATTCTTGAGTGATTACGAGTACCTTAACATTTTATATAATGTATTGCGAATTATACGTTTGTCATCAACAAAACACAAAGAGATTATATCGACAAAACATCGTAATGTTTGCACTAACAAATTAGGTTACTCAAGTAAACGGATTATTCATTCAGGTTACTGAACGTTTTGTAGAAACTAGAAAGGTGTGTGTGTGTGTGGGGGGGGGGGGGGGGGGGTTGAATAGTTTCTCTTCGATTTATATCCTAATTAAAATTCCTTTCAATTAGGCTTATCTCAAAACTACCTTTTATTTGAAAGCTAGTTGCATAATGATTAGGTTCAATTCTAATGCATTAACAATGACATGTAATATACGTGAATGACATGATAGTAAGAATAAGTAAAGATTAAGGAAAGAAGTAACCTAATAGGAAGACACCAAGATTTATAGTGGCTCGGAAACGAAGCTCTATCTTCGTTCTTACTCCACTCCTCGAGTACACCTTACTCGAGATTTCTACTACATCCACAAGCTCTCTTCTTGGCAGAGAAAACCTTACAACGTCGCTTACATTATTTTCTGACACTAAGCTAAATGTCGAGACCTAATCTTAGCTAACACTAATCTACACAACATCGCCCACTTCACCATTTAACGACACAAGGCTAGATGTCGAGTTCTAATCGAAAGATAAAACCAATCTTCAAAACGTTGCCTACTTCACCATTTAACAACACAAGGCTAGATGTCGAGTTCTAACCAAAAGGTAGAACCAATCTTCACAACATTGCCTACTTCACTATTTAACGACACAAGGCTAGATGTCGAGTTCTAATCGAAAGGTAGAACCAATCTTCACAACTCTTCACTTTGTAGCTAAGTGAGAACTTCACTTGACACGACTATATCACTTTAGAGTTTATTGAGAACTTACAAGACACGACCACATCACTTTATAGTTAAGTGAGAACTCACAAGACACAACCACATCACTTTATAGTTTAGTGAGAACTCACAACTCTTCACTTTGAAGCTAAGTGAGAACTCCACAAGACACAACTACATCACTTTAAAGTTTAGTAAGAACTCACAACTAATTCCTATTACAACTCACTAAAACACATATCCAAGTATACACATGTAACTTGGATCTATACAACACAAATCCAACTATACACATATACAATGGATTTACACAAGATTAGATTAATGTATTCACAAATACATTAGATCTACACAAGAATCAAATAAAAACAAATGATGAACATGAGTAGATCTTTAGAGAGGATCTTCATCAAGGCTTCATCTTTAATCACATCACAAGTGTGTGAGTGATCTTCTCATTGGACAAGGTAAAGAAGGAGATCAAAGGAATAATCATAAGTAAACATACTTAACACATTAAGTGATAATTTACAAATGATTAGGAATTAGAAAAGAGATAGATGGCAGAAAGAGTGTCTAAAAATATAACACCCCACTTGGGTAAGTGGACCATTACGTGTATTTATGGCGTGTCATCAAAGCATGCAAGGCAAATGTCTTATAAACATTAATTGACCATAACGGAAATACTGGAATCAAACATCGGTAGTCCAAACATAAGCTCAAACATAAATAATTAAGTACTGAATAGAAGGACTAAACAATGTCCAAACAAGCAAAGTAATGTATGAAGTGCATAAAATAAAGAAGTTTGGATATCTTACATCCAAATGCACACACTCTCTCACAATCCTAAGAGCGTCCTTGTGTACCTGCCGTTTGGAACATGAAAGGAAAACTACGGCTAAGCATAACACCCAGTGAACATATATAAAGCATGATAATAAATACTGGAATGAAATAGACAAAAATTACTAAAGCTATAAGACTGATATGTAAAGTGCAGCGAAAACCTGTGTATGTTCTGAAAAGTCTGATATAAATTTAGTAAAGCTGAATTATTATCTGTTAAATCTGAAAATATACATTTACTATATTTTAAGTACCAAGAGCTTATATAGGGCATGTGTTGTAACAACGTTTGCATGAATACATAGAGGGGTGACCTCATCATCCTGTAGAGGGGTGACCTCTAACTGATAAGCTGGGTGAAGGGATCAACTCTAATGTGAAGGATGTAGATCACACACCACATTCACCTGATAAGCTGTAAACTTAAACCTAGGATGCACCCATACGTCCCGCTGATAATACTGATAAATAGCTAAACTAAAATAAAAGGGACGATGTGAGAAATCACTCCCCCGCAGAGGAGTCATGACACTGGTGCCTCAAGTGTCATGGTTACGGTAACTTCGTAACTAGTCATAAATGGTCATGCATGTATATAAAGCTCAGGCAATTAATATAGTTATCGTGTCAATCATGTAAAGTTTTAAAACATAACTGGGAAAACAGATGTCTGCAGACGGGAAATCCTAATCATGCATAGGAAAGGAAGTCCATACTGTAGGACGGGAAATCCATACCTTGTGTCCAGTAACTAACTGCAAGGAAAAACCGATGAATCTCCTACTATGACTTCACAAAAGCTACATGAATAACGTACGCGAATGAGTTGTCTGATATCTGTTTATTTTTAATGATCTTCACTGTTATCCGTTTGATTTATTATATTCTTGTATTTATGTATGTATAATCTGGTAAATTTGATTGTTCTACATTATTTACTGATTAATGTATTTTCTGTACTCCTGATTACTATATAATATATATTCTAATATTATAATATTACTATAAATAGTAACTTGCGACAAAAAGAAGGTTTCCTAAATTAGAAATTTCTTAAGAATTGTTCATGAATCATTTAAATCATTTATCAAAATCATACATTTTAATTAATAAAACTAGTCAAATCATTTAAAATTTAATTTACTAATTAAATTAATAAAACATTTATAGTTGTTAAATTATGAAGTAAACTTATTGTAAAATGATTAAAATATTAAATAAGTGGACCCTTGCTTTTAAATTTTAAACCGTGTACCCGAGCCTACCGAGATACCCCTCTCGGTCGCACAAAAACAAAGCAACAACAAATAATATTCTCACAGCTGGATTAGCGACAGAATTTTCTGTCACTAAACCATCGCTAAACTGTGACAAAAAACTACTTATAGAATCTGCGACATAGATTTTTGTCGCTAAACTGTCGCTAGTCGGAAATTAAAAAATCAACCGGACCCCCTGTTGTACCAATATATCCACCGAGAGCCTTAGGGCTCTCGGGTTTCCACTGACCTCTTGTTTTACCCACTGTTTATACACTAAGACCCACCGAGAGTCTAACACTCTCGGTTTGCCACTAAACACGAACAAACACCCCTGCTAGTCAAACGATTCCCACTGTTTTGGGTTTTGGTTTCGTGGCTGACCAAACAAGGACAACACCGAGACCCCTTGTGGTCTCGGCTGTACACCAAACCCCGCTAAAACACACCGAGACATTTCTGTGTCTCGGTTTTCGTTCCACCAACATAACCCAAACATGATTTCATTTATTCCATGGTTTCTTATTAATTTTTCATATGTTCTTAATTAAAAACATGGGAGTTTCATTATATTAAAGAAATGAAAGGAAGGGATTACCGTTATTTGATTAAGGATTAACAAAAACAAGCACCCGAATCAAGGATAAAAAACAAGCCCCGATCTTTTTTTTTGTTTCTTTCTGTCGGCGCCTCTTTCACAACAAACCCTATTTACTTTTTGTGTTTTATAAAAAATGAATATACTTTTCCCCTGGTTATTCTTTTCAAGTGTGTTGGGCCTACATGCCCATTTCCTTTTCTTTGTTTTCTTTAAAACCACCAACCTACACAAAGCTATACATTCCATTTTCGTTTCGTGTTAAATTTTTGGTGTTCATGTTCGTGTTCGTGTTCTAATTTCCCATGTTGAAACCCTGAAATGAATTATTTATGTTTCTGAATTTAATACTTACGCAATACCTGAATAACTGATATTAGTTATTTTTCTGAATAATTAATTACTTCACGTTTTTAAATAAAACTGAGACTGTATATATTTAATGTTCGTGATTTTAAATACGGGTTTTACAACTCTCCCCCTTTAAAAAAGTAATCCGTCCCTGAATTAAGGATGCAATAATGCTGCAGTTTTACAATTGTCCCTCTCTAAAAGGAAAATTTGTCCTCGAATTAAAGGTAAGTTGGTGAAGTTATAAGAGCTTAAAGGACACATAGGCTGAAAGAACATGAAAGCTGAAAGGACATACCCGAATCATAACTAGAAGTGAGGATAAGAAGTCCGTATAGACTCCTTAGTTTCCCAAGTGGCCTCTTGCTCGGAATGGTTCCTCCGCCGGATCTTGACGAAAGGAATAGTCTTCCTTCTCATAACTCGATCGTGGCGATCTAAGACTGCTTCGGGTTCTTCAATATAAGATAGGTCCTCCCGAATCTGATCAAGTGGATAATTAACTTTGTGAAGCTCATGATACTTGTACCCTCTGAGTAGTGATACATAGAACACGTTATGAACGTGTGAAAGCTGAGGCAGTACCGACAAACGATATGATACTTCACCGACAAGTTCGAGGATTTCAAACGGTCCGATGTAGTGAGGGCTGAGTTTGCTGTTAGAGGACAAAACGTCTCACCCCGTGTGCTGGCGATACTTTAAGGAACACATGATCCCCAGTCGAAAATGCTAGATCTCTACGATGCTTGTCGGCATAACTCTTCTGGCGAGTACGCGCTTCTTGCAGCTTTCCCCTGGCGATGGAGACCTTGTCATTGGCCAGCTCTATTAATTCTGGTCCCTCAATCAAACGTTCTCCAACCTGATCCCAAAGATCGGAGCACGACATTTCCTTCTGTATAACATCTCAAAGGGAGCACACTTGATACTAACATGCCAACTGTTCTTGTAGGCAAAGTCGACCAAGCAGATATAGTCATCCTAATTACATGTCCGTTCTAATGCACAGGCGTGTAGCATGTCCTCCAAGGTCTGGATGGTACGCTCAGACTGACCGTCCGTCTACGGATGAAAGGCTGTGCTGTGCTTGAGCTTGGTCCCCAAGCTTTATGCAGACCTCCCGGAAATGTGAAGTGAATCGTGGACCCCTGTCTATTATAATATCTAAAGGTGTACCGTGTAATCGTACGATCTCCTTCGTGAATAGATTTGCTAGTTTACTGACTAAGAAATCTTTACGGATAGGGATGAAGTGTGCTGACTTGGTCAAACGGTCGACGATGACCTACATTGCATCATGTTTCTTCTGATTCTGCGGTAACCCGGTGACAAAATCCATAGAGATCTTGTCCCATTTCCACATTTGAATATCTAATGGCTGAAGTAGGCCACTAGTACGCTGATGCTCTATCTTTATCTGCTGGCAGGTTAGACATTTGGAAACAAAAGTGGCGACATCCTGCTTCATGCCGCTCCACCAAAAATGCTGCTTAATATCGTGGTACATCTTGGTGGAACCTGGATGGATAGAAAACAGAGAGCTATGAGCCTCAGTCAATAAGGCTTCTCTGAGAGTAGGGTCTTCTGGAACACATAGTTTGGTACCCTGGCATACAATACCATCATCATCGATACGAAATTCAGTCTGCTGGTCAATATTCTGGACAATCGCCCAGATTTCACCATCATCCTTCTGTGCAGCTTTAATCCAAGAGAGTAAATCTGGTTCCACTCTCAGACTAGCCCAATAACCTGTCTGTCTACGTACTAAGAGGTCAATATCATACCGCTTTAAGTCCCGTATGATCTCCTCCATAACCTTGATGCCATTAATCATCCCTGACTTTCTACTAAGGGCATCTACCACTACATTCGCTTTACTTGGGTGATACTGAATGTTAGTGTCGTAGTCTTTCAGCAGTTCTAACCATCTCCTCCGCCTCATGTTCAGTTCCCGCTGTGTAAATATATACTTGAGACTTTTGTAATCGGTAAAGATAACACACGATTCACCATACAGATAATGTCTCCAGATTTTGAGTGCGAAGATGACTGCCGCAAGTTCCAGGTTATGCGTGGGATAATTATTCTTATATGGATTTATTTGTCGTGAAGCATAGGCAATGACTTTCCCATACTGCACAAGTACACAACCCAAACCTTTCCCTGAAGCGTCACTGTATATCTGATCTTATCCACCAGTGCCAGATGGAAGACTAACGATCGGTGCTGAAACTAAACGCTGTTTAAGTTCTTTAAAACTCTGTTCTCTCTCATCAGTCCATACAAACTTCTCTCCTTTTCCCATAAGTTTGGTTAACGGTAAAGCCAAACGTGAGAAGTTCTCTACAAATCTGCGGTAATATCCTGCTAACCCAAGAAAGCTGCGAACATCTGTGGCAGATGTCGGTCTCAGCCACTTAGTTATAGCCTCAACCTTTGTAGGATCCATGGCGATCCCCTCTGTATAAAAAATATGGCCTAGAAACGCCACCTTACTCAGCCAGAACTCACACTTAGAAAATTTAGCATAAAGCTTCTCCTGTCGGAGAATTTGCAGAACTGTACGAAGATGATCTTATGCTCTTCTTCACACTTAGAGAAGATTAGGATATCGTCGATGAATACAATCCTAAACTTGTCTAGGAATTCGTGGAAGACTCGATTCATCAAGTCCATGAATACTGTTGGCGCATTCGTGAGGCCGAATGGCATGACAACAAACTCGTAGTGACCACACCTCGTGTGAAAAGCAGTCTTGGATATATCCTGCTATTTTACACGCAACTGATGGTAACCTGACCATAAATCGATTTTTGAGAAGTGCTTGGCACCCTGAAGCTGATCGAATAAATTATCGATACGAGGAAGTGGATAATGGTTACGAATGGTGAGCTTATTCAGCTCGCGGTAGTCAATACACAGCCGCATACTACCATCCTTCTTCTTGACAAACAGCACTGGCGCGCCTCATGGTGACACGCTCGGACGGATGAAACCTCTTTCTAGAAGTTCTTGAAGTTGATCCTTCAGTTCCTTAAGCTCAACGAGATCTATGTGGTAAGGAGCTTTGGATACTGGTTCTGCTCCTGGAATAAGATCGATACTAAACTCTACCTCTCGCATGGGAGGTATGCCTTGAAGTTCTTCTGGGAAGACATCAGGAAAGTCTAACACAACTGGCTGATCATGGAGTGAAGGTGTCTTAGAAGCAGTGTCATAAACGGTAGCTAGGAAACCCTCACAGCCATGATATAATAGAGTACGGGCCTATAAAGCTGAGATAATCTGAACATGTTTTCCTGGCAGAAAACCAGGGTGAACAAACTCTGGTGTCTGAACATCACCGATTATGACTCGGTATGCATGACAATCTATATTGGCACGATGCGCTGACAACCATTCCATACCCAGAATTACATCAAACTCACACATGTATAGAGGAAGGGCACTAATTGGACGGATTTTATCGTCAAACTTTAGAGGAAGATCCTTGTACACCTGAGTAATGCTTATAGAGTCTCGCATGGGTGTAGATATACTTAGCACACTATCAAGTGGTGTAGGGGTCATGTTTATACTAGCAACAAAAGAAGTAGATATAAATGAATGTGTAGCCCCTGTATCGAAAAGAACGCAGGCCGCCTGTCCGTTTATAAACAAAATGCCAGTGATGGTACCTGTGGTCTTGTTTGCCTGTTCTCGGGTAGTGGTATAAATGCGACCTATTTTTGGTGGTAGTGGTGGTGGTGGTGGTGGTAAAATCTGAGGAGTATGACCTAAGGTACCGATAACATCCCCCTTCTTACAATCTCTCATCATGTGACCCGACTGTCCACACTTGAAACAACCACTAGAACCACGGCTACACGGTTTGGGGTGTTTCTTCCTACATGTGATACAGGTGGGATTAGTATACCCCGTAGGAGCTGCTCTGGTTTGCTGCGAACCTGATTCAAGAAAACGTACGAGTGTCACAATCATGGTGACATAACTGGAATAAGGCTGTTGAGTTGCGAATTTATTTACCAGAATTTGATGGCTTGGCAGACTGCTGACCTTTGTGATTTTGGTCATGCCCCTGACCAACATCTCTGTTGACATGCTGAAAGTTAGAATTTGTGTCACACAACAGTTTGGTATTCCGAATTTTAAAGAAGCACATGTGGTTGCCAGAAGAGTTGGAGTTGCCACGGTAGTTGTCACCACCGCCTCTCCTATCTGATCGGTTACGGTCATAAGACTGACCGTGATTTCTGTAGCCCTCCTGCTGAGTAGCCGAATGGGATCGGTCTCCTCCTCTGTGTCTGCAAGATAGTAATTGGATAGTGCATGATATATATATATATATATATATATATATATATATATATATATATATATATATATATATATATATATATATATATATATATATATATATATATATATATATATATATATATATATATATATATATATATATATTGTCAAGTAACCACAAGAGTTAAATTGTTTAAGTCTGTTGAATGGAATATACCTCTTCTCAGGTCGCTCTACGTTCTCGAGGTCATCCCTTTCATAAAGAATCTCTACATTACGAGCCGCATTAGCTACCTGCGACACGTTAGTGTACGTGTCACTAAGTAGTCTATCCGCAGTCAAGGAGTGAAGAGCCCAACGAAAGTGTATCGCCTGCTCCTCCGTAGTACCTGCAACCGCTCCTAAGAATCCAACCAACCTGAGATATCGTTGCATGAAGTCATTACTGTTCTCACCATTCTTCTAAAGGATGGAGTGAAACTCTCTCTTCAGTCTTTCCTGCTCAGCATGAGGGAAAAACTGGTCATAAAATAGTGCCTTGAACTGTGTCTAAATCAATGTGAGCACCTAATCATATCCTCCATTTTTCAGCTTATAACCCCTCCACCAATGTAGGGCGTCACCCTCCAACTTGTAAACATCCAGCCTGACCTTGAAGGCATCCTCGCAATCCATGGCCTCAAAGATTTTCTCCATATGAGAAATCTAGTTTTCTGCGTCCGCTGGAATTACCGTCTGCTCAAAAGACCGGGGTTTCTGTATATTAAAACTTTCTAACCAGATAGCTAAAGTGACAAGTGGTGGAGGAGGAGGGTTGTTATGGTTCTGAGGTCCATTTTGGTACTCAGCCCTAATCTCATCCCAAGTCTGGGGTAGCATGGCTTGCACAACTGCTTGAACAGCTGCAGCAATATCAGCAGCTGTAGTACCATTCTTATTGTTGCGTCTGGGTGGCATCTGAAAGTTTAAAGAGGATAAGATAATTAACTTGTTAGAAACATGTAATAAGAAATCTGAAATATGCATGAGATAGTTCATGAAGGCATAACCAACGAAAATTGACTTGAATACTAGTAAACGCCTATTGGTCAGTTCACAAAATAACATTCGACTAAAAACATGAATCTGACATGAGTAAGGGTGAACGCCTATGGGTCGGTTCACCAAAACAAAATTCACAGAAAAGCACATGCGACTAAATATGGCCAGTCATGTACCAACCTTTTACTTAGTCAAAATTAAGAAAACTGACTGATGAAATGCATGAGAAACATGAAAGATAACAACGCCAAAATATACGAAGTTCCTGGTAACTACCCACTAGTCACAGGTCAAGTTTTAGAGCCTACAGGTCGAACCATGCGCTTAGATACCATAATTGTAATACCTCACTTGGGTAAGTGGACCGTTATGTGTATTTATGGCGTGTCATCAAAGCACGCAAGACAAATGTCTTATAAACATTAACTGACCATAACTGAAATATCAGAATCAAACATCGATAGTCCAAACATAAGCTCAAACATAAATATTTAAGTACTGAAAGGAAGGAATAAACAATGTCCAAACAAGCAAAGTAAGGTTTGAAGTGCATAAAGTAAAGAAGTCTGGATAGCTTCCATCCATTTGCACATACTCTCTCAGAATCCTAAGAGCGTCCTTGTGTACCTGTCGTTTGGAACATGAAAGGAAAACTACGGCTGAGCATAACGCCCAGTGAACGAATATAAAGCATGATAATAAATACTGGAATGAAATAGACAACAAATACTGAAGCTATAAGATTGATATGTAAAGTGCAGCGGAAAACTGTGTATGTTCTAAAAAAGTCTGATATAAATTTAGTAAAGTTGAATTATTATTTGTTTAATCTGAAAATATGCATTTACTGTATTTTAAGTGCCAAGAGCTTATATAGGTCATGTGCTGTAACAACGTCTGCATGAATACATAGAGGGGTGACCTCCTCATGCTGAAGAGGGGTGACCTCTAACTGATAAGCTGGGTGGAGGGATCAACTCCAATGTAGAGCACCCATACGCCCCGCTGATAATACTGATAAATGGCCAAAATGAAATAAAAGGGACGCTGCGAGAAATCACTCCCCCGTAGAGGAGTCATGACACCGGTGCCTCAAGTGTCATCTTTACGATACCTCCGTAACTAGTCATAACTGGTCATGCATGTATATAAAGCTCGGGCAATTAATATAGTTATCATGTCAATCATGTAAAGTTTTAAAACATATAACTGGGAAAACAGATGGCTGCAGACGGGGAATCCTAATCATGCATAGGAAAGGAAGTCCATACTGAAGGACGGGAAGTCCGTACCTTGTGTACAGTAACTGACTGCAACGAAAACTGATGAATCTCCTACTCTGAATTCACAAAAGCTACATGAATAACAGACGCGAATGAGTTGTCTAATATCTGTTTATTTTTACTGATCTTTACTGTTATCAGTTTGATTTATTATATTCTTGTATTTCTGTATGTATTTCTGTATGTATAATCTGGTAAATATGATTGTTTATTGATTAATGTATTTTCTGTACTCTTGATTACTGTATAATATATATTCTAATATTATAATATTACGATAAATAGTAACTTGCTATAAATAGAAGGTTTCCTAAATTAGAAAGTTCTCAAAAAGGTTTCATGAATCATTTAAATCATTTAACAAAATCATACATTTTAATTAATAAAACTAGTCAAATCATTTAGAATTTAATTTACTAATTAAATTAATAAAAACTTTATACTTGTTAAATTATGAAGTAAACTTATTGTAAAATGATTAAAATACTAAATAAGTGGACCCTTGCTTTTAACTTTTAAACCGTGTACCCGAGCCTACCGAGATACCCCTCTCGGTCGCACTAAAACAAAGAAACAACAAATAATATTCTCACAACAGGATTAGCGACAGAATTTTCTGTCGATAAACCGTCGCTAAACTGTGACAAAAAACTGCTTATAGAAACTGCGACAGAATTTTCTGTCGCTAAACTGTCGCTAATAGGAAATTTAAAAATCAACCGGACCCCCCCCCCCCATGTTGTACCTATATATATCCACCGAGAGCCTTAGGGCTCTCGGGTTTCCCCTGATCTCTTGTTTTACCCACCGTTTATACACTAAGACCTACCGAGAGTCTAACACTCTCGGTTTCCACTGAACACAAACAAACACCCCTGCTAGTCAAATGATTCCCATTTTTTTGGGTTTTGGTTTTGTAGCTGATCACACAAGGACACCACCGAGACCTCTTGTGGTCTCGGCTATACATCAAACCCCACCAAAACACACCGAAACATTTCTGTGTCTCGGTTTTCGTGCCACCCCAACACAACCCAAACATGATTTCATTTATTCCATGGTTTCTTATTAATTTTTCATATGTTCTTAATTAAAAACATGGGAATTTTGTTATATTAAAGCAATGAAAGGAAGGGATTACCGTTATTTGATTAAGGATTAATAAAAACAAGCACCCGAATCAAGGATAAAAAACAAGCCCCTATGTTTTTTTCTTTCTGTTGGCGCCTCCTTCACAACAAACCCTATTTTCTTTTTGTGTTTTCTAAAATATGAATATACTTATCCCCTGGTTATACTTTTTAAGTGTGTTGGGCCTACAAGCCCATTTCCTTTCCTTTGTTTTCTTTAAACCGCCAGCCCACACAAAGCTATACACCCCATTTTCGTTTCGTGTTAAATTTTTGGTGTTCGTGTTCGTGTTATAATTTCCCGTGCTGAAACCCAGAAATGTATTATTTATGTTTCTGAATTATAATACTTACGAGATACATGAATAACTGATATTAATTATTTTTTTGAATAATTAATCACGTCACATTTTTAAATAAAACTGAGATTGCATATATTTAATGTTCGTGGATTTTAAATACGGGTTTTACAAATCTTTCCCTCTAAAAAAATAATTCGTCCCCGAATTAAGGATGCGGTAATGTTGCGTTTTACAAAAAAGGGTTGTGGAAAATGCAGGTTTGATCCATTATTTATAGGAGACAAAGGCCAACGACTCTCTGAGCGTGGTGCCTTAAATATGCCTGCGGTCCCTTATTGATAAGGATCCGCATAGCCCTTTAAGGGACCGTGCTCATAGACTCCGCTCCCTTTTGTCTTTTAGTGGAGAAGTAGTATCTGAGGTAAGTTTTTACCTTCAAAGGATATTACTATGGCATTTGGAATATGCCATATTCAAATTTACATTTTCTATTTTAATAAAATATTTTCTTAAAAAGAAAGTTTATTAAAAAATCTTTTGTCACATTTGACAAAATGTAAGTTTAGGATTAATCACTTTTAAGATCACTAATCATGATTAAGATATGTTAGTGTAATACTTAAATGATTATTACCTTGATGTAGTGTTTGTCAAATAATTCGTCTTATGATTGTATTTGACGATAAATGTATTTTCAATTTGTAGTGATCAAAACTACGAAAGATTAGTTAACACTAATAATGTTTTTAGGCATTGCTTTGCATTAACAATCTCCCCCTTTTTGATTACGTCAAAATATAAACTCATTTATGTAAAATCCAAAATATTTCGAATTTATAACGAGTTTATCACTATCATTTCTCCCCCTTTGTCGAAGCAAAAAGGAGGCAAAAGTCACTGAGGAAGAAAAGAATCAGACTTTACAAGAAGCTCCCCCTTGGTTCTTACTCGCCCTTGCTTGGGGCACTAAGAATGTCCAAGGAGGGTTTTTTTTTGACAAAATCACAATTCAATTGGTGGAATAGAGGTAGAAAAGAAACATCCAACCCAATTGAAGTGATAGTATGTCAAAGGGTTAGAAACTTAGAATTGGTGGAATCACCTAAAAGCAATTGTAAGTTTCAACCATGATCTACTCTAAAAAATGTGTGAAAAAGAATTTAAGGGAAAGGAAGTAACACACATAACATTCATATTACACAAATATGAAGGAACAAACAAGGGAAATATTCATACATACAATATGAATATTTAACACAAGACATAATGAAAATAAACAACAAAAGCACAAACTACTTTAGCAGTGATAATCCTCCAAGATTGATTAAGTTGAATCAAACAATTAAGACCCAAATTGTGCGTTAATTGGAAAAATAGGACGAAGAGGAATCATTCGAAGATTTGTTCACGGAAACAAATACTTTGAGAGGAGGTCGAGTGAGAAGAAATTCAAGAAAAGTTAGCTTGTCATACACATGAGCAAGTTCAATTAGTTAAAATCGACAACAAGCACACGAGCTTCCATGATGCAAAAAAAAGTTGCTGGATGGGGGAGGACCATCAAGATGAGAAGGTGGTGGTGGAGAGGGAGATAATGGATAAGAAATGTTTTCACAATGCCTAGTGAGATTTGGGAAAGAAGATAGGTCATTTAGAGAAGGTATGTTGCAAGGTTTAGGTGGTGGTGGAAGAACTTCTCTTTCTTCGGTAATTGGATCAATTGAGAAAGTCTCATTCCAATACGCAATGGGAGAGAAAGAAGTCTTACAATGTTTGGAAGAGGAGGAATCATGATGATCCTTGTTTTTCTTGACCCAAATAAGTCGAACCGAGATTTTTGGTTTCTTGGAAAGCTTAGAAAAAGAAGCTTTGGGTTTAGAAGATTGCGACAAGGAGATGTCAAGGTTAAGATTAGGAGAGTTAGGCATTGTGAGGGATGAGAAGAAGAACTCCCAAAAAAGAGAATTTAAAGAAAGTAGAAAAGGCAAAGATTTGAAATGAAATCAAAAGTTTGCAAAGAATGTTTAGCCAAAATTGGTAAACAAGGAATCTTGAAAAAGACTGTGGTCAAAGAGGAAAGACAAAAATCGAGCGAAAATGGCCTGTTGTCCGCGGTTCCTTAAAGGAACCTGTGGTTCCTTATATATAAGGGACCGTGCGGTCTTTGGGGATCCGCATATAGTGGACATGAAAAATCGATTTTACAAGGTTTTGAGAAAAACTAAGACATTTTCAAAAAGTTGCAAATCTTGGATTTTTATCATTTTTGGCACTAGATTATGCTTTGATTGCACAAAAGGCAACACACTCACAAAGAGTGTCTTGACAAAGGGTGACAAAATATTTAGATAACATTTTGATCCAATTTTAGTCAAGTTTTAATGGTTGTGATAGATTTAGGTTCAATTTTAAATAGATTGAAGTTGATTAGTGTGAGCACATAGATTTGAAACACACAAATACTAAATCCATAACACAACTTCATGAAAACTCATGAAGGAAAGGAAATACAAGAAATGAAAAAAACAAACTAACTATTACAAAGTTAGCTAAACTAGTTCTTGATAGATAGTCTTCCTTGGCTTGATTTGCTTTTGAATATATTTATTTTTAGAAAATCATCATTCATCTCCTAGGAGGTGGATGATTAGCAAATAGGTTCAACAAGAAAATTTGCAACTTGATGTGAGCCCCAATTATCTCCAACCTAAGGATATCAATGAGATGAAAGTTGTTTAAGCAACAAGGACAATTGGTTCCATTGTGCATGAAAAAGTCAAACAAGTGTGGATCACCCAAGAAGCGGGAAATGGGAACACCCAAAAGTGGAGTGTTTGTTGGAGGAAGAGGAGGAGGAGGCATGGTGTTCAAAGGTGAGATGGGTGAATTTCGTGGGGTGAAAGGTGAGAACATTACATTCATCCTCGATTGGAATGAAGATGAAGTGATAACCATGTGAGAGGTTAGTACCATGAGTTAAGCAAGTCTTGCATAAAGCAAGAGGAGGTGAGAGTGATGAAGAGATGAAAATAGGAGAAGTTTCACTCTTAGGTTTGTGAGAAGATGGAGAACCAAGTTTAGGAAATTTGAATTTCATCTTAAAGTTTCTTTTGGATGAGACTTGTTTGGAAGAATTTGATGATCTTGAGGACACCATTGTTGTGTATCAAGGTTTAGAAGAAGGTTTGAAGGATGAAGAAGAAGATTAAACAAAGGAGGTTTAAGAAGGGAAGGGGGTGATCCAAACAAGTAATAAGTTAAAAGTCATTTTGGTGAACAATGAATTTAGGTAGGCTAATTTAGGAAAAAGATGGTCTTTTAGCAAAAACTTTATCAAAAATTACAAAGATTTAGAGAAAATAGTGTAAAGCAATCGAGACCAGAGCCTGCGGTTCCTTAAATAGGACTACGGTTCTTTATCGCTAAGGAACCTCATATATTTAAGGTACCATGGACAGTGGTCTCAGAAAAGTGATGTTCTAGTATTTTTCAAATCCCCAGATTTTTCACAAGTTTATATCAAGCCAAAGTTGACTATTAACATAAATCTAGAGAGCTAACTAACACAAAAATGAACTAAGTCATGCAAATCGAAAGATCGATAACATGAAAGAATAAGGATTAAAATAACTAGCAATCCAAACACAAAGTATTAGTAAGAGAATACCAAATCCTAAGGACAAGAAAAATAAATCAGTCCAAGAGCCACACATGGTAACAACCATGAACAATTCTTCAACACACTTTCATTCACTAACATTTCTCCATTGTCTTGATCCACCCCTTAGATCTCGTAGAAGACGATGCTTGAGATAGAATTCATAGTCGTAATCAATTTCTAGAGAATACAATTGAGAGATGGTAGATGACAAATTATTGCTAGAGTTGAGAGAATTGTCTTGAGAGACATTTCCATCTTCATTTAAATCATGCTTGTGTTCAAGTGAGAGGTTTCCATCAGTGGGAAGCATGACTCGATCCACGAAGTGAAAGGATGAAGCATTTACAGGTGGAAAGTCAAGGAGAGTTTTTCTAAGAAGTCATGAGAGAATCATAGAAAAAGGGAGACTAGAGTAAGACCCGCCGAGAACACATCTTATTTTCTAGCCATGAAAAATGCAAGGTTGTATGGAGTGGAAGTTGCAACACAATACAACATATGTGCAAGACAAGCAGGCACAAGGTTGCGATCACCACCGAGACATATTGCATTTTCCCTAATGATTTCAGCCCAAGGGATCATAAAATTATTAAGATTGCTAGTGAGTAATTCCCAAAGAGTGAGAGCACGAACTTCTCCTTCAAGTTTACCAAGAATAGAATGTCACGAGGTTTAGCAATAACACAAGAAATGGCTGAAGCCGAGGGTAGCTCGGTCACGTAATGTACATCAATAAGGGCCGATTCTAAAGCGTTTATACTCCAAGTATCGGTGAACCTACATTGCCCTTTGTATGGAACATTGAGAATTTCACCAAATTCTTCATGAGTATATATAAAGGTTTTCCTCTTGATGGAAAATCTTATAGATAAACCATTATTGATGCATATTAATGTGTACGAGCTAAAGAATTCCAAAAGGAAGGAAGGGAAGATTGGCTCATCAATATCAAGCAAGCAATAAAAGCCAATGCTTTGAACATGCATCGAATGAAGTGAAGTCCAGGAAAGTTAGAATGAACAATGCGTCCTTCATGAAAACTACGAGACTCTAGAGATCGAAAAGTATTTTGAAGGGAACAAGATCGACATGAAGAAGAAAGATTAGGCATGTATTCTCTATTTTTCTCATGATCTTTATGAGTTTCCAAATGCATGATTGGGTACCTATACATAAAGAAAATATTGTTCCAGTTACTCTTATGTTATGTAATGATTTAAAATTAAATTCATGAGAATGTGTTTAGTCAATTACTTGATAAACGAAGGGTTAATCCTTGTCATTCTCATGTTCACAATGAACTCAATTCATTATTGACTAGTACATATGAGTAATGCAAAATCAATCATAAATTTGAACAAAGGCTTTTGAAAAACATTTTTAGGTAAGCATTAACAATGGAATTACCAATTGTGTTCATGGTTTCATATCAATTCCATCATTTAACTAAAAACATTTAGTCAAAATTCGGATTGTTCTATAAGTGGGTTTTAGTGAAATTTCAATTAATTCGAACCTACGGAATCATAGTAATATAACTATGTCAACTCACATTCCGAGGAAAGTTCTAATTCAATATTAATTTAAAAAATCCCCAATTATGAAAATAAGAACCCTAGAACAAAATAGAGGAAATTGAATGAATGTACTTACAATTAATTTATGTTGGAAGAGGGATGAGTGAGACCCACAACTTGGAATCAGTTAATCTTGAGTAAATAGGCATTTTTGAAGATTCAACAATGGTGGAATGAAGGGAACCCGTCGCCTCTATGGAGAAGAAAGGGAGGGTTTGTTTGAAATAGTTTTTTAATTAAAAACTGATTACTTTAGTCACCTGGTGGGGCCGCAGTGCTTTATTGATATGGCACTGTGGGTAAGCATAGTGACAAATAAGGATCCGCACACAGTGGTGGGTTTTTAACAAAGAAACACAAAGAAATTTTCAAAACCAAGTTTTTCTAAAATACTTAAAATGTATCTTAATCCATTTGGAAATCATTAGACCACTTCAATACTAGGAGATAATGCCAAATGAATGATTACGAGTGGAATCGAGACTGAAAGAGATTGAAACGGAGAAACGACTACTCGTAGCAGAGAGGTAAAATAGAAAGAATCCAAGGGGAGTGAATCAAGACCAAGGTCAATGCTCAAGAACCAAGTGAAAAATTTCAAGTAGCGAAAATGAAGAGCTTGTGTCATTTATAGTGTTTTAAGACGTGTCTTTCCGGCGAAAGCTTAAACGGCTTTGGTAATGAACTATATCAAGCAATTTTTTACAAAATAGATTAAGATCATTTTCAATAGTAGTCTTAATGCTATTTAAGACAATGAGTAAAATGTATATCCAATTTCTCTCCCACATTATCGGACAATTATCATTGCTAGGGATTACAATGACAATATCCTTGGAATATTTCAATTCCAAATGTGTAATATCCTAACTACACCTTAGGGAGTAATTAGGTATCGCAAGGGGATTATACAATCATCCTAGAGATGAGCTCAATTGCACATATTACACATGATATAATACCTACTAACCGTATGGGTGCAAACCATGGATAACATGCTTGATACGTTAAGTTGCTACTAACTCACTCTACATCTTCTAAGTGAGTCAAGTATCCAAGAAATGAAGGTTTGAGAGGATATTAGAATAGAATCACAAACCACACACAAATGTCAAGGCAAGGATGCCAAGGACAACCATATAGTCAAGTAATGATCAAAATAATGGTCAATAGGGCGTGTGGAAGGAAGAGAACGTACCTTAGCTGCAAAGAGCACTCCAAGATTTCAGGGAGCTAATGCAAGGCCCAATCTTGACTAAAATGACTACAAAGTCTTCAAGGACTAGTATCACTCTCATCCATCTAAGCATCATCATTCAATGATGTTGGGAATCAAAGAAGATGAATCTTCTACAAGTGTAAGCAACTCAATCCACAATCATTTAAGTGATAGATCTTCATGAGTACCTACACAAAGTAAGATGCAAACTAGTAGATATATTGCAAGGATAATACTAAAATTTATAAGTTCCACTAATCTAGATGAGATGCAATATTACTAATAAAAGGCCTATTTTCAATGAAAAAATAGTTTTGACCAAAGAGAAACTTTAGTACAACAAAACCTTGTAATTTGAGGAGACAATGGATCGATCCATGTTTTAAAGTACAATATACTTTAAAGATCTTGAGTGACCATCGCCCTGATACCAATTGTAGAAACTAGAAGGGGGGGGGGGGGGGGGTTGAATAGTTTCTCTTTGGTTTATATCCTAATTAAAATTCCTTTCAATTAGGCTTGTCTCAAAACTACCTTTTACTTGAAAGCTAGTTGCATAATGATTAGGTTCAGTTCTAATGCTTTAACAATAACTAATATATGTGAATGACATGATAGTAAGAATAAGTAAAGAGTAAGGAAATAATCAACCTAATAGGAAGACACCATGATTTATAGTGGTTCGACAATGAAGCTCTATCTTCATTCCTACTCCACTCCTCGAGTACACGTTACTCAAGATTTCCACTATATCCACAAGCTCCCTTCTTGGTGGAGAAAACCTTACAACGTCGGTTACATTATTTTCCGACACTAAGCTAAATGTCGAGACCTAATCTTAGCTAGGACTAATCTACACAACGTCGCCCACTTCACCATTTAACGACACAAGGCTAGATGTCGAGTTCTAATCGAAAGATAGAACCAATCTTCACAACGTTGCATACTTCACCATTTAATGACACAAGGCTAGATGTCGAGTTGTAATCAAAAGGTAGAACCAATCTTCAAAACGTTGCCTACTTCACTATTTAACAACACAAGGCTAGATGTCGAGTTCTAATCGAAAAGTAGAACCAATCTTCACAACTCTTCACTTTGAAGCTAAGTGAGAACGTCACTAGGCACAACTATATCACTTTAGAGTTTAGTGAGAACTCACAAGACACAACCACATCACTTTATAGTTAAGTGAGAACTCACAAGACACAACCACATTACTTTATAGTTTAGTGAGAACTCACAACTCTTCACTTTGAAGATAAGTGAGAACTCTACAAGACACAACTACATCACTTTAAAGTTTAGTGAGAACTCACAACTAATTCCTATTAAAACTCAATAAAAGACATATACAAGTATACACATGTAACTTGGATCTACACAACACAAATCTAGGTATACACATATACAATGGATTTACACAAGATTAGATCCATGTATTCACAAAAAACATTATATCTACACAAGACTCAAATAAAAACAAATGATGAACATGACTAGATCTTTAGGAGATTATCTTCATCGACGCTTCATCTTTATCACATCACAAGTTTGTGAGTGATCTTCTCATTGGACAAGGTAAAGAAGGAGATCAAAGGGGATAATCATAAGTAAACATACTTAAAACATTAAGTGATCATTTACAAATGATCAGTAGTTAGAAAAGAGAAAGATGGCAGAAAGAGTGTCCAAAAAGGGTTGGGGGGAAATGTAGGTTTGATCCACTATTTATAGGAGACAAAGGCCAACGGCTCTCTGAGCGCGGTGCCTTAAATTTGCCTGCGGTCCCTTATCGATAAGGATCCGCATAGCCCATTAAGGGACCGTGCTCATAGACTCTGCTCCCTTTTGTCTTTTAGTGGGGAATTAATATATGAGGTAAATTTTTACCTTCAAATGATATTCCTATGGCATTTGTAATATGTCATATTCAAATTTACATTTTCCATTTTAATAAAACATTTTCTTAAAAAGAAAGTTTTTTCAAAAATCTTTTGTCACATTTGATAAAATGTAAGTTTAGGATTAATCACTTTTATGATCACTAATCATGATTAGGATATGTTAGTGTTTGTTGATGATTGTGTTTGTCAAATAATTCGTCTTATGATTGTATTTGACGATAAATGTCTTTTTAATTTCTCGTGATCAAAACTAAGAAATATTAGTTAACACAAATAATGTTTTTAGGCATTGCTTTGCATTAACACGTTTAAATAAGTTATCTCCATGTTACTCCTAAGGTGGACAACCGGTATTACTGGTTTCAATGTCCATGAAAGTTTCATATGCTACAAGAGTGTTACTATAGTTCACGAGTTTAACAAACGGGTTAATGAACTTTAGAAAAAGTTACACTCAATAAATAATTACACATATATTTTTATTCCGTCCATTTTCTTACGTATTCATTCGTTTTCGTGCGTTTTCATATGTTTTGTAAGTTATCATCCGTTTGTATCTATTTATATGTTTACGTACGTTTACAATAGTTTTTTATTTATATATCTATGTTATTTGTATTCTTTTCACTAATCAATCAAAAAACATTTTAGCAAACAAAAAATGCATCCCAAACCACAAATTACATTTTTTTAGAAAAAGAATATTTATGTAACCAAAAAAATTCTAAAACTTTAAGATTTAACTTTTTATTATGATTTAAAAAATTAAGATTTTAAATACTGTAATAAGTCAAAAAAAATTAATTTTTGTATATAGAAATTTACGAAGTACAAAAATAATTTACATTTTTTTAGATTTTTTTCTAATTAGAAAGTACCAAAAAAATATTTTTAAGAAAAATTAAGGTTTAACTTCATTTAAGATTTTAAATATTATAATGAGTCGAGAAAAAGTTGCACCTTTTTAAGATTTCGAGAATTAAGATTTAACTTTTTTTATGATTTTAAATAAATAAGATTTTTTTATGTACGAAAAAAGTTCCATCTTGTAAATTTTTTTGAATAATAACGTGAAGAATTAAAAAAATCAAAATATAGTTAAAAATAATAATAGTTAAACGGTCCTGCAATAGATAATTATGAAAATAAACAGTCATTAACCAAATGATAGACGTTTCAAGATTTTATAAGCACAGGAAGTAACATGTAAGAGTGTTACAACATAATGAGATTTATTTGCGTTCGTCAATCATAATAAGTCTTTACGTTTATAATATATAAAGTATTTATGAGATTTACCCGTAACTTATTTAATAAAAAAAAAAGGTTATGTCACATAGAAATGAAAAGTCATTGATAATAGTTTAATTGTGTAAATAAAGACGAAATTATATTCAAAAGGCATGTGACTTGCCACGTTAATACATAACATGTAACAACATGTTACAAATACTTAAGTAACATGTATAACAGGTAACCAATACAATAGTAATCTAATTGTTACCAAAAATACTTTAGTAACATAGGTGAACATTTAGGTAAACTTTAATACTTTAGTAACTTAGGTGAACATTTAGACAAACTTTAGTAACCTATTTGTGTATTAACCTAGTAAGAATCATTACATCAAATTACATGTTTGAACTTAGATACATAATGCATACATCTTCGTAAGTTGATATTTCATATTCACCTTTAGGTCTTTGAACTTAAAAAACTATTAGGTTAGTATGTTTTCTAATAATTTTGATAGTTATTGAATATATATCGACAACTTCACAAATAGAAGTTGCATAATAAATTTTACTTTAAAAGAAATAAGTTTAGGGGTATACTATGGGCATTTTGACAAGTTCACCCGTGAGTATTTTAAATAGGTACATCCGTCCTGGGTACATTATCCTTCATTCTCCCACCACCCACTAATGTGAACAAGTTTTCACCTACAATCCATTTGAGGGTGAAAATTGGCGATATTACCCGCGCATTTACGTGCAAGTACCCATGGGTTATGGGTTTTTCTCGCCCATTTACGTGTGAGACTACCAGACCTCTTAACAAGACACATGGGAAAGTGTACTAGTCCATTATTAGCAATAGATAAAATGGTAATTTGGTATCTTTTACGGGGATTTATGTGTTCGGTAATGTTCAAATTCAATGATAACGATTCTTAACAAGCATACAATGATTATAACAACAATTAAACTTATTAAAATTACACATGGTTAGACTAGTTTGGGCCATCCAATTTGTATGATTAGGATAAACATCATGTTGATTGTGATACTTCGATGATGATCTAATCTATTGTTTTTAAAACTTATAATACTAGTCAAGTTCACAACTGATACAAACAAGATTTAAGTTCAATCAATCAATCCAGTACTAACTGAATTTTAATATGTTTGATTTGCAGTTCATTTCATAACTTGTTACTATTGCTGGCAGTCACCCTTTCGACCTATGAGACTTTTAGTAATAAATCAAGTTTGATTAAACATTATCATAAGGAACAATAAGCATAGATGGATCTTAAAAGTAGTTTGAAATTGAATTAAAACATGTTGTCACAGTCCTAATCAAATAATCAAACCGTAAACATCATCCAATCAAGTGCATAAAGACACTAGGCACTCATAGCAAACAAATAGAAAACATAATTAAGAGTCTACAAAGATGTGATAAGATTACAAGTGGTTAAGGTAATAATACCTCAAATAATAATAATGAACTTTTGATGATTTAAACATGAAAATGATTATTTCTTTCTCCTTCTTTGGCTTTTGTGAATTTCTAGGTTTCTAGGCACTAGTTAAGGCTTTGAGAGACAGTGGAGAGAGATTTGAGTATTGATATCAATATTTGTGGAAGTATTGTGTGAAATGGCCAAATGGGTCTATTTATACTAGCAAAAAGACCTTGGGGTATTATATATTTAAATTGTAAACTTAGGGGCTAAGGGCCATCATATGCCAAGGATAACCATTCTAGAAGAGTCTTGATCGTTCATGGAGCTTCTAACTTTACTTAGAAAAGATACCTTCAATCTAGTCGGGCAGCTAGAATCAAGGTCCGGTAACCTGGCCACTAGGGTCGGGCGGCTAAATGTTTTCGTGGGGAAAATTCATCCTGCCTTGCGGCTAGAATGAAGGCCTGGCGGTTGGATTCATTTTTATACATACACTTTTTTATTTCTTCATTTAAGCTTCTCGATTGTAATGCACTTGACAGTGGGTCTTTGTTCTTCAATATATCTTGACTTTGGCTCTATCTCTGGACTTGGAAGCTTTAATGGTTCACCTGTTGCTCTTTGAAATGCTTCCACGCATGATTCTTCATACTTGTATAAAACTTCATTTATTCATCATCTTTCGTCTTTTTTATCTTCATGTATTTGGCTACCAATAGACTTGTCATCACACTTTTGTTGAATTAAGTAAGAAAAGAATATAAAAATATACTAATAAGATACAAAATTACGGTTAACACGACTAAAAACAAGTACAATTTGAGTGTTACCAATGAGTTTGTATAAAAAGAGACTTGCTTTTGAAGCCCCGTTTCAGCGTCCTTTGTGAGTTTATGAAATCCCTTGTTCTTTATTATTTATGTGGACTTTGTCCATTCACAATGGATCCGCAATCAAAATTAGTTGTTGATTTTTATGTTATGTTAAAGATTAAACTTATATGATCATGAGTTTAGGCATTTGAATCAGGTTTGAACGTGAAATATCAAACATGTTTTCAAGTGGACCGCAATTTTTTTAGTTCAAGTATAAAAGGCCACTATAGGAGATATAGTGCCAATTATAGGAAATATAAATTGGGTGTTATGATAACACTAAGCTCATGACATCAAAGCTTCTGACCAAGTATATGCAAGAATACACATATAATTCAAGTTTACCCTAAATAGGTGCCTAGCCAAGATAACCCATATTCACGTATAATGATATACGCTCGCCCACGTCAATTATCACGAGTAGAGGATTTCAACCCTTGATAGATCTATCCATAACATTAGAGCTTACTCTCACGTAAGTAAATAACGATTCATGATAGTGGGGATTAGAGGTTATCTCTACATAGGCTCAATTCATAACAAGTGCCCTAGGGCGTTCACGAAAATAGTTTTGCGTCCAAGCAATCAATCAAAGCATTATCATGCCCCAAGTCAATTAAACAACAGTAATAGTTTAAAAAAGGCTATAAAATCACCTAAAGAAATAGATATGGTGACAAAAATAAACTATCAATCAAACGTCAAAACACATCTCAATGCAATCTAATAATAATACTATAGTTTAGACGCTAGCAAATAATCACATAATGCAACATGTATGTCACCAACTCGTAATGTGTTTTAAGTCAATTTAAAAACATGTCTTATCATAAATCATATAAGATTTGGTTCACTTAACACTTGGCAAAAAAAAATTCTGACCGAAAACGATTCCATCGGCCTTTTGGCGTCATTTTAAAAATTGCCAATTTTTGTAAGTTTTTTGAGACTTAAAGAAAGTTCAACAACTTTTCGGCGTCGATTTCAAATTTTTAATCTATAGTAATCTACACAATCAAAGATCAGCTCCCCCTTATAACTCCCCAAATTAATCCTCCACAAGTATCCCATGAATATACAAGACTCGACTCAATTAAAAATACACTTTACTTTTTATAACTAGTAGAAGACTCGGTATCTATGTTCTTACATTTTTATGTTAACCTAACATTTTTATATATCATATTAAACTCGTTACGACACTTAAAACACTTCGGTTTGACCCAAAAATGCTCGTTTGACCACTTCTAATATTTCATCAGCTTTAGCAGCAATAAAAATATCCGGTTTTGCCATATTATAAAGTACGACATCTTGCACATTTTAATTCCGTATGGCACGTTCTAACTATTCTAGGGTATCTACACGACATAAAATTTCCAAAACTTAAACCCTTATTAACTTAAAACATCATTTTCGACTCGAAACACCATGTTACAATTCATGACAACAAGCTTATTCTCGCACTTTTTAATAAAAATCATTTTTCTGATCCCGACATTCAAATAATCATATCTTCTTCGTCATAAGTCCTTTTTTTACCCGTATATATATTTATCTAACCCTTTTAGACCAAGTAAAATCTAGAAACATGCACTTGAAAGTGACCTTACAAGAGAAAAAAAACAATATCATGTGATGTGTGTGGGGTTGGATTGTCAAAACCAAGGGCACGGGGTGGAGTGGGGGATGAGTTTCAAACTTTTAACTAAGGTAAAAGTAGTTAGTTACATGTAAAAGGTTAACTTGTTAAAAGGTAATTACAAAAATGGTAATTGGAGTTTCTAAATTAATTATGTTAATTAATTTAATTAATAAATATTAATTAGGGTTTAAAAAAGTTAGATATTATTTTATGCCTAATTATAAATTTAAATGTATCCGAAAGCTGGTAAAACGTAAAAACAAAATTAAAATGATTAAATATGTATCGTAAAATAATTAATTAAATAATTAAAGCGTAAAACTATAAATTAATATTTACACAGATAATTGCACAAATGAGACGACGAAAGCTAAAACGCACATAATTCACATAGAAACCGCTCACACAAGTAAAAAACTTGGTTCTTATGCACATAATTCATAGTTAACGAAAAAACACGTGGATTATCGTAACGTCATTGACCGTCACAGTTCATGGTCAAATCACACACATATGTTCATAGAAAAGTAGACTGGGCACACTCTAGAATTAGAACACGTCCACAGATGTTTTTCACGTAACATGAGAAAGCTTCTCAGTTAACTAGAAAAATAAGCATGTAGTTGACAAAATAAAAAGTCAAGGGGTAAAAGAGTAATTTCACGAATCTATTAAACTTTTGGTTGTCGCAATTATTGATTACCTAATTCTATTATAACTTTCAAAAAGAAGTTACGATCACCATTGATGACCTTAATTCAGTTACAAATCACAAAATTATATCTAGTTACTCGTCTTACAATCCACACATCCCATTTACCATTTAAGATAGTTAGTTACACATATAGTTAATTAGTTATATCAATAAATTTCATAAAATCAACAATGGTATCATCAACACCTTCAATTAACACAAACGAAACACAAACCGCGGATAGAACAATAAAGCCAGATAACCATCTATACCTACATCAGACTAGTTATTCAAAATTAATTTTGATTTCTAATAAGTTCACTGTGTCAGAAAATTATAGTTCATGGAAATTATCAATGGTTATTGCATTCAATGCCAAGAATAAGATGAAACTAGTCATTAGTGAGTTTCCTGAACCAGAATGGAGTCAACTACTAGGTCTATATGGGAGAAAAAATAATGAAATTGTCATTTCATGGATACTAAATAATACGGATGAGCAAATAGGCAACAACCTCCATTTCATTCATTCCGTATCCATGTTGTGGCATCAATTGCGTGAACATTATTAACAAATTGATGGGTATAAAATTTACCAACTTTCAGTTGTGCAATTGGAACAAACTGATTATACTATTGAGGCGTATTACCATAATATGAAAGGGTTATGGGATGAGTTTGATGCTTTGGAGGCACCATGTACGTGTACTTATGTCTATAGTTGTATTAATGGTAAAAAAAATAGTGAAAGAGATCAAAGAAAGAGGTTAATTCAGTTTTAATGGGCTTAGATGAAACTTATGCTAATATTAGGGGTATAGTTATATTGATGCAATCCTTACCTACATTTTTTAAGGCTAATAATATGGTAAGGCAAGAAGAAAAACAAAGATAGGGTCTTTTGCCTAAAACTGTCTAATCATTAGTTTTTGTAGTATTTGGTTACCATCAAAGAGGAAAAAGTTCTAATTAAGGAGGTCACAATTATAATTAGATGTACAATAGGAAAGGTTATCTAGTAAGAATAGTCGGGGAGATTCTATGGAAAGGAGAATTGGTTTTAAGAAAGGAATTATATTAAAAGATTGTCACACAAAGGAACAATGTTACAAGCTTGTTGTTTATCCAACTGGACGTTCATGGAAAATTCCCTGTCAAAGTTAACAAATCACAATCCTTTACTCACTCTACAAACAACCAGTTAACATGGTTCAAAATCAAAGTGATAGACTTAACCCAAACACTCCTTTTAGCTCAGCACGGACTATTTAAGTTACTCAACCAAACACCCATTCTAATACTTATGTTGCTACAAGGATTGACAAACTACAAAACCAAATGATTCAAGTTCTTATCATGATACAGAACCAGAAGGGCATGTTTTCTAGTATATTTTCCTCTCATAGTCTTACATTTCCTAAATTCATAGCTTCTTTGGTCTCCGGTCATACTCATGCTTGGGTTAATATAGTGGGGCTACTGATCACATATCTATTTCACTTACTTTCATAATTGATATTCACATCTTGCTTGTGCCTATCTATGTCACACTTTCAAATGGACACAATGTTAACGTCACTACTTATGGCATTATTAGAATTAACTCACATATTATACTTTGTAGAAACTAGAAGCGGGGGTTGAATAGTTTCTCTTCGGTTTATCTTCTAATTAAAATTCCTTTCAATTAGGTGAGTATCAAAACCATCTTTTACTTGAAAGCTAGTTGCATAAAGATTATGTTCAGTTCTAATGCATTAACAATGGCAAGTAGTAAGTGTGATGATAATGAATGTAAGTAAGGAGTAAGGAAAGAAACAACCTAGTAGGAAGACACCACGATTTATAGTGGTTCGGCTACGAAGCTCTATCCTCGTTCCTACTCCACTCCTCGAGTACACCTACTCGAGATTTCCACTATATCCACAAGCTCCCTTCTTGGCGGAGAAAACCGTACAACGTCGCTTACATTATTTTCCGACACTAAGCTAAATGTCGAGACCTAATCTTAGCTAGGACTAATCTACATAACGTTGCCAACTTCACCATTTTACGACACAAGGCTAGATGCCGAGTTCTAATAGAAAGATAGAACCAATCTTCACAACGTTGCCTACTTCACCATTTTTCGACATAAGGCTAGATTTCGAGTTCTAATCCAAAGCTAGAACCAATCTTCACGACTCTTCACTTTGAAGCTAAGTGAAAACTTCACACAACACAACTACACATCACTTTATAGTTTAGTGAGAACTCACAAGACACAACCACATCACTTTATAGTTTAGTGAGAACTTACACAACTTATTACAACTCAACTAAACATATCCAAGTACACACATGTAACTTAGATCTACACAACACAAATCCAAGAACACACATATGCAAAGGATTTACACAACACTAATCCAAGTATTCACAAATAGCTTGGATGAACACAACAAGTCCAGGTATTCACAAATACATTGAATCTTCACAAGACACAAATAAACAAATGATGAACATGACTAGATCTTTAGGAGAGGATGATCTTCATCTTTAATCACATCACAAGTGTGTGAATGATCTTCTATTTGTACAAGGTAAATAAGGAGATCAAGAGGATAATCATAAGTAAACATACTTAACACATTAAGTGATCATTTACAAATGATTAGGATTAGAAAAGAGAAAGAAGGCTGCAAGAGATGTCCAAAAAGGATTGTGTAAAATGCAGATTTGATCCCACTATTTATCAGAGACAAAAACCAACGGCTATCTGTGTGCGGTTCTTTATCTCCCTAGGCGGTTCCTTATCGATAAAGAACCGCATAGGTACTTAAAGAACCGCAGATGTAGACTCCGCTCCTTTTTGTTTTTAATGGGGTAAGAATATCTGAGGCAGTTTAAAACCTTCAAAGGATATTCTTATGGTATTTGGAATATGCCATATTCAAATTTACATTTTCATTTTAATAAAACATTTTCTTAAAAATAAAATTTATTAAAAATGTTTTGTCACATTTGACAAAAGTGAGTTTTAAGGCTAATCACTTTTATGATCAGTAAACATGATTAAGATATATTAGTGTAATGATTATTACCTTGATGATAGTGTTTGTTAGATAATTCATTTTATGATTGTGTTTGACAATAAATGTCTTTGTAATTTGTCGTGATCAAAACTAAGAAAGATTAGTTAGCACTAACAATGTTTTTAGGCATTGCTTTGCATTAACAATCTCCCCCTTTTTTATTACGACAAACTATAAAATCATTTACGTAAAATACAAAATTATTCGAATTATTAACGAGTTTATCACTATCATTTCTCCCCCTTTGTCGAAGCAAAAAGGCTAGCACAAGTCTTTGAAGTAGAGAAGAACCAAACTTTGATAGTAGCTCCCCCTTGGTGCTTACTCCCCCTTGCTTGGGGCATCAAGTGAGTGAGCTAAGGTGACATGCTACACAAAGGTTAGAAGATAGAAAAGAAACACCAATGTATATATGTGCACTACCTACTAACTAACTTGAGAGGGAGGAAGAAAAGAAATCCCAAATTAGAAGTAAGTATTTGTTAAGTATGTCCAAAGAGTGTATGTTGAAAACATCAAAGTTCAATTGGTGGAATAAAGGAAGAAAATAAACATCCAAACCAATCAAAATGATTAAAATGTCAAGGGGTTAAAAACTTTAGAATTTATGGAATCACCCATAATTAATTTTAAATTTTAACCATGATAAACTCTTTAACAAATGTGTGAAAAAGAATTAGCGGGAAAGGGATAACACACATAGCATTCATATTACACAAATATGAAAGAACATACAAGGGAAATATTCATACACACAATATGAATATTTAAAGAAAAAAATATGGAAAATAAACCACAAAGCATAAACTACTCTAGTAGTGATAATCTTCCAAGATTGCTTAAGTTTTATTCACTCAAACAACTAAAGTACCAAATGTGCCTTAGTTGGAAAAGAAAGACGACGAGGCATCATTTGAAGTTTTATTCGTGGGAACAAAAACTTTTAGAGGAGGTCGAGTGAGGAGGAATTCAAAGAAATTTAGCTTGTCATAAAGATGAGCAAGTTCAATTTGATGAAACCGACAATAAGCACACGAGGATCCATGATGCAAAACAAATTAATTAGATGGGGGAGGTCCATCAAAATGAGAGTTTGGAGGAGAGGGAGATAGTGGATAAGAGATGTTTTCACAATGCCTAGTGAGATTTGGGAAAGAAGATAGGTCATTGAGTTGTGGAGAGTTAAAAGGTTTAGTTGGTGGTGGAAGAATTTCCTTTTCTCTGGTAATTGGATTTATAGAGTAAGTCTCATTCCAATATTTAATCGGAGAGAAAGAAGAATTCTTGGAGGCTTTGGGAGAAGAGGAAACATGAGGATTCTTGTTAATCTTGATCCAAACGGGTCAAACCGATATTTTCGGTTTCTTTGAAAGCTTGGAAGAAGAATAAGCTTTAGGTTGAGAAAATTGTGACAAAGATATGTCAAGGTTAGGAATGGAAGAGTTAGGCTTTGTGAGGGATGAAGAGAAGAACTCCCAAAAGAGAAGAATTTAAAGAAAGTATACAAGGCAAAGATTTGAAATGAAAACAAAGGTTTTAGGGAATGTTTAGCCAAATTGGGTAAACAAGGAATCTTAACAAAGACAATGGTCAAAGAAGAAAGACCAAAAATAAGCAAAAAACGGGCTTGCTATCCGCGGTTCTTTAAAGGAACTGGTGGTTCCATATCGATATGGAGTCGCGCGACTAACTATGGAGCCGCGTACAGTGGACATGAAACCATGATTTTTAAAGGTTTGAAGAAAAATAAGACTCTTTCAAAATTTTGCAAATCTTGGATTTTTACCTCTTTTAGCACTAGAATATGCTAGGGTTGCATAAAATCAACACACTCACAAAGAGTGTCTTGACAAAGAGTGACAAAATATTTAGATAACATTTTGATCCAATTTTAAGTCAAGTTTTAGAGGTTGTGATAGATTTAGGTTCAATTTTAAATAAGTTGAAGTTGATTAATATGACCATATAGGTTGAAACACATAAAACTAAATCCATAGAACATCTTCATGAAAAACTCATGAAGGAAAGGAAATACAAGAAAAGAAATAACAACCAACTAATACAAAGTTAGCTTAAACTAGTTCTTGATAGCATAGTTTTCCTTGGCTTGACTTTCTTTAAAACATTTGATTTTGAAAATCATCATTTATCTCCTAGGAGGAGGAGGATTAGTAAATAGGTTTAACAAGAATCTTTGCAACTTTATGTGAGCCCCAATCATCTCCAACCTAAGGATATCAATGAGGTGGAAGTTGTTCAAGAAAAAAGGAAAATTTGTTCCATTGTGCATGAAAAATTCAAACAAGTGTGGATCACCCAAGAAGCGGGAAATGGGAACACCCAAAAGTGGAGTGTTTGATAGAGGAGGAGGTGGAGGAGGCATAGTATCCAAAGGTGATATGGGTGATATGGGCGAATTTGGTGGAGTTAAAGGAAGAGGCTAAAAAACAAAGGGAATTATTTATTGAGGTTGAGTATTCACATCCAAGGGAGGACTAGGAGTGAAGGGTGAGGACAACTCATTCATTCTTGATTGGAATGAAGAGGAGGTAGAACCATGTGAATGGTTAGTACCATGAGTTGAGTTGGTCTTGCATAGAGCAAGGGGTGGTGAAAGTGATGAAGAGATGAAAATAGGAGAAGTTTCACTCTTGGGTTTGTGAGAAGATGAAGAACCAAGTTTAAGAAACTTGAATTTCCTCTTAAGGTTTCTTTTGGAAGAGGAAATTTGGGGAGAATTGGATGTTCTAGTAGACACCATGGTTGTGAGGAGGTTTAGAAAGAAGTTTAAGGGATGAAGAACAAGATCAACAAGGAGGGGTTTAAGAAGAGTAAGGGATGATCAAAGCTAGTAATGGGTTAAAATCATTTTATGTGAATAATGAAATTAGGTAGCCTAGTTTAGGAAAGTGCAGGTTTTTGCAAAAAATTTTATCAATGTTTACACACATTAAGGGAAAACAGTGTAAAGCAAATTGTTAGCCTCAAAATATTGAGTCAAACAAGAATGCTCGGTCATATGTTTATTATGTATCGTAAATTAGAACGTTGTAATAGGTAGTAAATTAGTCGTGTATAACGGGCTTAACTTTAAGCTAAGGTTCATTCATAAGTAATCAAAGCCCAAAAAGAAAGCTCGGCCCATGTAGTATAGTCCATACAAGCCCACATGTAGGGAGACTATAAATACCCTTCCTAGCATGTTAGGAAGGGTGTTGGTTATTCATTTTCTCTAATCTAATATCACCTAGTTCCAACCATTTCTCTCTACTTTCTCTCACTACTTTCTCTCTCTAGAATTCATCTTCTTCATCTATTTTCTTTCTTAAATTTGTATTATATCATCTAAATATATGGGACAACAATTGGTATCAATCGCCATGGGGTAGTTTTGTGATTCGTTGTTGATATTACTTGGTTCGTGTGATTTTCTCTTATAATCATCTCGAATTCGTTTTTTTTTGTGTTTTCATTGCTCTAAATCTTGATATAAATCTTCTACATAGTTGTGGTAGGGATTTGGTCGCATTTGGTTGGTTCAAATCACGGATTTCTTGTCGAAAATCTCATCCTTTTACCTAAAAATCTCGAAACACTACTATTATTCCGATCAGTGTCATCGGAAAAGGGTTTAGTGATTCTGATCAGTTGCATCGGAAAAGGGTTTAAACATCCCGACCAGTTTTCCGATCACATTCCGACCAGCTTTTCCGATCACATTCCGACTGGACTTAACATATTCCGATTGCATTCCGATTTGGTATTCCGACAAGGTTCTTTCCGACATCATTCCGACCAAAGGGATTCCGATTGCATTCCGATTAGGACATTCTGACATCATTCCGACGAAGGGATTCCGATTGTATTCCGATAAGGGGACATTCCGATTTGGTTATTCCGATTAGGACATTCCGACAAGAGTATTCCGATTAGGGGACATTCCGATCTGGGTATTCTGATTAGGACATTCCGACAAGGTTATTCAGATTAGGGCAAATGAAGCAAATGAGATTCGAGCTGAACGTGTTGCAAAGACGGCTAATCCACTTGCTTTAGTGACTACCACTCAACATGTTCAAGATCATCGCTCTCGTGCTCCTAAGCCATACTCCACTACATCATCCTCACCATGATATTTGATACATGGTTTATGTATGGGTTCAGATTAAGTTCTCGGTATCTCCTCGAATTGATCACAGCCTAAAGTGGAATGATTTGTTCTTGGTAACAAAAAGTGGATTTGGTTTTCTATTCTATTGAAAAGATAAATAAATGAAGTAATGAAATTAAACTTGCAGTAAATATAAAAGATTAAATGATAAAACAGAAAAATAATCTTACTGAAGAAAAGAGCTATTCGGAATATCAGACCATTCGGAACAATTGCCTATGCGGAATAATAAAGTCTACTCGGAATAATGAGACTGTGCGGAATAAAAACCTTATGCGGAATAAATAGACTATACGGAATAAAAACTCTATTCGGAAAAAAATGCTCTTATGCGGAATGTAAGCCTATTCGGAATATATAAAATATTCCGAATAAAGAAAGTTAAACAGTGCTATTCGGAATAATTGAAATATTCCGAATAAGGGAAAAGATTCATGGCTATTCGGAATAACTGGATATTCCGAATAAGGGACACAACCAATAGACTATTCGGAATGTTTGAACATTCCGAGTAAGGAACAAACAGATGGACTATTCGGAATATAGCTGGAAATCAAGAACAGAAACAGGAACTTAAAACAGTAGAAACGAATTTAAACCAAATCAAGCTAAATAATCGAAACGGTTTAACCTAATTAACCACAAATCATATACTAACTACAAGGATCAAATCCCAATCATAAAAACACAAATTCAACAACTTTTTAAGATCAAACTTGAACTTAATAAAAACTTAAGAACTTGCAATAAAAAGATGATGAAGAACAAGATGGATGAAAAGATGAAATGAACACTTGGATTGATGATTAAGATTCAGTAAACAAAAGGAAAGGATCAAACTTACAAGATTAAAAGAAGAAATCAAAGAGATGAAAACCACTCCTTAAGGGAGATGGTTTCCAACGAACTAGGAGAAATGAAACTGAAAACTAAAAACTAGATTCCAAATTTTGTGAGGGTGATCCCTTTATATAGGCTGAGTGGTTGGTTGGTGAGTGGGCTTTCTCCCTTTCTTCTTGTCTTCTCGTCTTTTCTAGAAAAGTTGACGTTTTCGATTCTGATTCGGGATTTGTCGTCGATTAAATTCAACTCGTCTTTTAATTTCTTCGTTTAATAGACTTGAGTTTCTTCGACATATGAAAAATCTTCCATCTTTGGTCCTTTTCTTCGATAAATCTTCAAATAGGCCCATTGACTTCAAATCTTTTGCATCTCTTGGACAATGGACTTTTTCTTTAGTCTTTTTCCTTGATAAAACCCGTGCAATCCCATGTTTTCTTCAATAATCATCCGGTTGACTCTGAAAACACAATAAACACAAAAACCACGCATAATTCCAAACAAATAATATTAAACACGCTTTTTGGTCTTGTTTTAGTAAGAAATAAGTGGTAAAAGGAAGGGTGTTTTCACACCTATCAAATCCCCTACACTTAACCATTGCCATGCCCTCATGCAATGCTTAGTGATAAAGCAAATTTACACTTTTCTCATAATCAATCAACCTTGGCCTTATTAACATACTACAAAACAAAAATTTAAATACTAAGAGAAATCAAAACTTTGAAGTAAATAAAAGGATGGAAATAACTTGCAAAGAGATCAAGGACTTACATTAGGGCTTTGGTGCTGCGAAGATTTATCATCCTCAAGTTTCACGTTCCCCAAACTAAGCTTAAAAACGAGATCATTGTTATTATAAGTTAGCATTTCAAACACTTACACACATGGCTTAATTAAATGCTTAAACTCCCTTATTCCTAGGTGTATCTCTTATATTTTATTTTTGTCTTAGAATGATCATGAAGATGCATTTTTGGACTTATTTTGATAGTTTATTTAGGCTGAAAGTAAAGTAGGACGATTTGATCAATAGTTAGCTAAAGGACAAAATGTCTTAAAACTACTTCTCGGGATATCAAAAAGTTCATATCTTGGCATAACTCGGTTCACGATTTGAGACCTTTCTCGGGCCGATATTTGGCATGTACTTCATACTTCATATCTTGAGAGACGTTCTTGAGATAATGGTCTTCTCATCGTTAATAAAGTTTCTTCACTTGGAGACTTTTGAGGGGTACTCCAACTTTGTTGACCACGACTTCATGATTATTTCTTCAATCTCTAATTGGGATTTTGAGATACAACGATCCGCCTCCTTTTCGAACTTGGATCTATTTATCCTCATACCTTGTTAGGGTCTTTTCGGATAGACTTCTCCATGATCTTTATGGGAGTTGATTGCTTTTCGTCGTGAGTCTTGATCCTTCATATTGATTTTGGGAATAATGCTTTTCACATCACTTGGGATCTTCAGCAATAAAATGGAATCCTCATGCCTTGTTAGGGCCTTTTCGGACTCGCCAATCTTCGCGCCCCGCTTCATAAGTTATGCCTTGGCTATGAACTCTTATCATTACCGAGCAACTTTTAAACGATCTTGGGCTAGAAGCTAAGTAACTTTTCAAATCGTACGACCTTACTTATTGCAGATAATTTATTAGCAAGTGATGGGAGAATAGGCAAATAATTACACCAAGTGAGCTTACGCAAGAATACCGACTTATAATTGACTTTATCATCTCTCGTTCTCCACAATTTAAAATCTCAAGTAATGAGACTCGTGGATACTTAGCCTAATAAACCAATTAAGGTCTACATGGTTAAGGATACTAGCTAGAATAAACTTGGATAAGTCTATTCGGGTTGAGTCAAAATAAACGCAACGGGCCTAATATGTCAAAGACTTCTAAACTAGCTACACCACTTTATTAATATTTTTGACTTTATTGCGAGATATATACATATGAAAGCAACGAGAAAAATTTAAAAATTACGACTAAATGGCCAAAGTTAATTAAAAATTTGAAAAATGTTGAAAAAGATGATTTTCCGGTTAAATGAAGGCATTTTCATGGAAAAGTCCACTTAAAACTTCGATAGAAGTCCCCCCTACAGTTAAGATAAACATTGTCCTCAATGTTTAAGCATGTGGGAAAAGTCTCCCCTACACTTATGACATTGTGCACGTTGGTTAACTTAAGTTAAGGAAGAGACGACTAAAGTGATCAATTTCAAATGTGAGTATGAAGAAAATTGAATCACGATAGTTGAGAGATAGAACCAGATTTCGGATAACACTGGAGCACGGTTCTTCAGAGATTCCAAGAGTGCACTTATCCCTGTAATCACATCACCACACAAAGACAAACACCTATAAAGGTCCCCCTACACTTAGGAGTTTAAAACATAAAAGGATAGATACTCGGGCTGCCTCCCGAGGAGCGCTTGTTTTTGATAACCGAGTCACGAGCCTGACTCGACCCAAAATTAGTTCATGGGGAACGTGGTGAGGGATGGAATCATCTCCTGAGAGATGTCCTCACCAAAGTACAGCTTCAGACGCTGGCCATTCACCTTGAAATTGGGCCTATTTGGCTGAGAAAGCTCAATGGTCCCATATGGAAAGACTTTGGCGACGGTGAATGGACCAGACCAGCGGCTCTTCAACTTGCCAGAGAAGATCTTCAACCGAGAGTTGAAAAGTAAGACTTGATCACCAACATGGAACTCTCGGTTCTTGATTTTTGCGTCATGAAGGATCTTCGTCTTCTCTTTGTAGATCAGCGAGTTCTCATAAGCTTCATTCCTTAGTTCGTTGAGCTCGTTGAGTTGAATCTTGCAATGATCACCGGCTTTGTTGATGTCGAAGTTATCCCACTTCAAGGCCCAGTGCGCCTTATGTTCCAGCTCGATGGGAAGGTGGCATGCTTTCCCGTACACAAGACGATAAGGTGTACAACCGATCGGGGTCTTATAAGCAGTACGGAAAGCCCACAGAGCATCATCTAACTTATCGGCCCACGCGGCACGATTCTCTCCCACAGTACGCTCCAGAATTCGCTTCAATCCACGGTTGGATATTTCAGCCTGGCCATTAGTTTGTGGGTGGTAGGCGGTGGAAAGACGATGATTTACACCGTAATTAGCCATGACTCTAGCAAATTGGTCATTGCAAAAATGAGTCCCGCGATCACTAATAATGGCACGAGGCACACCGAATCTAGCGAATAGCGATTTTAAAAAGTTACAAACCACGCTTGCATCATTAGTAGGGAAAGCTTTGGCTTCAACCCACTTTGAAACGTAGTCAACGGCTACAAGGATGTATTTGTTTCCTTTAGATGAAGGGAATGGCCCCATAAAGTCGATACCCCAAACATCAAAGATTTCACATTCTTGTATGAAATTTTGAGGCATCTCATCTTTATGTGTGATCTTGCCTTGTTTTTGGAAAGCATCACATCGTTTAACCATCTCGTGAGCGTCACGATAGATGGTGGGCCAATAAAATCCCGAGTCAAACACTTTTTTTGCGGTGTAGTTGGGACCAAAGTGACCACCGGTGGGTCCTTTGTGGAAAGCATCAAGGATTTCCAAAGCTGCCGGTCCATCAACACATCGGCGAATAATCAAGTCGGCACATTGTTTGAAAAGATACGGTTCATCCCAAAAGTAAGTCTTGATGTCTTTGAAGAACTTTTTCTTTTGCTGGGATGTTAACCCGTCAACGAGAATTCCACCCGCCAAGTAGTTTGCAATGTCCGCAAACCATGGGGTTTCATCAGAAGTCGAGTTGATAGACATTAAGGTCTCCAGGGGGAAAGAATCATTGATTTCTTTGTTCGAATGATCCCCTTGGTAAGGATCCTCAAGTCTACTGAGATGATCCGCGGCTAGGTTTTCAGCTCCTTTTTTATCACGAATTTCAATTTTAAATTCTTGGAGTAGCAAAACCCAGCGAAGAAGTCTTGGTTTGGAATCTTGCTT
Organism: Glebionis coronaria; assembly: GCA_025667525.1. Classification (NCBI taxonomy): domain Eukaryota; kingdom Viridiplantae; phylum Streptophyta; class Magnoliopsida; order Asterales; family Asteraceae; genus Glebionis; species Glebionis coronaria. The sequence continues at coordinate 425,272,576 of CM046881.1, read as the reverse complement.
TGTCAACAAGAACTTCAACGCGGAATGATCGGTGTAAACGATTGTTGTGGAAAGGACAAGATAGGGGCGGAACTTTTCAAAGGTATAGACAACAGCTAAAAGCTCTTTTTCGGTTGTCGTATAATGCAATTGGGCCCCCGTCATTGTCTTGCTAGCGTAATGGATTGGTTGGAAGTGTTTGTTCACTCTTTGGCCCAAAACCGCTCCAATAGCATAGTCACTAGCATCGCACATCAACTCGAAAGGCAGCTTCCAATTAGGGGTAACCAAGACGGGTGCCTTAGTTAGCTTATCCTTAAGCAAGTTGAAGGCTTCAAGGCACTCTTTGGAAAAGATAAAAGGAGTATCTTTTTCCAAGAGGTGGGTCATCGGGCGAGCGATTTGAGAAAAATCTTTGATGAATCGACGGTAGAAGCCCGCATGACCCAGGAAACTTCTCACACCCTTCACTGTTGAAGGTGGAGGCAACTTAGCGATAACATCGACTTTAGCACGGTCTACTTCAAGACCGGCTTTGGAAATCTTGTGTCCTAGCACGATGCCTTATTTTACCATAAAATGGCATTTTTCCCAATTCAGAACAAGGCGAGTGTCTTCGCACCGCTTAAGCATACGTTCCAAATTGGCAAGGCAAGAAGAGAAAGAATCCCTGAAGACCGAGAAATCATCCATGAAGACTTCCATGGTTTGTTCAACCATGTCATGGAAGATAGCTAACATGCACCTTTGGAAAGTCCCGGGGGCATTGCATAAGCCAAAAGGCATTCTCTTGTAAGCAAATGTGCCATAGGGACAAGTGAATGTTGTCTTCTCTTGATCTTGGGGATTGATGGGTATTTGGAAATAACCCGAGAAACCATCAAGAAAGCAGTAATATTCATTACCCGCTAAACGTTCAAGCATTTGGTCCATAAAAGGTAGAGGGAAATGATCATTTCTCGTGGCATCATTGAGTTTGCGGTAGTCTATACAAACTCTCCACCCAGTAACGAGACAGGTAGAAATCAACTCGTTGTGTTCATTGGGAACAACGGTTATTCCGCCCTTCTTGGGCACACAATGGACTGGACTAACCCATAGTGAATCCGAAATAGGGTAAATCATACCCGCATCAAGAAGTTTGATAACCTCCGTTTTGATGACTTCATGGATTTTTGGATTCACCCTTCGTTGGCTTTGAATTGTGGGCTTAAAGTCGTCCTCCATAAGAATTTTGTGTGTTCAGAAGTGAGGATCAATTCCGCGAATGTCGGAGATTTTCCAAGCGATTGCCTTCTTATGATCTTTAAGCACGGCGATGAGGCGAGTTTTCTCTTCATCTTTCAAGTCCTTAGCAATGATGACTGGTGACTTCTTCTCTTCTTCAAGGAACACATATTCGAGATGGGGCGGCAACTCCTTAAGTTCTAAATCGGGAGGATTTTTGATGGGATGCGTTGTCAAAGTCAGAGTATCGATAGCAATAACCGTGGGAGATGGAGGAGAAGGATTGTCTTCGTTGAGAAGGTTTTCAAAGAAATGCATGTCTTCATCCCCATCGGTGGGAGAATCATCATTAGCTAAGTTCACATCTCCCATGGTGGCTTCAAGATTGTTCCAAAACAAATCACTTTCTCCAAAGAGAGACAGTGATGAATCAATAGAGGAAACGGTCTCAACATTGGGAAGAGAGGTAGGAATACTTTTACAAGCATCTTTGAAGTGTTCTTCACAAGCCTCATCAAGAACGTCAATATAATTAACACTCTCGTATGAATAAGGTTGTTTGGACAACTTTCCCATGTTGAAGACGATTTTATCGTCACCCACTCTCATGATAAGCTCACCGGCTTCAACATCGATGAGAGTGCGACCGGTCCTCAGGAATGGACGACCCACGATCAAGGGAACACGAGGGTCCATCTCGTAGTCGACGACGACGAAATCGGTAGGAAAAGTGAATTTGTCGACTCCTACAAAGACGTCTTCGGCTATCCCCACTGGATAAGCAACCGTACGGTTAGCTAATTCCAAAGTCATTTTGGTGGGGACTAGCTCAGGGAGAGATAATTTCTTCCAAACGCTTAGAGGCATTAGATTAATACTGGCACCTAGATCGGCTAGGGCCATGCAATTCTCTACTCCCAGGAAATTGCAAGGGATTAAGAAACGACCTGGATCACCAAGCTTGGTTGGAAATTTCCTTAAGAGCACTGCAGAGCAATTCTCATTAAGTTGGGTGTTGGCAATATCAAGAAGCTTTTCCTTGTCACTCAGAAGATCTTTAAACATTTTCGCGTACTTAGGCATGTGAGCGAGAGCCTCAGCGAAGGAGATGTTGAAATTCAATTGTTTGAACATTTTAAGAAAGTTCGAAACCTGAATATCATCCTTGCTTTTGAGCTTCTCTTTCCTCAACCTAGATGGATAAGGTATATTGGGAGAAGAGGAAGGCTTTGGGATCGAAGGATCACTCACATCCTGGGGTGGAGGAGGGGTAGAAGTAAGAGGTGGAGAAATTGGGGAAGGATAAGGATGAGGAATAGGAGCAGGTGACTCGTTTTCCTTAGTCACAATCACCGGTGGAGGTATAGGAAGCTCGGGTTCCTTGGTACCTTTGCCACTGCGAATGGTGATTGCTTTCATCTCCCCTCTTGGATTCGCAACGGTGTTACTCGGAAGAGTACCCGAAGAAGAGGGTTGATTACCTTGGAAAAAACTAGCCATCATGTTCTTCAAGTCATTCGTTTGACTATCCAACGTGTTTCGCATATCAGCTCTCAGATCGTTCCCTTGTTTGACCAAGTCTGCTTTCAAGTTGAGCACTTCCCGCTGAAGGTTTCCCACGATCACATCGTTAGTCCTCGTGTATGTTTCCACTTCTTGGTGTAAAGCGGTGGGTTGGTTGGGAGGAGCATTGTATGCGGGTGGTTGATAAGCAGGTTGCTGGTAAACTTGGTTGTTTCGTTGAGGTGGTTGTTGCTGTTTGTGAGGTGGTATGTATGGTGTACGAGGTTGTTGTTGTTGTTGAGAAGGGCGATTGAGGTTTGGTTGTCGGTTTGGGTTGTTTGGAGGAAAACCGGGTGGTGAGAGATAGTTGTTAGAGCGGTAGCTAAGCAAATTACGGTCACCTTGAGGACGGGCTTGATAAGCAGGTTGAGGATAGGTGCCATAGGCTGCATTCACATTTTCAGAAGGGTAGTCTTGGGTGGCAGTACAAGTGGTGTAAGAGTGAGGACCCCCGCATATCTCGCATGGTTGGCTAACAGCATTGACTTGAGCGTCTTTAGCGTTTCTAGCGTTGATGCTGTTGGTGTTGCTGGCGGTTTGGGTAGCAAGCGATTCAAGAAGCGTAGTGATTTTGTCAAGTCGCTTGTCGCTGTCAGTAGTACTAGCACTAGCAACATTGGTCCGAACACTCTTGGTTTGCACACGAGACTTATTCTCAATGATATCCCAAGCAGCATTGGAAGTCTTAGCCAAAAGATTACCCCCCGAGGCACTGTTTAGTGAATCTTGGTCATTCATGCTTAAACCATTGTAAAAAGTGTTAATTTGATGCACTTTGGTAAAACCATGTTGTGGGCATTTTCTCAAAAGGTCTTTGAAACGGTCCCAAGATTCACTAAACGACTCATCGTACTTTTGTTCAAAATTTATGATTTCATTCCGCAAAGCGGTAGTACGAGAGGGTGGGAAAAAGTAATTGATAAACTTGGTCTCCAAATCCGTCCACGAGAGAATACTCTGTGGCGGTTCCTTAGCAAGCCAATGTCGGGCTTGTCCCTCTAAAGAAAAGGGAAAAAGTTGTAGACGGATTACCTCTTGTGGAACACCATTGAACTTGACCGTATTAGTGAGTTGTAAGAATCTCTTGATGTGGTCATGTGGATCATCAATGGTACGCCCCAAGAATGGTTGAGCAGAGACCATCTGGATAAAGCCTGATTTGAGCTCAAAGTTGTTGGCTGCAATCGTTGGTATAACAATTGGATCAGTGTTGCCATCTACATGAGCTTGCAGCAGTTCAATCATCGGGCGATTATCCGGTAGAGGCTCATTGTTGTTGTTATTATTCATGTTGTTGAAAGGTGGGTTGTTATTGTTATTATTGTTGTTTTGAGGTGGTATGTTGTTGTTGTTTTGTACACCGGCCATGTCTAAGTTATCGAGAGGCTCGGGCTCTTGATAAGACGTTGATCGAGTGCGCATACACCTAGAAAAGAACTAACAAGGCAAAAACAAAGCAAAAATATTTTTGGTTTTTTATGTTTTTTTTTAATTTTTAGGATTTTTGAAAATTATATATATATATATATATATATATATATATATATATATATATTTTTAGGATTTTTTTGAAATTTTTTATGAAAAAGTAACGTTCACCGTGAACGGATCCCAAAATCCAAGTTCTCACAAAAAACTGTTGATCTTAACGAGAAGAGCCGGCAGTGGCGCCATTTGATACATGGTTTATGTATGGGTTCAGATTAAGTTCTCGGTATCTCCTCGAATTGATCACAGCCTAAAGTGGAATGATTTGTTCTTGGTAACAAAAAGTGGATTTGGTTTTCTATTCTATTGAAAAGATAAATAAATGAAGTAATGAAATTAAACTTGCAGTAAATATAAAAGATTAAATGATAAAACAGAAAAATAATCTTACTGAAGAAAAGAGCTATTCGGAATATCAGACCATTCGGAACAATTGTCTATGCGGAATAATAAAGTCTACTCGGAATAATGAGACTGTGCGGAATAAAAACCTTATGCGGAATAAATAGACTATACGGAATAAAAACTCTATTCGGAAAAAAATGCTCTTATGCGGAATGTAAGCCTATTCGGAATTTATAAAATATTCCGAATAAAGAATGTTAAACAGTGCTATTCGGAATAATTGAAATATTCCGAATAAGGGAAAAGATTAATGGCTATTCGGAATAACTGGATATTCCGAATAAGGGACACAACCAATAGACTATTCGGAATGTTTGAACATTCCGAGTAAGGAACAAACAGATGGACTATTCGGAATATAGCTGGAAATCAAGAACAGAAACAGGAACTTAAAACAGTAGAAACGAATTTAAACCAAATCAAGCTAAATAATCGAAACGGTTTAACCAAATTAACCACAAATAATCTACTAACTACAAGGATCAAATCCCAATCATAAAAACACAAATTCAACAACTTTTTAAGATCAAACTTGAACTTAATAAAAACTTAAGAACTTGCAATAAAAAGATGATGAAGAACAAGATGGATGAAAAGATGAAATGAACACTTGTATTGATGATTAAGATTCAGTAAACAAAAGGAAAGGATCAAACTTACAAGATTAAAAGAAGAAATCAAAGAGATGAAAACCACTCCTTAAGGGAGATGGTTTCCAACGAACTAGGAGAAATGAAACTGAAAACTAAAAACTAGATTCTAAATTTTGTGAGGGTGATCCCTTTATATAGGCTGAGTGGTTGGTTGGTGAGTGGGCTTTCTCCCTTTCTTCTTGTCTTCTCGTCTTTTCAGAAAAGTTGACGTTTTCGATTCTGGTTCGGGATTTGTCGTCGATTAAATTCAACTCGTCTTTTAATTTCTTCGTTTAATAGACTTGAGTTTCTTCGACATATGCAAAATCTTCCATCTTTGGTCCTTTTCTTCGATAAATCTTCAAATAGGCCCATTGACTTCAAATCTTTTGCATCTCTTGGACAATGGACTTTGTCTTTAGTCTTTTTCCTTGATAAAACCCGTGCAATCCCATGTTTTCTTCAGTAATCATCCGGTTGACTCTGAAAACACAATAAACACAAAAACCACGCATAATTCCAAACAAATGATATTAAACACGCTTTTTGGTCTTGTTTTAGTAAGAAATAAGTGGTAAAAGGAAGGGTGTTTTCACACCTATCAATATTCCACATCATCTAAGTCTTCATCATCCACAAGATCACGAGGCAAAGTGCCAAGAGCACCATCACCACCATCTGAGTCATCATCTGAAGAAGATAGTGATGAAGACCAAGCTCAAAAGAATCGTGAGATGAAACAACAAATTGCTTTCATAATGAAGACTTACAAGAAAATCTACAAACCCACCAACAACAATCTTCGAACATCATCTAACACAAAGAATCAATATGTTGAGAGTCCTCCAAGGTATGACACACGTCGACGTGGTGAAGTTCCTTCTAGGTATGATCGACATAATCCAACACATGTTGAGGGTTCTGCAAGGTATGATCGACAAACTGCAAAGTATGATACTCAGAGGATTGCTGCTGTTACTGGGAATAGGGAAACTGTTGGAAGTCAAGTGGTTCAGCAGAGTAGGATTCAATGTTTTAATTGCCAAGGTTATGGGCATATGGCAAAGGAATGTAGGAAGCCGAAAAGGGTTAGAGACTCCAGCTATCACAAGAAGATGGAAGCAGGGGTTATATTGTTAGTTGAGGAAGGAGCAATGCTTGATGACACTGATGATGAAGATTCTGATCAAGAACTTGATGCACACTACTCGTACATGGCAAAGGTTGAAGAAGTTCTCAAAGTCACTGAAGATGACAACGGTCTTATCTTTGACACTGAGCCAATCGATAAGGTACACACTACTGATGAATATAATGTGTTTGGAGATATTAATGAGCATAGTGATCTACCCAATGCCATTAATGACACGTGTATGATGGAAACGGTTGATAGCAATACCACACCCGATTCATCAGACATGTGCAATAATGAGTTTGAGGATGATCAACATGAAAATGAGTATGATGAAGAGGAACGTATTGCGCTTGCTAATTTAATTGCCACTTTACAAAAAGATGTCACTGAAAATAAAAAGAGTCAAAAGCAATTAAAGAAGGCAACGCTACGCTCACTCAAAATTTTGAAGAATGCAAAGCTGCTCTTATCAAATCTACTAAGATGACTGAAAGCTATAGAGATGAGCTCCTTCAGAAAACCAAAGAGCTTGAGGGGTACAAGGGTAGTGCGTTAAAAAGTCAAAAGGACAATTTTGAAAACAAATATAATACAAATCTTGAGTTATTTGCCAAAGAGAAGCGTCAATATAATGTTTTCTTAATGGATGAACGTCAAAAAACGTACCTTTCCAATACCAAAGTAAATGAACATGAACAAAAGCTCTCAATGACCACTACCGATTCTGCTAAAATTCTCGAGGATAAGAAACAATAGGTAGATGCGTTAAAACAAGACTTCAAAAGTAGATATGATAAAGAAACCGAAAAAGTAACGAAACTAGAAGAACAAGTCGAATATTTGAAGAAAGTTGTTTATAAAACGCATGATTCTATTCAATCCGTAAGAATGCTAGCACCTTCGTCGATGTTTAAGGGTCAAGCTAGCTTTGCAAGTCATGAGTACCTTGCCAAAGCTCAAGCTGCGAACCCGTGTCTTTATTTTGATGAGACTGAAAGGACTGATCTTGATTGCATGCCTGTTAGTGCCGATAGTGAAGAGACTGCCCTTTGGGATGATGATAGTCGGCCTCTTGTCAATAAGGAGTTTGTGAAACCATATAATTATGCTAACATGAATAGTCTTTATGGTCTTTTCAACAAACAAACTCAGAAAAACCGTGAGGAAGTGTTCTTAGAATGCAAACAAAAGAGAATTCAATGGAAGAAAGCTTTTGCCACTAAGAAATCTAATGTTTACAAATATATAAACTACCTTCCTCTAGATGAATCCAAAAGCAAGAGTAGGAAAACTTTAGGTATTCTTAAACACCACATAGATAATGTTAAATCTATTGTTGAAAGAGATTGGGCAAAAAGTGAAAATGCTGAGTGGCAACGCCCGATTCCTGAAGATATTACCTTGCTTGTGAAAGAACTCTTAATTCCTAACACGGCGTTGATTAAAGAAACTGTTCTTCAACTTGAGGAGTTCATTCGGACTGAAATGTATGATGATTTAAAATACGTTGAATCTCTTGAGAAACACATTGATGATCTTCAAATGGAGAAGTCTGATTTTTCAGATGAATATGATTTACTCTTTTAAGAATACGTTTCTAAAGATGTTATGTGTGCTTATTTTACATCTTGTGCTGATATTGATGAATATTCTGATGTTGCATGTAAATATCTTGATAAGATCAAAGAATGTGAACGTCTTGAAACTGAGCTTTAGAAACGTAAAGAAAATGTTGATAAAAAGGCTTTTGAGTTACTTCAACACAAAACTGATTTCCTTCAAAAACATTGTCATTCTCTTGAACTTGCTTTGCAAAAAGACGTTGGTAGTTTTCCACATGATAATAAATTGCAAGAAAAACTTTCCCAAACGTTTCGAGAAATGAATGAACAGAATTTGGAAATTAAAGGGTTGAAAGCTCAGTTACAAGACAGGGACAGAGCGATAGCAGAGTTGCAAAAACTCATTGCAAAAATGGGTGGGAAATTCGTGGAACCTAGCATTAAGTAACCTGTTGTTAGAGAATCCAATGCCTCTAAAGTGAATAGATCCTCTATTTTGGGAAAACCATCTACTTTATCAAATTCCTCCTTTGCAAAACCTGTGTTTGCCCCCAAGATGGATGGAAAGGAAAGGTTACCACAGAATCAACCCATAAGGAATACTATAGCACCAAGCGTTAAGCACAATAATGTGATTAAACCAGGGATGTATAGAATGCCCACTAAGCCCACAAACAAAGTTACTCAATCGCCTCAGACTTCTAGAAACACTAATATTCGTGTGTCTTCTACTACAGGAATAGTTTCCACTACTAGTGTTAGCCGGCCTCAGCTTAAGCGCATTCAAGTGAATGATAAGGTCTGGAAACACAAGAATCGAGGGAAGCTGAAGGAAGTAGAAGAACACCCTAGGAATTTAAATGTTTTTAAGAATAAAGTATGTAATCGCATGTAATGATGATTTGAATGCTATGAACGATTTGAATGATTTGAATGCTATGAATGTGAAATTTGTTTGTGTCAAATGTGGAAAGTGTGCTAATGCTAATCATTCTATGTGTGCTATGATTAAAGTCAAAGGCGTAGATACTAGAACTAAGAAGCAAGTTGCAATGCCTATTAGAGCTAGTAAACCCAAACGCAAAGTGAATCATTCTGGTGCAACCCCTACTAAGAAAAGTAATGCATCAGACTCCACCACTAAGAACCCTAGAACCAAAATTAAGGAATTATATGAGTCTGCTAGCAAGTCTTGGAAATGGTGGTTTGCTAATCAATGTCCTCCAGGATATAAATGGATGCCAAAAGCTAGGACATAAAATGTGAAAACGAGTGTTAGTTTGTCTTTAAATGTTGATAAGGACACTAATGATTCTACTATCACAACTACTGTGGTATCCAATTTAGAAAATGCTCCATCGTGTTCTAACTCTTCTGCAGGTGATACAAATAATTCTCTTCATACTGGACTCCAGATGCACGAAGCACATGACGGAGAATCTCAAGCTTCTAATTAACTTCGTGGAGAAGTTCATGGGTACGGTCTGATTCGGAAATGATCAATTTGCACCGATCCTAGGATACGGAGATTTGGTTCACGGGAATATTACAATCAAAAGGGTATACTACGTAGAAGGGATCAATCACAATCTTTTCTCGGTTGGTCAATTCTGTGATGTGGATTTGGAAGTTGCTTTCAGAAAGAAGATATGTTTTGTTCGTGATTATGATGGGAATGACTTACTTACCGGTACACGAGGTACTGATCTTTACAGAATTTCACTTCAAGACACAACTTCATCAAATCCAATTTTCTTCATGGCTAAAGCTTCAACGACTCAGGCATGGTTATGGCATCAACGTTTATCTCATCTTAATTTTGATACCATCAACTTGCTTTCCAAGAAAGATATTGTGAGAGGCCTTCCAAGTTTGAAATTCATCAAAGATCATCTTTGTTCTTCTTGTGAACTTTGTAAAGCTAAACGAAGTAGCTTCAAAACAAAGACCACACCAAGCTCTAAAGGACGGTTAGATATTCTTCACATGGATCTGTGTGGTCCCATGCGTGTTCATAGTATCAATGGAAAGAAATATATTCTGGTAATTGTCGATGATTACTCAAGGTACACATGGACTCACTTCTTGAGGTCCAAGGATGAAACACTCGAAGTTCTCGTCAGCTTTCTTAAACTGATACAACGTGGTCTTCAAGCTCAAGTCAAAGTGGTTCGTACTGACAGAGGTACATAATTTTTGAATTCAAAACTAAGAAACTATTTTGAAGCCGAAGGAATTGAACATGAAACATCTATTGCTCGAACACCCGAACAAAACGTCGTTGTTGAAGGACGAAACCGTACTTTAGTTGAGGCTGCTCGAACATTATTATCCGCTTCAAAACTTCCACTATACTTTTGGGCCGAAGCCATGTCAACCGCATGCTACACACAAAACCGTTCCTTAATTATCCCAAGACACGAAAAGACACCATATCACATAATTCATGCTCGAAAACCCTCACTAAAACACCTTCATGTTTTTGGATGTACTTGTTACATAATTCGAGATGGTGAAAATTTAGATAAGATGAAAGAGAAAGGTGATGCATGTATTCTTGTGGGATATGCAACTCAGTCTAAGGGATACAGAGTGTACAACAAGAGAACACAACTGATAGTCGAGACTATTCATATCAGATTTGATGAATTACAAGAAATGGCACTTGAACAAAACAGTTTAAGTCCCAATCCACAAAGACAAACGACTTTCGTTCACAACCGCACGGAACTCGGAACTCAAGATCACAGCAATGAACCGTCAAGTTCAACGCTGGTTCCATAACATGTTCCTAGAGCTGATATGACAGTCGACACGACAATTGAAGAGTTTGAAATGTTATATGGACCAATGTATGATGAATATTTCACGGGGGAGAAACAAGTTGTATCAAAGTCTTCCGCTGTCACTCATGATAAGAATGATGATACCGATCATCGTCAACAACCAGATACAACTTCATCTACTTCAACACGGGTTGCTGCAGATTTACCTCCTCAGAATATCACTTCAACAATCGATCCTACAACATCCACAACTATTGTCATTGCTCTAGAGAACACAAATCAAGCAGACGATGCATTATCTAACGAAGACGAATTTATCAACCCATTCGGTACACCGGTACACGAAACTGGAGAGTCTTCTACTCGCCATGTTGATCCGTTAAATATGCATACGTTCTACCAACGACATCCTTCAAGACATAATTGGACCCGAGATCATCCTTTGGTTCACGTAATTGGAAACCCTTCACAGCCTGTTCGTACAAGACGACAACTCGCAACCGATGGTGATGTTTGTATGTTCGCACTCGCAGTGAGTACAGCTGAACTGAAAAACATCAAATAAGCCATAGCTGATCATGCTTGGATCGAATCGATGATGGATGAACTTCAACGATATGAAAGACTTAAAGTCTGGGAACTTGTTGACATACCATACGATGTGACTCCATTAAATCTTCGTTGGATCTGGAAAAACAAGATGGATGAAGAGAATACGATCATCAAGAACAAAGCTAGGCTAGTGGCTAAGGGGTATGGCCAGAAAGAGGGAATTGATTTTGAAGAATCATTTGCACCAGTTGCTCGTATGGAAGCGGTCAGGATTTTCCTTGCTTATGATACACATAAGGGATTCACTGTCTATCAAATGGACGTAAAGACAACATTTCTTAACGGTCCTTTGAAGGAAGAAGTCTATGTCACGCAGTCGGAAGGATTCGTCAATCCTCATTATCCTGACAAGGTGTATCGTCTCCACAAGCACTATATGGACTAAAGCAAGCTCCAAGGGCGTGGTACGACGAGCTCTCGAAATTTCTGGTATCAAAAGGTTTCTCAAACGGTTCCATTGATCTAACTCTGTTCACTTATAAATATGGGGATGACATTTTGCTTGTGCAAATTTATGTTGGCGAACTAAAATTCTTTCTAGGAATTCAAGTTCACCAATCTCGAAGTGGTATCTTTATAAACCAAGCTAAGTATTGTCAGGAGATAATCAAAAAGCATGGTATGACTTCATGTGACCCCGTTGGGACACCATTATCAACCACATCGCTAGATGCTGACTTGGAGGGAAATGTCATTGATCAAACGAGATATTGTTCCATGATCGGTTCCCTCATGTACTTGACAGCAAGCAGACCTGATATATCACATGCTACGTGTTATTGTGCACGATATCAAGCACGACCCACTGAAAAGCACCTCAAGGAGGTTAAACAGATCTTTCGGTACCTAAAGAATACCATTCATTTGGGACTCTGGTATCCGAGGGAAACCGGTTTCTTTCTAACGGCCTATTCAGATTCTGATCATGCAGGGTGTCTTGATACATGAAAAAGTACTTCTGGTGGTGCACAATTTCTACGTCAAGATAAGCTTGTGGGATGGTCTTCCAAGAAGCAGGATTGTACGTCACTTTCATCAGCCGAAGTGGAGTATGTGTCTCTATATGCGTGTTGTGCTCAGGTTCTTTGGATGAGAACACAACTCACGGATTATGGCTTCCACTTTGATAAAGTACCTATGTACTGTGACTCAAAGTCAGCCATAGCCATCTCCTGCAACCCGGTACAGCATTCCCGCACGAAGCACATCGATGTCAGATACCACTTCATAAAGGAACAAGTTGAAAGAGGTATCGTTGAACTACTTTGTTGGAACGGATTACCAATTAGCCGACTTGTTTACGAAAGCTTTGTCGAAAGATAGGTTTGAGTACCTCGTTAGGCAAATTGGTATGAGATGTTTGACTCCAGCAGACCTGGAGATTCTGGAAAAGGTGCCTGCTTGATTTATCTATCAAACATCAACCTGTAAATATCTATGAAAAAGCAAAATACAAAAATATAAAACATATAAAAACAAACACAAAATTAAAAAATATTTCAAAATCCAAAAATATTCTTCTCGACATGTCTTTCAGTATCGATAATATGGACGTACCTAGAAATGTCGCTAAATAACGACACGGGTGTGTACATAAAGCTCGAATGAAAGTTGTAAATATTTTTCCAAACATGTCATTTCTTTTAATAAAGGAAATTGTCTATTTTGGACATTATTTCCAAACAACGGGTAGAGCAATCTATCACGGGTTGAGCTTGTCACAAAACATTCCACGTTTTGAGCTCAACACAATGGCTTGTAATCACTTTCAGATTGCAACCCGGATCTAAATTCACGGGGGAGTGTACGCTTTAGTGCCCTTACCCTCAGCAAAAGAAGAGAAATCTTCTTACACTTGAGTGGATTCGTTAAGACATTCAAAGTCTATGAACTCAAGTTTATGCTTTAGAAGAACCTCTTCGCCAAAAAGAAAGAGGATTTTTCACAAAAGTGTTGAACACAATTTTTTCAAGAATTTCTCAATGATTATTCAAAATCTTTCAAAAATTGTGTGTTTAACAACTCCCATCCTCAAAAAGAGAAATGTGGATCACATCCTCACAATGACAATTCAATTGGATCAATTTTTGAGTGGGAGCATTTTAATTTCATGCAAAAGATTAACACATCTTTCTCCCGGAGATTTTCAAGACTATCTTTCAAAATATATTTTAATCAAATTTGGTATCTCTAATATCAAAAGATTTTATATATTAGAGATAGGGGAGAAAATGTGATTAAAATGTGATCTAATATAAGACTCAAGCACTTTAACTCTTACCTACATGTGCGAAACACTTTCGATTATCAATGCACATGTGAAGGGGGAGCATTTCTGAAACGACAAAACTAGCAAGGTGTTAAATGTTTTTCAAACACTTTGTTAGAATTTAAAGTGGTTTTCATGGTTACGATCAAATATCCATAACATCTTTAATTCACGACGTTATTGGTGTCAAAAGGGTGGTAAGGTTTAAGTCCTATGATCCACCCAGAACCGGAGGGATCTTCCCAGGGACAATCCAATAGATTATTAGAAGTCCTTAGGAAAGATGGAGTAGAATATGAACGTAGCTGAATGCCGACTAAGTATTGATGCTAGCACTGGAACAATCACAACAAGGTGCTAGTAATGATGTCTTGGTAAGCATTGAAGGGGTTGAAGAATGAAAAAGAAATGTAAGGATAAAGGGTGTAAAGAAAGAAGCCCTCCATACAACTTAGGCAGAAACCGGGTCAACACATCATGAAGACAACTCATCATGGACCCAGTGATGTGAAGCACAACCCTTTCCTAGCTACTCAGGTTTCTCTCAAAAGAAGTTTGTTTTATTGTCACGGAGAACAACATGACTTCTATTAACTTTCTCACTTCGAGATAGCTGATATTGAATAGGTGGCATCTGCTCCAGCCTCCGACCACTAAAAGTGCACAAATCGAGTCTAGAGCCAAGAGATCAATCAAATCTCGTTAGGACACATGGATGAAGATCAAGAGAGTCCTACGCTATATCCTTGTGATATTGCTAGAACACTCAGAGTGATACTACTTAGTATTCACAATGATGAGTGGAAATCCTTCCAGTGTTAACATCAAACAGCACTGCGGTAGGTCATATGCAAGATTCTTTATGAATTGAACATGTGTAAAACTGAAAAGCACCAGTGGTTTGATTCTAAATTGATTCAAACTCGTTTCAGGTTTCTACGAAATATCTTTATGGTCTTGCCAGAACATTCAGAGTGATATTCATTAATATTCACAGTGACGAATGGAAATCCTTCTAGCGTCAACATCAAACAGCGATACGGTAGGTGACTTGTGAGATTCTTATGAATCAAGCTTGTGTCAACTGGAAAGCAACAATGGTAAGATTCTTTACGAATCACACTTGTTCCAGGAATTTGAATTGACGACTTTAATCAAGCGGATATCTATCCAGTTGATTCACTCTTTATGTTCCCAGTCTTGCTTTGAGACGATCGAGTAAAGAGAACGGCTAGTACAGCCGCGAAACCCTGTCAAGGAGATTCTTAACTGAATCTACCTATCACAGGTACGGTATTTAATATCGTATAATGGTCTTCACCGACCAGAGGTAAAACGCTACCGATTTAGGACGAATGTCAAAGCCATTCAGTCCGTGTCTATGTTTTGTCTCAAGAAGGTGGTGTTACGGTGTACTCAGCAAAGTCAAAGATTCAAAACCACATTCTCATGCCTAAAGACATATTCGACAATTAATAGTGTGAGCATGTGGATGAAGACACAAGATCACAAGATAGCAAAGACAAGTCAAGGATGATTTGAAGATCTCAAACTTAAAGACAAAGTCGAAAGACAACGACTAAGGCTCAAAGATCACAGCATGAAGGAACAAGACTACGATTACACGTTCAAGGCTCATTTATGGCGAGATTAGTAATCTCTACAAATTTCCTAAATGACCAAGGTTTATGACGTCTCATTGGGGGAGATTGTTAGCCTCAAAATATTGAGTCAAACAAGAATGCTAGGTCATATGTTTATTATGTATCGTTAATTAGAACGTTGTAATAGGTAGTAGATTAGTCGTGTAAAACGGGCTTAACTTTAAGCTAAGGTTCATTCATAAGTAACCAAAGCCTAAAAGGAAATCCCGTCCCATGTAGTATAGTCCATACAAGCCCACATGTAGGGGGACTATAAATACCCTTCCTAGCATGTTAGGAAGGGTGTTGGTTATTCATTTTCTCTAATCTAATATCACCTAGTTCCAACCATTTCTCTCTACTTTCTCTCGCTACTTTCTCTCTCTAGAATTCATCTTCTTCATCTATTTTCTTTCTTAAATTCGTATTATATCATCTAAATATACGGGACAACACAAATATTCTCTTGGAACAGACAACGACGGTTCCTTATGTAGGGTCGCGGTTCGTTATCGCTAAAGAACCATGGGACAGATAAAGAACCGCCCTAGAGGGTTCCATAAAATGCACTTCCTGAAACTTTTGCTAGCCCAGATTTTACATAAAGGTTTATCAAGCCAAAGTGAACTGTTAATCAAAATCTAGGAAGCTAACTAACACATAAGATGCACAAAGCTATGCAAATAGAAAGATCGATCGCATAGACTATTAGGATTAAAATACTAAATAGTCCAAACACAAAGTATTAGTTAATAAACACATAACATCCTAAAAATAAAGATAAAGGTAATTGAGTTCAACAACCCAAACATGTTTACACACATGTTAACCATTAAAGAGTGGGATGTATCATTCATCCATGAGCATTTCCTCATTGCCTTGATTCACTTCTTATGCGTTCTTGAAGATGAAGATTGAGACAATATTGATCGTCGAAATCAATATCTAGAGAAGACAATTGAGAGATAGAGGATGACAAATCATAGCAAGGGTTGAGAGAGTCGTCTTGAGAGACATTTCCATCTTCATTTGAATCATGTGTGGTTTCAAAAGAGATGTTTCCTTCAATAGGAAGCATGACTCGATCCACAGAGTGAAATGATGAAGCATTTAAGGGTGGAAAGTCAAGAAGAAGTTTTATAAGAAGCCGTGAGAGAATCATGGCAAATGAAAGACCAGAGCGAGACCCGCTGAGAACAAATCTTATTCTTCTAGCTATGAAAATTGCAAGGTTGTATGGAGTGGAGGTAACAACACCATACAACATATGTGCAAGACAAGCGGGCACACGGTTGCGATTACCATCTAAACACACTGCATTTTCCCTAATGATTTTGGCCCAAGGGATCATAAAATCATCAAGATCGCTAGTTAGTAATTCCCAAGGAGTGAGAGTACGAACTTCTCCCTCAAAATTACCAAGAATAGGGTGTTCATGAGGTTTAGCAATAGAACAAGAGATGGTCGAAGCCAAGGGTATCTCAGTCACATAATTCACATCAATAGGGGTTGATTCTAATCAGTTTAAAATCAAAACATCGGTGAACCTACATTGACCTTCGTATGGAACTTTTATAATCTCACCAACTTCTTCAAGAGTATATACAAAGTTTTTCCCCTTGATGTAAAATCTTATAGATAAACCATTGTTGATGCAAATTAATGTGTATGAGCTAAAGAATTCCAAGAGGAAGGAAGGAAAGATTGGCTCATTAATATCAAACAAACAATCGAAGCCAATGGAATTGAACATGAATCAAATGAAGTCAAGTCCAAGAAAGTTAGAAGGAAAAGTGTGTCCTTCATGAAAACAACGAGATTCAAGACAACGAGAAGTGTTTTGAGTAGAACGAGTTCGACGTAAAGAAGAAAGATTAGGCATGTATTCTCTAGTACGTTGGTGGTCATTTTGATATCCCGAAGACATGATAGTACAGATAATTGATCTTGGATGAAGGATGAGTGAAACTCACAAATTGGAATCAAATTATCTTGGGTGATTGAAGGTTTTGAAAGATCAAAAATGGTGGAAAAATGGGGAAACTGTCGCCTCTATTGGAGAAGAGAGAAGGATTATTTGAAAAAATATTTTTATTAAAAACCTGGCGCTTTAGTCGAAATCTCTGACCGCGGTTCCTTATCGATATGGAACCGCGCATTTGAGCCGCGACAGATAAAGAACCGCCTACAGTGGCGAGTTTTTATCAAAGAAAATCAAAGAATTTTTCAAAACAAAATTTTTCTAAAATCCTTAAAATATGTCTTAAGCCTTTAGGAAATCATTGGACCACCACAACACTAGGTAATAATGCCTTAATGAAAGATTACGAGTTGAATCGAGATAGGAAAAGACCGAAACGGACACACGACTACTCGTAGCAAGGAAGAAAAAAGGAGAGAAGTCAAGAGGAGTGAATCAAGACCAAGAACAATGCTCAAGAGACAAATGAAAATCTTCTAATCGAGGAGACGAAGAGCTTGTGTCATATATAGTGGTTTAAGACATGCCTTTATGACGAAAGTCTAAACGGATTTGGTAATGAATTATACCAAGAAATTTTGATACATAGAATAAGATCATTTTCAAGAGTAGTCTTACTCTACTTTAAAATGTGAGCAAAGTATAGATTCGCTTTCTCTCCCACATGATCGGACAATTATTATTGCTAGGATTTACAATAACAATATCCTTGGAATATTTCAATTCCAAATGTGTAAAATCCAACTACAACTTGTGAAGTAGTTTGGTATCTCAAGGGATTCATCAATCATCCTAGAGATGAGCTCAATTGCACAAGTTACACATGATATAGGGCCTACTAACCGTGAGGGTGCAAAACATGGAAATCATGCTTGATACTTTAAGCTTCTACTAACTCACTCTACATCACCATAGTGAGTCAAGTATCCAAGCAATGAAGGTTTGAGAGGGAAAAGAGAAAGAATCACAAACTACAAACAAATGTCAAGGAAAGGATTCCAAGAACGAGCACATAGTCAAGTAATGATCAAAATAATGATCAAAAGGGCGTGTGGAAGAACGAAAACGTACCTTGGCCACATAGTGCATTCCAAGCTAACAAGGAATCAATGCAAAGTCCAACCATGACTAAAGTGACTACTAAGTCTTCAAGGACTAGTATCACTCCCGTCCATCTTGATATCATCATTCAATGATGTTGGAAATCAAACACGATGAGTCTTCTACAAGTGTAAGTGACTCAATCCACAATTAATAGAGTGATTGATCTTCATGAGTACCTACACATAACAAGATGCAAACTAGTAGATACATTTCAAGAGTAAATCTAAAATGCATAAATACTACTAATCTAAATGAGATGCTATATTACCAATTAAAAGGCCTATTTTCATTAAAAAATAGTTTTGACCAAAGAAAACTTTAGTACAACTTATCCTTCTAATTTGAGGAGACAATGGATCGATCCAAGTTTTAAAGTACAATATGCTTCAAAGATCTTGTGTCACCATCGCTCTGATACCAATTGTAGAAACTAGAAGGGGGGTGAATAGTTTCTCTTCGGTTTATCTCCTAATTAAAATTCCTTTCAATTAGGTGAGTGTCAAAACCATCTTTTACTTGAAAGTTAGTTGCATAAAGATTAGGTTCAATTCTAATGCATTAACAATGGCAAGAAGTAAGTGTGATGATAATGAATGTAAGTAAGGAGTAAGGAAAGAAACAACCTAGTAGGAAGACACCAAGATTTATAGTGGTTTGGCAACGAAGCTCTATCCTTGTTCCTACTCCACTCCTCCCGTACACCTACTCGAGATCTCCACTATATCCACAAGCTCCCTTCTTGGCGGAAAAAACCTTACAACGTCACTTACATTATTTTCTGACACTAAGCTAAATGTCGAGACCTAATCTTAGCTAGGACCAATGTAAAACCCGCATGCTTTTACCATGAATAGTACCCTTATGATCGTATGTACATGATTAGAACTTTCCTTTTATAGCACGTTTACGTTTCACGATCAAGAATTACAAGTATTACGTACGTGTTATAATACGATAAGTATTTAATACGTATTAAGACACGATAATTATTTCAATAATAATTATAATCACGAACATACGAACATGAAATCATGAACGTAAATAATCACAAACTTAATATTATGTATTTACGTATAGTTATTACGATTACGAATAAATATATTACGACACGAACGATAACTATATAAATCACGTAAAATACGAACACGAGAACATGAATAATATTAGACACGGAAAAACATATGGGTTACCCCATATGGGCCCTCTTACCCGTGGCTAGAAACAAGACAAGGGCCAAGCCCATTTTAATTTTTACTAAAACAAGAAAAGGGGAAGAGATATTTTCATAATTTCAGGAAATTAGAAAATAAACAAAACCCTAATCTTTTCTTCTTGTCTCCTTTGGCCACCGGGTAAACCACCACCAAGGGGGTGTGTTTGTGATTTTTGGTGATTGATTTCTTGCAAGATTGCTAGTGTTTTCATTCTCCGTTGTCTCACGTAATCGGTAAATCCTTAAACCCGTTTTTCTTTATGTTTTTATTTAATCAAGAACACATGAAATCATAAGTGATATATAAAAACAAGGAATCATCATGTAATTAAATCATGAGGGTAAATTAATTATGGTTTAAGGGGTGTTTGTTTCGGCTGGTACATACAAACCGAGAGCCCAAGGCTCTCGGTGTGCCTCGTGTGAACACAGCCGAGATCTACGGGTCTCGGTGTGGTGTTGTTGATCTCGGCCGCAAGAGCAAGAGAACCCCCGACCTTGTCGGGGGGTGTGTTTGGTTTCGGTTGGGTCTCGGCAGAAACAAGGACCACCTCCGGCATAAGCCGGTGGCTATTTTTGGTAAGCATGGGGAACCACAGTCGCGGCAGCAGGGGGAACCTTGCCCAACCGGCGGCTGCAGCCGAGAAAACAGGGGGAACCACCGGCGTGAGCCGGTGGCTGTTTTACACAAACAGTGGCAACCGGCTATGCCGGTTAGCCACTGTTAAGGGTGCGTTTGACCGGTTCACGGGTCCGGTTCACGAATACGGTTCACGACACGTTTAATAAATAAGACACGGGTTTTGGTCACGACATTATTTTACAAGGTTAATTATTTTTGTGACAATCGTCAATTTTTCTTCTTTATTTTCTCTCGTTATTATTAAATTTAAGTTGTGAACCTATCGATTTAGCAATTGAGAAGTCGTCTCATCCTTATGATATATATACTATATGACTTATTTTTTTTCACGTTTATTAAATTTTACTTAGCATTATATCGAGTCAGTAGGGGATTCGTGTCATTCATCACTTGAACAAGTAAACATTATTGCTTCACGTTAACAAGTTAAACAAAAAAAAGCCATTCAAAATTTCACCTTAAACTTTTTACCTCCACAATAATATTTACTCTTTTACCTTCATCCTATAATCTCAAATCATACATTCCTAAATAATCCATACTCTCTCCACTAACTCTTCCACTTAAACAATGATAATCTATTTATGTCAAGTAGAAAACACTCTTTTATCTCCACAATTCAAACTTTCCCTTTTTGTCTCTTAAACACACACACACTTCTATTATTAAAGCTACACATCCCTCCTCTCTTTCCATCAATCGAATCATTTTCACATCTTTCTTCTTCTCTCTGCCGAAACATTTACCACATACAAAACCCATATCATTTTCATACAAAGCTTACAAAAAAAATTGCTAACACCTTACTCATCTGCCCAAATAAATCACATACACATAACCTTGCATCCATACATCTCAAATCCCGTTTACCATACCAAAACCTACGTAGGAAAACTTGCAAGTGATGGGTAATTCGAGCTAGATTGAGCTAGGGTTTGGTTTGATCTTAGATTTGAGCTAGGGTTTCTATTTTGGTTAACAGTTGCTTCGTGGGCACTTTGTTACTACCGCTTCTCTCGCATAAGCTTTGTAAGCTACACCACTGCCTTCTCATTTCTTTTCTTCCATTTTATTCTCGTCGTTACATATGCTTACTAAATGCTAACAAATCTTTGTTGCTTAAAACATACGATAAAAATTGAACCATTGTAAATCATAAAGACTACTACATGTAAATATGAGACATATTACCAAAGTTTTAGATCTATGGAGTACTAACCAACGTGAGTCTTTAAATTGCCTTCACACACTTCGATTTTCTACTAACGCACCATTTAAACGGGATAATACGTTAGTCGCGTGTCACCAAAATTAAGAGTTTTTAAGTTTTAGCAAATCGCATGGCATTCTTTCGTAAAATAACGACCCAAACTACGTAAAAATGTGGCATTTTCGTTCTGGGATTTGTTGTCTAGGTCGTAAGGTTTATTTTGCAACTCGAACTTTCGAAAACCGTCGAGTAACGAACTCGTAAACTAGGATATAGGTCGCGAGTTATCAAAATGGTGTTGGGTGTTCGCTTCTGTTGCTCGACGAGTGAGAGGGAAGGAAGAAAGTAGGGAGAGTATACTTTTTTTGTACTATGTATTTTGTTCTTTCCTGTATTGCGTTAGTCGGGAATTGGGAGGGGGACCCAATTGCTTTTGTGCTTTGTACCATTTTATGAGACAAACATTAGTAAACTATGCTATAAAGAAACAATAAAACCTAGGTTAATTAATAGATTTATTAAAATTAGACCCATTAATTAATTTAAGCTTTATACTTAGAATGTAATAAATAAAAGTAACTAGTATAATTTAACTCGGATTAACTTGGTATCACAGTTCGTCCGTGGAGCGTGGGATTAAGCATTCTTCGATTTATTCGTATATGCCGAGTCCCATTGACTCTATTTATATAACCCAGACTAAATTGGTGTCACAGTTAGCGCGTGGAGCGTGGGATTAAGCATTCTTCGATTTATTCGTATATGCCGAGTCCCATTGGCTCTAACCAAACTAAAAGACCCAATTAAGCGGGTCCCCGACAAGGGCCTCACGATTTATTCGTAGACGACCCAAAAGGGATCTTTGCTATATTTTGACCTATAATTATATTAATAAATAAACACAGAAAATAAATAAAACCTAGAGGACTGATATCATTGTTAGACAAAAATTAGGATTAGGACCATATTATTTCTGGACTGTGATGGACTTGGACTTAGAAAATTAGTGGACTTATTTAGTGACCAACTGCCGTTTGACCGAATTAAGTTGTAATTATTTACTGTGTCTATTTTTCTAAAAGTCTGTCTTTAAGTCGTCTAAACTATTTTGTGTGCGTTAACCCATGAATTCGACCTTTTTAATAGACTTTGACTTTTTAATAAAGAGCAAATGTTTTACATAAATAATTTGTAAAGGCAAGTATAATGTAACGACGGAGTAATTATTTAGTTGCATTACTAATTTAGATAATTATTGCTTATGCTAGACTGCGGATAAAGTTGGAGTAATATGCGTGTATTTTATCTGTGCATCCTACTTGTTGAACTTACTTGCCTATCATTTGAGGTGAGTTTATAGCCCCACTTTAACTTATTTATACCGCTTTATGAAATCTTGGGGTGAGATACATTGCTTGTTTTAAACTGTCGGACATAAGCAGACACGAAACGAAAACTTAACTATTGATGTTGCCTAGGTAGCTGAATCTGAAACTGTAAACTGTGCCCATAATCATGAACCGTTAGTTACTGAGAGTAAGCGTGAATGAAGGTGGATAGATCTATTTTGGGGTGATGCCCACATCCGGGATTGGCAGGTCATATGGCCATCGGGTGCATTTGAAATTCTGGAAACTGTGCAACAATGAAACTAGGGCATACTAATGTTAAAGTCTCGGTGTCATGAGCTTAGGGCATCAATAGTGATTATTTTTACATGTGTCATTATATCATTTATAATGGAGCATATGTATAACTCAACTTCTTATGTTCCGACTTATCAATTTAAATAAACCTATGAACTCACCAGCCTTTGTGTTGACACTTTTAGCAATGTTTTATCTCAGGTGAATAAGCTGCTTGCTATATGAAGTAATCTGGAGTCTGCATGCATCATGATTTTATCTTCGGATACTTATGCCATTTAAAACTATTATCTCGTTGTTATTCTAAAACTTTATTTGCTTCTGTAATCTCTGATTTGAACTTATGAAATCTTGTAATCTTGTTAACGTTAATTAAATCAACGAGAAATTTTCCAAAACGACTCATGTAGAGGTCGTTCTTTATATTCTGAGTGTATGATGTTCATGAAGTCACATGGCCCCGACTATTACCAAACTCTGATTTTAGGGGTGTGACAGATTGGTATCAAAGCCTTAGTTATAGAGAACTAGGTTGCATTAGTAACTCTAGGCTATAACTGATTCTCATTCGCATGTATTCATTTCATCATACATATTTTATGCTAGTTTTAGTTTATTGCTTGATAGGTTTTCGTGATTATATGACTTACATGTTTATGAGTAGTCCCCGGCGTTGAGAAAATTCATCAAAAAGGTTGAGATGAGTAACAGAACTTAGTAAGACCTCAAGGCTGTTCTTGTTTGATTGGGTTGCGAGGTGGAGTTAAGTTCTAAATGTTACTCAGCTTAAGCTTTTTCATTAATTTCCTCAAAGGCGGGTAAGACTCATATGATTTGGGTAAGTTGCATATTAACTTTCTAAATGTAACAAATTGCTTATGTGTATGTAATTATTGTTACGTCTACGCCTTATAAGTATTTGCATACGTTACATCTATTATCTCACGAGTGTGTATATATAAATTCCTCCTCCTTAATCATGAAAATTCTCGCGCCTATAAGAAGACTAATCGTATGCTTTGCTTTTGAAGATCATGCCTCCCGCTACAAGAAGTGGAACAAACCTTCCCGAACTGGAGCAGCTGATTGCCGACCGAGTGGCTGTAGCCTTGATTGCTTATGAGGCTAACCGAGCCAGTGGCAGTAGAAATAGAACTCCACGTGAAACAAGCAACACCTCTGGAGGAGAAAATCCCCCAACCCGACAGTGCTCCTACAAAGATTTTCGGAACTGTAACCCACATGACTTCAAAGGAACTGAGGGTGCAATCGGACTAACTCGTTGGTTCGAGAAGATAGAGTCTGTCTTTAATATCAGTAACTGTGCTGAAGCCAGCCAAGTTAAGTATGCCACTTGTATCCTATAAGGTGAGGCATTGACTTGGTGGAACTCTTTGGTGAAGACCGAAGGTCTGGAGGCTGCTTATGCAATAGGATGGAAAGAACTGAAGGAAATGATGATCGAGGAGTACTGTCCGAGCCACGAGATCCAGAACATGGAGGTGGAACTTTGGAATTTGACAGTGCAGGGAGCAGATGTAGGGGGTTATACCCGAAGGTTTCAAGAGCTAGCATTGTTATGTCCTAGTGTGGTGCCTACGGAAAAGAAGAAAATTGAAAGGTACATATGGGGATTGACTGATGACATTCAAGGGAATGTCATTGCCTCAAAACCTGCTAAGATTGGAGAAGCCATCCGTATGGCTCAAGAGCTGAACAACAAAAAAGTGAGAGCACGAGCTACTAAGGCTGTTGAAAACAAAAGGAAGTGGGAAGGAACCAACAACCATCAACGCAACAACCATAACCAGTCTAACCAGCAGAACAAACGACAAGAAATTGTTAGGGCTTATACAGCAGGAGCTGAGAACAAGAGTGGGTACAATGGAAAGGCACCCTACTGTGCCAAATGCAGACTTCATCATTTTGGAGCATGTGGTTAGAAGTGTGGAAAGTATGGACGTGTTGGCCACAAAACTGAGGAGTGTCGCAAGACTGATAAGGCTAATTTCACTTGCTTTGGATGCGGGGAGAAGGGACACTACAAGAGTGAGTGCCCCAAGGGGAAGAATCTTAGTGCTATAATTCCTGTTGAAACGGAAGAAACCCGCCCGTGGGTATACCAGTTGAGTGGAAGGTCAGGAATCTCAGAGACTGAGCATAACTAAGGGTACGTCCCTATTAACGACCACTAAATATTTACGATATTTTTACTTGATATTATCCGTTACTATCTTTATTGCTAAGAACGCCATCGCGTGAATCACAAAGAAACGACTACAGACCAATAGGTTGTTATTTAATATGATACTATTATATCCGTTCTTAATACTTATTACGAATATCAACGAATTAATTTTGCGGACAAAATTCTCTAATCTTGGGAGACTGTGACAATCGTCAATTTTTCTTCTTTATTTTCTCTCGTTATTATTAAATTTAAGTTGTGAACCTATCGATTTATCAATTGAGAAGTCGTCTCATCCTTATGATATATATACTATATGACTTGTTTTTTTTCACGTTTATTAAATTTTACTTAGCATTATATCGAGTCAGTAGGGGATTCGTGTCATTCATCACTTGAACAAGTAAACATTATTGCTTCACGTTAACAAGTTAAACAAAAACAAAGCCATTTAAAATTTCACCTTAAACTTTTTACCTCCACAATAATATTTACTCTTTTACCTTCATCCTATAATCTCAAATCATACATTCCTAAATAATCCATACTCTCCACTAACTCTTCCACTTAAACAATGATAATCTATTTATGTCAAGTAGAAAACACCCTTTTATCTGCACAATTTAAACATTCCCTTTTTGTCTCTTAAACACACACACACTTCTATTATTAAAGCTACACATCCCTCCTCTCTTTCCATCAATCGAATCATTTTCACATCTTTCTTCTTCTCTCTGCCAAAACATTTACCACATACAAAACCCATATCATTTTCATACAAAGCTTACAAAAAAAAATTGCTAACACCTTACTCATCTGCCCAAATAAATCACATACACATAACCTTGCATCCATACATCTCAAATCCCATTTACCATACCAAAACCTACGTAGGAAAACTTGCAAGTGATGGGTAATTCGAGCTAGATTAAGCTAGGGTTTCTATTTTGGTTAATAGTTGCTTCGTGGGCACTTTGTTACTACCGCTTCTCTCGCATAAGCTTTGTAAGCTACACCACTGCCTTCTCATTTCTTTTCTTCCATTTTATTCTCGTCGTTACATATGCTTACTAAATGCTAACAAATCTTTGTTGCTTAAAACATACGATAAAAATTGAACCATTGTAAATCATAAAGACTACTACATGTAAATATGAGAGATATTACCAAAGTTTTAGATCTATGGAGTACTAACCAACGTGAGTCTTTAAATTGCCTTCACACACTTCGATTTTCTACTAACGCACCATTTAAACGGGATAATACGTTAGTCGTGTGTCACCAAAATTAAGAGTTTTTAAGTTTTAGCAAATCGCATGGCATTCTTTCGTAAAATAACGACCCAAACTACGTAAAAATGTGGCATTTTCGTTCTGGGATTTGTTGTCTAGGTCGTAAGGTTTATTTTGCAACTCGAACTTTCGAAAACCGTCGAGTAACGAACTCGTAAACTAGGATATAGGTCGCGAGTTATCAAAATGGTGTTCGGTGTTTGCTTCTGTTGCTCGACGAGAGAGAGGGAAGGAAGAAAGTAGGGAGAGTATACTTTTTTTTGTACTATGTATTTTGTTCTTTCCTGTATTGCGTCAGTCGGGTATTGGGAGGGGGACCCAATTGCTTTTGTGCTTTGTACCATTTTATGAGACAAACATTAGTAAACTATGCTATAAAGAAACAATAAAACCTAGGTTAATTAATAGATTTATTAAAATTAGACCCATTAATTAATTTAAGCTTTATACTTAGAATGTAATAAATAAAAGTAACTAGTATAATTTAACTCGGATTAACTTGGTATCACAGTTCGTCCGTGGAGCGTGGGATTAAGTATTCTTCGATTTATTCGTATATGCCGAGTCCCATTGACTCTATTTATATAACCCAGACTAAATTGGTGTCACAGTTAGCGCGTGGAGCGTGGGATTAAGCATTCTTTGATTTATTCATATATGCCGAGTCCCATTGGCTCTAACCGAACTAAAAGACCCAATTAAGCGGGTCCCCGACAAGGGCCTCACGATTTATTCGTAGACGACCCAAAAGGAATCTTTGCTATATTTTGACCTATAAATATATTAATAAATAAACACAGAAAATAAATAAAACCTAGAGGACTGATATCATTGTTAGACAAAAATTAGGATTAGGACCATATTATTTCTGGACTGTGATGGACTTGGACTTAGAAAATTAGTGGACTTATTTAGTGACCAACTGCCGTTTGACCGAATTAAGTTGTAATTATTTACTGTGTCTATTTTTCTAAAAGTCTATCTTTAAGTCGTCTAAACTATTTTGTGTGCGTTAACCCATGAATTTGACCTTTTTAATAGACTTTGACTTTTTAATAAAGAGCAAATGTTTTACATAAATAATTTGTAAAGGCAAGTATAATGTAACGACGGAGTAATTATTTAGTTGCATTACTAATTTAGATAATTATTGCTTATGCTAGACTGCGGATAAAGTTGGAGTAATATGCGTGTATTTTATCTGTGCATCCTACTTGTTGAACTTACTTGCCTATCATTTGAGGTGAGTTTATAGCCCCACTTTAACTTATTTATACCGATTTATGAATCTTGGGGTGAGATACATTGCTTGTTTTAAACTGTCGGACATAAGCAGACACGAAACGAAAACTTAACTATTGATGTTGCCTAGGTAGCTGAATCTGAAACTGTAAACTGTGCCCATAATCATGAACCGTTATTTAGTGAGAGTAAGCGTTAATGAAGGTGGATAGATTTATTTTGGGGTGACGCCCACATCCGGGATTGGCAGGTCATATGGCCATCGGGTGCATTTGAAATTCTGGAAACTATGCAACAATAAAACTAGGGCATACTAATGTTAAAGTCTCGGTGTCATGAGATTAGGGCATCAATAGTGATTATTTTTACATGTGTCATTATATCATTTATAATGGAGCATATGTATAACTCAACTTCTTATGTTCCGACTTATCAATTTAAATAAACCTATGAACTCACCAGCCTTTGTGTTGACACTTTTAGCAATGTTTTATCTCATGTGAATAAGCTGCTTGCTATATGAAGTAATCTGGAATCTGCATGCATCATGATTTTATCTTCGGATACTTATGCCATTTAAAACTATTATCTCGTTGTTATTTTAAAACTTTATTTGCTTCTGTAATCTCTGATTTGAACTTATGAAATCTTGTAATCTTGTTAACGTTAATTAAATCAACGAGAAATTTTCCAAAACGACTCATGTAGAGGTCGTTCTTTATATTCTGAGTGTATGATGTTCATGAAGTCACATGGCCCCGACTATTACCAAACTCTGATTTTGGGGGTGTGACAATTTTTACAAGATTAAATTAAATTAATTAAAACATGTACATAATTAATTTAATTTATATATGAATTAGGTTATTAATATTATTAATAATACATGGATTTAAAGTATTTATTATTTAAGTTAGACTATATAATTAATTAATTATTAAACATGCCTTATAACTAATTAATTTACATGACTTAGGTTATATTAGTAATAAATATTATTACACGTTTTAACCTAAGTATTATTACCTTTTATTTAATTAAATCAGGTTATATTTAATTAAATACTTTAACCTATAGTTTATTTAATTTATATGAAATAATTAATAAATTATACTATTTAATCACATGACTTACAATATAAATCAGTAAACACTTAAGCTTATATTATTAGCTTAATAATCCAGCTTATTTCTATTTATGGAAACTTTCTATTTTTAGAAACTTATTTAATTAAAGGCAGCTAATCTATTTATCAAAACTTTCTATTTTTAGAAACTTATCTATTTTATGCAGTAAATCTATTTTTGGAAACTTTCTATTTTAGGAAACATGCTATTTTTAGAAAGTTACTTATTATTACACAACAAGTATAATAATACAAGAAATACAAGTAATACTTAATCAGAATAGACAGAATACATGATAAACGCAGTATAAAGCTAAAATCAGTAAAACAAGACATGAACATATAAAACAAGCTAAGACATGATATAAAACCAGTTACGTACTCAGTAATCAGAATACTTATACACGTATATTATTTATGTAGCATTAGTGATACCGAAGTAGGACTCTCTCCGTTCGTCTTCTTCGTTCACTAGACACAAGGTACGGATTCTCCGTCCTTTCAGTATGGACATTCTTCCTTATTAGGATTCCCCGTATGCAGCCAACTATTTTCCCTAGTATATGTTTTATATGTTTTTGAATTGCTTATGTTTAATTAGATAACTAAAGCCATATACATGCATGACCAGTTTCACCTAGTTATGTAGGTACCATAACCATAACACTGGAGGCACCAGTGTTATGACTCCACCACGACGGAGTGATAGCTCGTGGCGTACCATCAGCTTTTGGCCATATTGCTATTATTATCATGTGGGGCGTATGGGTGCATCCTAGGTTACATGTTTTCAGCAGATTATTCAGGTGAATGTGGTGTGTGCCTTGCATCCTTCACAAGTAGCTAATCACTCCTACGCAAAAACTTATATTAAATTAGAGGCAGTCCCTCTAATTTGCATGACGAGGTCACCCCTCCAAGTATTCATGCATGTGGATATTTTATGACCTATATTGGCTAAATGGTAAACATGTTAAACAGTTTTTATAAGATAAACATAAGGCTTTTCAAACTATAAAACCGGTTTTATTAAGATATACCAGGTTATCCAGGACTTAGTCTTTTCCGCTGATTTATGCTTATATGCTTATATTATTCATGCTATACTCGTATATTTGTGCACTGAGCGTTATGCTCAACCGTTTTTCCTTTAATGTTCTTAAAATGATAGGTACTCACGGACGCTCTTACACTTTAAGCGTACGTGCATATGAATTGGAAGCTTTCTAGCCTTCATTACTTTATGCATTTCTTATTACTTTTGATACTCATTTCCATGGACATTGTTTAGTCCTTTTCATTTACAGTACTTATGTTTGTGTGTGATGAGTTCTACTTTTGGGGTATCGATGTTTGTTTCCAGTATTTCCTTTATGGTCGTGTGATGTTTTATACATTTTTCCTTGTATGCTTTGATGACACGCCATAATCACGCGTGACGTTCCATTTACCAAAATGGGGTGTTACAATTATGGTATCAGAGCCAAGGCTTCGACCTGTAGGCTCTCAAAACATGACCTGTGATTAGTGGGTAGTCACTATGGTCTTCCTAGAACTGACAGTCGGTTTTCATGCATTCATCATTTCATGCATACATATATATGTCATTCTCGCAAGTTTATGACTAAGTAATGGTTGGTACAGGACTGGCCCTATTTAGTCGCATGTGTTTTATCGAAACTTTTAACTTTGGGACTGACCCATCGGCGTCCCCTCGCCATGTCTTTTGTTTTGAGTGAACTGACCATAGGCGTTCACTCTCGCGCATATAAAAGTTTTCATGAAACTGCATCATGCATTCATGTACTAGTTTTCCTACATAAAATTTTTCTCATGATTTATTAGTATATTTTTTTTTCATGTATATAATTATGTTTTGATCAGTTAATCATGTATTTTATGTTATACTGTCATATGGTTCTCACACACGAGCAGGAACAACTCAATGCAGCAATCCAAGCTGCAATGCAAGCTATGCTTCCTCAGCTGAGGAATGAAATCAGGGCTGAAGTGCAGGCTGCCAACAACCAGCACCAGCAGCCTAATCCTCCTCCTCCTCCTCCAGCAACATTGGTCACATGGCTGGAGAGATTCAATAAGCTACGCTCTCGAGCTTTCGAGAGAACAGATAGCCCTAGTGAAGCTGAAAGCTGGTTGGCTCACATTGAGAAGATCTTCGATGCTATGGGCAGTGACCCCGTCTTCAAGTCGAGGTTGGCATGCTACCGGTTCGAAGGTGATGTGCTATCATGGTGGATGGCACCGAAGCAGTCTGAGGAAGGTGATAATTGGGTGGTTGGTTTGACTTGGGCTCAGTTCAGGGATTTGGTGATGGGACAGTTCTTTCCCAAGGCTGAGCAAGACAAGCTGAAGAGAGAGTACCATGGAATCTGATAGAGAGCTAGGGAGAATAGCAACGAGTTCATGCAGCGCTTTCTTCGCTTGGTTGGCTTCCTTGGTGCAGCAGCAGGTACTCCTGAAGAGCAAGCACACCACTTCCGGTGGGCTCTTCGTACATCGGTCTCAAACAACTTGGTGTGTGCTACATTCAACACGGTGGCACAAGTGGCCGATGCAGCACGTAAGCTGGAGATGATGCAAGAAAGAGATGAGTTCGGGGAAGCAGAGAGACCCGAGAAGAGGTAAACATTCGTATTCAGCGGTGACTAAACCGTATTCTTTCAACATATTTGCATCTCTTTTAAAACTGTATCTTCCAGTCAAAAGACTGGGGACTGGTCTCAGCCGGCTACTCAGCAACAGCCTACTCAGCCCAAGGGAAACGGTCAGACTCACGACCGTTCTGCTACGGATAGGCGTGGCGGTAATGATAATTACCGTAACAACGTTGGACACTCCAGCAGCAGCAGATCCTTTTACTTACTCATTTTCTTATGATTGCATGCTATAGCTCTTAATTCTGACACATTAGAGAATCTCTACCAGGAATCATGGTAACGGGAAGGACCAGAACCAGAGAGGTTCACAGCCTAACCGTCCAGCTATCACTGGTATTCCATTTTACGATTTATCCGCATTATCCTTTGTACCTTTATCATGTCTCATGTATATTGTTCTTATCAGGCTCACAGCCAGTCAGGACACCTGCTGGAGGATATACTCATCCTCTTTGCACTACCTGCAACTGTAGGCATCTAGGAACATGTCGTCATGACAGCGACGCATGCTTCAAGTGTGGTCTTCCTGGCCATCGCATGAAGGACTGCCGCAAGGGCAAGATAGAGGGCACATCGGGACATGCTGATACCAAGCCGCCTCCTACTAGTAGACGCGTTTACACGACATCTCGCGATCAGGCCAACAAGTCTACAGGTACCATCACTGGAATCTTGTATATGTATGGTCAAGTTGCATGTGTTCTGTTTGATACGGGTGCTACTCACTCGGTCATTCTACTACTTATGCCAAGAATGCTAGGATACTCCCCATGCCGCTAGAGAATATACTGAATATTTCCATGCCTTTGAGAGACTCTGTACGCATAACCCATGTGTACAAGAGCCTTCCCCTAGATTTTGATGACAAGATTCGTCCTGTTGACGCACTTCCGCTGGACATGAATGATTTTGACATGATTTTGGGCATGGATTGGCTATCCAAGCATCATGCTACCATAGACTGCCATTCATATCGAGTCATCTTCGGTGATGTTAATGCACCAGATTACATTCACAACGGGTTCGTACCCGTAAGGTCTGTACAAATCATATCAACCCTGTAAGCACGAGCATTACTTTCACATGGTTGTGAAGGCTATCTAGCTACCGTTCATGACATAGATGCTGAATCCCCATCAATTGAGAATCAGTAGATAGTGTCAGAATTCCCAGATGTATTTCCAGAAGAACTTCCGTGCATACCACCTGCACGTGAAGTAGAATTTAATATCGAGCTCATCCCAGGAGCTGAGCCGATTTCCAAGGCTCCTTATCGCATGGATCCCATAGAGTTAAAGGAGCTGAAGGATCAATTGCAAGAACTTCTGGAACGAGGCTTTATTCGACCGAGCGCATCTCCATGGGGTGCACCGATCTTATTCGTTAAGAAGAAGGACAGCAGTATGCGTCTTTGCATAGACTATCGCGAGCTCAACAAGATTACCATCAGGAATAGGTATCCACTACCACACATAGACGATTTGTTTGACCAACTCCAAAGGGCCAAACATTTCTCTAAGATTGATCTAAGGTCGGGTTATCATCAGCTACGGGTTAAGGAGCAAGACGTCGCCAAGACTGCTTTCCGTACACGCTATGGCCACCACGAATTTGTAGTCATGTCATTCGGCCTTACCAATGCTCTAGCAGTGTTCATGGATCTGATGAACAGAATCTTCCATGAATTTCTGGAAAAGTTCGTCATTGTCTTCATTGACGACATCCTGATTTTCTCTAAGTCCAAGGAGGAACACGAAGACCATCTCCGTACAGTACTACAGATTATTCGCTAGAAGCATCTGTATGCTAAATTCTCCAAGTGTGAGTTCTGGTTAGACAAGGTGGCATTCTTAGGTCACATTGTATCAGCAGAAAGAATCACGATGGATCCAACAAAGGTTGAGGCTATTACCAAGTGGCCAAGACCGACATCAGTGACTGAATTTCGCAGTTTCCTAGGCTTAGCTGGTTACTACCGTAGGTTCGTGGAGAAATTTTTCCGTTTAGCACTACCATTAACCAAACTGATGCGGAAAGGAGAGAAATTTGTCTGGACTGAAGAAAGAGAGAAGAGCTTTGAAGACCTGAAGCAGAAGTTAGTATATGCACCGATTCTTACTCTCCCATCTGGTACAGGTGGATTTCAGATCTACAGTGATAGGGACTTGGTTGTGTTCTCATGCAACATAGGAAAGTGATCGCGTACGTTTCACGACAGCTTAAGCCTTATGAGGAAAATTACCCTACGCATGACTTGGAATTTGCAACAGTCGTGTTTGCATTACAGATATGGAGGCACTACTTGTATGGAGAATCATGTGACATTTTCACGGACCACAAGAGCTTGAAGTATATCTTCACTCAGCGTGAATTGACCATGAGACAGAGGAGATGGTTAGAGCTGTTGAAGGATTATGACATTAATCTGCAGTATCATCCCGGTAAGGCGAATGTAGTGGCAGATGCACTTAGCAGGAAGTCCGGAATGATCAACGGCATTGAGATAAAGGAGGAAATCATTAGAGAATTGGAGCGACTAGACATGGAGATCATGCTACGTGGACAGCACGGTTACTGGGATAATCTTAGAGTGGAACCCGAGTTACTCTCTAGGATCAAGGAAGCTCAGAAAGATGATGGTGAAATATGGGTGATAATTCAGAATTTAGAGAAGCAGACAGAATTTCGGATAGATGCAGATGGTATCGTATGGCAGGGCATGAGACTTTGTGTTCCTAATGATCAAGAACTCCGGGAAGCATTGTTAGCTGAGGCTCATAGCTCCCCATTCTCCATTCATCCTGGTTCCCAAGATGTACCATGACATCAAGCAGTACGTTTGGCGGAGTGGTATGAAACAGGATGTTGCGACTTACGTCTCCAAATGTCTTACCTGCCAGCAGGTTAAGATCGAGCATCAGTGATTTGGCGGTCTTCTTCAACCGTTAGATATTCCAGAGTGGAAGTGGGACAAAATCACCATTGATTTTGTTACCGGTTTTTCGCCGACAAAGAGGAAGCACGATGCGATTTGGGTTATCCTTGATCGACTTACCAAATCAGCTCATTTCTTACCGATCCGCAAGGAAGATTCGGTCAGTAAACTCGCTGATACTTACAAGAAGGAGATCATGAGACTTCATGGTGCTCCATCCAGCATCGTCTCAGACAAAGATCCTCGGTTCACTTCGTGATTCTAGAGAAGTCTACAGAAATTTTGGGGGACAAAACTTAAGCTTAGCACGGCTTTTCATCCTCAAACAACCGGGCAATCGGAGCGGACGATTCAGACATTAGAAGACATGTTGAGGTCATGTGCGTTGGAATGGACGGGTGATTGGGATGATTATATCTGTTTGGTGGAGTTTGCATACAACAACAGTTGGCACGCAAGTATCAAGTGTGCTCCTTTCGATATGTTGTATGGCAGGAAGTGTCGCGCCCCAATCTGCTGGGATCAGGTTGGTGAGCGAACACTTGAAGGACCAAAAATGATAGAGTTGACTAATGAGAAGGTCGCAGTAGCTAAGCAGAAATTGCAAGAAGCACGGTCACGTCAGAAGAGTTATGCAGACAAGCATCGTAGGGACTTACATTTTAACGTAGGAGATCACGTTTTCCTTAAGGTTTCGCCGGCACGTGGTGTTAGACGTTTTGGAATCAAAGGGAAGCTCAGTCCTCGATTCATCGGACCGTTTGATGTCATTGAACGAGTCGGTGAAATATCTTACCGTTTAGCGTTACCTCCGTAGCTTTCTCATGTCCACGACGTTTTTAATGTGTCCTTACTCAGAGGGTATAAGTATCATCCCCTTCACATGGTTCAGTATCCACTGGAACAGATTCGTGAAGATCTCACTTTCATAGAAGAACCCGAACGAGTTCTTGACAGACAAGAACGAGTCATGAGAAGGAAGATGATTCCATTTGTCAAAGTCCTTTGGAGGGATCATACCGAGCGGGAAGCCACTTGGGAAACAGAGGAGTCTATCCGGGCTTCTTACCCTCATTTCGTATTTTGAATTCGGGTATGTTCTTCTTTTCCAGTTACATTATCTATAATTCGGGGACGAATTATTCTTTTTAGGGGGGAAGAGTTGTAAAACCCGCATGCTTTTACCATGAATAGTACCCTTATGATCGTACATACATGATTAGAACTTTCCTTTTATAGCACGTTTACGTTTCACGATCAAGATTTACAAGTATTACGTACGTGTTATAACACGATAAGTATTTAATACGTATTAAGACACGATAATTATTTCAATAATAATTATAATCACGAACATACGAACATGAAATCATGAACGTAAATAATCACAAACTTAATATTATGTATTTACGTATAGTTATTACGATTATGAATA
Source organism: Glebionis coronaria (assembly GCA_025667525.1). NCBI lineage: Eukaryota > Viridiplantae > Streptophyta > Magnoliopsida > Asterales > Asteraceae > Glebionis > Glebionis coronaria. The sequence continues at coordinate 425,236,582 of CM046881.1, read as the reverse complement.
AATATATTACGACACGAATGATAACTATATAAATCACGTAAAACACGAACACGAGAACATGAATAATATTAGACACGGAAAAACATATGGGTTACCCCATGTGGGCCCTCTTACCCGCGGCTAGAAACAAGACAAGAGTCAAGCCCATTTTAATTTTTACTAAAACAAGAAAAGGGGAAAAGATATTTTCATAATTTCAGGAAATTAGAAAATAAACAAAACCCTAATATTTTCTTCTTGTCTCCTTTGTCCGCCGGGTAAACCACCACCAAGGGGGTGTGTTCGTGATTTTTGGTGATTGATTTCTTGCAAGATTGTTAGTGTTTTCATTCTCCATTGTCTCACGTAATCGGTAAATCCGTAAACCCCTTTTTCTTTATGTTTTTATTTAATCAAGAACACATGAAATCATAAGTGATATATAAAAACAAGGAATCATCATGTAATTAAATCATGGGGTAAATTAATTATGGTTTAAGGGGTGTTTGTTTCGGCCGGTACACACAACCCGAGAGCCCAAGGCTCTCGGTGTGCCTCGTGTGAACACAGCCGAGACCTACGGGTATCGGTGTGGTGTTGTTGATCTCGGCCGCAAGAACAAGAGAACTCCCGACCTTGTCGGGGGGTGTGTTTGGTTTCGGTTGGGTCTCGGCAGAAACAAGGACCACCACCGGCATAAGCCGGTGGCTATTTTTGGTAAGCAGGGGGAACCACAGCCGCGACAGCAGGGGGAACCTTGCCCAGCCGGCGGCTGCAGCCGAGAAAACAGGGGGAACCACCGGCGTGGGTCGGTGGCTGTTTTACACAAACAGTGGCAACCGGCTATGCCGGTTAGCCACTGTTAAGGGTGCGTTTGTTGACCGGTTCACGGGTCCGGTTCACGGGGTTCACGAATACGGTTCACGACACGTTTAAAAAATAAGACACGGGTTTCGGTCACGACATTATTTTACAAGGTTAATTATTTTTACAAGATTAAATTAAATTAATTAAAACATGTACATAATTAATTTAATTTATACATGACTTAGGTTATTAATATTATTAATAATACATGGATTTAACCTAAGTATTTATTATTTAAGTTAGACTATATAATTAATTAATTATTAAATATGCCTTATAATTAATTAATTTACATGACTTAGTTTATATTAGTAATAAATATTATTACATGTTTTAACCTAAGTATTATTACCTTTTATTTAATTAAATCAGGTTATATTTAATTAAATACTTTAACCTATAGTTTATTTAATTTACATGAAATAATTAATAAACTATACTAATTAATCACATGACTTAGAATATAAATCAGTAAACACTTAAGCTTATATTATTAGCTTAATAATCCAGCTTATTTCTATTTATGGAAACTTTCTATTTTTAGAAACTTATTTAATTAAGGCGGCTAATCTATTTATGGAAACTTTCTATTTTTAGAAACTTATCTATTTTAAGAAGTAAATCTAATTTTGGAAACTTTCTATTTTTGAAAACTTTCTATTATTGGAAACTTTCTATTTTAAGAAACCTGCTATTTTTAGAAAGTTACTTATTATTACACAACAAGTATAATAATACAAGAAATACAAGTAATACTTAATCAGAATAGACAGAATACATGATAAACGCAGTATAAAGCTAAAATCAGTAAAACAAGACATGAACATATAAAACAAGCTAAGACATGATATAAAACCAGTTACGTACTCAGTAATCAGAATACTTATACACGTATATTATTTATGTAGCATTAGTGATACCGAAGTAGGACTCTCTCCGTTCGTCTTCTTCGTTCACTGGACACAAGGTACGGATTCTCCGTCCTTTTAGTATGGACATTCTTCCTTATTAGGATTCCTCGTATGCAGTCAAATTTTTTCCCCAGTAGATGTTTTATATGTTTTTGAATTGCTTATGTTTAATTAGATACCTAAAGCCATATACATGCATGACCAGTTTCACCTAGTTATGGAGGTACCATAACCATAACACTGGAGGCACCAGTGTTACGACTCCACCACGACGGAGTGATAGCTCGTGGCGTCCCTTCAGCTTTTGGCCATATTACTATTATTATCATGTGGGGCGTATGGGTGCATCCTAGGTTACCTATTTTTAGCAGATTATTTAGGTGAATGTGGTGTGTGCCTTGCATCCTTCACAAGGAGCTGATCCCTCCTACCCAAAAACTTATATTAAATTAGAGGCATCCCCTCTAATTTGCATGACGAGGTCACCCCTCCAAGTATTCATGCACGTGGATATTTCATGACCTATATTGGCTAAATGGTAAACATGTTCAACAGTTTTTATAAGATAAACATAAGGCTTTTCAAACTATAAAACCAATTTTATTAAGATATACCAGGTTATCCAGGACTTAGTCTTTTCCGCTGCTTTATGCTTATATGCTTATATTATTCATGCTATACTCGTATATCCGTGCACTGAGCGTTATGTTCAGCCGTTTTTCCTTTCATGTTCTTAAAACGGTAGGTACTCAGGGACGCTCGTAGACTTTAAGCGTACGTGCATATGGATTGGAAGCTTTCTAGCCTTCATTACTTTATGCATTTCTTATTACTTTTGATACTCATTTCCATGGATATTGTTTAGTCCTTTTCATTTACAGTACTTATGTTTGTGTGTGATGAGTTCTACTTTTGGGGTACCGATGTTTGTTTCCGGTATTTCCTTTATGGTCATGTGATGTTTTATACATTTTTCCTTGTATGCTTTGATGACACGCCATAATCACGCGTGACATTACATTTACCAAAATGGGGTGTTACAACCAATCTACACAACGTTGCCCACTTCACCATTTTACGACACAAGGTTAGATGTCGGGTTCTAATAGAAAGATAGAGCCAATCTTCACAACGTTTCTTACTTCACCATTTTCCTACACAAGGCTAGATGTCGAGTTTTAGTCCAAAGCTAGAATCAATATTCAAGACTCTTCACCTTGAAGCTATGTGAGAACTTCATACAACACAACTACACATCACTTTATAGTTTAGTGAGAACTCACAAGACACAACCACATCACTTTATAGTTTAGTAAGAACTTACACAACTTATTACAACTCAACGTACATATCCAAGTACACACATGTAACTTGGATCTATAATAAGTGTGAAAACACTCATCCTTTTACCACTTAAAACAATTAAAAACGAGACCATAACGTGTATTTTATGTCGTAAATGTCAGAATTATGCGTGCTTTGTGTTTTTGTTGTGTTTTAGGATAAAAATATGAAAAAGGACGAAAACACGGGCTTTCACGGGCTTTTATCGAAGAAAAAGACAAAAGAAGAAGTCAAAAGATCAAGAGTGCAAAAAGAACGGAAGTCAAAGGCCTATTCTGAAGATTTACCGAACAAAAAAGACCAAAGACGGAAGTTTAACAAAGTCGAAGAACCGAATATAATCAATTAAGAAATTAGAAGACGAGTTCATTTTATTTGTCGACAAATCCCGAGACAAAGTCGAGAATGACGAGTTTATTTTCAAAGACTAAAGACGAGAAGACAAAAGAAAGAAAGAGAGAAGCAACAACACTCCTCCCCTCCTCCTATAAATAGAGACCTCAACCTCATTTTTGAGGTGTTAGCTAATTTGACAAATTAGTCTTTCCATTTTATTTCATGCACTTTTCTTAATTGTCATTTTAATACTTGTCGTTTATCATTCCAAGTAAGTCTTTAATTTTGTGTATTGAATCTTAATCTTTAATCAAGCTTTTCATAATCATCTCATTCTTCCTTTCTTGTTTTTAAATATCTTGTTTTATTTGATTAATCTTGAAGATTGTTTAATCTTGATGTTTATTTGGTAAAAGTTCTTATTTTTCCATTGTTTTTATCATTTTTATGCAATTTACGTTCTTTCCTTATTGTGTTTTTAGCTTATTTCGTGTTTAGCTTATTTTCTTTTAAGTGTTTTCAAAAGTTTAATCTTTTTAAAGTTATTTTATAAATCTTGTTTATTTAGTGATTTAAAAGTTTTTAAATTTGTGCTTATTTAGTTCTTCTTATTATTGTTTTAATTAAGTTTTTTTGGTAATTGCTTATTGTTAAAGTGCTTATTCGGTTATTGCTTATTTGCTTTTTTGTGTACCGTCGTAATATTCTAAGGTTTTACTTGTTCCGATCTAGTTTCGTGATCGCATCAACCCCGGGGGTTTCTACTTGCGATCCAAACTAAGATCACTCATTAAGATCACTGAGTAAGATCAATGAGTAAGATCACTAAGTAATATCACTGAGTAAGATCACTGAGTAAGATCACTGAGTGCGATCACTGAGTGCGATCACTGAGTGCGATCACTGAGTGCGATCACTGAGTACGATCCAAGAGTACTTATTTTATTTCTTGTTTTTATTTTAAGTTTTCAAATTAATCTTTTTCCCCCATTTTTACTTAGTGTTATTTTAAATTCACTTTATCTTAGTTTAATACTAGAATCTTCAAATTTGCTTTTATTCGAATTTTAACTTTTTGTCGAGTTTAATTTTAATTTGTCTTTTATCATTTTATTTTCAAAATTACTTTTGAATTAGTTTTTAATTACTTTAATTCTCTTGCTATTTTGTTTAATTCTTTCGTCTTAGTTTTGTTAACTTGTCATTTTAATTTAAATAGATAATCTAAAGCTCCCCCTTTTTAGTGACCAAATACAATAGTTCCACCTTAAACCGTGATCAATTCGATTAGATACTGAGACGATTGAGTACACATATGCAAAATCACCACTTTCAAATGGCGTCGCTGCCGGCTCTTTTTGTGAAGATTAACGGTTTTTGTGAGAGACGCGTTGGATTTTGGGATCCGTTCACTCGTGAACGTTATTTTTCATGTCAAAAAATTTCAAAAATCCAAAAACATTTAAAAAAACTCATAAAAAGCATTTCTTTTTCAGAGTTTTACACCAAAAATATTCCTCTCTATCCTCTATTGTGTTTAATTGTTTTTCTCAATCCCTCTTATTTTTAATTCTTCATGGATTCATATTGCATAGGGTATGGGAGACCATTGTATGGTTATCAAACATGTCAATGGTGTACATGTGAGCCGTGCGGAAATGATATCGACAATACACAATTTGGATTTTGTCCCTCGTGCAATTCGATTAAATCATCCTTTGCTCCTAATGCACTTACTTCCTCCTCTTGCATATATTGTAGAAGCAATTCTCATTGGCATGTTTCGTGTCCGATTCGATACCCGTCTCATGACGGGCAAGAACCGGGTTACAATTATGAAAATGGTAATAGCTATCCACAAGACGCACCGGGATTTTCTCAATACCCGTGTTGCAATCATTGTGGGGGCCCTTACGATACTTCTTATTGTCAACCGATGAATTATTATGACCCACATCTGGGTTCTAGTTCTTCTCAACCGATGAATTATGAGCCACATCCGTGCTATAATTCCGGTTTTCAAAATTTTGAGTCCCCACAATACTCCGTCGTTCATCAACATTCTTTTGGAATAAGCACGGAAATACTCGCTAATTTGGCTGGAATTCTAGATCGCCTCCCAGCTGTCTTGGAGAGGGCAATCCGACAAGAGCAAATATCGAATATCGAGGCTTATACTCCTCCTCCTGTGCATCCATACTATTATGATGATGATGATGATGATGACGATGAGAATAATATTTCTTGGAATGATCTTGTTGCTCAATTTCCTAGTGCAATTGCACCTCCTTCTCTCGATATCCCAAATGCGTCTAAGGATAGTGATTTATCGAGTGAGATTATTGAATTTGGTCTTGAAAACTTATTTGAGGAGCTTTGTGATGTACCGACTTTTGCTGAGCTTACGGACGAGGCCGCTCTTAATGATGATGATTTTTCTCCATGCTATGAGAATTTCACTTTTAAAATTTCTCATCCTACCCCATTTCCTTAGGGAGATGAGGACGATGTTGATTTATTCTCTCCAACATACGAGAAGTTCACCACTGAACTTGGTCTTGTAGATGAGGTGGAAGACGTTATTCTTCGTGACAAATTATGGAAAGTTCATCTTCTTATTGCTCACATTGAAGCGTTGAATTCTCCTCCTCTTTCCGAGTCTTTACCTCCATCTATTACTCCCGTCGAGAATAATGTCACATCTATGGAAGAAATCGACAGTCACCCAATACCTCCGGGTATTGATGATGATGACACGGAGGAGAATATTCTTTTTGATACTTTGATACATGAAGATATTGTCCCACGTCCCCCTCCTGAGCAACTTTCATCCCAACCTTTAGAAACCATTACCGAGGATGAGTGCTTTGACCCGAAAGTGACATTGACTATTCCACGATTGACACATACGGCTTTGCCGCTCAGTGATAATCATATGTCTTTTGGGGCTGACATTTTGATTCCTTTACCCACCCCACCTCCCGTGGATCATGATTTCACATACTTTTCGTATGTTGAAAGGACTTTTCTACCCTTCAAGACTTATCCTCATGCCTCTCCTTCATTATTTTCCTCCGGGAACGAGGACAAAGTCTTTGATCCTGGTATTACATTCGAGGCTTCGCCATGGACCATTTAATTCGGGGACGAGTCAGGCTCATGACTCGGTGAACAAAAACAAGCACTTTTTGGGAGGCAACCCGAGTATCTATCCTTTTTATCCGTTTTTATAATAAGTGTAGGGGGAGAACCTCGTATGTGTTTGTTGTTTTCTTTCTTATGATGTGCAGGGATTCGAGCTTTCAAAGATCCATTCTTGATGACTTTTGACGACTCGTGATTCCGTGTACCCGTCTTCCCGGTTTTATCCTAAACTCTTTTGATTTACTATTTTATATTCTTCAATATTAAAATAGAAATCACTTTATTTGTCTTTTCCTTAGCAAAATTTAAACAACGTGCACAGTGTCCTAAGTGTAGGGGAGTTTACTCCCACATGCTTAAACATTGAGGACAATGTTTATTTCAAGTGTAGGGGGACTTCTATTGAAGTTAAGTGGGCTTTTCCATGAATTTGTCCTCATTTTAACCGAAAAATTGATTTTTCGACATTTTTCAAAAGTTTTAATCTATTTTGGCCTAGTAGTATAGTAGTATTTTCTTTGTTATCGTTATTTACTTTCTTTGCTAAGAATAAAATTTTAATAAAGTGGTTTTAATTTTTCAACGTCATGAATCTTTTGACTCAACCCGAGTTTACTTATTCAAGTTTACTCTAGCTAGTATCCTTAACGTGTTTAAATTAAGTTTTGCTAGGCTTTTATATAGGGAACTTTAAAACGCGGAAGTCTTAACTCTTACGGGTTAAGAACAAGAACTTTTATCAAGTTCTTATAACTGATCCTAGAAAGTCGTTTATCAAGGGAACTTTAAAATGCGAATTCTAAACTTGAAAAAGTCTAAGAAGATGCAAGATCCTATAGATGACTTGAAAACCCAAAACTTTGATTTAATAGGCTAAGCATCCACGAGTCTCATTCCTTGAGATTTTAAATTGTGGATAACGAGAGATGATAAAGTCAATTATAAGTTTGGTATTCTTTCATGAATTTATGTGAGTTAATTATGAGCTTTTTCTCCCATCACTTGTTAATAAATTTAATTGCAATAAATAAGGTCGTACGATTTGAAAAGTTACTTAGCTTCTAGCACAAGATCGTTTAAAAGTTGCTCGGTATTAATTAGAGTTCATAGCCAAGGCATAACTTATTGAAGCTGGATGCGAAGATTGACGAGTCCGAAAAGGCCCTAACAAGGCATGAGGGCTACATTTTGTTGCTAAAGATCCAAAGTGATGTGAAGGATCATTTATCAAAAATCAATATGAAGGATCGAGACACACGACGAAAAGCAAATACTCCCCTTAAGATCATGGAGAAGTCTATCCAAAAAGGCCCTCGCAAGGCATGAGGATTAATAGATCCAAGTCCGAAAAGGAGGCGGATCGTTGTATATCAAAATCCAAAATAAATATTGGAGAAAAATGAAGAAGTCGTGGTCCAAGTTTGAAGAATCTCTCAAAAACTTCAAGTGAAGAAATACCTATTATGAAGAGAAGACCATTGCTTCAAGAACGTCTCTCAAGATTCGAAGTATGAAGTCAATGCCAAATATCGGTCCGAGAAAGGTCTCAAATCGTGAAGCGAGTTATGCCAAGATATGAACTTTAAGAGGTCCCGAGAAGCAGTTTTAAAATATTTTGTCCTTTAGCTAACTATTGATTAAATTGTCCTACTTTATTTTCTGCCTAAATAAACTATCGAAATAAGTCAACAATGCATCCTCGTGATCATTCAAGACAACAATAAAATATAAGAGATACACCTAGGAATAAGGGAGTCTAAATGAATAATTGGGTCACATGAGTTTGTGTTAGCTTACTAACTTATAATACCAATGATCTCGTTTTTAAGCTTGGTTTGGGGAACGTGAAACTTGAGGGTGATAAACATTCATGACAACCAAGGCCCCAATGTAAGTCTTAAATTTCTATACTTCTTATCTTCTTTTAAATATTTTGCAAATTTCTATCTTTTTAAGTTTCCTTAGTGTCTTGTGTTTTAATAAAGGCGAAGGTGGGTTAATTATGATAGAAAATGTAAACCGTGCTTTGAAATTAGTTCATTGCATGAGGACATTGCAATTGTCAAGTGTAGGGGATTTAATAGGTGTGAAAACACTCATCCTTTTACCACTTAAAACAATTAAAAACGAGACCATAACGTGTATTTTATGTCGTAAATATCAGAATTATGCGTGGTTTGTGTTTTTATTGTGTTTTAGGATAAAAATATGAAAAAGGAAGAAAACACAGGCTTTCACGGGCTTTTATCGAAGAAAAAGACAAAAGACGAAGTCAAAAGAACAGAAGTCAAAGGCCTATTCTGAAGATTTATCGAAGAAAAAAGACCAAAGACGGAAGTTTAACGAAGTCGAAGAACCAAATATAATCAATGAAGAAATTAGAAGACGAGTTCATTTTATTTGTCGACAAATCCCGAGACAAAGTCGAGAATGACGAGTTTATTGTCAAAGACTAAAGACGAGAAGACAAAAGAAAGAAATAGAGAAGCAACAACACTCCTCCCCTCCTCTTATAAATAGAGACCTCAACCTCATTTTTGAGGTGTTAGCTAATTTGACAAATTAGTCTTTCCATTTTATTTCATGCACTTTTCTTAATTGTCATTTTAATACTTGTCATTTATCATTCCAAGTAAGTCTTTAATTTTGTGTATTGAATCTTAATCTTTAATCAAACTTTTCATAATCATCTCATTCTTCCTTTCTTGTTTTGTTTGATTAATCTTGAAGATTGTTTAATCTTGATGTTTATTTGATAAAAGTTCTTATTTTTTCATTGTTTTTATCATTTTCATGCAATTTACGTTCTTTCCCTATTGTGTTTTTAGCTTATTTCGTGTTTAGCTTATTTTCTTTTAAGTGTTTTCAAAAGTTTAATCTTTTTAAAGTTATTTTATAAATCTTGTTTATTTAGTGATTTAAAAGTTTTTAAATTTGTGCTTATTTAGTTCTTCTTATTATTGTTTTAATTAAGTTTTTTTTGGTAATTGCTTATTGTTAAAGTGCTTATTCGGTTATTGCTTATTTACTTTTTTGTGTACCGTCGTAATATTTTAAGGTTTTACTTGTTCCGATCTAGTTTCGTGATCGCATCAACCCCGGGGGTTTCTACTCGCGATCCAAACTAAGATCACTGAGTAAGATCACTGAGTAAGATCACTGAGTAAGATCACTGAGTGTGATCACTGAGTGCGATCACAGAGTGCGATCACTGAGTGCGATCACTGAGTGCGATCACTGAGTACGATCCAAGAGTACTTATTTTATTTCCTGTTTTTATTTTAAGTTTTCAAATTAATCTTTTTCCGCCATTTTTACTTAGTGTTATTTTAAATTAATTTTATCTTAGTTTAATACTAGAATCTTCAAATTTGCTTTTATTCGAGTTTTAACTTTTTGTCGAGTTTAATTTTAAATTGTCTTTTATCATTTTATTTTCAAAATTACTTTTGAATTAGTTTTTAATTACTTTAATTCTCTTGCTATTTTGTTTAAGTCTTTCATCTTAGTTTTGTTAACTTGTCATTTTAATAGAATCGATAATCTAAAGCTCCCCCTTTTTAGTGACCAAATACAATAGTTCCACCTTAAACCGTGATCAATTCGATTAGATAACGAGACGATTGAGTACACATATGCAAAATCACCACTTTCAATCTACACAACACAAATCCAAGCACACACATATGCAAATGATTTACACAACACTAATCCAAGTATTCACAAATAGCTTGTGTTAGCCTCAAAATATTGAGTCAAACAAGAATGCTTGGTCATATGTTTATTATGTATCGTATATTAGAACGTTGTAATAGTTAGTTAAAATAGTCGTGACATTACGGGCTTGATGGCTAGCTTAAAAGGCCTCTTTCAAGGTACTAAGTATTTTATTCAAGCCCGGCCCAATCAAACATATAGCCCATTATGCCACATGTAGGGAAAGGCTATAAATACCCTTCCTATCATGTTAGGAAGAGTGTTGGTTGATTCATTTTCTCTTAATCTAATCTTCCCATAGTTTCACACACTTCTCTCTCTTTTCTCTCTCTACTTTCTCTCTCTATAAATCTTTCATCTTTTATCTACCTTTCTTCTTTATTCGTGTAGAATCATCATAAATATAGGGACAACATTTGGTATCAATCGCCATGGGGTAATTTTGTGATTCGTTGTTGATAAACTATTTGGTTCGTGTGATTTACTCCTAAAATCATCTCGAATTCAAGTATTTTCTTGTTTTTCATTGTTTTTCGTGTTCTAAATCGTACTATAGATCATCTACATACTTGTGGTAAGATTTTGTTTACATTGGTTTGGATTCAAACACGGAATCGTTGTGAAAATCTCCATTTGTTTACATAAAGTTTCGTACTTGCTTATTCATCGTAACACTTTGGGGTTTACACATTACGATCGTGTATTCTGATCGCAAAAGCCCTCGGGGTTTCTACATTGCGATCGTGGATTATGATCAGACTTGCGATCAGACTTGCGATCTAGACTTGCGATCAGACTTGTGATCTAGACTTGCGATCAGACTTGCGATCTAGACTTGCGATCAGACTTGCGATTTAGACTTGCGATTAGACATGCGATCTAGACTTACAATCAGACTTTCGATCTAGACTTGCGATCAGACTTGCGATCTAGACTTGCGATCAGACTTGCGATCAGACTTGCGATCTAGACTTGCGATCAGACTTTCGATCTAGACTTGCGATCAGACTTGCGATCTAGACTTGCGATCAGACTTGCGATCAGACTTGCGATCAGACTTGCGATCCAACATTCCGATGGGTGAAATTGCGATGGGTATTCTGATGGATATTTTGTTCGAGTACTTTTTAGACTTAGCCACTATCTAAACTTGTCCCGGGAACATAGTTTACACGAAGATTAAAAAAAAATTTGGCGGGAAAACTGTAGAAAAATTTATTTTTTCCTAGACCATTTTTAGGCCGTTTAAGCTTCGATTTCAAATTTTGGCGATGCGAAAAATGTTTCGACCAAAAATTCAAATTTTCGGACTAAAATTCAAATTTTTAGGCCAAATTTCAAATTTTTTCAGGTTTTATTTTTCATTAAAATTTTTATTTTTCAAAATTTTTCCCTACTAGTTATTGGCTATTTCTACGTCGATTTCAAAATTTGGTGATTCAAATTTTTTGGGCTTACCGTTTTTGTCGTACTGAGGAATTTATTGTCGGACTAAAAAAAATCAGAATTTTCGGAATTTCAACAACAACTCAATCACATCATATCTACTTAAGATCCGAAGTCACTTAATCAACTGAGACACCCAATATGGATTCTACATCAACGATAGTGTCACTCACAACAACATGGTCGCGAGTACCAATGTATTGACGTCTTCGTATTCAGACAGAAAAGAACGAGAGATGCAACTTCAAGAACAAGTCCTTAAACAACGTTGTATGCAAGCTTTCAGTGATCTTAAAACGAATCTAAAACGTCTTGAAAGAGAGACCTTCTCGTATAATCCTTTGTATATGCATGCTTTTCATTGCTTCTTCGGAGATGACCATCGCAGGTTCACTTATGAGTTAAAAGACCACTTGAAAAATCTTGAGAATGAATTACTCAACAAAAACCTTCATGAGACAAATTCCAAGAAAGCCCTCAAAACACTCAAAACACCATTTCAACCATTCTTTGCTTCAAAGCTATTCAAGAATCCCAATTTTGATTCAGAAGTTCGAGATGCACAAAAGCACTTCAAAGACTACACTACAATGGAAGCAAAATCCTTCAGAGACTTGATATTTGGAAACATGGAATCAATTGAGAGGCTTCTGGATGAACGCTTACTTCATGCAAAAGACATGGTCAAAAGACAGAACATGCAAGAGTGCACGGTTGCAAAATGTAGTGGATACGAGTCCAGTTTCAACTGTAAGTAACGGGACAGTATCGAGTAATGCAACTGACAGCTGCAGATCAGGGAACACAACGCATGATGCGCAAAATGATTATAGCATTTCTGGGAAAGAAAGCAGCCGCTCTGGCAAACAAAGCATTGACTCTGAGAATGTCATCAGCAATACACCTTCCTATGATAATGGCCCTGTCTTCGACTCTGAACCATTGGAAGAGGTACACAATGATGAATATAATGTGTTTGCCAATGATAATACGCATGAGCATTGTGATCAAACTCAAACCCTTACTGACACATGTATGACGAACAAGGTTGATAGCAATACCATACGTGATTCCTAAGACACATGCAATAATGAGTCTGACGATGATCAACATGCAAATGAGTATGATGATGAGGAGCGTATTGCGCTTGCTAATTTAATTGCTACTTTACAAAAAGATGTCAAAGAAACTAGAAAGAGTAAAAAACAATTAAATAAGGCAAACGCTACGCTCACTCAAAATTTTGAAGAATGCAAAGCTGCTCTAGTTAAATCTAGTTAGACCATTGATAGCTACAAATCTCAGCTTCTTCAAAAGATCAATGAGATTGAGGGGTACAAAGGGTGTTTAATTAACGTCAAAAAGGACGATTATCAACAGAAATATAACGAAACTCTTAAGCTTTTAGAACAAGAGAAAAGTAATCATAACACCTCTTTGAGTACTGAACGTCACAAAACATATCTTGCTACCACTAAAGTCGATGAGCTAACTCAAGTAAATGGTTTTCTTCAAGAGGATAAAACTAAACTTGTTAATGAAAAGCAAGCAGTGGTTGAAAAGTTGGAAAAGGATTTCAAAACTAGACAAGCGAAAGATATCGACAAGATGGTGGAACTTGAAACTCAAATTGATTTTTACAAGAAAATTGTTTACAAAACTAATCAATCAATTCAAACCATGAGAATGTTGGCACCTCGTTCGTTTTTCAAGGATAGACCTAGTTTGCAAATCCTAAGTATCTTGAGCAAGCTCAATTTGAGAATGAGCACCTATATCTTGATGAGTCCTAATGGACCGATCTTGATTGCCTTGTTATTAGGCCTGACAGTGAAGAGACAACCGACTTGGAAGAAGAGAGTAGATCAAAGGTTAATAAAGAGTTTGTTAAACCATATAATTATGCTTATGAAAACAGTCTTTATGGTCTTTTCAAACCGCAAACACAGAAGTATCGTGAGCAAATATTTTTCGAATGTGAACAAATAAGAATTAAATGGAGATAAGTTTTTGCCACTAAGAAAACTAATGTTTCAAAATATATTGGGTACTTTCCGCATCAAGCTTCTATAAGCAAGAGTAAGCAAGCACTTAGTATTCTTAAGAGGAACATTGAAACTTTCAAAAAGGTTGTTGACGATGACTGGAAAAAACGTGAACTTTTGAAAGGTGATAAAGAAATTCCTCATGACATAACTGTGCTTGTGAAAACTATTTTGATTCCGCTTGCTGAAAGAACAAAGAAACATGCTTTGGAATTTGAAACATTAATTGATCAAGAAATGTTTGACGATTTGAAATATGTGGAATCTCTTGAAAAATAAATTGACGATCATCAGCCTGAAAGAGACGAGTTTTCCACAGCATATGATCTACTCTTACAAGAATGTCTCTCCAAAGATATTTTGTGTGTTTCTCTTACATCTTGTGCAGATATAGATGAGTTTTCTGACGTGGCATGCATATATCTTGATCAAGTCAAAGAGTGTGAACGTCTTGAAACAGAGCTTTCAGAACATACAAATAATGTTTATCAAAAGGCTTTTGCGTTGATTCAACACCGATGTGAATTCCTTCAAAAACACTGTCATACTCTTGAACTTGCTTTGCAAGACAAAGTCGGAAAAGGTCCAAATGATAATAACTTGCAAGTAAAACTTTCCGCCTTGTGTCGAGAAATGAACGAAAAGAGTATGCAAATTACAGACTTGAAAGCTCAGTTGCAAGAAAAGGATATAGCGATAGAAGAGTTGAAGCAACTCGTTGTTAAAATGGGTGGGAAAACTGTGGAACCTAAAGTTGTGAAACCTGTTGTTCGATAACCCAATGCCTACAAGGATCCAAAACCATCTATCTTAGGAAAACCGATTCCTTTCTCCAATTCTTCTCATGTAAAATCTAGGTTACCCCCTAAGACCGATGTGCAACCAAGTGTTCCAAAACCATCCATTTCACCCTATGTTCTTCCATTTAGAAAGCACACCGTTGCTAAACCCAACCATGTGAATGCACCTAGCACTTCTAGGACTCCTCCAAAACATGTGACATTCGCGTCCACAAAGGAATCTGTAGGTTCAAATGACTTCGTTCATACCAACAACTTAGAGGATGCTAAACAAAAAGGGAAGATTCAGAAAGACAATCTCGTGTATTCAAAACCTAGTTTACCAACTCCCGCTAGAGTTCAACACACTCCTAATGGTAGTCAACCAAAACCTAGGATCCTTCACCAGCAATATAGGAATTGGAAACCATCCATGAATAATCGTGTTTCGAACACTACGCCTGAACGATTTGGAAAACCAAGGAATACAAGTACTTTCGTGAATCCTAAATTCCCTGTATGCCCCACTTGCAAAAAGGGCATTCACAATGGAAATCATGACCATTGCATTTTACAATACCTCTATGAGGTCAAATCTCGTTCCTTTGAACAGAAATCGAATATAGAATCCCATAAGACAACAAGGAGATATAAACCCGTCGCAAAGAAAGCAATAACAAATCTAAAACATGGAGTCAAAAAGGACATAGTTTCTCTCCAAATAAGTCTTCCGCTGTGCAAGAGAAAACTACTCCTAAATCTAGTCTTCAGTGGAAACCAACGGGTTGGATCTTCACGGAAGTTGTCTTAAGTGGATTCCAATAGAGAAGAGTGATGACACCTGCGCCAGCAATAATGCTATTGTTCTACATGCTGAAAAGGAATTTGTTACTCCTAATACTAGTATTTGTGCAAACTCTTCTTCTGTGATTGCAGGTATCTCACCGGATTCTGAACCCACTTCTTCCTCAACGGGTTCCAATTCTGTACATTCGATATCACCTTCTTTTGCTGTACAAAAGTCTATTTTGGATTATTTTTCGAAAAACTTGAGAAAAAAACATAAATATCCATAGAAAAACCAAATAAAAAATGGAAAACCCTTTTAAAATACTAAAAATATTCTCGACATGTCTTTCAGTATCAATAATATGGACGTGCCTAGAAATGTGGCTCAATAATGACACGGGTGTGTACATAAAGCTCGAATGAAAGTTGTAAATATTTTTTTTTCAAAACATGTCATTTTAATGATTTACAATTACTTCATATTGTGACTCGTGCCTCAAAGAAAGGAAAGTTGATCATGCATGAAAACTTATCCTTAACAACGGGAAAATAAATCTTCTCAGTCATGAGCTTTCATTTAAAAACATTCAATGTTTTTAAGCTCATGTAAACGACTTACAGTTAAATGTCATACTGTAACTCGGACCTCAAATAAAGGAAAGTGTATCTTTAAAGATAACTTATCCTAACAAACGATTAGAGCAATCTATCACGGGTTGAGCTTGTCACAAAACATTCAACGTTTTGAGCTCAACACAATGGCTTGTAATCACTTTCAGACTGCAACCCGGATCTATATTCACGGGGGAGTGTACGATTTCGTGCTCTTACCTTCAACAAAAGAAGAGAAATCTTCTTACACTTGAGTGGATTTTTCAAGACATTCAAAGTCTATGAACTCAAGTTTATGCTTTAGAAAAACCATATCGCCAAAAAGAATTGATTTTTCAAAAAGCGTTGAACACAATTTTTTCAAGAATTTCTCAATGATTATTCAAAATCTTTCAAAAATTGTGTGTTAAACAACTTCCATACTCAAAAAGACAAATGTGGATCATATCCTCACAATGACAATTCAATTGGATCAACTTTTTTTAGGGGGAGCATTCCAAATTCATGCTAAGTTTGACACATTTTTCTCCCGAAAGTTTTTCAAGACTATTTTTTCAAAATATATTTTAATCAAATTTGGTATCTCTAATATCAAAAAAATTTATATATTAGAGATAGGGGAGAAAATATGATAAAAATGTGATATGAAGACTCAAGCACTCATGGTTAGGATCAAATACCCACAACATCTTTAATTCACGACGTTATTGGTGTCAAAAGGGTGGTTAGGTTTAAGTCCTATGATCCAACCAGAACCGAAGGGATCTTCCCAGGGACAATCCAATAGATTATTAGAAGTCCTTAGGAAAGATGGAGTAGAATGTGAACGTAGCTGAATGCCGACTAAGTACTGATGATAGCACTGGAACAATCACAACAAGGTGCTATTAATGATGTCTTGGTAAGCATTGAAGGGGTTGAAGAATAAAAAAGAAATGCAAGGATAATGGGTCTAAAGAAGAAGCCCTCCATACAACTTAGGCAGAAACCGGGTCAACACATCATGAAGACAACGCATCATGGACCCAGTGATGCAATGCACAACCCTTTCCCAGCTGACTCGGGCTTCTCTCAAAAGAAGTTTGTTTTATTAGCTTTCTCACTCCGAGATAGTTGATATTGAATAGGTGGCATCTGCTCCAGCCTCCGACCACTAAAAGTGAACAAATCGAGTCTAGAGCCCAGAGATCAATCAAATCTCATTAGGACACACGGATGACGAACAAGAGAGTCCTACGCTATATCCTTGTGATATTGCTAGAACACTCAAAGTGATACTACTTAGTATTCACAATGATGAGTGGAAATCCTTCCAGTGTTAACATCAAACAACACTGCGGTAGGTCATGTGTAAGATTCTTTATGAATTGAACACATGTAAACTGAAAAGCAATAGTGGTTTGATTCTGAATTGATTCAAACTTGTTTCGGGTTTCTATGCACTATCTTTATGGTATTTCCAGAACATTCAGAGTGATATTCATTAATATTCACAATGACGAATGGAAATCCTTCTAGCGTCAACCTCAAACAGCGCTACGATAGGTGACTTGTGAGATTCTTATGAATCAAGCTTGTGTCAACTGGAAAGCAACAATGGTAAGATTCTTTATGAAACACACTTGTTCCAGGAATTTGAATTGACGACTTTAATCAAGCGGATATTTATCCAATTGATTCACTCTTTATGTTTGCAGTCTTGCTTTGAGACGGTCGAGTAAAGAGAACGGCTAGTGCAGCCGCGAAACCCTGTCAAGGAGATTCTTAACTGAATCTACCTATCACATGTACAGTATTTAATATCATATAACGTTCGTCACCGAGCGAAGGTAAAACACTACCGATTTAGGACGAATGTCAAAGCCATTTAGTCCGTGTCTCTGTTTTGTCTCGAGAAGGTAGCGTTACGGTGTACTCAGCAAAGTCAAAGATTCAAAATCACATACTCATGCCTAGAGACATATTCAACAATTAATAGTGTGAGCATGTGGATGAAGACACAAGATCGCAAGATGGTAAAGACAAGTCAAGGATGATTTGAAGATCTCAAGATCAAAAGACAAAGTCGAAAGACAACGACAAGGGCTCAAAGATCACAGCATGAAGGAAAAAGACTACTATTACACGTTCAAGACTCATTTATGGAGAGATTAGTAATCTCTACAAATCTCTAAATGACAAAGGGTAATGACCTCTCATAAAGGGTAATGACCTCTCATTAGGGGAGATTGTTAGCCTCAAAATATTGAGTCAAACAAGAATGCTCGGTCATATGTTTATTATGTATCGTATATTAGAATGTTGTAATTGTTAGTTAAAATAGTCGTGACATTACGGGCTTGATGGCTAGCTTAAAAGGCCTCTTTTAAGGTACTAAGCATTTTATTCAAGCCCGGCTCAATCAAACATATAGCCCATTATGCCACATGTAGGCAAAGGCTATAAATACCCTTACTAGCATGTTAGGAAGGGTGTTGGTTGATTCATTTTCTCTTAATCTAATATTCCTATAGTTTTACACACTTCTCTCTCTTTTCTCTCTACTTTCTCTCTCTAGAAATCTTCCATCTTTTATCTACCTTTCTTCTTTATTCGTGTAGAATCATCATAAATATAGGGACAACAGCTTGGATGAACACATCTAGTCCAAGTATTCACAAATACATTGGATCTTCAATAGACACAAATAAACAAATGATGAACATGATTAGATCTTTAGGAGAGGATGATCTTCATCAAGGCTTCATCTTTAATCACATCACAAGTGTGTGAGTGATCTTCTCTTTGGACAAGGTAAAGAAGGAGATCAAGAGGATAATCATAAGTAAACATACTTAACACATTAAGTGATCATTTACAAATGATTAGAGTTAGAAAGGAGAAAGAAGGATGAAAGAGATGTCCAAAAAGGGTTGTGGAAAATGCAGATTTGATCCACTATTTATATGAGACAAAAACCAACGGCTATCTGTGCACGGTTCTTTATCTCCCTAGGCGGTTCCTTATCGATAAAGAACCGCATAGGTACTTAAAGAACCGCGGATGTAGACTCCGCTCCTTTTTTCTTTTAGTGGGGTAGGAATATCTGAGGCAGTTTAAAACCTTCAAAGGATATTCTTATGGCATTTGGAATATGCCATATTCAAATTTACATTTTCATTTTAATAAAATATTTTCTTAAAAATAAAGTTTATTAAAAATCTTTTGTCACATTTGACAAAAGTGAGTTTTAAGGCTAATCACTTTTATGATCACTAAACATGATTAAGATATGTTAGTGTAATGATTATTACCTTGATGATAGTGTTTGTTAGATAATTCGTTTTATGAATTATGTTTGACAATAAATGTCTTTGTAATTTGTCGTGATCAAAACTAAGAAAGATTAGTTAGCACTAATAATGTTTTTAGGCATTGCTTTTCATTAACATACTTAAATATGTCCTTTACATACCATCCTTCATACATAACCTCAATCCTGTTAGTAAGCTCTTACAAGGACCAAACTACTTACACACACTCATAAAGAATGCATATTTCAGGACTAGATCAAGAGGAGTGCTCATAGAATCCTTTGTAAGGGTCTCTTTTTCCTAGACTCACCTGCAACAAAGAACTCTACTACACTTAATAAATTGCTTTCAATATCACCAATACCTCTTACTTGTGGCACCCAAGAATGGGACACTCCTCATATCCTGTATTGAAACAAATAAAGGATATAGCCTCTTCTATGCATTGGAATTCAACTTTTAAATGTTATGTTTATATTCTAGCCAAACATCATGCTCTACATTTTAATTCAAGTGCTTCTTATGCAAAAGGGTTGTTT
This sequence comes from Glebionis coronaria, assembly GCA_025667525.1. Lineage (NCBI taxonomy): Eukaryota > Viridiplantae > Streptophyta > Magnoliopsida > Asterales > Asteraceae > Glebionis > Glebionis coronaria. The sequence continues at coordinate 425,216,781 of CM046881.1, read as the reverse complement.
GATCTAATTCACGTTGATGTATGAGGTGCTTATAGACACACAACTATGAAAAAATGTAGATATTTGATAAGTGTGAAAACACTCATCAATAATGATCCAAAAACCACTTAAAACACAGTCAAATACATTATATTTAACTTTAAAATATCAGAATTACGCGTGTATTTGTGTTTCATGTGTTTTCAGGTAAGAAGATACATTTTCAAGCAATCACGCGGTTTCAAGGACTTATTTGATCAAAAGACGAAGAAAGAGACGAAAGATGCTTCAAGGACCTCATTTGCCATTATTCACCAAGATCGAGGGTTAAAGTTGTACTTTTACAAAAATGAAGGATGATAATTAGTTCTACTTTAACTCTTACAACCTATTTGATGAAAGATTGAAAGATGAGGGACCAAAGAGAAAAAAACTAGTGGAAAGTATTATTAACTTGGTCAAATGACAAGCCGGTCAAACACAAACACACGTTTCACTTTCTTCTCCAACGTGAAGAGAGAGAAAGAAACGAATAATAGTTTTCATCTTTCTTCATTCACCTCAAAACTGCAAATGAATTTCAAGGAGGATCTATGAGTTTTCAGACGAAGATTAAAGAATGAAAGATACTCCTTATCATCCCAGTAACACATCCCAACAAGTTAATTACTCTCAAATTAACTAATGAAGAAACGCCCAAATTAAGTCAAGAGTGAAGAACGAAGCTAATCCTCGTATTTTACACGTGGCGATTATTGATTGGAGGACACACGTCATCCCACTTCCCTTGACGGCTATAAATAGAGACGAAGACCCTCACTTTCAGATGGTTAGCTAGGTGTAGATTACACACACATAGTTAGTTTAGATAGTTAGGAGTAGTTAATTGTAATCTTTTAGTACATTTTTCTTCTACTCTTTGTTCTGATTTTAGTTAAGATTTGTAACAAACTTTGATTCCAGCCATTAATAAACTCAAGTTCTTTTTGTTCTTTGTTTCTCAATGACTTCACTACTATGATGTCCATTTTCTGTTAGTTTGTTATAACTGATTTCCATTAATGCAAATCTTCAAGTTTCTCAAATTCTTCATCTTTTGGAATCTCTGAATCAAGTTAGGAAGTTAGTTAAGGTCGTGTTTGATTTCTGTTTAGACAGTTGAAACAGTTTACATTCCTCTACCATTAATGGAGGAAATAAAGATTTCAAGATTTACTTTTTAGCTTTTGTATTGTGTTTAGTTTACTGTAGTTATGAGTTCATGAGTGTTAATCACAGCTTTTTGGTTAATGATAGGTCAAAGTGCGTTAATCAGTTAAGAAACGGTTATAAAACAGTAGCTTCTTCGACATAGCTTTTAGATTTCTAGAACGAGCTTATCACTATTTGGTTTATCGGAAGATTAGTTTATATCAGTTTCACAGGGAAGAATCTGTTTTGTTCTTATGCAGGTTTACAGGTTGCTGATTGTTTGAGATTTGATCAAGATCTACAGTGTTATCGAGAGTAGGGATTTGGTGATTGAATCAAGAGAGCAGTAGTCCAGATTAGTAGAGATACTCGATGTGCATTTGATTTAAGCCGGCTCAGCGTCGTGCTTCGACTCAACGGACAAGGCCTGGATGTGCAGGTTACTTTCTCGATTTCAATATTCTGCATTTTTAGTATAATATGTCATTGACTTGTTTGTAGCGTAGATTTTGGGAGTCCTGCTTGTATTGCTTGCTTGTTACTTATTAGTAAATTTGTTTCTTAGTGTATACTTTGTTCTTTGTAATTCTGATTTCTAACTCTTGTTTAGATTTTGCTTTAGAGTGTTTGGCATTATACATCTTTGTTTGTTCCTGCTAAATTCTAGATAAAATCTTAAATGTGCAGATTTATAGATGTTCATATTGGCTATTATAGGATTAGAAATGGATGTAGTTTTATCTAGAACTACTAGTAGTTAGATTAGTCACCAACAGCTTATTGATAAGATTTAGTTTTAAGCTCAGAGATAGGACTTTAAAGGTGAATAAGCTGATGGCATAAGGAAGTAGTGTAAGTATTGAAGTGAGTTCATAGAATCCTGTTAGAATTCGATTTATATTTTCTAAGTGAATTAGGCAATTTACAGTTCAAATTCATATCAGCTTTAAGTTGTCATCCTATGGATTAGTTGTCTATAATTTCTTTTCAGAAAGTTAGTAATAGTAAAGAATGTAGCAGTAAGATTGGTTCCTTAGATAGTTCTTATCTCACTATGTTTAAGTTTAGATATTTTGAATGAATGCCTTTAGGAGGTTTTAGTTAGAAATGGCCATGACTGAGATTTGAGTTTGTAACAGTTGGTATAACTCACTTGCAGAAGTTTAGTTAAAACACACGTTAGATCCCTCACTTCATATATTTGCGTTACAATCACAGTCCAAACTAGTTATTGTTAATTCTCGTTAGTCCTTCAGCTGGTTAGTTAGATACACTTTTAGTCCTATTCGTTATTCAGTACATGCTTAGTCAATTGAGTTACCATTGGTTTGTATTAATAGTCCATGTCATTTAGTCTACCAAATTCTGTTGGGCCACGTTAGTTGGTTTGATAGTCCAAGTATAATACTAGGAAATTCATATTAGACTTTCCATTTTAATAGGCCCTAATGTACAAATATTATTGAGTCAGTGATATTATTTTGGTGAGTGGTAGTGTTTCTATTTTTATTAGTTTATTTGTATTGTGGAGTTTTATAAAATGTGTCCTTTTACTTTTATAAATATTGTTAGATGTTAATTTTGTCATTTTATTCTTATTTCTATTTTGTAGAATAAAATTGTATTTTCCATTTTTACACTTTGAGCATTTAATTGTGGTACTTGCTAAATGTTTTAGTTAGTACGTATACGTAGGTATTATGGAGTATTTTTACCTTTTTAATTGCTTTGTGCCAATTAGACATAGATTACCAATCAAGCTATTAATACCAAGAACAATTAAGTCAAGCTTAAAATTGTTACATCAATTCGTTAAGATACCGAGACGATTATACTAAAAAGACAAATATTAAATGGCGCCGCTGCCGGTTCTTTTCGTGAAGATTAACGGTTTCGAGTGAGACAATTGGATTTTGGGATCCGTTCACTTTGTGAACGTTATTTTTACGTATTATAAATCAAAAACATAAAAAAAATCAAAAAGATAAAAAATATAAAAAATACAAAATCACAAAAATCAATTCTTTTCCTAAAGAATTGAACAAAAAAAATAAAAAATCAAAAAAGTAATCTTTTTCCTAAAAGATTACACCCAAAAATATATATTATATCGGTTTTCATCGTTTTTTACGTACATATAGTATTTTTCTTAAAAAAAATCAAATAAATACAAAAATATTTTCTTTATATTATTATATGTAAATACGTATACGTATAAGACCAACCAATACACATATCTTCCATAAGTATTGCCGAGGCAATACACCGTGTTAGGGGGCGTTCCGGTCCTTGGCACGTGTATCGATCAAATTCAATAAAGCAAGAATAGATAAATACTTCCAATAGGCATTAATTCGAAGAATACAAACTACAAAGTGAATAGAAAGGCGATGTGCTATAAAATGCCATCTAAGGATCAATAGGTACTTAAGTGCTTCGCGCCACCTAACCTCCCGTTCACTAGTGCGTATTCTAAGAAGGAAGGCTTTATTGGGGGTCTTGCACCCAAGTAGTAATTACATATATTATACTTTCTTGTGGATATTTCATATCGAAACTCGAAGAGGATAATCCTTTTCTCTTCAAAGTCGACCGAGGGCTACTCCTTCATTCCTCGTGTTTACTTACACGTGTACTCGCACACGTGTAAACATACCACCTTTGGTGTATTACTTCCTTCCCAGAGGAAGCTTTTAAACGTCATTTTACTTGTATATACATTCAGACACCTTGCTAAACATGGATACTCGTTCCATGTTGGAGATTTTGCAACAACGATCCGCCAACGCTAATTATTCGCCTTGTTCGACTTGTGGTGGTCCACACGATACTTATTTATGTGATCAAAATAATGGCTATTATGGGGAGGGATATGCTTACACTGGAACCGAGAACCCTAATTTTCAACCTAACATTCAAATGGACTATACTTGTAATGACTATATGGGATATTCCGGTTTTTCATCACAAAATCCACCATCATTTCATGATCAAACCTTTAATGAGCCATACCAAAACCAAGGATTTTCCAATTATGAAGGTTTTCAAAACAATGATAATTTTCAAGGCTATAATCAAGAAACCTTTCCTAATCAAGGATTTTCAAACAATGAAGGCTTTCAAAATGATTCAAATTTTCCATACTATAATCAAGACACCTTTCAAAACCAAGAATTTTTACATTATGAGGGTTTTCATAATCAAGGGTATAATCAAGGGTTTAACCAAGAGAATATGCAAAATGACTCTCAATTTCATGAATTCGTTGAGAGGAGCATTCAAGAGATGGAAAGGAGAATACTTGAATGTTTAGAGGAAACTTGTCAAAGACAAATTCTCTTTGTACAATCTTATCTAACTCAAGGAGCTTTACCATGTGATATTGTGCCGTCTTTGAGAGTTGATGATGAGGATGATCCTATTAGTGATGGGGGACAATACCCTTTATCGAAAGTACGCAACCTCCCCGACCTTGCTGAAAGCTGCCAACTGGGGGACAATACCCTTTATCGAGGAAATGGTAAACCGACTCTGGGTCCCAAAGGTAAATCGTAATTATGATATGTATGCTGTCATAGGTGCATCACACTGGGACGAACGAGTTCGAAGGGCGTACAGGGGTTGCTGCCTAGTCAATTCAGGAAGTAACGTTAGATCCGATATCCGCATCTCCAGCATCTTAGGGCTCAAAACTGAAGCCAAGAATGGCTATTATCATGTGACGGAGATTCGTCTGAAAAGGGAGGATGACAGAGAATACAAAATCCAGCAGGGAGATTTTTCTATCATTCGCCTTGAGGATATCGAAGACATGTTGCTTCTGATGACCCGTGATCAACTCACACATATTCCTCGTGAAGACCTCATTGCCTTGAATACAGCACTTCGTATGTTCACACGAAGCGTTGTTATCAAGAAACGAGTTGAAGATCTTCAGTTGGGAGTCGAAAGTTACCAAAGGAAGCTTAACCTAACCCGTCCAGTGAATCAAGTGTTACCTCAACATGTCAACAGATGTCCCTATACCGGCATTTCTGTTCCGAATTGTCGGATTTTCTACTTGAACAGTCGAGGGTTAATGAAGTTTATGAGGGTGGGTGAGCTTTATAAGTACAGTGATGGGACTCTCATCTACGTCAAAGGAAAGTTGGATCATCTCAATTCGGGTGGGACTTTACCAGAGATGACTGAGGATTGGCATCAGGCTTATCGGCAAATGGCAAAGTATGTGATCAAGAAGATCGATCAAAAGCTCCGTGAACGTAGATTGATGAGTAGTTTAGAAAGATTCGTTGGTGGTAGACCATATGGAGTGCACCACAAGTTACTGCAACGATCCATCTAATGGGTCGTACATTTCAGGTCCACTTTATATTGGTTTTAATTGTGAATATGTAAATTTGTGAATATTGTGCTTTAATGGCTTGATGTAGTGTTAAGGTATGATAATTTTTTCAAGAATTTCTCACGAGATTCTAAATCTTTCAAAATATATCATACTAAAGCACTACAACTATCCCTTATTAACTTAAGGGGGAGCATTAACATGTTCTATGGCCAAACATCGATTTCATTTTTACCCAAAGACCGGTTAATCCATTCAATATCCCAAATATTAATAATTAACATTTTGGATAAGGGGAGAAAATGGGATTAAGGAGACTTAAGTGATACTTGGCTAAAAGATGAAAAAGACTTAACGATAATCCAACTTAATATGTGTAAAGCACGTGTTAAGGGGGAGCGTTTTTGATGATCAAAAACACCTAAGGTACGAAACTTTCGATTTCAATATCACAAGTACTTTAGGTGATTTTCAATGATTTTTCATGGTGGCAATTCCTTCCCAAAACACGCTTAATTCACGACGAATGTGGTGACAAAAGGGTGGTAGGAATAGGTTTAGTCCAATGATTCATCAGAGCCGATGGAATCTTCCCAAGGACAATTCCCTAGATAGAATTAGAAGTCCTAGGAAAGATGGAGAAAGAATGTGAACGTAGCTGAGTACCGACTAATTACTGATGCTAGCACTAGAATAATCACAACAAGGTGCTAGTGATGATGTATTGGTAAGTACTGAAGGGGTTGAAGAATGAAAAAGAAATGTAAAGATAAAGGGTGTAAAGAAAGAAGCCCTCCTTACAACTTTAGGCAGAAACCGGGTCAATACATATGCTATTGAGATCATTTTTGTTAATGATTCTCGATATTGAAGAAAGACGTCATGGACCCAGTAATGCAATGCACAACCCTTTCCAGCTAACTCAAATATCTCTCAAAAGGTATTTGTTTTAATCACACGGAGATCAACACGTTATCTATTGGTTTATTCACTCCGAATAGACTGGTATTGAAAAGGTGGCACTCCTCTCCAGCCATCGCTCACTAAATCAAAACGCACAATCGAGTCTAGAGCCAAAAGATCATCAAAAGTCTCATTAGGACACTTTCCATTTATTCCTTGCTTTCTCACACACTGTGAAAAGTAAGAGATTTTCATGAGTCCTATGCAGTATTCCTGTAATATTGCCAGAACATCCGAGTAATACGCAAGTATTACAATGAAGATGGAAATCCTGCTTGAGCCAACATCAAACAAGCTCATGGTAGGTTACACGTGCGGTTCTTTTAGAACCAATCTTGTGAAAAACTGGAAAGAAACAGTGGTTTAACTCTTAATTGAACTTAAACTCGTTCCAGGCCTCTACGCATTATCATATGATCTTGCCAGAACACTCAGAGTGACTCTTTATTGATCACAGTGACGAGTGGAAATCCTTCTAGTGTTAACATCAAACAGCACTTGGTAGGTAACGTGCAAGATTCTTTATGAATTGAGCTCGTGATAACTGGAAAGCAACGATGGTGAAAATCTTAATTGAAATTCACTTGTTCCAGGTTTCATGAATTGACGGCTTCAAATCACAAGGATAAATTATCCAAGTGATTCACTCTTTATGTTCGCAGTCAGCTTTGGACGGTCGAATAAAGAGAACGGGTTTACCCGCGAAATCCTGTCAGGAAGTTACTTAATTGAAACTATCCGTCACGGGTACGATATCTAATATCGTCCAACGGTCTTCACCGACCGGAGGTAAAATGCTACCGAATTAGAATAAAATGTCAAAGCCATTTTATTCGTGTCGTTGTTGTGTACCTGTTAAAGACGGTGGCGTTGCTGTGTACCTGTTGAAGACGGTGGCGTTGCTGTGTACCAGTTAAAGACGGTGGTGTTGCGGTGTACCTGTAGAAGTCGTTCCCACATGCTTATGTTTTTCTGCATCAAAGTTCAGCAAAAATTCAAGAAAGTACAAGATAAAGTCTTCCGCTGTACCAAACTCTGAAGCTTTCGAGAATTCAACAAAAAGACATAAGTGTGTGGAACATGGAGTCACGAGGAGGCAAAATTCACAAGAAGGCAAAGATCGCACGTGATTGGTCAAAAGAACAATGCTCTCAAGCCAAAGCCTAAAAGATCAAACCAACATATTCACAACAAAAAGAAAAAGAAGAAAAGACTACGAGCTAAAGAACAAAGACTTAGTATAGTATGCTAGGTTTAGAATTTTGTAAACGTGGAGTGACCTCCCTTAGGGGGAGATTGTTAGAAATACGTTTTTACGTATATTAGAAGAGTCGGTCACTCCACAATATTATATATGTTGTAATAGCTCGTAGTTAACAAATACTTATTTAGTTAAGTAAGAACAGGCCCATGGGCTTGTCATGGGCCGGCCCAAGTCCATTAGTGACTTGGAAGTATAAATACCCCTTTCCTCCTTGGAAAGGGGTTGGTTGTTGTTCACTTTTAGTTTCCACTTAATAAAATATCACATAGTTCTCTCTCACTTTCTCTCTCTAGTTTCTCTCTCTAGAAAACATCAACCCACTTCATAGATTCATAGGTTATCAAGATTCTACAATGACGATGATGACGATCCCCCGATTTGTATGACATTTAATGATGACGCACCTTCATCACCTTTACCTCACGTGGAACCCACCGACTCTTTCACCATAGGGGACGAGCCTCTTAGCACTAATACAAACACCGATTTGGATGAATTAACCTCTTCTAGTGTTGAGAACCTTATCCTAATCCAAAGAGAGCTTGAGTGTGTTTCCAATAAACCATGTGACGAGCTTTATATTGATATCTCTTCTCCTCATGATCACATTGAGATTTCATCACATGTTGACCTTCATGCTACTACTAGTGATTTTGGTGACTTTGATCTTGATGAATTGTTTAAAGAAAGAGATAATGAGATTGCGGAAGAGTTTGTGCAAGACTTGCCACAAGGAGAGGATGATGATTGTACTTCTAGTGAGGCATCTTATGATATATCATCCGATGACTTTTCATGTCAAGATGACCTTCCTAATTTGGATGAAAATGTTTCTCTTATAGAAGAAGTGGAAGATGTTCATATTCGTGAGGTTTTATCAAACGTTTATCATCTTATCTCCTCGATTGAAGCATTGAACACACACCATAATGATGATTCCATAGAAGAAGAACATTTCATTGATATTTCTTCACCGGTTTTTGAGGTTGCACCTATTGATTTTAATGATGATATCATCCCTTTGAGTGATTCTCTTAATACACCTTCTTTTGAGCCTTCTATTCCCACCCTTCCACCCTTGAAGTTGGTTATTGATGAAGATCCTATACTCTTAGAGATTGATCCTTTTTCACCTAAGGCACCTTTAGAACCCAAAACCGTTGATATGGATTCTCATATGGATATTGATACCACCATAGAGGCTTATCTTGATAATATTGATATTGAGGTTGATGATAGTGATTCTAATTGGGAAGAGGAGATTTGTCTTAGTGAGAACTTACTTTTTGGGAACATGGAGCCTACAACTCCTTCACAAGACACTATTAATCTTGATCCTCCTTTTTCTATGCCTTCTATGGAAGATTACCCACCTTTTGATGATGATGAGGAGCCCAATATGGACATAATTGTTATGAATGTTTTGATACCTACACCTTCATTGTCTCATGATGTTTTGATATCTAAGGGGGAATCTTATATGGTTGATACGAGTTCATCTCTTTATTTTCCCATGAAGGGAAAGGTTTTTGATCCTGGGATACGTATGTTTTGGAAAAATTGGTTTTCATCTACTCCACTTAAGAGTGTGATTTCTATTGAGATGGAATTATTTTATGAGCTTACTTTGGTGATGCTACCTATTTTGGAGTTGTTTGAATGTAGAGATGGAAACTTTGTATTTGATCCTAGTGTGCGTCCTATTTGAGAGATTTCGTATGTTTGACAAACTTGAGACACGTTGGACCGTTCCATTTATCGAGGCGAATATTGTAAATCTTATAGTAAATGGCAACGTGCTAAGTTTGAGTGTATCATGTGATACGTGCTTCAAAGTGGATATCCTTTACTCTCCATGATGTTTTCCCCAAGGACAACCTAATTCGGGGCCAAGTCGAGCTAGCGACTTAGGGTTAAAAAAACTCAAGAATTGTATAACTAGGTTAGAAAACGTAGAGTAGATCTAAATAGGTTAGGTTTAATTAAAAGGATGTTATAGTAGAGTTGAAGTGGAGGGGTGCCCTTTCTTCGTCTTTTCGTGTTTGTTTCGAGGGTTGCTCTCTCACATTTCATGCTTGGAGCTTATGGAGGAGGTCGTGTATCTGGTTCACTTCGATTAGTTTTTGCTATCGTGATATTAAACACTTGTGCTTAAAATGAATATCCTTTAGTTGCCTCTTCCTTAACTTGGGTTAAGCAAGGTAATCCATGTAATAAGTGTAGGGGCGTTTACTCCAATACTCTTAAACATTGAGGACAATGTTTATCTTAAGTGTAGGGGAGACTTCTATCGAAGTGACCTTACCTAGACCATTGCCTTAACTTCATGATAACTTGGAAATTAATTTTCAAACATTTTTCAAATTTTTTATCTACTTTGGCCACCAAAAATATGCATTCATAATTTTTGCATTAATCATTTTTCATTTGCATATCACATTTGCATTGTATATATTTCTTCTTTTATTTTTCATCAAAAATATATAAAGGAAAAAAATATAATAAAAACATGGTTTAACAAGTTTAGATTTCTTTGACATATTAGGCCCGCCATGGATATTTTGACTCAACCCGAGTTTGCTTATCTTAGCACTCTCTAGCTAGTATCCTTAACCATGTAGTCCTTCATTGGTCTATTAGGCTAAGCATCCACTAGTCTCATTACTTGAGATTTTAAATTTGTGGAGAATGGGAAATGATAGAGTTGAAGCAAGTGTAAAAGGGCTAGATAAACTTCATGATAATTACTTGTGGCTAAACCCTTCTCTTCTTTACCTCTATTTTCTTTGCATGTACTACCTCCGTCCCATAATTATTGTCCATGTTTGACTTTTTAAATCTTTCTTCGTCAACTTTGACCTTAAATATTTTTGTTTGTGTTATTTAATATTTGATGCATAATACATGAATGGATAGAGTTTTAAATGTATTTTATATTTATATAAGTTTTATCAAGTATTGTATAACACAAACAAATTAGTTTACGGTCAAAGTTAACGAAGAAAGACTCAAAAAGTCAAAAGTGGACAATAATTATGGGACGGAGGTAGTATATAATTGTTAATAAATAATCAAGAACGGTTTTAATTGGTTTGTAATCTCTTATGCATTTTCGTCTAATCATTCATGGTTGATATAAGTACGTCTTAAGATTCTAAGTTAGAACGTTTTATGTGTACTAGACTTATGTCATGCTCAATATTTAGCGGGTGTTTTTCCTTTTATTCTTTTCAACTTTCTTTGTGAGGAATAAAGAAAAATAAGAGCGGCTTACAAAAAATGAGTGGCTAGAAAGAAAAAAGAAAAAGAAAGAAAAAGAAAAGAAAAAAAATAATTATACAAGACTCCCGAGAGGGGCAGTGTGGTGTTAATTATAGTGACTATTGAGTTTCAATATTACCTTGACGGGTTGCGGGGATTCAATAGATTGCTCCAATCCAATATTACCTTGACGGGTTGCGGGGTTGAAGATCCAAAGTCTCAAAAAGGCGGAGGATGTAAATTATTGCGTGAGTTTTACTTTTCTTTCCTTAGCGAGTGTGTAGCTACATATGAAAGCATGACATGAGGATTTTACACATAAGGCGAATGACTTATTACTCTTGAAACGGACTTATATTAATTGTGAGCGGTTTTTCAAGTAATGGATGAGAGGATTACTTAGGATTAAAACCGTGCTTCCTTATTTTTAGATTTTACATTTCTTATATTTCACGCTTCAAATAATGACAAATTTGCCCACAAGCAATTTGCTCAAATAATAACCGGTTCCACATTTAATTGTCATGAATAAGTTGATGCACTTTTTACTTGTGAATACAATGATCCCATTTTTAAGCTTGGTATGGGGAAAGTGAAACTTGAGGGTGATAAGTGTCCATGGTACCAAAGCCCTAATTTAATTCATTGATTTCTTTATGAGTTATTTCCATCAAAATCATTTATAAATTCAAAAATATATAAATAGAATTGTTTTCTTTGCATTGCATTGTAAATATTCAAAACCATTCATCATATAGCATAGTATAGTTTATTAAATCATAAAATGGCCAAGGTTGGTTAATTATGAGAAAAGTGCACTTTAGAGCTTTGAAATACTGTATTGCATGAGGTCATGGCAATGGTCAAGTGGAGGGGAGTTGATAAGTGTGAAAACACTCATCAATAATGATCCAAAAACCACTTAAAACACAGTCAAATACATAATATTTAACTTTAAAATATCAGAATTACGCGTGTATTTGTGTTTCATGTGTTTTCAGGTAAGAAGATACATTTTCAAGCAATCACGCGGTTTCAAGGACTTATTTGATCAAAAGACGAAGAAAGAGACGAAAGATGCTTCAAGGACCTCATTTGCCCTTATTCACCAAGATCGAGGGCTAAATTTGTACTTTTACAAAAATGAAGGATGATAATTAGTTCTACTTTAACTCTTTACAACCTATTTGATGAAAGATTGAAAGATGAGGGACCAAAGAGAAAAAAACTAGTGGAAAGTATTATTAACTTGGTCAAATGACAAGCCGGTCAAACACAAACACACGTTTCACTTTCTTCTCCAACGTGAAAAGAGAGAAAGAAACGAATAATAGTTTTCATCTTTCTTCATTCACCTCAAACCTGCAAATGAATTTCAAGGAGGATCTATGAGTTTTCAGACGAAGATTAATGAAGGTCTACGAGATTATTGGCCTATTCTACATGATGGATTTGATGGATTAAGATGGTTGAATGATTGATAAATAAAGAAGAAGATGAAGGAATGAGATGAGGGAGTCGAGAGAGAAAGGAGAGAAGGGAGAAGAGTTAGAGAGAGAAAGTGAAAAATGGAATTATGATTAAGTGAAATGAATAATCAACAACCCCTCCTAACATGCTAGGAGGGGATATATATAGCCCACCCTACATGTGGGCTATATGGACTATACACTAATTAAATAGATCACGAGCCCATTACATAATTATCGTTGGAGCGACCGATCCTTCATAAATACGTAAAAACGTATTTCTAACAATCTCCCCCGAAGGGAGGTCGCTCCAAGAAACAAAGTTCTAAATAGTCTATAACTCGTGATCTATGCTAACTAAGATGTGACCGAGACTTTATTGGGAAAAACGTATTTCCAACAATCTCCCCCTAAGGGAGGTCACATCTTTTTACAAAATCTTAAACCTAGCATCTATGCTTGAGTCTTCGATCTTGTTCTTGTGAATATGCTTGATGTGATCTTTGACTTTAGTCTTGAGCATGTTTCCTTGCCTTGACCTTGTGCATTCTTCACTTGTGATATTTGCCTCTTCGTGACTTCATGTTCCACATACTTATACTTTTAAATTCTTGAAAGCTTCAGAGTTTGATACAGCGGAAGACTTGACCTTCAGGCTTTCTTGAATTTGTTGAAGTACTAATTGTATGTAGTATAAGCATGTGGTGACGACTTCTGCTGGATTGTGCACCGCAATGCCACCTTCTTGTTACGCTGCATAAGACAGTTAGCAACAAATAATATACACTGATGAAATGGCCTTGAACATTTCATTCTAATTCGGTAGCATTTTACCTACGGTCGATGAAGACCGTTGGACGATATTAAATATCGTACTTGTGGCAGGTAGTTTCAATAAAGAACCTCCTTGACAAGATTTCGCGGGTAAACCCGTTCTCTTTACTCGACCGTCCAAAGCTGACTGCGAACGTAAAGAGTGAATCATTTCGATAATATTATCCGCATGATTTGAAGCCGTCAATTCATGTTCCTGGAACAAGTGAAGTTCAATTAAGAACCGCACCATCGTTGCTTTCCAGTTGTCACTAGCTTGATTCATATAGAATCTTGCAAGTTACCTACCAAGTGCTGTTTGATGTTAACACTAGAAGGATTTCCATTCGTCACTGTAAATACTTAATAGTATTACTCTGAATGTTCTGGCAAGATCACTAAGATATTGCGTAGAGGCCTGGAACGTGTTTAAATTCATTTAAGAATTAAACCACTATTGCTTTCCAGTTATCACAAGTTTGATTCATAAAGAATCGCACAAGTCACCTACCATGAGCTTTTTGATATTCGCTCAAGAAGGATTTCCATCTTCATTGTAGATACTTTCGTACTACTCGGATGTTCAGGCAAGATCATGAAGATTTTGCGTAGGACTCTTAAGAACTTTCTTACTTTTCACAGTGTGTGACGAAGCAAGTAAATATGAGAGTGTGTCCTAATGAGATATTTGATGATCTCAAATGGCTCTAGACTCGATCGTGCAATTTGGATTTTAGTGATCGGAGGCTGGAGAGGAGTGCCACCTTTTCAATACCAATTTATTCGGAGTGAATAAACCAATAGATAATGTGTTGATCTCCGTGTGATTAAAACAAATACCTTTTGAGAGATATTTGAGTTAGCTGGGAAGGGTTGTGCATTGCATCACTGGGTCCATGATGTCTTTCTTCAATATCAAGAATCATTAAAAATGATCTCAATAGCATATGAATTGACCCGGTTTCTGCCTAAGGTTGTAAGGAGGGCTTCTTTCTTTACACCCTTTATCTTTACAATTCTTTTTCATTCTTCAACCCCTTCAATGCTTACCAATACGTCATAACTAGCACCTTGTTGTGATTGTTCCAGTGCTAACTTAAGTACTTGGTCGACATTCAGCTACGTTCACAATCTTTCTCCATCTTTCCTAAGGACTACTATTTCTAGCTATGGAATGTCCTTGGGAAGATTCCTCCGGTTCTAGAGAAATCATTGGACTTTAACCTATCCTACCATCCTTATGTCACCACAATCTTCATCGTCGTGAAATAAATGGGTTGCGGGTAAGTATAAATCACCATGAAATCCATTTTGAAGTGCAAATCCATTTTGCTCCCCCTTAACATATGCCACGATATCCGAAAACATTTTGCACATGTCGGGATGAGCTAGCACGTTAAGTCAAACCATTTGTGATTGATCATATCCCATATTAAATCACATTTTCTCCCCCATATTAAAAATATTAACCCAATCGATGTTTTTAATATCAATTGATTTAATAGCATTTTAAGAAAATTTGGGAAGAAAAATGCAAATCCAATTATCTTCATGATTTTAACAAGCTCCCCCTCAAATTAATGAGGGTGTACTTGAAACGTAAATTAAATACCTTTTAAACACAAGTGTAAGGTATTTATCACGTGCAAGGATCATATATGATAATGTATTCACAAGATTAGCAATTTACGAGGTTGGACCTGAATAATGGAGAACATCATATGAAAGAAGCACATGGTTCTTGTTCACGAATGTTGGTCACCTCGTCACGTCCCCGAGAAAATTAATTCCCGTTGTTGAGTCAAAGCTTTCCGGTGAAATGCTTGACTTGATTATGAAAAGCGGGTTGCTATCTGAAATAATAGCAAACCATTTTGAGCATGTTTTAAAAGTTTGAACTTCTGCTCGAACTTTATTTACAACCCCGTGTCATTATTGAATGACATTTCTAGTATCGTAAATATTATCGATTCCAGAAGACATGCTCTTTTTATCAAAACATTTTTGAACACACAATTTTGAAAGATTTAGAAAAACCTTTTGAGAAATTCTCGAATAATTGTGTTCAAAGTTTTGAAAACCAATTACTTGAGCTTAAGATTTGGAATATCTTAGGAAAGCTCAAGTCCGAGAAGTTGTAAACTTCCCGTTGTTAAGGATAAGTTTATCATCGGCGATAAACTTTCCTTTTAACTGAAGAACGAGTCCTAAGCTGACATTTACTTAGAAGTCGTTTTCATGAGCTTGAAAACTTTGACTGTTTTAACGGAAAGCTCATGACCGAGAAAGGTTAATTTCTCGTTATGAGGAAAAGTTCTCTTATTTAAAAGATACACTTTCCTTTCTGAGCTTAAAACTTCGAATGTTTTAAGACAAGCTCATGACCGAGAAAATTGAATTTCTCGTTATGAGGATAAGTTTATCATTAATGATAAACTTTCCTTTATTTGAAGTTCGAGTTACAGTCTGACATTTAACTGTAAGTCATTGTGCATGAGCTTAAAAACTTCGAATGTTTTTATTATTAGCTCATGCCCGAGAAAAATTAATTTCTCGTTGTAAGGATAAGTTTATCATCGGCGATAAACTTTCCTGCCTTTGAAGAACGGGTTATAGACTGTCATTTATCTATAAGCCTTAATGCATGAGCTTAAAAACTTGGAATGTTTTTGATATAAGCTCATGCCCGAGAAAATTTAATTTCTCGTTGTTAGGATAAGTCATCATCGGGATGAACTTTCCTGTCTTTTGAGAGCGAGTTACAGTCTGTTATGTGACTGTAAGTCCTTGTGTAAGCTTTAACCATGAATCCCCTGAGATACTAGTTTCTCTGATATCTGCTTCTTCAGCAACCAAACTCTGAGAGTGTCCTTAGTTGAACGGTATACAATGATTGGACCGCTTCGTTCTTTTGGAACATCAACTTTGGTACCTGCATTCTCATTAGGAGGTTGTATACTTTTGCATGGGTTAGAGATATCTATTTTTGAAGCACGTGGGGGTTCACAGTTGGCTTTACTTGTGTCAGAGGCGACCTGAGTAGATGATTCACTTATCTTAGCTGGCAAACGTTTCATTTTATAGAAAATCTTAAGTTTAGGCTTAAGTGAAGTATCATCTTTATCAATTTTCTCCCTAGTAGTCTTAGAAGAAACGGAGACTATCCTAGTTAAAGGGCACTCATTTCCTACAAGAGTGAAAGTTCTACCAGTGGGGCGCCAATCTTTACCAACGGGTTTGATTTTAGCTATCCACTGGGACTTAATTCTAGCACGGGAGTTCACCTCATTAAGTAATTTCTTGATACAGGAATCATGATTTGCCGTAAAGACACATTTTCTACATGTTTTACAGGTAGCATATTTAATGTCTGAGTATTTCCTAGATGATTGATCGATGCTCCTAGGAGATGACATGCTACGGTTAGCAGTGTTGGGTAATCTAGAAGGCATCTGACTAGGTTGGACATTACTATCTCTTACATGTGTCTTTTGAAGAGCTTCCCTTTGACCAAAATCATGGCGCACATCAGTTGAACTAGTTCTAGACGTGTTCATTGAACTATTCTTAGAGAAACTAGGAGCAATCATGTGATGAGGTCTTGCTAAAACTGATTTAGTCACATTAGGCCTAGTTGGTGGAGTGACTGTTCTAGAAATATGTCCCAAATCAACTTGGGAGGCAAACCGCGGTCTCGAGGATTGTGGTCGCTCGGATCTAAATGCAGTAGGTTGTCTGACGAACTGATTTGTAGGCGGTTTCCCCAAGATTGATGGTTTTTCAAGCTTAGTGTCCACACTAGGTCCGCTAGTTTTCCTTAACTCGTTTTTCAATGCAGCTATAGCAAAAACCTTTTCCTGTACTTGGGCCTTTAAAGTCTCATTCTCTTTGAGCACTCTATCTTGGGATGCCAATTTAGACTCTAGTAACTGAATTTGTTTCAAAAGATTTTCCTTTTCAGCTTTAGAATCTAAAACTTTTTGATCTAATTTTCTTTCAAGAACAACGTTTGACTTTTCAAGTTTTTCAAAGTATGTTTCAAATTTATCCGTTTTCTTAGAAAATTCAAGTTTGGCATCCTCAAGATCTTTTGATTGCCGAGCTACGATCGTTTCGAGCTCTTTAATCTTGGAATCAGAAGCAGTCAATGAAGCAGTTATAGGATAATTATCATGATGTTTAGCATTCTGAACAATCTCTCCCCCATTATGACTTACATCGGATGAATCAGAAATGGTATTGCTATCACTCTTTTCCATCCCATGTTTGTCATAATTGGGTTCAGAATGCTCAATATGCGGCATATCATCAGCATATACATCATAAACAACATTACATTGTACCATGTTTTCCGGCTCTTCGTCATAAACGGGTACGGTGTCAGCAAAAGAGATCTCGTGAACAGTTCCTGACGTGCCACTGGTATCATGTTGTCCTCCTGATTCCGTGCTCTTGGCATTTATAGGCTTCAAGTTTTCAACCGTATGACCAGTTTCCTCTTGCATCCAAGAGTCTTGCACTCCATTATCATACCCTTGCTGAAGTCGAGATATTTCATAAATCGAAGACGAGACCGATGACATGAGTTTCAAAATTGTATCACGGAAAACTCGAAGCTCGGTATGTGTATCTCGAAGAAACGATTGGCAAATCACTGAACTTTCAGACTTGATGATATTGAATTGGAGGAAAGGCGTGAGTTGTGTCACAAGAGCCTTATATGCAAGAGCCGATGCAGAGTGATTAAAGTTGTCACGGTTGAGTTGCTCGGCGAGTTCGGTCAAAGTGGTGAAAATTGAGTCGATGAATATATGACGATCTTGTCCAAAGATTGTCACAAATTCACTCCCTCCTTGAATCCTCGAAAGAGTGACAAGATGAGACTGAAGCATTTGAAATGAAGTTATACCACTTTCTCGAGCTTCGTCTTGCATTCGATGCAAGTCTCCCTCTTTAAGTGTCGAATCGAACGAATCCATTGAAAATCGAGGAAAGATAAAAAAAAATGATGTGGATGTTGTTGTTGTCGGGTTTTAACAATACGACTCGGCTCAAAAATTGTTATCGGCTCAAACGATTATGAATAAAACCCGATCAAAAATCCGTAATTGCTAAAAATATATCCCGTCACGCTGACTCGTCACTTTGTCTTCAAATCCGGCCACAAAAACTTTGAACCCGTCAAATGTTTTTCCACGTTAACTCTTAACGGAATGCCCGCCTTAATATAACGTACCAAAAATTAATAAACAAAATTTTCTTAACTAAAAAGTTCAATTTAAAATCTATAAGTTTAAAAAATTGGCTTAATAAAAATAATGTAACTGAAAATAAAAATAAAAGTAAAAAAATAATAATAAAAACAATCTGATATTCTTTTTTTAAAAATACCCGCCTCAACACATTTGCCAAAAACCAACAAGTGACAAAATATACAAAATAAATTTAACTAAAAAAATAGAAAATAAAATAAAATCTAATATTTGAAAAATAGAAAATAAACTTAGAAAACTGAAAATAGAAAAATAATAAAACGTTTTTTAAAAATTCTGATAGTTTGAAAATAAAAAGTAAAACAAACGTTTGACACAAATAAAAAATAAAAACGTAACTTTTATCACTACTTACCACAAAAAACGTGGCAGTGATTAAAAAAAATAATAAACAATTAAACGTGGCTTCCTCGTTGCGCAAATCCAAAATTAGTAGCCTAAAACGTGGCATGTTATAGGCCAGTTGTTGTCACCAAATAAAACTCAATCTGATTATAAATTGTAATCTTTGGAACCTCCGCCCTTGACTTTGACCCTATATCTCAAAAGAAACAACGCTCTAATCCAATCTTCTCAATCTCTCTCTCTCCTCACTACCTCCGTCCCTTTAGTCTATCTATCTCTCTCACCAACACAGATAACCATAACAAAAAACTTGTGAGCTTCCTCAAATCCTCCGCCCCCTTCTCTTCTTGAAATCAATCACAAAACCTAATCTATATTTCTCTCAACAAACAACAGCCAAAACAGAGCTCCAAATCAAAGCTAAGCATAAACCAAACATTGGTTAATCCTAATCCGTCTCTTTTTCTTTGATACACAAAGCAACCAGCACCTTCTATATCAAATCCATAAAAATAAATCCTGATTATTTATTCAGATAACACGAACCCCAAAGGAAGACATGCATCGAGTTCATCTTCAAGATCTTAAAAGATAAGGTCTCGGGTAGGTTTTTCTTTTAATGTTTTTGTTGAGGCCCTCTCTCTTCTGTAGAGTTCTTCTGTCGGGTGTCTTGATTGATTGAGTGTCGAGTGTTTGGGTTGAGAGATTTAAGTGAGACGAGGGTATGTGAGTCTGTGAAGATGACGAGGTGAGAGTGAGAGTGTGAGTCGAGGTTGATTTGTGTTGATTTGTGTTGATTTGGGTTGTAAGGGTGTTCGTCGAGGGTGTTCGTCTAGGGTCTAGAGTCTTTGCTTTGGAGTGTATGAGTCTGGATGGTGAGAGTCGAGTCTGGTTGTGTTGATGGGTTTGGTTGTCGAGTCAAGTGTCTGTAAACGAGGGTGTTTGTGAGGGTCTGTTGGTTGTCGAGGGAGAGTGAGTGTTAGGATTCTGTTGAGTCGTTTATGACGTTTGAGACAACTTTTCAAACCGAAACAAAATGAATTGTGGGTGAGTTTATGATGTCGAGAGGTCTCGGCTCAAGGTTGTGATTTGTTGGGTTGGCCGTTATGTTTGAATTGGATGGTTCGTTCGGAAGAGTTCCGAATCGGAACTTGTTTTGTTCGGAACTTGTTTCGTTCGGAACTTTTTCGTTCGGAACTTGTTTCGTTCGGAACTTGTTTCGTTCGGAACTTGTTTCGTTCGGAACTTGTTTCGTTCGGAACTTGTTTCGTTCGGAACTTGTTTCGTTCGGAACTTGTTTCGTTCGGAACTTGTGAGCACCCGAAAAAAAATTCTTCACCCGGAACTTTTGAGTTTGACCCGGAACTTTTGAGATTGATACGGAACTTTTGAGATTGATACGGAACTTTTGTATCAGTTTTGTTGGGACAAATTTTGGACAGTGATGATAGTTGACCAAAAATTAAGAAAAATCCAAAAATGAAAAAAAACTGATAAACGAAAAATAATAACTGATAACGGATTAAAAAACTGATTAAAAAACTGATAGGACAAAAAAATTATATAAAAACTGATTAAAATAATAACTGATAACTGATTAAAAACTGATATAACGATATAACTGATAATTGATAGACTAAAAAAATTGATTAAAAATTGATAATTGATAATCAATAAGGAAAAGAAAAAAAATTAAAGTGGTAAAATTGATTAAAAAAAATAAAAAAAGGACAAAATTAAAAGTTCAATTTAAGAAATTCAAACAAAAAGGCAATCAAAATAGAAAGGATTTAAAAAAAAAATACAAAATTAAAAAGAGAAAAACACAAACTTTTATAAAAACACCAACTTTTTAAGATTTGATAATGAAATTTTTGATTTTTATATAAAAATTTGTGATTTTTATCTAAAAAGGTAAGTAAATCTAAAGATTTAACATGATTTAACACATAAAAACACAAACTTTATATAAAAATACAAACTTTTTAAAATTTAAGCATGATTAAATCAAAACCCACCAAAATCAAAAAGAAATAAAAATAAGAATAAACCAATCAAACCTTGGCTCTTGATACCAATTGAAGGTCTACGAGATTATTGGCCTATTCTACATGATAGATTTGATGGATTAAGATGGTTGAATGATTGATAAATAAAGAAGAAGATGAAGGAATGAGATGAGGGAGTCGAGAGAGAAAGGAGAGAAGGGAGAAGAGTTAAAGAGAGAAAGTGAAAAATGGAATTATGATTAAGTGAAATGAATAATCAACAACCCCTCCTAACATGCTAGGAGGGGATATATATAGCCCACCCTACATGTGGGCTATATGGACTATACACTAATTAAATAGATCACGAGCCCATTACATAATTATCGTTGGAGCGACCGATCCTTCATAAATACGTAAAAACGTATTTCTAACAATTAAAGAATGAAAGATACTCCTTATCATCCTAGCAACACATCCCAACAAGTTAATTACTCTCAAATTAACTACTGAAGAAACGCCCAAATTAAGTCAAGAGTGAAGAACGAAGTTAATCCTCGTATTTTACACGTGGCGATTATTGATTGGAGGACACACGTCATCCCACTTCCCTCGACGGCTATAAATAGAGATGAAGACCCTCACTTTCAGATGGTTAGCTAGGTGTAGATTACACACACATAGTTAGTTTAGATAGTTAGGAGTAGTTAATTGTAATCTTTCAGTACATTTTTCTTCTACTCTTTGTTCTGATTTTAGTTAAGATTTGTAACAAACTTTGATTCCAGCCATTAATAAACTCAAGTTCTTTTTGTTCTTTGTTTCTCAATGACTTCACTACTATGATGTCCATTTTCGGTTAGTTTGTTATAACTGATTTCCATTAATGCAAATCTTCAAGTTTCTCAAATTCTTCATCTTTTGGAATCTCTGAATCAAGTTAGGAAGTTAGTTAAGGTCGTGTTTGATTTCTGTTTAGACAGTTGAAACAGTTTACATTCCTCTACCATTAATGGAGGAAATAAAGATTTCAAGATTTACTTTTTAGCTTTTGTATTGTGTTTAGTTTACTGTAGTTATGAGTTCATGAGTGTTAATCACAGCTTTTTGGTTAATGATAGGTCAAAGTGCGTTAATTAGTTAAGAAACGGTTATAAAACAGTAGCTTCTTCGACATAGGGAATAGCTTTTAGATTTCTAGAACGAGCTTATCACTATTTGGTTTATCGGAAGATTAGTTTATATCAGTTTCGCAAGGAAGAATCTGTTTTGTTCTTATGCAGGTTTACAGGTTGCTGATTGTTTGAGATTTGATCAAGATCTACAGTGTTATCGAGAGTAGGGATTTGGTGATTGAATCAAGAGAGCAGTAGTCCAGATTAGTAGAGATACTCGATGTGCATTTGATTTAAGCCGGCTCAGCGTCGTGCTTCGACTC
Source organism: Glebionis coronaria (assembly GCA_025667525.1). NCBI lineage: Eukaryota > Viridiplantae > Streptophyta > Magnoliopsida > Asterales > Asteraceae > Glebionis > Glebionis coronaria. Next base: position 425,194,452 of record CM046881.1, on the reverse strand, counting down.
AACGGACAAGGCCTGGATGTGCAGGTTACTTTCTCGATTTCAATATTCTGCATTTTTAGTATAATATGTCATTGACTTGTTTGTAGCGTAGATTTTGGGAGTCCTGCTTGTATTGCTTGCTTGTTACTTATTAGTAAATTTGTTTCTTAGTGTATACTTTGTTCTTTGTAATTCTGATTTCTAACTCTTGTTTAGATTTTGCTTTAGAGTGTTTGGCATTATACATCTTTGTTTGTTCCTGCTAAATTCTAGATAAAATCTTGAATGTGCAGATTTATAGATGTTCATATTGGCTATTATAGGATTAGAAATGGATGTAGTTTTATCTAGAACTACTAGTAGTTAGATTAGTCACCAACAGCTTATTGATAAGATTTAGTTTTAAGCTCAGAGATAGGACTTTAAAGGTGAATAAGCTGATGGCATAAGGAAGTAGTGTAAGTATTGAAGTGAGTTCATAGAATCCTGTTAGAATTCGATTTATATTTTCTAAGTGAATTAGGCAATTTACAGTTCAAATTCATATCAGCTTTAAGTTGTCATCCTATGGATTAGTTGTCTATAATTTCTTTTCAGAAAGTTAGTAATAGTAAAGAATGTAGCAGTAAGATTGGTTCCTTAGATAGTTCTTATCTCACTATGTTTAAGTTTAGATATTTTGAATGAATGCCTTTAGGAGGTTTTAGTTAGAAATTGCCATGACTGAGATTTGAGTTTGTAACAGTTGGTATAACTCACTTGCAGAATTTTAGTTAAAACACACGTTAGATCCCTCACTTCATATATTTGCGTTACAATCACAGTCCAAACTAGTTATTGTTAATTCTCGTTAGTCCTTCAGCTGGTTAGTTAGATACACTTTTAGTCCTATTCGTTATTCAGTACATGCTTAGTCAAATGAGTTACCATTGGTTTGTATTAATAGTCCATGTCATTTAGTCTACCAAATTCTGTTGGGCCACGTTAGTTGGTTTGATAGTCCAAGTATAATACTAGGAAATTGATATTAGACTTTCCATTTTAATAGGCCCTAATGTACGAATATTATTGAGTCAGTGATATTATTTTGGTGAGTGGTAGTGTTTCTATTTTTATTAGTTTATTTGTTTTGTGGAGTTTTATAAAATGTGTCATTTTACTTTTATAAATATTGTTAGATGTTAATTTTGTCATTTTATTCTTATTTCTATTTTGTAGAATAAAATTGTATTTTCCATTTTTACACTTTGAGCATTTAATTGTGGTACTTGCTAAATGTTTTAGTTAGTACGTATACGTAGGTATTATAGAGTATTTTTACCTTTTTATTTGCTTTGTGCCAATTAGACATAGATTACCAATCAAGCTATTAATACCAAGAACAATTAAGTCAAGCTTAAAATTGTTACATCAATTCGTTAAGATACCGAGACGATTATACTAAAAAAGACAAATATTAATATTTTTTAACCATAGTAGATGATCACTGTAGAGAAACATGGACATACTTAACGTAGAATTCCATTGGATCGTTAGACTCAATGGTTTACACCATTTATCTAGGTTGATCATCATTCATATGATAACATAGCAGAATAAGAATAATGATCATGAACAAGATGTTTAACAAAGATGAATTCTCCCAAAGAGTGCTTGTATTAATTATTAACACAAACAACTCTAGGCATGTATACATTGAATCCCATGCCTAGAGATCAAAGTTTACTATAGGTTACATTATGAAAAGATAAAGTATGTAAACCTACGGCTGGTGGTTTGTTTATATACGACAAACCACAGCTGTTATAAAAGATAAATATTAAGAACAAAATATCCTATATAAATTTCATGATATTCTTCATTCCTATCTTGATACTTTATCCACCAGCTTGAAAAATTCAGTATAGGCAGATTTAGTCCATGTCTTTGTATTTTTACTTATCAACTCACTTTTGACCCAACAATCTTCCCCTAGTTGATGATGTCAAAACACTTCCCCTTAAGTATATATCTTTTGTAAACCATACAACACCATGGATCAACATATTACATTTGTAGACTTTTCTTCCCCTTTTTGACATGATCCAAATACGGGTCTTGTATGTAAGCAACCTTGATTTCGACCACTACTAACCAATATCACACTTCTAATCCAAGTGTTCAACATCTAAAATTACCATCCGTGAAGCACCGGTAATGCATTATAATGAATATGATAAATATAAAACTCACATTGATTGTAATAATACTAATGAGCAGTAGTAAAAATCTTCACCTCATTGTCATATGTGAATGACGAACACTATCAATTTAGTGTCCCCTTAAACTGTGCTAATCATTCTTGAATCTTCAAATTATGTAGGCTTTATGTAATGATCACATATGAAGAAATCTAATTGTTAATCCCACTTTAATCCATAACACAATATTAAGATGATATTTAGAGAGAGAAATATATGAAGGTAGAGAGAGAAAGTAGAGAGATAAACTAGAAAGGAGGTTGATTTCTAGAGAGAGAAAAGAATGGAACCAACACCCTCTTCTACACATGGAAGAGGGTATATATACCCTATGAGCTTGGTGGGATCATGGGCTTGTTTCTTGGGCCGGGCTTGGCTTAACTTAGGCTTAGAGCCCCTAACTTATACAATATTAGCTTAAGTCCAAGCCCGGTTAACCCGACTAACCTATTACAACACAAGACCATTTACGACTAAGATGACCTATTACATTCTTGTTCGACTATATAAAATATAGGGCTAACAATCTCCCCCAATGTATCGGTCATCTTTAAAATGCATAAGATGATTGAGTGAATACATTCTTGTGGAGGTGATCTTCCTTATTTGGTCTTGTATCTTGGTCTTTATCTTGTTTGTAACGGCTTCGTTCCTTCATGCTTTGTGATCTTTATCTTGAACCTTTGTCATTTGACTTTGAGTGCTTGAGATCTTCATCTTGTGCTCCTTGTGACTAAGATGACCTATTACATTCTTAAGTATCTTGATGATTTCCATCTTGTGCTTTTGTGACTTCTGAATCGACATCGGTTAGTACACAGCTACGCCACCTTCTTGATATGCAGCAACATATATATACACGGACGAAATGGCTTTGAACATTTCACCCTAACTCAGTAGCGTTTTACCTCCGGTCGGTGAAGACCGTTAGACGGTATTAGATACCGCACCTGTGATCGGGTAGATTCGATTAAGAACCTCCTTGACAGGGTTTCTCGACGGTAGTAGCCAGTTCTCTTTACTCGACCGTCTCAAAGCATACTACGAACATAAAGAGTGAATCATAAGGATAAATTATCCGTCTGATTAGAGTCGTCAATTCAGAATTCCTGGAACAAGTTTGATTCTATAAGAATCGCACCATTGTTGCTTTCCAGTTTGTCACAAACTCGATTCATAAAGAATCTTGCGAGTTACCTACCGCAGTGTTGTTTGAGGTTGACACTGGAAGGATTTCCATTCGTCACTGTGAACACTAAAGAGTGTCACTCTAAATGTTCTGGCAAGATCACACGGATTTTGCGAAGAAACCTGGAATCAAGTTTAAATCAATTAAGAATCCAAACTTAGTTGCTTTCCAGTTCTCACAAGTTTGATTCGTGTAGATTCGCACAAGTTACCTACCATGAGCTTGTTAGATGTTGGCTCAAGCAGGATTTCCATCTTTATTGTGAATCGTATCACTCAGATGTTCTGGCAATATCACAAGGATAATGCGTAGGACTTGATTGTGTCCTAATGAGATGATAGATTGATCTCTTTTGGCTCTAGACTCGACAGTACGTTTTGGTAACTGGAGGCTGGAGCAGACTGCCACCTTTTCAATATTAACTAACTCGAAGTGAGAAAGTCAATAGATACGTATTGATCTCCGTGACAATGAGACAAGTTTCTTTTGGGAGAAACCTGAATGGCTAGGGAAGGGTTGTGTTTTGCATCACTGGGTCCATAATGCTTGTATTCAATAGATGTATTAACCCGGTTTCTGCCTAAGTTGCATAGAATATTCAACTCCTTCAATGCTTACCAATACGTCGTCACTAGCACCTTGTTGTGATTGTTCCAGTGATAACTTAAGTAATTGGTTTGCATTCAGCTTCATTCAACTCCATCTTTCCTAAGGACAACTATTTTTAGTTATGGAATGTCCTTGGGTAGATCCCTCCGGTTCTGGTTGGATCATAGGACTTAGTTTCCTATCCTAAACTACCTTTTGACTCCATCATTCCGTCGTGGATAGTAGGTGTTTTGGGTAAAGATCGTAACCATAAAACCATTAAAACCATTTAAAGTGCTTGATACAAATCAAAACTTTCAACATTTTGAAAGTTTTATATTTCCGAAAAGCTCCCCTCCACACATGCATCGGTATGAAAAAGTTTAGCATGTGAAGGAAAGAGTTGCACTTGAGTCTTTAAGATCACATGTTGCGATATATTACATTTTAATCACATTTTCTCCCCCTATCTCTAATATAAGAATATAATATTAGAGATACCAATTGATTAAAATATGACAATGTCTGAAAACCGATTGGAGAGAAAGATGTTTGCACGCATGAATCATGGAACTTTTGTCTTCGGGATGCTCCCCCTCAACAATATATGTGTGTCTTAAAACAAAGTGTGACAATATTTTGGGAAAAACGACACCACAAAGTATGTTGAGGTACGGAGTTGAGATGTCTTTTCCGATATAATATATTGCATTTGACAATTTTATATCATTTTCGGAATGTGTTGGATACATAAAATATGACAATTTTTTAAGATGTACCCAACAACATTAAAGGCTTTGAGTTTAACCCCCCCCCCCCCCCCCCCTCAAAAATTGATCAAAATAAGATATGACATTTTTGAGATATAAAAACCATTTTATGAGGAAGGGAGTGTTGAACACACAATACTGAAAGATTTAGAAAAAATCTTTTGAGAAATTCTTGAAAAATTGTGTTCAACGGTTTTAAAATAATCATGATAGAAGACTTATCTTCTATTGCTTTAGGAAAGTGCACTGAAACGTACACTTCCCTTTCGGGTCCGCTTTTCATGAGCTCAAAACTTTGATTGTTTTGTTACTAGCTCATGACCGAGAAAAATTAATTTCCTGTTATGAAGGATAAGTTATCATTCGTGATATACTTTCCTTAAGGTGAAGTGCGAGTTCTAAGCTGACATTTACTTAGAAATCGTTTTTCATGAACTTAAAAACGTTGAATGTTTTAATGAGAAGCTCATGACCGAGAAATATGAATTTCTCGTTGAGAAGGATAAGTTATCGTCCGTGATAAACTTTCCTTATTTGAGGTCCAAGTCCTAAGCTTTGATGCGCTTAGAAGTCATTATGAGAGAATATCAAGCAGCTTCATTTGCCAAAACCTCCAAGTCTACTGGAGTCATATACTTCATACCAAGACGACCAACGAGATACTGAAACCTATTTTAGGATAGAGCTTTTGTAAACAGGTCTTCTATCTGGTACTCAGCTCTGATACCAAATGTTAATCCCACTTTAATCCATAACACAATATTAAGATAATATTTAGAGAGATAAATAGATGAAGATAGAGAGAGAAAGTAGAGAGATAAACTAGAAAAGAGGTTGATTTCTAGAGAGAGAGAAAAGAATGGAACCAACACCCTCTTCCACACATGGAAGAGGGTATATATACCCTATGAGCTTGGTGGGCTCATGGGCTTGTTTTTTGGGTCGGGCTTGGCTTGACTTGGGCTTAGAGCCCTGATGAGACTGCTTTTATACATGGTCTCATCGTCCAAATCGGGCTTAAAATCAATTAAATATCATCAAAACTACCAAATATATGCTCGTGTTTGTTACTTGTGTATTTTTAGGTACGGATATTTAGGAATTGGCAAAAGATCACAAGAATCAATCAAAAACGAACACGGGAAACGAAGACGCACAATGAACCAAGCCCAAGTTTGGAAAATTGCAAAAAGACCCTTGAAGAATTAAAGATTGGCAATTTTAGTCCCTCATCTTTGAAGAACTTGTCACATTTGACCCTCCAATAATCAATTGTACAAGAATGGTCATTATTGTTTGAAGATTTTACAAGATCAGCCCTTGAAGAATGCCAAAATTGCATTTGAAGTCCTTAATTTAAGTTTGAAAACTTAAATGTGCCAAAATTGACAAGATGGCAAAGTATTTTCAAAGGATATGAAGTTTATGCTGATTATTTACAATATGAAGAAAAGAGAAGACCTTGGGGGCCATATTTGCCAAACATCCAAACCTCCCCACCCAACCAGTGACTGCCACCTCATCAGTACCTACCCAATAACCCTTACAGCCCGACCCTACCCACAATCCATTACCCACCCACTCTTTACCCGGTTTTATTTAAAAAAATGGTCAAATGGTCAACAGACCTTTCCCACTAAACAAGGGATTTAAAACTCCCTAATCTTTTTTTAGATTAAAACCCATGTTCTTCACATATAAACCCTAAACCATCACCAGGTCCAATTAAATTAAAAACAAAAGGGTTTGAGTTGATTGTGTCCAGATTGTTAATTAACCCATCCCTTAACATAAACCCACTCAAATATTCCCTCCTAGACACACCCATGTGAAGGTAGGGCCTTCCCCTGCCCCCGTCTTTTTCACACCAAAACCAAAAACCGACCAAATGAGCGATTTAGCTCAACTCCTTGGTCCACAAGACTTAAATCAACGCCCAAGATCAAGTTTGAAAGCTGGTATTTCACATGGGACGTTTTTTACCAAGAATCAAGAGAAGACTTCAAAGGGCATTTAGGGCATTTCCAGAATTAGGGTTTTAGAGTTCAATTTTATTGTATTATTTTATTTAGTCTTCTAGTATCAATTATAGACTAGTATAAATACACCCATTTGAGGGTTGTATTCTTTGTTCTAGATTTTAGCAAAACTTTTGTAATTCCTTTTTTATTAATATAAAAGCTGATATTTTCTAGTGTGAAATATAATTCCTTTTTCTATTTTAAAAAGTTGGTATAAGTTGCTTAATCTGAGTTCCATCTAATTGTGTAACACATTTGTGTGTTTGATATATTCAGTTTTCAAAAAGGTTTTAAAAAGATTTTTTTATTTCAGAAAGTTTATGAGTTTTGGAAAGTGAAAGTGGACCAAGATTTTTGAAGTTTCTGAGTGTAAAGAGTGTTTTTAAAACGTGTTTTAAAGTTTCAAGGGTGTGAAAAGTTTTTCAAAAAGGGTTTGAAAAATCAGATTGGATATCTTGTGTTTTTCTTTGCATTTTCTTAACAGGTTGTTTGGGCTTTGTTGATCAAAGGTTCAGCTCAAACCCGAGTTTGAGGGAGGTGACAAGCTGTCACTGAGGGACTTGGATGTAAGTCCCTCAAGGTAAAAGCCTTTTACTTTTTCATTTTTCATTTTTTGGTGATTTATGTGAATTGCATGAAAGTTGATAAGTTTGTGTGTTAATTTGGTTTGGATTGGCTCATTTGTGTTTGTTAGGCATGTTATAAGCTTTTTAAATCAGTTTGGAGTTGTTTAGAAGTGATTTGGTTTGAAAAAAATTCAAAATCAGTTTTTAAAGGGTTGTTTGGATACGGGTTTATATTAGAAAGTTTGGTAGATTTTGAAGTTTAAAAACTGTTAGAAGTAGGCAATAGGGTTGTGATAGGTAGTGTGTAGTTCTATTGTCATTTGGGAACAAGTTTTGAGACAAGTGTGCAAGTAAAAAAGGGGTAATACATAGCAAAAAAAAAACTGCATGATCATATTTCTGCTTGTTTTGATGGAATTTTGTGCTTAGATCTTTTAATCTGTTAGAGTAAGGGTCAAGTAGGGGTTTGCTATTGCTAGATTGTTGATTGGGTGAGTTGTATGCAAGATTTGGGAGTTTGAAACTCATAATTGTGCAAGTCTTAGGTAAAAAAACACCACCAGACCCATCTATTTTCATCAGCAACTTGCAAATGCCTGTGTATGCTTTATTTGTGAATTTTTTGTGCTAAGTGTGTGTATTGTCTGCTTGATTGTGACTCCCTATACTCCAAAGAGTATAGGGGTGCCATTGTATCCAACAAACACCCACAGAATCATCAGCGATCCAAGTCCTCTTGGCTTATTTCACTTGTGAAGAAACCACAAGCTTACTTGTGTTCTTAAAATTAGAACTGGGTATGTTTTGGTTCATCAATCTAGCTTAATCTTGTGCAAATTGGTTTTGGATTTGTGTTTTGAGAAGAAAAAGGTTAACTGGTTTGGATTGTGAAGTAAAGTTAAAAAAGAAAAAAAAAATAAAAATAAAAGGAACAAAAAGGGGGTTCATTCAGCCTCGAACTCACGACCACACACTCACAACACACACCTCTTACCGTTGCCTTAGGGACTTTGACTGGTAAGAGTGTGTGTTGTTTTAAACTTAAGGTAACTTTGGTTTGGCTTTTCAAAAATAAGCCGTGACCTTTTAAGCTTATTTTAGCTTATTGGTTCAACTTATTGGCTCAAATCTATTTTTCTTAGGTTTGTTTTAGCAAATAGGATTTTTCTAGCTTTGGTTTGGATTTTTCCCATTATTTATTTCTTTTTTATTAATTTTTAATTAGCCGTATTTTATTGATTGATTAAAAAATAGTAAAAGTAGTTTAATTTTTAGGAAAAATAATTTTTAGTTTTTATTTTAATATTTTGAGGTTTACAGCCCTTAACATTTTCAAAAACTTTAATTTTTAATTTTATTTGATTTTAGGGTTTTTAGACAACTTAAAAAATTAATATAAAATTAATTAAGAGGTTTTAGGAACTCTAATTTACATTTTTGTCTTAGTTAGAGTATTTAGGATTTTTGAGAATTTTTTTAGAATTAATTTTTAAACTTTTTATTTTTTATAATATTTTAATATTATTTAATTAAGAAAAATTCAAAGTTTAATTTTTAACCTTTTTTCATTTTTCCTAGGTTATAGACATTAAATTAGGAACTTTGTCACTTTCCAATTAATTTTTAGGCTTTTCATTTATTTTCTAGAATTAATTTAAGATTTAATAGATTTTAATAGTTTTTAGGAGTTTAAAAATAGTTTAATTTGGTTTTAAAATTTTTAAAAATAGTTTTTAGCTTAATTAGGTCATTTTTGAGGTTTACAAACTATTAAATCTTGTTTAGGGCTTTTTAATATTTAAAAGTGATTTTTAGGGCTTTAATTAGCATTAAAAAGTCATTACTAAATTAATTAAAAGGTTTTAGCAAGTTTGGATTTTTTGTAAACTCTTAGAATTTTATTGTGGATTTTTAGTAATTTTTAGGAAATTTTAGGTTAAAATTTTAATTTTTGTGTTCTTTTACGTTTCTACGTCTTAACTTTCTAGTAGTGTTTTTGTCAATTTTTATTTTTACGTCTTCGTCATTTTCTCTTCTCTTTTCTTGTTAATAATAAAAAACAAATCAATCAAATCAATTCATTACACAACACACGTGCCTCCTCGAGAGAACGATCCCCATTTAGGTCATAACTTGTGGTTTTCCTAAATCACTCGTTAACGCTTACCACTATTTTACCTCCTTTTCCTAAAGGTGTGTAAAAACTCAATATCATTTTTGGCGCCGCTGCCGGGGAGGCGTGTTGTGTTTTGATTGAACAATTGTTATTTTTTATATTAGCCATAATAGTAATTGTATTAGTAGCACTCTACTAATACGTATTATCGTTTTTCGGTTTTTGTGTGAATATTATTAATATATTGTATACGTAGAACAATAAATACACAAGTACTCCAAATACGTGAGCAATCACAACCTTGATTCGGGATTTCATCACTCGATCATTGTATTCGAATCTCAAACCAAAGAAAAAGGCAAAAATAGATAAATACTTTCGTGAAGCTTAATCTTGATAATACAAACTATAAGGTGGGTATAAGGCGGTTGTATTTCACGACCTAAAGGAAAAAGGCTCTTAAGTGCTTCGCGCCGCCTCGTTTCCTCCGCTTGCTTGTGCGTATTTGATTTTGAGAGTGAATCGAGGGTTTTGCCGCCCAAAGTATTATTACATATCATATATATTTTCTTGGTTTCTACTGATTAAACCCTCTTGAACGATTTGGTGTTCCACCATCGTTCTAAAGTCATCGAAGGCGTTCACTCCACGTGATCATTTTCATTCCTTGAGGCCTTTTTAATCAAGAGATTTGATTAAGGAGGAGATTTGTGGACTTTTTGTCTACTTAATACATTTCACCAATTTCCAAAAAGTTAATACAATCAAAAACCACAAAAAAATTGAAAAACACAAAATACCAAAAAGAATCTTCTTTGCTCGTCTCCACGTTGTACGTGACGTTTATGCTCACTCGTAATCAAGCAAAACGTGCACGTAAACGAAAGAACAAAACTCCCACTCCAACTCATTCTAGTGAGGAGTCTCCTATTGACGAACCCATTGTAAGAGAAGCACCAACCATGGCGAATCGAACTATGATGGAGTTACTTCAAGCACCCACCGAGGGTTATGGAGAAGCTATTGTGATTCCCGCAATCCTTGCGGAGAATTTTGAGGTGAAAACGGGTTTGTTGTCGATGATCCAAAACAACAAATTCCGTGGTGATGAGAAGGACAATCCCCAGAACCATATCCGCCAATTTAATCGTCTTACCGCCACGTGCAAATTTAAGGATGTCTCAAATGACTCGATTAAGATGATGCTTTTTCCGTATTCCTTAGCGGGGCCCGCTAAAATTTGGTTAGAGAAAGAGCCACCCAATTCTATATTGACGTGGAAGGATCTCGTTTCGAAATTTGTGAACCAATTTTTTCCGCCCTCTAAGACTACGCATTTGAAAAATGAGATTTCTAAATTTTCACAAGAATCAAATGAAAGTTTTTCTACGGCTTGGAATAGGTTTAAGGAGATGTTACATGAATGTCCTCATCACGGTTTTTCCGATTTGCACCAAATCCACACGTTTTACAATGGACTTAACGATCATGAAAGAGATTATTTGAATGCCGCCGCGGGTGGTAATTTTTTGTGTAAAACGGTTGAAGAAGCTTTGGTCATAATTGAGAATAGGTCTAAGGTTTATAGCCCTCGTCACACACCGAGTGTTGCCAAAATGGGCTCATCATCGTCTCAAAGTATCAATGCATTACATGATGAAGCTAATGAGGAAAATCGGTTTTTCGATAGGTTTTCGACTCTCATGTCCCATTGGAAGGCTCAAGAAGCTTCCAATTCCGCTTCGGTCAAAGCGGTTTCTAAAAGTTGTTTGTCGTGTGGGGGAGCTCATGATCTTTCCGAGTGCATTACCGCGGATGGTAACACTTCGAATGCTTTTGTAGCCACGGGAACTTATAACCAAATCGGTCAAGGTTCTCGTTCAAATCAAGCTCCACCAAATCAAAATGCTAATAATTATCGCAACAACAATCAAGGTGGAAATTACCAAGGAAATCAAAGGAATTATAACAAGGGTAATTACCAAAGTGGAAATGAGCAAATTTCAAATCAAAACCAAAACCGTGATTTTTAAAACAATGCCCAAGGTTTTCAAAACGATCACACCAAAAATCTTCAAGGAGAATTTTTGAATTATGCTAAGGCTAATGATGCTAAGTTTGATAATATGCAACGTGAGATGGTTAGCTTAAGGTCCGAGTTGAAAAACGAGCTTAAAAAACGAACTTGCTAATGAACTTAAAACTCATGCTAATAAAATGGAAGGAAATGTCACACGACTCCAACAAAATCAACAAAAAATGGAGCAAGGACAACATGAGATTAAGCAAGAGTTGTTAAAAGCGGATGCTAGGCAATCTAAGTTTGAAGACCGTATGGCTAAAATGTTTGAAGCTATCATGTGTAAGCCCTCTTCTTCGGGTGGTCTTCCTAGTGATACCATCGTGAACCCGAAAGGAGAATTGAAGGTTATTACTACTCGTAGTGGTAAAACTTTCAAAGAACCCATTTCTCGTCCAAGTACTTCTATGGAGAAGGAAAAAGAGAAAGAACCCGAGGTTGTGGTAGAAAAGGAGCAAATTACAAGCCCACGGAGTACCGCTCAAACCACACCTACGGTTGAACCTACACCAATCATGGAACCCGAGATTCCAAGGCCGATGCCTATGCCTACTTTGCCCCAACCCACACCACCTTTACCCTACCCTTCCAGACGAGACAAGGGAAAGGCACAAGAACGAAATAATTATCAATTTGAACTTTTTATGAAAATGTTTCGTGACTTGCATTTTAATATAAGTTTTGCCGACGCCTTAGTCATGATGCCTCGATTTGCCGCGAACTTCAAAAGTATGTTGAATAACAAAGAGAAATTGCAAAAATCGTCTAGTTGTTCATCGGTTTTTCTAAGCCGCATACCTCAAAAAGTCGGTGATCCTAGAAAGTTTTTAATCCCATGTGCTATCCAAGACATGGAAGAATGCTACGCCTTGGCCGATCTTGGTGCTAGTATTAATTTGATGCCTCTTGAGATTTTTAAATCGCTCAATCTTCCCAATCTCACTCCTTCAAGAATGTCAATCGAAATGGCCGATCATTCTATGATTCTAGCTTGTGGAGTTGCCGAGGACGTCTTTGTGAAAGTTGGAAAGTTCTACTATCCTGTAGACTTCATTGTTGTTGATATTCCCATCGATCCTAAAGTTCCGTTAATTTTAGGTCGATCTTTTTTGGATACCTCGAGAGCACTTATCGATGTGCATGCAAGAAAAATCACTCTTCGTTTCAATGAGGAAGAACTCGTCATTAATGCAACCCAAAACTCCACTCTTTCTCATGTGTATTCTATCACATCTTTGTACAATGTCAATTCCACCAAAAGCATTTGCAAAAAGATTTCAAATAGAGTTTTAGGAGTTGTTGAGAAAAATGAAGTTCCGTCCCCTCCGCCGGTGGAGGTTAAGAGTGTTAAGCCTACGATTCCAATCTCGAGTGATTCTTCGGATGATGAATACGTTGATCCCGATGGGGAGGTTTTCTTTGTTGACAAAAGATTTGAAAACTTGCCACCACCTAAACCAAAAAGATTTCAAAATGTGAGAATTTTTAGTGTGACTAACATTGCTTTAGAGACACCAAATATTTTTGACATAATCAAATCGGGTTTTCACAAGGAGAGTTTAAAAGATGAAAAAGGAAAAGATTTTAAATTGAATTTAAAAGATTTTTCTACAATTCTAACTCCGTCATCACCGCGTTTATTGAGTACTACAAGCTCGTCTTCTCCTTTTGACGATGCTTTGTGTGGACTTAGTGTGGGGGAATCCCCTTATATTCCCTCCCCTTTCTCCACCGAGGACGAGATATTTGATCCTGGAATTGCTTATATAGGGAAATCTCGGTCTTCCACCGATGCAATAAATGGAAAATCTTTTCATTTGATTGGTGCGAGTCTACCTCGAGTAGCTCATGTTTTTAGAGACTTACCCATTGTCCCACCCTTCTATTTCTTCTCTCCTATTTTCTTCTACCCCATTGGGGTTTTAGTTTGTGTTGGAGTGGCGTTGTGTCGTCTTTCATCCGAAAACGAGGACGCTATCTTTGACCCCGGTATACGTTTATCGGGTTTTTAAAGTACTCCACGTGCTTTTGGGCCTTGTTTATCATGTAAGCCCCACCAAAAATTGACCATACCATGATTATCCCTAAATGATCACATTTATGAGGATTCGAGTCGAGCTTTTGACTCGGTTATCAAAAACAAGGTGCCTCGTGGGGGAGACCCATGCTTATCCATGTACATATTATTGCTTTCTAATTAGTTTAATGTGAGGGGATTTGTGCCCTTCCAACCTTTGTTCCGTGGTTGTTTGTGCATTATGGTTTTTAGATCATGATCTTCACGATTGGAGCCTCTCGTGTTTCGTTTTATGGGAGCACTCGATCGTTTGCTTTGGAGGCCTTTCCCAATATCCATATGATATATCCTTATTTGTTCTAACCTTAGGTTTTTAGTACACTTCATAAACGGCTATTACTTATTGGTTACACCCTTTCCATGCTAGATTAGGCATTCGAAAACGTCTCTAGTATGGGGGTGTTTGCACCCCTAGACTCGAAACATTGAGGACAATGTTTAACTTTAGTATGGGGGGTGAATAGATACTTGCCTTGCCAAACCTTCACGCTTTCCAAAGTTTATCGTTTTGTTATCGTTTTGTTGCAAAATAAGGCTAAAAATGGCCAAATTTTAAAAATTTTCTCATGTTTGATAAGTGTTTGAAGACACGAATGTAGATTTTCCGATGGCGAGAATAAGAGTAATTTTTGACTCGACCGTGCGTGTTGAGCACTCAGCTTTGATTCCTTAACTACACATTAGGCTAAGTCTCTTAAATGAGGACGAGAAATGATAGAGTTAATTATAAGTTACTATGCTAAACGTAGAGTACTCGTATTCTTTCAAAAACTCATGTGTTCTCGTTATTTGCTTATTCTCCCTTCGCTTGTAAATATTTTTTGCTTAATAAATATTGACTTAGCGGTTTAGTTAGGATTGTTGGGTTTCTAGTCTTTTCTAGTAGCTTCCGTGTAATTAAATTGGGAAGACATTAAGGTATCGCCAGCGTCACGGTTTTGAAGTATTGGCACCCGAATAATCGAAAGCTTCACCCAATAATAAGATTTCAAGTGCTCACCTAAATCTAGCAAACAATTTGAAGCCCCACAAGGCCTAAAATCTATGCAAAATTGAAAGTGAATCAAGCCTTAATCTTCGAAGCTTTAAAGATCCAAAATTCGCTTTAGCGTGAGGATATACGTCTTTGGCTAATAAAACCACCGATGAGGCGGATAATAAAAGGCAAGGCAAGACCGAAGTCATAATAAAAGCTTCATGGCGAAGTTGAATAAAAGATGGAGGTAAACCAAAGATAATAAGGTCCTTCCGTTAGGGGGCGTATAAAAGTCTTGGTAATAAGTCTCATGTTCAAAACCGTTATAAAACCGTGTTTATCGATCCTTCTTGTCAACTTAATTTTTTAACATCGTTGTCTATTAGGAGGGGTTATTGATTTGATGGTCTTAGTTACACCGTTAAGACTCTATTTTTAGACCTAAATCTGTATTATCGCATAAGTCAACAATGTATCCTCGTGATCATTAAGACATAATAAAATATAAGAGATACAACTTAGGAATAATGGGAGAATAAGTACGTGATTAGGGCATATGAGTAGTGTTAGCATTACTAACTTATAATGACAATGATCTCGTTGCACGCTTGGCATGGAATTAGGGTGAAAATCGAGGACGATGAAATTATTTCTAACGAAGCATTCACGTGTTCTTATTCTATGAACCTAAACGTCCCATTTTGCGATGAAAATCATACATTATGTCCAAAACACAAGTAGTAGTAATAGTAGTAATATAACTAGTTTATCATTCCAATAAAGCGAATAAAATTAAATTTTGGAGATGCTACGATACTTTATTCTAGCATTGCGTGAGGGCACGGCAATGGTTTAGTATGGGGGAGTGATGAGACTGCTTTTATACATGGTCTCATCGTCCAAATCGGTCTTAAAATCAATTAAATGTCATCAAAACTACCAAATATATGCTCGTGTTTGTTACTTGTGTATTTTTAGGTACGGATATTGAGGAATAGGCAAAAGATCACAAGAATCAATCAAAAACGAACACGGGAAACGAAGACGCACAATGAACCAAGCCCAAGTTTGGAAAATTGCAAAAAGACCCTTGAAGAATTAAATATTGGCAATTTTAGTCCCTCATCTTTGAAGAACTTGTCACATTTTACCCTCCAATAATCAATTGTACAAGAATGGTCCTTATTGTTTGAAGATTTTACAAGATCAGCCCTTGAAGAATGCCAAAATTGCATTTGAAGTCCTTAATTTAAGTTTGAAAACTTAAATGTGCCAAAATTGACAAGATGGCAAAGTATTTTCAAAGGATATGAAGTTTATGCTGATTATTTACAATATGAAGAAAAGAGAAGACCTTGGGGGCCATATTTGCCAAACATCCAAACCTCCCCACCCAACCAGTGACTGCCACCTCATCAGTACCCACCCAATAACCCTTACAGCCCGACCCTACCCACAATCCATTACCCACCCACTCTTTACCCGGTTTTATTTAAAAAAATGGTCAAATGGTCAACAGACCTTTCCCACTAAACAAGGGATTTAAAACTCCCTAATCTTTTTTTAGATTAAAACCCATGTTCTTCACATATAAACCCTAAACCATCACCAGGTCCAATTAAATTAAAAACAAAGGGGTTTGAGTTGATTGTGTCCAGATTGTTAATTAACCCTTCCCTTAACATAAACCCACTCAAATATTCCCTCCTAGACACACCCATGTGAAGGTAGGGCCTTCCCCGGCCCCGTCTTTTTCACACCAAAACCAAAAACCGACCAAATGAGCGATTTAGCTCAACTCCTTGGTCCCCAAGAATTAATTCAACGCCCAAGATCAAGTTTGAAAGCTGGCATTTCACATGGGACGTTTTTGACCAAGAATCAAGAGAAGACTTCAAAGGGCATTTAGGGCATTTCTAGAATTAGGGTTTTAGAGTTCAATTTTATTGTATTATTTTATTTAGTCTTCTAGTATCATCCATAGACTAGTATAAATACACCCATTTGAGGGTTGTATTCTTTGTTCCAGATTTTAGCAAAACTTTTGTAATTCCTTTTTTATTAATATAAAAGCTGATATTTTCTAGTGTGAAATATAATTCCTTTTTCTATTTTAAAAAGTTGGTATAAGTTGCTTAATCTGAGTTCCATCTAATTGTGTAACACATTTGTGTGTTTGATATATTCAGTTTTCAAAAAGGTTTTAAAAAGATTTTTTTTATTTCAGAAAGTTTATGAGTTTTGGAAAGTGAAAGTGGACCAAGATTTTTGAAGTTTCTGAGTGTAAAGAGTGTTTTTAAAACGTGTTTTAAAGTTTCAAGGGTGTGAAAAGTTTTTCAAAAAGGGTTTGAAAAATCAGATTGGATATCTAGTGTTTTTCTTTGCATTTTCTTAACAGGTTGTTTGGGCTTTGTTGATCAAAGGTTCAGCTCAAACCCGAGTTTGAGGGAGGTGACAAGTTGTCACTGAGGGACTTGGATGTAAGTCCCTCAAGGTAAAAGCCTTTTACTTTTTCATTTTTCATTTTTCATTTTTTGGTGATTTATGTGAATTGCATGAAAGTTGATAAGTTTGTGTGTTAATTTGGTTTGGATTGGCTCATTTGTGTTTGTTAGGCATGTTATAAGCTTTTTAAATCAGTTTGGAGTTGTTTAGAAGTGATTTGGTTTGAAAAAATTCAAAATCAGTTTTTAAAGGGTTGTTTGGATACGGGTTTATATTAGAAAGTTTGGTAGATTTTGAAGTTTAAAAACTGTTAGAAGTAGGCAATAGGGTTGTGATAGGTAGTGTGTAGTTCTATTGTCATTTGGGAACAAGTTTTGAGACAAGTGTGCAAGTAAAAAAGGGGTAATACATAGCAAAAAAAAAAAACTGCATGATCATATTTCTGCTTGTTTTGATGGAATTTTGTGCTTAGATCTTTTAATCTGTTAGAGTAAGGGTCAAGTAGGGGTTTGCTATTGCTAGATTGTTGATTGGGTGAGTTGTATGCAAGATTTGGGAGTTTGAAACTCATAATTGTGCAAGTCTTAGGTAAAAAAACACCACCAGACCCATCTATTTTCATCAGCAACTTGCAAATGCCTGTGTATGCTTTATTTGTAAATTGTTTGTGCTAAGTGTGTGTATTGTCTGCTTGATTGTGACTCCCTATACTCCAAAGAGTATAGGGGTGCCATTGTATCCAACAAACACCCACAGAATCATCAGCGATCCAAGTCCTCTTGGCTTATTTCACTTGTGAAGAAACCACAAGCTTACTTGTGTTCTTAAAATTAGAACTGGGTACGTTTTGGTTCAACAATCTAGCTTAATCTTGTGCAAATTGGTTTTGGATTTGTGTTTTGAGAAGAAAAAGGTTAACTGGTTTAGATTGTGAAGTAAAGTTAAAAAAGAAAAAAAAAGGAACAAAAAGGGGGTTCATTCAGCCTCGAACTCACGACCACACGCTCACAACACACACCTCTTACCGTTGCCCTAGGGACTTTGACTGGTAAGAGTGTGTGTTGTTTTAAACTTAACTTTGGTTTGGCTTTTCAAAAATAAGTCGTGACCTTTTAAGCTTATTTTAGCTTATTGGTTCAACTTATTGGCTCAAATCTATTTTTCTTAGGTTTGTTTAAGCAAATAGGATTTTTCTAGCTTTGGTTTGGATTTTTCCCATTATTTATTTCTTTTTTATTAATTTTTAATTAGCCGTATTTTATTGATTGATTAAAAAATAGTAAAAAGTAGTTTAATTTTTAGGAAAAATAATTTTTAGTTTTTATTTTAATATTTTGAGGTTTACAGCCCTTAACATTTTCAAAAACTTTAATTTTTAATTTTATTTGATTTTAGGGTTTTTAGACAACTTAAAAAATTAATATAAAATTAATTAAGAGGTTTTAGGAACTCTAATTTACATTTTTGTCTTAGTTAGAGTATTTAGGATTTTTGAGAATTTTTTTAGAATTAATTTTTAAACTTTTTATTTTTTATAATATTTTAATATTATTTAATTAAGAAAAAATCAAAGTTTAATTTTTAACCTTTTTTCATTTTTCCTAGGTTATAGACATTAAATTAGGAACTATGTCACTTTCCAATTAATTTTTAGGCTTTTCATTTATTTTCTAGAATTAATTTAAGATTTAATAGATTTTAATAGTTTTTAGGAGTTTAAAAATAGTTTAATTTGGTTTTAAAATTTTTAAAAATAGTTTTTAGCTTAATTAGGTCATTTTTGAGGTTTACAAACTATTAAATCTTGTTTAGGGCTTTTTAATATTTAAAAGTGATTTTTAGGGCTTTAATTAGCATTAAAAAGTCATTACTAAATTAATTAAAAGGTTTTAGCAAGTTTGGATTTTTTGTAAACTCTTAGAATTTTATTGTGGATTTTTAGTAATTTTTAGGAAATTTTAGGTTAAAATTTTAATTTTTGTGTTCTTTTACGTTTCTACGTCTTAACTTTCTAGTAGTGTTTTTGTCAATTTTTATTTTTACGTCTTCGTCATTTTCTCTTCTCTTTTCTTGTTAATAATCAAAAACAAATCAATCAAATCAATTCATTACACAACACACGTGCCTCCTCGAGAGAACGATCCCCATTTAGGTCATAACTTGTGGTTTTCCTAAATCACTCGTTAACGCTTACCACTATTTTACCTCCTTTTCCTAAAGGTGTGTAAAAACTCAATATCATTTTTGGCGCCGCTGCCGGGGAGGCGTGTTGTGTTTTGATTGAACAATTGTTATTTTTTATATTAGCCATAATAGTAATTGTATTAGTAGCACTCTACTAATACGTATTATCGTTTTTCGGTTTTTGTGTGAATATTATTAATATATTGTATACGTAGAACAATAAATACACAAGTACTCCAAATACGTGAGCAATCACAACCTTGATTCGGGATTTCATCACTCGATCATTGTATTCGAATCTCAAACCAAAGAAAAAGGCAAAAATAGATAAATACTTTCGTGAAGCTTAATCTTGATAATACAAACTATAAGGTGGGTATAAGGCGGTTGTATTTCACGACCTAAAGGAAAAAGGCTCTTAAGTGCTTCGCGCCGCCTCGTTTCCTCCGCTTGCTTGTGCGTATTTGATTTTGAGAGTGAATCGAGGGTTTTGCCGCCCAAAGTATTATTACATATCATATATATTTTCTTGGTTTCTACTGATTAAACCCTCTTGAACGATTTGGTGTTCCACCATCGTTCTAAAGTCATCGAAGGCGTTCACTCCACGTGATCATTTTCATTCCTTGAGGCCTTTTTAATCAAGAGATTTGATTAAGGAGGATATTTGTGGACTTTTTGTCTACTTAATACATTTCACCAATTTCCAAAAAGTTAATACAATCAAAAACCACAAAAAAATTGAAAAACACAAAATACCAAAAAGAATCTTCGTTGCTCGTCTCCATGTTTACGTGACGTTTATGCTCACTCGTAATCAAGCAAAACGTGCACGTAAACGAAAGAACAAAACTCCCACTCCAACTCATTCTAGTGAGGAGTCTCCTATTGACGAACCCATTGTAAGAGAAGCACCAACCATGGCGAATCGAACTATGATGGAGTTACTTCAAGCACCCACCGAGGGTTATGGAGAAGCTATTGTGATTCCCGCAATCCTTGCGGAGAATTTTGAGGTGAAAACGGGTTTGTTGTCGATGATCCAAAACAACAAATTCCGTGGTGATGAGAAGGACAATCCCCAGAACCATATCCGCCAATTTAATCGTCTTACCGCCACGTGCAAATTTAAGGATGTCTCAAATGACTCGATTAAGATGATGCTTTTTCCGTATTCCTTAGCGGGGCCCGCTAAAATTTGGTTAGAGAAAGAGCCACCCAATTCTATATTGACGTGGAAGGATCTCGTTTCGAAATTTGTGAACCAATTTTTTCCGGGCATCTACTATCGTCGGCGATCGTCATACTACTACTCCTATACTAAGGTGAGTCTATAGCCTCGCTTTATACTAGTTATTAAATGATTTTTAACCCGTGAAGGGGAATACATGTTTTATAAACTTAGAACACAAGTTGTTTTGGTATGCTTGTCCCTATATGAATGGACTCGTGGTTGCCTTTGAATTGCATTGAGTAGTATATTGCCAATTATAAAAGACTCAATTATGGTCCGTTAACTAGCTTATGATGGGCTAGCCGCTGGTACAATTAATAGATCTATGGGGAAATCCACCCGGTTCGGTGTGTCGGTGATGTTCCTAGATGCTTATGCTTGAACGCCCACTGTACGGACATATTGTATCGAGAAGTACGGTATACGGTAATTTACCTATAATCTGGAGGTCACTAACAATTAATAAATCTCTCGTCTTATTATACCTAATGAGAGTGTCTAAGGGTTTGGTTCTATGAGCTTAATACAATTGTTGTTATATACAATTATAGTTTTTGATGCAAATTATTATTCAATGCTTGTTGATTTCAAGTATACCACCAAATTATAACCTTTGCTTGTGTTCAAAATAGTTACATAAACCTTTAGATTTCACTCAGCATTTTTGCTGATCATTTTACTCACATGTATTTCAGGTAATCAAGAAGTGTGAAGCTGGTAGCCACGGGATTGAAGTTGTGCACTGATGTTGTTGTTAAAACTCTTTGAATGTTTATCGTTCCTTACCTTAAAGCAATTTAAATCTTTTGTTTTAGTTGTACTTCGGTTTCGATGACTTGGGACTACGCTACTTTGATAAATGCTTTGGAACGGTAAATTTGAAACATCTCTTTTCGAGTCGTTCTTTATAAATTATGTGTTATTGTACCATTGTTAGCACCTAAATGTATATTCTGCTGCGTGGAAATTTGGGGGTGTTAAAACACTCATGCTAGAGGATACTCTATCTTAGTTAAGGTAGGATTTCATCATTTATGATAAATCTACTAAATAAATATGTTCAACTAAGAGCATAGTTGCATTACACATTAAAGGATGAGAATTCTTTTCATTTTAAGAAAAAATAAAGATGACTGTCAGTATGTCGTTGAATTCAAATATCTTATACAAGGTATGACAGCATCTCCATACTATGACTCTTGCAATAGTATGGACATATTAGATAAGACACTCATCATATTTTTCAAATCCGTCACTATATGTGAAATTTGAAACTAGTATTCGGAAAGTTTACTCAGATAACTATTTAGCTATCTTTTTTATACGACCCTCACGGGTAGTATCGAGATAAGGCACCACTATAACGTGTGATGGCTCCTTAAGAACGAGAGATGAGAAGACTATACATTGTTTTTATTTAAACTTGATTGACTGACTGATAATAGGATTACATAATGAAACCTTAAATACTAGTTATGTGATGACTCACATAAATGCAAGACTTATCCTAAAACATAGCATATACTTATCCTAAAACATAGCATATACTTATCCTAACACATATCCTAAAAAACTGATAAATATGATGGTTATCCTAACCCATCATATAGTTCCTGTGCATATCCACAGGCGTAACACTTTTAAATAGAAAATTAAGAATGTTGAAAACATTAGACTTTAACTTTTTAATTAGTTTCATGCATATTTGTTTTAGTATTTGGATAATTGTGATTGTAAGACAATTTTTACTTTATGATGAATAAAGATACTTAGTATTTGTTATTCATTCATATAAAATTGTTATCCTATATTTGCATGTTTAATCCTTGAATAATTTTATCGTTCTAAATTTGTCCATTGTCGGTTAATAATATGGGAATATTGTTATGTAAGATAAATGTGAGTGTTGGTTATATTCTTTGAGTATATGGAGTGTTTCCCTCCAAACTCATATGTTATTCATAAGAGATGCATATTGGATACCTCAAACTTTTGAATATTACTTTTAGATTCTTGTCATGAGTAATATATCGAAAATGGTTATTAAGTCATCCTTAGACTTGAAATGCAAACAAGTTGGTGCGTGCATGTGTGGATATCATTTCTTAATTATAAGTTAAACGTTATCCTGAATAAGGTAGTTATAAAGGCTATAGTTGTAAATGTTGTGAAGCATCATCCACAACACTTGCAGTCAAAAGAGAATTTGTTACTCCACTTGACAAGTGTAGAATGATACTACCGGGCCCTCTCCATAATTAATCAGATAAATGTTCAGCCGAACCCAAAGGGTAATGCAAGATGATCCTTGTTGACATTTGGTATATCTGAGTTGAATTCTATAATGAGAATCTAGATGGTTAAACTATATGGAATGAGTTTGGATCCATATCTATGGTTTAACGGTATCTATAACAAAATGATGATTATAGCAAGACATAAATGACCATGCTACTGAGAATATTTTTGAAACTTAAATCTTAGACATTTCCAGTTAAATAACGAATGTGAGTGTTACTAGACGTTTCTGTCGTTGGTATATGTATTATTTGCTAATCCATTCCCAAGTGGGAGCTGTTGGGATAATGTGAATGCATTAAAGCATATACAACTAGAAATGTGTGAGTCTATTGGGAGCAAACACGTTAAACACTTATAGTACATTTTATATTCACGTAAAGCTTCGAATGTAAACCATTGAGACAAAGAATGATTAAGACACGAATTCCTTGTGTCCTAACCAGTTAGCCAGCCACAAGAAGATTCTAGAGAGTGTCTATGTTCAATGTATGCGGAGATAAGAAGGGAAACGAGTTGTGATAAATGTTGGAAGTGTTTGTGATAAAGATAAGCTTGTTTTTTTAGCTTTATCACAACTAAGGTGTGAAAGGTATATAAACCCCCTTATTCCAGCTCATAACTCGCGAATTACACAATATAGAATCCACAAAACCTCTGCTCTTTCTCATCTTCTTCATATTCGAATCTATAAACCCTAATTAGGGTTTATATCATTCGATTAATCATCTCAACTAAACACTTACATTCTATTTAATCAAGGTGGTTCAGTAACTTAGAATTAATCCTAAGTTATCAAAAACAAGGTCTTAATCAATGGTTTATAAGTTGTTAAAGGTTAAACAGCTTGTTGAAGTTTTTTTGCCTCTGCTGGTCGTTATAGGATAGAACTGGTTTTTTCAGTCGGACAGTGTTGTCCTATATCATACAACAAAGAGATCCGATTTCTTGGACAGTGAAGGATCTTAGACAAAACTGCAGTTTAGGCAGTTTTGGTTTTTGATTCGTTTTGGGCTACGACACTTAGTGTTTGGGTATACGTGTAGTACGGATATCATTCCAAACTTACTTGATTGACGTGTTTGTGCGAACAACCGTAGATGTGATAATTTAATCACTTAAGTTTATTTGTTGTGTTCTACAAATGTTAGTTTTCTTTTGCCCTTTTACGGTTTAATTATATGTGTTAATCATATATGCCAAACTAGATCCATATTTGATGCATACTCGTAACGTCAATGATTAACGTAGTATTTTAAATCCCTACAATTTTGCCATCACATCCCAACAAGATTTCAGCCGATGTTTTCACAAAAGGCTTACCCTAAATGCTCCACACTACAATTGTCTTAGCAAGTTTGGAATCTGTGATTCTTTCACAACAACACCAGGTAAGGCAACCCATGAAGTCAACACAAAAGTCTAACGGGGCAAAGAAGTTTTCACTACACAAGCACGTTATTGTAGATTGCAAAAAGATGTAGTATACCGTAGTTAGTTAGAAGCTTCTAGATGTTTTGTATTAGTGTAAATAGGCAGATGAGTTAGTTAATTCATCACTTTGTATTCAAACTACTATTTCCGCCAAAATGGCAACTCATCACCTTCTCCATTTCCCTCTTTGAATTCATGTCTTTTATTATCAAGGTACAACAAAGACACATATAAATATACGATATGCCAATAGAGTTACACATTTTGCCGAGTGGACCAAATCCCTTACACGAAGTGAAGTTTTGTAGTGAATCAACTGCATAAGGATATATATTCTTGTTCAATACATCAAGATCTGAATGGAGATAATGCTATGACGGAGTTGTTCCCACCAAAACCAAATGAATTAGAAATAGCTGTATAAAAATATTGGATAAGCAAACTGAACAAAGCATGGAAATTTAACGGGGCAAAATGGCTACAAACAGACTTACCAACGTTGATTTCGTGTTGCTGTTTGTGATTCGCAACAGTGTCGAATTCTACTGCTGGTTCGATATTCTATAGTTGCAATGGATATTGAGATTTCAGATATATAGATTACTCGAGATACATAGGTACAGTGAAAACATGAAATTTTGTATTAATCTGTGAATAAATTATTATATTTCAACAAATTAATTGTGTACTCCTTATTTAGTATACGTAAAAAAACTTGTTTTCCAAATAATAGCATAACTAATTAGTTTTATTTATTTGAAATATATGCTTGTAATCTTTATTTGAAATATATGCTTGTAATCTTTGTTTAAACTTTATTTCATTATATCTTTTGTGTCGCGGTCCAGATTGAGTTCGGGTTTCATTCAGGTTCACACTTTTTGCTTGGTGTTTGCCCCTAGTCATATCGTTTTGTGTGGATTTGATACGTGAGGTTTTATCGTAGTGTGTCGATTCTTCGCTCTATTATAGTTGTAACTTGTGTGTGTTCCCATCTTAGTAGTAGGTTGCAGGCTTGCAGGGTCAAGGGTCATGCTTTTCGGTATTGTAAGTTTATGGTTGGTGGTGTCAGGACAGTCATGTAGGTGTTTCTAAGTTTAGCGTCTTGCTTTAAACCATTGTGGTTAATATGTTTTGAATGGTGGAACATTCCCATTCCACCTAGTCATTCGTCGGATACTCTTATGGGTCAATTTTCGGGGGCGGCCACAAGAATAAATCGAAGGCTAAATTTTTGTATGGAGTTAGGCTGAGGTGGCGAAATCTTATTGTTCACGAGCCAAGCGAATCTCGACATGCTAATATGAATCAAGATGTCTTCCAGCAGATTCAATATCCTTTCTCAGCTTTGAATCTCTAACAGGAGCAACCGGCTTGGGGGCAACTGGCCTCATGGGTACTTTCTCCGTGTACAGACCCCCCATAACTATTTTGTGTTCGACGGTTATCTGTTTTTGCTTCATAGGTGCTTGGGATATTTTGTTATTTAAGTGGTATGTGACTGTTTGGTGGTTCTGTTCTATTTGGTTCCCCTCTTTGGGACCTTAGGACATGTCAAATGTGTTCTTAATGCTAGTTTTCCTCAAGATAGTTATACAATCAGTGAAAGGCAATAAGAAGTAGCCAAGTATAGGTATGACATACAATTTGATTAATGGTGGGATGCAACCATCCTGTTTGAATGGCTTTAATTGTCGCAATAGCTTCGAGACCTCCAGCTGCTCCCAAACTATGTCCAATCATAGACTGAGACACAAAAACTAAGATAATGTCAACAAAGATTTGATGTCGTGTAGACAATTTGAGCAATGGGGACGTTTACCTTGGTGGCGTTGATTTTTATCTCTTTCGTTTTCTTGAATACCTTCTTCATAGCATTTATCTCAGCCAAATCGCCAATTACAGTGGACGTTGCATGCGCATTAATGTAATTTATCTACCAACAAAATGTAATTTCTAAATGTAATTGTCAAAACTAAATTGCCATTATATACGTTCTTCAAATTAAGTTACCTCCTCCACTGACACGTTTGCATCTGCAAGACATTTTTGCACACAAGATGAAGCACAAAAACCGTCAGGGCGTGGATTAGTCAAATGATATGCGTCACAAGTGATTGCACCTCCCAAGTATTCGGAAAGTATTGGTGCGTCCCTTTTCATTGCATGTTCTAAACTCTCCATCACCTGCACAAAAAGTAAATGAAGTGCAAAAACAGATGATAAAAAAATTGGAGTCCAGCTATCGTTGGTGGTAAAGTTACCAAAAGACCAGCATCTCACTCAAACAATCATGCATATATATATATGCACATCAATATATCTGTAAACAGTTTCCTTTCCACCTGATAACCAGTCATATATATCTGTAAACAGTTTCCTTTCCACCTGATAACCAGTCATTAAACTCATTAAGTATTTTTTTTTAAATTAGATTTATTAATTCACCCAAGGCCTTTCGTGTATATGAGTTGCCACCAACCTAGATACTTTTCGGTTATGTAGGAAGTCTTTTGCCACGAACAAAATATCGATTTTTGGCCCCTCAGGAAGGTGAAGATGGATCAATTCCTGGCCCCTCATTCAGACACTTCTCGTTTATCGTTGAAACAAATTTCCGCATGCACTGGACCCAAGGATATTTAGCTTCAGTCTCGTGTAGGATGTGTTTGTAGGATTGGCCTACCCTGCAATAACAGAACGCACGTTAGCTCGCCCCAGGTGTGAACCCGAGACCAAGCTCCGGCGTGAAAGTAATTAACTATCATAGGAGTGGTATCCGGTGTGGAATACCGGAGGAATATTATTAAGTTAGAAGTAAATGTGGTGTACTGTGTTGTTGTGTGTAGTAAATGCTTTGGGGTATTTATACCCAAAGTTTAAGGCATACCTGGCTGTGTAGTCATGTCATCGAGACATGCGCTATGAACAGTACCTTGTGGTCAGAAACAGTGTAAAGCAGGCGGCGGATCATGGATGGATCCATTGGATAAAGCCTTGTCTGTTGGGTAAAACAAGGTCTCCCAAGATATGGGGGATCTTGTCTGCTGTCTCTCTCCTACGTGGCAATTGCCTCGGCGGTAGTGGCATGCCTTCGGCCATGTGCCGAAGACATACGCGAACATGTCCCCCCAAGTATTAGTTCATTATGCTTATAATGGACTGATACTTTAAACAAATCAGTCTTTATGCTTCGTCCGGTGCTGACCACTGAACTGTTCCACCTTTTGAACCGGTTCGAGTTTGTTTCCTATTTTGGACTCCCTTTTTTCTTTAGTGGAAACTGGGGTGACGACACGTGTCTCGCACTTTTGAATTCAACGGTGGATCCTTATCCTCGTGATTCGCGAGTGAATAGTGTCGCCTCGTTTTCTTCGCCCATACCCCCTATATATATACATGTTATTCATTTTGATCTCCTACCATTTTCGCCATTGTCATTTTCTTCATCCTCGCTTCCTTCTTACGATTCGTAGGTAAATTTCTTCTTCGTTCGTTATCTTTTATAATTGTACATTCGCCTGTTCCGGATGAC
This sequence comes from Glebionis coronaria, assembly GCA_025667525.1. NCBI lineage: Eukaryota > Viridiplantae > Streptophyta > Magnoliopsida > Asterales > Asteraceae > Glebionis > Glebionis coronaria. The sequence goes on along the minus strand of CM046881.1, from coordinate 425,166,720 downwards.
TGGGAAAGAGATCATAAAGTCGAGAGTGGATCCTCCTGTGAAGCGTGATCCCAAGTGTGATATGCATATACGTTTGTCTGGTATGACTGGTGATGATTTAAAAGTGGTGATATGTAAGTATAACATTCTTTCGCTTTTGAGACCTCGCCTTCCGGATCCGGACTTGACCATGGATCGCTTACCCGACTCTGCGATTGGTATATATCGCCAGTTTCTTGACCATTCTGGCCTTCAGATTCCTTTCTCCACTTTCTTCTTGAACGTGATTCAGTACTTCAAAGTACACATTTCCCAGTTGGTTCCCATAGGTGTAAATAGGGTAGTGATGTTTGAACTACGTTGTTTTGGCTCGAGGATTCCCGTATATGTTACATTGTTTAGGGTATTTTATAGGCTGAGTAAGCAGGGCCATTGGTTTTCCTTCGAGAGTATAGGTGAGGGAGAGTATGGCAAATGCTTGACCGAGACCACTTCTAGCCTCAAGAAGTGGAAAACAGAGTTCTTCTTAATAGACCGTCGAGCCATACCTTTTGCTATGCCCTAGAGACATCGTGAGTCTGTTATAACTGATGAGATTCCTGCTTCGTACAATGTTTCTCATGCCAAAGCTCTTGGAAAGAAACCCGTTCTGTGTCGCCCTCCCCCTGAGGTTTTGCTTTTTCTCGCTGGTCTTTCTTTCCCCTATAGTCATTCGGAGCTGCACCGGATACTTTTAGACGCTGACAAAAAAGGTATGTTTTGTTTTTTGCTTGTTCTTGCTTCATTATTACTTACACGGGCTTGATTATGCTTGCCTTGCCTTTGTTTTCTTCTTCTATAGAGATGAGTTTTATGGACTTTTTGGACCTGCCCTCCTTTGACGAAGGCATTGTTGACATTGGCGAACCCTATGGAGAAAATGAGACACCAACTCCTCGTGTGACTGATCCTTTACCTGTTGGTCAAGATATCCCTAAATTGACACCCGTTCAACAAGCAGTAGAGAAACCTTCGGCTCGGATCTTGGAAGCTAAGCAAAAGCAGGAGAAAAATCCAAGGGTGAGGAAGACTTCTTCCGTCGTTGAGGGTAGCACGTCTAACAAGAGGGTAAAAAAGAAAAGTCGTCAAACCGTTCAGTCCGACTCTGAGGCAGACTCTCAGAAAACCCATTCCACTCAACCATAAGTGTTGTGAAGCCCCATTCTCAAGCTTCGACTGGTGGCTCTGGTCTTAGAGAGAAATCTCCTTCGATTGTGCATGTGAGTGATCATTCCTCACCTCATGCTGAGCATGATTCATAAGTTGCTGGTTAGTTTTTTACTTTCTTCCTTTTCCTCTCTTCTTGTTGTTTGCTTTCACCTTTTATTTATATATATATATGTGTGTGTGTATGCACAAATCCTTTTGTATGTAGCATGAGAAGAATTTGATCCCCCGAAGCATGTTCCGAACTGGAGGCTGAATGAGGATGTTAGAGTCAATTCTAACTATGCTGCCAAGGAGTTTCTATACAATCTTGCCACTCCTGCCGATGATCAACATTTGAAAGCAATGTCCAACTATGACATCCTTCGTCATAGCTGTCGGACCATTGCCCAGAGCACTATAGCCGCAGCAGAGCTGATGAAGCGTTATGAGAAGCTTAACAGTGAGTATGTTGATATGGCTAACTCTCATTTTGCCAAGAAAGAGTCCTTCTCCCAAGGGCAAGAACTGTTGGGTCGCTTGAAGGTTTCCCACCAAAAGCTTAAGGATTCCCACTCTGCGTGTGCTAAGAGAGAAGAGGAGCTGAACCTTCGTGTTTGAGCGCTTGAAGAGGAGAACGAGGCTCTCAAAAGGACTGCAGCCGAAGTAACTGAGCAACTTTCTCTTAAGAACCATGAATTTATAGATGTTTTTGGGAAGCTTTCTACTGCTGAGACAAATAACAAACATCTTACTGTTCTTCTTAGCCAAGCTGAAGTCGATAAGCAAATGTCAATCCGAGACGGGATCCCATGCTTGGTTAGGAAGTTGCTTGGAAGCTATGAGTATCGCAGGTCCCTCGGCTCAGCATGTAGTGTGGCCTTCTCTGCTGGTTTTATGAAATCCACCGGTCTCGGAAGGACTCTGGAGCAGGTGAAGAATGTGTTGTCCAAATTCAAGAATATTAAGAGGGATGCCTTGAAGACTTGGGTCGCTGCTTGTGACGCCTTATTTGTTGCCTCATATCCTTTTATTGAAAAGGTATCCTCCTCTTACTCTTTGTCTGTTGGAGATTTGCTACAACTAGAGCCTGAATGTGGACCATCCTCATCTGTGGCGAGTGAGCTCCCTTCTGTCGCAGCTTCCAAAATCACTCAGAAAGATGTTGAACTATCCGAGCCTTCATCCCATAACCAAGAAGAAAAGAAGATGCACTCTGAAGCCGATGCATCTGCCCTCTGAATGTTTCTTTGCCTCCGGTATGCCGGGATAGGCTTGTAACCAAACAATATTTCCAAGTATTTTTAATAATTTCCCAACTTTTACTTTTGCTATAACATCTTTCGTGTCATCTAACGGGTGCTTGATGGTTTAAACTTGTAACAAAACAATGCGTATTTATAATTTCCTATCTTTGAAATATATTGCATGTATTCCCTTTTGTTCATATATTTTAGTTTCCCTTTTTTTTACTTATCGGTAGATGAGTTTTACAGCACTTTACCCTTCGACATTGATCCGAAGGACTAAATCACATGATGATGCTTAATTCTTCTATGAAGCATTCAGACACTTGTGAGTGTTTTTCATAATTTACATGGGAGAACATCGGCACATGGTCGCTTTTACTTTGTCCTCCGGATTGCCTCTCGGGCGCATCCCAACACTTAAGAGTGTTTTTCTCTTATGATTTATGTGTGGGAGGACATCGGCACATGGCCGCTTTTACTTTGTCCTCCGAATTGTCTCTCGGGCGCATCCAACACTTAGAGCATTTTTTCTTACGATTTATGTGTGGGAGGACATCGACACATGGCCGCTTTTACTTTGTCCTCCAGATTGCCTCTTGGGCGCATCCAACACTTAGAGTTTTTACAATTTTGTAATCCTTCGGTTAGCTACTCCGGGGATTGCAAACGTAATGACAATTGTGTTACCTAAACAAAGTGAAAATTTCATTCATTCAATTGTTTTCTTCGTTACATTGTTTTCCTTACATAAAACATTTTTGGAGATTGATTGCATGCCAGGTCCTTGGTATCTCGTGTTCATCCATAGTCTCAAGCTTGTACGAACCATTTTGGTATGCTTCTTTTACCCTGTAAGGGCCTTCCCAGTTGGGACCAAGCTTGCCAATCTTCTCGACCCTACTGGCCTCGTTTCGTCGATAGACAAAATCACCTACTTTGAAGTTGCAAAGTTTCACCCTTTTGTTGTAATATTGCTCAACTTTTTTCTTATACTTTGCTTCTTCAATAGCTGCGGTATCTCGTCGCTCCTGCAACAAGTCCAGATTTAGCCGGAGCTCTTCCTCATTGTTGTCTTCGTTGAACAGGAGGGTTCTTACGGATGAGACTCCCATCTCGGCTGGGATCACTGCTTCGCTCCCATACGTCAAGCTGAATGGTGTTTCTCCATTACTTGTTTTTAACATTGTCCTATGGGCACATAACACATGAGGGAGTTCATCGACCCATCCTGTCAAGTTCCTTCCTAATCGGGCTTTGAGTCCATGCATCAGAGACTTATTGGCCCTTTCAACCAAACCATTGGCTTGCGGATGAGCGACGGCGGTGTTCATTTGCTTAATTCCCCATTTCTCACACCATTTCCTCAATGTTCCTTCCACCAATTGCTTTCCATTATCTGTTACAATAACCCTGGGTAGTCCGAACCTGCACACGATATTCTGCCAAGCAAACTTCTTTACCTCCTTCCCGGTCACTCTTGCCAAAGGATTTGCTTCTATCCATTTTGTGAAGTAGTCGATTGCCACGATTACAAATTTCACATTTCCTGGAGATCCATCAATTGGTCCTAGGATGTCCATCCCCCATTGATAGAAGGGCCATGGTGACATAATGGAGGTCAATTTTGTCTTCGGAAGCCTTGGCACCAGTCCATGTATCTGACATGCATCACATTTGGAGATTTCTTCCCATGTATCTTGGTGCATGGTGGGCCAGTAATACCCTTGCCTCATGATCTTTGCCACCACCGACCTTGTACCGGAGTGCATTCCACATGACCCCTCATGGACTTCTCTGATGATGTAGTTGGCTTGAACAGGGCCCACACACCTTAGCATTGGAGATAAATAGGACTTTTTGAATAGCACATCATTTTCTATGGTATATTGGCTTATCTTCACTCTCATTGCCCTGGCATCATTAGGGTCTTGTGGCCATATGCCATCTTCCAAGCATTTCCGAATGGGTGTCATCCAGTTTTCCCCTTCCTCTTGCACTATATCATTCACTTCTTGAGCATCTATTGACCGGGACTCTAAGATTTCCACTAGGATTTCCTTGGTGAGGTGGTTGAACGCCACTGACGCAAGCTTGCTAAGGACATCTGCCTTTTGGTTCTTGGTTCTTGCCACATGCATGATATTGAATTTTGTGAAGCATGTGATGATTTCTTTGGCTTTGGTTAGATACTTCATCATCCTGTCATCACTAGCAACAAATTCCCCATTTAGCTGACAAGCCACAAGCTTAGAGTCTACTTTGGCTTCTAGAACCTTTACTCCCATTTTTCTTGCTAGCCGCAATCCAGCCAATAATGCCTCAAATTCTGCTTCGTTGTTGGAGCTATTGAAATTGAACCTTAAAGCATATGTAAACTCCATTTCTTCTGGGTTGGTCAACACCAGACCAGCTCCTGCCCCTTTTGAGCTGGATGCTCCGTCGGTATACAGCATCCAAGCTACTTCCGGCTCCACTTGCTCATTGATTTCATATGTTTCCATCTTCCCTTCTTGGCCTAGAGGTGCTTCGTTGAGGAAATCCGCCAAAACTTGACCCTTGACTGAATTTCATGACACATAGAATATTTCATACATTGCCAGCTCTACAGAGTACTTCGCCAACCTTCCGGATGATTCAGATTTTCCCAATATTTGTTTTAGTGGTTGGTCTGTGACAATCCGTCAATTTATGGTTGATATTTTATTCTCAAGTATTATTTAAAAACATTATTTTAATGTTATATTATGAACTCACTTATTTTTGGGAAGAAATTTGGATTTACGTCTTGAAGTAGCATCGACTACGTCTAAATCGGAGGATTCTACGTTACGTGCTTACGTTTACATACACCGTTTTGGTGAAAGTCCGACATTTCAGAAAATAAATTTATCCGTGAATATTAATTTGAGATTTTAAATTTGTGTTGGTTCATAAACTCACAAATTTACGAGAAGAGATTAGGACTTATGATTATAATTTAACGTCCTTTACGACTAAACCGGAAACCTTAGGATTACGTATTTACGTTTTCGAACTCCGTTTTTGATGAGAAAATTTTTATTAGATTCGTTTTGTGCCGTTGATTCATAATTTATAAAAACGTTTTTCGTAAAATGACCCGAGGGCACGCAAATCGAGGAAACTAGAATCGAGGAGTACCCGTAAATTAGTGGAGATGAGACAAGTGGGACACTTGTCCCACCCCACTAAATAAAATGGCAAGACAAAGCTTCACCAACACACATTTGAGGTGTCCATTTTCTAGTAAAAACTAGGACACATGTCTTAGTTTTTCAAGAAAACCACTAATCCTCCAAAACTAGCTAACATAAACAACCAACTCACTTTGTTACATGCAAAACTCACACACACTCTCCTTTCTCTCTCTATGTGAACGTCCCATATCACCCAAAAACACCCTATTTCATCAAAAATTTAACCATGAACTTAAGCTGTAATCAACATATGTTGATAGTTACTTAAAAAGATGAAGATTGGAGGTGATCTTAACATGTGAAAAGGAGTTTTCAAGGGAGTTTGGGGCTGATTTCTCAAGGAGTTTTCATGAATATCAAGGGCTGATTTTTCAAGGAGTCTACAAATACTTGGTGATCCTATAAGTGGTGTTGATATCTCATAAGATTGGTTACCCAAAACCAAGTCTTGTTCATCATCAACCCCATCTTTTCATCACTTTGGTGGTATAAAGATAGTTCTTCCTATCCTCTTGTTATTTTGATTATGTAATCTTGTATTTTCTTTATTTATGTATATGTATATGATGATGAATGATGATAAAAATATTATGTGGGGATTTGGTGTTGATAAACATGGGTAAAAAGATGGAAAACCACATGTAAAATGGTTAAAAATCTTGCTAAATATGATGGTTGTATAAAAACAGTAAGTAACCAAATAATAAACTGATAAAATTGCATAGTGGAATCAATTTACAGTAGGTATTAGATGTTATACACATGTGAGAGTTGGCCATGCAATGGAATCATCAAAATGAGTGAGATATGATCAAAACAAAATTAGTATACCAATCTGAATAGTATGTTTTGTAGGGACTGTTAAGGATACTTAGACATGGATTGAGAAGTAGCTATAACTAAGTTATTTGTAGCAAATAATATGATTTTATTTCATCCAAAAATGAGCTTCTATCCCCTTATATAACTCAAGATATGATAAAAATGGTGAAAGTGAAGCTAAAAATCAGATTTTGTGAAATTAAAGTTTAATAGTATTATATAAGCACTCTAAATAATATAGTATAAAATGTGAAATTAAAACCCACTAACTTATATATTTCATTTATATAAATATGTATAAGGATAAATAAATGGACATTATATAAAAATGGAAGTTTGGTAAGTTTTATAAGTTATAAAAACTATAAACATGATTTTTACGTCTTTTCGGCTAATACCGTAAAATTAATGTTTTTCACCAATTAAAACTTAGACGATCAAACCCGTCTAATGTAAAGTTTTTAAAAGTCATATACTGATGTATAAGTACCTAATACAAGTAAAAACCGATAAAACCCGAACTATATGACATACGGACATTAACGAGCTAAGTTAGCGTATTTGGACTAATAATTTAACTAAATAAGTTAAACACCTATAAAAATTACTTATTAAGCTTAACCCATTTGGGCCCAACATGTAAAGTATAAATACTGATAATACAAGTATAAAGTGGATTAATACAAGTTAATGAACTTATAATAGGCTTATTGGACCTAAAACACGTAAATAGGTAAAACTAGTAAACTAATATAAAAGTTGTCAACACATAACACAAAAATGAGTGAATGAGAGTATATAAACCCACTTGATCATCATCATATGTATAAAGTCATCATATATATACATAATTGTTATTTTATAAAGTCATTGGACAAGAGTCTAAGACGAGTATTATTTGTCTAGGTTTCCGTGATTGAAGCACGTACCGTACATCCGAATTGCCGATAATCCGCTTTCCTACATCAACGTGAGTTCATAGCCTCGCACTCTTTTAAATGTTTTTATGAAATGTTTTATAAACCCGCGAGGGAGATAACATGTTAGTTTTTATGAAACAGGACACTAGTTGTCCCGATTGTTTGTTTATTGATTTGGACCCGAATGATTGTATGACCCGATGAATGATTAAATGACCCGATAGATGAAATGAAATGGATTATTAAAGTTAGGTTATGTCACTAAAAGTCCCATTAGCATGAATTGTGAACTACCGGGATTTGGTAGACGCTTATGCATATAATAGTACTATTTGGGGACGATCACCCCAGTTCGCGCCTTGACGGTTGATCCCCGTCGTGCCACATTGATTGGTAAGCGAATTTATGTATGAGAAGATTTACACAAGCGTGATTATTGTGACGACACGCTAATTTAGATGGGAAAATTGAGTTTCGGGCTAGCTACCCGTTGTTTGTTGTAGTAAGGTAACAATGTCATGCGGCTTATAATAATCCAGATAACGAAAATACTGCTTTATGCATTGAATAACGATATATGGCCTGACTAGCAGTACCGGGTCTTATTATTGATATTATGTTTGTATTTTGGTTTTACATAGCCATATTCATATAACGGTTTTTATTTAACTCTACACGACGTTGTAAAACGTATTGTATGATATTTTTACGACATTGGTTCGTATAATGGTTTTGAAGGCGAAAGCCTATATTATGATTTTTGATAAGGATTTATATAAAATGACTTTGGATATTTTATGGCCTATTACAAAGATTTGTACAAAATGATTTTTGGTAATAATTATATACCGACGATATATTGATGGTTTTATTAAACTCTATGAATTCACTCGGCGTTTTCGCTGACCTTTTCTTTTAACATGTTTTGTCTCAAGTACTTGAAGGTAATTCTCGGGAAGACAACATGGCCCGCACTTAAATAACAATTTCCATTCAAATATTTTGTAAAAATTGTATGAAATACTATGACTTGGGACCTATGTAACTTTGATATTTATGAATGGAAATGCTTTATTATTAAACGACGCGATTTTTATGCGTTATCTATGATGTGAGTAATGTGCTATCCCGTAACACCAACGAGTCTTCCGCTGTATTGAATTGTGTAAATTTGGGGGTGTTACAGTTTGGTACTAGAGCTCTCGTTATAGAGAACGAAAGATTTTTAAAACCAAGGTTTGGAACAAAACATTTCAAAATCTTTTAACTATAAACATTTTTCACAAAATGTCTAAAAATCTTTTGACTATAACGGTGTCGAAGAATTCCCGAGTTACCGAGAAGGCCAGACTGAGAAGTGTTATTTTAATATATATAACTTGGATTATATATATATATATATATATATATATATATATATATATATATATATATATACATATATATATATATATATATATATATATATATATATGATGTAATTTTATTACATGATTGTTTGATGATTATTTTGATATTTATACGAGGTATTATTACGACGTAGGTTGTCACAAGAAACCCTAACTCCCCTAGCAAATCAATCGAAGCTATTCCCGTAGGAATTCTAGCTATTCTAGATCTATACCAAGTTGCGGATGTTTAGGATCCCAAAAAAAATGGTTGATATTCGTAGAAATGTAGATATTAGTTGATTGCGATATTGAAGAAGAATTGGCGAGATTAAATCTGATATTGATGTCATGACGATCTTTCCTTATAGAGTGGAGTTTGACAAAACGTTACCACCTGGAAAGGTGTCATCTGATTCGGTGTCACCCAATTCTTAAATTTGAAATCGAAAGGGTGAATGTTGCACTTGAGGCTGTCATTGGAACCATTACCCAAAAGCCTCATGCCACTAGTAACTTTCCGAGAAGTCTAATTGAATGTGTGATTCATTTCATACTAGTGACTCATTTGATAATTATTGTTGGAAAGAGCTATAGGATTGGAAATTAAGTGTTGTTCATATCGAGCTTTTATTGCCCTTTTAAGGTCTAAGAATAAGGTTGAAAGTATTGGAGAATGAGGTAGGATATCGAATTGAGTATGAGTTGGTTGAAACTTGAATAAAGTAAAAATTTAACTCGTATGGAATAAGAAATTGTTAAGAGGAAATCGTTAAGTTCTGTGATTGAATAAAAAGGTTTTAAATGATTGTTGGTTCGTATTAAGGGTTGTTCCTAGGACATTGTCCACTAACGAGGATGCCCAGTGTCCAGAAAACAAATTGAAGAAATCTTCTTCTGAATTGGGACCGATAGATCTTTCGGGACATGTGGAACACCTAATGACTCTTGTAGATTAGTATTCATTGTGGTATCTTTTAAAATAATCCCTAACTTAACTGAGACATCAGTTGGTAGGATGAGTTCTTGGAATTGTATGACATAGTGACACGTAATGTGTTACGGTACAATTTTGACTTGTTTGTGATTAATGAAAAGACTACCTTTGATTGCTAAATTCTACATGTATCGATGTTATCTATCCTTTATTGCTTCATCCTAATGTTTGTATTAGTGATGCAACCATTGAACAAGTGCTCATCTCGATTTGAGTTACGTAGTGAATTATTCTTTTTGAGTGCCATCGAGGTCATGAACCTCATGATTAATTGGCTAAGCTCATTTCCTATTATATTGTAGTTAGTTCTTGGTGAACAACTCTTCATCACTCTTTTGCAGATCACTGATTGTTTTTATAAGATAAAATAGTATTCCTTGAGAAAAATTGGATTTTCATCACTATATGGATTAATTAAAGTGAGACTTATAAATAATCGTTATCGAAATAAAGCTGTTTATGAAACACCTTGGAGAACTTAATTGTTTTCATAACAAAGAAAATCTTTGTAAATTTATTTTTGATTCTTATTTAAGAATTAAGCAAGAAAATGTTTTTATTATAAACATGATGATAAAATTTTGACGAACTGAGTATTGCATCGTTAATCTTGAAATTGTATATAGTTGCGCGCCTACATACAATTTGGAAGTGACCATGCAAGACTGATTAGTAGTCACCATGAAATATTAATAAACACTAAATTTTCTTTGAAGATTGTGAAAGATTAAAATTTATGAGATCTGCAAGAAGTGAAAAATAGGGACATATTGATAGGGACACCTACATATATGCCCGTACTATTTATTCTTCTGAGTCGAATTTATTCATCTATGGAATTTGTCTTATTTGACAATTGATATTCCCTTCTTGTCCAATTCTCCCGTGGCGAGATTCTTAGGAAAAGTATTTGATTACCGAGTGTTGATACCCGACTGGATGTATCGACGTTCCTATCATTTCTTTTGAATTGATTTCATTTGAATGACCTGGGTAACGATCCGAGGAGCTTTCAAATGCGTACTCAACTTATGAAAACATGGGATATATTCATATTTATTAAATGTTTTCGTCTGTATCTGATTTGAAATTCTCTCCCGTAGATTATGCGTTGACCTTACTCTTTTAAGGTTAGTTATGTCTCCAGATATCCTTGAACTTGTGAAGGATTATGAGTTATTATTAGTCTTTTGAGAAGTTCACATCTTATCAATATTAATGAAACTAGAAAGTTGATAGTGCCAGTAGAATGGATTGATTGATTATGACATGACGACATTGTCTTAATTGATGGGAACACGAGTAAAATTCCCCTAAAAGATAAGATGTCGATTATCAAAAGTGATCTAAATAATTCTTGATGGATGACCATATCCTGCATTTAGACTTGAAATTATACCGTGAATGGTTATGAACTAGTCATAGATATTATAATCTAGAAAGAACCGAATATGGATTTATTAAAAGATGTTTCTGTTATCTGAAACTTTAGGAGGTATTTATTGGTAAATTACCTAGACTTTTGCCATTAAGGCAAGTTGAAATTGGTATTGATTATATTCCCGGTGCTGCACATGTGGCTTGTGCACTATACGTCAGCACCATCTGAATTAAAATAATTACCCTACAACTGAGAGAGTTGTATGAGAAGACTTTTATTCTACCAAGCTCGTCATCATGAAGAGCTATGGTGTTATTATTCCTTATATTTGTTGAATTACCATGAACTAGGTAAATTGACGATTAAAAATCTATATCCACTACCCAAGACGATATATTGTTCGATCATTTACAAGGTTCTAGCGTATATTCGAAGATTTGATCCACGGCATGGTTATCATCAATTTCGCATCCGCGAAAAAGATTATCTATTCCAATCACTACATCCGGTACTTGTAATGAACATTATGAGTTTCACGTGATGTCGTTTGGATTGACTAATACACATGTAGCATCCATAAATTCGGTTAATCACGTGTGTGGACTGTAATTTGATAAATTCATGCTTGTGATCATTAAGGACCATTTGTTTATTTATAAGAATAAGAATGAGTTAATAATTATTTGTAGAATGCCCTGAGTCGGCCGAGTAGTGAAAACTTGTACCTTGAATATTTAACATGTGATGAAAGACTTAATCCTTTACATTATTTGACCGTGTGATTAATAGAAAGTGGAAATATGTTTTGACAAATGTTTTAACAAAGGATTTTTAAGGGATTATTCCCTTATACACAAATCATTTAACTAAACTCCTGTTTAGGGGTAAATGTTTGTGTATACCTCAAGACAACCTAAGAGGGATTGAGGAAACCATTTAAACCATGACTTGAAATTTTAAACGACTATTTTGCTTTTCAACTAAGAAAATTTTGACCAAAGTATAACCAAAGATTTTTCGAACATTTACAAATCTTATTAATTATTTTCAATAAATCAACCAAAAATCGTGTCAACTAAATTCAAATTTATTTTGAATATCTTTATATAATTGGTCGAGCTAAGAAATTTAAAACTTTTACGTTTACATTTCATAAAAATTTAATAATTATTATTAATTTATTTGTAATAATTATCGACGCTTTAAAAAAAACGTCGGATTGAGAAAAACTGATAAAAATAATAGTTGAGACGAGACTAAAACTTAGAAAATGGGAAGAAAGAATTTCTGAGTGAATTGTGATCATGATAATTATTTCATCAGGAAAGGTGAATATAGATACTGACACATTATATAGAAAGGATAAAGAATCAATTAGGATGTGTTTCTTAATAATGACTGTGCAAAATAAACTGCCGAACAATATAAAAATAAACGATATTTGTAAAAAGGATAATATAGATAATAAAAAGGGGTTCGCAGCTAATATGAACCACTAAAATTGAGAAGTCGATGGCGTTAAATGTTTTAAAGGCCACTTGTGGTTGCCTAAATATGGAGGATTGTGAGATATAGTTATGTTGGAATCTTGTAAGTATAAGTATTCTATTCATGTCATTTCTGACTAAATGTATCTTTATCTGAAGAAGTTATACTAATGGAAAATTATGAAGGCAGACATTGCCTCATACATTAGTAAACGTCTAGCTATTGCAAAGGTCATCATCCTGAATATTTATTCGATTTGGGTCATCGTCGACAGACTGACCATATCTACTAATATCATTCTTGTTAATGATAGATTCTTGATGAAGAAATTGACTCTTTTGTACTTAAAAGAGTTGTGTAAACATAGTGTGCCTGTATCGATCATCTCTATCAAGATCCTCGCTTCGCATCGAATTTCTAGAGATTTGCTCAGAAGTCATTGGGAACGAACCTTGATGAGAGTACTGTTTGCCATCCCAATCGAAGGGATGAGGTAAAGTAACGATATAAAATTCTATAAGTGTTGTTTTATGCTTGAATGATTGACCTTTGGTAATAAACCGTATAATCGCTTTCCTTTGGAGAGATTATCAATGATAATTATCGTATTGGGATCGAGATCGAATCTTGTTAGGATCTAAATGTGAGAGCATCTGTAAGCAGGAGTGGGGATGAAGACACCCGACATACACCCATTGTGAGTTGGACATGTCTTTTAGGTTTAAGGTTTCCTATGATGGCGAACCTAACCTTACAAAATACTCGACCCGCGAGACCTGAAATGATTGTTGAAATTAGGATCTGATTATTGACTACCAATAGTGGGCAGGAGGTTATGTGAATATGAAGTGTAGGTCTTGAAGTGCTGGATGGGTAGCGAAATTATGCCAAAAATTTTCACCTTGGAAAAATGAAGAGATGATCTGAAAGATCATGGAAAATAAGTCTCCGTTGAATGGGACCATTGAGATGATGAAAAGGTTGGTTTGAAAGGCATATAAGCTGGATCTACCCTAGGGCTTCAAGGACTGCGTGAATTGTGTTTTGTATATCGAACTTAATAAATGTCTATCAAGTGAAAATCTGAATTCTTCTTGATGAAAGTTAGATCGGCGAAAAGTTGCATTCATCAAAAACCCGTGAACATCATGGATAGAGAAAGTAAGTCAACATTAAGCCTGATCTTATTCCCGTAGTTATGTTTGATGAAACTCGCGTATTGTAAAGGATTACACTTATGAGAAAAGATCGGTGTGGAGGAAATACCCACATGACTTTAACTCTATAAGAAGCGAGTAGTAAGATAAAATGATCTTTGAGGACAAAGATCCTGTTTAGGGGTAAATGCTGTGACAATCCGTCAATTTATGGTTGATATTTTATTCTCAAGTATTATTTAAAAACATTATTTTAATGTTATATTATGAACTCACTTATTTTTGGGACGAAATTTGGATTTACGTCTTGAAGTAGCATCGACTACGTCTAAATCGGAGGATTCTACGTTACGTGCTTACGTTTACATACACCGTTTTGGTGACAGTCAGACATTTCAGAAAATAAATTTATCCGTGAATATTATTTTGAGATTTTAAATTTGTGTTGGTTCATAAACTCACAAATTTACGAGAAGAGATTAGGACTTATGATTATAATTTAACGTCCTTTACGACTAAACCGGAAACCTTAGGATTACGTATTTACGTTTTCGAACTCCGTTTTTGATGAGACAATTTTTTTTAGATTCGTTTTGTGCCGTTGATTCATAACTTATAAAAACGTTTATCGTAAAATGACCAGAGGGCACGTAAATCGAGGAAACTAGAAATCGAGGAGTACCCGTAAATTAGTGGAGATGAGACAAGTGGGACACTTGTCCCACCCCCACTAAATAAAATGGCAAGAGAAAGCTTCACCAACACACATTTGAGATGTCTATTTTCTAGTAAAAACTAGGACACATGTCTTAGTTTTTCAAGAAAACCACTAATCCTCCAAAACTAGCTAACATAAACAACCAACTCACTTTGTTACATACAAAACTCACACACACTCTCCTTTCTCTCTCTATGTGAACGTCCCATATCACCCAAAAACACCCTATTTCATCAAAAATTTAACCATGAACTTAAGCTATAATCAACATATGTTGATAGTTACTTAAAAAGATGAAGATTGGAGGTGATCTTAACATGTGAAAAGGAGTTTTCAAGGGAGTTTGGGGCTGATTTCTCAAGGAGTTTTCATGAATATCAAGGGCTGATTTTTCAAGGAGTCTACAAATACTTGGTGATCCTATAAGTGGTGTTGATATCTCATAAGATTGGTTACCCAAAACCAAGTCTTGTTCATCATCAACCCCATCTTTTCATCACTTTGGTGGTATAAAGATAGTTCTTCCTATCCTCTTGTTATTTTGATTATGTAATCTTGTATTTTCTTTATTTATGTATATGTATATGATGATGAATGATAATAAAAATATTATGTGGGGATTTGGTGTTGATAAACATGGGTAAAAAGATGGAAAACCACATGTAAAATGGTTAAAAATCTTGCTAAATATGATGGCTGTATAAAAACAGTAAGTAACCAAATGATAAACAGATAAAATGGCATAGTGGAATCAATTTACAGTAGGTATTAGATGTTATACACATGTGAGAGTTGGCCATGCAATGGAATCATCAAAATGAGTGAGATATGATCAAAACAAAATTAGTATACCAATCTGAATAGTCTGTTTTGTAGGGACTGTTAAGGATACTTAGACATGGATTGAGAAGTAGCTATAACTAAGTTATTTGTAGCAAATAATATGAAGTTTATTTCAACCAAAAATGAGCTTCTATCTCCTTATATAACTCAAGATATGATAAAAATGGTGAAAGTGAAACTAAAAATCAAATTTTGTGAAATTAAAGTTTAATAGTATTATATAAGCACTCAAAATAATATAGTATAAAATGTGAAATTAAAACCAACTAACTTATATATTTCATTTATATAAATATTTATAAGGATAAATAAATGGACACTATATAAAAATGGAAGTTTGGTAAGTTTTATAAGTTATAAAAACTATAAACATGATTTTACGTCTTTTCGGCTAATACCGTAAAATTAATGTTTTTCACCAATTAAAACTTAGACGATCAAACCCGTCTAATGTAAAGTTTTTAAAAGTCATATACTGATGTATAAGTACCTAATACAAGTAAAAACCGATAAGACCCGAACTATATGACATACGGACATTAACGAGCTAAGTTAGCGTATTTGGACTAATAATTTAACTAAATAAGTTAAACACCTATAAAAATTACTTATTGAGCTTAACCCATTTGGGCCCAACATGTAAAGTATAAATAATGATAATACAAGTATAAATGGATTAATACAAGTTAATGAACTTATAATAGGCTTATTGGACCTAAAACACGTAAATAGGTAAAACTAGTAAACTAATATAAAAGTTGTCAACACATAACACAAAAATGAGTGAATGAGAGTATATAAACCCACTTGATCATCATCATATGTATAAAGTCATCATATATATACATAATTGTTATTTTTATAAAGTCATTGGACAAGAGTCTAAGACGAGTATTATTTGTCTAGGTTTCCGTGATTGAAGCACGTACCGTACATCCGAATTGCCGATAATCCGCTTTCCCACATCAACGTGAGTTCATAGCCTCGCACTCTTTTAAATGTTTTTATGAAATGTTTTATAAACCCGCGAGGGAGATAACATGTTAGTTTTTATGAAATAGGACACTAGTTGTCCCGATTGTTTGTTTATTGATTTGGACCCGAATGATTGTATGACCCGATGAATGATTAAATGACCCGATAGATGAAATGAAATGGATTATTAAAGTTAGGTTATGTCACTAAAAGTCCCATTAGCATGAATTGTGAACTACCGAGATTTGGTAGACGCTTATGCATATAATAGTACTATTTGGGGACGATCACCCCAGTTCGCGCCTTGACGGTTGATCCCCGTCGTGCCACATTGATTAGTAAGCGAATTTATGTATGAGAAGATTTACACAAGTGTGATTATTGTGACGACACGCTAATTTAGATGGGCAAATTGAGTTTCGGGCTAGCTACCCGTTGTTTGTTGTAGTAAGGTAACAATGTCATGCGGCTTATAATAATCCAGATAACGAATGCATTGAATAACGATATATTGCCTGACTAGCAATACCGGGTCTTATTATTGATATTATGTTTATGTTTTGGTTTTACATAACCATATTCATATAACGGTTTTTATTTAACTCTACACGACGTTGTAAAACGTATTGTATGATATTTTTACGACATTGGTTCGTATAATGGTTTTGAAGGCGAAAGCCTATATTATGATTTTTGATAAGGATTTATATAAAATGACTTTGGATATTTTATGGCCTATTACAAAGATTTGTACAAAATGATTTTCGGTAATAATTATATACCGACGATATATTGATGGTTTTATTAAACTCTATGAATTCACTCGGCGTTTTCGCTGACCTTTTATTTTAACATGTTTTGTCTCAGGTACTTGAAGGTAATTCTCGGGAAGACAACAAGAATTCATGGCCCGCACTTAAATAACAATTTCCATTCAAATGTTTTGTAAAAATTATGTGAAATACTATGACTTGGGACCTATGTAACTTTGATATTTATGAATGGAAATGCTTTATTATTAAACGACGCGATTTTTATACGTTATCTATGATGTGATTAATGTGCTATCCCGTAACACCAAAGAGTCTTCCGTTGTATTGAATTGTGTAAATTTGGGGGTGTTACATGGTCCGTTATGACATGGATGTCATGTGCCTCGAAATATCTACGGAGCCTCCTTGAAAGGTGTAGCAAGGCGAAAGCTAGATTCTCTAATGTTGATTACCTTGTCTCGGCATCATGTAGCGTTCTGCTGACGTACCGGACTGGTTTTTGGATGCCTTCCCTATCTACCAGAAGGACTCCACTTACTGCCTCTTTTGATGCGGCTGAGTACACAGACAATACTTCATTCTTCCATGGCGATGCTAACGAAGGGAGTTCCATAATTACCTTTTTAGCTCTTGAAAAGCTTTTTCTGCCTGTTCCGTCCATTGGTACTCTTCCTTATTTTCTTTTGTTATGTTTTTCAGAGTTTCGAAAAATGGAAGCGAGCGTTCTGCTGACCTGGACAAAAAACGATTCAAAGTTGCTAACTTCCCGCTAAGGGATTGCATTTCCTTCCATGTCCTTGGTGACCGCATTTCTGAGATGGCCTTCGTCTTCTTAGGATTCGCTCTGATTCCTTCCGAAGTCACCATGTACCCTAGGAACTTCCCTTCTTTGACCCCAAAAGAACACTTATGTGGGTTGAGTTTCATGTTGATTTTCCTTAAGTTATCAAACGTTTCCTTGATGTCTTCAATCGTCTTCTCTTCTGTTTTGCTCTTAATCATCAGATCATCAACATAGGCTTCCAGGTTTGTTCCTATTTGTTACCGGAATGCCGAGTCTACCAATCGTTGGTATGTGGCTCCGACATTCTTAAGTCCAAAAGGCATTTTGGTATAACAGAATGTCCCATCATCTGTATAGAAAGCCGTCTTCTCCTCGTCTTCATTATCCATGAGCACTTGGTGGTATCCCTTGTATGCATTGAGAAAACACTTGAACTTAAAACCCATGACCAAACCAATCTTGACATCGATGTCGGGTAGGGGATAATAATCCTTAGGACATGCCGAGTTAAGTTTTTTGAAATCGATACACATTCGTCAATCACCATCCGGCTTCTTTACGAGGACAGGATTAGAGATCCATGTTGGGTATCGGACTGGTCTCACTATACCAGCTTTTAACAGACCCGTAACATCTCTTTGGACTGCCCGGCTTTTTTCTTCGCCCAACGTTCTCCTTTTTTGGGCCACAGGTGTTCTAGCCGGATCCACATTTAATGAGTGTTTAATGATTCTCTTAGGGACTCCCGTCATATCCGACGGCTCCCAAGCGAACACGTCTGTGCTATTCTTTAGCAGATCTATCAGCTGTAACCTACATTTCTTTGTAAAAAGCCTTCCAATGGTTACCAATTGTTCCGGGTAACCGGTATGAATGATGACTTGTTATGTCATACCTCCTTCGACCCTTTCCTGCTCATTAAACTTTTCAAAAGCAACCCATTTGTCTAACTCCTTGCCCACGGTCGTAGCCTTTTCCTTTGCTATTTTTTTACCATCTTCAATTACCCTACATTCAAAGATCGATCTGGTTGTAGTTTTCAACGTGGCGATGCCACTAGGAGTGGGAAACTTCGTTGCAGAGTGTATTGTTGAAGGTACGGCTCTTAACTTTTTGATCCCGGTTCGGCCAAGGATGATGTTGTATGGGGATGGAGTTTTAATCACACAAAAAGTCATTGTTGTTTTTCTTTCCATGCCATGTGATCCAAATGTTACCTCCAGCTTGATTTTTCCCAATGGTTGGGTTTCCTCTCCCGAGAAACTTAGAACTTTGACAGGGTCAGGGGTCAGCCTTCGTCTTATATCCGGATCCAAATTTATGAACCAATGTTCAAACATTACCTCCATGGATGCACCTTCATCGACAAATACGCGCTTCACCTAATAGCCTTTTACTTCTGCTTCAAATATTAGGGGATCATCTGAAGCCTCAGCTTCGGTGACCGGAGGGAAGTATATTGGGACATTCATCCAGTCAACTTCGATCTGGCATACCTCTTTTCGCTTCGTACCACAATACTTGCTGCTTATCATGTTTATTGTTTTGTCTTTGTATTCACCTCCTCCATTTCCTCTTCCCTGATTACCCTTGTTCACTTTTCCCCTCAAATCTTTGACCAAATGGTTTAGCTTTCCAGATTCGAGTGCTGCCTCTAACTGCTTTCTCAACTGATGACAATCATTTGTGAGGTGACCCTTTTCCCTATGGTAATCACAATACTTATCCATGTTTTCCGGGCGCACCATGCCCTTTGTGGGTGGGGGTTGAGGCAACTGAAGCTGTAACTCCGTTGCTAAAATTTCTTTGGGAAACTTTGTCAACGTCTCTAAGCCGGATTGTTGATACTGATTCTTCTTTGGGTTGGTTGGTGGGAGATATGGTGAATATGCAGGCTTTGGCCTGTAGTCATTTTTGTTTTTGTTGCGGTTGAAATTCTTTCCTGAGAAGTATTTGTCATCCTTTATACCCTTTCCTCCTCTTTCACTTCCTTCACCATGCGGTAACTCAGTGTTCCTATAAGCCTCTTCGGACTTAGCAAAGTCATCTACCCTTCTGAACATTTCAGCTACAGTTTTTGGTTCGTCGTCGGAGAAACGCCGAGACAGTTCTGGGCACTTAGCTCCGGATGTAAAGGAAGAGATTTTCATGAGTTCCGGAACCCCTTGTATGTAATTGGCTTCATCAGTCCACCTTTCTTTGAACACTAGGAGCGACTCATTAGCCCTCCTCATGATATTGGTAATCTCCATGGGGCTCCTGTGACTTTTCCTTCTCAAGGCAAACCTTTCTAGGAATTGATCCCTTAGGTCATCCCAATGTCCTATGCTGCCTAGCGGCAATCTTTCAAACCATCCTCACACTGCCCCGTCCAACGTCTGCTGGAAAATTTTGCACCATACCGGCATGGGCCATTCTCCTGAGTTGGCCGCACCGGCGAAACGTGTTATATGATCATTCGGATCTGTGGCTCCAGTATACAACTTCAGTGTTGCGGAAGGATGTGCTTTGTGACTGATAACTAAGTTTTACTCAGGTTAAAAAGATTCGTTTAAGTATGTCTCTTCGAATTGAAAAACTTGCTGTTTAATGTGTGACTCAGTTGAACTTTGGTGAGATAAAGATGTGTCGTTGTAGTTTTGAAAATAAAAGGGTGCAAAACAATTAAAGTAAAGGTGCAATTAAAATAAATCTAAGTCTAATTAAAATAAAGTGCAAGTATTTAAAGCGCGACTAAAACTAAAGGGCAATAAAGTAAATAACGCAAACTTAAATCTAACTAAGGCAAACTTAAAACGCAACTAAAACTAAAACTTAAATTAAGGCAAATAAACTTAAAGTGCGAGTAAGGAAAAAGGCGGGAAAAATAAAGCTTTAACTGAAAAGGCAGAAAACTAAAAACTAAGATTTCCCTATCCGGAATAAACTCCTATTCGGAAAAAATGCTATTCGGAATAACTGTCACCTATTCGGAAAGATAGCCCTATTCGGAATAGCTGTCCCTATTCGGAATAAAGAGCCTATTCGGAAAGATCTTCTATGCGGAAAAATCCTCCTATGCGGAAAATACTTCCCTATGCGGAAAGCCAAGTCTATGCGGAAAAATCACCCCTATTCGGAATACAGGATATTCCGAATAGCAATTTCTTCAAAACCCCTATGCGGAATAATTAAATATTCCGAATAAGCAACTTCTACAAAACTGTTACGCGGAATAAATCCTCTGTTCGGAATAAGAAATATTCCGTATAGAGCTCGATCAAACAGACCTATTCGGAATGTTGCTGGGGACGAATCTGGCAAGAACAGAAAAGGGATCCGAAGAACAAGGAAAGAAGATAGCACGAATTTAAAAGAAACTTAATCAAATCAACAAAAAGATTAAACCAAACTAATAACAAAACATCTAATAAGCATAAACAATCAATCCAAAACAACTAATCAAACAATAAAGATCAAATTAATCAAAACCCACTTAAATAAATCAACAAGAATCAAGAACATAAACATAAACAATAACAATCAAAGAATAAGAAAGGAAGAATGAGATTAACAAGATAAAGATAAAGCTTGACAAGAATTAAAAAGAAAAACTTACTTGAATTAAATGGTAATTAAGGTGCAAGACAAGGTAATTAAATGGACAAGTATTTAAATGTGCATAAAATAAAGGTGGAAGAGCTAATTTGTCAAGTTAGCTAACAAAAACAAATGCTTAACAATCTATACTATTTATAGGGGAGGATTAAGGAAGCTTCCTCCCCTCCTTCATTTCTTGTTAATTGCGGGATTAAGTCCCTCCTTCATTTAATCTTCATTAATTGCATCATTAGTCCTTTTCTTCTAATCTTTCTTTTAAATTTGGACTTTAAGGACTTGTGGCTCGGGATGTCTTTTGAACTCGTCTTTAATTTCTTCAATAAAATAGACTTGAGTTTCTCGACTTTTGATAAACTTCCGTCTTTTGACTTTTTCTTCGATAAATCTTCAGAATTGGTCTTGGACTTCCGTTCTTTTTCCACTCTTGACTTCTCGACTCCGTCTTTCATCTTTTTCTTCAATAAAAGCTGTGAATGCCCGTGAATTCTCGTGTTTTCTCCACTTTTCACAATTTCGTCCTAAATCACAACAAAAACACAAACCACGCATAATTCCGACATAAAAGACATAAAATACACGTTTAGGTCCGGTTATTCTTGTAATTAAGTGGTAGAAAAGATGGGTGTTTACACACCTATCAAATCCCCTACACTTGACCATTGCAATGTCCTCATGCAATGCATTAGTTACAAAGCATGTTTACACTTTTCATCATAATTAATCCACATTGGCCTTTATTAAAGAGATAGAAAATTATAAAAATGCAAAGCAAAGAAATTAAAAGCATACCTTGGGTTTTGAAAAGGTCATGAATAATCATCATCCTCAACTTTTCACTTTCTCCAAACCAAGCTTAAAATCGAGATCATTGTTATTATAAGTTAGTAAACTAACACGAACTCATGTGGGCCAATTATTCACTTAGACTCCCTTATTCCTATGGGTATCTCTTATATTTTATTATTTGTCTTGAATGATCACGAAGATGCATTGTTTGACTTATTTCGATAATTATTTAGTCTGAAAATAAAGTGCACGATTTAATCAATAGTTAGCTAAAGGACCAAATCTTTTAAAACTGCTTCTCGGGATATCAAAAAGTTCATATCTTGGCATAACTTGGTTCGCGATTTGAGACCTTTCTCGAGCCGATATTTGGCAGCGACTTCATACTTCAAATCTTGAGAGACGTTCATGAAATAATGGTCTTCTCTTCATAATTGGAATTTCTTCACTTGGAATTTTTGAGAGATTCTTCATATATGGACCACGACTTCTTCATTTTTCTCCAATCTTTACTTTGGATTTTGATTTACAACGATCCGCCTCCTTTATTGACTTGGATCTATTTATCCTCATACCTTGTTAGGGTCTTTTCGGATACACTTCTCCATGACTTTTTGGGAGTTTTTGCTTTTCGTCGTGTGTCTCGATCCTTCATATTGATTTTCGATAAATGATTCTTCACATCACTTTTGGATCTTTAGCAACAAAACATAGCCCTCATGCCTTGTTAGGGCCTTTTCGGACTCGCCAATCTTCGCGCCCCGCTTCATAAGTTATGCCTTGGCTATGAACTCTCGTCATTACCGAGCAACTTTTAAACGATCTGGGGCTAGAAGCTAAGTAACTTTTCAAATCGTACAACCTTATTTATTAGCAGATAAATTTATTAGCAAGCGATGGGAGAATAGGCTCATAATTAACTCACATAAATTCACGAAAGAATACCGACTTATAATTGGCTCTATCATCTCTCGTTCTCCACAGTTTAAAATCTCAAGTAATGAGACTCGTGGATACTTAGCCTATTAAATCAAAGTTTTGGGTTTTCGAGTCGCCTATAGGATCTTGCAAATTCTTAGACTCTTTCAAGTTTAGAAATCGCATCTTAAAGTTCCCTTGATAAACGACTCTCTAGGATCAATTATAGGAACTTGCGAAAAGTTCTTGTTCTTAACCCGTGAGAGTTAAGACTTTCGCGTTTTATAGCTCCCTAAATAAAAGCCTAGCAAGACTTGACTTAAACACGTTAAGGATACTTGCTAGAATAAACTCGGATTGAGTCAAAAGATTCACAACGTTTGAAAATTAAAACCACTTATTAAACATTTATTCTAGCAAAGAAAGAAAATAACTATACAAAGGTAAAAACTAATAGGCCAAAATAGATCAAAAATTTTGAAAAATGACGAAAAATTGATTTTCCGGTTACAATGAGGACAAATACAAGGAAAAGACCACTTAACTTCGATAGAAGTCCCCCCTACACTTGAGATAAACATTGTCCTCAATGTTTAAGCATGTGGGAGTAAACTCCCCTACACTTAGGACATTGTGCACGTTGTTTAAATCTTGTGAAGGAAAAGACAACTAAAGAGATTCCTATTTTAATATTGAGAAAATATAAAATAGTGAATCGAAAAGAGTTTAGGATAGAACCGGGAAGAAGTAGAACACGGAATCACGGGTCGTCAAGAATCATCAAGAATGGATCAGTGAAGCTCGAATCCCTGATTAAGAAGTGAGGAGAGGAAATAGCAAACCAAAGGGTCCCCCCTACACTTATGGTAAAGAAAGCGAAAAGATAGATGCATGGGTTGCCTCCCAAGGAGCGCTTGGTTTTTGTTTACCGAGTCGTGAGCCTGACTCGACCTTGATCATCAACGAAAGTAGCATGAAAGAAATCCACCAGGATCGAAGACATAGTTTTCATCCATCAATAAGCACGAGCTTAAGGCGAACAAGGCAAGCCAAACGAGAAGTGGCAAGGTTCCCTTAAGCAGTGATGGAGCATGGTGGGAGCAAGTATGAAGCGGTGCGAGCATGTGTTCAATAATTCCAAAGATTTTTCCTTTTATTTCATCAGGTGGATACTGAGATGGCTCTAAGACTTCAATACCGGGATCGAACACCTTTTCCTTCAGGGGAAAATAGCACTCCGGCTCAGCCGAGTGTGAAGAAGATCCGCAAAGAAGCACAACCTCGTCCTCAGAAGTGGGACAAAGAGGTGTCAAATCATAAGTGCAACGGATTTCGGTGTCAACCGGTTTCTTCTCCTTGGACAAAATGCTCTTCAAATACAAAGTAGGATCAAGACGATAATCTTCAAAGTCCAAAGGAGGTGCATCACTCTCATGAGGGAAGTATGTGTTGAGAAATTCAGAGAAATCTTCCTCGAATGAGTAATCGTCCAAAGTAGGATCGAGTGATGGCGGAGGATCTTCATCATGTGAAGAATCACTCGAGAGAGTATCAGCCTCATCAAAATCATCATATGTGGGCAGCTCGGGATACTCAGAAGTACAATCAAAATCATCCGAATCTGAGCTAGAATTATCATCATCATAAGCATCAAAGACCGGTGGTGAATCATAAATGGGAGAAGCGTCAAAAGTAGGGGGAGAATCGTCCACATCATCTTCAAATAGTGGATTATCAGTGGAAGACTCGAATAAAGAATTATTGTAGACGGTAAAGTCATCGAGCACATTTATCATATTCACTGATTCTCGGCCTCCAAAGGATTTTCCTGTAAGCTTCCCCATTTTAAAAACTTTAGAATCATCCCCGACTCGTAAGATTAACTCACCTTCGGCCACATCTATTAAAGCACGTCCGGTTCTCAAGAATGGCCGACCAAGTATTAAAGGAATACGAGGGTCCATTTCATAATCAACTACGACAAAGTCAACCGGAAAAGTAAATGTACCAACTTTAAGAAACACATCTTCGGCTATACCAACAGGGTAAGCGAGAGTGCGATTTGCAAGTTCAAGAGTCATCTTCGTTGGAGTGAGGTCGGGCAATGATAGTGTTTTCCAAACACTGAGTGGCATCAAATTAATACTAGCCCCGAGATCAGCAAGGGCAGTAAATTCTTCAGTTTTGTTGAACACGCAAGGCAACACAAAACGACAGGGATCTCCAAGCTTTTCTGGAAGTTCTCTAAGAAGAACTGCAGAGCAGTTTTCATTTAAGCGTGTGTTGGCGAGTTCAATCAGCTTCTCCTTCTTGCTAAGCAATTCCTTGAATGCTTTGACAAATTTCGGCATGTGGCAAAGTGCTTCAACAAGGCTAATGTTGATGGTCATTTTAGATAGCATATCCACATATTTCGATACTTGACAATCATTCTTGGTTAGATCATTGGTCTTGCCTATACGAGAAGGGTATGGGATTCTGGGTTGATAAGGGTTAGGTGAAGGTGTAGTTGGTGAAGGTTGTGATGTTGAAAGGTCCTTCCGAGATACATCGTCATGACGAGGCGGAGACGGTAATGGTGTACTATCACTAAGTGTAAGAGGAGTAGGGATACATGGTGGTGGAGGAGGTGTAGATAATAGTGGTGAATTAGGTGGATTGACAATGGTAATTCCACTACGCGTAGTTATAGCACTCACATTAGCTCGCGGATTGGTGACGGTGTTTGAAGGTAGAGAACCCGAAGAAGAAGAAGGTTGAGCTTCGGGCAAGAAACTAGCCAACAGATTCTTCAATTCAGTTGTTTGAGTGATGAAAGAGGATTGAAGATTATCACGAACCTCGGTTCTGATGTCGTTACCTTGCTTCAAGATATCTCCTTTCAAATTGATTATTTGGCTCTGTAGATTCTTGATTTGCTCACCTTGAGTTCTCATAATGGTGTCAACATCGGGATTAATGGGTGGGTGTTGTTGGGTGGGTGGTTGAGAAGGGTTAGAAGCACGAGGTGGGATTTGGTTGCTTCTATTGTAGTTGTTGGCGGGATTTTGGTTTTGAGGAGAAAAACCGGGTGAAAGGTAGTTAATGGAACGGTAGCTCAGCAGATTTCTATCCCCTTGTTGTCTAGCTTGGTAATTTTCCGGTGAATAATTACCGTAAGCTGCATACACATTTTCCGAATTTCCTTGTGTCGAAGGACAATCGGTGTATGAGTGAGGACCGCCACATGTTTCACAAGGATTAGCAACCGCTTTAACTTGTTGTTGTTGTTGGTTTGAAGCGAGAAGCGTAATACTTTTGCTCATTTCAGCCATCATGCGGGTGAGTTCGGTCATCTCAGGGTTTGCTGAGGTAGAAGAAACATTGACTCTCGTGTTGTTTCTAGAAGAAGCAGAGGAATCCCAGTTCTTATGATGAGTAGTCATGTTTTCAATTAACTCTCTACACTCCTCGGGTCTCCTTTTCATGAATGTGCCACCGGCGGCTGCATTGATCGTATCACGATCTCGAAAAGTCAATCCGTTGTAGAAAGTATCGATCAAGGTGACCGGAAGCAAGTTGTGGTTTGGACAACGGTCGATCAAGACATTATATCTCTCCCATGCATCAAAAAGAGATTCATCGGGATCTTGCATGAAACCGCTGATCTGGTTGCGAAGGCTTGTGACCATGGATGGTGGAAAGTAGCGCGACAAAAAGCGTTGAGTCATGTCATCCCAAGTGTGAATAGAATTCTTCGGGAGACGATCAAACCATTTCTCGGCATGATGTGATAGAGTATGTGGGAAAAGTTGTAGGCGGAGAACATCCATTGTGGCCCCAGGCAACTTCATGCTTTGGGTGATTGTAATGAACTTGTCGAGGTGTTTGTTGGCATCATCATCAGGCAATCCTCTAAATGGGTTTGTTTGTACTTGCTGAATCATGTGGTGCTTCAACGAAAACTCAGGAGCGTTGATTTGCATCGGCGCAATCGGTCCTCCTCGTCCAAACATTGTTGGTTGACAAAGTTCCTCCATGGTCCGAAGATCGGGCTGTGGAAGAGCATTGTTGTTGTTATTATTATTATTGAGGTGCGGTGGCATGTTGTTGTTGTTGACACCTGCCATATCTAAATCTTCTTGAGGCTCGGGCTCTTGATAATTAGAAGATCTAGTACGCATACACCTGAAAATGCAAAAGAAAACAAAACCAAACACAAAGACAATATATATAAACAATAAAGATAAAATCTTTTTGAAATTTTGAAATTTTTAATTTTTATGGTTTTTATGAATTGTTATGCAAGAAAAATAACGTTCACAAGTGAACGGATCCCAAAAAGCAACGTGTCTCTCACAAAAAACTGTTGATCTTTACGAAATGAGCCGGCAGCGGCGCCATTTGATAACTAGGTTTTACTCAGGTTAAAAAGATTCGTTTAAGTATGTCTCTTCGAATTGAAAAACTTGCTGTTTAATGTGTGACTCAGTTGAACTTTGGTGAGATAAAGATGTGTCGTTGTAGTTTTGAAAATAAAAGGGTGCAAAACAATTAAAGTAAAGGTGCAATTAAAATAAATCTAAGTCTAATTAAAATAAAGTGCAAGTATTTAAAGCGCGACTAAAACTAAAGAGCAATAAAGTAAATAACGCAAACTTAAATCTAACTAAGGCAAACTTAAAACGCAACTAAAACTAAAACTTAAATTAAGGCAAATAAACTTAAAGTGCGAGTAAGGAAAAAGGCGGGAAAAATAAAGCTTTAACTGAAAAGGCAGAAAACTAAAAACTAAGATTTCCCTATCCGGAATAAACTCCTATTCGGAAAAAATGCTATTCGGAATAACTGTCACCTATTCGGAAAGATAGCCCTATTCGGAATAGCTGTCCCTATTCGGAATAAAGAGCCTATTCGGAAAGATCTTCTATGCGGAAAAATCCTCCTATGCGGAAAATACTTCCCTATGCGGAAAGCCAAGTCTATGCGGAAAAATCACCCCTATTCGGAATACAGGATATTCCGAATAGCAATTTCTTCAAAACCCCTATGCGGAATAATTAAATATTCCGAATAAGCAACTTCTACAAAACTGTTACGCGGAATAAATCCTCTGTTCGGAATAAGAAATATTCCGTATAGAGCTCGATCAAACAGACCTATTCGGAATGTTGTTGGGGACGAATCTGGCAAGAACAGAAAAGGGATCCGAAGAACAAGGAAAGAAGATAGCACGAATTTAAAAGAAACTTAATCAAATCAACAAAAAGATTAAACCAAACTAATAACAAAACATCTAATAAGCATAAACAATCAATCCAAAACAACTAATCAAACAATAAAGATCAAATTAATCAAAACCCACTTAAATAAATCAACAAGAATCAAGAACATAAACATAAACAATAACAATCAAAGAATAAGAAAGGAAGAATGAGATTAACAAGATAAAGATAAAGCTTGACAAGAATTAAAAAGAAAAACTTACTTGAATTAAATGGTAATTAAGGTGCAAGACAAGGTAATTAAATGGACAAGTATTTAAATGTGCATAAAATAAAGGTGGAAGAGCTAATTTGTCAAGTTAGCTAACAAAAACAAATGCTTAACAATCTATACTATTTATAGGGGAGGATTAAGGAAGCTTCCTCCCCTCCTTCATTTCTTGTTAATTGCGAGATTAAGTCCCTCCTTCATTTAATCTTCATTAATTGCATCATTAGTCCTTTTCTTCTAATCTTTCTTTTAAATTTGGACTTTAAGGACTTGTGGCTCGGGATGTTTTTTGAACTCGTCTTTAATTTCTTCAATAAAATAGACTTGAGTTTCTCGACTTTTGATAAACTTCCATCTTTTGACTTTTTCTTCGATAAATCTTCAGAATTGGTCTTGGACTTCCGTTCTTTTTCCACTCTTGACTTCTCGACTCCGTCTTTCATCTTTTTCTTCAATAAAAGCTGTGAATGCCCGTGAATTCTCGTGTTTTCTCCACTTTTCACAATTTCGTCCTAAATCACAACAAAAACACAAACCACGCATAATTCCGACATAAAAGACATAAAATACACGTTTAGGTCCGGTTATTCTTGTAATTAAGTGGTAGAAAAGATGGGTGTTTACACACCTATCAGTGACGAAAATTGAATAATCTTCCTGGTGAACGGAGAGGATACGACATCCTTGAATGGTTTTTGTAGCTCTTCAGCTGAATTGTCTGTAGGTTTGTGAGTTTTTGTAGCTTCAAGTCTCTCCCTATGGGCATCTTGCGGCTCATCGTCGAAGACCAACTTCATAGGCATAATAGGTTCTTGCCCAGCGGCGTTATAACGTCCGACCAAATTCCTCAACTCATTCACGCTATCAAGGATTTTCTGCTGTAATGTGGAAGGTTTTTATGTTTCTCCTCCTCCGGTGGTATTATCACGCTCTGGTGAAATGGTTAAAGGAGACCTGCTCCACGAAGGCCCCGGCATTGTTAGCTAGTTGGAGATTCGAGTTTAGGGTCCCACGGATGGCGCCAAATGTTGAAACAAACTTCTGCAGGCATTAGGCCCAAGGATATTTAGCTTCGGTCTCGTGTAGGATGTGCTTGTAGGATTGGCCTACCCTGTAATAACAGAACGCACGTTAGCTCGCCCCAGGTGTGAACCCGAGACCAAGATCTGGCGTGAAAGTAAGTAACTATCACAGGAGTGGTATCCGGTGTGGAATACCGGAGGAATATTATTAAGTTAGAAGTAAATGTGGTGTACTGTGTGTTGTTGTGTGTAGTAAATGCTTTGGGGTATTAATACACGAGTTTGCCTCGTATCAAAGTTCGTTGTTCCAAGTCTTTTCGAATTGATTTCCGGTTCAAAGTGTGACTCAATCGTTCTTGGTTGAAAATAAAAAGGTTGTCGTTGACTATAACTAACTAAAAATGAAAACCTAAAAATAAATGGCAGATTAATAAAAGAATAAACTAATAAAGACTTAAGCGAAATATAGATAAAAGCTGAAAAGATTAAACTAAAAATACAACTTTAAAAATAAATGTCGAAAGATTAAAACTCGACAAAAAGTAAAATTTGCAAACTTAAAAATATGACTAAGACAAGACAAGTTTAAAAATAAAACTAAGTAAAAATGCGGGAAAATAAAATTTAAAAACTGAGATAAATAAAACAAAACACTAGTCAGATCGTAATACGATCGCAACCAATGAACGTGGTTGGATCGTACCTTGATCGTACCCTAGCGATCACAGCCCAGATTGTAGCCTGCGATCGTAGCCTAGATCGTAGTGTAAGGATCGCACTCGATGCGATAGAAACAAGAAATGATGCCCAGATCGCACTCAAGTGATCGAAGCGAGTGATCGCACTCAAGTGATCTTGGTCAGCGATCGCAATGAGTGATCGTGACCAAGGATCGCAATGAGTGATCGCACCCAAGTGATCGTACTTGGTGATCTTAGCCTTGATCGCAACAATGGATCGCAAGTAGAAACCCTAGGGGTTTATGCGATCACACTTGTTGGATCGTACTGGGTAAACACTTAAGAAAGTTACGATGGAATACTTTAAGCAAATAAGCTAAACAAAATAAGCACTTTTAACAATAAGCAAATACCAAAACTTTATCAAAGCAACAAATAGACGAATACAATAAGCACAACTTTAAAGACTTTTCAAGACACAAAATAAGCTAACAAAATAAGCAAACTTTAAAAAAGACTAAAACTTTTTAAGAAAACTTAAAAACAATAAGCTAGATACAAAATAAGCCAATAAGCATGTCAAGCTCAAAGCTTAATTCGTAGGAAACTTGTATTAACAAAAAGATGAACTTTTCGATAAATCAAACATCAAATTAAAACAATAAGCATGAAAATTTCGGATTAAGAATAAGTAAAAAGCTAAGAAAGGTAGAATAAGATAAAGATTAAAACAAGAATTAAGCTATCAAAAGTAAAGATTGATTAAAACTAGAAAGGAAGATGAAAGATTAAATTCCTAGTGAGAGAAACTGTCACTTTCTCTCTCTAAAATTAAAGTTACAAAATGAAAATGACTAAAGCCTAAAACTAACTAACCAACCAACCCCCTAAATGTGTTTAGGAGAGTATTTATAGGAAAATGGGGAGGTGCATGTGTTGCCTCCTCTTTCTTTCTTCACGCCTTTCGTCTTTTAAGTTCTTCGACTTTGTCTCGGTATTAATTAAACTCGTCTTATAATTTCTTCATTTATTAGACTTGAGTTCTTCGGCTTTATTAAACTTTCGTCTTTAGACTTGTTCTTCGATAAATCTTCAGAAAAGGCCTTGGACTTCCGTTCTTTTTGCACTCTTGATCTCTTGACTTTGTCTTTTGTCGTTTTCTTGATAAAAGCCCGTGAAAGCCCGTGTTTTCCTTCCTTTTCACATCTTGGTCCTAAATCACAACAAAAACACAAACCACGCATAATTCCGACATTTATGACATAAAATACACGTTTGGGTTTGGTTATTATTATAGTTAAGTGGTAAAAGGGTGGGTGTTTTCACACCTATCAGGTATTTATACCTGAAGTTTAAGGCATACCTGGCTGTAGTCATGTCATCGAGACATGCGCTATGAACAGTACCTTGTGGTCAAAAATAGTGTAAAGCAGGCGGCGGATCATGGCTGGATCCATTGGATAAAGTCTTGCCTGTTGGGTAAAACAAGGTTTCCCAAGATATGGGGGATCTTGTCTGATGTCTCTCTCCTACGTGGCAATTGCCTCGGCGGTAGTGACATGCCTTCGGCCATGTGTCGGAGACATACGCGAACATTTATCATAGTTAATGTTGTATTGATGTGAATTAACCTAAGTACAATATATAAATTATGACAATATTATGTCCAATAACTCACTTTCAAGACACATTCTGTTAACTTTTTGAGTTAATAATGTTTACTTGATCTTGATCACAAGTTACTTATCGAATTGTGAATGTGAAGAATAAGCCATTTGACACCAATGTTTTAAAACCCGGGTCTTTGATCGACCCGGTCGAGTCGCCGGGTCCGGGTCAACCCGGGTTAACCCGGTTTTCTAAAAAAAATTATATTTTTAATAAATAACAAAATTATACTTATAAAAACCATAAAAACTTATGTATATTGAAAATATAAATTGTTTACCAACCAATATAATATGTAAAAATAAAATTTCGTCGCAAATACGTAAAATTAAATTATTGTTTTTCAAAAAAATCCCGAAAAATTCGAAACCCGGCCGGGTTTTGAGAACCGGGTTGACCCGGGTTTCGAAAATATGAAACCCGGGTCAATATGACCCGTTTTTTCGGTCGGAACCGGTTCAACCGGTTGACCCGGCCGGGTCTGTAGGATATGTAAATCTTGCTTATGTTTTTAGAGAGAGAAAGAGATAGAGAGATGGTGAGAACACACACACTTAGAGAGAGAAAGTGAAAGAAAAACACTTTTTCACTATGTGTAAAAATGAGGAACACACACCCACTCCATCTAAGGAGAGGGTTTATATACCCAAGCCTTGTGATGGGCTTGGGCTTACAATGTTGGGCCGGCCTACACATGTTGTAGGCTAGGCTTGACTTGTTTGTTTAATAAAGATATCTAGACTACGAGCTATTACTTAATATATTGTCGGAGTGACCGAATCTTCCTAAATACGTAAAAACGTATTTCCAAAAATCTCCCCCTAAGGAAGGTCACTCCAAACAAGGGCGTTACCCGAGTTACAATAATGAAATAAACCTAGCATACTATGCTTGTCTTGAGCTCGTAGTCTTCGTCTTTCTTTTCTTTTTCTTTTCTGGTGAACATGCTGATGTGATCTTTGATATCAATCTTTAGCATCAATCTCTTGCCTTGATCTCGTGCATCCATCACTTGTGATCTTCGCCTCTTCGTGACACCATGTCCCACATACTTATACCTTCGTAATTCTTGAAAGCTTCAGAGTTCGATACAGCGGAAGACTTAACTTTTAGGCTTTCTTGAATTAGATGAGGTATTAAGTGCATAATGTATAAGCATGCGGGGACGACTTCTTCTTGGATCCCGCAACGTCACCGTCTTCAAATGCCGCAACATAAGTAGACACAAACGAAATGGCTTTGAACATTTCATTCTAAATCGGTAGCATTTTACCTCCGGTCGGTGAAGACTGTTGGACGATATTAGATATCGTACCCGTGACAGATAGTTTCAATTAAGTAACTTCCTGACAGGATTTCGCGGGTAAACCCGTTCTCTTTATTCGACCGTCCAAAGCTGACTGCGAACATAAAGAGTGAATCATTTGGATAATAATATCCGCATGATTGAAGCCGTCAATTCTGATTCCTGGAACAAGTTTGATTCATTAAAGAATCGCACCATCTTTGCTTTCCAGTTGTCACGAGCTTGATTCGTATAGAATCTTGCAAGTTACCTACCAAGTGCTATTTGAGGTTAACACTAGAAGGATTTCCACTCGTCACTGTGAACACTAAGGTATCACTCTGAGTGTTCTAGCAAGATCACTGAGATTTTGCATAGAGGCCTGGAACTGTTTAAGTTCAGTTAAGAATTAAACCACTGTTGCTTTCCAGTTATCGCAAGCTTGATTCATAAAGAATCGCACAAGTCACCTACCATGAGCTTTTTTATATTCGCTCAAGAAGGATTTCCATCTTCATTGTAAATACTTTCGTATTACTCGGATGTTCAGGCAAGATCATGAATATTTTGCGTAGGACTCTTAAAATCTTTCTTACTTTTCACAGTGTGTGAAGAAGCAAGGAAATATGAAAGTGTGTCCTAATGAGATATTTGATGATCTAAAATGGCTCTAGACTTGATCGTGCATTTTGGATTTAGTGATCGGAGGCTGGAGAGGAGTGTCACCATTTCAATACCAATTTATTCGGAGTGAATAAATCAATTAATAACGTGTTGTCTCCGTGTGATTAAAACAAATATCTTTTAAGAGATATCTGAGTTAGCTGGGATGGGTTGTGCATTGCATCACTGGGTCCATGATGTCTGTCTTCAATATCGAGAATCATTAAAATGATCTCAATAGCATATGTGTTGACCCGGTTTCTGCCTAAAGTTGTAAGGAGGGCTTCTTTCTTTACACCCTTTATCTTTACAATTCTTTTTCATTCTTCAACCCCTTCAATGCTTACCAATACGTCATAACTAGCACCTTGTTGTGATTGTTCCAGTGCTAACTTAAGTACTTGGTCGGCATTCAGCTACGTTCACAATATTTCTCCATCTTTCCTAAGGACTACTATTTCTAGCAATGGAATGTCCTTGGGAAGATTCCTCCGGTTCTGGAAGAATCATAGGACTTAACCTATCCTACCATCCTTATGTCACCACAATCTTCATCGTCGTGAAATAAATAGGTTTTGGGTAAGTATATGTCACCATGAAAATCCATTTTGATATGCAAATCCATTTTGCTCCCCCTTAACATATGCCACGATATTCGAAAACATTTCGCATATGTAGAGATGAGCCAGCACATTAAGTCAAACCATTTGTGAAAATATCCCATATTAAATCACATTTTCTCCCCCATATTAAAAATATTAACCCAATCGATGTTTTTAATATCAATTGATTTAATGAAGTTTTAACAAAGGTTTTGGGAAGAAAAATGCAAGTCCGTTTTATCTTTATGATATCAAACGCATGAGATATGATACCGATTTGTAACATGATCACATATTCACCATATTAAAAAGAATTGACAAGGTTGGACCTGATAGATGAGAACATCATATGATAAGATCAAATGGTTCTTGGCAGCATATGTTGGTCGCCTCGTCACGTCTGAAGTCATCTCTTGTCACCACGTGTACGATTGGTATTGTTGTCTTGACACCAATTAGTGAGCTTGGCACGTTCGGTATCGAAGATTCTGAATGCTTGACAATTGCTCCCCCTCAATTGTTGACCCGTGTTCTATCGAAAGAGCTGTAGTCGTTGTTTGAGTAGTCGCATCGTCGAGTATGTAGATACCAATTGTAGATAGCTATGGTTGTAGAGATGATAACTTCATAAAAACAAGACTTCTCTTGTTTTAACAAATAAATGCACTGAAACGTACATTGATTTGTGTTAGACCAAGTTATAAAGTAAACCTGATCCCTTACAAGGTTTTAAAGTAAACCTTGCCCGAGAAAATTAATTCCCGTTGTGAGCCAAAGCTTTCATAAGAAATACTTGACTTTAATATGAAAACCGGGTTGCAGTCAGAAATAACTACAAGCCATCTAGGCATGTTTTATGAAATATTTACAACTTTTGTATGAACTCTATTTATGGCGCCGTGTCGATAGTAATCAACATTTCTAAGGCCGTAAATATTATCGTACCAAAAGACATGCCTTTTTAGAAATAAGGTAAAAATATTTTTGGAATTTTCTATATCTTTCAATTTTTATGGTTTTTATATGGTTTTATATTTTTGTATTTTGCTTTTGTGGATAAAAATATAAACAATATATACAGATGATCACCAAGTATACGGAGAATAGTTTACCATCACTATTCTTTCGCTTCATCTGCTAGTTCCTTAAGATTCTCAGGCGAGAAGGTTCTCATTCCAAGCTTGTCGGCCAAAAATTCAATTCGAGCGCGATCTAAAGCCTTCGTGAAAATATCCGCCAATTGATACTCAGATCGGACAAAGTAAAGCTCGATTACTCCATTTTCCACTTGCTCCTTGATGAAATGGTAGCGAATGTCAATATGCTTCGACCGGGAGAATTGAACATTGTTGCAGCATAAGGCAATTACACTCTTGTTGTCGCAGTACATCGGAATTTTGTTGAAACCTAGACCATAGTCGGTTAATTGCGATCTCATCCAAAGAATTTGAGCACAGCAACCGGACATAGCTATGTATTCTGCTTCCGTACTTGAAATTGCAGCGCTTTTCTGCCTCTTCGATGCCCAACTGATGAGTCGATCTCCTAGTAGTTGCAAAGTTCCACTCGTGCTACGCCTTGTATCTTGACAACCCGCGTGATCCGCATCTGCATATGCCATAAGTGCAATCGAAGAGTCCTTCTAATACCAAAGTCCCCGATTAATGGTTCCTTTAAGATATCGAAAGATCCGTTTCACAGTAGCCAAATGTAACTCAGTAGGCCGAGTTTGATACCGAGCACACATACATATAGCAAACTGAAGATCAGGTCGACTAGCTGTGATATACAGAAGAGTATCGATCACTCCACGATACAGTGTCGGATCAACGGCAACTCCATGTCGATCTTCATCAATCTTAGTTCGTTCCACCATTGGAGTATCCACGGGGTCGCAAGATTCCATCTTATATTTCTTAAGTGATTCAAGGGCATACTTGGATTGATTGATAAAGATGCCTCTGGGGCTCTAAGATATCTGAAGACCTAAGAAGAATGATACCTTGCCCATCATTGACATCTTAAACTTGGAAGACATGAGTGTCCCAAACTCATCCGATAAGGTTTGGGTCGAGGCTGCAAATATAATATCATCAACATATATTTGTACCATAATCATATCTTTACCTCGTTTCTGAATGAACAGTGTAGGATCCACCTTGCCTTTAGCGAAGCCTTGCGTAATGAGGAATTATGACAGTAGATCATACCATGCGCGTGGAGCTTGCTTCAACCCATAGAGAGCCTTCTTAAGCTTGTACACATGATTAGGATAATTAGGATTCACAAAACCATCCGGCTGTTGAACATAGACCTCTTCCTTGATTTCACCATTCAAAAATGCTGTCTTCACATCCATCTGATAGACGATCATATTCATGTGGGCTGCATAAGCGAGGAATAGTCTAATAGCTTCCAAATGGGCAACAGGTGCAAAGGATTCCATAAAGTCGATGCCCAATAATTGCTTGTATCCACGAGCTACTAGTCGAGCTTTGTTCTTCAATATTCCGCCTAACTCATCGAGTTTCACCTTGTAAACCCATTTTAAAGTAAGTAACTGCACTTGATCCGGGCATGGGACAAGTTCCCATACTTCAAGACGTATGAATTCATTAAGTTCTTCTTGCATAGCTTCTATCCAACAGGATTGAGTAAAAGCTTGTTGCCATGTCTTAGGTTCAACTTTAGTGAGAAAAGCATCAAAGTGACAAAACATTGCACTTTCTTGTAACTGACTTCGTGTGGATACCGGACGATTAGGGTCACCAATAATAGAATCTATAGGATGATCCTTTGTCCACTTGCTGTCATGTTTATGAATCCGTGGATTGGAGTAAACTGTAGAAGGAGCTTCCTCTGAGGTGGACGACCCGGCTTGATTAGGGTCGGGAATTGGTACACCAAAGAAGGGAAGTTCACGCATTTGAGCGAATTCCAAATCATGATCATCATCATCCTCTTCATCATCAATAGGCATGTCATGGGTAGTTAATTCGGGTGTTGGTTGAGAATTACTTGTTGAAGGTATATCTTGACCAATTGTAGGTGCAGATGTATCTGATTGTGTCACGGTTGCTTGAGCGATAACTTCGGTTACCGGAGCTATTACTTCAGGTTCTGGAGCAACGATACTTGGAGGAGTAAAGAATTCATCAAAGAACGGTTGAAACAACGTATCCCATTCATTCCTAGAAGGTGGTATAAATGATGATGAAGTAGGGTTATTTGGGACAAGACCAGAGCTAATGTTACTGGGTCCCATTTCATGAAGTGCGGGTTCAGAGCTGCTTTGCTCAGAAGCCATTCCTGTCAGCTCATCAAAATCAACATTCATAGTTTCGAGGATCTTGCGAGAGTTACGGTTGTAGATTCGGTATGCCTTCTTTGCGGGTGCGTAACCAATGAAAATACCAATATCAGCCTTTGGTTGAAGTTTTCCCAAATTGTCACCATCATTATTTGGATAGCATAGAGAACTAAATACATGAAGATACGATAAATCTGGTACTTTTCCATGGAGAAGCTCATAAGGTGTTTTACCATGGCGTTTACGAATTAGTGACCGGTTTTGGGTGTACACTGCTGTAGATACTGCTTCTGCCCATAAAAACAATGGAGCCTTTGCGTAAATTAACATTGTTCGAGCAGCTTCCATAAGTGTGCGATTTCTCCTTTCAACGACACCGTTTTGTTGTGGAGTGCGTGCGACGGATGTTTCATGAGAGATGCCAACTTCTTCATAATAATCACGCAAGATTTGATTCACAAATTCGGTTCCATTATATGTACGAATGCGTCGGACAGTAGTGTTGAGACGCACTTGAATCATCTTAAGAAATCCGATGATGAATTTAGGTGCCTCATTTTTTGCTTTAAGAAATTTCACCCATGTAAACCGAGAGTAATCATCGACAATGACGAGGATGTACTTTTTGCCACTAAGACTTTCAACACGCATTGGTCCACAAAGATCCATATGCAACAGATAAAGTTTCTCTTGGTTGGTGTCTTCCGTCTTGGGTTTGTAAGATTTCTTAGTGCTTTTCCCCATTGTACACGCAGAACACAAATGATCCTTGTGAAATGATAGTTTAGGAAGACCACGAACAAGTTCGTTTTTCGCCAAGTGATTAATAGCGTCAAAGTTAAGATGAGATAACCGTCGATGCCATAACCATGACTTAGTCTTTGATGCTTTGGAGAGAAGACATACGGGAGAAGCGGCCATCATGTCTTGTAGAGACAAGGTATACAAATTATTCCCTCGAGTACCTTTCAATAAATCAACCCCTTCTAAATTACGAATGAAGCAGGTATGCTCTCGAAAAGCAACTTCTAGGTTTGCATCACAAAATTGTCCCACAGAAAATAAGTTGTGACCAAGACCTTCCACGTAATACACTCTTGAAATAATAACATTCCCAATATGATATTCACCATAACCCATTACCTTTGCAATATGATCATTTCCAAATCTAACCGTACCAAGAAACTTGCTGACGAAATTTCTGAGCTGAGAGCGATCTCCGGTCATATGCTTGGAGCAACCAGAGTCCAAATACCAGAGAACAATTTGGACCACCTGTTTTCAACAACAACAGTAGACAATGCATTGGAAACTATTGGTTCCGGAGTGTTAGCAGATACAGATATAGAATTATCAGAATTGCTAACGTTTTTGAGACCTTTAGATTTCCTGCGTTTTCTAATGATAGTTTTAGCACTAACACGTTTTACTGTTCCAACTTTCTTAGGTTTTGGATTATTCACGGGCACTATAGTGGGAGTAGACCTATTTAAAGGGCACTTGGTTCCTAAAGTAGTGTCAGTGTTCCTAGTTAAAGGACACGCTTGTGTTTTGGTAGCCTTGGTACTCCTAGTTAAAGGGCACACTTTCTTCGCTTTAGTGGGAGTGATCCTAGTCAAAGGGCACGTATTTCCTACTATAGTGAAAGTTCTACCAGTGGGACGCCACATCCAACCAACTTGGGTTAACACTTTCCCAGTCGGTTTCCATTCTAGTCCATTTTTCTGGGCATACATCTCATTCACATGGTCAATAAGGCAAGAATCATGACGACTAGAAAACATACATTCATTGCAATTCCAACATTTCAAATTAGAATTCACACTAGGCTTAGAACGCTGAACAACCGCAGAGCCTTTAGGTTTAGCTACATGATTCTTTTTATTCAAAACAGAAATAACATTCCTAGGATGGGCTTCTACTTTCTTCTTCACTTGACTACTAGATGTGGGCAAGATCCTATCATTCTTCTTGTTTCTCTTAAGCTTAGATCTTTGAGCCTTAGTAGTGGTGCTTACTCCTGTAGAAGGCAACATGGGAATATTAGAATCTGGTTTTGATTCCGCCTTATCTTTAGTGACCAAAGTTTGATATGGTTTAGTCCTAGGGCCCTTGTTAAGTGGTGTGACGGCTATAAGGTTCCTTTTGATTGCACTAGAGGACGATGCTGAGATAGTGGCTGCATTATCCACAACATTCTTACCTTTTAGAGTACGAAGTGTTTCCTTTAACTCAGCCAAGACCAGATTTTTATCACAAATTTGTTCCCTCAAATCAGATATTTCCACCGACTTTCGATTCAATTGTTCAATCAACGATTGATTCTGTGCAGTGGTATTAGCACATGCGGGCTTTACTGAATCGAAAAGTCGTGTATTTTTCTGTTTTAAGTTATCAACTTTGGACAAAATCTTGGATAATTGATTATCGAGATAAAGTTTAAAATTCTCAGCGGCCTCAAGTACGTTCACACAGTTAAGCTCCTTAGATTTCTCTATTTCTATCGGCAAAGATTTAGCAACTTTGTCACTTGGCTGACGCTGTTTTGATTGTAAATTCAATCGAAAATTCTTTTCAAAGTTTGCATCATCGATATTAACACCTTCGAATGACGTTTCAAAGATTTCTTGAATAAATTGTTGATTGCATTCAAGCGAAATACAATGTGTTTGAATCTCATCAAAACGTTTTGAAAGCGAAGAATGTGAATCTTGAAGCTTTAAAAATTCAGCGTCATATTCGTGACAAGTACTATCTACCACATTATACACAGATTCAACATTATGCACAATAGAATCATTATCAACACTGTTATTCACACATACGGAAACTATACCATGAGACATCACTTGCTTCAGAAGCTGATCATTTTGGCGTGAAACCCGTTCTATTTCAAGTAAACTGTTGTCAAAAGCATCTTCCATTTCATTGAAAACACGTCTAACTTCTTCTATTTCCAAAAACAAATCTTGATCAAGATTACTAAGATAAGCCTTAACATTGTCTACAAACGGAACAATTTCATTTCGGAACGCAGCTCTAGTGTGCTCAAAGTTCCATTCACCTTCCGTTATGGCCGAAGCCGTCGTACGTTCCAAAATGACCTTGTCAAAATCGGCTAAGTGTTGGTGAACCGCATTTAAGTTAACGGACGCCTTTCTTACCGGTGGAATTAACTTTGTTAAATCCGTTTTGACAAGTGTAGGAGACGTACTAGGAAGGTTTTCATTTGACAAACTTTGGGGCACAAGAACTGTCAATTCTGATAATTCCTTTTGTAAGCGAATGCGTGTCTTTTTCAAAAATTGATCTTTGTTATGTTG
Organism: Glebionis coronaria; assembly: GCA_025667525.1. Taxonomy (NCBI): domain Eukaryota; kingdom Viridiplantae; phylum Streptophyta; class Magnoliopsida; order Asterales; family Asteraceae; genus Glebionis; species Glebionis coronaria. The sequence goes on along the minus strand of CM046881.1, from coordinate 425,125,513 downwards.
ATCATAATCAATTGTATGGAATTTTGAAAGCATTTTAGAATGAGTTTCATCCGCAAGTGATTGTGTCTCCTCAGTACTACGAACAAAAGGTGCTTCTTTCGATTTGCCAATTATGGTCATATCATAAAGACCGGGAATATATTCCTGAGCTTGTTTTACATAACCGGGATTAGGTGGTAAATCTTGAAGACGTTTAAGTTCGAATTCTTTAAATGATTTAGTTAAAAGATGAACCTTTTCTGTGGAAGCGTATTGTTTTAAAAGCTGTTGTTCCTTGAATTTAAGAAGTTTGGTAGCATTAATTTCTGATTCAACCTTTTTAGACTCGAGAGTTTCGAAATCCATTTTAAGTTTCTGAAAATCATTGACAACCAACTCCTTTTCTTTTAATTCATTAGAAAGATTAGCTTTTAATGATTCTATTTCTTTCAAGTGTTCAATCTTTTCAAAACGAAATTGGTCAAATTCAGAACATGTTATTTTCTCTTCTTGAGGGACCATTTCAAACGCTTTGACCTTTTCTTTATGCAACGCAAGCTCAGCAGTTATGGAGGTATTGGTATCTACGGATTGTCTGAGGGCCATATGCATTTGATCAATAATATGTTTAGGCACCATGACCAAATCATGTTGAGCATAAGATTCCATACCCGTCATAGCATTTGGTTGAGGTTCACTCAAATGTGTAGGTTTGGGTACCACATCATTTGAATTACTAGTTCCTGAATGTTGTTCGAGGTTGTCATTTTCATGCCCAACTTGATGTTGGTTATCATCAATATTATTAGATGTGGTTGGTACCTCACTGATGACATCAGAACCGTAGTGACAGGGATTAGCAACGAGAGCAGCTTGGGCAGAGTGAATGTCATCACAATCTGAATCATATGCGTCAAGATCATCTGCTTGATAAGCTGCATTAGAAGTAGAAACGACTGCAATGCCTTCAGTATTTGTTGCCCCTGGGTCTGCAAGAAATGCTAACTCCTCTGAATCCAAAATCTTCCCCTTAGACTGAGCATCAACCAAATACATTTTCTCACGAAACCATGCATCATCCCTCCTCCTTTTCAGTTGAGTGCATTCCCTAGCGATATGACCTTGTCCTCGGCAATTGTAGCAAGTCACAACCTTCTTAGGACCAATAGGACTCCCATTTCCACTAGCTTGAGAATTCACAGCTTGATTGTTACCAGTCCTTGTAGGAGGTCCATATGAATTTTGCCTTCCCTGAATTGGTTGCACCGTCACTTGACCATCTTGAACAGTAGCTTGTTGTCGAGGATTTGATGAGGTGCGGAGCTGATTGTTTGTTGGTGGAAATCCTCTAGTTGCAACAAGTTTTGACAAGTAGGCTGTGAGACGGTTTAGAACATCAGATGGCGTATCATTTGGAGTAAAGACCGGTGCTTGGATTGGTGGAAGTTCATTAGAGTAGAAAGCTTGTGCTGGTTGTGCTTCTATTGGAAAATATCCATGCTGAGGAGTATAGCCCATTGGAGAAGTGTTGGCTTGTGATGGTGATGTCTGATATGGTGGTTGCTGCGGAAAAGATTGTTGATGAACATCTTGTTGAAATGCTTGCTGTGGCATCATTGGTGGTTGATAAGATGGTTGCTGATAGGTGTGTGGTGGTGGTTGCTGCAAGTATGATGGTTGTTGATAAGTATAAGCCATGTTTTGTTGAGAAGCATACATTGCAAGTGGATCATGAACTTGAGGTGTAGACAACCGAGCATCGATCACATGGCATTCGTGTTGTTGAAGAAAAGCTTGAAGTTGATCCACATTGGTGTTATGCAAGTCCTTAGCCAATTTAACATCCGTCACATATCTTTTCCATTCTGAAGGAAGAGTGTTCAAATACTTGGTGTTCAATTGAAAGGTAGGAATTTTCATGCCATAGATATTGAGCTCATTCAACAATAGGGTAAATCTCATATAGTAATCATTGAGAGTCTCCCCTGGCACATAGGCAAACTTATCAAAAGTATCATAAAGCTTACACTCTCGTTCTTGTTTAGTTAACGAGGTGCCTTGCATGAGAACACGAATTCTATCCCATAACTCTTTGGCAACTTTATGTTTGCTGACGAGTTTGTAGACATCTGGAGGAAGGGCTTGGAGAATGATGTTTGTAGCATACTTATCACATTTGTCTTGAATCTTCATATATCTAGTCAATTCACCCGTTGTGCGAGGACGAGTAGTTGTACCTTCCGTCACTGTACCATAACCTAATGGTCCATTGAGCACCGATGCCCAAATGAGATGTCCATTCTCCTTGTTCAACATATAAAGTTCCATTCGGGAAGCCCATTCCTCATACATAGTCTTCACCAACATTGGTGGACGATTAGCCGTACCCGAGAGGATGGACTTATCCGTAAGAGATGTGTACTCCATTTCAATAAGTTAAGATTTACAAACGTTGATCGATCAATGAAAGAAAGTAAATGTGTTTGTTGTTGTGAGTTGAAGTCGAGAAACAATGTTAAAATCCCCTAAGATATGTCCTCGATAAACCAAAAAAATTTTAAGGAATAATTTTTGTAATCGGAATATCAGTCGGAATAAGCCCTATCGGAATAACCTTGATCGGAATCTCCCAAATCGTAATAAACCCTAATCGGAATGTCAAGGATCGGAAAGTCCTTAAATCGGAATGAACCAAATCGGAATGTCCCTATTCGGAATGTGCCAAATCGGAATGTCCCTAATCGGAATACCTAATCGGAATACCTAATCGGAATACCAGATCGGAATGTACCCAAAATCGGAATCCCTAAACCCTATTCCGATTACACTGATCGGAATGTCCTATAAACCCTTTTCCGATGACCTGATCGGAATAATTCCCACTTTTCTCGGACAAAACTCAACCAATTCGTGATTTTAAGCCAAAAAATGATCAAAACACCCAAAAATTTTGTGTTTTTAGCCAAAGTAACTATACCAAATCCCTACCACAACTATGTAGAAGATTGTATCAAGAAAAAACCATCAAAAACACAAAAAAAAAATTGGTTCGTGTAAAAATGGATCAAAATAGGCGTATGAATCAAGAACACAAACACATGAACAATACAATCATCCCATGGCTCTTGATACCATTTGTAGGATATGTAAATCTTGCTTATGTTTTTAGAGAGAGAAAGAGATAGAGAGATGGTGAGAACACACACACTTAGAGAGAGAAAGTGAAAGAAAAACACTTTTTTACTATGTGTAAAAATGAGGAACACACACCCTCTCCATCTAAGGAGAGGGTTTATATACCCAAGCCTTGTGATGGGCTTGGGCTTACAATGTTGGGCCGGCCTACACATGTTGTAGGCTAGGCTTGACTTTGTTTGTTTAATAAAGATATCTAGACTACGAGCTACTACTTAATATATTGTCGGAGTGACCGAATCTTCCTAAATACGTAAAAACGTATTTCCAACAGGGTCGACCCGGCCGGGTCGACCCGGGTCTGAAAACATTGTTTGACACATGAATAATAGTTGATCAAACATTTAAACCTTTATGTCAAGCAGCATGTCACTGATCTTTTGTTCTAGAATCTGGAATCTTGTCGTACTGTGTGGTGGGGTTTGGCTGATTTCTCCAATGAGTTGTCTTCTCGAATTTCTTGGGCAGATTCGGTAACTTTGAAAAGTTCTATAAAAGCTTGTTCTGATGTTTATATCCAAACTACGTTTTGGGTAATTTTGAATTTAAGAACCGTGTTTGTTTTGATTTGAAACCACCGAAAATAGACACGCTTTTGGACGATATAATAGTCTTCTCTCACTCGTGGATTCTTTGTAGAAATAGGTGTTCGAACCCCGATGGGTTAGATTGGATATATGACTTAGTAAAACCGTGTAACTTATTGTAATCTTTTCTCTCTAGCTTCTTGTTAGAGGTTTTATAATATATACATCGTATTACCGTTAAAAAAAACAGGTCAATTTTAAATTTTTATGTCATTTGGACTAAGGTATCAGTACAAACCAGATATGTGGTTCATCGTTTTGTAATTACGTATCTTCACAAAGACTAGGTTACAAATACATTTCTCATACATTTATCACTTACATTTAGGGCTGAGTATGGCAGACCCAAAACCGACCCGGACCGGAAAACCGGACCGGACCGGACCGGACCGAATCGGACCGGACCATACAATTTCGGTCAGGTCCTCGGTCCGGGGTTTTGGACAAATTCGGTCCTCGGTCCGGTCGGTCCGATCCGGTCCGGTTCGGTCTTACAAAAAATCTTATCAATTTTACCTAATAGGACCAGACCGGACCGACCGGACTATTTCGGTCTGGTCTCGATCCGGGGTTTTGGACCATTTCGATCCTCAGTCCAGTTCAGTCTTGACTGGTCCGGTCCAGTCCTGAACCGATGCTCAGCCCTACTTACATTAGTGTAACCTACAACAACCTTTAGTCAAGCTAAGGTAGTGTGTTCAACTTAAATACATAATTGATTAAAAGAATCATAAATTATTGAAAAGTACTAGATTCCAAATGGTTTTGCTAACAATAGCTGATATTAATAACCGATTAGTAGTCATATACGATATATACTTTTTACAAGCCATTCTATATATATCCAGCGGGTACGGGCGACATGTTAAATAGGCGCAGGTTAAACGGGCGTGAGTTAAACAGACGCGGGTGAAATAGGCGGGCAAAATGGCAAGCTAAACAAGCGCAAGCTAAAACCGAAAAAAACATATAAAAACGTATAAATAAAAAATAAAAATAGTGTTTGAAAGCCGGGATAAAAAGTTAAATATGAAATATCTAGTCTAATTAGGGGCCGTTTGGTTCGCGGAATATTTTTTGACGTAATTGTAATTTGTGAAAGGAATTGTAATGTGTATGAATTGTAATGTGTATTGTTGAAATATGTAAATGTGTTTGGTTAGTAAAGAGTAATGTAATTGAGTATAAAATAATAAAATACATAAATGGGTATATTAATTGAAGGACAAAGAAATATAATATTAAATTAAAAAGTTGGTAAGAATTAATAAAATATAATATATATTAAGTTATTTTTATAGATAAGTGTGATTCCTTTGTAATTTAAGCTTTACATCACAATATTGATGTAATTGGGATTACAACAAAATGGTGGGGCCAATGTAATTTACACAATTGCAATTACACCCATTTATCAACCAAACAACATAAGTAATTGTAATTCGAATTACAATTACACCAAATTACATCGAATTCGGCGAACCAAACATCCCCTTTGTTTTTTACAAATGCATCCATTAAGCAACTTAATTTCTTACATGTGCGTCCGTTTAGCCCATTAATAATAAAGAATAAGAAAAAATATCCTATTTTTTTTTAAGTGTTAAAAAATACACATATCTATTAAAATAAGCAAAATTTATCACCCTAGATATGAGCATGCAGATGAAAAGAAGTGAAGAGCATCATTGATATCATCATTTATCTTCATGTCTCAATCGTGGAACACCATGTTAGAAAAAAAAAACATCCATGAGAAACACTTCATTATTTCATGATGGAGACCTATACATGTCACAGGTGATACTTCTTAGTCTAGTCTAGTAAATTTCATCATTAAAAAAAAGGTGTTTCAGCCTTTTAGCTTTTACTAATAAACAGCGTACTATATATAGCGAGTTATAGCGTGAAAGATGGCTTACACGTTACGAAATAAATTAAAGCGTCGTCTCTAGACATAATGTGTTAAAAAAACGGCATAAATCGTGATACATCGTGCTATAGCGTGTAGGGTAACGTTTTTTTAATCTTTTTGATGATTTACAGGAATTTGACTTGTTTACTAGCTTTGGGCTACTTACTAAACTACAAGCCGAATTTGTTTTAAATTTAAATTAAAATATTGCTTCATTTTGCATCATGTAAGGAGTAAGTTATTAATTAACATATTTAATATATTATGTATACCGTCTTTTGTAAACTCGTTGTATAATAAATGAATTTATAAATATTTTGTGTCGCTATATATTACGCTTCAAAAAACGTCATAGTTGCTTGTGTAGCTTAAAATTTGACAATATCGCTATGCTAAGATTTGATTTTTTACTATGCTGGAGTTAATTAAGTGCAGAGTACAACACACTGGTCATACAATGAATCACATATACGTGCTTTTGATGACCTTTTGTATATGAGTCTCTAGTTTACCTATTATACGATTTTATAAAACAATAACAAGAATCAAGTATGATTCAACCAACCTCCCCTTTATTTTATTAAACTGCGTAAAGCTATCACTTCAAATGCGATACTTTACTTTTTGATCATACATACAAAATAGAAATAAACCAATAAGTGAATCAAAGATCTTACAAACCAAGATCAAGAACAAAAACTGTCAATATCAATGGCGGAACAAACAAGAGAGACTTTACACACACAACTTCTACCTAACAAAGTGATAAAACAAGTATATAAAGACTTGTGGCTAATCGCAGCTTATAAGTTTCCACACTTGTCACAATTAGCCCCTCAACTCTCAATACCTGCACATAAAAAAAACAAAGAAAAACACTAGAAATAATAAAGGAAAAAGTTACCAACTTACCCTTCAACTATTCTCACTTATCAAATTACTCTTAATACCCCCTCTTAAGTTGATTTGTGATATAAGTTAACAAGATTAAGCTTATCACTCAGAAACTTGTGATCTTTGATTGATAAGCCCTTTGTAAACATATCAGCCACATTGTCTTCAGATTTGATCTTCAAAGTCTTAATCAAACCTGCTGACACCTTTTCCCTTAAGAAATATAAGTCAATTTCAAAATGTTTTGTCCTTTCATGAAACACAGGATTAGCAGCAATCTGAATTGTTGAACTGCTATCACAATTGATAGGAACTGGTAAGCAAATATCAACTTTAAGATCCTTCATGATCTTAATAATCCACATTATCTCACAAGCAACACTGTTCATAGCTCTATATTCAGCTTCAGCTGAAGATTTAGCTAACACATACTGCTTTTTGCTTTTCTAGGAAACAATGTTATTTCCAAGATAAACTGTATATCTAGTTACAGACTTTCTAGTAATCTTACATTTAGCCCAGTCAGAATCAACAAATGCAGCAAGACTTAAATCATTGTTTTTCATAAAAGAAATACCATTACCAGGAGAACTCTTAAGGTATCTAAGAACATGAAAAGCAAGCTTCAAGTGTGACTTATAAGGATCATGCATAAATTGACTAAGACTGTGAACAGCATAAGCAATATCAGGCCTAGTTAATGTAAGATAGATTAATTTTCCCACAATTTTCTGATAACAAGTTTTGTTATCAATAGGAACATCTTGTTCTATAGCACTTTGATCTTTTTTCCTTTTAGAAGAATCAGGAATAGGTGTTTTGGCTGGCTTACATGCCAACATACCATACTCTGCCAGTAATTCAAGACAATACTTTCTTTGATTAAGTACTAGACCATTGTTAGCATCAAGTACTTCAATACCTAAGAAGTACTTAAGCTTTCCAAGATCTTTAATTTTAAATTTAGAACTCAAGTATTTCTTAAAATCATTAATAACAGATTCATTGTTACCAGTTATGATAATATCATCAACATAAACCAATAATGCAACAAATGAGTCATTCTCATTTTTAGTGAAAAGGGAAACATCACTTTTACTTTGTATGAACCCATTTTCAACAAGCACACTTGTTAATTTTTCATTCCATTTTCTTGGTGCTTGTTTAAGACCATACAAAGATTTAGTGAGTCTACACACTTTATTATCATTAGACCCATATCCCTCAGGAAGAGTCATATAGATCTCTTCATCTAACTCACCATATAAGAATGCATTATTAACATCAAGTTGATACACAGGCCAAGCATAGTGAACAGCAACAGAAATAAGGCATCTAACAATAACTATTTTCACTACTGGTGAAAAAGTTTCCTCATAATCTATGCCCTCTTTCTGACTAAAACCTTTAGTCACAACTCTAGCTTTAAACCTTTCTACTTCACCACTATATTTGTACTTAAATTTCCACAACCACTTACAAGCAACTACTTTTCTACCTGGTGGTAAATCCACAATTACCCAAGTGTTATTTCTGTTAAGAGCATCCATCTCTTCATTCATAGCTTCAATCCATTTTGGATTTTTAATAGCTTCTGAATAAGATTTGGGCTCATGAATTTTGTTCAAGTTATTAACAAAGACAAAATTATGCATAGACAAATTAGCATAACTAATCACACTATTTATGTCATATTTAACTCTTTTATCCATCACATAAATGTCAAATTTAGCAGGAGTTTTAACAGGCCTACTAGATCTCCTTAACTCTGGTCTTTCTGGACTATTAACATTTTCAGATTCAAACATTTGTTTAAATTCTACAAAGTTATCACCCTCAGACTCATAATCATCATCATTATTGATAATGTCATCTCCCTCATGACTTCCTATACTGCCACCTAGACCATTCTGGCTGCTGTCAGTTTTGTCTATACTAGACTCTTTGACTACCCCCTAGAATGCCTGGCAACATCAGGAGAAGTGTCACTAGACACATCTACTAAGTCAGGAGTCACACTATTATCCATATCACTCTTATTGTCTCTCTTATCATCATAGGTTTCACTTGACTTTGATTCTACTAGGTCAAAAAAGTTTTGACTGTTAACTCCATTTTCCTCAAAAACAAATTCTTTTACTAACACATCATTTTTAAAAGGATAAACAGTCTCATAGAACTTCACATCTCTAGAAAAGAAAAAACTCTTTGTTTCAAGATTATAAAGTTTATAACCCTTTTTAGTATTAGAATACCCCATAAAAACACATTTATCATACCTAGCAGAAAATTTATCTGAATTATTTAAAACAGTTGCAAAACACAAACATCCAAAACTTTTAAGCAAAGAGAGACTAGGTGAAACATTGTAAATCATTTCATAGGGACTTTTTCAGAAAGCACAGAGGTAGGAAGCCTGTTAATAAGGTACACAGATGTTAAAATACATTCAGGCCACATGTTTAAAGGTATGCCCCCCTGAAACATGAGGGCTCTAGCAACATTAAGAAGATGTCTATGTTTTCTTTCAACAACACCATTTTGCTGTGGTGTATATACACAAGAGGTCTGGTGTATTATACCTGTAGATGTAACAAAATTTTCAAACATATGATTTATAAACTCAGTTCCATTATCACTTCTAAATACTTTAACAGAAATGTCAAACTAATTTTTAATAAGATTATAAAATTCAACCACCTTTTCAAACACCTCATCTTTTCCCTTAAGCAAATACAACCAGACTGCTCTAGTGTAATCATCAACAATGATAAGAAAAAATCTAAATCCTTCCCTACTCTTAATCATATAAGGACCCCAGACATCCAAATGAATAATATCACCCAAATGCTTAGTCTTATGATCACTAAGAGGGAAAGGTTCTCTGGTTTGCTTAGCCTTGTGACACACATCACAAGGCTGAGTATCACCTAGATCATCAATCTTAAGTGTATCTTTCAACACACTCAGAACTTGATCAGATGGGTGACCAAGCATGTTGTGCCAAATACACTTAGAAAGCAAACAACAAGTAATCTTACTATTAAAAATTTTCCTACCTGAATCAAACAAATATAATCCATTATTCTCACTACCAGTCCCCAGGAGGGACTTTTGAAGAGAATCCTGAATAAAACACTTAGATTCAGTGAAAGAAACAACAAACTTGTTATCCTTAGCAAGTTTATGAACAGATATAAGACTGACTTTGTATCCAGGTACCACTAACACATTTTTCAAACTAATTTTATCTGCAAGTTTATAATTTCCAACAAATTTTACCAATTCAATAGTCCCATTAGGGTGTGAAACAGTTATATTCAAATGAGAAACATTTATGACATCAGTTAAATGATCAGTAGAAAAAGTCATGTGTTGAGAGGCACCAGAATCAAAAATCCAGCCAACATAAGTACTATAAGTACTAATGTTAGAGTTGTAGTTAAAAAACTTGCATGTAACAAAACTAATCACATGATTAGAAAAAGATAAAGTACCAGCAGCACCAGACTGCAACTCACTATTGTCAGGCTTAGAACCAATCAAAGCCATCAATCTGTTAATTTGATCTTGAGTAAAAGGCATAGAGTTTCATGTACTTAGATCATTCTTAACAGAAGCAGAACTAGAATTAACACCACCAGAAGAAGTATTAGAATTAACACCACTAGGAGTTCTTTTCTTGAATCCTGGTGGATATCCATTAAGCTCAAAACACCTATCAATGGTGTGACCAGTAATACTACAATGCTTACAAACCAAGTTGTTATTCCTAGTAGCTCCTCTCCCTTGAGAGGACCTATTATTGTTGTTATTATTATTATTATTAGACCAATTGTTATTATTATTATTAGACCAATTAGATGGTCTAGCAGCAAATGCAGAAGAGTTTGGTCTAACAGATGAATTATGAACCAAGTTATTCTTATGAGATTCAACCCTAGATAGGGTAGCAAATGCATATTTCACATCCGGTAAAGGATCAGAAGTCAATAATTGACTTCTTACAACACTGTAAGTGTCATCCAATCCCATAAGAAACTGCATCAATCTCAAAAGACTGTTATGACTTTTAAGCTGAGGAGCACCCTCACAAGTACAATTAGGCAGATTAACCAGAGAGTCAAATTGCCTCCATAACTATTGTAATTGTGATAGTACTCAGATAGAGAAGACCCAGATTGAGTAAGAGTATATATCACAGACCCATCAATTTTATCATATGTTTCCTTAAACTCATCCCAAACATCTTTAGCATTTTTAGAAAAGATTTTCCCTTGATATAACTCAGAAGAAATACAACCAAGAATCCATGACAATACAACAACATTACATCTATCCCATTGTTCTTGTAAAAACTCATCTTTTTTATCTTTAACACGTGTACCATCAATAAAACCCAACTTATTTTTAGTATGCAATGCAAGTTTGAAGGCAGCAGCCCACACTTTATAATTTTCAGGACCAGACAATTTAGTTGTCACAATTGGGTGACCATTAGTATCAGATGGGTGCAAGTAAAGTGGGTCATTAGGGTGAATGACATTAGTATTCTCATCATCAGTATCACTGACATCTTTATCACTTTTCTTGTCCTCAGACATGATGCAAGACAAAGAAAACAATCAAACAACAAAAAACCCCTTGTAACTCCTCTACAAAGAACTACCAAGAAAGCAAATAAACCTCTCAACAATCAAACCACCAAGACTACCTAGTTCCCTTCGACACCTAATCACCCACTAACAAACTAAAAAACCTAAAGAAAGAGAAGAGTGGTGTTACAATGCACGCGCAACAACAAGCCACCAATCAGAGAACAAGATAAATGAGATCAAGCGGATCTCATAAATCAAACCAGCACAGCGGACAACTCACCTGAAAACAAGTTAAAACAACAAAAAACTAACAAAAAACAACCTCAATTACCTCCAATTAAAGAAACCCTAATTTCTGAAATTTGGGATTTTTTGATAAAACTTACCAGATATGCAATTAAACCTAATTAATTGCACAAGAACCCAATTAATCACCACAGAACACCAAGAATCAAAAAACCCCCAAATTTTTGAAACCCTAAAAAATTTAATCGATCAAACCTTGTGATTAAACACAATCAAAGCACGATTAATCACAAGATTAATCAATATCTTTTGAAAAACCCAGTTTAAAACCAGATATCAAGAACCAATGGCTCTGATACCATATACGATTTTATAAAACAATAACAAGAATCAAGTATGATTCAACCAACCTCCCCTTTATTTTATTAAACTGCGTAAAGCTATCACTTCAAATTGATACTTTGCTTTTTGATCAAATATACAAAATAGAAAGAAACCAATAAGTGAATCAAAGATCTTACAAACCAAGATCAGGATTCACATACAAGATCAAGAACAAAAACTGTGAATATCAATGGCGGAACAAACAAGAGAGACTTTACACACACAACTTCTACCTAACAAAGTGATAAAACAAGTATATAAAGACTTGTGGCTAATCGCAGCTTATAAGTTTCCACACTTGTCACAATTAGCCCCTCAACTCTCAATACTTGCACATAAAAAAACAAAGAAAAACACTAGAAATAATAAAGGAAAAAGTTACCAACTTACCCTTCAACTATTCTCACTTATCAACTTACTCTTAATACCTATCTTAAAGGTTTTCCCGACTCGCCCTAGTTTACAGTAAGCCTTTTAAGTTGGGCCCTTGAATGCAATTCCCAGTAGTCATTATTGTCTGCTTTAGTGCTTTAGAGTTTAGAGATCATCTTTATAAGGTTTTATCTATGAAGAAGAATCGGGCATCATGTTTGACCAAAACTTGGTTTCTTGTCAAGACTTAACTTATGTGACTATTGATGTGAATAACAAAATATTAGCAAAATAGTAACTCAAACTACTTGGAAGTCAGTATTAAATGACATTTTTCGCAAAATTGAATTTCTTTTTTAGTAATAATGATATAACTCACAATTTTCACTAGCCAAAAAATTTCTTGGAGCAATCTCCCTAGTCTCGCTATCAGGTTTACACTCCAACTCTCTCATCCCTTGTTCAAACAATTGTTGTATGATTTCAGTCCCAAATTTATTAGCATAAATGATTACACACACACAAAAAACCAAGTCTGTATTCCAGTTTTGGATCGAACTTGACCGACTCAATACCTGGCTCTGTAAGAGCCTAAGGTGTAGTGTGGTGTTGTGAAGTGGTGTTATGAAAAAAGTAGCTACATCAGTAACCCATTTCATACCAAAATTTTCATAACACCAGAAAAGTGGCTCCTTGTTTAACACCATATTTTTTGTGCTATAGTGGTCTCACTTTTAAAAAATAATAATTAAAAAGAAATTTAAAAAAAATCCATGGTGCGAGCCCACAAAGCGAGCCACGGTACAGTTCTCGCGCCGTGGACTCGAGTTATGCCCACCATTTTGGGCTGTCAACTACGGCTTAAGGGGTATAACGCGAGGCACGGTGTGGTATGTGGCGTTTTGGAGTTGGCGTTTTGGGCATGGCTCAAGACATGAAATACCACACCCCTGGGCTCTAAGGCTCCAGGGAAGACAGATGAGTAAATTGTTCTTATACTTTTTCAATCAGAAACTAAAGACTTTAAAATACAAAACGAACAATATCATTTATATCTTAATAGAACTCCTAGTTACATGAACATACAAGTATAGCTTTCATGGAGCTCCTATTAAAAAAGGACATACTTAACAACCAAAGCCTTCCTCAAAAATCGTCTTCAGAAGCCCATCCTTTCTTCTCCAAAGCTAGCCGCAATGCCTGGTGTGGAGAAAGTAAAAAATGATTAGCAAAGCAATCTATGGGATGATGATGTGGGTGACATCCTCAGGGACGGAGCCAAGGGGTTCCCGCGGGTGCCCGTGGCCCCTATGGATTTTTTTCGTGTAGTGTTAATTTGTGAAGAAAACATCGATTTTTCCTAAATACATCTTAAATGCACCCAGTCAATTGGAACGTGTTTCTACTCTTCGTTTTAATTCACTTTTTACATCTGTTATATTACGGTTCAAAAAAAATTGTGCACCCGGTAACATTTTGTCTTGGCTTCGTCCCTGGACATCCTATTCCTATCTCGCACTGATTAAACTATGCCAAGAATCAGTGTGTGAATCATGTGACCCGTTATATTAGCATGTTGAAGTGTTTTAACAATCAAATGTCTTGACTACATTAATATATGATAATCAGATATCTGAAACTTTGATACATTGAAATATTGACACAACAGATTAGAATACCATAACTTTGATACATTGAGTTGAGAAGTTAATTTGTAAAATTATAATAAAGAATTAACCAGTTTTAAATGTCAAGTTTCACTATCGTAATTAATCAATTAATAAGTGTCCCCTACAGGTGGCAAAATGTGCAAAATTCCGGTGACAGGTGACAAAATAGGCAGCTTGCGAAAACAGGTTATGACAATGGGTCAAAATGAGTTGGTATAGAGCTGACAAAAAGTCTCAACTGTCAAGTATATGATACTAACAAACGTGTGTCAAACTGAATGCATAAATAAAGAGGAAAAGATCCTAAATGCCCAAACTATAATAGCATTCATTGATCTTTCTGAGAGTAGCTGGGATAGACATATCACCTTCACTCTCTTTTTGTTGGCATCAAATCCAAGACCTATGCGCGATGCTGATCTGTATTGTACAAGTGGTTTCTTCCCAGGAGGAAACCAGAATTCAACATCATCCACAAACTGAGAAAAACAAAGCAATTCAACACGTCATTTATGTCCATGCATCAACCGAAAAAGTGACATTTTGGGTAAAAAGTTTACCCCTAAAATTGGGCTTTCATACTCCACTCGTACATAATCATCTTTCCTATCTACTATCCTTGGTGTGAAGTTGTCCGGTTTTGTTGATTTTATCTGTCATACCACAAAAAGAGGCATTAAAGCGAAGATAATACACATTGTTCTGTTTTTTTTTGTGTTTTGAATGAAAGTGACAATTCTGACCCAATTCCTTATTGATGGGTCGAATTGGGCTACATGTCAACTGACTCAGCCTAGTCAAACACGATGACAGTCGCGCCAAGTTAATGCTTACATGCAAGCTCCTGTATATTTCTAATTTTAACAGCTACAGTATTATTATTATTAACTTTGCATAGCTTATTCTAATCCTGTGTAGTGCATTAACTAATTATGCAAAACTTGACAAGAACTGGTTTTGGGTCACCCAACCCCACCCGTTTAACAAGTTACCGAACCCCATTTTCCCACCTCCGCTCTAATGGCTGAATATTTATTATCTAACCACTTCCAGAAGTTCCTCCATTGCCACTTCTTTGGTAACAGGTTTCTTACTTCCACGCCCTTCATTTGGATTATAGTTCCTGCAAAACAAATTATATGATAAGCTGTTAATAGCAAGTAAAGTACTGTGGCAATGTCAAAGGTGTGTTTGTGAAATTTATCAAACATAGTATTTCAGTTTATTTTAGTTTTTACATATTTTAGATGTAGTCACTGGTAGTCCTAATAATAATAATTAGTCAGTCACATCAATTTTCAATATATGATATCTTACCAAGGTGGTGCATAGTGGACACTGTCGCTGATATTCTCAGAAGTCGAGATGCACTTGTCTGTTGCAGGACATAACGCTAAAGCTGGTGGATTCTTCTGTACGCCAAGGTAATTTGGTTTATTTCCACTGCAATAAGCACATGATAGCTCAATACTTCCATATGAACTACCTCATTTAAACTTTCTGTGCTAAGAAATTCTAACAGAGTGTGTTACGCCAAAACGTATGCTACTATTTAGTATCAAAATCAGTAACAGTTTTATCCGCTAGTTCTTCATCATATATAGGAATCATATGTGAAACAAGCAAACCATCAAACAATTGCATGGTAGTTAATTTTCGAGCATATGGTCACATTAATATGATAACTTTGGACCAATGGCGATTAATTGAAATGCCCGCAACATTTAGGTGAGAAAGTTGCATAATTGACCCTTTTGTGATATTTTTACATGATAAATTTTGTAGCTACAAGTCTATTCCATGAGAAAATTGGTGTTGAATTGTGATAGTGATTACACGTTACTTAAAAATCAGAATTCACAGTTACTTATATACGCTTACTTGTAGACTAATCTGTATTGATATTCAATTCATTAGGCCAACGCAAAAAGAAGAAAGATAGGTGTGCCTTAGGCGTAAGCAAATTGTGCATCCTAAGAGAAGACAATAATTAAAAAAAAAACCGCCCCCTATCTCTAAGAAAGCCCACTTGAATAAGCTTATTCAGTGTGTGCTCCTTAATCTTCGGACCATTTGTTCCATTAGTGTTTCTCACTAAAAAAAGAAAGAAAAACTAAGGGAAGGTTATCAGTTACAACACAACAAACAGAGACAATGTGTGTACGTGCTTGCGATGTTTGCAGCTTAGACTGCTTAGTTAAGCTCCTGAGAGCAACAACAACTATAGCGGGTTATGGGGGAGGTAGGATGTAGACGGTTACACCTCTACCCAAAGTTAAAAGGACCGCTTCCGAAAAGACCTCCGGCTATGGTATGTTTAACTATACATGTCGTTAAGTTGCTTTAAGATTTGGTAAAAATTATGATATTTAGGGGTCTCTAGAAATGACCCAAAAGAATCAAAATAACCCATGTTAGGTCTGAAGCTCAAATCCTCGAGGTGCAAACAACTCGGAAGAGGTCACGCCAACTTTACTATAAAAGGGGTGGACAGTGGACTTTTCCGGTTTGAGTCAGTGTGGTTGTGGCTCAAATGTCAAGGATTAGTCGGCTCAATCGATAAATAGTTTGATGTACTCGATTTGTATTTTTATTTTTGTGGTTTAAAGACTCAAGATTGCGAGCCGACTAATCCCATTGCGACTACCTTTTGATGACCCAGAGTTTGCGAAGGTGAACCTGGATGGCCACACCCATTTAATTCGAAAGGCTTAAGCATTAAAAGCAATTTGCACACACAAATGAATGCTACTAGACATTATCGGGTAATGGTTTAGTATACCTAAAGTGAAAAATGGCACCAAGAAGAGCTAATCCACTGCTCCTTAAAACAACCTCCCTGCAAATACAAACATCTAAATTATGTAAACAGTTCACCAGCATGACTAGATTAATTCACATTATTTATAGATATAAAGTACCTTCGATTCACTTGCTGTTCTTCTTCCGAGTTGCTTTTTTTAGATGATGAACAGTTTATTCTAGTTGTTTTGATGGCATTTGATTTGGTGTTGTTGTGATTAATGAAGCTGTTTATGTTTTTGTGGATGTGGTTAGAAATGTTTGCTGATGATGACGTCATCGACGCCATTGAGCATTTGTGTTGTTTGTGCAGGTGAAAGGAGTGGTAGCTAGCTTTGTTTAAGATGCATTGTATGTTTGTACTTTACGAATATATAGCACGTG
The DNA here is from genome assembly GCA_025667525.1 of Glebionis coronaria. NCBI lineage: Eukaryota > Viridiplantae > Streptophyta > Magnoliopsida > Asterales > Asteraceae > Glebionis > Glebionis coronaria. The sequence goes on along the minus strand of CM046881.1, from coordinate 425,108,487 downwards.
GCATGATGTGTGGCCACCGTCAAGTCTCACGCATTTGCGAGTAATGACGACACATTGCGTTTTTAAAATATAATTTAAGACGTCACAAAATATTAAAGAATATATAAATTTTATATATTATATCATATTATAAATATAATTAGTCACAAAATTGTAACAAATAAAAAATAAAATGAAGAAATTATTTTTCAATTTGATCTTTTTCATTTTTATATAAAAAATACGGTTTTATCAAAATTGAATTTAAAAATATTTTTATGGGTCTTGCTTTATTATTACTTATCACGTTTTTTTATTTATCGTCTCACTCCAAGATTAAGTTCCAGCCTTGATCTATTGCGTAGCATGGAGGTCAAGTCTCACATTTTTGTGAGCCTTTTAGAACCTTGATACATAATAAGAAAAATTATTTAATGGTTTATTTTTGTATAACGCTTTGATTTCGAGCTTTTTTTAAGGAATAAAATGAAAGGGTTAGGTTAAAGAAATAGGAAAGAATCATATGAGAGAAAAGTTTAGTTTATGATTTTAATTAAGAGAAAATAATTTTTTTTAACATAATTATTAAATTACTCTTAAATTATCTTTTGTTTTTGTTATCTCATACTATTTTTACACGGCTTCTAAAAGAGGAGGGTGTTAGGGATGAGTATGGGTCCATAACCGATAGAATTGGAACCGTAACCAATGGAACCGAGAATTAAAATTTTGAGAAAAGTAGGAACCAAGAACCGAACCAAATATATTTTTCGGTTTCAGTTCCGGTTCCAGTTCCGATTCCGGTTCTTTGGTTCTACCCGTATAGGAACCAATTTTCTAGAAAAAAATTCAATTAAGCCAACAAAAAGCACACAAAATTAAATATTTTACGCATTTACAACCATTTATGTTGAAAGCAAGAGCATTTAACAACTAAAACACAAGCTCGAATAAAAAAGCATTCTATAGTTTCACAGCTTAATCGAGAAACGAGGAACATTTACTTTCCACCATTGAAGAATGTCAAGACTTTGACCTTTACATAACTCAACCTTCGGCTCTTTTAAGATACATATCCAACTCTATTTCGGTTTCATATGAGCTATTAGCATCGACAATATAATAATCATTTAAGAAGTCATTGTCTTCATCATTAAGGGATGTAACGTCAGATTCCTTATGCTCACCCATACTCGAATTCAACGATAGAAATTTAAACATTTCTTATACGTTCCAAAAGATCTCTCATGTTAGTCTTAAACTCTTCAACCATACCCTCAACCTTGTTGATCCCAAACTTAGATCGATTTAGCTTTATGTACACGAGATTAGATCAAGTAATACACTTAGAGAAACCTTTGTATATGCTTATGAATTTAAGTGTTATGCGGAATTTAACACTTAACAAGAACACACAATGATATAAACAAACTTTCACTTTGATTAATAATATCAAACTTGCTTACAATGAAAGTAGTTTACGAATGAAAACTTATATTAAACATTAACCTAAAGGTCTTCTTTTATAGACATAAGAAGCCTTGTACAATAATCTACGTATCAGCTATTCTAGGTAAAGATAAACATAGAAAATACATTGTTGTTCCTATCTTTACTAGAAGTAATCTAGAATACAATAAACGCGTAGAGTATATCTTTCCATCAGTGCTTGTCTTCAATGTGTCAACGCTTGACTTTATCTTGTCAACGCTTGAGCTGTCAGCGCTTGTTTTGTTCTTGTCAACGCTTGTTTTACTCTTGTCAGCGCTCAAGTGATTTGGCCTTAATTTATTCCCAACAATACTCCCCTAAACTTGATATCCACTCTTATGATCAAGTTTCTGAATAAGCATTAAGGACTAGGAGGAATCTTACAAACCTTCTCATATTGGTAATGAATAAATCTGATCAAATCTTTTGCCACGTCACTTGAATAATCAATCTCCAGCTGAGTGTCCTTCATCATCTCCAAAATAGCTTTGGATATGAAATACTGACCATCCACAAGTAGATACTCAGCAAACTTTGTAGAACTCAAATGGTAAACACCAGCAGCTGAATATAATCTCCATTGAAGACCACTTAGGTCATCTTCAAGATCCTTCCAAATAGTAGGATCCTCATCTTTTGGTCCACATATTCTTTTGAATGTGGACCACAGTTTTATTCCATTAGCTGAAGTTGGTGCTTCAGCCTCATACTTGGTCTCTAGCAGCCTCCATAGATCAACCAAGTCTTCTCTATCACAACTTGCAAACAAAGATATGAGAGTGGTAAAAGTGTGTACCTCTTTACCATATATGCCAATCTTCCAAAACCCACATTCATCTTCTTCATAGCTCACAATTGGGTTTCTGGAATCTAATGGTAACACTTGCACCATATCTGAAGCTTCTAATGGTGAGAGCTTGAGGCTCTTTCTGATGACAGCTTCACTTGGATATAGTGGATCCATATCTTTGAGAAACTCAAGATAAATTCCCTTCTTCACTGGTCTAGGAACAAACATAGCTTTCTTGAGCTCCATTTCTTCTGCAAGTTCTTTCTTTCTTTCATCAGAAAGAAGTATGAGAGTGTTTGCTTCCTGTACTCTCACCCAAATGGGATAAGCCTTGCATTCCAACTCATCAAATGTCAATGCCCTCAATTTCTGGTAAGTCCATCCAACTCCATGACATCTGAGCAACATGCAGTATAGCTCCCTTCTATCCCTTTTCAATTCTGAGAGAATATTACTTGCCTTGTGTTTCAAAATTACCTGGCAATCCTTTTGAACTCTGAGAAGAATCTCCAAACCCCAAATCTGGTCTGAAGTAGTCAAGTGTGGATTCTCCATACATCTTTCTTCCCAAGCATGATACATTTGAACCACCTCTGGCATGTCAAAGTCAACCTGCAATTTCAATTCTCTTAATTTCTCCTCAGCCAACTCATCTCCATACTCAAGCCTTTCTGGTTCTATAATCATAACACTTGAGTCTGAGCTAGCTCCATCATCTCCTTCTTCTGAAGTCACAACAAATGGTGACTCTTTCACCTCCTTTTTATCCTGTTCCATGATTTGTGCAGCTAATCTTCTATCAAACTCAACTTGAGCTGCATCCTTTGGAACACTCTCTTCTACCATAATACCCTTACCCTTATCTAATGGTGCAATTGTTGGTAAGGTAGATGGTGATACCTGTGTAGAAACCTCCTTGATGATAGATGATGACTGGGATACATCACCTTCATGTGCAGGTCTATCAACGCCCAATTTTGTTCTATCAGCGCTCAAAATATTTCTGTCAGCGTCCAAATTCTTCTTGTCAACGCCCAAATATCCTGCCTCAGCGCCTTTTGTATCCTATTTCAACATGGCTGTAAATGATAAATTCAAGTTGATAGGAGAGACTAAGGACGTATCAAAACCTGTTTGTTTCTTCAAAGATTGACCATCATGCCTATAGCCATATCAGAGCGCTGATAGGTCAAAAATAACCTATCAACGCTCTGATACCACTTGTTGATCCCAAACTTAGATCGATTTAGCTTTATGTACACGAGATTAGATCAAGTAATACACTTAGAGAAACCTTTGTATATGTTTATGAATTTAAGTGTTATGCGGAATTTAACACTTAAACAAGAACACACAATGATATAAACAAACTTTCACTTTGATTAATAATATCAAACTTGCTTACAATGAAAGTAGTTTACGAATGAAAACTTATATTAAACATTAACCTAAAGGTCTTCTTTTATAGACATAAGAAGCCTTGTACAATAATCTACGTATCAGCTATTCTAGGTAAAGATAAACATAGAAAATACATTGTTGTTCCTATCTTTACTAGAAGTAATCTAGAATACAATAAACGCGTAGAGTATATCTTTCCATCAGTGCTTGTCTTCAGTGTGTCAACGCTTGACTTTATCTTGTCAACGCTTGAGCTGTCAGCGCTTGTTTTGTTCTTGTCAACGCTTGTTTTACTCTTGTCAGCGCTCAAGTGATCTGGCCTTAATTTATTCCCAACAATCCTCCCCTAAACTTGATATCCACTCTTATGATCAAGTTTCTGAATAAGCATTAAGGACTAAGAGGAATCTTACAAACCTTCTCATATTGGTAATGAATAAATCTGATCAAATCTTTTGCCACGTCACTTGAATTATCAATCTCCAGCTGAGTGTCCTCCATCTTCTCCAAAATAGCTTTGGATATGATATACTGACCATCCACAAGTAGATACTCATCAAACTTTGTAGAACTCAAATGGTAAACACCAGCAGCTGAATATAATCTCCATTGAAGACCACTGAGGTCATCTTCAAGATCCTTCCAAATAGCAGGATCCTCATCTTTTGGTCCACACATTCTTTTGAATGTGGACCACAGTTTTATTCCATTAGCTGAAGTTGGTGCTTCAGCCTCATACTTGGTCTCTAGCAGCCTCCATAGATCAACCAAGTCTTCTCTATCACAACTTGCAAACAAAGATATGAGAGTGGTAAAAGTGTGTACCTCTTTACCATATCTGCCAATCTTCCAAAACCCACATTCATCTTCTTCATAGCTCACAATTGGGTTACTGGAATCTAATGGTAACACTTGCACCATATCTGAAGCTTCTAATGGTGAGAGCTTGAGGCTCTTTCTGATGACAGCTTCACTTGGATATAGTGGATCCATATCTTTGGGAAACTCAAGAGAAATTCCCTTCTTCACTGGTCTAGGAACAAACATAGCTTTCTTGAGCTCCATTTCTTCTGCAAGTTCTTCCTTTCTTTCATCAGAAAGAAGTCTGAGAGTGTTTGCTTCCTGTACTCTCACCCAAATGGGATAAGCCTTGCATTCCAACTCATCAATTGTCAATGCCCACAATTTCTGGTAAGTCCATCCAACTCCATGACATCTGAGCAACATGCAGTATAGCTCCCTTCTATCCCTTTTCAATTCTGACAGAATATTGCTTGCCTTGTGTTTCAAAATTACCTGGCAATCCTTTTGAACTATGAGGAGAATCTCCAAACCCCAAATCTGATCTGAAGTAGTCAAGTGTGGATTCTCCATACATCTTTCTTCCCAAGCATGATACATTTGAACCACCTATGGCATGTCAAAGTCAACCTGTAATTTCAATTCTCTTAATTTCTCCTCAGCCAACTCATCTCCATACTCAAGCCTTTCTGGTTCTATAATCATAACACTTGAGTCTGAGCTAGCTCCATCATCTCCTTCTTCTGAAGTCACAAAAAATGGTGACTCTTTCACCTCCTTTTTATCCTGTTCCATGATTTGTGCAGCTAATCTTCTATCAAACTCAACTTGAGCTGCATCCTTTGGAACACTCTCTTCTACCATAATACCCTTACCCTTATCTAATGGTGCAATTTTTGGTAAGGTAGATGGTGATACCTGTGTAGAAACCTCCTTGATGATAGATGATGACTGGGATACATCACCTTCATGTGCAGGTCTGTCAACGCCCAATTTTGTTCTATCAGCGCTCAAAATATTTCTGTCAGCGTCCAAATTCTTCTTGTCAACGCCCAAATATCCTGCCTCAGCGCCTTTTGTAACCTCTTTCAACATGGCTGTAAATGATAAATTCAAGTTGATAGGAGAGACTAAGGACGTATCAAAACCTTTTTGTTTCTTCAAAGATTGACCATCATGCCTATAGCCATATCAGAGCGCTGATAGGTCAAAAATAACCTATCAACGCTCTGATACCACTTGTTGATCCCAAACTTAGATCGATTTAGCTTTATGTACACGAGATTAGATCAAGTAATACACTTAGAGAAACCTTTGTATATGCTTATGAATTTAAGTGTTATGCAGAATTTAACACTTAAACAATAACACACAATGATATAAACAAACTTTCACTTTGATTAATAATATCAAACTTGCTTACAATGAAAGTAGTTTACGAATGAAAACTTATATTAAACATTAACCTAAAGGTCTTCTTTTATAGACATAAGAAGCCTTGTACAATAATCTACGTATCAGCTATTCTAGGTAAAGATAAACATAGAAAATACATTGTTGTTCCTATCTTTACTAGAAGTAATCTAGAATACAATAAACGCGTAGAGTATATCTTTCCATCAGTGCTTGTCTTCAATGTGTCAACGCTTGACTTTATCTTGTCAACGCTTGAGCTGTCAGCGCTTGTTTTGTTCTTGTCAACGCTTGTTTTACTCTTGTCATCGCTCAAGTGATCTGGCCTTAATTTATTCCCAACAATCCTCCCCTAAACTTGATATCCACTCTTATGATCAAGTTTCTGAATAAGCATTAAGGACTAGGAGGAATCTTACAAACCTTCTCATATTGGTAATGAATAAATCTGATCAAATCTTTTGCCACGTCACTTGAATAATCAATCTCCAGCTGAGTGTCCTTCATCTTCTCCAAAATAGCTTTGGATATGAAATACTGACCATCCACAAGTAGATACTCAGCAAACTTTGTAGAACTCAAATGGTAAACACCAGCAGTTGAATATAATCTCCATTGAAGACCACTGAGGTCATCTTCAAGATCCTTCCAAATAGCAGGATCCTCATCTTTTGGTCCACACATTCTTTTGAATGTGGACCACAGTTTTATTCCATTAGCTGAAGTTGGTGCTTCAGCCTCATACTTGGTCTCTAGCAGCCTCCATAGATCAACCAAGTCTTCTCTATCACAACTTGCAAACAAAGATATGAGAGTGGTAAAAGTGTGTACCTCTTTACCATATCTGCCAATCTTCCAAAACCCACATTCATCTTCTTCATAGCTCACAATTGGGTTTCTGGAATCTAATGGTAACACTTGCACCATATCTAAAGCTTCTAATGGTGAGAGCTTGAGGCTCTTTCTGATGACAGCTTCACTTGGATATAGTGGATCCATATCTTTGGGAAACTCAAGAGAAATTCCATTCTTCACTGGTCTAGGAACAAACATAGTTTTTTGAGCTCCATTTCTTCTGCAAGTTCTTCCTTTCTTTCATCAGAAAGAAGTCTGAGAGTGTTCGCTTCCTGTACTCTCACCCAAATGGGATAAGCCTTGCATTCCAACTCATCATATGTCAATTGCCTAAATTTCTGGTAAGTCCATCCAACTCCATGACATCTGAGCAACATGCAGTATAGCTCCCTTCTATCCCTTTTCAATTCTGAGAGAATATTGTTTGCCTTGTGTTTCAAAATTACCTGGCAATCCTTTTGAACTCTGAGAAGAATCTCCAAACCCCAAATTTGATCTGAAGTAGTCAAGTGTGGATTCTCCATACATCTTTCTTCCCAAGCATGATACATTTGAACCACCTCTGGCATGTTAAAGTCAACCTGCAATTTCAATTCTCTCAATTCTCCTCAGCCAACTCATCTCCATACTCAAGCCTTTCTGGTTCTATAATCATAACACTTGAGTCTGAGCTAGCTCCATCATCTCCTTCTTCTGAAGTCATAACAAATGGTGACTCTTTCACCTCCTTTTTATCCTGTTCTATGATTTGTGCATCTAATCTTCTATCAAACTCAACTTGAGCTGCATCCTTTGGAACACTCTCTTCTACCATAATACCCTTACCCTTATCTAATGGTGCAATTGTTGGTAAGGTAGATGGTGATACCTGTGTAGAAACCTCCTTGATGATAGATGATGACTGGGATACATCACCTTCATGTGCAGGTCTGTCAACGCCCAATTTTGTTTTATCAGCGCTCAAAATATTTCTGTCAGCGTCCAAATTCTCCTTGTCAACGCCCAAATATCCTGCCTCAGCGCCTTTTGTAACCTCTTTCAACATGGCTGTAAATGATAAATTCAAGTTGATAGGAGAGACTAAGGACGTATCAAAACCTGTTTGTTTCTTCAAAGTTGTAAGGGCCTCAGCAACATCCAAAGATTGACCATCATGGCTGCCCTTATCACTTAGATTTATTGGATCTTCCTCCCCTTTGGAAGATTCCTCCATACCCCTCCTGGCACTAGCACTCTCCAAAACAACAATCCTCTCCCTCAATTGCTTGAGTTCAAGGCCTTGTGAGCTGACAATTTGTACTAAGTCTGCATTTTGCTTTTGCAAGCTCATGCAGACTGCCGTCAATTCTATAAGAGTCATTGGTTCCAGTCTGCCCTCTTCTAAAATGGGGATTTGACCTCCCAAGTCAGATTCATTGGGCATGGATGAGGACTTAATGATGGTGGGACTGCCTTGGCCAGCATCTAAGCCAGAACCAATAGTCTCAGCCTCATCCAGGTCACCAGCCACACTTGTGGTGGTGGTTCTCTCTGCTACATGGCTAGGACCACCAGAGGAGAACACTCTAGTAGTCCTTTGGCGTTTCATCAACCTATATTTAGGGGGTGTGGAAGATGGTGTGGAAGAATGGGTGAATGTGGGTTGGTTAAGGGGTGTTTGGGTTTGTGAAGGTTGTGTGTCAACGTTGGAAATAAGCACATCAACGCCAACATTTAATGTGTCAGCGTTGAAGGGATCTTGGTCAAGTTGCATATGTTCAGGTAAAGGTAATGGTTCAGGTATTGGGTCAATTTGTGGTTGGGGGTCAATTTGGGGTTGGGGGTCTGGTTGGGGTTGTGTTGCTGCAATAACAGCAAGCATAGCTTGGGTTAAAGGTAGGTCACGATGGGGTGGTGAGTTCATCTTCATAAAAATAGCTTTCTTTTGCTCAGGGATCTTATAAAAATCATTATGATCCCTTGTGCAGTATCCTTGAACATCAAAAACCATTTGCAAAAATCGGGGATAAGCTAAAGTCATTTTGTTCCCCTTATTTTTACACATGCCCTCAAAAATCATTTTAGAATAATTAAATTTTTGCCCTGTTGCAATGCACACAATAGCACTTGCAATAGATCTATTGATCTCATTGTGTGCAGTGCATTTGGGACTCAAACATTGAAGGAGGACATGTATGAGGTACTTCCAGGCTGGGGGAAATTCCTGTTTATGATACTTGTTTAAGGTACCTTCATCAGGAAAAGGATATCCCAAAGCCCTTAGCCCTTGTTCTATTTCATTGATAGGAAGGGTGGCTATACCATCAGCATCATCAAGATGCAAGGCTTGGCGTACCAAAGCCTCAGTAACCACCCAAGGTCTCTCATGAACAATAGAAGTCAATGTAGTCACTCTATTAACTGTTGAGGAACTTACAGTGTTCCAAAACTATTTAATATGTGTGACTGGAATGAGTGGTGCATGAGAAAGAGCATACCTTAAGGGGGATGCGTTCAAATACGCCACCATTTGTGTGTATTGGGGAAATAGAGTATCATCAGCTTCAAGATACGCGATCATGTTATGTTGACTTCTGAACCCCAATTCCAAATCTGATGGTCTAAACTTTGGTGTCATTGTTGAAAGCTGTGAAATTTAAGTGATGAAGATGAAGTTGATAAGAGAAAATTGTGTTAGACAAGAATTATAGATACCCTGTTTAAAAATAGGAGCCAAATTTATAGGAGAAGAAAATGCATGTGATAGGCCCAAAAATAGGCAAGTATTTTCAAAAAGTAATCATGAAATTATTGAAAAATTATAAGTTTATCTCATGCATTAAATGAAAAGTAACAACTCCCAAAATTACGGCCGAAAAATATGTCAAAAAGTAACAACTGGGTAGGTCCCATAAAGTGTCAACGGTCAAAAATAACCTATCAACGCCCAACGGCTATAATCTTGTCAACGTTTGCCTATAGCCATGTCAGCGTCTAAATTGGTCACAACAACGCTTGAAAAATTCTTATGTCTAAATGTCAGCGCTCTGATACCAATTGTGGAAACCATTATTCATGGATCGATTAAGCTTACTAGGATAATCAACATTCATATGATAAACATAGCGGAATTAGAACATTAATTATGAACAAGGTGTTTAGGGCACAATAACATGAATTAAAACACAATTGGATTGTTCATTATATTAATAACAAACAATCACTAGGTGTGTGTACATTGAATCCCACACCTAGTCGACACACGCTTTAGGTTTACATTGTGAATATGAATTGATGAATAAAACCTAAGACCCTTGGTTCCTTTTATAGTGTAAAAATTAGGGTTTACAAGAGATAATAACAAATAAACAAGTAAATCTTCTATTTAAATAAACTTATGCAGAATATATCTTGCATGTTTATATAAATAGAAGCTTCCATAAGCTTCTTGTCTACATTTCTATCAACTCTTAAATTGCATGTGACAATGCTTGGATTGCACATGACAACTCTTGAGCCAACAACGCTTAGTTTGTTGTAGATGTCATCAAACGAGGAACTTTTGTAGGTATTATTGGCAAGAATTGATCTTGCCTCAATCTTCCATGCCTCCCCAAGACTTTTAAGAAAGGTAGCATTAATGTCGACATCACCAAGTTGTGTCCCCATGAAGGACAACTTGCTTGTAATGTCAAGCAATCTGCTTCTCACACTACTCAGTTTCTCATTGGGTTGAGCTTTGAAGACATCATAATCATGCATGAGTTGCTTTTTCTTTTCTTCCTTAGTGTCTGCATTGCCACCATATGCAACTTCAAGAGCTTCCCAAAGGTTTTTAGCAGATTCATAGCCTCTATATTTATGCTGATTCTCTTGTCCCAAAGAGACTTTCAGAATATTTAGGGTCTTCATGTCGACCCTTTTCTTTGCTATGTCTTCAGCAGCCACAGCTCTACCATCTCCAGGTTTTTCTTTCTTATCCTCTTCAAAACATCTAGCAACAGGTGATCTTTGAGCAATAACATTAGCAATCTTTTGGGCTTTATCGAATGTGTTTTCATATTCAATAACCTCCCAGAGTGTGTAGTCATAGATTCCCAGATATTGCTCAAAGTTGAATTTCCACAAATCAAAGATGGTTGCATCAAGCATGGGAATCTTGATGTTTGGTAAAGATGAGGAGGAGGAGGTTATTGCTTCAGACATGATGTTGTTAGGGTTTTTGAGAAAATTAGGGTTTTGGTGATTTTTAGAGTTCTTGTGTTCTTTAAGATCAAAAGTTCCTCAACAAGCTCTGATACCACTTGTTGATCCCAAACTTAGATCGATTTAGCTTTATGTACACGAGATTAGATCAAGTAATACACTTAGAGAAACCTTTGTATATGCTTATGAATTTAAGTGTTATGCGGAATTTAACACTTAAACAAGAACACACAATGATATAAACAAACTTTCACTTTGATTAATAATATCAAACTTGCTTACAATGAAAGTAGTTTACGAATGAAAACTTATATTAAACATTAACCTAAAGGTCTTCTTTTATAGACAAAGAAGCCTTGTACAATAATCTACGTATCAGCTATTCTAGGTAAAGATAAACATAGAAAATACATTGTTGTTCCTATCTTTACTAGAAGTAATCTAGAATACAATAAACGCGTAGAGTATATCTTTCCATCAATGCTTGTCTTCAATGTGTCAACGCTTGACTTTATCTTGTCAACGCTTGAGCTGTCAGCGCTTGTTTTGTTCTTGTCAACGCTTGTTTTACTCTTGTCAGCGCTCAAGTGATCTGGCCGTAATTTATTCCCAACAAACCTTGCTCTTAAGTTCTTTATTGCCATAGGTTTTCCTATTTAGTAATTTTGTACTAACTATACATACATTAGATGCAAGTAAAAAATAAATATAAAACTTACTTCCATTGATTTGATAATGATGATAGTTGTTTATGTTTTTATGGATTAAAAATTAGGATTTAAGGTGTTTGGTTTGATTTTTTATGAAAGTAGGCTAGTAGGATATTGGGCTTTTTAGTCTCGTATATAAAAAAAAAACAATATTTTTATAATCATTGGGTATTTGGTTCCAGAATCGAGAACCGCTGGAACCGAACCGAACCAAGAACCAAAAAATCTCGAAATCAAGAACTGGAACTGGAACCTACGGTTTTGGTTTCGGTTCAGTTCTTAGTGGTTCCGGTCCAGTTCTCGGTTCCGGTCCGGTTCTTCAGTTCTTTTGCTCATCCCTAGAGGGTGTTACGGCGAGTCACCTCTCGTCGAGTTTATGTGGTACTCTCGCAGTTTCTCGTCGTCCTTCCCCGCCCCACCCCCACCCCTTGTTCACCGAGCGTTCATCGCTGCAACGATTAAGCCACAACGAAGAGAGAGACAAAAAAGTAGACGTTGGCCTACCGATGGTCGAATTTTTTAATTTTTTTTTTTTTTACATTACTATTATATATATCCCCTATTTTAACACTTTTAACACACACAATTACTTTTATAATCTCTTTAAACAACAAAAAAAAATGTCTAACATTCCAAATGACCAATTCCCACAACTCAACTTCATCGGGCTTCTCAACACAAGCAACCCCTTGACGACATCGTCAAACCCCTCGACGCCATCTTTGCAAAACTTCATATCATCTTCTTCCTAATTTCCATCTTCTTCCCAATTTCTATCTCCTTCCCAATTTTCATCTTCTTCCCAATTTCCATTTTCTTCCCAATTTCCATCCGACTCCAAATTCTCGTACCCTCCTTTTACTCAAAACTATTTCCCCCAAATGACACCCGAACAAATTTACCAACAACAACAAATCTTGTTTCAAAACGCACAATTAACAACCAATTTCAAAATTACCCAAGTCAACAACAAGTGTTTGAAACCCAATTCAAAGTTCCGGCGTCACGATCACCAGCCGGAAAAGGCAACCGCAAAAAATCAAAAGCCAAAAAAACAAATGTTGTTAATTTGGATGCAGATAATGATGACATGGAATTTGTGGAAGCTCCGAGTCAGGCACATGTACGTTGGACTCTTGACGAAGAAGAACTATTAGCCAAATGTTGGGTTGGTGTTTCGGAGAAGGTCGACATTAAGAACGACCAAAACCTTGATTATTTTTGGGGGCAGATTGTTCGAGATTTCAACGAGCAAACAACTAGGATGCAGCGTACAAAGAACATGATAACTAAAAAATGGAGTCGGATGCATCTCGATTCTCAAAAGTTTCAAGCGATTTAGGAAGGAGTAAATCGTAGGAGCGGGATGAATAATGAGGATGTTTTGGAAGCTGCGGAGGATGAATTTTATGACGCGTTTAAAGAAATAAAATTTGCTTACGTTCACGGGTGGAAGATCCTCATAACCCACCCAAAATTTGTCGGGGCAAAAGGCGTTCATGTGGATGATCACACTGAAGTATTCGGTCTTGATGAACGTCGTCGACCCACGGGAAAAGCTCGACCCGCAAATAAGTGAAGATCCAAGACAAGTGAGGGCATCGGAGGAGGATCGTTAGGGTCATCGAAGGAAATATTGGAAAATGAAATGCATCAAAAAATGATCTCGGCTAAATCCGCGTATGATGCCCAAAACGCACTCGCGGAGAGGCATGCAAAGTTGGCCGACTTCGCGTTTCTCGCGGTTGATGTCTACGCAATGCCGGAACCAAAGAGGTCGTTCGTGCGTCGACAACAAGAAGAAATTATGGCCTGATATGCATCCCAAAATTAGTAGTTAATTTTTATTGTTGTGTTTTAAAATTTTCGTAATTTTTTTTTTCGTATCGTATTTTTAATTTTTATTTAAGTATTTGTAGTTTTAATTTGAATGAAATGAATTTAATTTGTGTGAAAATGTAAAAAGAAAAATAAAAGATAGTGGTGGACCCAAAGTGGAGAGAAGTTGACTCTCCATGAAGGGATATTTTAATTAGTTGTTTCGTTCTGATGTGAAAACTATAGAAACAAAATAGAGAGACTTTGCTTATTCATGACACATTTCTCTCTAATGGCAAGAGAGTAAACCGGGGTTGATCAAGTCACATATGCAATATCATGGCAATCCTATCCAGTTCATAAAGATCGTCTTTAGAATGAGATATGATACCAAAACTCCCAGATATGATGAAGAGGGTGTTTGATTATTGGCTTATGTATCCGTATATAATTTAAGCTTATAGATTAACTCTCGAATAAAGAGGCATCAATTTTTTCTTAAATCGCATCTAAAAAGTTATATATAATTTATGACATAAATCTTATATAATTATTTTATACGCGATTTAAAAAAAATAAAAAAAAAAGTTCATTGAAAGTAATGTGCCTTTTTATTATAAAGTTGATTTAATTTTCGTCGCGTTGATATGTTTCGTTTTGCATAATGGTTAAAGCATTAGGTATCATTTGGCTTAACTTTGCTACCAAAGGAAAAATTGAGTGTCACGTATGTTTGACACGAGAATCATTTGACATCATATTTTATGAAGTTATAGTCAACCAAGGTTCCACTAAGTGGTTTCATTGGGGGAGAATTCCTGAAGGTCTTGGGTTCAAGACCTGTAAAGGGCCTTCAGACAAAGCGGATAAGAGTCTAACATAACTAGGCGAGGGTATGAAGAAGACATTCTTCCGCTTGGATGTTATTGTACGACTCGACCACTAACCACTAACATTTGCCGTTCTAAAAAAAAAATAGTCAACCAAAGAAAAAGTTATGTTAAAGAATAAAAAAGGGTATCATGAGTCCACGTATACCATACCTTTTTTTATAAAAAAAAATCCTTACCAGCCGAACTGGTCATTTTGACCCTTAACACCAGCTCTGATACAATGTGTCGTTGACAATTCTAGGTTGATGCTACCAGCCAAGGCTAGCAACCTATCGTACCCTCCGTTTTTAACGATTTGTAAAATATTTTATTTAATAAATAAAATTGAAATAGTTTTTATATTAGATAAAAAAATAAGTAGATAAAATGAATCTATTAATCTATACTTAAATATTAAAGTTTATTCCTTTAAATCGAAAGAGAATTAGAATCGCCGCTTTAACAATTTTGGGCACGTAACCTAGGCTGTATGCAACAACAATCACCATCGATGTACATTTTTTTTGTCATGTTAGTTTTTCTCTCTGACAACCTACAACGACCTGGTTTCTACAACAAAACGACTAAGTTCAATTTTTGAATAAAAAGTGTTTACGTTTACCGTCTTTATTTACGAATTTAAGTAATTAAGAAGAAAAATAATAATAAAATATGACGTGACGGTGAGTTAATCACAAGCTGGTTTAAATTTTTAAATTTTTTTTTTAAATATAAAGGTAAAAAAATAAAATTTTTTTTTTTATTTTAGAAAAAATTGATCGATTGTTGTTGATCGACCGAGACAACTCGATCATCGCACCGGCCACGACCCGAGTGCTACTGACGTCGTGTCCCGATCGACCGAGACCGTCGTGACTAGCCTTAAATCTGAAGAACAAATGCGCAATCTGGTCGCACTAAAAACCAACGTGGAATTACCCAAATATTTATGCAAACCCCCTAATTTTTTTTATAAAGTTGAAATTGGGGGCGGGAATATAATCATATTTTTTTTTAGCAAACATCTTCTCAGGCACGATTCATTCATAGTTACCCCCTTCCTTTCTCTTCCCATTTCTCCCAAACAAAAAACAAAACAATAATAATGGCTCGAAACAAGGTCAATCTTTTTTTCTTTTCTTTTTTTAATTTTATATAACCAGTTCATACAAATATGTCATACTTATTACTACTTCTTTTTTAGGGCTTTACTGCGTTTGCTTGTTTATATTATGTGTTAAATTAATAATTAGTTTCTGCTAATATGTACTCTACTTATTAAGTTACTAATTAGATTTTTTCTACTTACTGATAACTGTTATTTCGGTATTAGGGGGGTGTTTGGATATGTGTATAGGAAATACTGTTTCCATGTCTTCAAACGGAAATGATTGGCTTTACCGGGGTGTTTGTTTAAGCTTATTTGATTTCGGCTTATTTTTTATAAGCCTCAATTTTCCGGTTTATTTTGAGACTTGTGGACTTATATAAGTTTATTACCATATGATAAACTTATATAAGCTCAGAAAGAAGTTTCAAAATAAGCCGAAAAATTGGAGCTTATGAAATATAAGGCAAAATCAAATAAACTCATAAGCCCACATATAAGCTCAAACAAACACCCTCGTTGTTTGGCTTATAAAGAAAATAAGGTTATGTGTTGTGAAACGGGAGTATAAGTCAAGTGTTGTATGGTTATTAAGAGGCTCTGAATTTGATTGAATTTGATGCGTAAATGTTGAGTATGCATGAAAAGATATTGTTGGTTTTTTATTTATTTTTAGTTGTATGAATGATTAAGTACAAATCAGTTTTATTCTTACGAAACATATTCATGTTTTGAAAATTAAGTGGAGCATTTGAGTCATAAAATTAACTTACGGGTGTTTGCGATTGCTCATTTAGTATTGATTATTTGGTTTGAAATCGCATAAAACGTGATTTTGAAGATTTGTTTTGGATTTGATTATGTTGGTTTGATATTGCAATATAATCAGTTTTTGTTTCCAAACACCAAAATTAGATTATTTACGTTACCAAATCTTGATTATCTACTAATTTACTTCATAACGCAACGACAAACACCATCTTAGTCTAGCAACATGAAAATAAAATGTCTAACAAAACATCCAAGGACATAATGTCCCATTTTAATCTCGTAAAGTACTCATTTATTGTTGGTTTGTTATACTCCCATGTGGTTGAACATCTGCATTAAATTAGAAATTGTTGCTATTGTTTACTTTACAATGATAAGATTGCAAAAAAAAATAATAAATACATTTCATAGTATGCTAAACATTGTCAACTGACAATTAGAATATTTTTTTAATGAAGAAAGTTAAGCTCATGTTCAATGGTGTTTCTTGAAAAACAAATACCACCTTAGTTTATCGGAGTGGATAAATAGGCTCTGTTATTTTACAGTTTGATAGTCAGCTTTGTTGGATCTCGTATGGAACCTGATTGTTTGATGTATTAGTAGTCAGATAAATGCTAAGTAATAAACACATTCTGAACGCCGATAACAGTTAAGTATTCTGAGATTGTTGTTATTGCTCGTAGAACATTACCGAGTATGGTTCAATGGTTAATAATTCTTATGGATGCAATTTAGAGTATAATACTATAATAGTCAAAACAACTTCGTTTCTTTCAACTGAAGTTGCATAAATGTTTTGCTAATAAGCTCTATATTATTTATATTATCAGGTAGTAGTAATGCTAAAATCATGACATTGCACAAAGCTTGCTTAATGGTTTCTATGATTCGAAAATAATGCTTGTTTAGGGCGAGAAGTATTACGATTTCACAATTGATTAATTGATCGCTAATTCAATTAAATGTACTTGTTAGTTGGTTTGGCAATGCCTGTAATTCATTTTTCATTACTTTTTAGTTCTGTTTGATGATTGAATGACTACTGGTTCTATTACATGATTTTGGTACATTACACTCTCACTAAAATTATGAATTATGTTACTTACCTAGCATCATTGGCCTTCAGAAATTACCGATTGGTGTTTGTTTGTGCACAAAAATGGAAAGACTAACAGTCAAAATAATTTTTTTGGTTACGTCTGTTTCAATGGATATAGGGTTAAGTCCATATATTAGTAACTTACTTTTCAACTTTTACACATCTAGGTAACGAACTTCAGATATTATTTATATTGTCATTAAACTTTTAAATTTGTTCCAATATAGGTAAAATGACCGTTCGGTGTCGGTTAAGACTAGAAAAATGAGCGGCATTTTGACCGGCACCAAACGGTCATGTTACCTATATTGGAACAAATTCGAAAGTTCAGTGACAATATTAGTAATATCTAAAGTTCCTTATCTAGATGTGTAAAAGTTGGAAAGTAAGTTACTAATATATGGACTTAACCCATGGATATAATGTTTTTTCAGCAAAGCCCTTTACTAATCTTATCAAGTTTTAATGGTGTTAATTGCTTAAATCTCAGATGCTCCCAAATTTTGATGAAATTAATACCAATGTTTGTTGAGGGCAGGAGGTGTTTTTTTTGGCTCTTAGAGCTCCTTTGCTTTCTTTTTGCGTCTGTTGAGGTAGTAGAGGTAGGTAGTTGGTAGTTTTGCTTCTAGACTTCTGGTGCTTCTTGTTTGCTTTGCTTTTTGCGATTTTTAGGATTTGGGGGTTTTTGATGGTGTACTTAGGCTTTTTAGACGTCTTGCTGCCTCCCTTTGTCCTTTTATTTGCCCTTTGTTTTGTTCCCTTCTGCGTTGTCCACTTGTTAGGAGTTGTTTCTCTTTGGTTTAAGTTTTGCCTTTAGGACCTTTTATGTGCGTGCCTCCTTCCTGCTTTGCCCTTGCCCGCTGCTTCTTTGTTTTATGCCTGATGTGTGTGTGCTTGTGTCTGTTGCTTGTCCTTGTTTCTATTGGGTTGTTGCGTCGAATTGCGTCGTTGCGTGGTGCTTGTCTTGCCTGCGTGCCTGGTTGCTGGTCTGCTCTTCGATGGTGTGCTTGTTCCTGCCTGCTTCTCGTTATTAGCTTTCGATGTTTCCCTTATGCTTGTTGTACCCTCTTTTCACTCTATTTATATGGCTCGAGGTCCCTTGGAAGCAGTCTCTCTACAGTCGGGTTTATCCTGGTGGTAGGGGTAGGATCTGTCTACATTTTTACCTCCCCCTTACCCCGCTCCGGCGGGATTAGGTTGTTGTTGTTGTTGATTTGTTGATATGTTAATATAGTTACAGCCATTAAATACTCTGAATAAAATGAGACCAAATTGATACTTAGATGCCCTGTTTGTTGAGTATTCAATACTTTGGTGTCTTATGGATTAACTATCCGTTTAAAGAATATACTGAAGGGAGATGCTGTATAGTTCTTTCTGTTTGATGTCAATATATCATACTAGCTGCTAAAACTATGACAAGAATGTTTGTTTGCGCTTCTAATTAACTGTAGTTGGAAAACTTGCAGGAAGCATTGGTTTTGTTGATTGATGTTAGTCCATCAATGCACAGTGTATTGCCAGAGATTCAGAAGGTGTGCTCATTGCTGATACAGAAGAAGGTAATATTTTTATTTTTTCGGATTTCTTAATTCTCTAATGGTGGCGGGGCGGGGATTTTTATCTTTTGTGTGTTTTTTTTTGTTAAAACGGTTGATTCTATAGGTTTCACACCAGTTAATGTATGCTATATATATTTTTGCAGCTGGTTTACAGCAAATATGATGAAGTAGGAGTTGTTGTGTTTGGAACAAAAGGTAATATTGGTTCACTTAACCAAGATCACTATTATTTCCACTCGTTTTTTGTTCATTTCAAGTCCGTGAATTCTGCATCAAATGGAGACATATAATTAATAAATAATCATTCAGATTACTTTTAACCTCCTTTAATCATGTCTGTTACATAAAGTTACCGAAAGGGTATCTATTTTTTTGTGTTTATTGCTTTTTTTTAATGCCCATGTCTTATATGCAGATACGGAAAATGATCTCACAAAAGAAGTGGGTGGATATGAACATGTCACGGTTATGCAGCCACTAAAAGTTGTGGATGGAGATCTTGTTGATGTGGTACAGCAATTTCCTCGAGGCACAGTCCCTGGAGATTGTATCCTATTTCTATGTTATATAATTAGGCATGTGTGTACTGTTTTTATATATATCATGGAATCTGCATAGCTTATTGGTTTCAAAATTGAGTAGTTACCTTAACATAGACAATAGTCATGGATGCAGTTGTTGTTGGGATGGACATGCTAATTAAGAAGCACAAAGATACATTGAAGGGTAAAAAGCGTATTTGTCTCATTACTAATGCTATGCACCCTATCAAAGATCCGTATGAAGGTACAAAAGAAGATCAAGTCTACACCATAGCTGAGCAGATGACTGCACATGGCATGAGAATTGATTGTACTGTTTTTAGGGGAAACCAGAATGGGAACACACATGATAGTACTGTCATTGAAGAAAATGATATGCTGCTGAGTATATTTTCAAAGAAGACAAAAGCAAGGGCTGTTCGTGTTGAGAGTTCGACTTCGTTATTGGGTGCTTTAAGGACTCGTAATGTAAATCCTGTAACTACATACCGAGGTGATCTTGAAATAAGTTCTGCGTTAAAGTTAAAGGTGAGTATATTACCTATTACTTTTCATCTGTTTATATTCATTATAGAAAATAATCTGTAGTTTCTTTATACTTAGACCACTATAAAGTTTCCCCCCAAAATAATTGTAATAGTGGTTACTTGGGCTTTAAATACTGGAATGTCTTTTAGTCTGGTGCTTTTTTGTAGGTAATTAGTCAAAATAAATGGGTAAAAGGAGGGTTACCTGGGGAGAGTGAGCATTTTTGACACAGATGTACACTGCCTCACTGGGTTAATCCTGGGACCATTTCTGACCCTTCCCTGGCCACCCCTAAACGTACACACATAGCGAGTTTTGAACTCTTGACATCTTTTGAGGAAACCAATTACCTTACCACTAGGCCTTTAATTAGCCAAAATGATTTGGGTAAATTATCCACTGCGTATTTCATGAAAACAGCCTTTTAAGAACAGGTAAAACCGAGGAGCCTCAGAGCATAATCCATAGAGGTGGCTGTTTTCACCTATTTACTTATGGACGTGACATTTTGGTTGTGTTTTAACTCAAAGTAGATTAAAGGGGAACGATTAGATCGGTCAAAAGGGTTCAATCGCTCATAATCTATTTTCAATGCATCCAGTTTCCTGGTTGTTCTATTAAAGAATATTATTTTTCTAACAATAATGGTTATTAATTACAGCCAAATTGTTCATATCTTGTTCAAATGGACAAAAATGTGTTACCGGGGTAGACCCAACCTGAACTGGTCCGTTAAGACCTTTGCTAAAAGATGAATGCTTCATTTAGGAGACTCGGACCGTTTGACCCGTTATACTTACTAGTATTATATCAGTTGGTTTCATACAAAATTTTGATTTTTTTACTTTTTAAAGCTGAAGGAATTTTATACTCTTGCTAATGATCAGGTTTGGGTCTACAAGAAAACGTCTGAAGAAAAGTTTCCTACTCTGAAAAAATATTCTGATAAAGCACCTCCAACAGATAAATTTGCCACTCATGAAATCAAATTAGATTACGATTATAAAAGTGTTCAAGATCCTAATAAAGTTGTGCCTCCAGAACAAAGGATAAAAGGTTATAAATATGGACCTCAAGTGATTCCTATCTCCTCTGATGTAATCGAAGCAGTGAAATTCAAACCAGAAAAAGGCGTGAAACTTTTGGGATTTACAAATGCTGCAAATATTAGGCGGTAAAATTTTTACTTATTGAAACTTTCTGTTAATTTATAACATACATGCACACATAAAGAAGATTGACTGTTGCTGATTTTTTTTGTTTTGTTTTCAATCTTAGACACTACTACATGAAAGATGTTAACATATTTATTGCTGAGCCGGGCAACAAAAAGGCTATAATGGCGGTTTCAGCGTTAGCTAGAGCAATGAAGGAAATGAACAAAGTTGCAATTGTACGGTGTGTTTGGAGACAAGGACAAGCAAATGTGGTTGTAGGAGTCCTAACTCCTAACGTATCTGACATGGATAATATTGTTAGTCTTATTCTGGAACTTTGGGTTGTGAACTTTCACTTCGATATCGCCCTCTTGTGTTTATTTGACAAATTTGGTAATTGACAGGCGGATTCATTTTACTTTAATGTCATCCCATTTGCTGAAGATGTTCGAGAATTTCAGTTCCCGTCGTTCAGCAACTTTCCGGCGTCAGTGCAGCCAAGTGCCGAACAACAAGAAGCTGCTGATAAGTTGGTAATGATGCTGGACTTGGCACCAGCTGGTAAGGAGGAAGCTTTGAGGCCAGACTTTACCCCGAATCCTGTTCTGGAGGTAAACAGTTTGAGTTGTTTCTCTAAGTTCACGAAAGTCATAAACATACACTGATTTTGGGTGGCAAGATATGACGGGTTGGGTACGTTCAAAATTATTCGCCTTAAAACAGGCCAAAAGAGGCCGTCGGGCTTGATTGATGACCAAACACTTTTTTGTCGATTCTTTATTAATCTTTTGTTTATCATATATTAAAAATGATCACAAGAATAGTATCAGATTCATAATAATCCAAATCCTTGAACAAAAATTATTAGTAGGTTTTATGCATTAAAATTTGACTTTACGCAAGTTTAAACCCGTTTAAGTTTGTAGTAATTTTTTCTCTTTTTGTACGAGATAAAAATTCCCAAACAGTTAAGCCTTTATTGCTAGTGAAATGAAATTCTTTTCATCTAACTACCCCCTGAAGGCCTGAATTGAATTTCTTTGTGAAGGATATAATATTCACTTCACCAGAGATAGTCTTTTACTCTTTATTAGTATGCATATGCATTCCTCTAGTTTGATAAAGAATGAAACATACTTTTTCTATTTAAAACTAAGGACTCTGTTTGAGTTTTCACATAGTTTAATGAAAATTGTGTAGTTAGCCAGAAATCTAAAATACCCTTTACCAAGACATAACAATGTAATCGTCTGGACCAAAATGTGATACTATTAGTACTTTTTAATGATCACTGATAAGCAGAGAGGCAATATTTAGATCTCTTTCTTTTACATACTATGACCCTTTTCCTGACTTCTTACTGGTATTTGTTCAGCGTTTTTATCACCATCTTGAACTGAAATCGAAAGATCCAGACGCAGCTGTGCCTCCACTTGATGCAACTCTCAAAAGAATAACAGAGCCTGATTCTGAAGCTATATCCCAGAACAAGCTCGTGATTGATGAATTTCATAGGCGTTTTGAACTAAAAGAGAATCCCAAGGTTAGTTTTTATGTTGGATGCAAAACAAGACATTCATAAGTGAATCAGATCCTTAATTATGCCTTCTAAGTTTCTATCATAACATGAAAAATAATCGAGTGTTAAAGCAGTTTTGAATATAACATCTACAATCTCATCTTCAGCTAAAGAAATCGACTAGGCGCTTGTTAAGAGACAAACCATCTGGATCTTTTCAAGGGGAAGTAGGTAAGATTGAGGACCAGTCTACTGATTCGGTGGCTTCTACATCGACAGTCAAGATAGAGACAATTGGAGACCTGACTCCTGTACCAGATTTTGAAGCTATGATATCTCGCAGAGATAGTCCCGAATGGGTTAGTAAAGCAATTTATGGTATGAAAAATAAAGTAATTGATCTGGTCGAGAGCTCTTACGAAGGGGACACTTATCCAAAGGCTTTAGAATGTCTAGTTGCTCTCCGAAAGGGTTGTGTCATTGAGCAAGTAAGCATTTTCCTTTCTACTATCCGTCATATTTATTCTGAAATCTTGGATAGATTTCCATGTTTACTCACATGAAATCTTTCAATGTGCAAGATGATTCCATGTGTCATTTACATACAAACGTACATAACTTTTGATTGCTGACCATGATTTGAAAATAAATTAGTGTACATAACTTTTGATTGTTGACTGTGATCTGAAAATAAATTTGTGTCTTTGTCTAGGAACCGAAACAATTCAACAACTTTCTGGGTCATATCTATAGATTCTGCCAGGAGAAAGATTTATCGAGTTTCTGTGATTTTCTTGCTTCAAAGGACGTCACATACATCACCAAAACAGAGGCTGAAGACAGGTATTTAAAATCCTAAACTGTATATCTGATTATTCTAAGACTAGTAAATGTCTATCATTCATCTCCAACTTATGCTTGTTTTTATGATGTCTTCATTTGACCAGTGAAATTGAAGCAGGAGATGCTAGTAGCTGGTTTGTGAAACCAGAGGTAAATTCAAGCAACTAGTGTAAGGCTCAACACTTGAACCTCGGCCTAGGAGATTGTGATTTTATGTTTTCGTGCTAGATTTTAACTCTAATTAGTCTTTGACTACCAAATGATTATGAAGCATTGTGCGTTCTGTAATTATGATGGATGTTGAAAGAAATGGAGGTGCACTGTTTTGGCATATCTTTCATCTACACAAATGTTCCCACCAAACCTTGATTCATCTCGGTTGTATGCACCCATACATTAAACGGTCGTCTAACTTTGTGTAGGATTGTCAAAAACCAAGATATGAATATGATGCTTGTATTTAGGATAACATCATTCAACCTGTCAAATGATCGAATTTGGTGCAACACTATTAAGGGCACCAAAATGTAGGAATCAACATATACAGACTTTCGATTATATAACCATTCTCCAAGTTTTGACTATTAGAGCATCGGGTATGGTGGCTTGGAGCTGACAGCAGGCAACCCCATTGTTACCCCTGCGCCAAGTGGATCTTGAAGCAAGTGGCATTCACAAAGCTCGAATTTTTGGTTGTTTATTTTTGAATGGAATTCGTGTTGGGTTTGCATCTTGACCAAAACCAACCGAAAATCGAACCAAACCAGTTCGGTTTGCTTGGTTCGTTTTTGGGTCAAAACCGAGAAAATACTCCAAAACTATCTATTTTACTCGATTTACTTCGGTTCATGTTTTTCTCAAAGTCGATTTTTGGTTTGATTTTTGTCAGTTTGATTTAATATACGTAGATGATGATTTGGTTTTAAGGTGTGAGGTGATTTTAACTATGCGAATAATAAAGGAAATGATTTCGTTTGCCCACCATTTTATTGTAAACGTTGATATCTCATTTTCTAATTAAAAAAAAAAAAAAAAAAAAAAAAAAAAAAAAAAGGTATTAAAATAATGTGACGTAAAAAGCTGATTGCTCGAGCCCATCACACCTTATGCTGTTAGAGAGGAGGATGTAACGACGAGGGGTACCTCGTCGCGATGACGTGGCCTCTCGTCGAGCTTCTTCGTGGCTCGTTGCCACACCGACCCCCTCTATTCGCCGTGTCAATTTCGCAAATGCGAAATGTTGACGACGAGGGAAGCTAGTCAAATATATCCGTTGGTAGATTTTTTAGCCGTTTGATTTGAAATGTTTTTTTTCTTAATCTTTATATAAACTCTATCCCATTTAATAATTTTAACAATCATATTCATTCCCTAAAATCAAAAAAATACTACTAAAATAGCTTGTTTGGCTCCACACACTTATGATCAAATCAAAAAATTAGTTGCTAAACTAATTAAGGAAGACAACATTCGACAGAAAGCGATTATGGATTTAGCCCTCAAATTTGAAAGTGCATCCTCTTCAAAATTTGAACTGCAGGAGGCATGTGAAAAATGCAAGGATATTCCAAAAGAGGCGTGATCAGATAATCGAATTTTTGAAAAAAGAATCGAACAAAGACGATGAAATACATGATGCTTTGGTTGAAAAAGGCGTTAAAATCGAAAAACAGATGGATTCTAAAAAAGAATGGATTAGAGAATTTTAATTTCGGTATTCTAGTTCTAATTTAAATAATGTTATTTTAATTTCAGTAATGTTATTTTATTTTCTATGTTGTAATTTCAATTTCAGTAATGAATTTTCCAACGGCTATGTTTAAATTTGAATTTTCCAACAGCTATATTTAACATGGGTTCCAACGGCTATATTTTCACTATAAATACTACTTCAATTTAGTTTTTTTTTTCTCACACAAAACCATACTCTAAAACATGTCTCAAGGAAACACTTCTGCAAACAAGAAACAAAACAAACGAAAAGCTACTCGAAGCAACCCATCGACACCGGAAAAGGTACCAGAGACAGTCCCTCCACAACCTTACCCTCCACAACATTACCCTCCACAACCTTACCCAAACATGATGGGTGAATCATCCGTTCCTAGTATTCATCAACCAGAGAGCCCTGTTGAAGAATACCAGGTACCTGCTGAGTTCCGTCTTACTGAGGAACAAGAATATCAACTTCTTAATGATGAAGAAGCATTACGTGAAGCATTAGCAGAAGAAGAACGGGAGAAACAAGAGTTTGCGAAGCAGATCAAGTGGGAAAAGACACGCGAATTCATCAAGAGATCGTGGGGTATTTCATCGGAATCTGATTCGGATCCCGAAACCGATTAAATTCCGTCGAACCGTACCGTATCGTATCGTATTGTTTTTAATTTTATTCCGTATTTGTTATTTTTATTTCCGTATTTGTAATGTTTATTTCCGTATTTGTAATGTTTTATTTAAGTGAAATAATTTTTAGTTTGTGTGAAAATGAAAAAAGGAAAAATAAAAGATAGTGGTGGGGCTCAAATGAAGAGGGGTTGGGTGTGTTGTGAGTGAAGGGGTATTTTGGTTAATTGTGTTAGTGTGATGTGACGCTGAGTTGGCATGTGACTGGGCAAAATTTTGAGGGGTTGGCTTGTTGCCACACCCTCCTCTCTTAGAACACTCGATGTGAGAAAATACCTTGGATCTATCACTGTCGTTCGAATATTCCATCTAAATTCATTGTCGTTCGAATACCATTAACCTCAAACAACTAAGGGCGTGCTTGGTTAGATGCATTATTGGGTGAGGAATGATAATGGTATTGATTAATGATGGTTGGTTTGCTATAATGCAATGAGCCATTACTTAGTTTTGGGTAATCCACCATTCCTCTATAATTAATTTGAGGGTATTGAAAATTGATTACCCACTTAACCACTTTTTACCCTATGATCAAGCCATCCTAAATTCATGCTCTCCTATTTTTTATTCTTTTATTTTTTTTCGCTAATACAACAAACAGAGTAATATGCTCGAACATGAATTTCTAGTGTTATTGACAAATTTGTTTCATCGTGTTAATATTTCCAGAATCAATTTACATGAGTTTATATATAGTTTTGTATTCTTACAAAATATGTCTACTAGTTATTATATATAAGTATAAATTCATACTTTGTCTTTAATGTTAACCAGTTTTATAAGAACTTTCATATGATAAGCGTTAATACAAAATATATTTACAAGATCATAGAATTAATTAATACATGTTAAAATCAATGTTTTAAAACCCGGTTCGACCCGACCGGTCGAACCGGTTGAACCGTAAACCGGAAGCTTGGCCGGTCCGTTGTAAGCGGGTTTTTTGCTACTATTTAACCCGGATTAAACCGCCGGTTTCGGTCGACCCGGGTTGAACCGCTGGACCGGAAACCGGACGGTTCAGTTTCATGAACGGAAAAGAACAGGACATATGCAAGTAGATGATCTAAAAGGAGGTGATGACTGTGTAACTGAACCACACACGAAGATGATGGTTGTGTAGCAGAACCACACGCGTACTAATCTTATTAAAGATCGACCAACTATGCTCCGGTTTCTTGTACGTCGACGATGTGTAGTACTATGTTTAAGGTGATGACTGAAAATGGTGATTTGTGTGTAACTGTGTTCGTGTTTAGTTTTCTGATCTTCTATAAAGGTTAAAGAGAAACATGGAACTATGAGAAAGAATATATATTAAATGAAGACATAAAGCCAGTCACGTGATGGTTTGATGTGATTACTCTTTGGCAAATACAGAGTATAGGAGTATGTGCTAGTGAAAGTGATTTTTATTTTTTCCTTTTATAAATAGTGGCCCAGTTTGTTTAGCTGATTGTTTTTAATACGTGTTATTTTTATTGGTGGTATTATGTTTTTTACGTAACATTTGATATATATAAAATTGGTTTGACCCGGCGGTTGAACCGGTTGAACCGGTGACCCGGTAAACCGCCCACTAAACCGGGTCGATAAAAAAACCGGATTTTAAAACATTGGTTAAAATTGGCAATTAATTCATGTTATTTTTTTATTAAAAAAAAGAATATGTGTTTGTAAAAGTTCACTGTATAACTTTACCAAGCATTATCAATGCAATGAAATAATTTATTATATTCCTTAGTATACCTTTTGCCTTTCCCATTACCATTACCTTATTCAAACCAAACGCACCCTAACTATCACCATTCAACTCGTCATACTAAATCTCATATATTAAATTTCCCATCATCCATTATCTCTTCTTTTTAATGTCCTTTTATGGTATTTTATGTATTTTTTTATATCTTTTACTTTTTAAATGAGATTTTAGTGATACGATCTAAAATAAGATTAAGACCGAGAACAAGCTCGATGGTTAATCTCTTCTGTCAACTTGGGAATTGAGGGGTAAAGAATCAATTCCGAAGAAGAACATGAAGTCATTTGGACTATGATTAATCAGATGTTTAGAGAAGAATAAGAATAAGAGGAAGAAGAACAAGATAATATTAATTCATTCATAACTCATTCCCTGCTACAATGGTTTATAAAGATGTTTAACAGGATAGAAAATTACATAATAGACCTCCAACTTATATAAATGACATTTATGACCCGATACTTGAGTTGGGCACATAACAATACCCTCCCCTTCAAAAGATCCTTCACCTTAAGGATCAAGAGATCGGCATCTTTCTTCCAAGGACTCATCGTTCTTCCATATAGCTTCTTCCACTTCTACTTAACTAGCCACTTATTGATAGTTTGCAATCTGTCCTTGATCATCCTTAATTCATGATTGTAAACAACAATACCAGGAATGTGTATTTTGAGCTCAGGTTGCTGTTTGAAAAAGTCACTACCCATCTCTAAACAAGCTTCAGGATTTCCACCAACTTGGTTACTGATTTTGAACTTGTTATGAGCAAAGAACAATTTGATGGAGTACTTGTTTTGCTGATTCTTGCCCAACCATTCAGGCATGATATTAGTGTACATTGGTGATTCTTCTGCTATGATAGAGATGATCAATGTATGGATATTGGCTTGGTCAATATGCAAAGTAGGAAGTTCCATTAGATGTGAAACAATGTCGAGCCCTCTCATAGGGATTGATTTAGAACAAGTTGTTCGATTATTATGAACAGAACACAAGCATATGAAATTCAATTTCTCCATTCCTTTTGCAGGTTGATATACCAAGTATGCATCCTTGCTTGTCGCCTCCCTCTTCAACGTTGATCTCTTCTTCTTTTTCCAATTGTACAATACAAATACCAGAATTATATTCTCAGTAAGCATATGCAAGATACCTCTAGTGATAATTTCTTTCTGCTCATTCGAACCAAAATAATGAATAAAAGAGTGATCCAACTCTGAAGAACCCATCTTTAGATTTATGCTTGTTTCTGCTTCTAAGATTATTCTTGGCTTATGACTAGCAATAGATGTAGAGAACAACGCTGCTATCTCGTTGTATTGATGGAGAAGGTTATCACAAGTACAAAAGAAGTTAAACCGTTCATTGTTGTGATGAAATTTAGTGTCCATGTTTGCTTGGACAAACCCTTCTCTTACTTTAATTGCTTTCAATAGTTTTAACCAACTCTGTGAACCTGGTTTCCACACAAAGGATTCAACAACGGAAAAATCACTACTTGATTGCCTTGTTAGAACTTTCTATATCACAGCTTCAAGGCAGGCTTTCTCAATGCCATTTATACCAGCTTGTTTCTTTGCCAAGCTAACATCCGTTTGTTCATAACTATCGTTATTAATTTTCAAATGAATACCCCGCATCCAACTTGTGTCCCACAATAAGTGCAGTGCATTACTTCTTAAGTAACATGTGACTTGTAACAATTCATCAATAACACAACATGTCACTCCTCTTTGCTCAGTTTTGATCATCCTATCGCTACAACATTGACACATAATCTGCTGACCATAAGTTAACAAGTTGTATCCCACATACCTTTTCAATGTTTCGCCACTGCCTTCTATACCGTTATCTTCATTTTCCTTCTCCGCATTTTTCATTTCTTGTAATTCCAATTGTAATTCTTTATTTTCTGCGTTACAGCTAACATCTTGAGTATCTTTTACATCATCATTATCAGTTATCGTGGTTGCATCGACAATATTCTCATCATGACTCTCCATAAGTGCTTTTCGACCCATACCATTTTCTGCATTTAAGATCTCTCCATACTGATCTGTGGTGTAAATTCTAGTGTGTGCATCAGGTTGCAAACACTCGTGAGAATATGCGGGTATAGCATTATAATCAACCAGTTTAGTGAGTTCTTCAAGTTACCCTGCTTTTGATATGCTTTTAGTGGCTAAGGGTTTTGTTTTAATGGAATCCTTGGTTTTTCTAGCTATAAGTGTCGATTCATGTATCTTAGCCAAACAAAATGCCTCATGAATGGTTTGTGGTTTAAACAACCTCACCATACATTAGATTTCGTCTTTAAGACCCGCAATGAAACAAATAAGGCCGTATCCGGATGAAACTTGTAAACCGTCAAAGATACTAATAAAAGTATCATAGTAGTCCTTAACACCGGAAATCTGCCGAAGGGCTTTTAACTCACAAAACTGACTACTTGATGCTACGACCGATTCTGCCCTTATTGGATTAACATTCTTATTTGGTATTGCATCAAACGCGTTATAAACATTCTCAAAATTCTTTTTAGGCATTCATCAGACGACTTGCGAAAAATCCCAAAATTCTTTTCAGGAATTTCATCAAACACATTATGGGCAACCTCATGATCAAATCCAATGTTTTTATTTCCTAAAACAGGTGTTTCAACATTCATCTTTTCTACATCTACTCCAGTACTAAGCTCAACTCCATTTTTAAGATTTCCAGCCTCAGATTGTGCAATTTGTTTTAATATTTTAGAAATGAGATTTTTTATATTCGATATTTGCATATTGTGTGAGTGCTGATTTCGATCTATTCTATCCAAATATCTTTTACACAAGAACTTAAACTTACCTCCATTCGCTTGACCTCCAACGTGTAGCAAACAGAAGTCGAGTTTTTTTTTTTTTTTTTTTTTTTTTTTTTTTTTTTTTATAGCTTTGATTTCCGAAACCTTTTTGAGGAAGTACCGAGGAACGTATAGCTCTGATACCAATGATACGATCTAAAATAAGATTAAGACCGAGAACAAGCTCGATGGTTAATCTCTTCTGTCAACTTGGGAATTGAGGGGTAAAGAATCAATTCCGAGGAAAAACAGGAAGTCACTTGGACTATGATTAATCAGATGTTTAGAGAAGAAGGAGAATAAGAGGAAGAAGAACAAGATAATATTAATTCATTCATAACTCATTCACTGCTGCAATGGTTTATAAAGATGTTTGACAGGATATAGAATTACATAATAGACCTCCAACTTATATAAATGACATTTAAGACCCGATACTTGAGTTGGGCACATAACATTTAGTTTTAATTTAGTTTGTGTTTTTTTAATTTTAAAAAAATAAAAGCTCTAGGGTTCATGGATGTGTTCTTTTGCTAAGTTATAAGAAAACATTAATGAGGTAACATAACCTTTTACTATAACGCGAAAAGTGTTTCTTTTGTCAACAGGTGCTCTTGTCGCTAGAGGTTCGTTGCGCCACATGATTTTCGAGCTGTCATCTAAAAATCATATTTTTCTCATATTAGTTGAGGCAATCGAATAAATTGAACAATCTCGAAAGAATTCGTCAAGTGTCCGTTATTTAATTAAGGGTAAGCTATAAAGACCCCTTAAAAACCATTCGTACCCCTGTTTTTTTTATTATTTTTAATTTTATTTTTGTAATTTTGTTTATCATATAAAACTAAGAAACTAAAAATACGAAATGAACATTATAAAATTTAATATGTCAAAAATAATAAACTGTAAAAAATACGGAACAGAGACTGATAAAATTGTGTTTAACTATAAACTAGGAAATATATTGCATGTGGATGTACCTTTTTGGTAATTTTTTGTTGGAGTAAAAGAGTAAAACATTTAAAATTGACTTTTATAAAAATATTAATTTTGTAATTGATTGTCTACTTTTTTTTAAATAACTTTCGTAATAATTTATTAAAAAAAAGAATAGCTATTTTAGATACCTTGTATCTCTAGGATACAAAGGGACCAATCCTCACCTTCCATCTACTAAAGATTAATGGCTGAGATTAAACCCCACTTTTATTAATAAAAAAAGCGGAAGGGCAATTTGGTCTTTTCACATCCCACCTACCTCACCTTCAACATACATCATCCCCGTCTTTCTTCTTTTTTCTCAGATCTTAAAAAATCAAAGTACACACACAAAAAAACACACATTAACACATCTTCAAATCCACCACCCTCGATCTAAATCACGAATTTGATATATCTTTGATATATTATATCATCATTTACTTTGTATTCAATCATCTCTTTCGAAAATTGATTAACATAAGGTAATATGATTATGATCTGTATCTTTTTTAGCTTATTTGATGTAAATAAGCTTGTTTTTAAGCTTATTTGACGTGAATTTATATACAAGTTCAGATTTGGTAGGAATAAGATGATAACTTTTTTTAGCTTATCAATTAATTCTTTTTAGCCTATTTTGATGTGATTATGAATGTGTTAGCTTATTTGATGTGTTATAAATAAGCTTATATGATGTGTTATACTGAAGGTTTATGTAAATAAGCTTATTATGATAGTTATATGAATAAGCTTACAAATTTGAATAGAGTTATGTGAATAAGCTTATAAATAGAGTTTTTTGAAACTATAGTATAAGCATAAGGCGAGTTATGTGAATTGGAGAGTTGTGTTGAAGTTGTACGCTACGTTGAACAGATGTATCATATATGATACCTCCATATATCATATATGATATGTATCATATATGATAATACGATAATGTGCTTGAAAACAAATACAAGCAAGTATGTTATCTCCTGGTGGGTAATTAAAAGTTAGTTTTGTGTATATTATCATATATGATAATCTGGTTGAAATTCAACTTCTGTAATATATCATATATGATAATCTGGTTGAAACTAAAACCAAGTCTTTTTATTTATGTAGTGGAAGCTTTTTTCAAAGCATTTTGAAGAACTCAATCATCTCAAGGCCAAGAAGTAGAACATCGGATTCCGGACTGAAATAACAAGATCATGTGCATGAAAGAAGAGCGCCAAGTTTGCAAGAAAAATATTGATGACTGAGATCAACATTCATTGTTTCAAACATTTGAATACTTAATTTCTTAGTAATTTATGTATGGTGATGTATTAGTTTAACTTTGTAACGCTACTCAATAATTATCATTTTTGCTGAATATGAAAATGACAAAACATATGTAAATGTAATTTTTGGATAATGTTGTTATTTTGTTAAAGTTTTTATCATATTCCTGAAGCATAGTCTTACCTTTTTTTAAAATCATATATGACAATACATGTAACTCTTAAGTTGTGCCATATATGTTACTTCATTATCATATATGATAATGCAATATCATATATGATACTCAAGAAAAAAATATCACAGATTAAACAGAGAGTGTTATATTCATGTTTAAACACTTTTCAGAAAATAAAAATTAATACTTTTCTGTGAGTATCATATATGATAACACATTATCATATATGATACTACAAAATGTTTTGCATATTAAACAAAGGTTCTAATAAATTCATGATTAAAACAAGCAACCTATTGAATCAATGATTAAACACTTGTTCAGAAAATAAAAAATAGTGCTATTTAAGACGATACAAATAATGATAAAACACTTGTTCAAATAAAATATAACCAGTTATAATTAAAACACTTATTCACATAAGATACAAAAATAAAAGAGTCTATTGAATTCAAAATTACTACCAAAACGTCTTATTATTGAAACTACTATTATTCTTTTTCAATCAATTCTTCTTCATTTTCAACCAAATATACTTTTCTTTTGCAAGACATCATCCTGTCCACGGCGGCGACTTCATTTTATCCTTACACATACGCGTGCACGTCTTCATGCTTTGCTTCAACCGAGCAATTGTAATGTCCATACTTGTTATTTGTTGTGTTCGCATAGTCTGCGTTTATAGAAGAGAAAAAAATAACATATCATGCATTATTTTATCGACAACTGAATTATGTAGCAAACAAGTATAAAAAAATAAACAATAGGTCATAATTATAAAAAGCCATGTACAATATCAATATGTTTTTTTGTGGTTAGTCAGAAACATCATATATGATGCCTCATGTATCATATATGATATACCTATCATATATAACATATCATATACTTATCATGTATGATAACTATGATATCATATGTGATACATCAAGCTTATTTCAACTTACATGAACAACTTGATTAAAATGCCTTACACCAACATAAGCATATTCATAAGTGCATAGATAAAACCTTATAATAAGCCACAAACATATTTGATATTGATACCGAGCCTTGTCAAACATATTTGATTCTTAACTTTAAGCCCCATGCCACTTACCATAGCCACTTTTGAGTTTTATTCCCTATCTAATATACAATATCATATATATACAGTATTATACATGATAGAAGGCATGTTTGAAGAGATTAAATATATTTTGTGTACATTAGTTATAAAGTTTGGTTTTTTCTTGTGGTTTGTCAGAAACATTATATATGATACATATGGATCATATTTGATATGCCTATCATATCATATATCTATCATATATGATAAATGGAGTATCATATATGATACATCAAGATTAATTTAGCCTACATCAGCAACATAAAAAGTTCCTTGTAATACAGCTTATCCACACAAGCATAAGCTTATTCACAACTCTCTTACTCAAATAATATGATAATTCATTAAAAAAAAGCTAATAAGCTAGCTTATAATTCAACACAATAAATTCAAATCATCTAATTAACAAGCTTATTCATAACTCTAATCAAATTCAAAATCTTTTTCATAACTCTCATCTAAATTAAAAGCTTATTCAAACAAACCAACTTATCCACATAAATCACCTAATAAGTTAGCTTATTTAAAAAGAACAATGAATTCAAACAATTTTGCTCAATATAAGCTAATTAAAAGCTTATAATTATGATGATAATAAATTAATAAGCTTATTCCAATCAAGTCTAAGATAACAAAACTCTAACCTGATGATGGATCGTGATGGATTCATGTTGATGGATTCGTGATGGTTTCATAATCATCCCTTCAAATTAGTCGTGGATTTGTAACGATAGATCTATGATGTTAGAGACATCTTAGAGAAATAAATGAGATCGGGCTAGAGAGAGAAAAAAGTAACGACGTATGTGTTTTTATGAGAAAAAAGAAAAGAAAAAAGACTTATATAGTATATGGTGAAACGACCGAAATACCCCTGCATTATAAAGTGGGAATTTAATCTCAACGGGAGATGGAAGGTGAGGATGAGTACCCCGTATTTTAGATAAGTTTGATATCCAAATGAACTTAAATCATTAAAAAATTATATTTGTTTTAAAAAATCATGTTAGTCTTCTAAAATGAATATAAGACTTTTCATAATTAAAACTTTGAATTCTCATTCGATTTAATCGAATCCGATTCATTTCAGTTTTATTACATTGAGATAAAAAAAGTTAATCCAATAAACAATTCGAGTAGGGCCCACCCCACATTTCAATAGTTTTCCATTTATACCCATTTCAAAAACAGTAGTACTTGTTTTATATAAACCCTAGCAACCCAAAGGGGGGTTTTAGCTTCTCATTCAAAATTCAAAACACAAAATTAAAAAAAAGGGGGGGGTTTTCTCATAACCCTAATCACAGTCACAATCATGACTTTCTGGGGTAATAATTCTTTTTATCTTTTATTTCAATGTGTAATTGATTCTTACAAGTGTTCATTTTATTTGTTTTTATGTATTTCAGGAATCGAAGTGAAACCTTCTAAGCCGTATACGCATTCGGCGAAAGACGGGGCCGGCCGGTTGCGGATATCTCAGGTACTTGTTTTTTTTTCAGATTTCTTTAAAAATGTAGTTTATTTTCTGGAACATTAATTTGCTATTGAAAATCAGGGACTAGACCAAGGGGTGTCGGGTCCCAGGGCACCCATGGACTTTTGTGGTGTAGTGTTAATTTTGTTAATAAACCTTTTATTTTCAGTATTGTTTAGTTTATTGTAAGTGTATCGGGTCGTTTTGTGTCGAACTTAGTGTTATGAATAACATATTTGGGCGAATAGACCCGTCTGAGCAGCTATGTTCATATCCGAATATTTGGGTTCAATCAGAACGGGCTCTATTTATCATATTTGAGTGAAAAATAAATATGGTTCAAAAATATAAATTCTGTTTGAATTACTGGCACACATGTTTTGGTTTATATAGCCAGCTTATGGCATATGTGGTTTTGGGCATATGTTTCATAAGCTCACTTTTTGTGGCTTATTTTGAAACTTTTAGGCTTATGTAAACTTATTAGGACATGATAAGCTTATATAAGACGAAAAGTTCCATAAGACCCCCAAAAAGTGGCTGATGAAACATAAACCGAAAACCAAATAACTGTAAGCAGCCATACGCCCGCTGGCTCGCTATATAATCCGAAACTAACACCCCCTAAATTGCATTGAAAATGGAGAACTTGGTGTTATGAATAAAAAGTCTAGGCGAACAGACCCGTCTGAGCAGCTATGTTCATCATATGCAATTATTTGGGTTCGCCCAGAACGGGCTCTATATAAGAATTGAACTGATAGTATTCAGTAGGGTTAATGATTCCAATATTGGTATATTTTCGGGAGGTGTCTCTTTTGACCGTTTATGAAAAAGACAAAGATATATAAACATCTAGTCTATGAAAGAAGGATAATAAGAAATTGATATTACAATGGTTTTGAGAATGTATGTTTTCTATGTTGCGTTGGAAGGTTATGTGTGATTCTTGTATCATTTCTTTGTCTGCAAAATGCCATTTGTGTTATGCAAACAAAATAGCATGGACAGTTATTATAGATTCATTTTCAAGTTATTGGTTGATCAAAGGCCGGGGGATGAAAATTAGGTTCTTTTACACGGTCTATTATAATTTTTGGGACGTTTTTATACTACTCCTGTTTTGCTCATTTGAATCAGAGGTGCATTATATTGACCCATTCATTAATAAATGGCTCAAATTGCCACCTCTATTGTTTGTTCATGATTTTTTTTACATTTTTATATGATCTAGGCAACTTTGGCCATTGGAAAGGCAACGCTGAAAACTTTGGTGCAATGCAATGTTGGTGATAAGCGTCCAGTTCTGTTATGTGTACTGATGCCTAATAAGACCGAGTCACTGCAATTGGATTTGGAGTTTGATGAGGCTGAAGATGTAACGTTTTCTTGTATTGGTCCACGTGGCGTGTACCTTACTGGATACTATGTTGGTCACAACCGACAGTCAGTTATGCCAGATGATTCGTATCCTTAATACTTAGTAACCATGTTTTTCCTCATCACTGTTTTATATAACTGAAACAAAAATAACTTAAGAAAAAATTGTTCTTGTTTTTCCTTCACTTTAATGGCA
Organism: Glebionis coronaria; assembly: GCA_025667525.1. Classification (NCBI taxonomy): domain Eukaryota; kingdom Viridiplantae; phylum Streptophyta; class Magnoliopsida; order Asterales; family Asteraceae; genus Glebionis; species Glebionis coronaria. Next base: position 425,071,441 of record CM046881.1, on the reverse strand, counting down.
TAGAGAATCATACGGAGAAGACATTGCAAATTCTGAAACAATGGAATCAAATCAAGGTAGTGACGAGGATGAATATGAAGACAGCTTTATCGATGATGATGAAGAACCTGAACCTCTTCCAGCATCTCCTGTTTTAAGTAGTGCAGGTATATTATCAATCGTGTTGCTCAAGAAGTAAATGTTCATAAAGTTCTGTTGTCTTAAAATTTCCCTTTATATTTTGATTAGCAGATGATGATGGGGACGAGGATGAGGAATCTTTGAAGAAGAAAAGAAATGTAAATGGTGATCATAGAAGACTAAAAAAGAAGTCCATCTTTGATTCTGATGATGAAATAAGTAGTGCAGGTATATTATCAATCGTGTGGCTCAAGAAGTAAATGATCATAAAGTTCTGTTATCTTAAAATTTCTCTTTATATTTTAATTAGCAGATGATGATAGGGATGAGGATGAGGATTTTTTGAAGAAGAAAAGAAATGTAAATGGTGGTCATAGAAGACTTAAAAAGCGGTCGATCTTTGATTCTGATGATGAAATGAGTGTCCAAGAGGTTGATGGTAATGAGGATGATATTCCTATTTCAACCATATGCAAGAACAAGAAGACCCAAGCAACCGGGGATATACCAAAAAAAGAAACAATAGATGTATCAGACGATGAGACAAAAAGTAACGATGATAAGAACAAGTCGGATGCTGTGAATTCCCAGGCTACTGATTCAAAAAGTAAAGTTGATGTGGATTTAGTAGACGGCAATACAAATGGGTGAGTAATAGCTGATTGTTTTGCAGATATAGCGTCATTGCTAACTGATGTTTTCTTAGAATTCTTTACATAAAAAACAAGATTGTTTGTATTCCATCTCTTTATGAATATATCTATTGGCTCAATAGGGAAGATGATCAACCCAATGTGCTGTCAGAAAGTAAATCCAAAACTAAAAAGAAAAAACGAGAATCTTCTAAGGACAAAAAGGCCACTGATCCGGAAGAGGACCAATCTGAGCAAATTGGGTTGAAAACTAGGAAAAAAGGGAAAGATCAGACCAAGAAGGAGAATGTTGTTGAAGCTGATGATGAAAAGCCTATTGACACGTAAGTTTCAGCGAATATTCTTTTATAATTATTTCAAATCCTTGTAAGCATATCAGTTTTAAAGAGTGTCAGAAAGTGGATGATAGCTATATGAATGGATCGTTGGTTGTACAATCTATATATTTGATTATATAATGCAGGGTTGCTGGCGAGTCACTCGTGGCGCAGGCCTCTGCTGAAGCTGTGCCAGAAAAGAAAAGAAAAAGGAAAGGCCGAAGTGAAGCAATCGACCTGGATGCAGGAGTTAAGCAGGAGGGTGATCAACAAGCAATTGATAAGTATGTAAAATTCCAACTTCTTTTAAGAGGCTTTCTCATTTATTGTTTCTTCGAGGCTGGTAAATATATGAATGGATCATTGATTGTACAATCTATATACTGTATTTGATTATAATGCAGGGTTGCTGGCGAATCACTCGAGGCGCAGGCCTCTGCAGAAGCTGTACCAGAAAAGAAAAGAAAAAGGAAAGGGCGCAGTGAAGCAACCGATCTGGATGCAGGAACTAAGCAGGAGGGTGATCAACAAGCAATTGATAAGTATGATGAAATAAGTTCTTTCAAGACGCTTTCTCATTTATTGTTTCTTTGAGGCTGGTAACTATACGAGTACCAACACAGAATACAAGGCCCCATTGTCTTAGAAATGTAATGCTGGTCATGTTAATGGGTCAAGGTATCAACTAAATTTACGTTACATGGTAAAAGTTAGCCCATCAAGACTCTGGAGAGTGAACCGGTGAATTAAGCCTCCCCCAATATTTTTCTCTCAAAATACCAATGAGATACACTGACACGAAAGCCTAAATCAGTATTTAGATTATATTTCTAATGGAACAATAGTTATGAATTCCTCGCATGTGATTTTATTTTTGTATATTGTAACCTGATAGCTCCAGTGCCTCGCACTACATCATTATACCATAGTGTGAAATCTTTGTAAAAGAGAAGGGGCTTTTTCTAGTACTAGAACTAGGTTTTAGGATGGGTGTTGTTGTACTGTGTCATTTACAGTATCTACATTCTTATTTATATAGTGCCCTGCAGGATGATTTTAAAGTAGATTTCTTTTGCATGTAGGAGTTCTGATATTGATTCCAAGCAGTTAGCTAATGGAAGTCAGTCAGATGAGAAGAAAGCAAAAAAGAAAAAGAGGAAGACGAGTAAGACACAAGAGGGTGATGAAAACACTAACACCAATGTCGAGAAAGAAAATAAGAAAATATCTGCAGCAAAGCCTGAAGATAAAGAGAAGGAATCCGAGTTGTGTACCAAAAAGACACTATCAAATGGACTTGTTATTGAAGACCTTAAGACAGGCAAGTCTAAAGGAAAAGTGGCCGCTGCTGGGAAAAAGGTAAGTTCACACAACTTATTTACTTTTATTTTTATTTCAAAAGCACTTTCATGGTTGTGTAACTTATATTTTTGATCCAGGTGAAGGTACAATATGTTGTCACATTGAAAGAAAACGGACAAGTCATTGATTCGAATGGGAAATCTCCCTATAAGTTTCGACTTGGTATTTAAAACATTCTATTTGATAATGTATCAGTATTTTGTGATTTTGTGCTTACACATATGATAACTATGCAGGTGACAAAGAAGTAATTGAGGGGCTGAATGTTGGTCTAGATGGTAAATAGTTTATTTAAGTTTTAAATTCTAGGTGTCCTTTTTTGTGCAAATTACAATGTTTCTTTGACAGTAACATATCAAATTCGAAGAACCTTGCAGACACATGTCTGTTTTTTGAACGTTCTTAAATAAAGAAAAGATCGCAGTTTTTGTGAGACAATACAGAGTAGGGCTGAGCATGGCAGACCCAAAACCGACCCGGACCGGAAAACTGGACTGGACAATTTCGGTCCGGTTCGGTCTTACCAAAACCTTTCGTCGATTATCCGGTCCTCGGTCCCGATGCTCAGCCCTAATTCAGAGTCTATGTTTGTAATGGATGATATCATTTTGCATATTACTGATGTATGAACGGATTTCAGGTATGCGAGTTGGTGACAGAAGAAAGCTTACCATTCCACCAGCAATGAGGTATGCTAGCGACTGAGTTTTCATTTTTTTTTACGTCAAACTCTATTTCATGCAATTTGACGTGGCAATATATGCTATTTATGGGTAAACGGGTCATATTGATTATTGTGTATACTTTGCCAACAGGCAGATGCGTAGCATATTTTTGTAGCTATATATTGGCCAGAAGTCACCCAAGTGTTCTTACAATGCATAAAACCTCTTCACATTTTGTTTTCAGTATTAGATAATTAACGCCAAGGAAAGGTCTCACCCATGTCGCACATGACATTTATGCAATTTCTAAATGACTAACCATACATACTTTGTTGATTGATTGTGCAGTGTGGGGTTTAAAGGAACTGCTGAGAACGTGCCTCCAAATTCATGGTTGGTATATGATGTAGAAATGACTAGCATCCATTGACACCTTTACTCGCCCTCAACTTGATGCACAGCTCTCCTTGAAGGTTTTCCTCTTTATGCATAGAAGCTAAGAACCCTATACAGGGTTTATGGTTAATATATGGGCTCAGAAAGTTTTGCTCGCGCTGTTATTTTGGGTCTGTCATTAGTTTTATCTGATGAACATGTTATGAAATGTCAAGCTTAGTAAAGGCAATCACCGGGATGTTTTGTTACAATCAAAATTTTGTTGCAATAGCCCGAAGTTCTCGCGTGAAATGATAAATCATATTGTTTCTTGCAACCTTTACAAACATCGTTTGTTACCTTTTTTAATGTTCCTTAGTCACATTGTCGTGTGGGTTATCAAATGACAAACTTCTCTTTTAACCTGTAGGAATTAATTCACAAAAACAATAATTACATCTCCTCCGTCTATTAAGAGAAGTAACAGACATCTCTTATGCACACTTCAATTTTCTCTTGTATGTTGGTTAATGGTTATATAGTTGGATCAATGCAACTGGGTGCATTTAGTTGTAATTTTTTTTTTTCCATTTTTTCATTCCAAGTTATATAAGTGTTTGGCATCTCAAGAATGCTGTTGGTTTTCAACTATTTATTTCATATAATCTTTTAGGCATAAATTGCATTGGTTGTTGATTTCGCCATTGTTGCGAGCTGCTGCATTGTAGTTGGAGCGAGGGGAATGATAACGAGTAGTCTAAGACATTGGCTGATACTCATTATGTTTTCCAACTTGTATGCGATGAAGAGTTAAGGGCTTTAGTATGCAACTCCTCAAATGATGGAATAGTCTTACAGACGGAGATGCTTGTAACAAAAGCTTTATATTCAAAGGGCTTTTTGTAGTGAAAGCTACTGTATATGCTTTAGGCCTTTAGGGACATAGAAGAGAGTTGATATGGCATGAACCATAGACCTCAGTTCTCCGAAAATAGGTCAAAACACATATTAGTACCCTGATATGGAGGTAATAATGTCCAAAGGATTAAAGCAACTACTCTTAATAGTAAAAACAAATCGTCTAGGAAACACGCCATTATACATGCTGATTTTTTGTATATGTTATTAATAGCTGTAAAAACGTCACTACACTTGCTGAAATTTTGGGTCTATTTCCAAATGTGTTAATGGCTGCAAACACGTCACTGTTCTTGTTGAATTTTGGTCTCCTTTTCGTGTGTATGTTAAAGACTTTTTTGTAACCTTAAATTCTACATATGACTTTTTATTGTTAATAAAGTCAAGGTATTAGTTACACTTCATTTAATTGTGATAAAAAAGCCTAGCTATTGGCTACGTTTGCTTACCAATAATCAAGGACGGACTTCCATCGAAGTTAGGTGTGACACGAGCTACACTTTATATTAAGTCACAAAGAGTAAATTTTTTTATAAAACATGTATTTTTTCAACACGTGCAACATCAAATTTTTCTTATTGTGAGACAAATAATCATAAAAAATATTTGTGCAACACCATATTATAAATTTTGAGTCCGCCACTTCTTATAACTTCCTTATTGTTTTTTTTTGTTTCTCTTATGGTATATATAAAAGTTTCATTTTTTTCTTTAAACGACACTTCAATCTCAACTGAAATCCGAGTCTCGAGTTATACTATCTATAACGGGCAGGCCTCAGGACCCGAACCAATAGGAGAGACTCACGAAGAGAAACCCCTATAACTCATAGCTTCGCACTAAGAAGAAAAATCATAGATTTTTGTCTCTTGCAAAACTTGAACCCTAAACCAAACCCCCTCTCTCGATTTTTGTCACATTACCGTTGGGAGGTGTTGTTTTTTAAAAAAACCTCCCCCAAAATCATAATTTTACCTTTCTAAAAATCCTATAAATACCCTTTTAATAATTTTGTGTTAATGGCTCCATAATGTATCATAGTTGTCATGATTTCCTTTTATATGTAACGAATTTTTTTTATTCTATGTACTAAACTTGCATTTTGGGACATTATAATGTATTTTATGACTATTTTACCATTCATTTTATTAATTTACAAGAGGCAAATTGGTAAAAAATACACTAAAATGTCCAAAAATACAAGTTGAATACATAAAATTTAAAAAGACTGAAATGTCATAGCTGATTTTACTCACGTGATACAACTTTTTAAATATGGCACCACACCTATCTACCGCTCCTTGTGATTTAAGTCGATTGCCTTTTAATAGGTCAAAGTTGTAAGACTGGCTGTTTTTGGCAGTATTATCAGCAAAAAAATTAATGATAATTTGGTTACGTAGAGCATTTATGTGGCATACTTGATCGATCATGCAAGTTGCAATTGTATAGAGTTCAATGTTCAATTTAATGCAGTAATTTGAAACCATTAATCTAATTTTAAAATGTTTATTGTTGAAACAAAATCCTCCGGCTATGCTGCGGTCAGTGATCTTGCCTCGACATCATAAAAGTATGCTCGTCTTGATCCCTTTGAACCTAGGATACACAAGACAACACACGTTAACTCGCCCCAGGTTTGACCCCGAGACCAAGCTCCGGTGTGAGAATAAGTAGCTATCCACACGAATGGTATTAAACAGTAAGCACCGGAAGGTAAAAGTATGTGTTAATGGAAGTATTGAATGTGTGCTGTGTGTTAAATGCAGGGGTATTTATACTACCCCAAGGGACATACCTGTCTGAGTGGTCACATCATAGACTAGGCCTTGAAACCTGGGCTAGTCAAATCCCTACAATCGAGGGATTGAATGTCCCAAGGGCGGCGGTGTATCCTTTTATCCACAGGACGGACGGATGGTCCCTGGATAACAGGGTGAGTGCCTTTTGCTTTTTTCCTCGAGCCTTGTCATGCTCATTAATGCTCTACTGTTCACGCCACGTCTTTATCAAATGGTCCAAGGTTCCGGGTCTGAGGTGGGAAAGCGCTCGTCTCCGGAAGCGATGACCGGAGACATACGCGAACATGTCCCCCCCAGTATCATAGTGTTAGCCTGAGCTAGCGGTATGATACTCACAATACGTGTCCTTTAAACAGTAACGAATGCAATTAATGCGAGCCGCCTATATGGCTTCGCATTAATTGATTTTGTCTTTTGGGCTTCGGGTTGTCGGCCACTTGTGGCATTGATTTTCGCTCTTGGGCTCGCATCTGCTTCCACGTGGCCATTCATTTTTCAACGGTATGGATTTAACCTGGGGACTTGTGCACGTCTCTTCACTGCCCCCTTCCTTTGATATAAATACCCACCCATTTTCTCATTTACTTCACGCTTTTACTTTTTCTTGTTTCCGCCATTGTTATTCTTTCTTCCCGGATTCTCTTCAAGCAGGTGTGCACCTCTCTTTACTCTCACTTTGCTCGTATTTTAGTTATGTCTGCCAGTAGTTCCGGTGAGGAGGCTACTTTCCGCGATCCAAAATGCGATATGCATATTAGGGTTTCGACATTGACGGAGGATGACCTTAAAAAGATACGTAGAAAGTATCGCATACCCACCGAGGTTCGTCCTAGGTTACCGGATCCGCTTCTTACTATGGACAAACTTCCGGATCGATTTATTGGAATATACGAAGATTATTTGAAGCATGGGGGACTTCGGATTCCTTTCTCTACCTTTCTCTTATTTGTGTTAAGATATTTTCTTGTGCATATTTCCCAATTAGTTCCCATGAGCGTCAACCGTGTTACCATGTTTGAGATCCGTTGCCGGAGCTTGAACATCCCTTGTTCCGTAACCTTGTTTCGTGTATTCTATAAGTTGGGTAAACAGGGGCACTGGTTCTCCTTTGAAAGTCGGTATCCGGCTAGGTATGGCAAATGCTTGAAGGAGACTACTTCTAGTTTGAAGCTCTGGAAACACAAGTGGTTCCTCATAGACCGAAGGGCCATTCCACATGCCATGCCCTGGAGAGATAGGGACACCGATGTCCATGATGATTTCCCCATTGGTTTTAATGCTGATCATGCTAAAATGTTGGCTGATGACCCGGTTCTGCTTCGCCCTCCTCACCGGCATTTGTTGTTTCTAGCCGGCTTGTGGGTTCCTTATGAGGATCCTACCCTTCGCCGCATAGTTGTTGACCCTGATGATGAGGGTACTTTACATATATACCCCTTTTTTTTATTTTCCGCGAGCTCTTGTTGCTCGCTCTAACTGTTATTTCCCTTTTTATTTGCAGAACTCACCATGGATGAATTTATCAAGCTTCCGTCGTTCGAGAATGCCAAGGTTGGTAGAGATGAAACCGAGAAGGCGCCGTTGCCGCCCCCGAGGGTGACCCAACCACTACCGCTGACTACTCCCATACCTACGTTGAACGCTCGCCAGAAGGCTGTTACTACTCCTGATCCCAAGATCCAGGCTGCTCGGCTCCGTCATGAGGGGAAGAATCCGGTGGTGAACAAGAAGAGACCTGCCGAGGGTCAGTCGTCTGGACGCAAGCTTAAGCAGAAAGCCTCACAAAGCCAAGTGCAGTCTGGGGCCGAGGATATGGAAGCGGATTCGCCTTCCCCTATCCATGAGTCCCACCCCTCCGGCTCAGTAGATGGTCACAGTAAATCTGACGCTACCCACAAGACTTCTGCTCACATCAATCTGAGCGATCATTCGGATGGTGATGACGATGCTGCATGTATGTGTTCTCTTACACCCCTCTTCTTAACAACGTATTTTGCTTCTATGCTCTCTTCTTTACCTTGTTATTTTTCACTCAGGGAATGTGCAAGGGCCGGTGCGCCGTCATGTACCCTTGTGGCGTTTGACCGAAGATGTGCACATTGACTCTCACTATTCTTCCCGAGAATTGCTGTATCATTTGGCCACCCCTGCAGAACAAGATAGACTGTCCTCTCTTTCCAACTACGATGTCCTGAGCTATGCTTACCAGACTATTGCCCGCAGTACCTTGACCGTATCCGAGCTTATGAAGAGGTACGAGGCCCTCAGCCGGGAACATTCCCGCTTGACTGCTGTGCCGGAGGGGGTCCAAGGGCACTTTGCTACCGGGAAATCCGTTCTTGATCAGATGGCTATGGCGCATAAAACTCTTGAAGATAAATATAACGGCTGTCTTGACCGGGAGAAGGAGAACCTGGCGACTATTGACAGGTTGAAGCAAGAGGTTGAGGATTCCGGTGCTGTGATCGCTACCAAGGATGAGAGAATAGCTGAACTGGAGCATTTATCAAGTCTTAGCATCCAAGATCATGTCAGGGATTCCGAGAGGATCAAAGAGCTTGAGGCCTCAAACAAACATCTAACCTCTCTACTTGCTCAAGCTGAAGTGGACAAACAGGTTTTGGTGAGGGATGGCTTCCCTATCTTGGTGCGCAAGCTGCTTGCTAGTTATGAGTACAGACGATCTCTCGCCTTGGGTACCGGCGGTATGTACAACGCGGGGTTTTTGAAGGCTGTTGAATACGGGCGCACGTCGGAACAAGTTGAGGCGGCTATTGCCGCTGCCGATAATCTTAACACAGAGATGGCCAAGACCTGGAAGGAGGATTTCATTGCTCTATTTTCTGCTGAGTATCCTTTCGTGGCCAAGGTGTCTGCGGCCAATAAGCTTTCCGTTGTTGATATCATGCAGCTTGTTCCAGCTGAGAAGCCCCCCGTCCCTGCGGCCGAGACCGTTGATGCTACTCAACCTCCGGTGAATAACCAAGATGGTGTCGGTTCTCAATCCACAGCACATGGTGGTGAAGCTCCATGACTTGAAGACCCGGGATGCCGGGATATCTTGTAATCTGTTACTTTAAAACACTTGTGGTTACTGTAATAATCCTTAACATTTGTGGTTCCATAAACAAGTTTCACCTATGGCGTTTAACTTTTATGCATGGTTATAAAATTTCCTTTGTGTTACATCTTTGTCCGAATCGCTATGATTACCACTTGTTGCCGCTATGTCTCTTATAGACTTGGCCTTATTTTTTATTATTTACACTTCATATATGTGGAAGACATCGGTACTTGACCGCTTTTACTTTGTCTTCGGATTGCTATTCAGGCGCATCCGACACTTGTACGTCTACATTAGTGTATATATGGTTTGGGAGACATCGGTACTAAACCGCTTTTCGTTTGTCTCCGGATTGTCATTTAGACGCATCCCATAAGTATAATAATACTTTTAACAAGTGTGCGTGGGAGATATCGGTACCGGACCGCTTTTTATTTATCTCCGGATTGCCTTTTGGGCGCATCCAGCATTTCAAAGCGTATTTACATACCCTACGGTTAGCTAGGCCGAGGTTTATAATTACTGCAGTCAAACATGCTTAAAACTTTCATTCATTAGAACAACTGAAAACGATACATTTTGTTCCTATTACATAAAACATTTTTGCAAGTTGGTTGCATGCCAGGTACGCGGGATTTCTTTCCCCTCGATTGTTTCCAACTTGTACGATCCAGTCTGATAGGCTTCGACAATCCTGTAGGGACCTTCCCAGTTGGGACCCAACTTCCCTATTTTCTCTTGCCGGCTGGCCATGTTGCGCCGGTACACAAAGTCTCCGACCTTGAAGGAGCAGGGTCTAACACGCTTGTTGTAGTATTGTTCCACCTTCTTTTTGTATTTGGCTTCCTGTATGGCCGCAGCCTCTCTCCTTTCTTGCAAAAGATCTAGGTTCAGCCGTAGTTCTTCTTCATTTGTTTCACCATCAAACAACAAGGTTCTTGCGGTGGGGATGCCTATCTCTGCAGGAATGACCGCTTCACTTCCATAGGTGAGACTAAACGGGGTTTCCCCATTGCTTGTCTTGAGCATGGTGCGGTGAGCCCATAACACATGGGGCAGTTCGTCGACCCATCCGGTTAGCCTTCTCCCTAGTCTTGCTTTCAGCCCGTGCATTAGTGACTTGTTGGCTCTTTCAACTAGGCCGTTGGCTTGCGGATGTGCTACCGCAGTGTTCATCTGCTTGATGTGCCATTTCTCGCACCACTTTCCGAAGGATCCATCTATCAATTGCTTGCCATTATCAGTCACTATCACACCGGGTAGACCAAATCTACACACTATGTTTTCCCAAGCAAATTTTTGCACTTCCTTTCCCGTTATCTTAGCCACCGGTTTTGCTTCGATCCACTTGGTGAAATAATCAATGGCCACTATTACAAACTTGATGTTCCCGGCATTTCCACTGATCGGACCAAGTATGTCCATTCCCCACTGGTAAAAGGGCCAAGGTGACGTTATTGACGTGAGGTTGGTTTTTGGGAGCCTCGGTATAGGACCATGTATTTTGCATGAATCGCACTTGGAGATCTCGTCCCATGCGTCTTGGTGCATGGTCGGCCAGAAATAACCTTGACGCATTATCTTCGCCACCACGGACCTTGCTCCGGCATGCATTCCGCATGCCCCTTCATGAACCTCTCTGATTATATAATTTGCTTGCAAAGGACCGACACATCTTAACATTGGAGATAGGTATGACTTTTTGAATAGGATGCCATTTTCCAGTGTGTACATGGGAATCTTCATCCTTAAGTTCCTGGCCTTTTCCGGCTCTTGAGGCCATATTCCTTCCTCCAAACATCTCTTAATGGGAGACATCCAACACTCGCCCTCCTCTTCCACTATGTCGTTGACCTCTTGAACATCTATTGACCTTGCGTCCAATGCCTCTACCAGAACCTCCTTAGTTAAATGGTTGAACGCGATTGAAGCGAGTTTGCTTAGGACATCAGCTTTTTGGTTCTTTTGTCGCGGAATGTGCTCTATGTCGAATTTTGTGAAGACGAGAAGAAGCTCTTTTACTTTAGCCAAGTATTTGGACATCCTATCATCGTTTGCCTCAAACTCCCCTTTGATCTGACAAGCCACCAACTTTGAATCCACCTTGGCTTGCAACTCTTTTACTCCCATCCTTTCGGCCAGACGGAGCCCCGCCAGAAGGGCTTCGTACTCAGCCTCATTGTTTGAGCAATTGAAGTTGAACCTCAACGCATACGTGAATTCTACCTCCTCTGGGTTAATTAGTACCAGACCAGCACCAGCTCCTTTACTATTGGCCGCTCCGTCTGTGTACAGGATCCATTGTGGTTCCGGCTCCTCTTCTTCGGACACTTCGTATATTGTTGCTGTCTCCTGCTGGTCTAACGGAGCTTCGTTGAGGAAATCCGCTAACACTTGTCCTTTGATGGAATTTTTGGGCACGTAGAATATTTCATACGTCCCTAACTCTACTGCATATTTTGCCAATCTTCCGGAGGCCTCGGATTTGCTTAGTATCTGCTTTAGCGGTTGGTCTGATATGACATGAATGTCGTGGGCCTCGAAATGTCTTCTTAACCTTCGAGATAAATGTAGCAACCCCAGGACCAGCTTCTCTAACGGAGCGTATCTTCTCTCGGCATCATGTAACGTTTTACTCACATATCTTATGGGCATTTGAATCCCATTTCGTTCCGCGAGGAGTACCCCGCTGACTGCTTCTTTGGATGCGGCCAGATAAACGTACAGAACCTCCCCTTTGAGTGGGGATGTTAACAATGGAAGGTCTAGAATCATTTTCTTCAATTGCTGAAAAGCTTCTTCGGCTTTGTCCGTCCACTGGAACTCATTCTTGTTTTCCTTCGTGATGTTCTTCAACGTTTCAAAGAAGGGCATGGACCTTTCGGCCGACCGGGATAGAAAGCGGTTGAGAGCCGCCAACTTGCCACTCAGGGACTGCATTTCTTTCAGCGTCTTAGGAGACCTCATTTCTGCAATTGCTTTGGTTTTCTTGGGGTTAGCTCTTATGCCTTCGGATGTTACCATATAACCCAAAAATTTACCCTCCTCGACACCGAACGAACATTTCTTCGGGTTCAACTTCATGTTGATCCTCCTTAGATTATCAAAGGTTTCTTGTATGTCCGCCAGCATGTCCTCTTCGGTTTGGCTCTTGATCATCAAATCGTCTACGTATGCTTCCAAATTCGTACCAATTTGTGAGCGGAAAGCTGAGTCGACTAACCTTTGATAGGTTGCTCCTGCATTTTTCAACCCAAAAGGCATTTTTGTGTAACAATACGTTCCCTCATTGGTATAAAATGCCGTCTTTTCTTCGTCAGCTTCGTCCATTTGCACTTGATGATAGCCTTTGTAAGCGTCTAGAAAACATTTGAATTTGTATCCCACTACGGCCCCTATCTTGACGTCTATATCCGGCAAGGGATAATAATCCTTCGGGCAAGCAGAATTGAGATTCTTGAAATCAATGCACATTCGCCAATTTCCATCCGGCTTTTTGACTAGGACTGGATTGGAGATCCACGTCGGGTATCGTACCGGTCGGATGATATCTTTTTTAACCGCTTGGCTTTTTTCTTCACCTAACGTCCTTCTTTTTTGGGCAATCGGTGCGGTCTCCATGTCCACGTTCAACGAATGTTTGACGATTCTCCTAGGTACTCCCGTCATGTCGGAAGGTTCCCATGCGAATACATCAACGTTGTCTTTCAGTAACTCTATGAGTTGAATTCGATATTTTTTGGTGAACAATCTTCCGATAGTGATCAACTGTTCCGGATATCCAGGATTGACACAGATCTGCTCCGTCATGTCTCCTGCAACTCGTTGCTGTTGATTGAACTCTTCCTTGGCAATCCATTCATCTAACTCTTTTCCCACAGCTGACGCTTTCATCGTCTTTATCTTTTGGCTATCCTCTATGATTCGACATTCGTAGATGGCTCGTGCCTTGGTTGTCATGGTGGCTATACCGTTGGGGGTTGGAAACTTCATGGATGAGTGTACGGTAGAGGGCACGGCCCTTAACTCTCTGATTCCGGTCCTTCCCAATATGATATTGTAAGGGGATGGTGCTCTAATCACTGTGAAGTTCATCATCGTTCGCCTTGTTAAACTGTCTGCTCCAAAGGTTACCTCTAAATCTATCTTCCCGAGAGGGGTGGTTTCCTCCCCCGAAAAACCCCGGACTTTCACGTTATCGGGCGTTAACCTTCTTCGGATTGCTAGATCTAGATTTAGGAAACAATGCTCGAACATGACCTGCATGGTGGCTCCTTCATCCACGAACACCCTTTTTACCCAATATCCCTCTATTTCGGCCTCGAATATCAGAGGTTCCTCCGAAGCCTCATCATCGGGTATAGGAGGAAAGGTTATGGGGACATTCATCCAATCCATTTCGATCTTGCACACCTCCTTCCTCTTCATGCCGCTATACCTTCTTTCTATCATGTTTATAGTCCTTCCCTTAAAATCTCCATTTCCTCTTCCTTGATTCCCTTTATTCACTCTTCCCCGTAGGTCCTTTACCAGATGGTTGAGCTTACCGGACTCCAGAGCAGCCTCCAGCTGTTTCCTCAACTGATGGCAATTGTTGGTGAGATGGCCCTTCTCTTGATGATAGTCGCAATACTTGTCCATGTTTTCCGGACGGATGATACCCTTGGTTGGTTGCGGTGGAGGAAGGCACAATTGCAACTCAGTTGCTAAGATTTCTTTTGGAAATTTGGTAAGCGACTCCAAGCTGGAACGTTGGTATGGTGCCCTTCTTCCATAATTTGGGTTAACCGGAGGTACATATGGGGGAAACGGGGGTCTGGACCGATAATCATTTCTTTGCCGCCCTCTTTGTCGCCCACGTGAACCGGAAGGACCATACCTTTCGTTCTTGCTATACTTTACGTTACCATCTCCCGCTTCTCCTGTTGGCAACTCAGTGTTTCGGTATGCATCTTCGGATTTTATGAAATCATCTACTCTTTGCATCATCTCTGCTACCGTCATCGGAGTGTCATCTGTAAAACGTCGGACCAATTCCGGGCACTTGGCTCCATTTACGAAGGCCGATATCTTCATCACTTCCGGAACGCCTTGAATATAACTTGCTTCGTCTGTCCAACGCTCTTTAAATACTGCCAGCGTTTCATGAGCCTTGCGGACGATGGTTGTGATCTCCATCGGCGCTTTGAGACTCTTTCTTCTCAAGGAGAATCTTTCTAGGAACTGTTCCTTCAAATCTTCCCAATTATCTATGCTACCCCTCGGCAACCTTTCAAACCATCCTCCAGCGGGTCCGTCTAAAGTTTGCTGGAAAAATCTACACCATACTGGCATCGGCCATTCTCCCGAATTGGCGGCACCGGCAAACCGAGTGATATGGTCATTAGGATCCGTAGCCCCTGAATATAACTTGAGAGTTGCGGGTAGCCTATGCTTTGGTGAGGAGAATTGTATGATTCTTTTGGTAAATGGGGAGGCCATCACATCTTTGAAAGGCTTCTGCAAATCATCTTCCGGAAGGTTAGCTTCCTTTCGAACCTCCCGTCCTTCGTCCTTATCCTTCTATAGATTTGATACGTCTTCCTCGAAATCTAGGCGTATAGGCGAAATGGGTCTTTTGGATGCGGCGTTATGACGCTCCACCAGATCTTGTAGCGCGCTCATACTCTCCAAAATCTTTTCTCGTAAATTTAGAGGCGTTTCCGTCTCTTTCACTATCGTTGCGGGGTCGCGACTAGGGGAAGATAATGGATTCGACTCCCCTGAGACTCCTGCCATTGCTTAGCTGTTGTGTGGAGATCCGAGTTTAGGGTCCCACGGATGGCGCCAAATGTTGAAACAAAATCCTCCGGCTATGCTGCGGTCAGTGATCTTGCCTCGACATCATAAAGGTATGCTCGTCTTGATCCCTTTGAACCTAGGATACACAAGACAACACACGTTAACTCGCCCCAGGTTTGACCCCGAGACCAAGCTCCGGTGTGAGAATAAGTAGCTATCCACACGAATGGTATTAAACAGTAAGCACCGGAAGGTAAAAGTATGTGTTAATGGAAGTATTGAATGTGTGCTGTGTGTTAAATGCAGGGGTATTTATACTACCCCAAGGGACATACCTGTCTGAGTGGTCACATCATAGACTAGGCCTTGAAACCTGGGCTAGTCAAATCCCTACAATCGAGGGATTGAATGTCCCAAGGGCGGCGGTGTATCCTTTTATCCACAGGACGGACGGATGGTCCCTGGATAACAGGGTGAGTGCCTTTTGCTTTTTTCCTCGAGCCTTGTCATGCTCATTAATGCTCTACTGTTCACGCCACGTCTTTATCAAATGGTCCAAGGTTCCGGGTCTGAGGTGGGAAAGCGCTCGTCTCCGGAAGCGATGACCGGAGACATACGCGAACATTTATTAAGCACCTAATAAGTTCACCCATATGTCTTTGTCATTTGGCTTATATTCATTCAATCAAGCTCACAAGGTCTAGCTCGACTCGATATGTCTATTCAACAAGCAATACAAAGAGTTATACTAATCATCGACACTCAAAAGTGCCAAAAGATTTTTCTAAAACATAACTAAGCATGTCTTATTTTCTTTTTTCTGAAAGCCGACAACATCAATCGATATAAGCTTCAATGATGGATTCGATTGCAGGAATGTTGATGATATTGTAGCGAGAAAATCCTGCATCACTCAATATCTTCTTCCATTCGACTTCAGTCCTTTCTTTCCCACTCTCGAAGCATGAAAGCATAAGTAGATTGTGAACAATACGAGAATCTTCAAAAACGTCATCTCCTCCTGGTCGTAGAATAATATCCACAATAATAATTTTCCCAGTCTTTTTAGGGATGGCAACGCGGCAATTTTGAAGTATCTGAATGCACTCATCATCGCTCCAGTTATGCAATACTGACTGTCATACACAAAGTTATATCCAAGTTCCATGTGAGCACTTTCTTTATGTTAACAAAATTCTGGTATGTTAGTACTTAGGGGCTAAGGCTAGGTTTAGAAATTCCTCTGAAATGTGTGTTTTGGATTATCAGTAGAATTAACCTGTATACATAAAAGATACTCGTAATCAACATGGATCAAATTTCTATTTCGGACACACATGTTTCTTTACCGTATGTATACTTAAAGTGCCTAGCCCGGATTTGAGAATTCGTGGGAAATCTGAACAAAATTACTATTAATAAAACGTTTCAAGTGGTTATTGTTTTAGAAAGTAGTACCTTCAAAAAGATTGAATCTGCCGATGGGATAGCTTTAAATATATCACCTTCCACATGTGTAACTCCCTTATACGTTGGTGCCGTAGAAATAACATGAGGCATGTCAAAATTGATACCTTTAAGATGTGGATATGCAGTAACAATCTCATTTATCGCGGCCCCAATACCGCCACCAACGTCAGCCAATGTTCCCTTCAACTGGTCGAATTTATAGTCCGACATAATCGCAGCCATGCTAAGCCTTGTTTTACATGCCATTGCTTCATTGACGAGGTTGTTAGCTTGTGGGTTGGCAGAAAGGAACCCCCAAAATTCGACTCCAAATGTCTTCATCATTGTTGTACCACCTTCTGCAATTGATTTACTTAGGTTAAAAAAAGGGGAGAATAGAGGCGAGTCTGTAACCATCATTGCTAATGGTGCAATGCTGTTCTTGGGATCATGTACAAGCCACTTGGAACACATGTTTAGGGAGAAAACTGGTTCTGCAGTGTCTGGTTGATGGAGTAGGTCGAACATTTGTCTGTGGACCATGAACATCATAAGGCGTGAGAGGCCATCAATGTTTAATGATGTGGAGTTAATCTCACGAGCGATTTGAGACAAAGAGATCGGACCATCATGATTGTTTATAATATCGGCAATGTTGAGCTCTAAAGCACATCTTATTGCGACACCATCCATACAACCATACAGAAGTTGCAATATCTTTGCAAGCCCTTCAAACGTTGTATTGTCTTGTGTTCTAGTAAAGGCATCCATATCTCTATGTAGGTAGCAGTAAAGTAGGCAACAACAAAGTTGATGGATAGTATAATGATATTTAAAGCAATGGGGATAACTATACTTTATATAGGCATATCAACAGTTGGGAACTCTATTTTATACATGCACTAAATTATTACCCCGAATATACCTCCCCCTACAAAAAGTGTTTACCAGTACATTTATTTATTTATTTCTGTTTTCTATTTTTATAATTTTGTTTTTATTATAAAAATGTGATTTTAAAAAAAGAACAAAAAATATAAAGTTTGATAATTTAAAAGTAGTCAAACATGAAAAATACTTGGCGTAATTCAAAACTATAAAATTTTATAAGTTAAACTGTAAAATGCGAAAAATATGAAACAAAAAACATATAGCTCTAGCGATGATACATCAACAGAGTGTTCTCCCAAACACTCAGTTCACACTGTTAACCAAGAAACCAAACACCAGCTTAAAAGCTAAAACAGAACATACAATGCTACAAATCCAAGAAGAAAACACAAGATGATCCTACAGCTAAATGGAAAGCTTGAAGAAGTGCTTTAATAACTGATCCTAACCAATTTAACTGAACTTTTCAATCATTTAACAAACTTTACCTAACTTTCTCGCCAAAGTTTTCTATCAGAAATCACCATTCAATCACCATTATCCACCATTAAAAATCACAAAATTATCCTTACAACTCATTGAAGCATCAAATATCACATCAAATCATCAATTACATCATTTTTTGTTCAACTTTGTTTCAATACTGTCATAATTCAGTTAGGTTTTGTAACAAACTCACACTACAACAATGGTAGCATTAAGTTCACACAACAATGATCCAAATCCACTCTCATCTCAAGATGACATTAATTCACCACATCGTCCTTATAATTTCATCCCAATGATCACCCACGGTCACTATTGATCTCAAAAAGGCTTCTTGGTTCCGAAAACTATAGATCTTGGAAAAGATCCATGTTGATTGCTCTTAGTGCTAAAGGCTTATTGGGAAAAGGCAAATGAAATGCTTTTTTCTTGGATCCTAAATACTGTTTCTCAGCAAATTGGTAATCTGCTTCTTGCTTACCTTTGTGAATTCTGCTTATGCTTTATGGTCTGAATTGCATGAACACTATAGTCAACTTGATGGTCATAAACGTAACTACATGACTATTTTACTGACTAAACCCATAGATAGTAATATACCAGCCCATTTTAGAAAGAAAAAAGATCGAGTTGTAACTTGTGAGAGAATGATTATATATGTAACAAATATCATGTCATAAAATAAGCTTAACAACTTACCTTAAAATAAGACACGTCGAACATAACCTGTTTCTAGACACTGGCTGCACACTTGGCTCCTTTTAGCGTGTGTAATTGGTTTTTGTCTCGTGGTCCACAACAATAGGTTATTGTGATTCATACCCACATCTGATTTTTCAAATCTTCGAATAGTCAGCAAAATCATACCACCGGATTATGTCGTAATCCGCCGATCTGATATGTAAGATTAATACAACCAGTTTGATACTCAGGAATCTGGACATGTCCAAATAAGTTGGGTGAAAACATAAAGATAGTACTCTGTGTATCTAAGGAGCCTGATAAATTTGTTTGTAATGAGTGATATCTAAGTTATCATTAGCAGCAAATAAGTAAGATGAGACACCATGTTTGTGATGCCACTCATATATTGCTTGTGGATCCAAAACCATCATATCAAAATGCCTCATTATCCACAAACAGGCCCACCACAAGTTTTGATATTTGCTAACTATGCATTATATGTTGTTGTTACTGCTGTTATCCAGAATTCACTCGAACAGAGGTAGCTTCAAAGATTTTCATAGTTAAACCTCGTAAATTGTACATGATTAACTCTAACAGTGTAAACAAGCTGTTGAACAGTCGTGCAATGTTACATGTGTATTGATTTCTGGATTTTCAAGTAAGAAACTGGTTCTAAATCATATTAAAACCACCAAAACATCACTCAGAGATATAATGCAGAATCAGCAATAAAAACAACAAAAAATGATCATGGATCATAAATAATCAGTGACAAATCATCGATCAATGACACTTTAGCTAATGTGTGTACATGCATTATCAACGAATGATAGATTGCAACCAATTAGCAATAAAGAGAAGAAAAAAAGAGCATGATCCAAGATGTTTGGAACCTACTCAGAGCTGTCTACGACCATTGTCTCAGAAAGCCAAATTGACTTTCAATGATTTGATGAATGGTGATAACTATGGGATCAGTCTCCATTGTCCAATATTAGTTATACTTTGTTGCACTGATAAATAAATCAGCACAGAAACCATATCAGTCAGAGTTGTCCTTAAATCTTTAAGAAACACAAAAAAAAAAAAGTACACAAATTTTAGCAACATACACATAAAATCCTATGCAAAAAACAAAGATACTGACATTACTTCTGACCTCTAATTGAATTTTCTGTAGGTCAAATTTTGACCGAATATATTCTGGTAAATCCGTAAATGCTATACAGTACTATTGGTAAAAAGTTACATTTTACCTTCAATGTGATGAGCCCTAAAGGAAGACTATCTGGTGTCAGTGGTGGTGGATATGTACAGTGCTGACAGATACAATAAGTAGAGAAAGGAATCAGCCACTACATGAACCACACTACAGTCTACTCCATTACAATACCACTCTATCCGGCTTGGTGCTCAATTTTATCAGTGGTGTTTAAACTAATTACCCCTTTAAATAGTTCACAGAGCAGCGGTTCCATCGGCTACAAAGTACTTCAACTATAAAGCTTCACTTATTCAACGACCCATGATGCTACTCAACTACACTTGATAGTCTAACTTCAGCCCACATGCTACAGAGTACTTCAACCATAAAGGCTCACTTATTCAAGGACCCATCATGCTATTCAACAACACTTGATGGTCTAACTTCAGCGCACATGCTTGGTCAAACAGCCAAATAAGATATACCGTTGACTTTTAATGTCAAACAAACTTACTAACTCTAGAAATGACTCAATATCATCAATTTAGCCACACAAAGATGACTCTAACTGATTGCCAATGTGTAATTCCGAATGAACCAAAGGGAGGGTTCTAATAATCCCTTCAAGCATTTCATGAGTCGTCTGACCAAAAGAAAAAGTAAATTCTCCTTGATAAAAAGTATAAAATTTTCCCTCAATTGTAATCCAGCTACATCCCGGAGTTTTACCCAACCTCAACCTTCTCATTTTCAATCTAACCCTTGAAGCATCATTCCACATACCTCTAGAATCATATATACTACACAATGCAATATAATTACTAGCATTATTCGGTTCCATTTCAAAGAGATGACGAGCAGCCATTTCACCAATCTCAATATTTTTATGCACCAAAGAACCAGCAAGAAGTGCACCCCATACACTAGCAGAAGGGACCTGTTTCATAGTATTTATCAAATCTAGCGCCTCTTTGAAGCATCCAAAACGACTCAAAAGATCTACCAAGCATGCGTAATGCTCCACACTAGGTTCAAACCCATATGATGATCTTATAGACTCGAAAATCTTTTTGCCTTGGTCTATAAGACCCGAGTGACTACAACTAGCCAGAATCGCAGTAAGTGTGACACTATTTGGTTTGAATCCAAAGTCTCTCATTTTCTCAAACAAATCCAAAGCTTTCATTCCTTTACCATGAACTCCATAGCAAGATATCATTGTCGTCCATGTCACCAAATTAAGATTTCTCATACTACAAAAGATCTTTTCAGCATCAGACAAGCACCCACACTTTGAATACAAGTCAATCAATGAATTACCAATCGCAATATCATCACACAAACCTGCATTCTTCAACACTTGCCCATGAACTTCTTTCCCTTTCGTAACATCTCCCAACTTCCCACAAACACTCAAAAGCGTCGGAACCGTCATCTCATCCATCTTAACTTTACTCCCAATCATCCCTCTAAAACAATCCAAAGCCTCAAAATACAAACCACCCTTCGCCAACCCCGAAATCATCGAATTCCAACTAACCAAATCCTTCCACTCAAACCCGTCAAAAACCCTCTTCGCATCACTCAACTCCCCACATTTCGAATAAAAATCAAGAACCGAACACCCCACCACCACATACCTCTCAAAACCAAGCTTAACCACCACACCATGCAACATTACACCAACTCGCACGCCACAAATCGCCCCACACGCCTTAAACACCGGAGGCAATGTGTAATGATCCGCCTTGACACCCGACTTAACCATCTCACCAAAAATACTCAAACCATCGTGGTGCATGGAGTTTCTAACGTAGGATGAAATCATAATGTTCCAAGAGTGCATGTTTCGTTCAGGCATTATGTCGAACAGTTTACGTGCATTGATTAAACACGATTTCGAATAAGCTAACAAGAGATCAGTTTGAAGAGTGAGGTCATGGGTTAGGCTGTGAATGAGTAACTGTACATGGGTTTGATTGATGTGAGTGAGTGGTGTTCGATTCGTGCAGTTTCGAAGGATGGAAGTTAAGCGTGGCGCGATGTTAAATGACATTTTCCGGAAAATTGTTGATTTGTTGACAGTGATTTCTTTGTTTTTAGAAATGGAATCAGAAGGATTGGAGTGATTTCAGTCTCATTGTTAAACTTGGTTGGAAAACTGGTTACCGTTAATTTTGAATTTCATATTGCTGGGTTTCATGTAGTTTAATGTTTATCATTTATTTTAATTTAATCTAATGATAAATATTAATTTACTAATATTTTGCGCGGTCAGTGTGACCAGCGGAGGAATATCCATAGGAAATATTGGAATGTTGATCGATGAGATCGAGGCGAATGTTGATGAAGATGAAGATGGTTGGGTCGATTGTTTGAAGGAAATGCGTGATTGTGACACGCAAAAGTTGGTTGATCTGACAAAGTTGATTGAGAAAGCTAGGGATGCTATAAGCTAGAAGCAAGCTTATATGGATCATATGAAAGATGGTGATTAGGATGTGTACCATGATTTTACTGTTCTTGATGTTCTTCTTTTAATTACTCTGTTTTGATATGGGGTCTATTTTTGACCCCTTTATTTTAAGAACCTAATTGGACAATGTTTCAACTTCCAAGTTTATATAACACGTGATTCTATGCACAAACTTTCGCATTCCAAACAAACTTTCTTCGAGCATAGAATGACAAACATTCAATCTGAATCTACTTTCAAGCCTACTGAGTTGGTCGTACGCCTAATTGGCTTCATGGAGAAGGAATTGAAGAATGAGCTACAATTTGAGAATATGTGGTCACAAATTAGAAAAATACGCCATAAAATCAACACATCACACAAGTTAGCTGCTTTTAACAACAGTGATCATTTCCCCTTCTTTTAATAATAACATATGTTTGTTATTTTCTATAAAAATACTAATTAAACTATACTCGACGTTAAAAGGATCTTTAAGCTAGTTAAAACAATAGAAAAGGTCAATGAAAGAGTAATTAAGGGCCCGTTCGGAGTTTTTTTATGAAATAAAAGTAATGGAATGATTTCTTCAACTAAATGTTTGTTTATAATTTCTACTATCAGATTTAGGAATGCTTGTAAAAAAATGTGAGTAAGTTTGGTATATAACTATCAGAATCAAGGAATCACAATGATTATCATTGCAACTGTTTGGTTACTATGTTGGGGAATCAAACTATCACTTGATAGCCATAGACTCATAGTTGAGAGAGAAGCCTCCTTTCTAATTTCATACCAATGAGATGTTTTTTTTCTAGCGTAAAAGACAACTGCTTCCTTTTGTTCTTTTGATTTTGAAAGTCACCATGTCATATATATGTGATTTTTAGAGTAGCCTGATTTTTTTCCATTGATAGAGTTTATGGTTGTGCGGTTGTGCCGTTCCATGTTGGTCAAAATTATAATACCACGTGAGGATGAAGCTTATGGAATACTCTGCAATAGATTTGCTAATTTTTGATTAAATGTGTTTTTATAATTTTATTGTCAATATATTTTATAATTTTGCATATAAAATTTCTAGTAAAGATTATTAATTTTTCAATCCATAATCAAGTATCATATATTCAAACCAAACAATGTTTATGAAATAGTTAAACCAATACACATTCCATGACACTATCAAATCCATACCGATAGTGATTATATTCCACGAACCAAACGCACCCTGTGGTCTCTCCCATATAAGGATAAAAAAGAATCATTAAAAGATAATCTATGAAATGATGGGTCATATTTTGTTTATTTGTGTACTTTTTTATGTTTTTAATAGCCAGAATAAATAAAAGAGTAAAAATCATAAAATACTATTATACTTATCAAAATGTACCGACTTTAAATATATACAATTTAATCGTTAGACAATACCAATGAACTTTCAAAATTGTTTCGTCTTTACAAATTTGATAACTTGTTACTGACACGCTGGCACGGTAACATCCACGTAATTATTTTTTTTTTTAATTTTTTTTCACGTATGATTTCCACTTATAGCTAAGTCCAAGACTTTTTGACTATATATAAGACAAAAACTGTTGCAGTCCTTCATTTTCATCACATTTTTTTATCCCAAATCAAGAAACATTAAACACCTAAAAAAAATAACAAAACTTCAACTGAATCTAATCATTCATATAAACTAACCATGACAAAAATGGGTAACCAAATCTGTGATTATATTGATTCAATTGAAAACTAAAATATATATGAATCATTTATTCTTCTATCTAAATATTTATAAAAAAAACACTACCGGCAACCATTTTCTTTATACCCATGATTCCGTCATTAAATAAGTTGAAGCTTTAATAATATGGATGGTTGAAAACGAAATTGAAGAGAAAAGATAATGCTATAAGATGGATCTTGGATTCTTGATGAATGATGATGATTGAAATGGTAACCATTTTCTTGACTGGTTGATTCTTGATGAATGGTAATCTTGGATTTTTAATGAATGATGATGATTGAAATAGTAACCAAAATCAGAGGAGCCTAATTAATGCTTGCCCGGGTAAAGTTTTTGGTTCAACTGCTACAAGTACCTCAGCATTTGCCATAAATGGTCAAGACCTATGATGGTGCGATCCACAGTCCAATAAGATATCATATATTTGGTATTATTTGGTTTTGATCTCAGATCGGGTATTATAAACATGTAGAAGGTATTAGAAATAATGTAGAAGGTATTAGAAATACGGTGACAATAATATGGATTGTTGCGAATGATGATGACAATGAAATGGTGGGTATATATGTGCCCAGTGGTGGTTGCTATTGTTTAAGTTTTTGTAATTGTTTCTTTTTTAAACCTTTTAGATGTAAAGTTATGTGGCATTTTTATATTTCATTATTAATAAAAAATTTAATGATGTGTAAATATAAGCGGTCATATTAGTGATATTGTTACAAAACAAACAAGTTCGTTGGTAATATCTAGCGATTAAATAGTAAGTGTTTAAAGTCGGTAAATTTTAATAAGTATAATGGTATTGTGGGGCGTTTACCCTAAATAAAATTTAATATATATTCATCCACTAACTATTAAAATAATATTATTTTTTTATTATCTTATCAATTTTAATCAACTTTTTTCATACCAACATAAAACCTAAATTTCATTGTATACCTGATTAAATACCAAACGGGTCCTAAATGCGACCCAGCTCATTAAATCTAAAACTAGCCGTTACGAATTCACCCCCAACAATAATTAACCTAATTAAAGATTACAATTACCATACACTATCAATTTTAAAATCTAAACTAGCAGTTACAAATTCATCCCCAATTGAAGATTACAATTACCATAAACCATCAATTTTCAAATCTAATCTAGCCGCTACGAACTCATCCCCAACCCCAATTAACCTAATTGAAGATTAATATTACCATAAAAATCAATTTTCAAATCTAAAAATAGCCATTACGAATTCATCCCCAATTGAAGATTACAATTACCATAAACCGTCAATTTTCAAATTTAAACTAGCCGTTACGAATTCATCCCCAACCCCAATGAACCTAATTGAAGATTACAATTACCATAAACCATCAATTTTCAAATCTAAACTAGCCGTTATGAATTCATCCCCAACCCTAGTTAACCTAATTGAAGATTACAATTTCCATAAAACATCAATTTTCAAATCTAAAACTAGTCGTTACGAATACATCCCCAATTGAAGATTGTAATTACCATAAACCATCAATTTCAAATCTAAACTAGTTGTTACGAATTCATCCCCAACCCCAATCAACCTAATTGAATATTACAATTACCTAAACCATCAATTTTCAAATCTAAAAATAGCCATTACGAATTCATCCCCAATTGAAGATTATAATTACCATAAACCAGCATTTTCGAATCTAAACTAGCCTTTACGAATTCATCCCCAATTGAACATTACAATTACCATAAATCTAAACTAGCCGTTATGAATTCATCCCCAACCCCAATTAACCTAAAGATTACTATTACCATAAAACATCAATTTTCAAATCTAAATATTGCTATTACGAATTCATCCCCAATTGAAGATTATAATTACCATAAACCATCAATTTTTAAATCTAAACTAGCCGTTACGAATTCATCCCCAACCCCAATTAACCTAATTGAAAATTTCAATTACCATAAAACATCAATTTTCAAATCTAAAGTAGACTTTATGAATTCATCCCCAACCCTAATTATTGAAAATTACAATTACCATAAACCATCAATTTTCAAATACAAAATAGCCGTTACGAATTCATCCCCAATTGAAGATTACATTTACCATAAACCATAACTTTTAAAACTAAACTAGTCGTTACGAATTCATCCCAACCCTCAATTAACCTAATTGAAGATTACAATTACCATAAACCATCAATTTTCAAATCTAAAAATAGCCGTAACGAATTCATCCCCAATTAAAGATTACAATTACCATAAACCATCAATTTTCAAATATAAACTAGCCATTACGAATTCGTCCCCAACCCTAATTAACCTAATTGAAGATTACAATTACCATAAACCATCAATTTCCAAATCTAAACTAGCCGTTACGAATTCATCCCTAACCCCAATTAACCTAATTGAAGATTATAATTACCATAAATCATCAATTTTTAAATCTAAAAATAGCCGTTACAAATTCATCCCCAATTGAAGATTACATTTACCATAAACCATCAATTTTCAAATCTAAACTAGCCATTACGAATTCATCCCCAATTGATGATTACAATTACCATAAACTATAAATTTTCAAACCTAAACTAGCGGTTACGAATTCATCACCAATTGAAGATTACAATTACCATAAACCATCAGTTTTCAAATCTAAACTAGCCGTTACGAATATCCTCAATTAAGATTACAAATACCATAAACCATCAATTTTCAAACTAAACTAGCCATTACGAATTCATCCCTAATTAAAGATTACAATTACCATGAACCATCAATTTTCAAACTCAAACTAGTTGTTACGAATTCATCCTTACCACAAGCATTTACCCTAATTACCAATTACCATGGTGATGGTGTCAAACAAGTACTACTACAAGCACAAGACTCAGTATCGAATTGATATTCAAGAAGACAAATATAGAGGTTGTTTCACTCTATATTTCGTGTTTCTTAAAGTTGATGGTCAGATTACAACTATATATATTGATTTTATGGAGCTGTTGGAATCAGTAATAGAGGATAATATACGCTACGAGTTTGTTAGAATATTCTTTATAACGGGTGACCGTTCTTTTAACGCATACATTAACGCCGCCCATGATGGGGTTAACATGTATGAACTAAGTTATCATGGAAAACGTCATAGATATTTTAAAAATTGTAACTTTACGGGTTTTTGTGAGCGTTATGGTGAGCTATTCAAAGATGTGGATCTTATTGGTGTAGAAGTAGTTAGAAACGCTATTAGAAGATACGTGAGAATGATTGAGAGGATTCGGGGCCAAACCCCATAGATAGATGTGCTTTTATGTTTAGTGAAGCTTTGAGGCTCATCCCCATACGACAAGTTTTGGTTGTCGCTTTCGATTCAGGAACTGACCTAATAACAGAGGGTAGATATCGGTACTTGGGAGAACTACCACGGATATGGGGCGATCTTTGTTCTGATACCAGGAACACACATTGCCCGAAGTTTAAGATTTTGATGAATGTTGTTTTAGGTCTAATAACTATCGTAAGTACAGTCTCTTTCTATTATGTTTTTGTTTAGCAAAACCAGTCGACTGTTTGTCTTATAAAATCGTTAGGTAAAGTAGTTGTAGTTCAAAATGACGAAAAAGTAAATGAAAGAGTAATTAAGGGCCCTTTTGTTTTTACCATCAATTAAATACTAGGGAAGAGCAACAAAACAAAAAAAAAACTGGCGCATAATCGGCCTAATATTAAAACCAAATTTCGGGTATCTGAACTATAAACACATATCCAAAATTTTGGATTCTAATTTAAAAACCTAACTAAAATAATGGTCTAACTAATATTCCGATATCTCAATTCAAATTTCAGATATCAAAATTTCATATATATGAATAGATAAAAGTTAACTTAAATTTCGGATATCTGAAATTTTGAATTTTTGTATAGATTGTTTTTGGAAAATTGTATTGAAATATTTTTTTGTTTCGATCAATTTTGATTATAATTATTTGATAATTCAAGGGTCAATAGTAAAGCCAAGCCAACACACCCCTATCCAGCACAGGTGGCTAAAATACAAGCAGTGGCAAATAAATAAAACTAATTATTATTTGTAAAACAAATTTTTAACCATCCTGTGCAGTGATAAAACATAGTTTAGTCCCGCTATTGCCGCTTTCTCTTGTTATGTCGACTAGAATCCAAGCATGGCGATCTTGATCTGTGTCGGATAGGAGAACGTCGTTGATGCATGCTGATGGGAGAATGTCCCCGAAGCCCTTTGATGGGATAACATGGTCGGGCCCTTCTGTTTCTCGATCTGATGCGACGAGTATGTGAGTGAGGGTCCACAAATTACGGCTGCAAAAACAAAAAAACACTCCTTAGAACCACAAATTTATACTATTGTACGTCTACGTCCTACCTCGTCATACCTATAGATACGATACTATAACACATAATTACATAGATTTTACCAACAACTTTGTTTAAACACTCAAAAAAATAAGTGTTCTGCGTCAACGAGTAGCTTTTATGTCATTTTGCCATTTTCAATTCCATATAACTCTCAAATTCAGTTTCAAATTCAGTCTAAATTCTGTCTAAATTCCATCCACATTATGCATTATCTGATTTTGATGTTCATGAGCTTTTGAGAGCTGTTGATGAGTTGTTATTGGTGATAGTACTAGTGTTATGAGTTACTGATTGTGATTCATGTCTTTTGAGAATTTTTTGTAAATGATAGAATAGCGTTGATGGTTAGGTTAATCTGATGCATATGGTATTGATGATTATCATGATTATTTGAAGTTGATGGTTATGGATCATGGTTTAAAATAGATTAGATTGGTTAATAAGATCAGAATCACCATATCAGTACATCAGTTCACATCAGTGAAGGCTTGGATGTGCAATAGCTAGCTTGTATCTTTTCTCATATATGATTTAACTTTCTCTTACATTGAAACTATTAAGTGTTTTCTTTCATTTAAATAGTTAATTGAATTTTACAACATTAGAGTGTATTAATTTGTTCATAAGCTTGAACTTGGTTATGTCACACCCCCAAATTCACCACAGTGGAAGACTGGCTTTGGGAGGCTGTGACTTCATAAGTAATCGAGAGATTGATCCGAGAATGACCTCTACATGCCAAAACCACATAGCAGACTCCAAATAGTCCATACAATCAAGTACCTGAAAATACATGCTTAAAAATGTCAACATAAAGTTGGTGACTTCATAGGTTTGTTTTAAAACGTTTATGAAAAATTAAAGTTTTACTGACCACTGGACCTTGCAGTAAAATATAAGAGTTTAAAAATCATGGTTTCCTGTTAAATAGACTTTCTTTGATAATTTCAAAGTTTATTAATAAAGACATTGTTAATTGATAAAAACAAAAGTTTACTGATAATCAATATAGTTTACTGACCAAAACAGGGTTCAATGAAAATAAATAGAGTTTTCTGATAAAACAGAGTACACTGGAAATAAATAGAGTTTTCTGATAAACCTGAGTTCGCTGGAAATAAATAGAGTTTTCTGATAAAACATAGTTCATTGGAAATAAATAGAGTTTTCTGATCAAACAGAGTTCACTGGAAATAAATAGAGTTTTCTGATAAAACAGAGTTCACTGGAAATAAATAGATTTTCCTAATAAAACTGAGTTCACTGGAAATAAATAAAGTTTTCTGATAAAACAGAGTTCACTGCAAATAAATAGAGTTTTCTGATAAAACAGAGTTCACATATAATAATTAGCGTTTCCTGATAAAAACAGAGCTCGCTGATAAACAATAGAGTTTTCTAATATAATAGAATTATTTATGAACCACAAGATTTTCCAAGCACTTAGTGACAATATAACAAATACAAAGTCACTAAATAAAATAAAGCATTTATTATTGTGTAAGTTCATGACACCGAAACGTTAACATATCCGGCAGTAAATAATATTGTAATAAGCAGCCCTAGCAGGTGTCTAACCCGTGACACCCGTAATCAGACTCAAATGCAGGTGTACCTAATTTGACCACACAGCCACAATTAGGTAGGGATGTCTGATACAATGGGATTTGCATATGTGTACTCAATCCTTCTCGTTATCTAATCGTATTGATAACGGTTTAGGATGGAATTATTGGCGTTGGTCACTAAAAGGGGGAGCTTTTGATTATCTATGTCTATTAATAACATAAACGTAAAAGCTATTAAAATAAAAGAAGAATGTCTAACCTTGATTGCTTGTCCAGAATAAATGCTACATAGTAGAACTTGGTGAAAGAAACTAAAAGTGATTATCTATTTCAAAAATAAAAGTGAAAATGTAAATGTCGTTGAGTAAAAATAAAAGCTTTAAAAGTTAAACTAAAAATTAAGACTTAAATTAAATGACGAAAAATTAAAACTTGATAAAAAATAAATTTGAAAACTTAAAACTTTATAAAAATATAAACTTGAAATTAATTATGACAAAACACTTTTGAAAATAAACTAAGTAAAACTGGCGGAAAAAATTAAAGTTTGAAAATTAAGACAATTCGGGAAATCACAATTAAAACATAAGTCGAAATAACAAATCTACACTTAGTTCTGAATCCAAATAACACACTCAATTCGGAATATGAAATCTTCACTTAGTTCGGAATACCCAAGTTGTACTTAATCCGGAATCCGAGTCCACACGTAATCCGGAATATTAATCCACTCACAATCCGGGAAACGAATTCCTCTTCTAGTTCGGAATACGTATCTCGAACCCAATCCGGAATGTCACTCCTTCACCTAATTCGGAATCTTAATTCCCAAAACAATCCGGGAAACGAATTTCACACGTAATCCGGAATAAAAATTCCGGATATAATCCGGAATGAAGATTTCTAAAGTAATTCGGAATCCTGGTTCCAAACACAATCCGGAATGTCCTAGTCAACCTAATCCGGAATACGTATAGGTGTACTTAATCCGGAATAAGTAAAAATCAGTTAATTCGGAATGTTTGCTTCGTATCTAATCCGGAATAAGGGTTTAGAACATTATTCGGAATACAGGACTTGATCTAGTTCGGGAAAATGTAATTTTGCGCATAAGTCGGAATAATGGGGTTTTTGTTTTAGAGGGAAAATAAGTCTAAGTCGGAATAAAGTGAACTGTAACTAATTCAGGATAAAAGGGTTTCTAAAACCCTGATTAACACAAAATAAGCAAAATCACATTAAGCACTTATCAGAACTTAAACCAAATAAAATTTTAGAAAAAAAAATAATAAGACACAATTTAAAAGCTTTTAAAAACACTAAATAATCAAATAATTTAAAATCAACTTTTTATAAAAATATTAATCTATCAAAATCAACTATTTAAAAACTAGAAAACATAAAAATTAAGCAATAAGCACAATAATCTAAAAACCTCAAACACACCAACTCAATAAGCACAATCCAATAAGCAAATCAATCACACAATCAACAAGATAAAATCAACTACATGATTAATAAAGCAAAATAATAGATTATGATTAAGAAAGATAGAATGAGAATTAATTAAAAAGCTTGATTAGATTGAAGATTAAGATTCAAAGTTACAAGATTAAGATGAAAGATTAATAAACTTGAAAGAAAAGCTAGAGAGAGAAAAAGTAAAACACACACTAATTACCTACTAAACTAAAAAAATTAAAGACTACTCCCTAATGACATGTTAAGGAAACTATATATAGGGGAAGGGAAAGGTGTTGTTTCCTCCTTCTTTCTTCTTGTCTTCTCGTCTTTTAAATTACTCGTCTTTCTTGACTTTGTCTCGGGATTAGTCGAATGATAAAATGAACTTGTCTTCTAATTTTCTTCTTTTAGTAGACTTGGTTCTTCGACTTCGTTAAACTTCCGTCTTTAGACTTTTTATTCGATAAATCTTCAGAATAGGCCTTTGACTTCCGTTCTTCTTGCACTTTTGATCTTTTGACTTCGTCTTTTGTCTTTTTTTCGATAAAGCCCGTGAAAGCCCGTGTTTTCTTCCTTTTTTCATATTTTTGTCCTAAAACACAATAAAAACACAAACCACGCATAATTCCGCCTTTTACGACATTAAATACACGTTTTGGTCTTGTTATTATTAGAAATAAGTGGTAAAAGGATAAGTGTTTTCACACTTATTAAATCCCCTACACTTGACTATTGCAATGCCCTCATGCAATGCATTAATTTCAAAGCAAGGTTTACATTTTTCATCATAATTAACCCACCTTGGCCTTTATTAGATATTAGACAATAAGGAAATTAAATAAAAATAGAAAAGTACAAAATACTTGAAGGAAGAACAAGTAAAGAGATCGAAGACTTACATTAGGGCTTTGGTTGTCATGAATGTTTGTCACCCTCAAGTTTCACGTTCCCCACACCAAGCTTATAAACGAGATTCATTGTTATTATAAGTTAGTAAGCTAACACAAACTCATGTGGCCCAATTATTCACTTAGACTCCCTTATTCCTAGGTGTATCTCTTATATTGTATTGTTGTCTTGAATGATCACGAGGATGCATTGTCGACTTATTTCGATAGTTTATTTAGGCTGAAAATAAAGTAGGACGATTTAATCAATAGTTAGCTAAAGGACAAATTCTTTTAAAACTCCTTCTCGGGACCTTATAAAGTTCATATCTTGGCATAACTCGCTTCACGATTTGAGACCTTTCTCTGACCGATATTTGGCAACGACTTCATACTTCAAATCTTGAGAGACGTTCTTGAAATAATGGTCTTCTCTTCATGATAGGAATTTCTTCACTTGAATTTTTTGAGAGATTCTTCATACTTGGACCACGACTTCTTCATTTTTCTCCAATCTTAATTTTGAATTTTGATATACAACGATCCGCCTCCTTTTAGGGCTTGAATCTATTTATCCTCATACCTTGCTAGGGTCTTTTCGGATAGACTTCTCCATGATCTTTACGGGAGTATTTGCTTTTCGTCGTGTGTCTCGATCCTTCATATTGATTTTTGATAAATGATTCTTCACATCACTTTGGATCTTTAGCAACAAAATGTAGCCCTCATGCCTTGTTAGGGCCTTTTCAGACTCGCCAATCTTCGCATCCCGCTTCAATAAGTTATGTCTTGGCTATGAACTCTAATTAATACCGAGCAACTTTTAAACGATCTTGTGCTAGAAGCTAAGTAACTTTTCAAATCGTACGACCTTACTTATTGCAATTATATTTATTAACAAGCGATGGGAGAAAAAGCTCATAATTAACTCACATAAATTCATGAAAGAATACCAAACTTATAATTGACTCTATCATCTCTCGTTCTCCACAATTTAAAATATCAAGGAATGAGACTCGTGGATGCTTAGCCTATTAAATCAAAGTTTTGAGTTTTCAAGTCATCTATAGGATCTTGCAACTTCTTAGACATTTTCAAGTTTAGAATTCGCATTTTAAAGTTCCCTTGATAAACGACTTTCTAGGATCAATTATAGGAACTTGCTAAAAGTTCTTGTTCTTAACCCGGTAAGAGTTAAGACTTTCCCGTTTTAAAGTTCCCTATATAAAAGCCTAGCAAAACTTGACTTAAACACGTTAAGGATACTAGCTAGATTAAACTTAGATAAATAAACTCGGGTTGAGTCAAAAGATTCATGACGGGCCTAATATATCAAAGATATCTAAACTTATTAAAACTATTTTATTACTTTATTTTTCTTTTGGCTTTATTTTCTAAATGAAATATATACATACGAGGCGATAACAGTAAATAATTGAAAAATACTACTAGGCCAAAATAGATCAAAAATTTTGAAAAATGTCGAAAAATTTAATTTTCCGGTTAAAATGAGGACAAATTCATGGAAAAGCCCACTTAACTTCGATAGAAGTCCCCCCTATACTTGATATAAACATTGTCCTTAATGTTTAAGCATGTGGGAGTAAACTCCCCTACACTTAGGACATTGTGCACGTTGTTTAAATCTTGATAAGGAAGAGACAACTATAGTGATTTCAGTGTCAACATATAAGATATGAAATATCCACAAAAGTTTAGGATTGAACCGAGAAGACGGGTACACGGGATCACGGGTTGTCAAATATCATCAAAAGTGCTCTTTGAAGCTTTAATCCCTGCACCTATGTAGCTCCCCCTACACTTATTATGAAAAACGGGTAAAAAGGATAGATCATCGGGTTGCCTCCCGAGAAGCGCTTGTTTTTGTTAACCGAGTCACGAGCCTGACTCGACCCAGAATTAATTCAAGGGAAACGTGGTGAGGGACAGATCCATCTCATGAGAGATGTCCTCACCAAATTACAACTTAACACGCTGGCCATTCACTTTGAAATTTGGCCCTTTTGGTTGAGATAGCTCAATGGTGCCATAAGGGAAGACGTTGGCAATGGTGAATGGAACAGATCAACGGCTCTTAAGCTTGCCCGAAAAGATTTTTAATCGAGAGTTAAAGAGTAAAACTTGATCACCAATTTTGAACTCTCGGTTTTTTAACGTAGAATCATGAATGAGCTTGGTTTTCTCCTTGTAGATTAATGAATTCTCATAAGCTTCATTTCTCAGTTCATTAAGTTCATTGAGTTGGATCTTCCTAAGATCGCCGGCTTTGTTGATATCAAAATTAGCCCATTTCAAGGCCCAATAAGCCTTACGCTCCAACTCAATGGGGAGGTGGCATGCCTTTCCGTACACAAGACGATATGGAGTGCAACCAATAGGTATCTTTATGCGGTACGGAAACCCCACAAAGCATCATCTAACTTATCATCCCATGAGGCACGATGCTCTCCCACAGTACGCTCTAAGATTCTCTTAAGTCCACGATTTGAAATCTCGGCTTGACCATTTGCTTGTGGATGATACGCGGTGGAAAGTAGGTGATTGACACCATACTTAGCCATGACTCGAGCAAATTGATCATTGAAAAAATGAGTCCCGCGATCACTAATGATAGCACGAGGAACACCAAATCGAGCAAATAATTGTTTTAGAAAGTTCACAACCACCCTCGCATCGTTAGTAGGTAGAGCCTTTGCTTCAACCCATTTAGATACGTAGTCAACGGCTACGAGGATGTACTTGTTCCCTTTGGATGATGGAAATGGCCCCATAAAGTTGATGCCCCATACGTCAAAGATTTCACACTCTTGGATGAAATTTTGAGGCATCTCGTCTTTATGTGTGATCTTGCCTTGTCTTTGGCAAGCATCACAATGCTTAACCATTTCGTGTGCATCACGATAAATGGTGGGCCAATAAAATCCAAAATCGAAAACATTCTTCGCGGTATTGTTAGGACCAAAGTGACCACCGGTAGGTCCTTTATGGCAAGCTTCCAAGATTTGTAAAGCTGCGGGCCCGTCAACACACCGACGAAGCATCAAGCCAGCACATTGTTTGAAGAGATAAGGGTCGTCCCAATAGTGAGTTTTCACATCCTTGAAGAATTTCTTCTTTTGTTGGGACGATAACCCTTCGACGAGAATTCCACCCGCCAAGTAGTTTGCAAAGTCCGCAAACCATGGGGTTTCATCAAGATTGGAGTTAATAGACATCTAGGAATCAAGGGGAAATGATTCATTAATCTCTTGATTTGGGAGCTCCCCTTGATAAGGATCCTCGAGTCTACTAAGATGATCCGCGGCTAGGTTTTCTGCTCCCTTCTTGTCACGAATTTCAATTTTGAATTCTTGAAGGAGTAAAATCCAACGAAGAAGTCTTGGTTTAGAATCTTGTTTTGTTAACAAGTACTTCAACGTGGAATGATCGGTGTAGACAATGGTGGTGGAAAGGACAAGATAGGGGCGGAATTTCTCAAAAGCATATACAACGGCTAAAAGCTCTTTTTCAGTTGTAGTATAATGCAATTGAGCCCCCGTCATTGTCTTGCTAGCATAATGGATTGGTTGGAAATGTTTGTTGATTCTTTATCCCAAATCCGCTCCAATAGCAAAATCGTTAGCATCACACATCAATTCAAAAGGTAACTCCCAATTAGGAGTAACTAAGACCGGTGCCTTAGTTAATTTATCCTTAAGAAGATTGAAAGATTCGATACACTCTTTAGATAAGATAAAAGGAGTATCTTTTTCCAAGAGGTGGGTCATCGGGCGAGCTATTTAGAAAAATCTTGAATGAATCGACGATAGAAGCCCGCATGACCAAGAAAACTTCTCACACCCTTCACGGTTGAAGGAGGAGGTAGTTTAGCTATCACATCGACTTTAGCACGGTCGACTTCAAGACCGGCTTTGGAATTTTTATGTCCAAGAGCAATGCCTTCTTTTACCATGAAATGGCATTTTTCCCAATTAAGAACGAGACGAGTGTCTTCACACCGTTTAAGCATACGTTCTAAATTGGCAAGGCAAGTAGAGAAAGAGTCACCATATACCGAGAAATCATCCATAAAGACTTCCATAGTTTCTTCAACCATGTCATGGAATATAGCCATCATACACCTTTGGAAAGTCCCAGGAGCATTGCATAAGCTGAAAGGCATTCTTTTGTAAGTAAATGTTCCATAAGGACAAGTGAATGTGGTTTTCTCTTGGTTTTTTGGATCGATGGGAATTTGAAAATACCCGGAGAAACCGTCTAAGAAGCAATAGTAGTCATTACCCGCTAAACGCTCGAGCATTTGATCCATGAAAGGAAGACGAAAATGATCCTTACGAGTGGCATCATTGAGCTTGCGATAGTCTATGCAAACTCGCCAACCCGTGACAAGTCGAGTAGGAATCAACTCGTTGTTTTCATTGGGAACAACGGTTATTCCGCCTTTCTTAGGCACACAATGGACGAGACTAACCCATGGCGAATCCGAAATAGGGTAAATCATTCCGGCATCTAGAAGTTTGATAACTTCTTTCTTGATGACGTCATGAATTTTTGGATTAACCCTTATTTGGCTTTGGATTGCGGGTTTAAAGTCATCTTCCATGAGAATTTTATAAGTACAAAAGTTAGGATCAATTCCGCGGATGTCGGAAATTTTGCAAGCAATTGCTTTCTTATGATTTTTGAGCACATCGATAAGTCGAGATTTTTCATCCTCTTGTAAGTCCTTTGCAATGATGACGGGTAACTTCTTATTGTCTTCTAGGAAAACGTATTCATGATGAGACGGTAAATCCTTAAGTTCTAAGTCCGGAGGATTGTCGATGGAAGGCTTAGTCAAATTTGGATCATCGTTTGTAATTTCTATAGGAGAAGGTGGAGAAATATGGTCCTTATTGAGAAGTTTCTCAATGGTACGAATGTCTTCATCCCAATCGGAGGGAGAATCATCATATTTTAAGTCCACATCCCCTAAACTTGCTTCAAATTCTTTTAAAAGAAAATCACTTTCTCCAAATGGAGTCAATGATGGAGAAATAGAGGCAACGGTCTCAATAATGGGTAGAGAAGAAAAACCACTTTTACAAGCGTCTTTGAAATGTTCTTCACAAGCCTCATCAAGTACGTCAATGAAATTAACGCTCTCGTGTTCATAAGGTTGCTTAGAAAGTTTACCCATGTTGAAGACGATCTTGTCATCACCAACTCTCATGATTAATTCGCCCGCGGCTACATCAATAAGAGTGCGACCGGTCCTCAAGAATGGACGTCCAACGATTAATGGAACACGGGGATCCATCTCGTTCAACAACAACAAAATCCGCCGGAAAGGTGAATTTGTCGACACCGACGAAGACATCTTCGGCTATCCCCACCGGATAAGCAACCGTACAGTTAGCTAACTCCAATGTCATTTGTGTGGGGACTAGCTCGGGTAGAGATAACTGTTTCCAAACGCTTAATGGCATTAGGTTGATACTAGCACCTAGATCGGCTAGGGCATACAATTCTCTACCCCGAGAAAGTTGCAAGGAATGAGAAAGCGACCCGGATCACCAAGTTTGGTTGGTAATTTTCTTAAAAGAACCGCGGAGCAATTCACATTAAGTTGCGTTTGAGCAATGATAGGTGTGAAAACACCCATCCTTTTACCACTTATTTCTTGCTAAAACAAGACCAAAATGCGTATTTAATGTCATTTGTTTAGAATTATGCGTGGTTTGTGTGTTTGTTGTGTTTTCAGAGCCAACCGGATAAATATTGAAGAAAACATGGGATTGCACGGGTTTTATCGAAGAAAAATACGAAAAGACGAAGTCTATAGTCCAAGAGATGCAAAAGATTTGAAGTCAATGGGCCTATTTGAAGATTTATCGAAGAAAAGGACCAAAGATGGAAGATTTACATATGTTGAAGAACTCAAGTCTATTAAACGAAGAAATTAAAAGACGAGTTAAATTTATTCATCGACAAATCCCGAATCAGAATCGAAAACGTCAACTTTACTGAAAAGACGAGAAGACAAAAAGAAAGGAAGAAAGCCCACTCACCAACCAAGCCCAAGGCACTATAAATAGAGATCCCTTCACAACATTGGAGACTAGCATTTATTTTTTCCAGTTTCTTTCTTTTTGGTTCGTAGTAAAACCAACACCATTAGGGTGTTTGGTGATTTTTATTTTTATTTTGATTTCTCCAAGTTCTTGTAAGTTTAATCTTCACTTTTGATTGTTTAAACCTTAATCATTTAATATCATCTTTCCTTTAATCGTGTTCATCTTTTTTTTATTCAAAGTCTTAAGTTTTTATTTGGTTGATTTTAATCTTCAAAAGTAAGTGGGTTTTGTGTTTTTATTGTTTAGATTTGATGTTTATCATTAGTAAGTGATTAGTGGTTAAATTGGTTTAAGTTTTGGTTAAAAACTTGGTTGATTTTGGCTAAAAATCGATTCGTTGTTGTTTCCCTGTTCTTCGCACCATTCAGTTTTCCCAGATTCCGAATCAACAAATTATTCCGAATCAAGCTTTTCTTTTTATTTTATTCCGCATGAAGCCCATATTCCGAACCAAATAAGTATTCCGGATCAAGCAAAGTATTCCGGATCAGTGTTATTCTGGATCAAGGGTTTTTATCATTTATTCCGGATCAACTCATATTCCGAACGAAGGTGTTTTATTCCGCATGAACAGATATTCCGAATGAAGCATCTTTCTTGTTAAATATTCTGAATCAAGCTTTTCATCATTTTATTCCGAGTCAATAAATTCTTCCGCATGAAGCAAGATATTCCGAATGAGCAGTTTGTGTTAATTATTCCGGATGAAGAGTTATATTCCGAATGAAGGTTTCTGACCAACTTATTCCGGTTCAAGCTTTTTATTCCTAATCAGTAACTTTTCTGAGTTAAAGTTTTTAACTGTTTTATTTTAATTCAAGTTTTATTTTTATTAATTGCTTTTAATTAATTGCTTTTAGTTTATCTTTATTTACTTCACGCATTTACCTTTTTAGTAGCATAGAAAACCAAACCCCTTTTTTAGTAACCAAGAACAACTATTCCACTTTGAACCGTGATCGATTGGAGAAGATTCCGAGAACTTAATTGAACCTAGCAAAATCTCGTGTATCAAATGGCGCCGCTGCCGGCTCTTTTCGTAGAGATTAACGGTTTTTTGTGAGAAATTGGATTTTGGGATCCGTTCACCGTGAACGTTACTTTTTTATCATTAAAAATTTTCAAAAACCCTAAAAAATATAAAATTTTCAAAAATACAAAAAAAATTAAAAAACAAAAAAAACCAAAAAGATTTCTGCTTTGTTATTTCCTTTGCAGGTGCATGCGTACACGATCAACGTCTTATCCCGAGCCCGAGACTCTCGATAACTTAGACATGGCCGGTATACACAACAACAATAATAATCCACCTCAAAACAACATGAATAATAACAACAATGAACCTCTACCGGACAATCGTCCTATGATCGAACTTTTGCAAGCACATGTGGAGGGCAACAACGATCCTATTGTCATACCCGCGATTGCAGCCAACAACTTTGAGCTCAAATCCGGCTTTATTCAAATGGTCTCTGCTCAACCATTCTTGGGGCGTACCATTGATGATCCTCATGACCACATCAACGGTTCCTTCAACTCACGAATACGGTCAAATTCAATGGGGTTCCACAAGAGGTAATCCGCTTACAACTTTTTCCTTTCTCCTTAGAGGGACAAGCCCGGCATTGGCTTGCAAAGGAACTGCCACAAAGTATTCTTACGTGGACGGAATTAGAGACCAAATTCATAAACTACTTTTTCCCACCCTCTCGTACTACCGCTTTGCGGAATGAAATTATTAATTTTGAACAAAAGTACGATGAGACTTTTAGTGAATCTTGGGACCGTTTTAAAGACCTTTTAAGAAAGTTCCCATAACATGGTTTTACCAAAGTGCACCAAATTAATACTTTTTACAATGGTTTAAGCATGAATGACCAAGATTCACTAAATAGTGCCTCGGGGGGTAATATTTTGGTTAAGTCTTCTAATGCCGCTTGGGATATTATTGAGAATAAGTATAGAGTGCAAACAAAGAGTGTTCGGACCAATGTCGCTAGTGCGAGCACTAATGACAACGACAAGAGAATTGATAAACTCATGTCGCTTATTGAATCGCTTGTTGTCCACACCGCTAACAATACCAAAAGCATCAACGCTCAAAACGCTCAAGTCAATGCTGTAAGCCAACCATGTGAAATATGCGGGGGTCCTCACTCTTACACTACTTGTACCTCCACCCAAGACTATCCTTGTGAGAATGTTAACGCAGCATACGGTACCTATCCTCCGGGAGGCTATCCAGCCCGCCCTCAAGGAGACCGTAACTTGCTAAGTTATCGTTCCACCAACTTTCTTTCCCCGCCCGGTTTTCCTCCAACCAATCAAAACCAACAACAAAACCTTAACCGAACCAATCAAAACCAACCCCGAGCACCATACCAACCACCTCAAAGACAACCATATCCACCTTAAAATCCTACTCAAGTTTACCAACCTACTCCTTACCAACCACCTGCTTATCACGCACCTCCTCCTACCCAACCCACCATTTTCAACCACGAGGTCGAAACGTACATGCGGACGAATGATGTGTTGGTGAAGAATCTGCAGACCCAGATTATTAATTTGAAGGGCGATATGGTGAAACAAGGGAATGATCTTAGAGCCGATATGCGAAACTCTTTGAGTAGTCAAACGAATGACCTAAGGGACATGATGGCTGGTTTCTTCCAAGGTAATCAACCCTCTTCTTCGGGTACTCTTCCGAGTAACACCGTTGCTAACCCAAGAGGGGAGATGATAGCAATCACCACTCGCAGTGGAAAAGGTACCAAGGAACCCGAGCTTCCTACACCTACACCGGTGATTGTGACAAAGGAAAACGAGTCCACCCCTCCACCACCTCTTACTTCCACCACTCCACCACCCAAGGATGTGAGTGATCCTACTATCCCAAAGCTTTCCTCTTCTTCCGATCTACCTTATCCCTCAAGGTTGAGGAAAGAGAAGCTCAAAAGCAAGGACGATATTCAAGTTTCAAACTTTCTCAAAATGTTTAAACAATTGAATTTCAACATCTCCTTCGCTGAGGCTCTCGCTCACATGCCTAAATATACGAAGATGTTTAAAGATCTTCTTAGTGACAAGGAAAAGCTTCTTGATATTACTAATACCCAACTTAACAAGAATTGCTCTGCGGTTCTCTTAAGGAAATTACCAACCAAACTTGGTGATCCGGGTCGCTTCTTAATCCCTTGCAACTTCCCGGGAGTAGAGAATTGCATGGCCCTAGCCGATCTAGGTGCTAGTATAAACTTAATGCCTTTAAGTGTTTGGAAGCAATTATCTCTCCCCGAGCTAGTCCCCACCAAAATGACTTTGGAATTAGCTAACCGTACGGTTGCTTATCCAGTGGGGATAGCCGAAGACGTTTTCGTTGGCGTTGACAAATTCACCTTCCCGGCGGATTTTGTTGTCGTTGACTACGAGATGGACCCTCGTGTTCCATTAATCGTTGGACGTCCATTCTTGAGGACCGGTCACACTCTCATCGATGTAGAAGCGGGTGAGCTTATCATGAGAGTTGGTGACGATCAAATTGTCTTCAACATGGGTAAGATTTCTAAACAGCCTTATTCATAAGAGAGTGTTAATTGTATCGACGTTCTTGATGAGGCTTGTGAAGAACACTTTAAAGATGCTTGCAAAAGTAGTCTTACCTCTCTTCCCAATGTTGAGACCGTTGCCTCCATTACTCCATCACTAACTCCATTTGGAGAAAGTGATTTCCTTCTGACTGAATTTGAAGCAACTTTGGGAGATGTGAACTTACAACATGACGATTCTCCCACCGATTGGGATGAAGACATTCGTACCATTGAGAAACTTCTCAATGAGGACCATATTTCTCCACCATCTCCCAAGGATATCGCTCCAGATGAACCGAATTTGACTAAGCCTTCCATCGACAATCCTCCGGATTTAGAGCTTAAGGAATTACCGTCCCATCTCGAGTACGTATTTCTTGAAGACAAGAAGAAGTCGCCCGTCATCATCGCTAAGGACTTGAAATAAGAAGAAAAATCTCGCCTTATCGCCGTGCTTAAAGATCATAAGAAGGCAATTGCTTGGAAAATTTCCGATATCCGCGAAATTGATCCAAACTTTTGTACTCACAAAATTCTCATGGAAGATGACTTTAAACCCGCAATCCAAAGCCAAAGAAGGGTTAATCCTCGAATTCACAACGTCATCAAACAAGAGGTTATCAAACTTCTTGATGCCAGCATGATTTACCCTATTTCGGATTCGCCATGGGTAAGTCCCGTCCATTGTGTGCCAAAGAAAGGCGGAATAACCGTTGTTCCCAATGAACATAACGAGTTGATTCCTACTCGTCTCGTTACTGTGTGGATAGTTTGTATCGACTATCGCAAACTCAATGATGCCACGAGAAAAGATCATTTTCCTCTTCCTTTCATGGATCAAATGCTCGAGCGTCTAGCG
Source organism: Glebionis coronaria (assembly GCA_025667525.1). Taxonomy (NCBI): domain Eukaryota; kingdom Viridiplantae; phylum Streptophyta; class Magnoliopsida; order Asterales; family Asteraceae; genus Glebionis; species Glebionis coronaria. Next base: position 425,028,568 of record CM046881.1, on the reverse strand, counting down.
GGTAATGATTACTATTGCTTCTTAGACGGTTTCTCCGGGTATTTTCAAATTCCCATCGATCCCAAAGACCAAGAGAAAACCACATTCACTTGTCCCTACGGAACATTTGCTTACAAACGAATGCCTTTCGGTTTATGTAATGCTCCTGGGACGTTCCAAAGGTGTATGATGGCTATCTTCCATGACATGGTTGAAGAAACTATGGAAGTCTTCATGGATGATTTCTCGGTTTATGGCGATTCTTTCTCTGCTTGCCTTGCCAATTTAGAACGTATGCTTAAGCGGTGTGAAGACACTCGCCTTGTTGTTAATTGGGAAAAATGCCATTTCATGGTAAAAGAGGGCATCGTGCTAGGACATAAAATCTCAAAAACCGGTCTCGAAGTGGACCGTGCTAAAGTTGATGTCATAGCCAAATTACCTCCACCTTCAACCGTGAAGGGTGTGAGAAGTTTCCTCGGTCATGCGGGCTTCTACCGTCGATTCATAAAAGACTTTCCTAAAATCGCTCGCCCGATGACCCACCTCTTGGAAAAAGCTAACTATTGGAGCGTTTTTGGGCCAAAGAGCGAATAAACACTTCCAACCAATCCATTATGCTAGCAAGACAATGACGAGGGCTCAATTGCATTACACGACAACCGAAAAAGAGCTTTTAGTTGTTGTCTATGCTTTTGAAAAATTTCACCCCTATCTTGTCCTTTCCACTACCATCGTGTACACGGACCATTCCGCGTTGAAGTACTTGTTAACTAAACAAGATTCTAAGCCAAGACTTCTTCGCTGGGTTTTGCTACTTCAAGAATTTAAAATCGAAATTCGTGATAAGAAGGGAGCTGAAAACCTAGGCGCGGATCATCTCAGTAGACTTGAGGATCCTTATCAAGGGGATCATCCGAACAAAGAGATCAATGACTCTTTTACCCTTGAGACCTTAATGTCTATCAACTCGAATTTTGATGAAACCCCGTGGTTTGCGGACATTGCAAACTACTTGGCGGATGGAATTCTCATCGACGGGTTAACATCCCAACAAAAGAAAAAGTTCTTTAAAGATATTAAGACTTACTTTTGGGATGACCCGTATCTCTTCAAATGATGCGATGATTTGATTATTCGCCGATGTGTCGATGGACTGGCAACTTTAGACATTCTTGAAGCTTGCCACAAAGGACCCACCGGTGGTCACTTTGGTCCCAACTTCACTGCAAAGAAAGTGTTTGACTCGGGATTTTATTGGCCCTCCATTTATCGTGACGCTCACGAAATGGTGAAAAATTGTGATGCTTGCCAAAGACAAGGCAAGATCACACATAAAGATGAGATGCCTCAAAATTTCATACAAGAATGTGAAATCTTTGATGTATGGGGCATCGACTTTATGGGGTCATTCCCTTCATCTAAAGGAAACAAATACATCCTTGTAGCCGTTGACTACGTTTCTAAATGGGTTGAAGTCAAAGCTTTACCCACTAACGACGCAAGGGTGGTTTGTAACTTTTTGAAGTCGCTATTCGCTAGATTCGGTGTGCCTCGTGCCATTATTAGTGATCGCGGGACTCATTTTTGCAATGATCAATTCGCAAGAGTCATGGCTAAGTATGGTGTCAATCATCGTCTTATCACCGCATACCACCCACAAACTAATGGGCAGGCTGAAATCTCTAACCGAGGGTTAAAGCGAATTCTTGAACGAACCGTGGGAGAGCATCGTACCTCATGGGCCGATAAACTTGATGATGCTCTATGGGCTTTCCGTACCGCATACAAGACTCCTATTGGTTGTACACCATATCGTCTTGTGTACGGGAAAGCATGCCACCTCCCCATTGAGTTGGAGCACAAGGCTTACTAGGCCTTGAAGTGGGCTAACTTCGACATCAAAAAAGCCGGTGACCTACGCAAAATCCAACTCAATGAGCTCAGTGAACTCCGGAATGATGCTTATGAAAATTCCTTGATCTATAAGGAAAGAACTAAGCTCATTCATGATTCTAAGATTAAAAACCGAGAGTTCCAAGTTGGATACAAAGTTTTACTATTTAACTCTCGGTTGAAAATCTTTTCGGGCAAGCTAAAATCTCGTTGGTCCGGCCCATTCACCATTGCCTAAATTTTTCCATATGGTACTCTCGAGCTCGCTCAACCTAATGGACCTAATTTTAAGGTGAATGGCCAACGAGTGAAGTTGTACTTTGGTGAGGACATCTCTCATGAGATGATTCCATCCCTCACCACGTTTGCCATGAACTAGTTTTGGGTTGAGTCAGGCTCGTGACTTGGTTATCAAAAACAAGCGCTCCTCGGGAGGCAACCCGAGTATCTATCCTTTTTCGTTTTACCTCCTAAGTGTAGGGGGACCTATATAGGTTGTTTGTGTTTGTGTGGTGATGTGATTACAGGGATGAATGCACTTTTGGAACCTTTGAAGAACCGTGCTCCCGTGTTATCCGCAATACGGTTCTATCTCTCAACTATCGTGATTCAATTTTCTTCATACTCACATTTGAAATTGATCACTTTAGTCGTCTCTTCCTTAGCTTGATTTAACCAACGTGCACAATGTCATAAGTGTAGGGGAGACTTTTCCCACATGCTTAAACATTGAGGACAATATTTATATTAAGTGTAGGGGAGACTTCTATCGAAGTTTTAAGTGGACTTTTCCATTAAAGTGCCTTCATTTAACCGGAAAATCATCTTTTTCAGCGTTTTTCAAATTTTTAATTAACTTTGGCCATGTAGTCGTAATTTTTAAATTTTTATCGTTGCTTTCATATGTATATATCCCACAATAAAGTCAAAAATATTAATAAAGTGGTGTAGCTAGTTTAGAAGTCTTTGACATATTAGGCTCGTTGCGATTATTTTGACTCAACCCGAATAGACTTATCCAAGTTTATTCTAGCAAGTATCCTTAACCATGTAGACCTTAATTGGTTTATTAGGCTTAGCATCCACGAGTCTCATTACTTGAGATTTTAAATTGTGGAGAACGAGAAATGATAGAGTCAATTATAAGTCGGTATTCTTGCACAAGCACACTTGGTGTGATTATAAGCCTATTCTCCCATCGCTTGCTAATAATTTATCTGCAATAAGTAAGGTCGTATGATTTATTGAATAACTTAGCTTCTAGCCCAAGATCGTTTAAAAGTTGCTCGGTAATGATAAGATTTCATAGCCAAGGCATAACTAATGAAACGGGGCGCGAAGATTGGCGAGTCCGAAAAGGCCCTAACAAGGCATGAGGATTCCATTTTATTGCTAAAGATCCAAGGTGATGTGAAAAGCATTATTCCCAAAATCAATATGAAGGATCAAGACTCACGACAAAAAGCAATCAACTCCCATAAAGATCATGGAGAAGTCTATCCGAAAAGACCCTAACAAGGTATGAGGATAAATAGATCCAAGTTCGAAAAGGAGGCAGATCGTTGTATCTCAAAATCCCAATTAGCGATTGAAGAAATAATGATGAATCGTGGTCAACAAAGTTGGAGTATCCCTCAAAAGTATCCAAGTGAAGAAACTCTATTAACGAAGAGAAGACCATTATCTCAAGAACGTCTCTCAAGATATGAAGTATGAAGTACATGCCAAATATCGGCCCGAGAAAGGTCTCAAATCATGAAGCGAGTTATGCCAAGATATGAACTTTTTGAGGTCCCGAGAAGCAGTTTTAAGAGATTTTGTCCTTTAGCTAACTATTAATCAAATCGTCCTACTTTGCTTTCAGCCTAAATAAACTATCGTAATAAGTCCAAAAATGCATCTTCATGATCATTCTAAGACAACAATAAAATATAAGAGATACACCTAGGAATAAGGGAGTTTAAGCATATAATTAAGCCATATGTGTAAGTGTTTGTTTTGCTAACTTATAATAACAATGATCTCGTTTTTAAGCTTAGTTTGGGGAACGTAAAACTTGAGGGTGATAAATCTTCACAGCAACCGAAGCCCTAATGTAAGTCTTAGATCTCTTTGCAAGTTATTTCCATGTAGCTATTTTCAAGTGAAAATGGTTTTCTATCCTTTTTATTTGCTTTAAAGCTTTTATCTCTTCATAGTAGTTTAAATTTTTTTTTCATTAGTATATTAATAAGGCCAAGGTTGATTGATTATAAGAAAAGTGTAAATTTGCTTTGTCACTAAGCATTGCATGAGGGCATGGCAATGGTTAAGTGTAGGGGATTTGATAGGTGTGAAAACACCCATCCTTTTACAACTTATTTCTTGCTAAAACAAGACCAAAACGCGTATTTAATGTCATTCGTTTGGAATTATGCGTGGTTTGTGTGTTTGTTGTGTTTTCAGAGCCAACATGATAAATATTGAAGAAAACATGGGATTGCACGTGTTTTATCGAAGAAAAAGACGAAAAGACGAAGTCTATAGTCCAAGAGATGCAAAAGATTTGAAGTCAATGGGCATATTTGAATATTTATCGAAGAAAATGACCAAAGATGGAAGATTTACATATGTCGAAGAACTCAAGTCTATTAAACGAAGAAATTAAAAGACGAGTTAAATTTATTCATCGACAAATCCCGAATCAGAATCGAAAACGTCAACTTTACTGAAAAGACGAAAAGACAAAAAGAAAGGAAGAAAGCCCCTCACCAACCAAGCCCAAGGCACTATAAATAGAGATCCCTTCACAACATTGGAGACTAGCAATTATTTTTTCTAGTTTCTTTCTTTTTGGTTCGTAGTAAAACCAACACCATTAGGGTGTTTGGTGATTTTTATTTTTCTTTTGATTTCTCCAAGTTCTTGTAAGTTTAATCTTCACTTTTGATTGTTTAAACCTTAATCATTTAATATCATCTTTCCTTTAATCTTGTTCATCTTTTTCTTTTTGATTCAAAGTCTTAAGTTTTTATTTGGTTGATTTTAATCTTCAAAAGTAAGTGGGTTTTGTGTTTTTATTATATAGATTTGATGTGTAACACCCCATTTTGGAAATGGAAATATCACAGTAATTATGGCGTGTCATCAAAGCATACAAGGTAAAATGTCTAAACATTACTTGACCATATAAAGGAAAATACCGGAATCAAACATCGGTAGTCCAAAAGTAAAGCTCATCACACACAAACATAGTATAGTAAAGGAAAAGGACGAAACAATGTCCAAAGCATAAGTATCATCAAGAAAAGAAATGCATAATGTAAAGAAGGCTAGACAGCTTCCAGTCCATATGCACGTACTCTTAGTGTCTACGAGCGTCCCTGAGTACCTGCCGTTTTGGGAACATAGAAAAGGAAAACGGCTGAGCAATACGCTCAGTGCACGGATGTACAATAAAGCATGAATAGGATAAGCATATAACATAATAACAGCGGAAGAAAACTAAGTCCCGAGTAACCTGGTTAAGTCTTAATAAAATTGGTTTAATAGTTTGAAAGTATTATGTTTATCTTATAAAAACTGTTTGTCATATTTTACCATTAGCCAATATAGGTCATGAATATCCACCGTGCATGAATAATTGGAGGGGTGACCTCATCATGTAAATTAGAGGGGCTGCCTCTAATTTAATATACTGGTTTTATGGGTAGGAGGGATCAGCTCCTTGTGAAGGATGCAAGGCACACACCACATTCACCATGTAATCCTGAATAAAACGTGTAACTAGGATGCACCCATACGCCCCACATGATAAATATAAATAAATGGCCAAAAGCTGAAGGGACGCCACGAGCAATCACTCCGCCGTGGCGAAGTCATAACATCAGTGCCTCTAATGTTATGGTTATGGTACCTCCATAACTAGGTGAAACTGGTCATGCATGTATATGGCTATAGGTAAACATATTTAAAACATAAGCAATCAAACTCATACTTATACTACGGGAAAACAGTTGGCTGCATACGGGGAAATCCTAATAAGGAAAGAATGTCCATACTGAAAGGACGGGAATCCGTACCTTATGTCCAGTGAACGAGAACGATGAACTGCGAGAATCCTACTTCCAAAACCCTAGTGCTACATAAATACGTACATGAAATAAGTATCTGCTTACTACATACATAACTGGTTTTATATCATGTCTTAGCTTATTTTATGTGTTCTTACTATTTTACACTGTTTAAAGCCTTAAACTGTGTTAAATCCTATATTCTGTTCATTCTGATTAAGTATTTCTGATATTTCATGTGTTATTATACTTACTGTGTAATGATAAGTAACTTTCCAAAAATAGCAGGTTTCCTTAAATAGAAAGTTTCCAAAAATAGAAAGTTACCAAAAATAGAAAGTTTCCAAAAATAGAAAGTTTCCAAAAATAGAAAGTTTCCAAAATAGAATTTACTGCTTAAAATAGATAAGTTTTTAAAAATAGAAAGTTTCCATAAATAGATTAGCTGCCTTAATTAAATAAGTTTCCATAAATAGATTAGCTGCCTTATTTAATTAAGTTTTCTAAAAATAGAAAGTTTCCATAATTAGAAATAAGCTGGTTAAATAAGCTAAGTAAATAAGCCTAAGTATTTTCATGATTATATTCTAAGTCATTTGATATATTATATAGTTTAATAATTATTTCATGTAATTTAATTAAACTATAGGTTATAATATTTAATCAAAGTATGACATGTTTTTAATTAAATATATTAAATACTTAGGTTAAAATATGTATTATTAAATACTAATAATATAACCTAAGTCATGTTTAATTAATTAATTATATTCATGGTTTTTAAATAATTAATTAATTATAAGTCTTAATAATATAAATACTTAGGTTAAAATAATTCATGTTTATTAATAATTAGTTAACCTAAGTCATGTTATTAAATTAATCTCATCTTTTATTAATTTAATTTTTAACATAAGTTTATAACATAAACAACTAACATAATCATGATCCGGATCTAAGCCTAAAAACATACACCGGATATGAAACAACACCGTACCCCGAACCAAATCGGGGTACCCCCTTGCTGCCGTGGGACCCACACGCACCAACCAAGACCAAAATGTCTTGGTGGTGGTCGGCTAAAAACAAACCGAACCCCCTTGGGGTCGGTTGTTCCTTGCGGCCCAAAACAAAACACCCCTTTGATCGACCCTTTGATTAATTTATGATCAAAACATGTTAGATCTAGGTTTAATTAATGTGTTTTTATGAAAAACATCACGTGTTGTTAATTAAATAAAAGATTAATTAAAAAGGAAAAGGTTATAAAGGTTTTACCGTATTCGTGGATCAAGAGGGTGAAGAACAAACACGAACAAACACTAATTTAACAAGATCCAAGATCAAAGAAATCATCTTGATGGTGATTTGATGGTGGCGGCACACAAAGGAGAAGGAAAAGGGATTTTAGGTTTTTCTTAAAATTCTTCTGTAACTTTGATTTGAGTAGTAAAATTACTTAACCCTTCCTTTTAGTAAAATTGACAATGGGCTTGGCCCATTGTCCTTATTTTGGCCGCGGGTAGGGACTCCCTTGTGGGGGTCCCGTACCTAGTTTCGTGTCTTGTAATTTCGTACACATTTATGTTTCATAATGTTCGTGTTTTAAATGTTCTCGTTACGTAAATACCATGCTCTTATATATTTAATTACGCTCGTATTAAATATATATACGTAATTAATAATATCTCGTGTTTTAATTACGCTCGTGATCTCGTGATCGTATGTTCGTGATTAATTATTGCTAAATAATTATTACGTGATCGTTCATATAAAATATTTATCGTGTTCTAACACGTACGTAATACATAAACTCCTAATACGTAATCGTAATCATGCTATATTAGGAAAGTTTTTAACTAGTACGTACGAACTTAAGGTACTATGCATGGTAAAAGCATGCGGGTTTTACAACTCTTCCCCCATAAAAAGAATAATTCGTCCCCGAATTATAGATAAAGTAAACTGGAAAAGAAGAACATACCCGAATTCAAAATATGAAATGAGGGTAAGAAGTCCGGATAGACTCCTCTGTTTCCCAAGTGGCTTCCCGCTCGGTATGATCCCTCCATAGAATTTTGACGAATGGAATCGTCTTCTTTCTCATGACTCGTTCTTGCCTGTCAAGAACTCGTTCGGGTTCTTCTATAAAAGTGAGATCTTCACGAATCTGTTCCAGTGGATACTGAACCATGTGAAGGGGATGATATTGGTACCCTCTGAGTAAGGACACATGAAACACATTGTGCACATGCGAAAGTTGCGGAGGTAACGCCAATCGGTAAGATACTTCACCGACTCGTTCAATGATATCAAACGGTCCGATGAAACGAGGACTGAGCTTCCCTTTTCTAACACCCCACCAAATGCTATGCGCAGCAGAACTACAACATTTGGGTGCTAGGCAGTTATCATCGCACACAAGATATATCGAACGACTCCAAAGAGACGTCAATTTAAAGCTTTAAATTAAAAATTGTTAAAAGATACATGTCTACGGTTTTTCCAACCCCAAATGATACAACAGAGTTTTACGTTATCGGTCCCCATGAATCTCAACCCAAAAGTTACAGTTTTCACAACAACATGACATTAAAGTTAAAAATGTTTAAGTAATAACGGGAGGAAAAACAAGCAGACTCCAAGCCATACACACAACATCCATCCCATGCACCCTCCATGCTACACTTCAGCGGTTACCTGAAACACATGCTAAATTTGGTCAACGAAAACGTTGAGTAGAATTCATAGGTTTTACAATTCATTTTGAACATATGTGAAATAAAAACCATTCACGATCATTCATAGACTTGTCGATCAAACAATCTATATTCAAGATACTGGCAATTGTGTTTAAGCTCATGACACTAAACCGTTAACTCAATCACCCGCGTAATAATTACCGGCGTGATTCAGATGAAACTAAGGCCCCTACTAAGGCATCAGTTGCAATTATACCTTATCTATTATCACAAATTATCCGTCCGCAGGGGGTATCAACGTACTAGCCCTCGTCTCGGATAGGGTAGTCAACCCCATAGTACTATCACTTTGTATAAGCGGTTATTTCTAATCCACGCTTGGACTAAACAATAGTTAATAGTTCATGAATTTAGGGGCTTTTGCAACTAGGTACTCAACACAATTTCGAAGGCAACATTCGGGTCCAACAATCATTCATGACATATGTTCATTTTAAAAACTAGCATGCATTTCCCTCGCAGGTAAAACAGTTTGAAATAATAATAAGCGAGGCTATAAATTCACACCTTATATAACAAGTAGTCGATAGCTCGAGAGACGGTCACTGACGACGATACGGATGCCCGGGTAAATCAACACCTATCAAACCAAATAACGCGTAATGAGTAATCTCATTTTTAAAACCTTATGGTACTGTATAAAATACACAAATACTAGTCACTTGGGACAATTACAACTCACGCCAAAACAAAACAACAAGCGTTACTCGTTTCATACCATTTGTCCTTATTATTAACGTTATCCATTTTTACTCATTTTCGCCGATACTTACCAAAAGTACGGACTGTTTTACCATACTTAACCATCTTTATAAAATTTGACAAAAATTCTCAAAAATACTATAAGACCTGTAGAAAACACATATTTAATCCCAACAAAAATTTTTATTCCTACGACCCGTTACTCAACACTTTTCCAAAAACTACGTTTTTCGGACTGAAATTGTACTTTGACCAAGTCGGACTCATTTGACCCGTTTAAAACACTCCATTGACCCATTTGACACCTAAGTCCTACAATAGACTTAAATGTGCAGGTTTGACACCAAAATTCAGCCCTTGACCATTTACCAAACTAGACTTATAGTCCCCGGGATTTGACCTAAAACCAAGCATAACTTCGGATTATGACGGTTTTCATCTCCCGGTACACGAATTTCAAAACGTCGTAACTTTTGACTTGTTAGGAGTCGTAAGCTCTACCTTATATCAAATCGAAGCTAAGAAAATGCTCTACAAATCTATCCTATCCACAAGACCTGTATTCAAAATAATTTTTACGAAAATGCCTTAAACTTTCTGCCTAAAATCAACCATACCAAAATCCCACTAACGCTCGTTTCCAAACCCATTTATCATCACTAGACATCATCCTAAGCATCCCTAATCATAACCAAACAATGTTTTCAGTCCCTAACCCCTATTGATCATCAACCTCATAAAACTAAAATCCTAAAAACAAACATGCAAGTAAATGTACCCATCTACAACATCTAAAAACATGATATTAAACATAGAATCAAGCTCAAAACATGAACCACCATGATCCCCAAACACCCCCCATTGAGCCGTGGGGTTTGGGTGATCAAAACCCACCAACCAAATTGATTTTGGTTGATTTGTTTGGTGTTCTAGCATCCTTTTAGCATGAATTAAACATGCAAATGCCCAATTAACATCAAAAACGAATTTGAAAAATCTTGAAATTTTTGGATGAATTTTTGTTAATGCATGTGTGAAATGAGCATGGATTAATACTCACTAGATGATTTTAGGAGGTGTTCTATGATTAGAATGTATCAAAACTCAAAAAAAATGGTGTGGTGGTGGTTTGGGGTTTTGGCCGTCGGCCTAAGAACACAAGGGAGGGGGTGTTTGATCTTTTTTTTGTAAAGTGTTTAGTGTGTGTGGTGTTTGTCCCCTTTTGTGAAATGGGAAGGACCTAAGTGCAATTTTTGCATTCTTTTGGCCTTAAGCAAAAACGACACCAAAACTTTGCGGGATTGACTCACTAGTCATTTTAGAAAATTTTACGGGAGTCGAAAATTATCCCAAACACTCCAAAATACTTTTGGGATACTTTAAATGTACCCGGAAAACAATGAAACTCACCCGACTCGACTTAACACGAACCGTAAGTAAAATTCTCGAAAAATTACATTATCGATAAAACGTCAATAATTATAGAAATTTGGGCATCCATCGGGATCGTATTCGTAATCGTCCTTCTTAAATCGTCAATCGTAAAAATTATAACCTCGAACATCGGTTTCAACCAAAATACTAAAATATATAGCAATTAAAATCTATTAAAAATTTCAAAAATAAGCGTAATTTAGGGTAATGTTAGTGACCTCGGTTCTAGGGTATCACATCCACCCCTCCTTAAAGAGAGCGACGTCCCGGCGCTCGCCTCTTCTTATACTCAAATTTCCTGCCGCTGGAACAAATGAGGATACCTTTCCTTGAAAAAGTCCTCACGTTCCCAAGTGTATTCCGGTCCACGCCTAGAATTCCATCGAACCTTCACAATAGGAATTATACAACGCTTCAGCCTCTTGACCTCTCGGTCCATAATTTCCACGGGTTCTTCCACAAAATGCATTTTGTCGTCCAATTGAAGCTCGTCCAATTGAAGCTCGTCCAAAGGAATCACCAATTCCTTATCCGCCAAACTCTTCTTCAAGTTCGATACGTGAAACGTGTCGTGAATAGCACTAAGCTCACTCGGCAACTCTAACTTGTACGCTACTGGTCCAATTCTTTTAACGATCTTAAATGGTCCAATATACCTCGGACTCAACTTTCCTTTCTTCCCAAAACGAATTACACCCTTCCACTGCGAAACCTTAAGCATAACCATATCTCCGACTTCAAATTCCAACGGTTTCCTTCTGTTATCGGCATAACTCTTCTGTCGGCTTCTCGCAGCAAGTAGTCGGTTCTTGATTTGCACAATCTTCTCGGTCGTCTCTAAAACCATTTCGGGTCCAGTCAATTGACTTTCTCCTACTTCACTCCAACACACAGGCGATCTACACTTTCTTCCATACAATGCTTCGAACGGTGCTGCCTTGATACTCGCATGGTAACTATTATTATACGAAAACTCCACTAGAGGCAAGTGGTGTTCCCAACTTCCTCCAAAATCAATCACGCACGCTCGGAGCATGTCCTCCATCGTCTGAATGGTTCGTTCACTCTGGCCGTCAGTCTCCGGGTGATAAGCCGTACTTAAATTCAATTCAGTGCCCATCGCACGTTGAAGCGATTTCCAAAAATCCGATGTAAATCTACTTCGCGATCCGAAATGATCGATAACGGCACTCCATGTCTGCAGACGATCTCCTTCACGTACACACTGGCCAGGTTTTCCATACTGTCCGTCTTCTTCATAGGTAAGAAATGAGCAGATTTCGTCAACCTATCCACTATTACCCATATCATATCACATCCACTAGGAGTTCTAGGTAAACCTGTCACGAAATCCATAGCGATTTTCTCCCATTTCCATTCCGGGATCTCTGGTTGTACCAACAACCCAGACGGTTTCTTATGTTCTGCTTTAACCTTCGCGCAAGTCAAACACTTACTAACGTAACGAGCAATATCCGCCTTCATATTCGGCCACCAATAAACTTTCTTCAGATCATGATACATTTTATCCGATCCAGGATGTATCGAATACTTCGACTTATGAGACTCGTTCATAACCAAATCTCGTACTCCAGGCTTTCCTTCCTCAGATGAACACAATGGTAACCAAATCCGATTCTCGAAATATCTCAATCCATCTGTCCTAATCACAAAAAGAGGTTTCAACATTCTTCCCAAGTTCTCGGCATCAACGTTCTCTTTCATTAATCCCCTCTCCTGAGCCTTTAGTATAGTTTCGGTTAAATCAACACTCTCAGTCATCACCAAAGCTCTGACTCTCAAAGGTTTCTCTCGTTCCTTCCTACTAAGTGCATCCGCTACAACATTCGCCTTGCCAGGATGGTAGCGAATTTCACAGTCATAGTCACTCAGTAATTCTACCCATCGTCTCTGTCGCATGTTCAACTCCTTTTGATCTAAAATGTGTTGCAAACTCTTGTGGTCAGTGAATACAACACACTTCGTCCCATACAAATAATGTCTCCACAATTTCAACGCAAAAACTACAGCTCCTAATTCCAAATCGTGCGTCGTGTAGTTCTCCTCATTCTTCCTCAGTTGTCTCGACACGTAAGCTATCACCTTTTCACGCTGCATCAATACCGCTCCATAACCTTTACGAGATGCGTCACAATACACTACAAAGTCTTCGGTTCCTTCAGGAAATGACAATATCGGTGCGGAACATAACTTGTCCTTGAGCGTTTTGAAAGCGAATTCTTCCTCATCTCCCCATTCATACACCCTAATCTTTTCGGTAAGCTTTGTCAATGGCTTTGCAATCAACGAAAATCCTTCAATGAATCTCCGATAATACCCAGCTAAACCAAGGAATTTTCGAACTTCAGTCGGCGTTGTCGGTGCCGACCATTCCCTGATCGCTTCGACCTTGGCAGGATCCACGCGAACTCCTTTGCTATCAACTACGTGACCAAGGAATTGCACAGACTCTAACCAAAACTCACACTTCGAGAACTTCGCATACAACTTCCCTTTCTTCAGCAGATCCAATATCTTCCTCAGGTGCTTCTCGTGCTCCTCCTTACTCTTAGAGTAAATAAGAATATCATCGATGAAAACAATAACAAACTTATCTAGATACGGCTTGCATACGTGATTCATAAGGTCCATGAATACAGCAGGCGCGTTTGTCAACCCAAACGGCATCACTCGAAATTCAAAGTGTCCATACCGCGTACGAAAGGCAGTTACAGGGATATCCTCCTCTCTTACACGTAATTGATGATACCCTGATCTTAAATCGATCTTTGAGTATACACTGGAACCTTGTAATTGATCAAACAAATCGTCAATCCTCGGCAATGGATACCGATTCTTAACCGTCAGCTTGTTGAGTTCTCTATAGTCAATACACATCCGAAATGAACCATCTTTCTTCTTTACAAACAACACTGGCGCTCCCCATGGTGATGAGCTCGGCCTAATAAATCCTTTGTCCATCAACTCCTTCAGTTGATCCGATATCTCCTTTAACTTGGATGGTGCTAATCGATAGGGTGCACGCGCAACCGGCGCAGCTCCTGGCACCAAATCGATTCGAAACTCGACCTCACGGGTGGGTGGTAAACCTGGCAGCTCGTCTGGAAAAACTTCCGGATATTCGCAGATAACAGGTACCTCTTCAATCCTTGCCTCTAAATCACCATCACTCGAAACTTGTGCCAAACACACATCGCATCCACTCTCTACATACTTCATCATTTTCAAACAAGAAATCACTTTCAAACGAGAAGTGCATTCGTCCCCCTTCACAGTCAAGACTTTATTCCTCAACGGGATCTGAACTAATCTCTCGCCACAGACGATCATAGCACTGTGCGCCATCAGCCAATCCATTCCCACAATCACGTCAAACGATCCTAGCTCTATAGGCATCAAGTCGATTTTAAAAGCGTAATTTCCTAACTTCAGGGTACACCCCTTCAGTATAGAATTCGTACTAACGATTTTCCCATCGGCTAACTCAACGTTATAACTAGTCGCTAACAACACCGGTTTTCTATCGATATGACGACTAAATTTAACATCTACAAAACTCTTGTCGGAACCAGAATCAAACAAAACACTAGCATAACAAGCGTCTAGCAAAAACGTACCGGTAACCACATTAGGACCCTGTGGTTTATCAGCCGTCCCTACTTGATACACGGCAGCAGCATTGTTACCTCCTTGCTTGTTTCCTGCCTTCGGGCAATTCCCTTGCTTATGGCCTCTCTCTCCACATCCAAAACAACCCATCACTCTTGTAGCATTCGCCCCAGTGGCTACCCCCTTGGTTCGACAATCAGACATCCTGTGACCCGCTTTTCCACATTTTCCGCACGCAGGCGGGCAATGCCCTACGTGATACAAGTTGCATCTACCACAGTGGGGATTCACCTTCGCTCCTCTGGGGTTTGTCACAGCTCTCATCCCTTCATTCCTTCGCTGGTTAAACTGCTGATTTCGGTTCTGACCATTGTTGTTTCGGTTTCCACCTCGGCTTTGACCCTGGGATTGATTGCTCTGTGCCGCTTCCCACTTCCTCTTATTTCCTTCAGCAATGAAGTTCTTCTTGTCTTGGAGTTTGACATCCATCAATGCGTGAGCCATCTGGACCGCTTCATCAAACGACCCAGGTTTTGACGAAGTCGTCTCACCCTTAATATTACTGGATAGACCTTTGATGTACTGTTTCATCTTCTTGGTATCATCGGCAAAAGTGTCTGGACACAAAAGGCTTAGTTCATTAAACCTCCTGGTGTAAGCAGTGATATCATTGTTTTTCAAAGTCATGTGCCTCAACTCATCTTCCAATTGACCTAACTCCTCTTCCGGACAGAACTTCTTGGTCAAAAGAGCTTTAGTTGCAGTCCATGTTCTTGCATTCGCTACTGCTAACCCAACAGTGGCTACTTGGGTGTTCCACCAACTCAATGCGTCGTCAAGAAATGTAGCAGCCGCAAACTTGACCTTGTTCGCTTCTGAACAACCGCTAATCTCGAAAGTACTTTCAACCTTTTCTAACCATCTCCTGAGTTCTAGAGCTCCACCAGTTCCACGAAATTGCGTGGGACCACATTTTATGAAACTAGAGTAAGTACATTCTCTTGGGGCTTGCTGTCTCCCCGCATTTCTGCCCTGGTCTGGATTCCTCCCTGCTCGGTCTGCTTCTAGCGCATTCGCAATGGCTTCCTGAATCATCGTGTTCACACGGGTTGCGGTTAGTTTTGGAGGCATGGTGCGTTATCAAATATACCTTTCTGCAAGGACAGGGAAAATAGAAAAACAATGTAAGTATACACATCAAGATTAAGATGGATTTCTCTTTCAAGACATAATATAAATACAACGACACATCACTACCGAGTTACTAAGATTCATCAATTCACATCACAAAAGATCAAATTATAGACATATCACAGATCATGAAAGGTAAACGTGGATTGTATTGATAATCAACCAAAATTGTGACAAGTATTGCCACTACAACCATTCACCATAAAACTTAAGTCCTCAAGTTTTTCGTCATAATGCCATCATACAAAAGTCTAAAACAGTTCTATTACAACGATCAAAGATAAAATACAAGACAAGCAACTAGGCATGTGGTGATCCACACGGCCTCTTGGATGGCGGTTCGTCATCATCTTCCTCGGGTTCCTCATCGCTATCATCCTCGTCCACATCATCCATTTTTCTCTTTCCTTTGTCGTTCGGCCCACATTCAGTCTCCTTTTTCGTCCCTGACGTAGACCCACACTCAACCGCTACATGATTTCCCACAGTGATACAAGCACCTCTGGCAGGTGGCTGGATCATGAAGTCATTAGCTTCCATTTCCAAATCGTCCACAAATCTCCAATCTGGGGGCAATGATGCTCTCACTCGATGCTCCCAACTCTGCATCCTAGACAATCTCGCTTGATCTTCCCTAACACGGTCAAGACTGGCGCTCAAATTCGCGATCATCGATCTTAGACTATTGATATCACTTTTGTTTGCATTTCCATCATACTCAATTCTTGAAGTCCTTTCCAACAGTCCTTGGTGTGCCCTTTCGTTCTTATCAAACCTCTTAATTACCCTGGTCTCTACCACAAACCGCTCATACATCATCCTATCCATCCTCCTCAAACGACCCTCGGGATCCCAGTAGTGTCTTGGTCTCGGAAAGTAGACCCTTGCGATATTCTCATGAATAGATTGTGATTTTGATAAATTGTTGGACTCTGCACCACTCCCATTACTTACTCGAACAAATCCTGGCACTGTCCTCAAATAGTCCTTACAATTGTCCATCGGGCGACGAACGGGTTGCTGCTCATATCGATCGGTCGGAGGCACTTCATAACCCTTTGGCGAATTTGGAGATTGAAATAAATCAGGTTCGGTCTGACCGACAGCATTCTCGGGAATTCCATCATCCATCAGTTCCTCGGGCTCTTCCTCAGAATCCTCACTCTCATCACTACTGATACTGAAGTTGTCCACCTCACTTTCATCATTGTCATTTTTCGGCCCTATTGCTTCTTCTGGAGCGATCCATCCATTATCATTATCCGGCGGGTTCGGAGGAAACGGTCCCCCTTCGTGACCTACGACGTAATCGTTTCCATTACCATTAGGCGGTACCTCGGCCATTCCTGCAATAACAGAGAATTTTGGAGGGTACGTAAGATAACTATACAATATTTATAAATACATGCATGCAAATGCAATGCAAAGGTGGTACATATGCCCAAAATGCAATAATATGATGCTCATGCATGATTAATACAAAAATTACGGTGCCGGATATTCCACGTATAATTTCAACGTCTACATATAGTAATTTCCATACTTACGTAATAAATACCCACATATATACTTCAACTCAAAATTATACGTCAAATGCTATGAATACAGAAATAAATCTTACGGGAGCCATGCAGGATAGTTGTGTGTGCTTGGACAATTTCTTACGACACCAAAAGTTATGGTTTAGGATTTTCAAAACGACCTAGTTCTCTATAACTCATGGCTCTGATTACCAATCTCTAACACCCCACCAAATGCTATGCGCAGCGGAACTACAACATTTGGGTGCTAGGCAGTTATCATCGCACACAAGATATATCGAACGACTCCAAAGAGACGTCAATTTAAAGCTTTAAATTAAAAATTGTTAAAAGATACATGTCTACGGTTTTTCCAACCCCAATTGATACAACAGAGTTTTGCGTTATCGGTCCCCATGGATCTCAACCCAAAAGTTACAGTTTTCACAACAACATGACATTAAAGTTAAAAATGTTTAAGTAATAACGGGAGGAAAAACAAGCAGACTCCAAGCCATACACACAACATCCATCCCATGCACGCTCCATGCTACACTTCAGCGGTTACCTGAAACACATGCTAAATTTGGTCAACGAAAACGTTGAGTGGAATTCATAGGTTTTACAATTCATTTTGAACATATGTGAAATAAAAACCATTCACGGTCATTCATAGACTTGTCGATCAAACAATCTATATTCAAGATACTGGCAATTGTGTTTAAGCTCATGACACTAAACCGTTAACTCAATCACCCGCGTAATAATTACCGGCGTGATTCAGATGAAACCAAGGCCCCTACTAAGGCATCAGTTGTAATTATACCTTATCTCTTATCACAAATTATCCGTCCGCAGGGGGTATCAACGTACTAGCCCTCGTCTCGGATAGGGTAGTCAACCCCATATTACTATCACTTTGTATAAGCGGCTATTTCTAATCCACGCTTGGACTAAACAATAGTTAATAGTTCATGAATTTAGGGACTTTTGCAACTAGGTACTCAACACAATTTCAAAGGCAACATTCGGGTCCAACAATCATTCATGACATATGTTCATTTTAAAAACTAGCATGCATTTCCCTCGCGAGTAAAACAGTTTGAAATAATAATAAGCGAGGCTATAAATTCACACCTTATATAACAAGTAGTCGATAGCTCGAGAGACGGTCACTGACGACGATACGGATGCCCGGGTAAATCAACACCTATCAAACCAAATAACGCGTAATGAGTAATCTCATTTTTAAAACCTTATGGTACTGTATAAAATACACAAATACTAGTCACTTGTGACAATTACAACTCACGCCAAAACAAAACAACAAGCGTTACTCGTTTCATACCATTTGTCCTTATTATTAACGTTATCCATTTTTACTCATTTTCGCCGATACTTACCAAAAGTACGGACTGTTTTACCATACTTAACCATCTTTATAAAATTTGACAAAATTCTCAAAAATACTATAAGACCTGTAGAAAACACATATTTAATCCCAACAAAAATTTTTATTCCTACGACCCGTTACTCAACACTTTTCCAAAAACTACGTTTTTCGGACTGAAATTGTACTTTGACCAAGTCGGACTCATTTGACCCGTTTAAAACACTCCATTGACCCATTTGACACCTAAGTCCTACAATAGACTCAAATGTGCAGGTTTGACACCAAAATTAAGCCCTTGACCATTTACCAAACTAGACTTATAGTCCCCGGGATTTGACCTAAAACCAAGCATAACTTCGGATTATGACGGTTTTCATCTCCCGGTACACGAATTTCAAAACGTCGTAACTTTTGACTCGTTAGGAGTCGTAAGCTCTACCTTATATCAAATCGAAGCTAAGAAAATGCTCTACAAATCTATCCTATCCACAAGACCTGTTTTCAAAATAATTTTTACGAAAATGCCTTAAACTTTCTGCCTAAAATCAACCATACCAAAATCCCACTAACGCTCGTTTCCAAACCCATTTATCATCACTAGACATCATCCTAAGCATCCCTAATCATAACCAAACAATGTTTTCAGTCCCTAACCCCTATTGATCATCAACCTCATAAAACTAAAATCCTAAAAACAAACATGCAAGTAAATGTACCCATCTACAACATCTAAAAACATGATATTAAACATAGAATCAAGCTCAAAACATGAACCACCATGATCCCCAAACACCCCCCATTGAGCCCTGGGGTTTGGGTGATCAAAACCCACCAACCAAATTGATTTTGGTTGATTTGTTTGGTGTTCTAGCATCCTTTTAGCATGAATTAAACATGCAAATGCCCAATTAACATCAAAAACGAATTTGAAAAATCTTGAAATTTTTGGATGAATTTTTGTTAATACATGTGTGAAATGAGCATGGATTAATACTCACTAGATGATTTTAGGAGGTGGTCTATGATTAGAATGGATCAAAACTAAAAAAAAATGGTGTGGTGGTGGTTTGGGGTTTTGGCCGTCGGCCTAAGAACACAAGGGAGGGGGTGTTTGATCTTTTTTTTGTAAAGTGTTTAGTGTGTGTGGTGTTTGTCCCCTTTTGTGAAATGGGAAGGACCTAAGTGCAATTTTTGCATTCTTTTGGCCTTAAGCAAAAACGACACCAAAACTTTGCGGGATTAACTCACTAGTCATTTTAGAAAATTTTACGGGAGTCGGAAATTATCCCAAACACTCCAAAATACTTTTGGGATACTTTAAATGTACCCGGAAAACAATAAAACTCACCCGACTCGACTTAACACGAACCGTAAGTAAAATTCTCGAAAAATTACATTATCGATAAAACGTCAATAATTATAGAAATTTGGGCATCCATCGGGATCGTATTCGTCATCGTCCTTCTTAAATCGTCAATCGTAAAAATTATAACCTCGAACATCGGTTTCAACCAAAATACTAAAATATATAGCAATTAAGATCTATTAAAAATTTCAAAAATAAGCGTAATTTAGGGTAATGTTAGTGACCTCGGTTCTAGGGTATCACACCTTTAATCCTGAAGCGTCTAACACCACGTGTCGGCGAAACCTTAAGGAAGACGTGATCTCCTACGTTAAAGTGTAAATCCCTACGATGCTTATCGGCATAACTCTTTTGACGTGACCGTGCCTCCTGAATCTTCTGTCTAGCTACTGCGATCTTCTCGTTTGTCATCTATATGATTTCTGGTCCTTCGAGTGTTCGCTCGCCAACCTGATCCCAGGAGATTGGGGCGCGACACTTCCTGCCATACAACATCTCAAATGGAGCACACTTGATGCTCGCGTGCCAGCTGTTGTTGTATGCAAACTCCACCAAACAGATGTATTCGTCCCAATCACCCGTCCATTCCAACGCACATGACCTCAACATATCTTCCAATGTCTGAATGGTTCGCTCCGACTGTCCGTCCGTTTGAGGATGAAAGGCCGTGCTAAGCTTAAGTTGTGTACCCCAAGCTTTCTGCAGACTTTTCCAAAAGCGCGAAGTGAATCGAGGATCTCTGTCTGAGACGATGCTGGATGGTGCACCGTGTAGTCTCATGATCTCTCGTCGGTACGTATCTGCGAGTTTACTTACCGGATCTTCTTTGCGGATCGGTAAGAAATGAGCTGATTTGGTAAGTCGATCAACGATAACCCAAATCGCATCGTGCTTCCTTTTGGTAGGCGGAAGACCGGTAACAAAATCCATGGTGATTTTATCCCACTTCCACTCTAGAATGTCTAACGGTTGAAGGAGACCGCCAGATCGCTGATGCTCGATCTTAACCTGCTGGCAGGTAAGACATTTGGAGACGTAAGTGGCCACATCCTGCTTCATACCACTCCACCAAAATTACTGCTTGATGTCATGGTACATTTTAGTTGAACCAGGATATATCGAGAATGGGGAGCTATGAGCTTCTGCTAGCGAAGCTTCCCGGAGTTCTTGGTCATCAGGAACACAAAGTCTAGTGCCCTGCCATACGATACCATCTGCATCTACTCTGAATTCTGTCTGCTTCTCCAAATTCTGTATTATCGCCCATATTTCTTCGTCATCCTTCTGAGCTTCCTTGATCTTAGATAGTAACTCGGGTTCTACTCTAAGATTAGCCCAGTAACCGTGTTGTCCACGTACCATCATCTCAATGTCTAGTCGCTCCAAGTCTCTTATGATTTCCTCTTCGATTCTGATGCCGTTGATCATTCCGGACTTCCTGCTAAGGGCGTCTGCTACTACATTTGCCTTTCCGGGATGATACTGTAGATTAATGTCATAATCCTTCAACAGCTCTAACCATCTCCTCTTCCTCATGTTTAATTCACATTGAGTGAAGATATACTTCAAGCTCTTGTGGTCCGTGAAAATGTCACATGATTCTCCATATAAGTAGTGTCTCCATATCTTCAATGCAAACACGACTGCAGCAAGTTCCAGATCGTGCGTGGGGTAATTCTCTTCATAAGGCTTAAGCTGCCGTAAAGCGTACGCGATCACTTTCCCATGTTGCATGAGAACACAGCCAAGTCCCTTCCCCGATGCATCGCTGTAGATTTGAAATCCACCCGTACCAGATGGTAGAGTAAGAATAGGTGCAGATACTAGCTTCTGCTTCAGGTCTTCAAAGCTCTTCTCTCGATCTTCAGTCCAGATGAATTTCTCCCCTTTCCGCATCAGTTTGGTCAATGGTAGTGCTAAGCGGGAAAAGTTCTCCACGAACCTACGGTAATAGCCAGCTAAGCCTAAGAAACTGCGAACTTCCGTCGCTGATGTCGGCCTTGGCCACTTAGTGATGGCCTCAACCTTCGCTGGATCCATAGTGATTCCTTCTGCTGATACAATGTGACCTAAGAATGCCACCTTGTCTAACCAGAACTCACACTTGGAGAATTTAGCATACAGCTGCTTCTGGCGAAGAATCTGTAGTATTGTACAAAGATGGTCTTCGTGTTCCTCCTTGGATTTTTAGAAAATCAGAATGTCATCGATGAAGACAATGACGAACTTGTCCAGAAATTCATGGAAGATTCTGTTCATCAGATCCATGAACACTGCTGGAGCATTTGTCAGGCCAAATGGCATAACTACAAACTCGTAGTGGCCATAACGAGTACGAAAGGCAGTCTTAGCAATATCCTGATCCTTGACTCGTAACTGATGATAGCCTGACCTAAGATCGATCTTGGAGAAGTGTTTGGCCCCTTGGAGTTGGTCAAACAGATCGTCAATGCGTGGCAGTGGATACCTATTTCGAATGGTAATCTTATTGAGCTCGCGATAGTCTATGCAAAGACGCATACTGCCGTCCTTCTTCTTAACAAACAAAACCGGTGCGCCCCATGGAGATGCGCTCGGTCGAATGAAACCTCGTTCAAGAAGTTCTTGTAGTTGATCCTTCAGCTCCTTCAGCTCTATGGGAGCCATGCGATAAGGAGCCTTGGAGATTGGTTCAGCTCCTGGAACCAGCTCGATACTGAATTCCACTTCTTGTGCAGGTGGTATGCCTGGAAGTTCTGTTGGAAACACGTCTTGGAATTCCGACACTATAGGTTGATCCTGAATCGATGGAGATTCAGCATCCATGTCGTGAACCGTAGCTAGATAACCCTCGCAGCCATGTGACAGTAGTGCACGCGCTTGCAGGGTGGATATGATTTGTACAGACCGTCCGGGTATGAACCCATTATGAGTGTACTCTGGTGCATTGACATCACCGAAGATAACTCGATATGAATGGCAGTCTATAGTAGCATGATATTTGGATAGCCAATCCATGCCCAAAATCATGTCGAAGTCATTCATGTCCAGCGGAAGTGCGTCGACAGGTCGAACCTTATCATCAAATTCTAGGGGAAGACTCTTGTATACATGGGTGATTAATACAGAGTCCCTCAAAGGCGTGGAAATAGTAAGCCGATTTTCTAGTGGCAAGGGAGGCATCCTAATGTTCTTAGCATAAGCAGTAGAAATAACCGAATGAGTAGCACCCATATCGAAAAGAACACATGCAGCGCGACCATACATATACAAGATTCCAGTGATGGTACCTGTAGACTTGTTGGCCTGGTCTCGAGATGTCGTGTAGACACGCCCGGCAGTAGGAGGCGGCTTGGTATCAGCATGTCCCGATGTACCCTCCATCTCGCCCTTACGGCAATCCTTCATAATATGGCCAGGAAGACCACACTTGAAGCACGCATCAGTATTACGGCGACATGGTCCTAGGTGCCTACGGTGGCAAGTAGAGCAAAGAGGATGAGTGTATCCTCCAGCAGGTGCTCTGGCTGGCTGAGGACCTGATAAAACATTTTACATGAGACATAATAGTTGGGTACAAAGGACAAAGCAGATAATCGTAAGATTGAATACCAGTGATAGCTGGACGGCTAGGCTGCGAACCTCTCTGGTTCTGGTCCCTACCGTTTCCATGGTTCCTGGTAGAATTTTGCTAGAGTGTCAGAATATGAGTTATAACATAAAACATAAGAAATTTCGTAAGTATTGAGACCTGCTGTTGCTGGATTGCCCGGCGTTGTTACGGTAATTGTCATTACTGCCACGCCTATCCGTAGCAGATCGGTCATTAGTCTGACCATTTCCCTTGGGCTGATGAGGCTGCTGCTGAGTAGCCGGCTGAGACCGGTCCCCAGTTTTCTGCCTGGAAGATACAGTTTAAAAGATGAATAATTGACATATGGAAAGTATACGGATTGAGCACCGCTTGAATACGAAGGTTTACCTCTTGTCGGGTCTTTCAACTTCCCCGAACTCATCCCTCTCCTGCAGCATCTCTAGTTTTTGTGCTGCATCGGCCACTTGTGCTACAGTATTGAACGTAGCACACACCAGATTGTTTGCGACCGATGTGCGAAGAGCCCATCTAAAGTGATGTGCCTGCTCTTCTGGAGTACCTGCTGCCACACCAAGGAAACCAGCCAAGCGAAGGAAGCGCTGCATAAACTCGTTGCTATTCTCCCCAGCTCTCTGACGGATCCCATGGTACTCTCTCTTGAGTTTGTCCTGCTCAGCCTTGGGAAAGAACTGTTCCATCACCCTGTCCTTGAACTGAGCCCAAGTCAAACCAGCAACCCACTCATCACCACCTTCAGATTGCATCAAAGCTAACCACCAGTTAAGTACATCGCCTTCGAACCGATAGCATGCCAACCTCGCCTTGTATGTGGGGTCACAGCCCATAGCGTTGAAGATCTTCTCAATGTGAGCCAACCAGCTTTCAGCATCGCTGGGGCTATCTGTCTTCTCAAAAGCTCGAGGGCGGAGCTTGTTGAATCTCTCCAGCCATACTGCTAATGTCACTGGAGGAGGAGGAGGTGGTTGATTGTGCTGCTGCTGATTGTTGGCAGCTTGAACTTCAGCACGGATGTCATTCCTCAGTTGAGGAAGCAAGGCTTGCATGGCAGCCTGAATTGCAGCATTGAGCTGCTCCTGTTCGCGTGTGAGAACCATCTGACAGTATAACATAAAACATATGATTAACAGTTCAAAACATAAAATATAAAATATATACATGAAAAAAAATTTATACTAAAAATAAAATTTCACGAGAAAAATTTTATGCAAGAAAATTTTGTATGAATGCATGATGCAGTTTTATGAAAACCTTGGATGCTCGAGAGTGAACGCCTCTGGTCAGTTCACTCAAAACAAAATACATATCGAGGGGACGCCTATGGGTCGGTCCCAAATCTAAAAGTTTCAATAAAACATATGCAACTAAATAGGGCCAGTCCTGTACCAACCATTACTTAGTCAAAAACCCTGTAACAATGACATATATATGTATGATTAAAAATGATGAATGCATGAAAACAACTGTCAGTTCTAGGAAGACCGTAGTGACTACCCACTAATCACAGGTCATATTTGAGAGCCTACAGGTCGAAGCCTTGGCTCTGATACCATAATTGTAACACCCCATTTTGGAAATGGAAATATCACAGTAATTATGGCGTGTCATCAAAGCATACAAGGTAAAATGTCTAAACATTACTTGACCATATAAAGGAAAATACCGGAATCAAACATCGGTAGTCCAAAAGTAAAGCTCATCACACACAAACATAGTATAGTAAAGGAAAAGGACGAAACAATGTCCAAAGCATAAGTATCATCAAGAAAAGAAATGCATAATGGAAGGCTAGACAGCTTCCAGTCCATATGCACGTACTCTTAGTGTCTACGAGCGTCCCTGAGTACCTGCCGTTTTGGGAACATAGAAAAGGAAAATGGCTGAGCAATACGTTCAGTGCACGGATGTACAATAAATCATGAATAGGATAAGCATATAACATAATAACAGCGGAAGAAAACTAAGTCCTGAGTAACCTGGTTAAGTCTTAATAAAACTAGTTTAATAGTTTGAAAGTCTTATGTTTATCTTATAAAAACTGTTTGTCATATTTTGCCATTAGCCAATATAGGTCATGAATATCCACCGTGCATGAATAATTGGAGGGGTGACCTCATCATGCAAATTAGAGGGGCTGCCTCTAATTTAATATACTGGTTTTATGGGTAGGATGGATCAGCTCCTTGTGAAGGATGCAAGGCACACACCACATTCACCATGTAATCCTGAATAAAACGTGTAACTAGGATGCACCCATACGCCCCACATGATAAATATAAATAAATGGCCAAAAGCTGAAGGGACACCACGAGCAATCACTCCGCCGTGGTGAAGTCATAACATCAGTGCCTCTAATGTTATGGTTATGGTACCTCCATAACTAGGTGAAACTGGTCATGCATGTATATGGCCATAGGTAAACATATTTAAAACATAAGCAATCAAACTCATACTTATACTACGGGAAAACAGTTGGCTGCATACGGGGAAATCCTAATAAGGAAAGAATGTCCATACTGAAAGGACGGGAATCCGTACCTTATGTCCAGTGAACGAGAACGATGAACTGCGAGAATCCTACTTCCGAAACCCTAGTGCTACATAAATACGTACATGAGATAAGTACATGCTTACTACATACATAACTGGTTTTATATCATGTCTTAGCTTATTTTATGTGTTCTTACTATTTTACACTGTTTAAAGCCTTAAACTGTATTAAATCCGATATTCTGTTCATTCTGATTAAGTATTTCTGATATTTCATGTGTTATTATACTTACTGTGTAATGATAAGTAACTTTCCAAAAATAGCAGGTTTCCTTAAATAGAAAGTTTCCAAAAATAGAAAGTTTCCAAAAATAGAAAGTTACCAAAAATAGAAAGTTTCCAAAAATAGAAAGTTTCCAAAAATAGAAAGTTTCCAAAAATAGAATTTACTGCTTAAAATAGATAAGTTTCTAAAAATAGAAAGTTTCCATAAATAGATTAGCTGCCTTAATTAAATAAGTTTCCATAAACAGATTAGCTGCCTTATTTAATTAAGTTTTCTTAAAATAGAAAGTTTCCATAATTAGAAATAAGCTGGTTAAATAAGCTAAGTAAATAAGCCTAAGTATTTTCATGATTATATTCTAAGTCATATGATATATTATATAGTTTAATAATTATTTCATGTAATTTAATTAAACTATAAGTTATAATATTTAATTAAAGTATGACATGTTTTTAATTAAATATATTAAATACTTAGGTTAAAATATGTATTATTAAATACTAATAATATAACCTAAGTCATGTTTAATTAATTAATTATATTCATGGTTTTTAAATAATTAATTAATTATAAGTCTTAATAATATAAATACTTAGGTTAAAATAATTCATGTTTATTAATAATTAGTTAACCTAAGTCATGTTATTAAATTAATCTCATCTTTTATTAATTTAATTTTTAACATAAGTTTATAACATAAACAACTAACATAATCATGATCCGGATCTAAGCCTAAAAACATGCACCGGATATGAAACAACACCGTACCCCGAACCAAATCGGGGTACCCCCTTGCTGCCGTAGGACCCACACGCACCAACCAAGACCAAAAGGTCTTGGTGGTGGTCGGCTAAAAACAAACCGAACCCCCTTGGGGTCGGTTGTTCCTTGCGGCCCAAAACAAAACACCCCTTTGATCGACCCTTTGATTAATTTATGATCAAAACATGTTAGATCTAGGTTTAATTAATGTGTTTTTATGAAAAACATCACGTGTTCTTAATTAAATAAAAGATTAATTAAAAAGAAAAAGGTTAAAAAGGTTTTACCGTATTCGTGGATCAAGAGGGTGAAGAACAAACACGAACAAACACTAATTTAACAAGATCCAAGATCAAAGAAATCACCTTGATGGTGATTTGATGGTGGCGGCACACAAAGGAGAAGGAAAAGGGATTTTAGGTTTTTCTTAAAATTCTTCTGTAACTTTGATTTGAGTAGTAAAATTACTTAACCCTTCCTTTTAGTAAAATTGACAATGGGCTTGGCCCATTGTCCTTATTTTGGCCGCGGGTAGGGACTCCCTTGTGGGGGTCCCGTACCTCGTTTCGTGTCTTGTAATTTCGTACACCTTTATGTTTCATTATGTTCGTGTTTTAAATGTTCTCGTTACGTAAATACCATGCTCTTATATATTTAATTACGCTCGTATTAAATATATATACGTAATTAATAATATCTCGTGTTTTAATTACGCTCGTGATCTCGTGATCGTATGTTCGTGATTAATTATTGCTAAATAATTATTACGTGATCGTTCATATAAAATACTTATCGTGTTCTAACACGTACGTAATACATAAACTCCTAATACGTAATCGTAATCATGCTATATTAGGAAAGTTTTTAACTAGTACGTACGAACTTAAGGTACTATGCATGGTAAAAGCATGCGGGTTTTACATGATGTTTATCATTAGTAAGTGATTAGTGGTTAAATTGGTTTAAGTTTTGGTTAAAATTTGGTTGATTTTGGCTAAAAATCGATTCGTTGTTGTTTCCCTGTTCTTCGCACCATTCAGTTTTCCCAGATTCCGAATCAACAAATTATTCCGAATCAAGCTTTTCTTTTTATTTTATTCCGCATGAAGCCCATATTCCGAACCAAATAAGTATTCCGGATCAAGCAAAGTATTTCGGATCAGTGTTATTCCGGATCAAGGGTTTTTATCATTTATTCCGGATCAACTCATACTCCGAACGAAGGTGTTTTATTCCGCATGAACAGATATTCCGAATGAAGCATCTTTCTTGTTAAATATTCCGAATCAAGCTTTTCATCATTTTATTCCGAGTCAATCAATTATTCTGCATGAAGCAAGATATTCTAAATGAGCAGTTTGTGTTAATTATTCCGGATGAAGAGTTATATTCCGAATGAAGGTTTCTGACCAACTTATTCTGGTTCAAGCTTTTTATTCCTAATCAGTAACTTTTCTGAGTTAAAGTTTTTAACTGTTTTATTTTAATTCAAGTTTTATTTTTATTAATTGCTTTTAATTAATTGCTTTTAATTAATTGCTTTTAGTTTATCTTTATTTACTTCACGCATTTACCTTTTTAGTAGCATAGAAAACCAAACCCCTTTTTTAGTAACCAAGAACAACTATTCCACTTTGAACCGTGATCGATTCGAGAAGATTCCGAGAACTTAATTGAACCTAGCAAAATCTCGTGTATCAAGCAATATCTAAGAGTTTTTCCTTATCACTGAGAAGATCTTTGAACATTTTAGCATATTTAGGCATGTGAGCGAGAGCCTTGGCAAAGGAGATGTTGAATTCAATTGTTTAAACATTTTAAGAAAGTTTGAAACTTAAATATCATCCTTATTCTTCAACTTCTCTTTCCTCAACCTTGAAGGATAAGGTATGTCAGGTTGAGAGGAAGGATTTGGAATGGAATTCTCACTCACATCCTTGGGTGGTGGAGGGGTAGAAGTAAAAGGTGGAGGAATCGGTGAAGGGGGCTCGTTATCCTTTGTCACAATCACCGGTGTAGGTTTAGGAATCTCGGGTTCCTTATAATCTTATCCACTTCGGGTGATGATTGCTTTCATCTCCCCTCTTGGATTAGCAACGGTGTTACTCGGAAGAGAACCCGAACCAAAGGATTGATTACTTGGGAAGAAACTAGCCATCATATCTCTTAAGTCATTCATTTGACTGCTTAAAGAGTTTCGCATGTCATTCCTAAGCTCGGCTCGTAGATCATTCCCTTGTTTCGCCATGTCACCTTTCAAGTTAATAATTTGGCTCTGAAGATTATTCACCAGCGCGTCATTAGTCCTCATGTACGTTTCAATCTCTTGATTATATGTCGTGGGTTGGTTGGGAAGAGGAACTTGGTAAGCGGGTGGTTGATAGGTGGGTTGTTGGTAAACTTGATTATTTCCTTGAGGTGGATATGGGTCTCTTTGGGTTTGATATTGATTAGGAGCTCGAGGTTGGTTTTGATTGTTGTGATTGAAGTTGTTTTCGTTTTGAGGAGGAAAACCGGGTGGTGAAAGGAAGTTGTTTAAATCATAACTTAAAAAATTTCGGTCACCTTGAGGACGTGCTTGATAGCCTCCCGTAGAAAAGTTACCGTTAGCCGCATACACGTTTTCCGGATTGTCATGAGTAGAAGGACAATCGGTATATGAATGAGAACCCCACAAGTCTCACAAGAAATTGCTACAGCTTTAGCTTGTTGAAATTGGTTCGTAGCCATGGTTAAGAAATTTTTGTTCATCTCGGCTATTTAGCGGGTGAGTTCGGTTAACTCGGGGTTTGATGAAGTAGAAGAAACATTGGCCCTCAGGTTATTTCTTGAAGATGCGGATGAATCCCAATTTTTGTGATGAGTGGTCATGTTCTCTATAAGCTCTCTACACTCCTCGGGTCTTCTCTTCATAAATGTACCACCGGCGGCAACATTAATCGTATCACGATCATGAAAAGTTAAACCATTGTAGAAAGTATCAATCAAAGTGACGGGGAGCATATTATGATTAGGACAACGATCGATCAAGACATTATAACGTTCCCAAGCATAAAAAAACGACTCATCAGGTTCTTGAGTGAAACCACTGATTTGATTGCGAAGATTAGTGACCATGCATGGTGGAAAGTAGCGCGACAAAATTTTTTGAGTCATCTCGTCCCATGCTTGAATGGAGTTTTTAGGAAGACGATCAAACCATTTTTCGGCATGGTGGGATAAAGTGTGTGGAAAAAGATGAAGGCGAAGAAAATCCATTGAAACACTGGGCAATTTCATGCTTTGAGTGACGGTTATGAATTTATCGAGGTGTTTGTTGGCATCATCATCCGGTAATCCGCGAAATGGACAAGCATTTTAAACTTGTTGGATCATGTGACGCTTCAACGAAAATTCGGGAGCCGTGATTTGCATCGGCGCAATCGGTCCTCCACGTCCGTTCATAGTTGGTTGACAAAGATCCTCCATCGTACGAAGGTCGGGTTGAGGGACATGGTTGTTATTGTTGTTATTATTCAAATTGGGGTGAGGTGAATTGTTATTATTGTAACACCCTATTTTGGAAATGGAAATATCACAGTAATTATGGCGTGTCATCAAAGCATACAAGGTAAAATGTCTAAAACATTACTTGACCATATAAAGGAAAATACCGGAATCAAACATCGGTAGTCCAAAAGTAAAGCTCATCACACACAAACATAGTATAGTAAAGGAAAAGGACGAAACAATGTCCAAAGCATAAGTATCATAAAGAAAGGAAATGCATAATGTAAAGAAGGCTAGACAGCTTCCAGTCCATATGCACGTACTCTTAGTGTCTACGAGCGTCCCTGAGTACCTGCCGTTTTGGGAACATAGAAAAGGAAAATGGCTGAGCAATACGTTCAGTGCACGGATGTACAATAAATCATGAATAGGATAAGCATATAACATAATAACAGCGGAAGAAACTATGTCCCGAGTAACCTGGTTAAGTCTTAATAAAACTGGTTTTATAGTTTGAAAGTCTTATGTTTATCTTATAAAAGTGTTTGTCATATTTTACCATTTAGCCATTATAGGTCATGAATATCCACCGTGCATGACTAATTGGAGGGGTGACCTCATCATGCAAATTAGAGGGGCTGCCTCTAATTTAATATACTGGTTTTATGGGTAGGAGGGATCAGCTCCTTGTGAAGGATGCAAGGCACACACCACATTCACCATGTAATCCTGAATAAAAACGTGTAACTAGGATGCACCCATACGCCCCACATGATAAATATAATAAATGGCCAAAAACTGAAGGGACGCCACGAGCAATCACTCCGCCGTGGTGAAGTCATAACATCAGTGCCTCTAATGTTATGGTTATGGTACCTCCATAACTAGGTGAAACTGGTCATGCATGTATATGGCTATAGGTAATCATATTTAAAACATAAGCAATCAAACTCATACTTATACTACGGGAAAACAATTGGCTGCATACAGGGAAATCCTAATAAGGAAAGAATGTCCATACTGAAAGGACGGGAATCCGTACCTTATGTCCAGTGAACGAGAACGATGAACTGCGAGAATCCTACTTCTGAATCACTAACGCTACATAAATACGTACATGAAATAAGTATCTGCTTACTACATACATAGCTGGTTTTATATCATGTCTTAGCTTATTTACATGTTCTTACCATTTACACTGTTTAAAACCTTAAACTGTGTTAAATCCTATATTCTGTTTAATCTGATTAAGTATTTCTGATATTTCATGTGTTATTATACTTACTGTGTAATAATAAGTAACTTTCCAAAAATAGCAGGTTTCCTTAAATAGAAAGTTTCCAAAAATAGAAAGTTTCCAAAAATAGAAAGTTACCAAAAATAGAAAGTTTTTAAAAATAGAAAGTTTCCAAAAATAGAAAGTTTCCAAAAATAGAAAGTTTCTAAAAATAGAAAGTTTCCAAAAATAGATTTACTGCTCAAAATAGATAAGTTTCTAAAAATAGAAAATTTCCATAAATAGATTAGCTGCCTTAATTAAATAAGTTTCCATAAATAGATTAGCTGCCTTAAATAAATAAGTTCCTAAAAATAGCTGGTTTCCATAAATAAAATAGCTGCCTTATTTAATTAAGTTTCTAAAAATTGAAAGTTTCCATAATTAGAAATAAGCTGGTTAAATAAGCTAAGTAAATAAGCCTAAGTATTTTCATGATTATTTCTAAGTCATATGATATATTATATAGTTTAATAATTATTTCATGTAATTTAATTAAACTATAGGTTATAATATTTAATTAAAGTATGACATGTTTTTAATTAAATATATTAAATACTTAGGTTAAAATATGTATTATTAAATACTAATAATATAACCTAAGTCATGTTTAATTAATTAATTATATCCATGGTTTTAAAATAATTAATTAATTATAAGTCTTAATAATAAAAATACTTAGGTTAAAATAATTCATGTTTATAATTAATTAGTTAACCTAAGTCATGTTATTAAATTAATTACATCTTATTAATTTAATTCTTAGCCTAAGTTTATAACATAAACAACTAACATAATCATGATCCGGATCTAGGCTTAAAAACATGCACCGGATCTGAACAAACACCGTACCCCGAACCAAATCGGGGTACCCCCTTGATGTCGTGGGACCTACACGCACCAACCAAGACCAAAAAGGTCTTGGTGGTGGTCGGTTAACAACAAACCGAACCCCCTTGGGGTCGGTTGTTCCTGCGGCCCAAAACAAACACCCCTTAGATCGATCCCATTGATTAATTAATGACCATAACATGTTAGATCTAGGTTTAATTAATATGTTTTTATGAAAAACATCATGTGTTCTTAATTAATAAAAGATTAATTA
Organism: Glebionis coronaria; assembly: GCA_025667525.1. Lineage (NCBI taxonomy): Eukaryota > Viridiplantae > Streptophyta > Magnoliopsida > Asterales > Asteraceae > Glebionis > Glebionis coronaria. Next base: position 424,995,643 of record CM046881.1, on the reverse strand, counting down.
AAAAGAAACAAGTAAAAAGGTTTTACCGTATTCGTGGATCAAAAGGGTGAAGAACAAACACGAAGAATTACTAAATCAACAAGATCCGAGATCAAAATCACCCCCTTATGGTGGTTTGTAGGTGGCGGCACACAAGGAAGAAGGAGGAAGGGTTTCTAGGTTTTCTTGAAATTCTTCTGTAAAAATAATCTAAGTAGTGAAAATTAATTAACCCCCTTAAGTAAAATTAACAATGGGCTTGGCCCATTGTTCTTGTTTGGCCGCGGGTAGGGACTCCCTTGTGGGGGTCCCGTACCTCGTTTCGTGTCTTGAAATTTTGTACCTGTTTACCTTTAATTATGTTCGTGTTTTAAAAGTTCTCGTTACGTAAATATCCTACACTTATATATTTAATTACGCTCTTATTAAATATATATATACGTAATTAATAATATCTCGTGTTTTAATTACGCTCGTGATCTCGTGATCGTATGTTCGTGATTAATTATTGCTAAATAATTATTACATGATCGTTCATATAAAATACTTATCGTGTTCTAACACGTACGTAATACATAAACTCCTAATACGTAATCGTAATCATGCTATATTAGGAAAGTTTTTAACTAGTACGTACGAACTTAAGGTATTATGCATGGTAAAAGCATGCGGGTTTTACAACTCTTCCCCACTAAAAAGAATAATTCGTCCCCGAATTATAGATAAAGTAAACTGGAAAAGAAGAACATACCCGAATTCAAAATATGAAATGAGGGTAAGAAGTCCGGATAGACTCCTCTGTTTCCCAAGTGGCTTCCCGCTCGGTATGATCCCTCCATAGAATTTTGACGAATGGAATCGTCTTCTTTCTCATGACTCGTTCTTGCCTGTCAAGAACTCGTTCGGGTTCTTCTATAAAAGTGAGATCTTCACAAATCTGTTCCAGTTGATACTGAACCATGTGAAGGGGATGATATTGATACCCTCTGAGTAAGGACACATGAAACACATTGTGCACATGCGAAAGCTGCGGAGGTAACGCCAATCGGTAAGATACTTCACCAACTCGTTCAATGATATCAAACGGTCCGATGAAACGAGGACTGAGCTTCCCTTTAATCCCGAAGCGTCTAACACCACGTGCCGGCGAAACCTTAAGGAAGACGTGATCTCCTACGTTAAAGTGTAAATCCCTACGATGCTTGTCGGCGTAACTCTTTTGACGTGACCGTGCCTCCTGAATCTTCTGTCTAGCTACTGCGATCTTCTCGTTTGTCATCTCTATGATTTCTGGTCCTTCGAGTGTTCGCTCGCCAACCTGATCCCAGCAGATTGGGGCGCGACACTTTCTGCCATACAACATCTCAAATGGAGCACACTTGATGCTCGCATGCCAGCTGTTGTTGTACGCAAACTCCACCAAACAGATGTATTCGTCCCAATCACCCGTCCATTCCAACGCACATGACCTCAACATATCTTCCAATGTCTGAATGGTTCGCTCCGACTGTCCGTCCGTTTGAGGATGAAAGGCCGTGCTAAGCTTAAGTTGTGTACCCCAAGCTTTCTGCAGACTTTTCCAAAAGCGCGAAGTGAATCGAGAATCTCTGTCCGAGACGATGCTGGATGGTGCACCGTGTAGTCTCATGATCTCTCGTCTGTACGTATCTGCGAGTTTACTTACCGGATCTTCCTTGCAGATCGGTAAGAAATGAGCTGATTTGGTAAGTCGATCAACGATAACCCAAATTGCATCGTGCTTCCTTTTGGTAGGCGGAAGACCAGTAACAAAATCCATGGTGATTTTGTCCCACTTCCACTCTGTAATGTCTAACGGTTGAAGGAGACCGCCAGACCGCTGATGCTCGATCTTAACCTGCTGGCAGGTAAGACATTTGGAGACGTAAGTGGCCACATCCTGCTTCATACCACTTCACCAAAAGTACTGCTTGATGTCATGGTACATTTTAGTCGAACCAGGTTGTATCGAGAATGGGGAGCTATGAGCTTCTGCTAGCAAAGCTTCCCGGAGTTCTTGGTCATCAGGAACACAAAGTCTAGTGCCCTGCCATACGATACCATCTGCATCTACTCTGAATTCTGTCTGCTTCTCCAAATTCTGTATTATCGCCCATATTTCTCCGTCATCCTTCTAAGCTTCCTTGATCTTAGATAGTAACTCGGGTTCTACTCTAAGATTAGCCCAGTAACCGTGTTGTCCACGTACCATGATCTCGATGTCTAGTCGCTCCAAGTCTCTTATGATTTCCTCTTCGATTCTAATGTTGTTGATCATTCCGGACTTCCTGCTAAGGGCATCTGCTACTACATTTGCCTTTCCGGGATGATACTGAAGATTAATGTCATAATCTTTCAACAGCTCTAACCATCTCCTCTGCCTCATGTTCAATTCATGTTGAGTGAAGATATACTTCAAACTCTTGTGGTTCGTGAAAATATCACATGATTCTCCATATAAGTAGTGTCTCCATATCTTTAATGCAAACACGACTGCAGCAAGTTCCAGATCATGCGTGGGGTAATTCTCTTCATAAGGCTTAAGCTGCCGTGAAGCGTACGTGATCACTTTCCCATGTTGCATGAGAACACAGCCAAGTCCCTTCCCCGATGCATCGTTGTAGATTTGAAATCCACCCGTACCAGACGGTAGAGTAAGAATAGGTGCAGATACTAGCTTCTGCTTCAGGTCTTCAAAGCTCTTCTCTCGATCTTCAGTCCAGACGAATTTCTCCCCTTTCCGCATCAGTTTGGTCAATGGTAGCGCTAAGCGGGAAAAGTTCTCCAGGAACCTACGGTAATAGCCAGCTAAGCCTAAGAAACTGCGGACTTCCGTCGCTGATGTCGGCCTCGGCCACTTAGTGATGGCCTCAACCTTCGCTGGATCCATAGTGATTCCTTCTGCTGATACAATGTGACCTAAGAATGCCACCTTGTCTAACCAGAACTCACACTTGGAGAATTTAGCATACAGCTGCTTTTGGCGAAGAATCTGTAGTACTGTACGAAGATGGTCTTCGTGTTCCTCCTTGGACTTAGAGAAAATCAGGATGTCATCGATGAAAACAATGACGAATTTGTCCAGGAATTCATGGAAGATTCTGTTCATCAGATCCATGAACACTGCTGGAGCATTTGTCAGGCCGAATGGCATAACTACAAACTCGTAGTGGCCATAACGAGTACGAAAAGCAGTCTTAGCAATATCCTGCTCCTTGACTCGTAACTGATGATAGCCTGACCTAAGATCGATCTTGGAGAAGTGTTTGGCCCCTTGGAGTTGGTCAAACAGATCGTCAATGCGTGGCAGTGGATACCTATTCCGAATGGTAATCTTGTTGAGCTCGCGATAGTCTATGCAAAGACGCATACTGCCGTCCTTCTTCTTAACAAACAAAACCGGTGCGCCCCATGGAGATGCGCTCGGTCGAATGAAACCTCGTTCAAGAAGTTCTTGCAGTTGATCCTTCAGCTCCTTCAGCTCTATGGGAGCCATGCGATAAGGAGCCTTGGAGATTGGTTCAGCTCCTGGAACCAGCTCGATACTGAATTCCACTTCTTGTGCAGGTGGTACGCCCGGAAGTTCTGCTGGAAACACGTCTTGGAATTCCGACACTATAGGTTGATCCTGAATCGATGGAGATTCAGCATCCATGTCGTGAACCGTAGCTAGATAACCCTCGCAGCCATGTGACAGTAGTGCACGCGCTTGCAGGGTGGATATGATTTGTACAGACCGTCCGGGTATGAACCCATTATGAGTGTACTCTGGTGCATTGACATCACCGAAGATAACTCGATATGAATGGCAGTCTATAGTAGCATGATATTTGGATAGCCAATCCATGCCCAAAATCATGTCGAAGTCATTCATGTCCAGCGGAAGTGCGTTGAAATTGTATATAATGCAGTTCGTTTTTCTCAGTTCTTGCTAATTGAAAGTCCAACCAATATCGGGTTTTTAACTGTTTTTGGTTGTTAATCGTTTTTGGATATCTATTTGCTAATTCAACAAAGCATTGTAAAAATGAAAAATATTACCTACTTATATGTAAAACATTTTGCAATTACCAAATTTTTATTCAAATAATATTGAAAATGTAAAATTTAAAACTACAAGGACTGAAAATGTAAATTCTAGGAAATATAAATGCTTGAAATGAAAATTCTAACAAGTCTAGGGACTGAAATTGCAAATCAGTAAACTACAAGGACCAAAAATGTGAAACTTGTAACAAACTAACCAAAATGTAACCAATTACCAAACTTACTAACTGATTTTAAACTAACTCAAAACTGCAAGGACTTATGTGTGAAAACCCTAAAAAGATGGAATATTAGCCATGATTAAAAACTGCTCAAACATAAAGGACCAAAATGCAATTTTAAAAACTTTATAAGCTAAAAACGGGTTTGAGAACAAATAAGCTCGTTTGAGCTTATTACTACACCAAATTCAATGAGACCAATTTCAAAAGACTCTAAATTCAAAATAAGCTATGACTGTAAAAGGATTTTTACTGAAAGTTCAAAATAAGCAAATAAGCACTTCTTGATAAGCCCAAAATAAGCTACAGAACAAACCAAACAAGCACAACTTGATTTTCTTGCCAAAACTGATTAAACAACTCAAATGATGAACGGGAAATCAAGTTAGAACGAATTTCATCCAGAAATAAGCTAGAAATCTGAATTAAGCTAAAATGTGCTTATCGTTGACCAGGCGTTGACCAAACTTTTTGTCAAAAAGCTGAAACTTTCAAAAATCATGTAACATCATATTCTAAGAAGATTTGTGCAATAAAATGGCTTGGTTAATGAAGAGAATCAAGAGATCTAAAATTTCAGTTTCAAGTTACAGTAACTTGGCTTAACTCAGCCTTACTGATTTTTGCTTATATCTCTTTGCTTATTGAAAACTGTATAGAATGCTTATAGGACCTGAAACTACATATATTGAACTACAAATGAGAGTTGGTTTGACAAGATTTCATCAAGTAATAAGCAAATGCCAGCTAAAAGAATATGACAACTTTTAAAGAGCAAATCTGCATGAAAATGACCCACACTTTTTATTGGCCAATTGCCTGTTTGACCTACAATTTGACTTGAAACCTTCTCAAAACACTTTGTAAAGACCTTATGACTGAATTTGAACTCTAACTTGCAAAAACCAGTACTTGAAATTCATTAACCAACTAGTACCAAACACTACTTTAATGAGATTTAAGAAAATTTCCAAAGACTTTTAAAGAGCTGACTTAGCTGAATGAAAAACTTTATCAAACCAAACTAAAGACTCAAAATGAGAGATTTTAAGACTTCAAGCAAGCTATAAGAACAACAATTTCTCAATTAAGGTACAAGTACTAAAAGCTGACTGAAATAAGCTATAACTAGAACTTAATCAAAAATCTATGAGCAGGTAAACAAGAATAAGCTACAAGTAATCCAAAATCAAACAATAAGCAAATCTAAACAACTTTGATCATGCATTCATCAAATTTACACTAGGAAAAGTAGCATGCAATTGACTTATTCAGGTGAACTAAAAAATCAGAACTTTAAAACCTTTTGTAGTAAACCATTGGGAAGAAGAGGAGTGCTGAACTCTCTTACCCTAGTGATAACCACCACCTTATCACTAGATCATGAATCAACTATTAACTACAGCTACTAATCAACAGAAATGATCAACATGGCTTGGAATCTTCAAAAAGCTAATGTTTTAACTGAAATCACTCAATCAGCTATCAAACTTCTTCAAAGTCAGTTATGATCATTCAATGATCATAACAAACTCAATTCAGCAACAATATGATCAAATAGTAGCAGGGAATGAACAGTAAGATGAATATGAGATTTGGCGGGAAAAGGAGAATTCAAATTTCATTAATGGAAATTGGTTACAAAGTTGTTGGAATGAAGCTAACTAACTAACTAACTAACTCAAGAGTTTGTCAGACTCTTGAGTAGTTAGGGTAAAAAGGAAGAAAGTTGAAAGGAAATTGAGAAGTGTGTGTTTTTACAAAATTTAACTACTCACTACAAATGAGGACTAGTATGCTATTTATAGACATGAAGAGGAAGTTTGTTGGGGATGATGACGTGTTGAGACCAATCCCAGGTCTCCACGTGGCATGATTCTGCAAAACTGCTCTTCAAAGTATGAACACCAATTGGGGCTTTTTTTCTAGGGTGGATTTCTTGTTAATTGGTTGTTACCATTGTGTTCGTCTCTCCAAAACAAGCACTTTTGATGTTTACATCTTTTCATGAAATTGATTGTAGCTCAAAAACGATCCTGGAAATATTTTGGCAGCTTGAAGAAGATACGTGGCACATTCTGAGTGGTTGAATAAGGGTCACACGGATCCAACTGTTAGGATTTGGTAATTAATTGTGGCGGCTGCTAGTGGATATTAATTGCCCTTAGGTGGCAATCCGTGTGCCACTTATTCTCTCTTCTTATTGGCTGAACTTGTTAACACATGGATTGAACTTTTGTAGCTTTCCAACTTTGGCAGTTTCAACCCTTGTACTTTGGCAGATTATATTTAAGGCTTGTAACTTCATTTCTTTGGCACTTTTAGTCCTTCAAACTTCATCTTTGAGCAGAATTGGTCCTTTGACTTTGTTAACTTGATAGTTGACCAATTTTGACTTTGATCTTGACTTTTTACAATATTTGCACTTTAGTCCTTCAACTTTGGCAATTTGTCAAGATAGGTCCTTGTACTTCAAAGTCTTGTCACTTTTGATCCTTCTTTGTCTTTTTCATCCATTTGAGCTTGATTTTTCCTTGTTTGCTTGAAAATGTATCCTTTTACCTACACAAGTGTACACAAACACAAACATACCACATAATACTGTTTTTGCAAGATAAATTGGTATTTTGCTTCATGTTTTAGGGTTATTTGTTGATAAAAGGATATGATTTTAAGCTCATATCAAATCCCCTACACTTGAACATTGTCATGTCCTCATGCAATATTATATATTAAATCTCGAATTTACATTCTCCTCATAATTAACCCACCTTGGCCATATGAGATGCATCTACACTACTCTAAACTACATGATGCATGATTTTGACTTTTAATAATGCAATGAACAAAATACAATTTTATCTATATCTTTTTGATTTTTCTTGAAATGGTTTTGATGGAATTAACTCATAAAGAATTCAATGGCTTAGATTAGGGCTTGGGTACCATGGACATTTATCACCCTCAAGTTTCACTTTCCCCATACCAAGCTTAAAAATGGGATCATTGCATTCACAAGTAAAAAGTGCATCAACTTATTCATGACAATTAAATGTGGAACCGGTTATTATTTGAGCAAATTGCTTGTGGGCAAATTTGTCATTTATTCAAGTGTGAAGTATAAGAAGTGTAAAATCCAAAAATAAGGAAGCACGGTTTTAATCCTAAGTAATCCTCTCATCCATTACTTGAAAAACCGCTCACAATTAATACGAGTCCGTTTCAAGAGTAATAAGTCATTCGCCTTATGTGTAAAATCCTCATGTCATGCTTTCATAAGTAGCTACACACTCGCTAAGAAAAGAAAAATAAAACTCACGCGATAATTTACATCCGCCATCTTTTTGAGACTTTGGATCTTCAACCCCGCAACCCGTCAAGGCAATATTGGATTGGAGCAATCTATTGAATCCCCGCAACCCGTCAAGGTAATATTGGAACTCAATAGTCACTATAATTAACACCACACTGCCCCTCTTGGGAGTCTTGTATATATTTTTTTTTCTTTTCTTTTCTTTTCTTTTTTTTTTCTTTTTTTTTCTAGCCACTCATTTTTTTATAAGCCGCTCTTATTTTTCTTTATTCCTCACAAAGAAAGTTTAAAAGAATAAAAGGAAAAACACCCGCTAAATATTGAGCATGACATAAGTCTAGTACACATAAAACGTTCTAACTTAGAATCTTAAGACGTACTCATATCAACCATGAATGATTAGCCAAAAATGCATAAGAGATTACAAACCAATTAAAACCGTTCTTGATTATTTATTAACAATTATATACATGCGAAGAAAATAGAGGTTAGGAAGAGAAAGGTTTAGCCACAAGTAATTATCATGAAGTCTATCTAGCCCTTTTATACTTGCTTCAACTCTATCATTTCCCATTCTCCACAAATTTAAAATCTCAAAGAATGAGATTGGTGGATGCTTAGCCTAATAGACCAATGAAGGACTACATGGTTAAGGATACTAGCTAGAGAATGCTAAGATAAGCAAACTCGGGTTGAGTCAAAATATCCATGGCGGGCCTAATATGACAAAGAAATCTAAATTTGTTAAAACCATGTTTTATTATATTTTTTTTCCTTTTTTTTTAATTATCTTTGATGAAAAATAAAAGAAGAAGTATATACAATGCAAATGTGTTATGCAAATGAAAAATGATTGATGCAAAAATTATGAATGCATATTTTTGGTGGCCAAAGTAGATCAAAAATTTGAAAAATGTCGAAAAATCAATTTTCCATGTTATCATGCAAGACAATGACAAGTTCTAGGTAAGGTCACTTCGATAGAAGACCCCCCTACACTTAAGCTAAACATTGTCCTCAATGTTTAAGAGCATGGAAGTATAAAAACTTCCCCTACACTTTTGAGAATGAATAGACTTTGCTTAACCCAAGTTAAGGAAAGGACAACTATTAGTGAAATCATGTTTAAGCACAAGGTGTCAATGAAAAATCACTATAGTAACGAAGTGAACCGGATACAAGGGCCTCCTCCATAAGCTCCAAAGCATGAGATGAGTGAGCAACCCTACAAACAATCATGAAGACAAAAGAAGGTCTCCCCTACACTTATCTCCAAGTCTATACCTTTATTTCTAACCTACAACACTCTAAACCTAGATATACGATGCTTGAGTTAATGAGTCTCTAGCTCGACTCGTCCCACAATGAATTAATTCATGGGGAAAATGGGGATCTCTTGGACCATTTCAACGGAAATGTCCTCCCCAAAGTAATGCTTAACACGGTGACCATTCACTTTAAAATTTGGACCATCGGTTTGTGACAACTCAAGAGTTCCATATGGAAACACTTGAGCAATAGTGAATGGACCGGACCATCTTGACTTAAGCTTGCCCGCAAAAAGTTTCAATCTTGAGTTAAAGAGGAGAACCGGCTCTCCGACTTTGAACTCACGATTCTTGATCTTAGCATCATGCAATTTCTTAGTCTTTTCCTTGTAAAGCAAAGAATTTTCATAGGCATTGGCTCTCAATTCATCCATCTCATTGAGTTGATCTTTCCTATGGGAACCGGCTTGGTTTAAATCAAAGTTAGCCCACTTGAGAGCCCAAGATGCCTTATGCTCTAGCTCGAATGGGAGGTGGCACGCTTTTCCATAGACAAGCCTATAAGGCGTACAACCAATTGGTGTTTTAAAAGCCGTCCTAAACGCCCACAAAGCATCATCAACCTTATCCGACCAAGAAGCTCAATGCTCTCCCATCGTTCTCTCTAAAATTCTCTTTAAACCACGATTTGTGACCTCGGTTTGACCATTTGTTTGAGGGTGATACGCGGTAGAAAGTCTATGATTCACTCCATATTTCTTCATAACTCTCGTGAATTGATCATTACAAAAGTGCGTACCACGATCACTTATGATGGCCCGAGGTATACCAAATCTAGCAAACAATTGTTTCAAAAACTTCACAACAACTCTAGCATCATTGGTAGGTAAGGCTTTAGCCTCCACCCATTTGGACACATAATCCACCGCCACAAGTATATACTTGTTTCCCTTAGAGGATGGAAAAGGTCCCATGAAATCAATGCCCCACACATCAAATATCTCACACTCTTGGATAAAATTTTGTGGCATCTCATCACGTTGTGTAATTTTTCCTTGTCTTTGACACACATCACAAAATTTCACCATTTCATGGGCATCTTTGTAAATAGAAGGCCAATAGTAACCCGAATCAAAGACTTTCTTGGCGGTGTAGTTAGGCCCAAAATGTCCACCCGTAGGTCCTTTATGACACGCTTCTAAGATCTTAAATGCCTCGGGCCCATCTACACACCGTCTAATGATTTGGTCCGCACATTGCCTAAAAAGATATGGATCATCCCAAAAGTAATACTTAACTTCCTTTAGAAACTTCTTCTTTTGTTGATAAGTAAGACCCTCAATAAGCACATTGCCCACAAGATAGTTTGCGATATCCGCAAACCAAGGTGTGGCATCCTCTTGGGAAGAGATAGACATGAGCTCCTCTAATGGAAAGGATTCATTGATTTCTTGGTGTGGTAAGTCTCCTTGAAAAGGATGCTCAAGTCTACTCAAATGATCCGCCGCTAAATTCTCGGCCCCTTTCTTATCACGAATCTCTATCTTAAACTCTTGAAGCAACAAAACCCATCTCAAAAGCCTAGGCTTAGCATCTTGTTTGGTCATAAGATACTTGAGAGCGGAGTGATCCGTATACACTATGGTTTTGGAAAGCACAAGATATGGTCTAAACTTCTCAAAAGCATATACTATAGCAAGCAACTCTTTTTCCGTGGTAGTGTAATGAAGTTGTGCACTGGTCATGGTTTTACTCGCATAGTGTATAGGTTGAAAATGCTTATTAACTCGTTGTCCTAAGACGGCCCCCACCGCATAATCACTAGCGTCACACATAAGCTCAAAAGGTAATTCCTAATTTGGAGAAACCAAAACGGGAGCCTTAGTCAATTTTTCCTTAAGGGTCTCAAAAGAGTCCAAACAATCTTGGTTAAAAATGAAAGGAGCCTCTTTCTCCAAGAGATGAGTCATCGGTCTAGCTATCTTAGAAAAATCTTGTATAAAGCGCCTATAAAATCCCGCATGACCTAAGAAACTCCTCACACCTTTAACCGAGGTGGGTGGGGGAAGCTTAGCAATCACATCAATTTTAGCTCGATCAACTTCTAATCCCTTGTTGGATATTTTGTGTCCTAAAACAATCCCCTCTTTCACCATAAAGTAACATTTCTCCCAATTAAGCACCAAACGTGTTTCCTCACAACGCATAAGCATCCTTTCAAGATTGGTGAGACATGAGCTAAATGAATTTCCAAAGACGGAAAAGTCATCCATAAAAACCTCCATTGTTTGCTCTATCATGTCATGGAAAATCGCCTCATGCACCTTTGAAACGTCCCTGGTGCATTACATAAGCCAAAAGGTATCCTCTTGTAAGCAAATGTACCGTATGGACAAGTGAATGTGGTCTTTTCTTGATCCTTAGGGTCAATGGGTATTTGAAAATAACCCGAAAAGCCATCAAGAAAACAATAGTACTCATTTCCCGCTAAGCGTTCAAGCATTTGATCCATAAAGGGAAGCGGGAAATGGTCTTTCCTAGTTGCCTCATTGAGTTTTCTATAATCAATGCAAACTCTCCAACCGGTCACAAGTCTCGTGGGAATAAGCTCATTGTTCTCATTAGGCACCACGGTGATTCCACCCTTCTTTGGAACATAATGAACCGGGCTAACCCATGGAGAGTCGGAAATAGGGTAAATCATACCCGCATCTAAGAGTTTAATCACTTCCTTCTTAATAACCTCATGGATTTTTGGGTTAACTCTCCTTTGGTTTTGAATGGCGGGTTTGTAGTCATCCTCCATAAGGATTTTGTGTGTACAAAAATGTGGATCAATTCCCTATATGTCGGATATGTTCCATGCTAAAGCTTTCTTGTGTTTCTTAAGAACTTCAATAAGTTGCTCCTTCTCATCCTCTTTCAACTCTTTAGCAATGATTACCGGTAATTGGTCTTTGCCCTCTAAGAAAGCATACTCTAAGTGGGATGGAAGGTCCTTAAGTTCAATGGGAGGTGGACTTTCTATGGAGGGTTTCACTATGGAAGGTTCCTCAATGGTAATCTCTTGTGGAATAGGAGAAGGAATAGGGTCCTCATTGAGCAACTTTTGGATTGTAAGAATATCTTCTTCCCAATTGATGGGAGAATCATCATCACCAAGAAAGTTTGACTCAAATTCCTCCAAGAGGAAATCACTCTCTCCAAAAGGTGTTAAAGATGGAGCAATTGAGGCCACGGTTTCAACATGGGGCATCTCATCACTAGTACTCTTACAAGCATCATGAAAGTGTTCATTACACACTTCATCTAGCACATCAACAATGTTAATAGTCTCACAAGGTCTAGACTCCTTAACCTCTTTTCTATCACAAACTTTCCCTAACTTAAACACCACTCTCTCATCTTCTACTCTCATAATTAATTCTCCTTCCGCCACATCTATCAAGGTACGACCTGTTCTCAAAAACGGTCTACCAACAATCAAAGGCACTCTAGGATCCATGTCATAATCAACCACTACAAAGTCGGCCAGAAAGGTAAACTTATCCACACCTACAAACACATCCTCCGCTATTCCTACGGGGTGAGCTATGGTTCGGTTGGCTAGTTCAAGAGTCATCCTAGTGGGAGTGAGCTCGGGAAGAGATAATTGTTTCCAAACCGATAAAGGCATGAGGTTTATGCTTGCCCCTAGATCCGCCAAAGCCATGCAATTTTCAACACCGGGAAAATTACAAGGTATCAAGAAGCGCCCCGGATCTCCAAGTTTTGTTGGTAAGGTTTTAAGTAACACCGCGGAACAATTTTCATTAAGGGATGTGTTGGGCAAATCAACCAATTTTTCTTTGTTTGAGAGCAAATCCTTGAACATCTTAGCAAACTTTGGCATATAAGCAAGAGCTTCCGCAAAGGATATATTGATGTTGAGTTGCTTGAACATCCTTAAGAAATTGGAGACTTGGATGTCATCCTTGTTCTTTAACTTGTCCTTTTTCAACCTTGAAGGATATGGAAGAGTAGGTTTTGGTGTAGGTGGAATAGGTGTTATGGTGGAAGATTTGTCTTTGTTAGCTTCTTCATTGGGAAGTGTGGAAGGTAAAGGAGAAGTATGAGGAGGTTGACAAGGTGTGTTTGAGTGAATAGGAGCATTTTGAGGAAGTGAAGTAGAGGTAGAAGGCTTGTCACAAGTGGGAGCACAAGTGGGTTGAACAATAGTAGATTTAGGAGGTGAAGGATCCTTTGTTGTTGTCCCACTCCTTGTTGTAATGGCATTGACATTGGCCCTTGGATTAGTTTGTGTGTTGGAAGGTAAAGCCCCTTGTGGTCTTTGATTTAATGCCATTAAAACCTTATTCATTTGGTCATTCATTTTCTTCTCCATAGCTTGAAACTTCCTTTCATTCTCTTGATTCATTTTTTGCAAGAAATCCATTGTGTGATAATCTTGTGGCACATAACCTTGAAAACCTTGAGGTTGGAAAGGTAAAGGTTGGGCATTAAATCCTTGATTTGGTGGATAAAAGGTATTTGCTTGAGGTTGAAATTGATTGGGTGCCTTGTAGTTATTTCCTTGGTAAGGTGGTCTTTGCCCTTGATTCCTTGGTAAAATTTGAGGTGGATTTTGTTGAATTTGGATGGGTGGTTGGGGTGGGAATCCGGGTGGAGCAAGGTAGTTTTGGGATTTGTAAGAAAGGTTATTTGGATTGATATTAGGCTTGAAGTGTTCACGATGTTCCTCTTGGTAAGCATAGCATTCCCCTTGATAAACTTGCACCTTATCACATTGTTCATAAGAATGGGGACCTCCACAAGTGACACAAGAAAGAGTAATGGCATTCACATTATTTGAAGAATTGTTCAATGAAACGGTCTTAAGGGCTTGAACTATCTCTTGAGTCATTTCTTGTTGTCCTTGTTTGACTTGTTGAAGGATCTCTTGTTGAAATTTAAGGAGTTGGTTGTCACAAGGGGTTTGAGAATTGTTTTGGATAACATGAACCCTTTCTTCAAATTGATTGTTTGTTTGAACCATTGCTTTAGTCTCAATGATGTCCAAAGCCTCTTGGTAGGTTTTAAGAAGAATATTCCCTCCCGCGGAAGCATTGAGTGAATCTTGGTGGTGAGATTTAAGGCCATTATAGAAGATATTGATTTGGTGAACATGATCCAATCTATGATTAGGGCATCTCCTCAACAACTCACTATACTCTTCCCAAGCATCACTAAAGGATTGACTAGGTTTTTGTTGAAAGCCTATAATTAAAGTCCTCAAAGCCATAGTCTTATGTGGAGGAAAGAACTTGTTCAAAAACTTAGTGGTGAAACCATCCCATGTGGTGATACTATCGGATGGTTGGGTGTCTAACCAATGCTTAGCGAGTCCCTCTAGGGAAAATGATACTAACATCATCCTAATGACCTCATGTGGAACTCCATTATGCTTAATGGTATTGCAAAGAGAAAGGAATCTCTTAAGGTGAGCATGAGGATCCTCATTCTTGTTACCAAAAAAAGGTGATTGTGAAACCATAGTGATCATAGATGTGTGTAGCTCAAATGTGTTTGCGGGAAAGTCGTGAATCTTAATAGCACTAGCATATCCATGAATATTGGTTTGCATACGTTCCAACAAAGAGCGATTATCAATAGCCATGGCTTCTTGTGGTGGAGGAGTCAAAGCACGATTCTCGTGATCGGCTTGATAGACGGTGGTAGTCTTACTCTTTCTCTTTTTCTTCCTTTTCGGAGGAAGAGGTTGTACACCAATCGGTATTTGTGCACGCCCGCGAGTGAGCATGCAACTCAATACGAGGAATGAGAGAGAAGCTCTCGTGTGACTTTGAAGAGAAATGGATTATCCTCTTCGAGTTTCAATATTAAATATCCACAAGAAAATAACAATATACGTATGTACTACTTGGGTGCAAGACCCTCAATGAAGCTTTCCTTCTTAGAATACTTACAAGTGAACGGGGGGTTAGGTGGCGCAAAGCACTTAAGTACCTATTGACCCTTAGATGGCATTTTATAACACATCGCCTTTCTATTCACTTAAATGTTCGTATTCTTCGAATTGTTGCTTATTGAGAGTATTTATCTATTCTTGCTTTATTTTGTTTGATCGATACACGTGTCAAGGACCGGAACGCCCCTCAACACGGTGCATTGCCTCGACAATACTTATGGAGAATATGTACGTTGGTTGTTCTTATACGTATACGTATTTACTTATAATAATATATGGAAAATATTTTTGTATTTATGAGTTTGTTTAAGAGAAAATACTATATGTACATAAAAACCAAGAGAATCCAATAATATATATTTTTGGGTGCAATCTCTTAGGAAAAAGATTGCTTTTTGGATTTTTTAATTTTTTTGGTCAATTCTTTAGGAAAAGAATTGTTTTGTTAATTTTTTAGTTTTTATATATTTTTATATTTTTGATTTTTTATTTGTTTTTTATTTATGATACGTAAAAATGACGTTCACAAGGTGAACGGATCCCAAAAGCCAATGAAAACCGTCAATCTATAGTCTCTCGTAAAGTCAAAGAACCGGCAGCGGCGCCATTTGAAATTGTATATAATGCAGTTCGTTTTTCTCAGTTCTTGCTAATTGAAAGTCCAACCAATATCGGGTTTTTAACTGTTTTTGGTTGTTAATCTTTTTTGGATATTCTATTTGCTAATTCAACAAAGCATTGTAAAAATGAAAAATATTACCTACTTATATGTAAAACATTTTGCAATTACCAAATTTTTATTCAAATAATATTGAAAATGTAAAATTTAAAACTACAAGGACTGAAAATGTAAATTCTAGGAAATATAAATGCTTGAAATGAAAATTCTAACAAGTCTAGGGACTAAAATTGCAAATCAGTAAACTACAAGGACCAAAAATGTGAAACTTGTAACAAACTAACCAAAATGTAACCAATTACCAAACTTACTAACTGATTTTAAACTAACTCAAAACTGCAAGGACTTATGTGTGAAAACCCAAAAAAGATGGAATATTAGCCATGATTAAAAACTGCTTAAAACATAAAGGACCAAAATGCAGTTTTAAAAACTTTATAAGCTAAAAACGGGTTTGAGAACAAATAAGCTCGTTTGAGCTTATTACTACACCAAATTCAATGAGACCAATTTCAAAAGACTCTAAATTCAAAATAAGCTATGACTGTAAAAGGATTTTTACTGAAAGTTCAAAATAAGCAAATAAGCACTTCTTGATAAGCCCAAAATAAGCTACAGAACAAACCAAACAAGCACAACTTGATTTTCTTGCCAAAACTGATTAAACAACTCAAATGATGAATGGGAAATCAAGTTAGAACGAATTTCATCCAGAAATAAGCTAGAAATTTGAATTAAGCTAAAATGTGCTTATCGTTGACCAGGCGTTGACCAAACTTTTTGTCAAAAAGCTGAAACTTTCAAAAATCATGTAACATCATATTCTAAGAAGATTTGTGCAATAAAATGGCTTGGTTAATGAAGAGAATCAAGAGATCTAAAATTTCAGTTTCAAGTTACAGTAACTTGGCTTAACTCAGCCTTACTGATTTTTGCTTATATCTCTTTGCTTATTGAAAACTGTATAGAATGCTTATAGGACCTGAAACTACATATATTGAACTACAAATGAGAGTTGGTTTGACAAGATTTCATCAAGTAATAAGCAAATGCCAGCTAAAAGAATATGACAACTTTTAAAGAGCAAATCTGCATGAAAATGACCCACACTTTTTATTGGCCAATTGCCTGTTTGACCTACAATTTGACTTGAAACCTTCTCAAAACACTTTGTAAAGACCTTATGACTGAATTTGAACTCTAACTTGCAAAAACCAGTACTTGAAATTCATTAACCAACTAGTACCAAACACTACTTTAATGAGATTTAAGAAAATTTCCAAAGACTTTTAAAGAGCTGACTTAGCTGAATGAAAAACTTTATCAAACCAAACTAAAGACTCAAAATGAGAGAGTTTAAGACTTCAAGCAAGCTATAAGAACAACAATTTCTCAATTAAGGTACAAGTACTAAACGCTGACTGAAATAAGTTGTAACTAGAACTTAATCAAAAATCTATGAGCAGGTAAACAAGAATAAGCTACAAGTAATCCAAAATCAAACAATAAGCAAATCTAAACAACTTTGATCATGCATTCATCAAATTTACACTAGGAAAAGTAGCATGCAATTGACTTATTCAGGTGAACCAAAAAATCAGAACTTTAAAACCTTTTGTAGTAAACCATTGGGAAGAAGAGGAGTGCTGAACTCTCTTACCCTAGTGATAACCACCACCTTATCACTAGATCATGAATCAACTATCAACAACAGCTACTAATCAACAAAAATGATCAACATGGCTTGGAATCTTCAAAAAGCTAATGTTTTAACTGAAATCACTCAATCAGCTATCAAACTTCTTCAAAGTCAGTTATGATCATTCAATGATCATAACAAACTCAATTCAGCAACAATATGATCAAATAGTAGCAGGGAATGAACAGTAAGATGAATATGAGATTTGGCGGGAAAAGGAGAATTCAAATTTCATTAATGGAAATTGGTTACAAAGTTGTTGGAATGAAGCTAACTAACTAACTAACTAACTCAAGAGTTTGTCAGACTCTTGAGTAGTTAGGGTAAAAAGGAAGAAAGTTGAAAGGAAATTGAGAAGTGTGTGTTTTTACAAAATTTAACTACTCACTACAAATGAGGACTAGTATGCTATTTATAGACATGAAGAGGAAGTTTGTTGGGGATGATGACGTGTTGAGACCAATCCCAGGTCTCCACGTGGCATGATTATGCAAAACTGCTCTTCAAAGTATGAACACCAATTGGGGCTTTCTTCTAGGGTGGATTTCTTGTTAATTGGTTGTTACCATTATGTTCGTCTCTCCAAAACAAGCACTTTTGATGTTTACATCTTTTCATGAAATTGATTGTAGCTCAAAAACGATCCTGGAAATATTTTGGCAGCTTGAAGAAGATACGTGGCACATTCTGAGTGGTTGAATAAGGGTCACACGGATCCAACTGTTAGGATTTGGTAATTATAGGTGGCAATCCGTGTGCCACTTATTCTCTCTTCTTATTGGCTGAACTTGTTAACACATGGATTGAACTTTTGTAGCTTTCCAACTTTGGCAGTTTCAACCCTTGTACTTTGGCAGATTATATTTAAGGCTTGTAACTTCATTTCTTTGGCACTTTTAGTCCTTCAAACTTCATCTTTGAACAGAATTGGTCCTTTGACTTTGTTAACTTGATAGTTGACCAATTTTGACTTTGATCTTGACTTTTTACAATATTTGCACTTTAGTCCTTCAACTTTGGCAATTTGTCAAGATAGGTCCTTGTACTTCAAAGTCTTGTCACTTTTGATCCTTCTTTGTCTTTTTCATCCATTTGAGCTTGATTTTTCCTTGTTTGCTTGAAAATGTATCCTTTTACCTACACAAGTGTACACAAACACAAACATACCACATAATACTGTTTTTGCAAGATAAATTGGTATTTTGCTTCATGTTTTAGGGTTATTTGTTGATAAAAGGACATGAGTTTAAGCTCATATCATGCGTCGACAGGTTGAACCTTATCATCAAATTCTAGGGGAAGACTCTTGTATACATGGGTGATTAATACAGAGTCCCTCAAAGGCGTGGAAATAGTAAGCCTATTTTCTAGTGGCAAGGGAGGCATCCTAATGTTCTTAGCATAAGCAGTAGAAATAACCGAATGAGTAGCACCCGTATCGAAAAGAACACATGCAGCGCGACCATACATATACAAGATTCCAGTGATGGTACCTGTATACTTGTTGGCCTGGTCTCGAGATGTCGTGTAGACACGCCCGGCAGTAGGAGGCGGCTTGGTATCAGCATGTCCCTATGTACCCTCCATCTCGCCCTTACGGCAATCCTTCATAATATGGCCAGGAAGACCACACTTGAAGCACGCATCAGTATTACGGTGACATGGTCCTGGGTGCCTACGGTGGCAAGTAGAGCAAAGAGGATGAGTGTATCCTCCAGCAGGTGCTTTGGCTGGCTGAGGACCTGATAAAACATTTTACATGAGACATAATAGTTGGGTACAAAGGACAAAGCGGATAATCGTAAGATTGAATACCAGTGATAGCTGGACGGCTAGGCTGCGAAACTCTCTGGTTCCGGTCCCTACCGTTTCCATGGTTCCTGGTAGAAGTTTGCTAAAGTGTTAGAATATGAGTTATAACGTAAAACATAAGAAATTTCATAAGTATTAGGACTTGATGTTGATGGATTGCCCGGCGTTGTTACGGTAATGGTCATTACCGCCACGCCTATCCGTAGCAGATCGGTCATTAGTCTGACCGTTTCCCTTGGGCTGATGAGGCTGCTGCTGAGTAGCCGGCTGACACAGGTCCCCAGTTTTCTGCCTGGAAGATACATTTAAAGAGATGAATAATTGACATATGAAAGATATACGGATTGATCACCTCTTGAATATGAAGGTTTTACCTCTTGTCGGGTCTTTCAGCTTCCCCGAACTCATCCCTCTCCTGTAGCATCTCCAGTCTACGTGCTGCATCTGCTACTTGTGCTACCGTATCCAACGGAGCACCTGACAAGTTATTTGCAATCCTTGGATTTAGAGCCCAACGAAAATGCATTGCTTGTTCTTCAGTGGTGCCCGCAGCTGCTCTCAGGACACCAGTATAGCGAAGGAAACGCTGCATGAAGTCATTGCTGTCTTCGTCAGGTCGCTGTCTGATGCTATAGTATTCCCTCATGAGCCGATTCCTTCCTTCCATGGGGAAGATGTTAGGCGGAGGAGGATAACCGTTGTTATGAAGAAGAGCATGTTGCATCTCTGCATCAGCAGCTGCAAATATTGCCCAGATATCGTTTGCGTTTGCCATCTGACAGTATGACATAAAACATATGATTAACAGTTTAAAACATAAAATATAACATATATACATGAAAAAAAAATTATACTAAAAATTTCACGAGAAAAATTTTATGCAAGAAAATTTTTGTATGAATGCATGATGCAGTTTTATGAAAACTTTTGATGCTTGAGAGTGAACGCCTCTGGTCAGTTCACCCAAAACAAAAGACATATCGAGGGGACGCCTATGGGTCGGTCCCAAATCTAAAAGTTTCGATAAAACACATGCGACTAAATAGGGCCAGTCATGTACCAACCATTACTTAGTCAAAAACCCTATAACAACGACATATATATGTATGCTTAAAAATGATGAATGCATGAAAACAACTGTCAGTTCTAGGAAGACCGTAGTGACTACCCACTAATCACAGGTCATATTTGAGAGCCTACATGTCGAAGCCTTGGCTCTGATACCATAATTGTAACACCCCATTTTGGAAATGGAAATATCATAGTAATTATGGCGTGTCATCAAAGCATACAAGGTAAAATGTCTAAAACATTACTTGACCATATAAAGGAAAATACCGGAATCAAACATCGGTAGTCCAAAAGTAAAGCTCATCACACACAAACATAGTATATTAAAGGAAAAGGACGAAACAATGTCCAAAGCATAAGTATCATAAAGAAAGGAAATGCATAATGTAAAGAAGGCTAGACAGCTTCCAGTCCATATGCACGTACTCTTAGTGTCTACGAGCGTCCCTGAGTACCTGCCGTTTTAGGAACATAGAAAAGGAAAACGGCTGAGCAATACGCTCAGTGCACGGATGTACAATAAAGCATGAATAGGATAAGCATATAACATAATAACAGCGGAAGAAACTATGTCCCGAGTAACCTGGTTAAGTCTTAATAAAACTGGTTTTATAGTTTGAAAGTCTTATGTTTATCTTATAAAACTGTTTGTCATATTTTACCATTTAGCCAATATAGGTCATGAATATCCATCGTGCATGAGTAATTGGAGGGGTGACCTCATCATGCAAATTAGAGGGACTGCCTCTAATTTAATATACTGGTTTTATGGGTAGGAGGGATCAGCTCCTTGTGAAGGATGCAAGGCACACACCACATTCACCATGTAATCCTGAATAAAAACGTGTAACTAGGATGCACCCATACGCCCCACATGATAAATATAATAAATGGCCAAAAACTGAAGGGACGCCACGAGCAATCACTCCGCCGTGGTGAAGTCATAACATCAGTGCCTCTAATGTTATGGTTATGGTACCTCCATAACTAGGTGAAACTCGTCATGCATGTATATGGCTATAGGTAATCATATTTAAAACATAAGCAATCAAACTCATACTTATACTACGGGAAAACAGTTGGCTGCATACGGGGAAATCCTAATAAGGAAAGAATGTCCATACTGAAAGGACGGGAATCCGTACCTTATGTCCAGTGAACGAGAACGATGAACTGCGAGAATCCTACTTCTGAATCACTAACGCTACATAAATACGTACATGAAATAAGTATCTGCTTACTACATACATAGCTGGTTTTATATCATGTCTTAGCTTATTTACATGTTCTTACCATTTACACTGTTTAAAACCTTAAACTGTGTTAAATCCTATATTCTGTTTAATCTGATTAAGTATTTCTGATATTTCATGTGTTATTATACTTACTGTGTAATAATAAGTAACTTTCCAAAAATAGTAGGTTTCCTTAAATAGAAAGTTTCCAAAAATAGAAAGTTTCCAAAAATAGAAAGTTACCAAAAATAGAAAGTTTCCAAAAATAGAAAGTTTCCAAAAATAGAAAGTTTCCAAAAATAGAAAGTTTCTAAAAATAGAAAGTTTCCAAAAATAGATTTACTGCTCAAAATAGACAAGTTTCTAAAAATAGAAAGTTTCCATAAATAGATTAGCTGCCTTAATTAAATAAGTTTCCATAAATAGATTAGCTGCCTTAAATAAATAAGTTCCTAAAAATAGCTGGTTTCCATAAATAAAATAGCTGCCTTATTTAATTAAGTTTCTAAAAATAGAAAGTTTCCATAATTAGAAATAAGCTGGTTAAATAAGCTAAGTAAATAAGCCTAAGTATTTTCATGATTATTTCTAAGTCATATGATATATTATATAGTTTAATAATTATTTCATGTAATTTAATTAAACTATAGGTTATAATATTTAATTAAAGTATGACATGTTTTTAATTAAATATATTAAATACTTAGGTTAAAATATGTATTATTAAATACTAATAATATAACCTAAGTCATGTTTAATTAATTAATTATATCCATGGTTTTAAAATAATTAATTAATTATAAGTCTTAATAATAAAAATACTTAGGTTAAAATAATTCATGTTTATAATTAATTAGTTAACCTAAGTCATGTTATTAAATTAATTACATCTTATTAATTTAATTCTTAACCTAAGTTTATAACATAAACAACTAACATAATCATGATCCGGATCTAGGCTTAAAAACATGCACCGGATCTGAACAAACACCGTACCCCGAACCAAATCGGGGTACCCCCTTGATGTCGTGGGACCCACACGCACCAACCAAGACCAAAAAGGTCTTGGTGGTGGTCGGTTAACAACAAACCGAACCCCCTTGGGGTCGGTTGTTCCTGCGGCCCAAAACAAACACCCCTTAGATCGATCCCATTGATTAATTAATGACCATAACATGTTAGATCTAGGTTTAATTAATATGTTTTTATGAAAAACATCATGTGTTCTTAATTAATAAAAGATTAATTAAAAAGAAACAAGTAAAAAGGTTTTACCGTATTCGTGGATCAAAAGGGTGAAGAACAAACACGAACAATTACTAAATCAACAAGATCCAAGATCAAAATCACCCCCTTATGGTGGTTTTTAGGTGGCAGCACACAAGGAAGAAGGAGGAAGGGTTTCTAGGTTTTCTTGAAATTCTTCTGTAAAAATAATCTAAGTAGTGAAAATTAATTAACCCCCCTTAAGTAAAATTAACAATGGGCTTGGCCCATTGTTCTTGTTTGGTCGCGGGTAGGGACTCCCTTGTGGGGGTCCCGTACCTCGTTTCGTGTCTTGAAATTTTGTACCCGTTTACGTTTAATTATGTTCGTGTTTTAAAAGTTCTCGTTACGTAAATATCCTACACTTATATATTTAATTACGCTCGTATTAAATATATATATACGTAATTAATAATATCTCGTGTTTTAATTACGCTCATGATCTCGTGATCGTATGTTCGTGATTAATTATTGCTAAACAATTATTACATGATCGTTCATATAAAATACTTATCGTGTTCTAACACGTACGTAATACATAAACTCCTAATACGTAATCGTAATCATGCTATATTAGGAAAGTTTTTAACTAGTAAGTACGAACTTAAGGTATTATGCATGGTAAAAGCATGCGGGTTTTACAATTATTATGCACACCGGCCATATCTAAGTCTCTACGAGTCTCGGGCTCAGAATAAGACGAAGATCGAGTACGCATACACTAAAAATGAAATACAATATTTTTGGTTTTTTTATTTTTTTATATTTTTTTGGATTGTTTGAAAATTTTATATTTTTTAGGATTTTTTGAAAAATTTTATGCTTGAAAATAACGTTCCCAGAACGGATCCCAAAATCCAATTTTTCTCACTAAAATCCGTTAATCTTTACGAAAAGAGCCGACAGCGGCGCCATTTGATACAATGGGATTCGCATATGTGTACTCAATCGTTCTCGGTATCTAATCGAACTGATAACGGTTTAGGGTGGAATTATTGTTGTTGGTCACTAAAAGGGGGAGCTTTTGATTATCTAAGTCTATTAATAATATAAACGTAAAAGCTATTAAAAATAAAAGAAGAATGTCTAACCTTTATTGCTTGTCCAGAATGAATGTTGCATAGTAGAACTTGGTGAAAGAAACTAAAAGTGATTATCTATTTTAAAAATAAAAGTGAAAATGTAAATGTCGTTGAGTAAAAATAAAAGCTTTAAAAGTTAAACTAAAAATTAAAACTTAAAAATAAATGACGAAAGATTAAAACTTGATAAAAAAAATAAATTTGAAAACTTAAAACTTTATAAAAATATAAACTTGAAATTAATTAGGACAAAACACTTTTGAAAATAAACTAAGTAAAGTTGGCGGGAAAAATTAAAGTTTGAAAAGTAAGACAATTTGGGAAATCACAATTAAAACATAAGTCGGAATAACAAATCTACACTTAGTTCGGAATCCAAATAACACACTCAATTCGGAATATGAAATCTTCACTTAGTTCGGAATACCCAAGTTGTACTTAATCCGGAATCCAAGTCCACACGTAATCCGGAATATTAATCCACTCACAATCCGGGAAACGAATTCATCTTCTAGTTCGGAATACGTATCTCGAACCCAATCTGGAATGTCACTCCTTCACCTAATTCGGAATCTTAGTTCCCAAAACAATCCGGGAAACGAATTTCACACGTAATCCGGAACAAATATTCCGGATATAATCCGGAATGAAGATTTCTAAAGTAATTCGGAATCTTGGTTCCAAACACAATCCGGAATGTCCTAGTCAACCTAATCCAGAATACGTATAGGTGTACTTAATCCGGAATAAGTAACAATCAGTTAATTCTGAATGTTTGCTTTGTATCTAATCTGGAATAAGGGTTTAGAACCTTATTCGGAATACAGGACTTGATCTAGTTCGGGAAAAGGTAATTTTGCGCATAAGTCGGAATAATGAGGTTTTTGTTTTGGAGGGAAAATAAGTCTAAGTCGGAATAAAGTGAACTGTAACTAATTCGGGATAAAAGGGTTTCTAAAACCCGGATTAACACAAAATAAGCAAAATCACAATAATCACTTACCAAAACTTAAACCAAATAAAATTTTAGAAAAAAACTAATAAGACACAATTTAAAAACTTTTAAAAACACTAAATAATCAAATAATTTAAAATAATCTTTTTATAAAAATATTAATTTATCAAAGTCAACTTAATTAAAAACTAGAAAACATAAAAATTAAGCAATAAGCACAATAATCTAAAAACCTCAAACACACCAACTCAATAAGCACAATCCAATAAGCAAATCAATCACACAATCAACAAGATAAAATCAACTACATGATTAATAAAGCAAAATAATAGATTATGATTAAGAAAGGTAGAATGATAATTAATTAAAAAGCTTGATTAGATTGAAGATTAAGATTCAAAGTTACAAGATTAAGATTAAAGATTAATAAACTTGAAAGAAAAGCTAGAGAAAGAAAAAGTAAAACACACACTAATTACATACTAAACTAAAAAAATTAAAGACTACTCCCTAATGACATGTT
This sequence comes from Glebionis coronaria, assembly GCA_025667525.1. Taxonomy (NCBI): domain Eukaryota; kingdom Viridiplantae; phylum Streptophyta; class Magnoliopsida; order Asterales; family Asteraceae; genus Glebionis; species Glebionis coronaria. The sequence continues at coordinate 424,970,507 of CM046881.1, read as the reverse complement.
AAGGAAACTATATATAGGGGAAGGGAAAGGTGTTGTTTCCTCCTTTTTTCTTCTTGTCTTCTCGTCTTTTAAATAACTCGTCTTTCTCGACTTTGTCTCGGGTTAGTAGAATGATAAAATGAACTTGTCTTCTAATTTTCTTCTTTTAGTAGACTTGGTTCTTCGACTTCGTTAAACTTCCGTCTTTAGACTTTTTCTTCGATAAATCTTCAGAATAGGCTTTGACTTCCGTTCTTCTTACACTTTTGATCTTTTGACTTCGTATTTTGTCTTTTTCTTCGATAAAAGCCCGTGAAAGGCCGTGTTTTCTTTCTTTTTCATATTTTTGTCCTAAAACACAACAAAAATACAAACCACGCATAATTCCGCCTTTTACGACATTAAATACACGTTTTGGTCTTGTTATTATTAGAAATAATTGGTAAAATGATAAGTGTTTTCACACTTATTAATGTCAGTCCCGATAGATCTATCCATAACATTCGCGCTTTCGACCAGTCATCCGGTCCAAAATTAACGGTTCATGAAAGCGGGCCAAAAGCAACTTGGGTTAAATAGGGACTTAGACCAATAATCAAACGAGTAAGTGTACTTGTGTTCATGCGTTAAATCAAGCAATCATATAGTAGAAGAATGAGTAACTGTTAAAACAATTAACAGAGTTCACAAATGAGCACTTAACAAGTAAGACAGTTCATATAGTTTCTGACCAACCAAGTAAGCTTAAAAATTAGCTTATAAAAACTAAGTAATTTATAAACAGTTATTGACAACCAAACAAGTTAATAGATAGATCATGACAACAAAGTGAGTTTATAACTTGTTTACGACTAAGCATGTACCTCCCCCAAAGAGCAATTATAAAACATTTATAATTTGATTTAAAGCAAGAAAATGTAGGGTATGAACTCACCTCAAATGGGCACGAGAGATATACAATACGTACACCAAAGTAATCCTTCAAACGTATGTAACGTAACCTAGATCAAGTAAAGTGCTTATGAATAACTAATCATATGATCGAATGTTGATAATGTCAGTCAGTTAGGTCACCCATGATATATCTCTATATATGTAAAGGTGTGCTATTTATAATCTGTAGTGGTGTGTAATTTATCGTTTGAAGTGTATATCCTACAATTCATACGTGAAAATAAATAGACTATAATTTGGATCGGTTTCTTAATGTATAAAATAGACATGAGCCAAAAGTAACTTTAAAATTTTGTAACACTTGTATATATATAGCTTCATAACTCAAAGCGTAATATACGCAGTTTTGAAAACCTATTCAAAGCAGTATGCATCCAACGTGCCTATATACGAAAAGATTCATCAATTTCTTTATTCTTTTCCCCCCATTGTGCTAGTATTTATAGTACCATTTAACAAAAGTTTCCATATTTTAAAGGGCTCGTCGTGTCAATTACTAAAACGTTAAGGGCTTACAATAAACAGTTGGCAATGTCATGCACATGAAGTGAAGACTACCTTTTCTTGTTTCATTTCTTTTGAAAACGACATGTACAGTCTCTCATATCCTATGAATATGCTTTTGTCAACTTTTTAGATTAGCAAAACTATTTCACTTCATTATGTGTCATGGAAGGAGAAGTTTTATGTACTAGTTTAGCTCGGTGAGCATGCAACATGAATTTGATCGAAATGAAGAGTATACCTCCATGACGGCGCTGAACAACATAGTTATGGATGCGAAGTTGAACATGAACATAGTAATGCAAACATGTGCATGCATGAAAGAACATCTTAGTCCTAATCCCGCTTGTAAACGAACAAACCATGCTTGAAACATATGTCGTGTGGACGGATACGGACTCGAACATAAACGATACCCGATACCCTTATGTCCACTTCGCCACCCTAATCACCAGATCTATTGTCGTTCAGCCGCCACCACGTCTCCCCACCGTATCAGCCGAGTGATTGCCCTTTTTTTTTATATCCAATGAGGTAGTTGGTTCGGGTTTTACCAGATCTATGGTCTACGGTTGTCATCAGCCCTTATACAGTGTGTGTTGCTCGTCGGGTGTGAAGTACCAGCGGGGTGTGTGTCCGTCTACAGCACCAGCACCAACAAATATGTCTTAGCCTTCACATAACACCACCACAGGGATATCTGGCTCAGGCAGAAAAACACCATATGTGGATATTTGGTTTCGGCATAAAACGTATGAGGTGCGTTTGGTTCTGCAGAAAGACCCATAACGGGTGTTTAGGTTTAGCAGATTTGTTGTAAGGGGGCATTTCGTGTTTTGTGAGCTGGTTGAATCCTGGGTGTGAAACAAGAGGGATGTTTATTTGTTGGTTCAGTTGCAAGGAAAAACATGGTCAGTGATATTAGTGAAGAAGATGTGAGATATGAGTCTTATATATATATATATACTAGGAGATGAGGGTAGTATCATAGTTCTTGGTCTAGTTCCATTTGAACGAGTTTAGGATTAGCTTATTTAGCAATTGTGGGTTTATGGGGACAAATAGTACTATGGGAAAAAGGGAGTTGCAGGGTAACGTGGGATAGCAGAAGTTGGTACAAAAACAGACATTGGAAATTGGAGATAGTTTTTCCTCTTGTGAAAAAGAGGGTTTCCATATGTACATACATTTTATTCTCAGTAAATATATTAGGAGGTATATATTCAATCTATTGTAAGTTAAGAATTGGTTTTATAAAAGTCGTTGCTTTTAAATAATTGTTAGTTGTGAGAGAAATTAGGGATTTGTGGTTTACATTTAATTACCGAGTGACGTTTAAGTGAAAATGTTAAAGGATTAAATTATTTTGCAATAATAGTCTTCACATTCGTTATAAAAATCGCTATACTAAATAATTTAGTAAATCTTTTTATCAAATATCTTTAAATGATAAATAAAAAAATAAAAAAATAAAAAATTTGTATTGCGTCAGTTCTCAAATTATGCACAGTCTTTTACAATATGTAAGATAATTTCCTGTTTTCAAATCAAATAACTTTGATATCTCTCGAAAACGAATTTCGATTAATAAATAATATAATTTATTATTATTTAAAGCCTTGAAAATTCTCGATTGTGACAGGTTATAGGATATAAATTTGAAGAAGTTTAGCTAGTGTTTGAAAATGGAATATTATGACCTCATTTTGCCTAAAGAATTGTGAACGCATTTGTTGCCATTAGTAATCTAGCTGCTTAAACAAGAGCGTAGTGTAAGCTATAAATATTTTGTAGCACTACCCAGTGTTTGGCATTACAGGATTTGTACTGAGTTTAAGTCATAGAATAACTTTGAATTGCTAATGTTACTTTGATAGTTGAAATAAGCATAATGCAATGTAGTATAAACCTACATAATTGACAAATTTACTTAGAGCATATAGAATTAAGTCATAAGGGGAAAAGATATGATTTCACTTTTGGTTAGAGGAGGTTCTTGAAATTTGTTCCATTATTGTTGGGATCTTATTGTACTATGTTATTTTTATCATCAGTTTGCTTTTCGTGTGCAACCGATTCAAGTTGGTTAGTGGTGACATTTCTAACGGTTGGTGCATAATCACCTTCAATGGTTATATACCAAAGGTCTATATCCTTAGACTTCACATAAGTTTTAAAGCGATTTTTCCAATAAATAAAAGCGTTGGTTTCAAAGAGTGGTGGTCTTTGCATACATTTCCCTTCTTTGTAATTTTCAGAATTCATGGATCGATTCAAGTTTTAGATTACAATATACTTTAAAGATCTTGAGTATGTAGCTCTGATACCAATTGTATAAAACTTGAAGGGGGGTTGAATAGTTTTTACCGATTAGTTTAAGTACTTTGAAATTTTTTTGTGACCGTGAACGGATATAGATGAAGTGTGAATTAACAAAGTAATAGACTCGAAATAATAAAGAAACAAACCACAATGCAAAATGATTTATAGTGGGTTGGGGGTGTGTGGGACGCATGTGTTAGGGTTTGCGTTGAAAAGATGATGAAATGGAAATGTAGTTTTGGTTATTTGATGTTTGTGTGGGCTTTTTGTGTTTACTATGAGCTTTTCATTTGGGTCTTAGAAAACAAGCTCATGTGGCCTTGTAATTAGAGTTCGAGAATCAATTCTAGTTAATAAAATACAAACCGATAAAGTAAAAAACCGATAGCGAAAACTTATAGCCCAAAAAAAACTAATCCGAACATTTATAACCGGTAAATAATCGATAACAAAAATTTTATAACCGAAAAAACCGATTCCGAACATTTATAACCAATAAAAATCGATAACGAAAATTTATAACCGAAAAAACCGATTCCGAACATTTATAACCGAAAGAAACCGTTTTCAGAAAAATCAATTAAACCGAAACCAGTTATAAGAAAAACCGATTTTTTTTAAAATCGGTTTTCTAATAACCAAAAACCGAGAAAACCGATTTTTACCGATTTATTTGCACCTATACTCCGTAGTAATTTTGGAAAGACCAATAATCCAATTGAACTAACTAAGTAGCTTAAATGGTTTATGTAAGTTAAATCCAAAATGAAACCAGCCCATAAAGCCCAAGTGAGATAAAATCTGGGCCTAAAACACAACACCCCTAAAAAGCCACAGTATAAAAAGCATAGATCGATAAGCATTCCGCCTACATTTTGTATATCCATCTAGGTTTAGGGTTTTCACACATCTCACAGGCGGCGCAGCAACAACCACCACCACAACTCAGTAATCATGGGTCGTATGCACAGTTCTGGGTACTGATTCTTGTCATCTATATATTATCTTAATGTTGCAAATCTTATGTTTAAAATGATTAAAAACTGAACATTTTGTTTAAAAAAACAGAAAGGGTATTTCGGCATCAGCAAAGCCGTACAAGAGGACTCCACCTAGCTGGTTGAAGATCTCTCCTCAGGATGTATGTTTCTTTTTTCTTTCATTTTTTGTTGTATCTCTTTTTTTTTTAATGGTGATGCTTGTATTATTTATGTTGATTGTTTGTCAGAAAATGAGTTGTATAGTATTTTTTGTCGAATGTATGAACTAATCTTAAATTTCCTTGGACTAGTAATTTGATGTTAGTTTTGAAGCTGGTTAACTTAATGCTTTTGAGTTAATTTTGCTTCTGAAAATTTAGATTATTGTTGCTTTTTAAGGGTTTTGTTCGACTTATATGTGTGCTTGTGAGCTTATTTGATTTCGGCTTATATATAAGTTTCATTTTTCTAGCTTATTTTGAGACTTTTGGATTTCTAAGTTTAGTATAGCTTAATAAACTTATATAAGCACACAAGTCTCAAAATAAGCCAGAAATTGGTTGCTTATGAATTATAAGCTCATTGCAAGCATGCTCATAAGCCCAAATTATAGGTGGCAAATTATGTCCATATGCTTAAATTTGGGCTATTTGGACCCTTTTTTGAACTAATGGAGTAAATGGGTATTACTTTTATTTTAGTTGGACTATTTGGACAAACATGTGGTTAAATAAATGGGTATTATGGACTATTTGGACAACATAAAAGCATTTGGTTAAATTGATCTTGAGTCTATTTGTTTCTCTTTTAATATTGTCCATTTGACCATGTCCATTTGGTCTAATGTCCATTTGGTCCAAGTCCATTTAGTCCAAATATTAAAAATTGTCCATTTAGTCCACGTCGTCCATAGACAAACGTCCATTTAACCCATACCCGTCCAGTCCATCCATTTAGCCACCCTTAGCCCAAATATAAGCTGAAACAAACACCCTCTAAGCTTATAATATGTGCTTTATTTAAAGTTTTAAAAGATTATTTGTTTTAAGCTTTTGAGCTTATTACCTTGAGTTTTTGACTTTCATAAGCTCAGATATGAGATTTATAAGTCATTGAGAAGCTGAGGATAATATTATGTCTGAGTTATGATATATTAATGATGTCAAATGTATCAACAAACTAAGACTAGTAATTTGATGTTTGTTTTGGTTGTGGTTGTATTTTTTTAAAGGCGTGTTTGTTTTGTCTTCTATGTGGGCTTATAAGCCTATTTGATTTTGGTTTATATTTTATAAGTCTCAATTTTCTGGCTTATTTTGAGAGTTTTGGGTTTCTTTAGGTTTTTTAATTTTTAATAAAATTATTTAAGCCCATAAGTTTCCTCAAAATAAGCCAGAAAATTGGGGCGTATGTATTGTAAGCCCTAATGCAAGGCGAAACAAACATCCCATAAGCTTATAATATGTGCTTCATTGAAATTTTTGACAGATTCTTATTTTTAAAGTTTTTGAATTTCATAAGCACAAAATCTTTTGAAATTGTGATATAAGCTAAACAACCCTTTATATTTTTTTTTTGGGTGTTGATGTCATCTTGCTGTTTTAATATCATGTTAGATTAGATTTGCATGCTGGGTATTATTCAGATGGTTTGTGTAGTAATTTATAGGGTCTGTGTTGGTTCTGAGTTCAGACTAGTTTCCAGTTGCTTTGTTTTTTTTTTTTGTTATTGTTTTAAGTGTTAACTTGTATGTTTTTTGAAACGCTGTAGTTGATTGTATTGATGGCGAGTATTTACCTAGGTAGTTAATGGTTTATGTAATTTTTCAGGTTCAAGACAGCATCTGCAAGTTTGCAAAGAAGGGTCTTACACCATCCCAGATTGGTGTCATTCTTCGTGATTCTCATGGTATTGCTCAGGTCAACAGTGTTACTGGTAGCAAGATCCTCAGAATTCTCAAGGCTCATGGTATGCCTTATTCCTATTTGTTTTGCTTTTCATTAGCTATTTCATGACTTGACTTCTAACATGTTTCTTTTATTTGACAGGACTTGCTCCTGAGATCCCAGAGGATCTATACCATCTCATCAAGAAGGCTGTTGCCATCAGAAAGCACTTGGAAAGGAACAGGAAGGACAAGGACTCCAAGTTCAGGTTGATTCTTGTTGAGAGCAGGATCCACCGTCTTGCCCGCTACTACAAGAAGACCAAGAAGCTTCCACCAGTCTGGAAATAGTATGTTCCGGTTCCTTAAATATATTTTTTACTTTTTGTTCAAGTTGAATAGATCACCTTGTGCGTATCTTTTAATCATTATACCTGAAATGTTATGCTCCAAACCTTGCCGTTTTTGCTCCTATGGTCTTTTTTGGTTAAGGCGATGGTAATTCTTTTATATGTTGTGCATAAAGTACATATTAATTTAGAACAACCTTAATTTTTATTAACCTTCATTTTCTCGCCAATCTAAAGCTTTTCCTTCTATTTGCTATCTCATGCAAGCTTTATATATCTGTGTATAGTTTCTTAATGATTAATAGTTTTTGCAACAAGTGTATTTTAGTACTGTTTTACTTCTTTAAAAGTTCTACCTTCTGTTATTGAATGTGTGATTGAGCTTGCACAACTCCTTTTTATTGCATTTAACTATTTTTCTTTCTTTTTGCAGCGAGTCAACCACTGCTAGCACCCTTGTTGCCTAGAGAAGAGATATCTTGCGGTAGCTGGAGTCTAATTTTGTGTTTCAAGTTGTCTTTCTTAGTTGGAATATTGGTCTTTGTTTCTTATAAACTGGAGTCTTTTGGACCATGAGAAGTTTTTGTGTTGTTTGAAGAACTTGTTAAGAATGTAGTACTCCGTATTAATCCAAGGCTTCTCATCATCTTTAACATTATTTTAAGTTTATTCACTGCTTAGTCAGTATAAGCTAATGAACCTTAACTTATACGAATGGGCTGTAGCTTGCTAATAGGAAATCTGCCTTGTTTTAGTTTAAGCAGGTATTAGCCAAAACTAAAAACTAGACCCTGTCTACCTACAACCCGCTTCTCTTTTTTATGTGTGAGCTTTTTACTGGTTGAACTTTTTATGCTCTAATGCTCAGTTAGCTGATACAAAAACAAGTTTCTAATGATACTTATAAACTTTGTGTGAGCTATTTTCTTTATCCAGAAACTGTATCACTTTTTGATATTTGAACTCACATGTATGGTACTTGTAAACTTTGTGATGACCGACACAGGAAATCTGTATGTTTTATGTGCAGATAGGATAGTCATTTCTTATTGTCTGAACAGATTTTGTTACTGTACATATGCATATAGCAGTTACATCCTAAATCTCATGCTCAGGTTCCGAGTTTGTACTGTCTCGTTCTACACACTTAAGATTATGATATTCTGGGTGGAACTTTTATTTGGATGTTTGTACATCTTTCTTAAAATGTAACTGAATGAAGATGCCAAGTGATGACTAGAGATCTTTAGTTGATACTATACGTTGAAAAAAACTTGGTGTAGATTATATCAATACTTTTGTGTTGCTTTAATAAGCTATAAAATATGGACCTCACCACCGCTAAAACTTGCACAAACAACATTATTGGTACCTCTTCCTTCAGAATCACATCTGGTGGATGTTCATACTGATCTAAGAAAGAGCTTTGCTGCGCGTGACACTGATCTATAAGAGCTGTTTGCTTGTTTTGACAATTATAACTATCTGTTTTGTTAAACTCTTTTCCAATATTGCGGACCCATAAAAACGATGAGCTAAAAGGATAGGTTCGTAAGTCGACAATACCGTAACATCAGTACTCATAAGATGCAAAACTACAAGTCATTTCGTTACTCATAAGATGCAAAACTTCAAGTCGAAGCTAATAAGCATATACAAAATGCAAAGAAACAGAAAGAACGCGCATCGTCAAGAATTAAAAGGACAACATATTTACAACATCAAGATCCTTGAGTCGAACAAGACCTCATACCATATAAACCTGTTATGCTCTTTACACCTGGAAGTTGAACTAGAAAAAAGCACATTACACCCATCATCAAGATCTGTAGGGCAGATAATAACTTATAATGAAGAATTCAAACTTGAAACAAGAATCTGGTAACATATAAAACTAACTCAGCAGTCCACCACTACTTTAACAAATTGAATTTTTTTTTTTTTTTTTTTTTTGATTGAGAGAGTGGGGCTGGGGGCATATAATCAAGCATCCACAGTCACTCCTAGTAGCACCAGCAACCATTTGTTGACTTAAACATTTCAAGAGGTTGTGTTCATCATTTGACTTCTAGCTTTATAGTAGTTATATCAACGGAAAGATGCAAAAAGTTCAACTGTCATGTTTAAGTGATCTGCCAATACATGTCATCAGCGTTTAAGAGATAGGTGGTAACCGGTCGCCCAACTACCTATCATTCTATTGCCGTTTAATGCTACTATTTAAAGTTAAAACATTATCTAAACGTATTGTACTCCATCCATTTCTAGTCAAAATTAGACATAGATCCAGAATGCAAGGAGTTATATCTATATATAGTATATACATCGTGACTTTTTCGTAAAATGATGATTTCAGCAACACAAAAAAGTGAAACTTGGATCAAGAACTTGATAAGATCCAAAACTTTTGTGTCCTAGTCTTTTAAAGTCTAATTTAAGAGCATGTATACAAATAAAAGAGACGGAAAGAACAGTTACATGCATCATACGGGTACACAACAAATTTAAGTCGCACTAAGAGTTCTAGTTTAACAGAAAATAGTCAAATCTGAATCAACGAACTCATAACATCCACATCAAATTAAGAAAAAGCTGAATAACAAAATTTAAACGATTGTGTTCTATTTATTTGAATTTCTTAAAATGATACAACTTCAACCAAATAAAACAAATTTCTTATCTGAGTCATGAAGTCTACAATAATGAAGCTACATCAATTACATTCCCACAAGTAAAAAAAACACGTTCTTTAATGTTTACGGTACATATCACAAAAATCAATCCTCCTTCGTGGGATTTCTTTCTTTTTCCGGTCTCCTTATCATCATTACAATATATAGGAACAAAGATCATGCAGATGAACAAAAACAATAATGTGAATACAAAAACGAACAAGAATTTATAGAATAACTTTACCAAATCTTTTGAAAATCCCATCCACGTGTGTCAACACTCAATGATCGTTCTTCTTTCCTGAACCGTAGTAACTAACATACCATCTCACAAACTTCTTCAACCCCGTTTGAAGATCCGTCGTAGGCTTATAACCAAACTCCCTTTGAGCATAACTAATATTAGCATGCGTAAACGGAACATCACCATTCCTAGGCAACTTCATAACCATCTTCTTCGCCTTCACCTTCAACAACCTTTCCAAAATACTAACAAGATCCGACACAGGAACCGGACTCGTATTACCCAAATTAAAAACCCTCAACTGAGCATTCCCCTTTTTCTTCCCACCACTACCCGTACTCTTTTCAGCAGTATCCAAAGCACCCAAACAACCCTTCACAATATCATCAATATAAGTAAAGTCACGAGCCACAGTTCCATGATTAGCACCTTCAAAGATCGAAATTGACTTCCCTTTCAAAATATTCTTAGTGAAAAAGAAGTAAGCCATGTCCGGTCTACCCCAAGGTCCATAAACAGTAAAGAACCTCAAACCAGTTAAAGACAACCCATAAATATGATTATAAGTATGAGCAATCTCTTCACCAGCCTTTTTAGTCGCAGCATACAAACTAGCGGGTTGATCCGTCCTATCTTTCTCCGAAAAGGGTATCTTAGTATTCAATCCATAAACAGAACTAGACGACGCCCAAACAATAGCAGGTTGCGGATTAGCACTCTTACAAACTTCTAGCAAATTAACTAAACCAGCAATATTACTATGAACATACGAACCGGGATTCTCCATAGCATATCTAACACCAGCTTGCGCAGCTAAATGCATAACATGACTAAACTTAACCACCTCAAACAACTTCTTAACCAGCTCCACATCATTTATATCGCCTTCCACGATATAAATCCCACTCCTCTCAAGCAACGCCTGCCTAGCTCGTTTCAACGCAGGATCATAATAATTATTAAAATTATCTAGTCCCAAAACACCATCACCGCGTCTTTTCAACGCGGCACTTACATGAGTACCGACAAAACCAGCAGCACCAGTGACCAAAACAGACATCCCATTCTGTGATCTAACCTTAGCTGACGACTTAACCCTCTTCTCCCACCCGGGCCCACCCCAGGAATTGGTTTTTAAGGATCTACGAGAGAGATCTGAGGATGGCATTGAGTTGGAGCTAGTTTGCGCACTTGGGGACTTAAAAAAGAACATAACTATTAAACCCATGAAAACAAAGCTCCAAAATGTCAACTTAGCTAAAGATAAATAATGCAACCTGAATCTATTGTAAATAAATGGTGATTTTTCCATCTTGAACTTACCTGGTGTTGATGGAATATTATTCATATTCATCACCAAATCAACTATAAAAAAAAAAAACTTTATGGGTATTGGATCTTTTTCACAAATGAAGAATACCCAGTTGTTATTTTTTGCTTGATTTGACTCTAAGTGCTAAAATGAGCAATACCCAACTCAAATCTTTGGTTAAACTGAGTCAAACTATAAAAAGATTGGATCTTTTTGAGTTATGAAGAATACCCAACTCAAATCTTTACATAATTTGATTCAAAATAGTGAAAAAAAGTTATGGGTATGATTCAAGATTGGATCTTAAGCACAAATGAGCAATACCTAAGTGTTATGTTGGCTTAAAAACTAATGGGTATGTTGCAAGATTGGATCTTTTTTATTTATATGAAAAGTGAAGGTTTTTGTGTTGGTTATGAAGGGAGAATCTTGAATGTGAAAGATAAGAGAGGAAGAGAAAAGAGGTGGAAGGATCTTGAATGGTAATGGAGATTTATTAGTTTTAGTGTGGACAGACTAATTGGTGCAGAAGAATTGTCAAAGTCAAGAGTGTGAGTGATTAAGTGTAAATGAGGGTAAATGTTTGTGAAAAGTGTTTTGGCATTGCGTGCTAAAAGTGATTATAATTAACTAGACGATTACCCGCGCACAGCGGCGGAATTGCCTAGCGACTTATAATTAACGATATTCTAATTGACCAGGTGGTCAAATCAGTAAATCGGTGATTCGGCCGGATTGAGTCGGTGGTCGAGCCCGTGCCCGGTGACTCGACCGGGTTGACCCAGTGGTCGAACCCGTGACTCAACCGGATTGACCCGGTGGTCGAAACCGTAACTCGATGACTCAACCGGATTGACCCGTGGTCAAACCCGTGGGCCGATGACTCGACCGGATTGAACCGATGGTCGAACCCGTGACCCGATGGTCGAACCCTGACCCGATGACTTGACCAGGTTGACCCGATGGTCGAACTTATGACCCGATATAACAACCGGATTAACCCGGTTGTTCAACCCGTGACCATGTATTAAATGTTTGACTTTATAATTATTGCATTCTAATCTATATAAGGAATTTAAGTTTTTCACTATTTCCTTAATTATCACTTTTTTCACTTTCAAGAATTGGGCATACACCCTTTATATAATAGTATAGATGACTTTATAATTATTGCATTCTAATCTATATAAGGAATTTAAGTTTTTCACTATTTCCTTAATTATCACTTTTTTCACTTTCAAGAATTGGGCATACACCCTTTATATAATAGTATAGATTAATACTGTTCACTAGGAGTAGTGTAATTACTAGGGGGTTAGGTTGGTTGTATTTAGCAAAGTCAGTTTAAGAAGCTACCAGTTGAGAAATTTAGAGCTTTAAAAACCTTGTGTCAAAAGAAAAAGTGATGACACATAAGTAAAATTAGTTTTGTTAAAAAATTTGTTTGCATTACATTTTCAGCACTAGTGATTGATTTTTAAAATATAGTATTAAATGATAAAAAAGTGTACTATGGATTTACATGTATTTTATTTTATTAAAAGAAAAAAAAATAAAAACATCTACTATGATGAACTTTGTATAAGGTCTAAACATTTATAAAATCATTAATTTACAAAGATTTTAATATTATAAAATATGTTATACTATGAATAAACCTCTTCATGTTTATAAAATACTTAATAATTACACATGTATTAAATTATGAAGAGGTATAAGATCTTAGACCTCTTCATTCCACATGGACATTAAACCTCATCTCACTATGATTAAAACAAATTATAAACCTCTTCAATGTTTTAAACCTTTTCTTGAAATGACCATAGTGGATGCCTTAAGTTTGACATGGTTGGTGAGTTTGACGTCAGATTTTTTACACCACTCTTAGAGTGGTGCGCCAATGTAAGAAGTGGGCTGGTAGCTTCAACGCTAAGTCGATGGCTATCGTACCTCCTATTCATAGTTAAAAGGAATCGATTGTGTTTAATACAAAAATTGTTGTACGATATCGATAATAAACCCGAAGCTTGATATCACAAAACCGCTAGATCGTGAGTTGTATCGAGCACAAGTAGTAAACATAAGAGATTACAAAGAACCCACAAATATATGCAAATTTATACCCTCAAACACCTTTTTATTAATATCTCTAATAAAGTTTACATTGAGGACGAAGAATTGTTTCACTGGGATCCCCCAAACTTCCCATCAACCGACTTAAAGAGGTCAGTTTAAATACTTCATAATATTAGTCTATTCCTAATCTATATTGCAAATTACACTTAAGTCCCTAAACTATATATAAGTTTATTCCTAATAGTCAACAATTTTCACCTTAGGAGTAACACTTAAACATAACTGACACTCAACATATTTTTCTCATGCTAGAACCTCGAACTAGGGACCATCTTTTCGACCAGACATTGTACTTTAGTAATTTCCTTAGATTAGCTTTCGTAGGATCCTTCACTGTCTTCTTATCATCAACATTACGCTCTGCACCTTCTTCACCTGGTACTCCAGTTACCATAATGTTTGCCCCCACCTTTATGCCAAGGTGTACCTTTTCCTCCTCCTTTACCAAGCAACCCATGTTTGTTTTTTTCAGGTTGTTTGTCCTCTAACCGTTTTTGAGCCACTGCAGCATGATCATCACTAACGTAAAAAACCTCAACTTCACGATCCCCTTGATCTCCCTTTAGTTCCACCTCAATCCAAACACGTTTATCAACATGTACTCCGTGGACTCATCTTTTAACACCTGGACGAAGTTGTCTGAACCCAACTTGTTTATGACCAGGTTGCTTGAACCCAACTTGTTTAGATCCAAGTTGCTTGAATTCAACTTGTTTGAACATCCATGCTTAATGTACACTAAAACACTTTTGCTTTCAAAGTATATACACACTTCCTTTTCATGATCCCAATCATCTTAACCCGATTTGATCACCATGATTCTACCCATCTTCATTTTCACAATGTAACTCTTTTTTCAAGAGTACCTAATACATCTTCTTAACCTTGGAACATATAACATCTTATAATGTAAATTTTGATTCATCATGAAACTATATCTTCACTTTTCCTGTCCATTTGATTGTGCATGTTCTGTTATCGCCTAACCGAACCAAATCGAACCACCACCAATACTCGTGAAGTCATACAATAAATCCCTCTTAGGTGTCATATTATAAGAACTACCTGAATCCATTACCAATTCAGTCATCTCATCATTCTCGACCACCAGGGCTTCTCCAAAGTAGGCAATACCCTCGTCAACAGAAGAATAATAATCCTAATCATGTTTACCATTCTTGATGAACCCATTTGACTTCTTCAATGGATAGTTTCTCTTTAAATGGCCTTCTGAATGACACATGAAGCACTTAGACCGCAGACTTACACCAGAATGAGCTTTCCTTGAATGGGCTGACGTTCCCCTTACACATAACCCGTCATTAGTCTCTTCCTTTGTGCATTCCTTCCTTTGTTCAGTTATCTTGATTCCGAGTTGCTAGAACATACTCCATTGTCAAGGATTCCCTCCCATACAACAATGTATCCTGATGCGACCGGTGGAGGTATGGATTGAAACAAGTTTTAAAATTATAACACGAATTACCAGAATTAACTATAAACGCATGGGCAAGTATGACCCTTTCATTTGTGGTATAATTTTGATGGAAGACCCAGACCGTACACGCGGATTTAGAAAACCTATGATCATTCAAAATCATCCAATAATCTTTCTTATGTAGTAATCTTAAGGCAAATAGAAACAAGTAAATTATGATGAAGAAATACTATGATTAAAAGTAACACTTAATGATGACTAGTTTGGGAATCTAATATGGTATGATTGTGATAGACATATAAACATATAATTATGATAATTAGATGGTTAATACAATCTATTTTTTTCAAAAGCTTTAATTTTCGTCAAGACTTTGGTTTAAGAAAACAATCATTAGAATCAATCATTCAATTCAAGAGTTAATCCAATTTTAACTTGTTTGATCCGTGATTCGTTTCACAAACTTGTTAACACTTATAATTATGTTTCTTAGTAATCAAAACTTCTTAAAAAATGGTCAACTACGACTTTATGCACTAACCTTCTAAACATCATTAATTACCCCTAAATTATTAAACAAGAACCCTAAAATCATTAATTGATCTTAATTACTATATTTTTCTAGAAAATTAATAAAACCCTAATCATCTCAATAATAGTTAATTAACATTACAATCATGATAAATTAATAAAAACAAGAATTTAAATCAAGATTATACCTTTAATTGATCAAAACCAAGACTTTTGGAAGAACCCTAATTCTCTAGAAAAATTTCAATCGTCCCTTTTTTTCTTGTGTGAAATTCTGATTTTTTTGTTTTATTAGTGGTGTATTTATATTTGTACAAATCCTTTTCTTAATTTAAAGCAAATGGGCTTTGGCCCTTTTTTTTCTCCTTTTTTTATGCCGACTAAACACCCTTTTTTTTCCAAAAAAAATAATTTTTTTTAGATTTCGTTTTTTTTTATTATTCCTTATTTATATTTATTTTTTTATTTATCTATTAATCCCTTAATTATTTATGGGTTTTGCTAACCACCACCCATAGGGTGGTTTTTTAACTTTCCGTAATTAAAAACATTTCTAAATATGAACTTACTTGATATTAATGCATACCTTATTAAAACTAACTTACCTTAATTGTATATGCTGACATTATCTATTTAGAGAAATGATGAGTTCATATTTGGAAATAAATTTAATTACGGAAAGGTAAAAAACCACCCTGTGGGTGGTGGTTAGCAAAACCCATTATTTAATTACACCTAAACCTTTTAACTAGTCAATTTTACGCGGTTACTCTAAAGTACGTAAAATATATACAGTTTTATGAAAATTCTTAAAATATGAAATAAACTTTATAACTAAGTCCTAAATGACTTAAAACCATCCCGTAAATTATTCCCGTGACTGAATACCTCATCCGAGACCTCTAAACGTTAAACCCTAAATCGTAAAAATACGATTTACTATAATACTTATACGTACACATAAGATCCTAAAATAGCATCGCATTCTATCATAGTTACATCCAAGTGAACAAATGAGCATGAACTATCCCCATCATAACATTATATAATGCACCACACAATACACGAACGATGACTAACATCCAATCCAAGGCTCAAATATAAACAGAATGCTCGTAAACGCACACTAAGCACATAATCAAAGTCAAACAGTCAAAAGTGACAAAACCAAAATCTAGGGTTGTCACATCACTCCCTCCTAATAGAAATCTCGTCCCGAGATTTACTCCCAAACTCAAACTTATTCTCAGCAAACAAACGAGGATACATATCCTTGATAAAACCTTCACGTTCAAACGTGAACTCAGTTTATACTAAAATAATCTCAACCAACAACACATGAGCCATAACCGTCCGCGAGGAAACTTATTAAAACCATAAAGTTATGTAACCAACCTAACTAAATCTCGCAACTCATCAAACAAGAACTGTCTTGAAACCAAGTTAGGAGTCATCACATAACTCGACGGGTTTAAAACTGTCACACCCCGATTTCAGTCTTACTCATAAATACCATAAATCAAAACTCATAAAAATATAACCACGTGCTCTAAGGTCTAAATAAATCTCAAATTCTATCCCAACTCATCTCTATGTTAACCCTCCAAGTGTTCATTACCCCAAGATACCAAAAAAACGAGTTTAAACCATGTTGTCTAAAAATTAACCTTGAACTCGACACTTGTACAATTATTTAGACTTAGCTACTGACCTCCATTTGCTAAACATTCTGAATATTTGAAAAGTACGTTCCGAGTACATAATTTTTGGCTTTTGAATCACCCAAAAAGCTTTAAAAACGAACAAGTTATGACAAAAACGATTTTTACCTAAAACCTGCCTAGGCATTAGCGACAGTTTCTGACAGTTTAGCGACAGAATTTGACAGCTAGCGACAGTTTATGCCTACTCCGATTTATACCAAAAAAAAACGATTTTAAACCCTAAAACCCCTTATTAATTACCAAATTCGAGCCCTAATTTATTTTAATTCCAGAAAATTAAAACTCTCACCCATCATATGATTAAATACATGATTTTAACATATTTAATTTAATAAGAACAAAAATTCTAACAAAAGAACAATAACTTTAGGTGATCAAAACCAAAATATTTTAAAATAAACAAGCCATGCTTATATGTTAAAAAAATATATTATATTCCACCTTATTTCAAACACGTTTTCGACACTTTACCCTCATTTTATCGACTACCAACAACTATTTTTATTTTACTATTTGCAAGTTTTTTTTTACCATGGAAGACTCAAAACAAAAGATATCGTTATTCCAAAATAAATCTCCACCCTCTCAATAGCTTCTACACCAAAAGTACCGTACAAACAAACACGTGAAATGAGGACTCGATAAATGCGCTACTACAGAACCAAAGGCCTCTTGGCCCAGCGGTATGTGAGTGGCCCTCTAACCTAAAGGTTGTGGGTTCAAGTCTCGGTGGAGACATGTGAGATATAATTTGTGAGATAGTTAGCGTGAGTTGTAAAAATGTGTCGTTCTAAAAAAAAAAAGCGCTACTACAGAAGTTGAACATCCCAAAGAGAAAAGAGCTAGAAAACCCTCCTAAGAATACAACCGATAAGTAGAAGGGATATATACATATATAGGCATACGCGTACATACACTCAAGTCCATCCAACATATACTATACAAGCATGTATTAACCCTCTTTCATGCAACCATACTTAGGAATCCATTGATGTCGTGGTACTTGTATAACTATGTTGGCCACCATACTTATACCACTCCCCTTTCACTAATGCACTCCCTCCTATGATGACACTTATAAGAATTAATACTACACATAACACATCAGTCTACCAACTCAAATAATCACATAGATCCTACAACTCATATAAGCACATAATCCACAACATAACACAAGGTCCAAAATCACATGTATTAAAATAACATAGCCAATACATGAAACAAATAAACTCGTAGTCCAGCTGAACCAACGTAGACTAAATTCAAAATGTATAAAGAACATGAAAATATAATCAAACGAAATCCAACAATGACTAGCGTATACGACTATGGTTCAACCCGCACTAGTCAAAACTCGTAAAGAAAATAACATGTAGTTAAGTATGAACCATACTAGTTCATAACTTAACAATATCGCAAAAATAACATCTAAACACATCAATTATTATAAAATGCACACATATCCCTATGACGCCTATATGGAGGGACCCTTAAGCTATAGACTAGGCTACGCGACTAGGCAACCTAATTCTCTATAACCAGTGGCTCTGATACCATTCTGTCACACCCCACCATGGCGGAATATGGGGCGCGAGTATGGATATCATCACAACAATAGTGTGTCCATAGAGATAACTAAATGAAATAGAAATGTTATAAAAAGGCGACACAATGTCATGACAATATCTCAAACAATGCAGGCGTCTAGGTAAGTAGGTAACAGGTCTACCCTTACCAAAGACATACAAATACATCTAAGATGTACCACTTATTCAAACATTAAATAAATACTAAGAGGAAAGGGATTCCTCCTAATGCAATCCTAGCAGCCTCTAGACTCTAGCCACTTCTAACATCATCCTTCATAACTACCTCACCTGAAAATGACACTAAAATCTGTCAACATAAAGTTGGTGAGAACATAGGTTTAAGTTATCTAGAACATCATAACAAACCTTGACATCCGCTGTAAATAAGTTGAAGAAAAACAATTTATAGTAATGGACCATAATGTGATAATCATGTTACATGCATCCACAACAAAACTTAAACCAAGTACCGATCACATCTACAATTCACAAAGCACACTATAACAATCAAGAAGTATCACGTCACACACACAAGAACACACACCACACTATCCAGATCTTTCCCACACCACCTGTGGAAGATGAACTATATCCCCGTCGAGATATCTTGCCTCCGAAGAGACGATGCACAAGTACTCAGGACGGATCGTGCCCCACGAACCAAGAACTCAGGACGGATCGTTCCCCATGCTCCACACACATCACAACTGGTCCCATAGACGCCCATACATCTATGTACCAATCCCAATCATAACACAATCAAGATTCATATATCAGAACACATATCAAAGCACATATGAGAACACATAAGCACGCAAGTCACACAATAGCAAATTTATGTCCACACATTTTAAAACATAGTACTAAATCATGTTAAAGAACATTGCAAGTGTCATCTCCATCCCATACTGGAAAAATATTTAAAAACGTAGCAAAATGGGCCTATGAACTCACCTGATAGCACAACAAGCTAGCACTCCTGCAAACCTATAAAATCATACATGACACCCTTAGCTCAGGTCTTAGCACCCAAGTTAAGTAAAAATCAAGGAGATGAATTAATCCCCCAATCCCCACTATCTAGTTCTCTCACTACAAGCTATTCTATACGTAAAGATCTAGTTTTTTCCCGGTACGGTTTACTAGTCACCAAACGATCACATGAAGTGAACTTAACACCACACTTGGTTCCTACCCTACTGGAGTTATGTTTTTATATGATCTATGAACTCCAAAAACCAAATTTACTCTCTACTTACACATTTAACCCTTCTGTTTAGTCTCTACGCCAAAAGTCGTTTTCACCAAAACTGATTTTCTGTACATGTTAAATGTTTGTCATCAAAATCCTGACCTAGACACTATAATATTTGTTGAAAACCTCCAGTACTTTCATATATATTATAAAGAGTTACCAAATCAAAAATCTTTGGCTATCTCATTCGTTTGGTTAGGTTTTGACTCAAATTCCCGAAATCCAAATTTATTCCTGAACAGCGCACTGTTTTTGTAAAAATTGTTTGATGACCTTCACGAACTCCATTTTCGACCAAACTTACATTTTTGAAAAGTAGACTCTCTGAACTTAATTTTAAAAAAATAAACTCGACCAAAGGTGCTACCTACTGCCCGAAATAGTCGACACAAGACAGCCCTAAAAATCATAATATTTTACGCCTTTATGCACTAACCTTCTAAACATCATTAATTACCCCTAAATTATTAAACAAGAACCCTAAAATCATTAATAGATCTTAATTACTATATTTTTCCAGAAAATTACTAAATTTCTAATCATCTCAATGATAGTTAATTAAAATTACAATCATGATAAATTAATAAAAACCAGAATTTAAATCAAGATTATACCTTTAGTTGATCAAAACCAAGATTTTTGGAAGAACCCTAATTCTCTTGAAAAATTTCGATCGTCTCTTTTTTTTTTCTTGTGTGAAAATCTGATTTTTTTTGTTTTATTAGTGGTGTATTTATACTTGTACAAATCCTTTTCTTAATTTAAAACAAATGGGCTTTGGCCCTTTTTTTCTCTTTTTTTATTCCGACTAAACACCCTTTTTTTCCAAATTTTTTTTTTTTAAAATTTCGTATTTTTTATTATTCCTTATTTATATTTATTTATTTATTTATCTATTAATCCCTTAATTAATTAATTACACCTAAACCTTTTAACTAGTCAATTTTACGCGGTTACCGTAAAATACGTAAAATATACAGTTTTATGAAAATTCTTAAAATATGAAATAAACTTTATAACTAAGTCCTAAATGACTTAAAACCATCCCGTAAATTGTTCCCGTGACTGAATACCTCATCCGAGACCTCTAAACGCTAAACCCTAAATCGTAAAAATACGATTTACTATAATACTTATACGTACACATAAAATCCTAAAATAGCACCGCATTCTATCATAGTTACATCCAAGTGAACAAATGAGCATGAACTAACCCCGTCGTAACATTATATAATGCACCACGCAATACACGAACGATGACTAACATCCAATCCAAGGCTCAAATATATACAGAATGCTCGTAAACGCACAGTAAGCACATAATCAAAGTCAAACAGTCAAAAGTGACAAATCCAAAATCTAGGGTTGTCACATAAACTTTGCTTTTTAGGATCCAAAAGTGACTTTTCTTACACCACCTTGCTGAAATCTGAATTTCAGTTTTTGGACAAGGAAGATAGAGTTTATTGATTGGAAAATGCTTATGAGAGTTTTTATTAAAAGACATATTGAAGTGGTGATCACATGGGTCTTATTTATTAACAAAACGAAGGCTTGAACTTCAATGGTTGACTTGGAGCCAAATGTAATTACTTGGTGCCAAAGTAGTTCTAGACTCCTCCATAGAAGCTTCTTGTTCATTCTTTAGATGGTTTGAGAATGTAGTTAACTTGGAGGATTTTTTGTCTATGGCTGCTCATTCCTGCCTGTGGCTGCTGAAGAGGAGGGAGCAAGTGGCTGCTAATTTCTGCTGATGGCTGCTAACAAGGCTGAGGCTAGTGACTGCCCATTTCTGTTGGTGGCTGCCCACTTCACCAATGGCTGCTAACAAGTTGAGTTGATCACATACTTTGTATTGCAAGTAATTTCTTCATTTCAATTACATTTTCCTTGTAAAACCCGCATTGAAAACCTATGAACAGTACACGTGAACAGTAACTTACGAAAACACGGTAAAATTTAAACTTTCCATTTATAATATTAATACACGTGTCACAACAATAAATAACGAACAATCATGAATATTATAAATGTGACACGATCACGAATACCAAAATCACGAATATTAAATTACGAGCATACACGACTAATTATTTAACACATGAAAAAATTTGGGTTCCCTTGTTGGGCTCCCCTATGCCGCGGCTACAACAAAGAAAGAAGGAAAGGTGGGCTTTGGCCCATAACCCAAGTTAAATAATTAAAACACAGGAAACATAATCATAATTTAGGTTTCACAGAAAAAGTTTGTCTCTGCCTCCTTTTTCCTTCTAGCCGCCAACCACATCAAGCACAAGGGAGAAACCGGACGAAATTTTGTTATTGGTTTTGTGTTCGTGATCATTCTCTTTTTCTTTTCACGCATTCGGTATAAATCAAACCTTTTTTCTTTTTATTTAATTCTTTTGATTTCATGTTTTTAATTAATTAATCATCAAGAACATGTAAAAAGAAACGTAGGATTAATTAATTCATGTCACGGGGTTTGGTTTGTGTGTGGTTTGGTTCGGCCGAGACACCGAGACCCCCAAAGGGGTGCTCGGCTTGCTTTTATCACCACCACCGAGACCATAAAGGTCTCGGCTTGGCTTGGTTGAGGCTCGGACGCAGCAAGGTAACCTCGACCAAGGGTCGGGGTATGTTTGTTTGTTCGGCTGTGTGCACCGAGGCACCACCGAGACCCCCTAAGGGGCTCGGTTGGTTTTTGTTGTTCGGACCCGAGACCAAAGGGACCCCGACATTAGGTCCGGGTATGGATACATGTTGGTTGATTTATTTAGTGTCAACCGAGACCCCTCCAAGGTCTCGGTGGGACTTTGATTTTAGCTTATTTGATTCGGCTTATATATAAACACGGGCTCGGGATTCGGGTTTTCATGAAAACTACTTTATAAGTCAAGTTATATTAAACTTTAGGTTAATTAATTTATTAAATTAATTCATGTATAACCTAAGGTATTTATACTTAGTCATTTTAATTAAAACATGTATTTTAATTAAAATCATAAGTTTAATTAAATTAAACATTTATTTAATTAATGAACTGTAACCAAGACTTATATTGTACTATTTAAACTTTAATTATTATTTATAAGTCAGCTTATTTCTAACTATGGAAACTTACTATTTTTGGAAACTTTCTATTTTTAGAAACTTACTATTTATGGAAACCTGCTATTTTTAGAAAGTTACTTAGTATTACAATACAAGTATTATAATACACTAATACATGAATAAAACACAACAGAACATCAGAATAACCATAGTTAAACACAGTGAACAGTAAAACATGATAGAATACGTATAACAAGCTAATAACACATGAAACCAGTAAAACACATGTAATTCAAACAACTCATACACGTCTATATTTCTTATGTAGTGTTATCCGTCGAGGCGGATTAGTCTTCATCGTTTTCGTTAGCTTATACTGGACATAAGGTACGGATTTTCCGTCCTTCAGTAAGGACAATCTCTTCCTTCATTAGGATTTCCCGTATGAAGCCAACTGTTTTCCCCAGTAGCTACATATTAAATGCTTATGTTTTATTAGTTACCTTAGCCATATACATGCATGACCACTTTCACCTAGTTATGGAGGTACCATAACCATAACACTAGAGGCACTAGTGTTATGACTTCACCACGGTAGAGTGATAGCTCGTGGCGTCCCTTTTCAGTTATTTGGCCATTTTATTATTATATTATCATGTGGGGCGTATGGGTGCATCCTAGTTACATGTTTCAGTCAGGATTTCATGGTGAATGTGGTGTGTGCCTTGCATCCTTTACAAGGAGCTGATCCATCCTACCCACTTACTAGTTAATTAGAGACAACCCCTCTAATTGCATGATGAGGTCTCCCCTCCAAGTATTCTCGCACGTTGTTGACCTCATGACCTATATTGCCTATTTTAGTACATTAACTAATACAGATTTTCATAAATAACATAAGCTATGTTTTCAGAACTAAAACCAGTTAACATGACAGACAACTAGGTTTTTCAGGACTCATTCAGTTCCGCTCCCATTCATGCTTTATATTTCCTTATATGCTTTCATATTTTATGTCTTCCATGCTTTATTGTATATCCGTGTATTGAGCGTTATGCTCAGCCGTCTACTTTTCCATGTTCTCAAACGGTAGGTACCCAAGGACGCAAGTAGGAACTCCAGAGTATGTGCATTCGGACTGGAAGCTATCCGGCTCTTTTACCTAATGCATTTATTCCTAATTTATCATACTTTACTTCTTTTGTAAATTCTTTAGTCCTTTCCATTTACAATAATTATATTGCTTGTGTGTGAGTTACTAGACTACCGATGTTTGATTCCGGTATTTCTATTTATGGTCATAAATGTTTAGACATTTACCTTGCATGCTTTGATGATACGTCATAATTTACTATAGCACTCTATCCTATTAAATGGGGTGTTACAATTATGGTATCAGAGCCAAGGTTTTGACCTGTAGCTCTTAAAACATGACCTGTGACATACGGGTAGTCACGAGTGTCTTCTTAGAACTGATAGTTGGTTTTCATGCATTCATTCATTTTCATTTTATTACATGCATTCATATCATTGTAGCAGGTTTATGACTAAGTAAGGGTTGGTACAGGACTGCCCTTATTTAGTCGCATGTGCTATTATCGAAACTTTTAACTTCGGGACCGACCCATTGGCGTCCCTACGCCATGTCTTTTGTTTTGAGTGAATTGGCCATAGGCGTTCACTCCCGTTCATATAAAAGTTTTATAAACTGCATCATGCATTTTTACATTGTTTCATGCATTATAAACTACTTCTTGATTTATACATTGTTCATGCATTCTTATGTTATCACATTTCAGATTTATGATTTATGTTACATTTTGTTGTTTTAAACTGTCAAATGGTGAACAATCGCAATACTCCAGATTTGACAGCAGCTGTCAATGCAGCTCTGCAAGCCCTCCTTCCCTAACTTCGCAATGAAATCAGAGATGAAGTTCAGGCAGAATTCCAGGCTCATGGCAATCACAACAATCCTCCTAATCCTCTGCCGGTTACTCTTATGACTTTGTTGGAGAGATTCAACAAACAGCGACCCCGTTCGTTTGAGCAGAGGCTGAAGCTTGGATTTCTAACATCGAGAAGATTTTTGATGCAATGGGTTGTGATGGCATTTTCAAGGCAAGACTGGCTTGCTGTAAGTTTGAAGGTGATGTGCTGTAGTGGTGGAAATCGATCAAGCAGTCCAACGGTGGTGACAATTGGGTTGCACAACTGACATGGGACCGGTTTAAGGAGCTCTTACTTAATAAGTATTTTCCACATGCTGAGCAAGAGAAGCTCAAGAGGGACTACCACAATATCGGAAGATTGATGGTGAAAACAGCAATGAATTCATGCAAAGGTTTCTCCGTTTAGCAGGATTTCTGGGTCCAGCCGCAGGAACTGCTGCGGAGCAGGCTGAGAAGTTTCGCTGGGCACTTCGCACTTCGGTTGCCAACAACTTGGTATGTGCTACTTTCACTACAGTGCCACAGGGGGCCGATGCAGCCCGTAAGCTCGAGATGCTTCAGGAACGAGAGGAGTTAGGTGATGACAGAGCAGTGAAGAGGTATCTTCAATCACCAATTATAAACAATTCATTTCCATCAGTATTATCCATTTCATATAATCCTCTGTTCAATATTATATTCCAGGCAGAAGACTGACGATCGTAAGCCTGCGGGCGCTCAGCAACAAGCATCCAAGGGAAAGGTCAGACTAACGACCATTCTGGTTCTGAGAGGCGTGGCGGTAACGATGGTTACCGTAACAACGCTAACAACTCGAACAACAGCAGGTCCCTACATTAACCTTCTTTCATGTTCAACTATTTTATGTTATGGTATTTTGACACTCCAACAATGGTTAATCCAGGAACAATGGTAACAGCAGGGATCAGGACCGTAGGGGTTCACAGCCTAACCGTTCTACCTCATCTGGTAAATTTTACACCTTCTATGTAATCATGTTTATGTTCCACGATCATGTCTCATGCATGTAATCCTTAAACAGGCTCTCAGCTAACTAGGACGCCTGCTGGAGGATTCACGCATCCTGTTTGTCCTACTTGTTCGCGCAGACACTCTGGTATTTGTCGCCGAGGTACTGGTGGTTGTTTCAAGTGTGGCCAACAAGGCCATCCGTAGAAGGACTGTCGCCAGGGTGAGATAGAAGGCACCTCTGGACACGCCGACACTAAGCCACCTCCTACTTCTGGCCGCGTGTTCACTACTACTCGAGATCAGGCGAATAAGACTTCAGGTACCATCACCGGAAATCTCTTTATGAATGGTCTGGCAGCATGTGTTCTATTTGATACGGGAGCGATGCATTCAGTCGTGTCTACTACTTTTGTTGTACGTGTTAGGATTTCCCCGATGCTATTAGATAATGCCTTATGCATTTCCACGCCACTTAGGGACTCTGTACGAATCACTCAAGTGTACAGAGATCTTCCCCTAGATTTTGATGACAAGATCCGCAGAGTTGACGCACTTCCTTTGGACATGTGCGACTTTGACTTGATTTTGGGCATGTACTGGTTATCCAAACACCAGGCCACGATTGACTGCCACACTTATTGAGTTATCTTTGGTGATGTTAAATCTCCAGAGTACATACACCATGGTTTTCTGCCAGGGAGGTCAGTACATATTATTTCATCTATGGAGGCGCGTGCATTGCTATCACACGACTGTCAGAGCTTCATAGCCAATATTCATGACATTACTGCCGAGTCTCCATCAATCCAAGATCAGCCTATTGTGTCAGAGTTTCCTGACGTATTTCCAGATGAACTTCCGGGCATACCACCTGTTCGTGAAGTCGAGTTTGTAATCGAGTTCATACCAGGTGCAGAGCCAATTTCCAAAGCTCCTTACCGTATGGCTCCTATAGAGCTTAAGGAACTAAAAGATCAGCTGCAGGAAATTCTGGAACGAGGTCTCATCCGTCTCAGTGCATCGCCATGGGGTGCACCGGTACTGTTCGTGAAGAAGAAAGACGGCAACATGCGCTTATGTATAGACTATCGTGAGCTGAACAAGATCACGATCAGGAATCGTTATCCTTTGCCGCGAATTGATGACCTATTCGATCAACTTCAGGGCGCCATGCATTTCTCCAAGATCAATCTGAGGTCCGGCTACCATCAGTTACGGGTTAAAGAGCAGGATATATCCAAGACAGCTTTCCGTACACGTTATGGGCACTACGAGTTCGTAGTCATGCCATTCAGACTCACTAATGCTCCAGCTGTCTTCATGGATTTGATGAACCGTGTCTTCCATGAGTTTATGGACAAGTTCGTTATTGTGTTCATTGATGACATCCTGATATTCTCTAAATCCAAGGAGGAACATGAGGAACACCTTCGTACAGTCTTACAGATTCTTCGTCAGAAGCAACTGTACGCCAAGTTCTCTAAGTGTGAGTTCTGGTTAACCAAGGTGGCATTTCTGGGCCATATTGTATATGTAGAGGGGATCAACATGGATCCTACCAAGGTTGAAGCTATCACTAAATGGCCAAGACCTACATCTGCAACAGAAGTTAGAAGTTTTATGGGTTTAGTTGGCTACTACCGTAGGTTTGTAGAGAACTTTTCACGGTTAGCCTTACCTTTGACTAAGCTAATGAGGAAAGGAGAGAAATTCGTCTGGACGGAAGAGCGAGAGAAGAGCTTTGAAGATCTGAAGCAGAAGTTAGTGACTGCACCTATTCTTACTCTCCCATCTGGCTCAGGTGGATTTTAGATATATAGTGACGTTTCAGGAAAGAGTTTAGGCTGCGTTCTCATGCAACATGGGAAGGTTATTGCATACGCATCATGACAGCTGAAACCTTATGAAGAAAACTATCCTACTCACGATTTAGAGCTTGCAACAGTTGTTTTCGCGTTGAAGATCTGGAGACATTATTTGTATGGTGAATCATGTGACATATTCACCGACCACAAGAGTCTCAAGTACATCTTCTGCCAGAAGGAACTGAACATGAGACAGAGGAGATGGTTAGAGCTATTGAAGGACTACGACAACAACATTCAGTACCATCCTGGTAAGGCGAATGTGGTGGCAGATTCTCTAAGCAGAAGGTCGGGTATGATTGTTGGCATTTTGATTGCAAAGAAGATCATTCGTGACCTAGAGATGAATGATATTGAGTTTTGTGTACGAGGACAACATGGTTACTGGGCTAATCTTAGAGTGGAACTTGACTTACATTCTAGGATCAAGGAAGCTCAGGAGGACGATGGTGAGATTTGGGCTATCATTCAGAACCTTGATCAGCAGACGGAGTTTCGTGTTGACGACGACGGTATCTTATGGCAGGGCACTAGACTAGTAGTTCCTGATGACTCTACTCTTAGGGAAGCTGTGTTGACTGAGGCTCACAGTTTCCATTTACCATACATCCTGGTTCTACCAAGATGTACCACGACATCAAGCAACACTTTTGGTGGAGTGGTATGAAGCAGGATGTTGCCACCTTCGTTTCTAAGTGTATGATCTGCCAGCAGGTGAAGATCGAACATCAGCGAGCTAGTGGGTTACTACAACCATTGGATATTCCAGTATGGAAGTGGGACAAAATCTCCATGGATTTTGTTACTGGTCTTCCGGTTACTCAGAAGAAGAACGACGCTATCTGGGTTATTGTAGATAGGTTGACTAAATCTGCTCATTTTCTACCGATTCGCAAGGAGCATCCGGTCAACAAATTAGCAGACACATTCCAGAGGGAGATCATGAGACTACATGGTATTCTATCAGAAATCATCTCTGACAGAGATCCCCGTTTCACATCACGTTTCTGGCAGAGTCTGTAGAAAGCTTAGGGCACCAGACTTAAGCTCATCACTGCCTTTCATCCTCAGACCGACGGACAGTCGGAACGTACCATTCAGACATTAGAGGACATGCTGCAATCGTGTGCTCTAGAGTGGTCAGGAAGCTGGGATGATTATATATTCCTAGTAGAATTCTCATACAACAACAGCTGGCACGCTAGCATCAAGTGTGCTCCCTTTGAGATGTTGTATGGCAGAAAGTGTCGCGCCCCAATCTTCTGGGATCAGGTGGGCGAACAACTGCTTGAAGGTCCAGAGATGATTGAAGTGACCAATGAGAAGGTCGTTGTCGCCAAGGCAAAGCTTTAGAAAGCTCATGCTCGTCAGAAGAGCTATGCTAATAAACGTCGTAGAGATGTGTCTTTCAACGTAGGTGATCACGTTTTCCTCAAGGTATCACCTGCACGAGGAGTTAGACGTTTTGGAATCAGAGGGAAGCTCAGTCCTCGCTTCATCAGGCCGTTCGACATCATAGAACGCGTTGGTGAAGTGTCATACCGTTTAGCGTTACCGCCTCAGCTATCACACGTTCACAACGTGTTCCATGTGTCCTTACTCAGAGGATACAACTATCATCCAGTTCATGTTGTCCAGTATCCACTTGATCAGATTCGAGAAGATCTTTAATACGTCGAAGAACCCGAGAGAGTTCTTGAGCGACAAGATCGTGTCATGCGGAGGAAGATGATCCCCTTCGTCAAAATCCTCTGGAGGGATCATCCTGAGCAGGAAGCCACTTGGGAGACGAAGGAGTCTATACGGACTTCTTACCCTCATTTCCAGTTCTAATTCCGGTATGTTTTCTTTCAGTTTACGTCTCTCCAATTCGAGGACGAATTGTTCTTTTAGAGGGGAAGAGTTGTAAAACCCGCATTAAAAACCTATGAACAGTACACGTGAAAGTAACTTACGAAAACACGATAAAATTTAAACTTTCCATTTATAATATTAATACATGTGTCACGACAATAAATAACGAACAATCATGAATATTATAAATGTGACACGATCAGGAATACCAAAATTACGAATATTAAATCACGAGCATACACGACTAATTATTTAACTCATGAAAAACTTTGGGTTCCCTTATTGGGCTCCCCTATGCCACGGCTACAACAAAGAAAGAAGGAAAGGTGGGCTTTGGCCCATAACCCAAGTTAAATAATTAAAACACAGGAAACATAATCATAATTTAGGTTTCACATAAAAAGTTTGTCTCTGCCTCCTTTTTCCTTCTAGCCGTCGGCCACATCAAGCACAAGGGATAAACCGGACGAATTTTGTTATTGGTTTTGTGTTCGTGATCATTCTCTTTTTCTTTTCACGCATTCAGTATAAATCAAACCTTTTTCCTTTTTATTTAATTCTTTTGATTTCATGTTTTAAATTAATTAATCATCAAGAACATGTAAAAAGAAACGTAGGATTAATTAATTCATGTCACGGGGTTTGGTTTGTGTGTGGTTTGGTTCGGCCGAGACACCGAGACCCCCAAAGGGGTGCTCGGCTTGCTTTTATCACCACCACCGAGACCATAAAGGTCTTGGCTTGGCTTGGTTGAGTCTCAGACGCAACAAGGTAACCCCGACCAAGGGTCGGGGTGTGTTTGTTTGTTCGGCTGTGTGCATCAAGGCACCACCGAGACCCCCTAAGGGGCTCGGTTGGTTTTTGTTGTTCGGACCCGAGACCAAAGGGACCCTGAGATTAGGTCGGGGCATGGATACAAGTTGTTTGATTTATTTAGTGTCAACCGAGACCCCTCCAAGGTCTCGATGGGACTTTGATTTTAGCTTATTTGATTTGGCTTATATATAAACACGGGCTCGGGATTCGGGTTTTCATAAAAACTAATTTATAAGTCAAGTTATATTAAACTTTAGGTTAATTAATTTATTAAATTAATTCATGTATAACCTAAGGTATTTATACTTAGTCATTTTAATTAAAACATGTATTTTAATTAAAATCATATAATGTATAGTTTAATTGAATTAACCAGTTATTTAATTAATGAACTACAACCAAGACTTGTATTGTACTATTTAAACTTTAATTATTATTTATAAGTCAACTTAATTCTGATTATGGAAACTTATTATTTTCAAAAACTTTCTATATTTAGAAACTTACTATTTATGGAAACCTGCTATTGTTAGAAAGTTACTTAGTATTACAATACAAGTATTATAATACACTAATACATGAATAAAACACAACAGAATATCAGAATAACCACAGTTAAACACAGTGAACAGTAAAACATGACAGAATACGTATAACAAGCTAATAACACATGAAACCAGTAAAACACATGTAATTCAGACAACTCATACACGTCCATATTTCATATGTAGTGTTATTCGTCGAGGCGGATTAGTCTTCATCGTTTTGTTTAGCTTATACTGGACATAAGGTACGGATTTTCCGTCCTTCAGTAAGGACAATCTCTTCCTTCATTAGGATTTCCCGTATGCAGCCAACTGTTTTCCCCAGTAGTTACAGATTAAATGCTTATGTTTTTTTAATTACCTTAGCTATATACATGCATGACCAGTTTCACCTAGTTATGGAGGTACCATAACCATAACACTAGAGGCACTAGTGTTATGACTTCACCACGGCAGAGTGATAGTTCGTGGCGTCCCTTTTCAGTTATTTGGCCATTTTATTATTATATTATCATGTGGGGCGTATGGGTGCATCCTAGTTACATGTTTCAGTCCGGATTTCATGGTGAATGTGGTGTGTGCCTTGCATCCTTCATAAGGAGCTGATCCCTCCTACCCACTTACCAGTTAATTAGAGGCAACCCCTCTAATTGCATGATGAGGTCTCCCCTCCAACTATTCATGCACGTTGTTGACCTCATGACCTATATTGGCTATTTTGGTACATTAAATAATACAGATTTTCATAAGTAACATAAGCTATGTTTTCAGAACTAATACCAGTTAACATGACAAACAACTAGGTTTTTCAGGACTCATTCATTTCCGCTTTTTCATGCCTTATATT
This sequence comes from Glebionis coronaria, assembly GCA_025667525.1. Taxonomy (NCBI): domain Eukaryota; kingdom Viridiplantae; phylum Streptophyta; class Magnoliopsida; order Asterales; family Asteraceae; genus Glebionis; species Glebionis coronaria. The sequence continues at coordinate 424,938,727 of CM046881.1, read as the reverse complement.
TCCTTATATGCTTTAATATTCTATGTCTTCCATTCTTTATTGTATATACGTGCACTGAGCATTATGCTCAGCCGTCTACTTTTCCATGTTCCCAGACGGCAGGTACCCAAGGACGCAAGTAGGAACTCCAGAGTATGTGCATCGGACTGGAAGCTATCCGGCTCTTTTACCTTATGCATTTATTCCTACTTTATCATACTTTACTTCTTTTGGACATTGTTTAGTCCTTTCCATTTACAATACTTATATTGCTTGTGTGTGAGTTACTAGACTACCGATGTTTGATTCTGGTATTTCTATTTATGGTCATGAATGTTTAGACATTTACCTTGCATGCTTTGATGAACGCCATAATTTACTGTAGCACTCTATCCTATTAAATGGGGTGTTACATTCCTAGTTTGGGATCACTTGTAAGGCTTGTAGATTCTTGAAAACACTTGTTCCTGCACCCGAAATTGATCTTCAAAGTCTTGTAACTCGTACACAGGTCTTGAACTTGGTTGAGATTCTTCGTTTATGTACTAACCTTTGCTTTTGCAATGCTTTCTTCATCTTTTTACTCTTTTCCCTGCATTTGGCTACACATAGACTTGCAAACACACTTTGGCACAAATATAAAACAAAAGTATGGAAATATAACCAAAATACATGTACAAAAGCACATATAATGCTCCCCAAAACATGTTGGATTTGGACGTCATTAAATCTTTTCATACTTCAACTTTGCTTGCCCTTAAGCAAATCTAGAAAATAAAATCCAAAGGTACATGTGATTTATAATGAATTCGAGAGGTCTATTTCCTAACGTTACTAGCTACTACTTGCCACTATCCATGTGAATTGAGACAACGTGTATCACCACTTAGCACATTGGCTAATCAAAATATTTTATTTCTTCTTTTTCCTTCATCTTGAAACTATTTACAATGGCAAACAAGTCTACAAAAATTTTAAAATTAGCCCAAATATATGTCAATTATGCATTATTTTTTGTTTTCTCCACAACCCCCTTATGCTTAAGTTTAACATTGTCCTCAATGTGATAAAGCTAACTAAAAGATAGGGAAATAAGAGAAAAGTAGAATCATGGGCATACGATACATCATGAATAATACACACGAGTCTTGTCTTTGCCTTCAATTTGTAGTACCTTGAAAAAAAGTAAAAATATACAAAAATACGAAAAACACAATATTTTTGGATTTTATGGTTTTTATAAAATGACCCATGTTACACCCCCTCCACTTAAGTGGGACAATGGTTACAAAACTTTAGGGTGTAAGCATGAAACAATTTAAAAAGCACACAAAAACACACAGCTTGCCTCTCGAGAAGCGCTTATTTTATTATTGAGTCATCAGCCGGACTCATACTTCTTTTTAAGTTATTTTATCTTTATCGTGTGGAAATCCCCCACTTGACTCATCGTAATATATTTTAACACGGTGTCCATTGACAATGAAGCTTCCTCCATGTTTGCCATACAATTCCATATAACCGGACGGGTATCCATGTTTAACTACAAACGGTCCGTACTACTTTCGTTTAATCTTGGGAGCTTTGAATTTATATTTAATGTTGAACAAGAGAACTTTATATCCTTTCTTGAATTCTTTTCTTATTCGAAGCTTCTTTTCATTATAAACTTCGGTACGAGCTTTGTAAAGTTTAGAATTCTTATAGGCTTGGAGTCTTTATTCTTCGAGTTCATGCAATTGCAAGAATCAGTTTTCTTCGAACACTTTTAGATATGGGTTAGAACTTATTAATGCCCAATAAGCAAGGTGTTCTATTTCAAAGGGCAAATGAAAGTTTTTATCGTACAAAAAACGGCAAGGTGTTTTGTCAACTGGAGTTTTGTAAGCTGTGTAAAACGCCCACAGAGCGTCGTCAAGTTTCCTTGACCAAACGGAAGAATTATCCTTCACCGTTTTTTCGATTATTCAATTTAAATATCTGTTGGTGTTTTCAACTTTTCCACTCGTTTGTGGATGATAAGCAGTGTCAAAGCGATGGGTAACCCCATAACGATTTAGGATTTTATCCATTTTCTTATTGCAAAAACAGAGTTCCTCGGTCGCTAATTAAATCTTTCGGCATTTCCATAGCAAGAGAAGAATGTTTTCAAAAAATTGATTACGACTCGTGCATCATTTTTGGGTAAAGCCTCGGCTTCTGCCCATTTGGACATGTAATCAATAACAACTAAGATGTATTCGAACTTATGGGATTTGGGAACCGGTCTCATCAATCAATTCCCCATATATCAAATACTTCACTAACTTAGATGCTGTTTTGAGGCATCTCATCGCTTCGTGAGAGGCTACCAGATCGTTGGCAAGCATCACAATTTTGGACTAGAGTATGAGCCTCCTTGAAAATTGTTGGCCAATAAAAACGAGCATCAAATTTTTTAGCGGTGGTGGAAGGACCATAGTGTCCCCCAGTCGAGCCTTGATGACATTCATCAAGAATTCTTCACGTGTCCGAACTATAAATACATCTCCCAATCATGCCATCGAGGCACTTCTTGAAAAGTTAAGGATATTTCTAGAAATAATGTTTAAGATCGGAAAAGAATATACGTCGTTGGTGATAGGTTAAACCTTTTATGAGAATTCTTCCAACGAGGTAATTTGCAAAGTCTGCAAACCACGGAGATTCTTCCTCATCCGTAGAGATTTTCATAAGAGTTTCTTCGGAAAATTATCATCGATATCTTCATCCCTTAACTATTCCAAATTTGGGTTTTCGAGTCGCGATAAATGATCGGCTGCGACATTTTCTGCTTCTTTCTTATCTTTGATCTTAATGTCAAATTCTTGGCTTAGTAAAATCCATCTAATAAGACGCAACTTAGCATCTTGCTTAGAAAGTAGATATTTAAACGCTGAGTGATCGATGAATACAATGGTTTTCAACAACACAAGATAGGATCATAACTTGTCGAAAGCAAAGACTAAGGTAAATAGTTTTTTCTTTGTAATCGTGTAATTTACCTGAGCACTATTAAGATTCTTGCTTGCAAAGTGTATAGGACGGAAATGTTTTCCTTCACGTTGCCCTAACACGGCTCTTATAGCGAAATCGCTTGCATCACCACATAAGTTCAAAAGTCCGCGACCAATCTGGTGAAACCATAATCAGTGCATTTGTTAAATTGTCTTTAAGAGTGTCGAATGCCTTCATGCATTATTCGTTGAATTCAAAGACTGAGTCTTTTTCGAGAAGTTTGGTCATCGGTCGAGCGATTTTGAAAAATACTCTATGAATCGGCAGTAGAATCCCAAATAGAAAACTTCTAACGGATTTGATGTTAGTAGATGATGGTAATTTGGATATCACTTCGATCTTTGATTTGTCTACCTCCAGTCCTGCACCGGAGACTTTGTGACCAAGAACAATTCCTTCGGTCACCATGGAGTGACATTTCTCCCAATTGAGTACAAGATGAGCTTATTTGCATTGGATGAGCATATGCTCTAGATTGAAAAGGCAAGACTCGAATGAGTTTCCAAAGACTGAAAAATCATAGGTGCGTTGCAAAGACCAAAAGGCATACGCCTATAAGCATAACATCTAAAAGGACAAGTAAATGCGGTCTTCTCTTGATCGGTTGGTTCGATAGGTATTTGGAAATATTCAAAACACCACCGAGAAAACAAATAAATTTGTTCCCCGAAAGTCTTTCCAACATTTGATCCATGAATGGTACAGGAGAATGATCCTTTCGTGTGGCATCGTTCAATTTTCGGTAATCAAGACACACACACCTTTCAACGATGGTTCTTGTAGGAACAAGTTCGTTATTTTCGTTTGTCACAACGGTCATTCCTCCTTTCTTAGGAACGCAATGAACGGGGCTAACCCAAGAGCTGTCGTGTATAGGATAGATGACTCCAACGTCAAGAAGTTTGATTATTTCTTTCTTAACAACTTTATTCATGTTAGAGTTTAGTCGACGTTTCCTTTGAATAGCGGGTTTGGCATCGTCCTCAAAACTAATTTTGTGTTTGCAAAAGTTTGGGCTTATGCCCAGAATATCGGATGTTTTCCAAGCAAACGCTTCTTTGTGGTTTTTGAGCATAGAAACAAGACGTTTCTTCTCATCTTCCTCGAGTAAAGCGGATATGATCACTGGAAGGAGTGAATCCTTTTCTAGAAAAGTATACTCGAGATGGCCGGGAAGAGGTTTTAACTCAAGATCCGTCGGGGGTTCTTGAATCGATTTCTTGACTTAAAAACGATTTTCGGAAGAAAAGACTTTGAAGTTCATGTTCTCTTCTTGTTCATATTCTTCGAAATTATCCTTAGAAACAACATCCATGAATTCCGCGAATTCTCGCTCAAGATCGGCATCGTTGATCTTTTCCGAACTTGTTTTGAATGATTCATTTTCATCAAGCAATGCATCCAACTCTTATACCGTAACATCATCAATAACATCCACGCGGAAGCATGTGTCATCATTGGAATGGGAGTGTTACATATCTTTGTCTATCAAGAATGTGGCTATATCATCACAAACTCCAAGGTTGAGTTCTTTGTTTTTCACACGGATGATAGCATCGACGTTGTGTAAGAATGGTCATCCTAAAATAAGATGGACTTGTCGGTCTTCCTCCATTTTAAGGATTACGAAGTCGGCATGAAATATGAATTTACCAACTTAGATGAGCATGTTCTCAGCTACCCAACAAGATATTGGTAAGTATGGTTGGCTAACCGTATACTCATCCTTGTTGGCTTCAAGGTAGTGTTTGTGATGGATGCCTACAACGAGTACGACATAAGATTAATACTCGTGCTTAGATCGGCCAAGGCGTGACATTCAACATTATTGGCTAAGGTACATGGGATAATAAAGCTTCTCAGATCTCCGAGCTTTGGTGGAAGTTTGTTTAGCACAATGGTGGAACATTCTTCGCTTAGAATGACAGCATAGATTTGCTCCATCTTGCTATTGTTGCTCATAAAGTCTTTAAAGAATTTCTCGTAGTTAGGCATGCCAATTAAGATATCAACAAGGGGTATGTTGATCTTAACCTCTTTGAGCATATATAAGAATTTGGTATTTCGAGCCTCCATCTTTTCTTTCCGTAGGCGTTGAGAATATGGAGTTTCGGGTGTAGACGCCTTGAGTGGTGTTGGTATGATTTGTATGGGTTTGGGTTTGGAAGGAGATACGACATCATCCTTCTCGGCTTCATCGACTTCATCCTCACTTTCATCGGTGAAAGTGGTTATCTTGGTATTTGTAATAGGTGATAGATCATAACTTCTCTCAATACGTGTGAATACGACATTCACACGCTCATTATGGGTGACGGGTGGGCGGTATGGTCTATCGTAAGATCCAGATGATTTTGGGTTTGGTTGAGTTTTGCGTGGATAGAGGCGGTGTGATTCTTTTGTCCTCTTTCCACACATGTTTTTAGATCGTAGAATTGGTTTTTGACAATGTTATTAGTAGATTTTTGAGATGTGATGAATTCTCGCAAAGTATTCTCTAAGCTTGATTCTTTGGGGTTCTTTTCGTTTGAAGGAGTGGAGTCATCTTTCTCACGAGGTTGTGAGGCACGATTTTCGTTTTTCGAATACTCACGCCAAATACAGGTGTTAATGCAAAGTAATGCCTAAAAACATTATTAGTGTTAACTAATCTTTCTTAGTTTTTGTTAGAAATACGTTTTAACGTATATTAGAAGTATCGGTCACTCCACAATAATATTTATGTTGTAATAGCTCGTAGTTAGAAAATAGTCATTAGTTACTTATTAACTTAAGTAAGAACCGGTCCATGGGCTTGTCATGGACCGACCCAAGCCCAATGTTAGGCTTGGAGTATAAATACCCCTTTCCACCATGGAAAGGGGTTGGTTGTTGTTCCATTTACACTTTCATATTAATAAAATCATACACATATTCTCTCACTTTCTCTCTCTAGTTTCTCTCACTAGAAAACATCAACCCACTTCATAGATTCATAGGTTATCAATATTCTACATTTGGTATCAAGAGCTATGGGGTGATTTAAGGTAAGGATTGTGTTGCTTTTTTAGTTTTTGAATCAATTAGTGATCTTTAGAAAAAATCAATCTTGAATCTTGTTGTTTTTGTTATTGGGATTGATTGATAAGGATTGGGTTTAGCTTATTTTGGTAAAAATCATAAAACTTTTTGTGGTTTTGGATCAAAAATCGGAGTTAAAAGCTGCTTTTTAAGTCTCGGAAACATTTTTTCCAGAACTTTCCGAATAGGGATTCCGAATAGGGAAATTTTTCAGTATAGAAAGTTTATTCCGAATAGGGATTCCGAATAGGAGAAATATTCAGAATAGTAGAAGTTTCCGCATAGACTTTCCGAATAGAAGAATTTTTCCGAATAGCAGCAATTTTTCCGAATAGCAGAAATCTTTCCGAATAGCAAAAAACTTTCCGAATAGCCTATAATTTTCCGAATAGCCAGATTTTTCCGAATAGCCAAAATTTTTCCGCATAGGAGAAATATTCCGAATATCTTTCCGAATTGCCCATCATTCCGAATAGGAGGTTTTTCCGAATAAGCCAAATTGCCAGATATTCCGAATTGAAGAAAATATTCCGCATAAGGGGTTTTCCGCATAAGGGTTATTCAGCATAGAGTTTATTCCGAATAGGGTATTTTCAGCATAGGATTATTCCGAATAGGTGTTATTCCGAATAGGGTTTATTCTGAGTTTGGGTTATTCCGTATAAGCAAGTTCAAGGGGTATTTGAGTTTTTTCGACGATCTTTAGTGGATTTAATCTTGAGTTCAACCAACACAACACAAATTCTCAACCTTTCTTCACTGCTCGATCAACCGATAATCTTTGAGTCTGTTAAGTGATCACAATGAATCCAAGTTCTTTAATGCCTCAGATGACATCTCTTACGGATATCTCGATCATAACGGGGACTGATAGTCGTCCACCGATGCTTATCAAAGAGGTGTTTGAGGCATGGCAGGGCCGTATGATGCAATACTTGAAGGGCAAACCAACATACGGAAGGCTTATGGTCAAATCGATTTTGAATGGTCCACTCGACTATGGTACCATAGTGGCAAATAATGTGTCTCGACCAAGAGAATATGAAGAACTCACACCGGCACAACAACTCATTGCTGATGCTGATGAAAAGGCTCTACAGACACTTCTCCAAGCTCTTCCGCATGATATTTATCGTATGGTTAGTCAATATACTGTTGCCAAAGATTTGTGGGAACGTCTAAAGGTGTTGTTACAAGGCACGTCTCTCACCAAACAGGAAAGGGAGTGTCAGCTATATGATCTGTTTGATAGATTCACGTACAGCCCAGGGGAAACACTACACGATTATTACTTCAGATTCACTACTCTAATGAATGATCTGAATGTATACAATCTCGTGATTGCTCCATTCCAGGTTAACACCAAGTTCTTGAATACTTTACCTCAAGCTGAATGGGGTGAGTATATTACCGATGTGAAGTTAACCCGGGATTTGCATAAGTGCAACTTAGATCAAATCTATGCTTTTCTTCAGCAGCATGAGAAGCATGTGATTATGCACCGTTCTCCTCGCGGTATGTACCCAGATTCCTTAGCTTTGATGGCGAATCAACCAAGCTTGTCTCACAACAACACACCTTATATCTTGGGACATCAAGCCTATCATCCATCACCTTACATGACACCAACCTTCCCACAATACTCGATTCTACCGCAACCACCCACCTCACATCAGCAACAATATCGGTTCAATGCACCTTCACCACAGTATGCTTCACAACTTCATCCAGCAAATGTTGCACCTTATGCTCAGCCTTCATATTCTTCTTATCAAGAGAATGCAGCATATCCAACAAGCTACCCTGATCAAATGAGTATTCCTTCTACTGATTATGCAGCTCATCCAGATCACGCACTGTATTGTGATGATGAGGAAGTCCCCGTTCCTGTATTCCAACAAGGAGCTGACCCAGTTGAAGTGCTAACTACTATGTCTGCTTATCTCACACGAACTTTAAGCAAACGAGGATACAGAGGATCAGCTCCTACCAACAATCAGTTGAGGAATTCATCCAATTCTCGTCAACAAGCTACTATTGAGAATGGCAGGGTCATGGTTCAGCCAATTCAACCATATCAGGGGAGACCTTCCACATCAACTAATGCTCGCACGATCAATCCTGCTCCTGCTCCAATGGTCAACAATCCTCCACGGGCTAATACAGGCAAGTTGAGAATGATTACATGCTACAACTGCAAGGAAGAGGGTCATATGTCCAGGGATTGTAAGAAACCCAAGAGGAGAAGGGATGGACAGTGGTTTGTAGAAAAGATCTATCTGGTAAATGCTCAGGCGCAAGGAAGGGAACTTGATGAAGAGGAGCTTGCATTTCTTGCTGACCCAGGGATTGCTGAACAAGACGTTGTCACTACGCAGAATGCAGCTTACCAAGCCGATGATCTTGATGCGTATGACTCCGACTGTGATGACTTTCAATCTGCAAAGGCTGCTCTCATGGCAACTATCTCCAGCTTAGGGCCAGAAAAGAGATCTGAGGTACTTATTAATACCACCGATACTACCACTGATGCTAGTATTCAACCACATCAAGTTGAGCAAGAGAGTGCTGAGTCGAATGAATCTTCGGTGGTGAGTCCTTCAAACGAGGAGACAAACAATGATAGCAATATCAATGTGAGTCCCCAGACTTTGAGTGAATCACAACCGGGACCCAGTTCGCATACGCCTACTCCTGCTCAACAAGATTTGGTCATGGTTCCTGCTACATTACTTAGCCAAATGAATGCTGCACTCTTAGAAACCTTAGCTAAGAATAAGAATTTGTCTGATGAGCTTGCCTTAAGCAATGAGAAAGTTCAAACTTTAGAACTAGTGCCTTCGTCTAGTGTTCTAACTAATCTCGAGTATGATCACTTTAGAAACAAACAAATGGGTCACTTGCAAGAAATAGAAAACTTAAGAGCAAATCTGTCTAATGAACTTCAAGAAAAAGAGTTAGTGGTCACTAATTTTCAAAAACTTCAAACGGATTTTGAATCACTAGAGTCTAAGAAGAATGAAATGGAGATTAATGCCACTAATAAGATTAGAAGTCTAGATTACTTGCTGTTAAGACAATACGCTGCTTCTCAACTAGTTCACTTATTTGATGCTTCATTTAGAGAATTTAACTTATCACGTCTAAAAGGCCTTCCCCCTAATCCACGGTATGCAAAACAAGCTTTAAGACATAGTCCTAAACTTTATAATGCAACTCAATTAGGATTGGCTTTAGACCCGATTGTTTTTCCCAATGATCAAACAAGTAAGGATCTAGTTGATGAGGATCGGTCATACAATTCTGCAAAATATCCCGAGTGTGATTATTTTAAATTGAATAAGGAGCTTGCAAAAACCGATTTTAGAATTCGATTCCATATGGACAAAGATCTCATAACAACACCAACCTACATATTAGCTGAAGAAAACCCTAGTACTTTTCCTACACTTGTCAATATGGAGGGTCCTAAGGAAATTCCAAAGGATCTTCCACCTGTTAGCACTGTATGGTTAAACTTGCAAGAGATTAATCAATACTTTACTAATTTTGACAAGGTCATTTTGGAACGTACGACTTCAAATGGCTTAAACGCCGGAGAATGGACTTTCGAACATATGAACGAGGTGTTTAAAACTGAGATCAATCGGTTTGTCGAAAGTCTAAAAGGAATTTTTGCATCTCTTAAGGAAAATCTTGTTTTTGAAATTGGTGAAGTTCAAAAAGTGTTTTATGAAATGGACACCGCTTACGAACTACAACTAGTTGAAAAAGAAAAGATTTTAACCGAATATGACCGATTCTTGTCTGCAGTAATCTCGTGTGATGTGCTTACTACTGTAAATGTTAATTATTCGAATGAGCTTACATCCGCTATGATTAATTGTGATGCTGTGAATATTTGTAATGATAATTGTGATGATGTTTGTGATCTCTCTGTAAATGTTGCTGATACTGTAAATGAGGTAGATAATCATTCTTGTCACGAATCTAACGCTGAGTTTTTAAAGCTACAAGATTCTTACAATTTACTTTCAAAACGCTTTAATCAACTAGAACAACATTGTATATCTTTAGAATTAAAACAACAAACTCAAAATGAGAATCTTTTGATATCAAATGTTTGTGAAAACGGTGTTGAGAATAGTGACAAGATGATTGCAATTGTTAAGACATTAGAGGAAGAGATAATGAGATTGAAGAGAGATGTGTCATCAAATGAAACACTCAAAATGGAACTAGAGGCTGCAGAGTCTAAAAACCAAGTCTTAGAAATTAGACTTTCGTCTGTTCTAGGGGAGATGGATCGGACAAGACAGGGACTATCCGCTCTTTATGGTTCACTAGAAGAACGCTTCGCTTTTAATGCGGCACAGCAACAATCTTATGTTGAACAACTGAACCAAAAGTGCGAGGAAATCTCTGATTTGAACATCCTGCTCATAGACAAAAATATGGTTTTGGCTGAGTTAAAGGAGACACTTCTTCTCACCCGACAAGAAGTTGTTGATAACTTAGCTACCGACTCTGCACCGTCCACTAGTGCTCCAACAACCAAGTCAGTAGTGCTTTATAAGAATCCACTTCATAAGAGAAACCCGGTTACCTATGATGATTATATGAGGAATGCCATTAAGCATGTCGATCTTCTTAGGGATATTTTAGACGATCTTTATGCCTTAGATCCCTCAAGTAGCGACTATTATTCGGCTCATGAATATGTTAAGCGAGTTCAATATTGCCTAGCATATTTGCAATATATAGGTACACCAGGTTCTGCACTACTTAATAATAGGCCCATTGCTGTCACTCCATTTAATAAGACTCCAGGAGCGAAACCGTCATTGGCACAATCAAGTAAGGCACATTTAAAATCTGTTGCTAATATTCCCACTTTGCCTTCTACAGGATTAAAAGAGACTACTAAGGCTAAAGGATCGCCACTCAAGAAAGATAAGATCAAGCCCTCCACTAGTAGTGCCACAAAGAAGAAAGTAGAAGTTCACAATAGGAATGCTAGTTCAGTTTTAAATAAAAAGAATCATGTTAAGACTAAAAGCTCTGCGCCTGTGCAGCAGCCTAAACCATTCGTGAATTCTGATTTAAATTGTTGGAATTGTAATGAATGTATGTTTTCCCAGCGTCATGATTTGTGTCTGATTGATCACGTTAATGAAATGAATGCTATTAAGAATGGTCTTGAATGGAAGCCAACGGGTAGAACTCGTGCCCAAGTTGGCTGGCAATGGCGTCCCACTGGTAGGACCTTTACATTAGATGGAAAAATGTGCCCTTTAACTAGGAATGCATCCATTGAGGTTAGGTCTGAGCGTCCTTTAGTTAGGAACACTCGCACTCAAGTATGGAAACAGCGCCCTTTAATTAGGTCAGCCCCCACTATAGTGCCTATCAGTGAAGAAATACCTCAGGATTTAAGCCAACTAGAATCTACACCACCAATTAAGAAGAAGAAGGCTAGGAAATCTAAGAAACCTAGAGTTAGCAAATCTAAGATTATTAAATCTGTACCTGCTAATAACAAGGAACACTCAGATTCCGATACCTCTACATTGTCTTTGTGTGGTGATATTTTCAGGTGGTCCAAATCATCCTGTGGTATTTGGACTCCGGTTGTTCAAAACATATGACCGGAAATCGCTCGATGCTCCGAAATTTCGTCAGCAAGTTTCTTGGTACGGTTAAATTTGGGAATGATCATATAGCAAAGATTATGGGGTATGGTGAATATCAGATTGGAAACGTGACGATTTCTAGGGTATACTATGTCGAAGGTCTTGGTCATAACTTATTCTCAGTAGGACAGTTTTGTGATTCCAACCTTGAGGTTGCTTTTCGACAACACACTTGTTTCATCCGCAACTTGGAAGGAAAAGATTTGTTGAAGGGATCTCGTGGTGCAAATCTTTATACTTTGTCCTTACAAGACATGATGGCCGCTTCTCCAGTATGTCTTCTCTCTAAAGCTTCTAAGACCAAGTCATGGTTATGGCATCGCAGATTATCTCATCTTAATTTTGATGCTATTAATCATCTGGCTAAAAACGAATTAGTTCGTGGTCTTCCAAAGCTTAAATTTCACAAGGACCATTTATGTTCCGCGTGTTCAAGGGGGAAAAGCACCAAGAAATCTTACAAGCCCAAAGCTGAAGACACCAATCAAGAAAAACTTCATCTTTTGCATATGGATCTTTGTGGGCCGATGAGAACTGAAAGTGTGAGCGGTAAGAAATTCATTCTCGTCATTGTGGATGATTTTTCCAGGTTTACATGGGTTAGATTTCTACGTACAAAGGATGAAGCACCGAAGGCTATCATCACTTTTCTGAAGTTCATTCAGGTACGTTTGAATACCGCTGTCCGCCGTATTCGTACAGACAATGGTACAGAGTTCGTCAACCAGACTCTTCGTGATTATTATGAAGGAGTTGGTATATCACATGAAACATCCGCTGCATGCACTCCACAACAAAACGGTGTCGTTGAAAGACGGAATCGTACACTTATGGAAGCTGCTAGGACCATGCTTATTTATGCGAACGCTCCATTGTTCTTGTGGGCAGAGGCTATTTCTACTGCATGTTTCACCCAAAACCGTTCTATCCTTCGGAAACGCCATGGAAAAACACCTTATGAGCTTTTACATGACCGTAAACCCGATGTTTCATTTTTCCATGTGTTTGGTGCTCTTTGTTATCCAAACATCAATAGTGAGAACTTGGGTAAGCTTCAATCGAAAGCCGATATAGGTATTTTCATTGGTTACTCACCGTCCAAAAGAGCATACCGAATCTATAACCGTCGTCTTGGCAAGATTGTAGAAACTATGGACGCAGATTTCAACGAGCTGACAGCGATGGCTTCTGAGCAACACAGCTCTGAACCCGCGCTTCATGAGATGGGAACCGGTGCTATTAGTTCCGGATTAGTTCCCAACAATCCTACTTCTACATCATTTTTACCACCATCTAGGCCCGAGTGGGATAAACTGTTTCAACCGTTGTTTGATGAATTCTTCGATCCCCCGACTGATGAAGTTCCAGCACCTGTAGTAATTGCTCCAATACCTGAAGTGGTTGCTCAAGCTAATGAACCTTTATCTAATGCATCTACAATTCACATTGAACCGGATGCACCTTCACCAAGTGATTCTCAAACTACACCTGAATCATCACCCCTACTTGTGCCTAATGATGTAGAAGAGGATTCTACTGATCACGACTTGGAATATGCTCACTTGCAAGAGCTTCCTTTCTTTGGTGTAGCGATCCCTGAAAACCCTTCAGCCGCGTCTACCTCAGAAGAAGCTCCTTCTATTGTTCACTCCAGACCACCTAGGATTGAAAACCATAGCACTAAATGGACAAAAGATCACCCAATTAGGAATGTTATTGGAGATCTAGATCGACCAGTCTCTACACGCCATCAATTACAAGAGAATGCACTCTATTGTTACTTTGATGCATTTCTCTCTGAAGTTGAACCCAAAAATTGGCAGCAGGCTATGACCCAATCATCTTGGATTGAAGCTATGCAGGAGGTACTAAACGAATTCCAACGACTTGAAGTATGGGAATTGGTTCCTCGCCCTGACAAGGTTAACATCCTTACTTTGTTATGGGTTTATAAGGTTAAACTTGATGAGATGGGTGCGGTATTGAAGAATAAAGCTAGATTGGTCGCTAGAGGATATAAACAAGCATTGGGTATAGACTTTGAGGAATCTTTTGCTCCTGTGGCTAGATTGGAGGCGATTAGACTATTCCTTGCGTTTGCTGCTCACATGAACATGATCGTCTATCAAATGGATGTGAAGACGGAATTTTTGAACGATGAACTAAGGGAAGAAGTTTATGTTAGTCAACCGGATGGGTTCGTCAGTACGGAGTCTCCTAATCATGTGTACAAGCTTAAGAAGGCTCTCTATGGGTTGAAACAAGCTCCACGCGCGTGGTATGATCTCCTGTCAACATATCTCATGTCGGAAGGCTTCTCCAAAGGCAAAGTGGACCCCACTCTATTCACTCTCAAGGAAGGCAACGACATGCTTCTGGTACAAATTTATGTTGATGATATAATATTTGCTGCCACTAACATAGAATTGTCAAATCGATTTGAGAAGATAATGTCCACACGCTTTCAGATGTCGATGATGGGAAAAATTTCATTTTTCTTAGGATTACAGATTTCTCAGAATCCCAGAGGCATCTTTATTAATCAATCCCAATATGCTCTAGAATCTCTTAAGAAATATTACTTTGAAAATTGTGACCCCGTGGACACTCCAATGGTGGAGAAATCCAAGTTAGATGAAGATAGGAATGGGACTATTGTCGATCCAAAACTTTACCGTGGGATGATCGGCACCCTTCTATATCTGACTGCTAGCAGGCCTGATTTGTAATTTGCTGTATGCATGTGTGCCCGGTATCAGGCTCGGCCTACCGAAAAGCACCTACATGTAGTTAAAAGGATCTTTCGGTATCTAAAAGGAACACTTCATCGTGGTCTATGGTATCCGAAAGATTCCTCGATTGCTTTAATATCATACGCAGATGCCGATCATGCTGGATGTCAAGACACGAGGCGTAGCACTTCTGGATCTGTGCAACTCCTAGGAGATAGATTGATCAGTTGGTCTTCAAAAAGGCAGAAAAGCGCTGCAATTTCTAGCACGGAGGCTGAATACATCGCCATGTCCGGTTGTTGTGCTCAAGTCCTTTGGATGAGATCACAATTAACTGACTACGGTCTTGGATTTAACAAAATCCCGATGTATTGTGACAACAAGAGCGCCATTGCCCTTTGCTGCAACTATGTTCAACACTCCCGGGCCAAGCACATAGACATTCGCTACCATTTCATTAAGGAGCAGGTGGAGAACGGAGTGATCGAGCTGTATTTTGTCACTACTGAGTATCAGCTGGCGGATATGTTCACCAAAGCCTTAGATCGAGGACGAATCGAGTTTTTGATCGACAAGCTTGGCATGAAATCATTCACTCCAGCGACTCTCAAAGAGTTGGCAGAAGAATCAGCTGAATAGTCGTGGTAAACTATTCAGAGTATCCTTTGTTCATGATCATGTCCATTATCGTAAATATATAAACCACAAAAGAAAATACAAAAATATAAAACCAAGAAAAACCATAAAAAATATAAAACCTAGAAAAACCATAAAAATTATAAAATCAAGAAAAACCAAAAATATTTTTCGTTTAAAACGGGCATGTCTTTTAGTACGGTAATATTTACGGCCTTAGAAATGTCGATTAATATTGACACGGTGCCATAAATAGAGTCCGTATAAAAGTTGTAATGTTTTAAAACATGCCCATTATGGCTTGTAGTTATTTCTGACTGCAACCCGGTTTTCATATTAAAGTCACGTATTTCCTTGGAAAACGTTGGCTCAGAACGGGAATTAATTTTCTCGGGCGTGATTTACAAGCCAAATCATGCAAAGGGATCAAGTTTACTTTACAACTTGATCTAACACGAATTAATGTACGTCTCAGTGCATTAATTTGTTAAAATAAGAGAAATCTTATTGACACCACGAATCAAACTTTTTCAAGATATCAATTGGGAAATGTTTTTCATCATCATGTGCCTCGTTAAACAATGACTACAGCTCTTTAAATAGAAAACGGGTCATCGTTTAAGGGGGAGAAAATGTTTCATCATCTTTCACATCAAAAAAGATCTTCAAAAGTTTTCAAGGAAACTCACAAAGCTTAATGGTTAATGGTTGGATTGCTTTGGCATTTGTCTTGTTGTTGCTTATAAGCTTGTCATGAATAGTTTTGTGCTTGTGTTAAGATAGGATAATCACAAAGGCTAGGATAATTAACATAAGATAGGTCAAAATGACAAGATTTAAAACTTGGGAATACAAAAGAACTTTGTTTGTTGAAAGTAGAAAAATTGAGGGGGTAAAGTTGACAATAGGTCAAACTTGTAAAAATTTGACCTAGTCAAAATCACACACCCCCGTTCCCTTTCTTCTTTCACTGTTCCCCTATCTATTTTTGCTGCCATTGATAATCAAACACACACACACTCACGGAAATCAAACAAACACGAAACAATCAGTAATCTTCTAGATCAAGATCATCAAAAAGGTATTAAATCGGATTAATCTTTCATGCACAACAAGTTAATTAACTGTTTAAATTGAAAACAATCGAAATCAAATTACTGCTTAATTAGGGTTAATTAATTTGGGGGTTTTGCTTGGGTTGTATTCGGATTAGATCTAATGACCTGATTTGGCCTTTAGAACACTTGCTTCAAACGATTTCATGCCTAATTAGAAAATATATAAGTGTTGAAAACTTTCCGCGTAAGAATGATTTTCCGAATAACGCTTTCATTCCGAATAGAAAGAACTTTCCGCATAGAAGCTGTTTTTCCGAATAGAAAAGTTTTTCCGCATAGGTCAAATGTTCCGAATAAGGACTTTATTCCGCATAGGACAAATGTTCCGAATAGGGAATTTATTACGCATAGGCCAAATGTTCCGAATGGGGAATTTATTCCGCATAGGCTCAATGTTCCGAATAGGAAGTTATTCCGCATAGGTCAAATGTTCCGAAAAAGGACTTTATTCCGCATAGGCCAAATGTTCCGAATAGGGAATTTATTCCGCATAGGCCAAATGTTCCGAATGGGGAATTTATTCCGCATAGGCTCAATGTTCCGAATAGGATGTTATTCCGCATAGGCAATGTTCCGAATAGAGTATTTTATTCCGAATAGGATCAATGTTCCGAATAGCCTTTTTATTCAGAATAGGGATGTTTTTCCGCATAGGCTATATGTTCCGAATAGACTTATGTTCCGCATAGGACTTATATTCAGTATAGACCTATTATTCCGAATTGAGTGATTATTCCGAATAGAAGATGTTTGAATGGTTCCAAAGCTTAAGGGATTATGTCATATGTACAATGCTTAGGTTTAAAGTCATAATGATATTCATACTTGTTTGTATCAACCTTTGTGTTTTATCTTAAGCAGAGACGATGACTAACCCTACCGTACAACAACTACAAGACAACAGAGCCGCCGCCATTGCTGAAGCCAAGACTCTAAAGTTTATTCCAAACAACTTCCGTCTGAAGGAGGTATCTCATTCTACCCATAATGGATTTAAGGTAGGTACAGCCATGCTTGATAAATCTCATTTTAAGCATGCACTAAGGAGAAGTGCTTTAGTGCCATATGAATATCTTTACGAGTTCTGGGCTACCAAAGAGAGGACGTCGAACAAAATCACTTTTTCCTTGGACAACAAGCAGCAGACGCTTACTGTGTCAGACTTCAGGAAGATCTTTGGCTTTCGACCGATACTCAAAGGTCTACCATCATACTCAGCCAACCCAACTAAGGACCAGATTATGGAGATGTTCACCGCCATTGGATGTCTTGACATACGAACCCCGTCTGAGTTTACTACTGCCAAAGTTGGTCAACCATGGAAAGCTATTTTTGGGATTCTAAGCCGATGTTTAACACCCAAAACAACTGGGTTTGATGCTGTTCGTCCACCAATCATCAAGATGTTTTATGGTATGTTCAAAGGTATGGGTATTGATTATGCATCACTGCTGTGGGAGGAGTTTACTTTTCAACTCTTCACAAACACAAAGGGTAAGGTTAAAAGTTACCAGTACCCTAGGTTTATTAAGTTGATCATACATTACTTTATGGAAAACGATGCATCCATTAACAAGCGTGCAGGTAGTCGTCACCACACGATACATGATGATTATTTGGTAGACTTAAGGCAGGAGACTCATTCGAATACGGTTATTCCTGGTCCCATTCCCAGTCATCTTCTGACCGATGAGATTATTGCATCTACTGATTACAAGAACTTGCTAACCGAAATTGAGAATCAACGAGCAAGTATTCTAGCAGGTGAAGACTCATCTACCACGGTTAAGAGCAAAGGTAAAAGGAAGCAACCAGATTTACCTGAACCCAAAACCAAGAAGAAGAAGAGAGAGGGTAAGAAGGGAAAGGGTAAGGCTGATGAGATGCGTCTACGTGACGAAGAAAACATTGTTGATCCTACTCTTGATAAAACTGAGAAACAAATGATGAAGATAGCTATTCAAAGGAGTAGGAAAGATACCGGCGGTAGTGGTTCAGGTGCAAGGGTAGATGTTGAGGATGAGTACGTGGAACCAGATGATGTTGATGAGTTTGGGTCACCTGAACATTATTCAACTTCGAAGGAGCCATCAATCCCTATTTCAGCAAGTGTGGAAAAGGAGTCTGTTGCTCCTACGATCATGGTGTCGACCCAACCTTTAGCAACTCAACTTCAACCAACTCAACCCTTACCAACCAAACCGGTTTCAACACCATTTCCTCCACCACCAATAAAGCCCATCCTTAGTACCGCAGTTACAACCGAGCCTATTCCATCAACCCAAAGCAGCTCTGCCACATCTGCAATGGCCGCATTAGTGATGGCTGAAATGTTGGATAAACATGTGGATACTAACAAGAGAGAAATGGATGAACTTCGCCAAGAGCTAAATAGAAGAGCTCAAAGTGAAGAAGCATCAAGGAAAGCTCAAGAAGAGTTGATTGCCAAGTTCGCTGCAGACATGGAATTTACACGTAAAACTCATGCAGAAGAACTTGCTCGGGTTAAAAAGGCTGAAGCTGATAGGCATCAAGCACGAATTACGAGACTTAAAGCTATTAAGGATGACCTTAAAGAGCAAAAAGCAGCTCTTGAAGCTTCTATTGAGCAGAGAGTGAAAGACTCCATTGAATCCTTAATGCCTAAACTGCGTGATGATTTGAAGACGCTTGCTGCTGACAACTTAATGATCAAATCATCCAATCCTTCAGAAGCCGCCTACAAGATTGCTTATGACTTGACGGATTTTGAACTTAAGAAGATCCTCAAAGCTCGAATGAAGGAACTTGGATCGTTTGATAAATCGAGGATTCAACGCGCTCTCTTCAAATCCCTGAATGACGCTATCATGGAGGATGATAGGTTGTTCAAGACATTTGGAAGTGTGGTACCCTACCACATTCTCCCTGAAGAAGAAAGGGAAGAGAGTGACGAAGAAGAGGGTACTGGTGGAGAAGAGGAAGAAGAAGAAGAAGAAGAAGATAAGAATGAGGATGATGATGAGGATGATGAGGATCAGAATGATGAGGATGATGAGGATGATAATGATAAGGATGATGATACTGATGATGAGGATGATGATGACGATGATGATGATGGCGATGATGGTGGTAATGGTAATGAGGAGAGTGTTCGAGGGAGCAACGGGGATGATAATGAGGATGCTGATGGGGGGAAACAGCCTGAGAAAGGGGATAAGGCTGCCAGCTCAAAGAAAGTGGTTAAGTCTGGCACCAAGTCAAAGAAAGATGCAGCACCAAAGGAAAAATCTACATCCACGGAATCCAGACGATCGAAGTGGCGCCACGATGTGAATGCCACTACAGGGTCATCTATTCCTGGTACATTTATTGCTGCATCCATACCTGTTACCACTAACCCCGTTAGTTCTATTGTTGTTGCCCCTGTGATTGCAGAATCGGTAACCGAACCTGAAGCTGCACAACACTCACCCGTCCATGACACTGCTGAAATGCCTGAATCTGAACAAGCAGATGTTCACGTCTCCACTCCTCTGCAACAAAACCCACAATCTACTATTCCTGAACCAAGCACAAGGGACTGGGCGGACACGTTGGAGATCGACGAGACTGCACCACCACAGGCTTGGATCACGGCAGCGGCGCAATTTGATCCGATCACCGACACCGACAAAGATGTCTTGTATCTTCGTATCCGAAGTCCGATTGACTTATGTGCATTTCTTGCTCACGAGTATAAGACTTCGGTTACTCCTTCTTTGGTAAAGAAAGTACTGAAAGATATAAGACTTCGCGCCAAAACCCGGTTGACCCAAATGGAGTTCGAATATTATGCCGATGAGATCCTGAAGGCTCTGAATACCGTTCAACGGCCAGGACTTCATGAATCAGAAAGAGCTCCACCTCCAATGGATCCTGCTCAAGATAATCAGATTGCTCTTGACTTCTTCGTCACCAATGATCTTGTGTATCTACTGAAGGGGTCATCAAAGTACGCAACCTCCCTGACCTTGCTAAAAGCTGCCAACTGGGGGACAATACCCTTTATCGAGGAAAAGGTAAACCGACTCTGGGTCCCTAAGATAAATCGTAATTATGATATGTATGCTGTCATAGGTGCATCTCATTGGGACGAACGAGTCCGAAGGGCGTACAGGGGTTGCTGCCTGGTCAATTCTGGAAGCAATGTTAGATCCGACATCCGCATCTCCAGCATTTTAGGGATGAAAACTGAAGCCAAGAATGGCTATTATCATGTGACGGAGATTCGTTTGAAAAGGGAGGATGACAGGGAATACAAAATCCAGCAGGGAGATTTTTCCATCATTCGCCTTGAGGATATCGAAGATATGCTGCTTCTGATGACCAGAGATCAACTCACACATATTCCTCGTGAAGACCTCATTGCTTTGAATACAGCACTTCGTATGTTCACCCGAAGCGTTGTCATCAAGACACGAGTTGAAGATCTTCAGTTGGGAGTCGAAAGCTATCAAAGGAAGCTTAACCTAACCCGTCCAGTGAATAAAGTGCTACCTCAACATGTAGAAAGATGTCCCTATACCGGTATTTCTGTCCCGAATTACGGCATCTTCTACTTGAACAGTCGAGGTTTAATGAAGTTTATGAGGGTGGGTGAGCTCCACAAGTACAGTGATGGGACTCTTCTACAAGTCAGAGGAAAGTTGGAGCATCTGAACTCGGGTGGGACTTTGCCAGAAATGACGGAGGATTGGCATCCAGGTTACCGGCAGATGGCGAAGTACGTGATCAAGAAGATCGATCAAAAGCTCTGTGAACGTAGATTGATGAGGAGCTTGGAAAGATTCGTGGGTGGTAGACCATATGGAGTGCACTACAGGACACTGCAACGATCCATCTAAAGGGTCGTACATTTCAGGTCACTCTATATTGGTATTATTTGTGAATATGTATATTTGTGAATAATGTGCTTTAATGGCTTGTTGTAGTGTTAAGGTATGATAATTTTTCAAGAATTTCTCACGAGATTCTAAATCTTTCAAAATATATCATACTAAAGCACTACAACTATCCCTTATTAACTTAAGGGGGAGCAATAACTTGTTCTATGGCCAAACATCGATTTCATTTTTACCCAAAGACCGGTTAATCCATTCAATATCCCAAATATTAATGGTTAACATTTTGGATAAGGGGAGAAAATGGGATTAAGGAGACTTAAGTGATACTTGGCTAAAAGATGAAAAAGACTTAACGATAATCCAACTTAATATGTGTTAAGCACGTGTTAAGGGGGAGCGTTTTTGATGAACAAAACACCTAAGGTACAAAACTTTTGATTTTAATATCACAAGTACCTTATGTGATTTTCAATGATTTTTCATGGTGGCAATTCCTTCCCAAAACACGCTTAATTCACGACGAATGTGGTGACAAAAGGGTGGTAGGAATAGGTTTAGTCCAAATGATTCATCAGAGCCGATGGAATCTTCCCAAGGACAATTCCCTAGATAGAATTAGAAGTCCTAGGAAAGATGGAGAAAGAATGTGAACGTAGCTGAATGCCGACCAAGTACTTAAGCTAGCACTGGAACAATCACAACAAGGTGCTAGTGATGACGTATTGGTAAGCATTGAAGGGGTTGAAGAATGAAAAAGAAATGTAAAGATAAAGGGTGTAAAGAAAGAAGCCCTCCTTACAACTTTAGGCAGAAACCGGGTCAATACATATGCTATTGAGGTCATATTTGTTAATGATTCTCGGTATTGAAGAAAGACATCATGGACCCAGTGATGCAATGCACAACCCTTCCCAGCTAACTCAAATATCTCTCAAAAGGTATTTGTTTTAATCACACGGAGATCAACACGTTATCTATTGGTTTATTCACTCCGAATAGACTGATATTGAAAAGGTGGCACTCCTCTCCAGCCATCGCTCACTAAATCAAAACGCACAATCGAGTCTAGAGCCAAGAGATCATCAAAAGTCTCATTAGGACACTTTCCATTTATTCCTTGCTTTCTCACACACTATGAAAAGTAAGAGATTTTCATGAGTCCTACGCAGTATTCCTGTAATATTGCCAGAACATCCGAGTAATACGCAAGTATTACAATGAAGATGGAAATCCTGCTTGAGCCAACATCAAACAAGCTCATGGTAGGTTACACGTGCGGTTCTTTTAGAACCAATCTTGTGAAAAACTGGAAGGTAACAATGGTTTAATTCTTAATTGAACTTAAACTCGTTCCAGGCCTCTTCGCATTATCATATGATCTTGCCAGAACACTCAGAGTGACTCTTTATTGACCACAATGACGAGTGGAAATCCTTCTAGTGTTAACATCAAACAGCACTTGGTAGGTGACGTGCAAGATTCTTTATGAATTGAGCTCGTGACAACTGGAAAGCAACGATGGTGAAAATCTTAATTGAAATTCACTTGTTCCAGGTTTCATGAATTGACGGCTTCAAATCACAAGGATAATTTATCCAAGTGATTCACTCTTTATGTTCGCAGTCAGCTTTGGACGGTCGAATAAAGAGAACGGGTTTACCCGCGAAATCCTGTCAGGAAGTTACTTAATTGAAACTATCCGTCACGGGTACGATATCTAATATCGTCCAACGGTCTTCGCCGACCGGAGGTAAAATGCTACCGAATTAGAATAAAATGTTCAAAGCCATTTTATTCGTGTCGTTGCTGTGTACCTGTTAAAGACGGTGGCGTTGCTGTGTACCTGTTGAAGACGGTGGCGTTGCTGTGTACCAGTGAAGACGGTGGTGTTGCGGTGTACCTGTAAAAGTCGTTCCCACATGCTTATGTCTTTTGCAACAAAGTTCAGCAAAAATTCAAGAAAGTACAAGATGAAGTCTTCCGCTGTACCAAACTCTGAAGCTTTCAAGAATTCAACAAAAAGACGTAAGTGTGTGGAACATGAAGTCACGAGGAGACAAAATTCACAAGAAAGGCAAAGATCGCACGTGAAAGGCCAAAGAACAATGCTCTCAAGTCAAAGCCAAAAAGATCAAACCAACATATTCACAACAAAAGAAAGAAAAGAAGAAAGGACTACGAGCTAAAGAACGAAGACTTAGTATAGTATGCTAGGTTTAGAACTTTGTAACGTGGAGTGACCTCCCTTAGGGGGAGATTGTTAGAAATACGTTTTAACGTATATTAGAAGTATCGGTCACTCCACAATAATATTTATGTTGTAATAGCTCGTAGTTAGAAAATAGTCATTAGTTACTTATTAACTTAAGTAAGAACCGGTCCATGGGCTTGTCATGGACCGGCCCAAGCCCAATGTTAGGCTTGGAGTATAAATACCCCTTTCCACCATGGAAAGGGGTTGGTTGTTGTTCCATTTACACTTTCATATTAATAAAATCATACACATATTCTCTCACTTTCTCTCTCTAGTTTCTCTCACTAGAAAACATCAACCCACTTCATAGATTCATAGGTTATCAATATTCTACAGTTTTGATCACGGAAAATTAAAAATACATTTATCGTCAAATACAATCATAAGACGAATTATCTAAAAAAATACTATCATCAAGGTAATAATCATTTAAGTATTGCACTAACATATCTTAATCATGATTAGTGATCATAAAAGTGATTAGACCTAAACTTATATTTTATCAAATGTGACAAAAGATTTTTTAATAAACTTTCTTTTTAAGAAAATGTTTTATTAAAATGGAAAATGTAAATTTGAATATGGCATATTCCAAATGCCATAGGAATATCCTTTGAAGGTAAAAACTTACCTCAAATATTACTCCCCCACTAAAAGACAAAAGGGAGCGGAGTCTATGAACACAGATCCTTAAATGCCTATGCGGTTCCTTAGTGATAAGGCGGCGCAGGCACAATTAAGAAACCACGCTCAGGGAACCGTTGTCTTTTGTCTCCTATAAATAGTGGATCAAATCTGCATTTTCCACAACCCTTTTTGGACATTCTTTCTGCCATCTTTCTCCTTTCTAATTCCTAATCATTTGTAAATGATCACTTAATGTGTTAAGTATGTTTACTTATGATTATCCTCTTGGTCTCCTTCTTTACCTTGTCCAAAGATAAGACCACTCACACACTTTTGATGTGATTAAAGATGAAGACTTGATGAAGATCATCCTCTCTTAAAGATCTAGTCATGTTCATCATTTATTTTATTTGAGTCTTGTGTAGATCCAATGTATTTGTGAATACTTGGATTAGTTGTGTTGATCCATTGTATTTGTGAATACTTGGATTAAATTTTATGTAAATCCATTATGTATGTATACTTGGATTTGTGTTGTGTAGATCCAAGTTACATGTGTATACTTGGATATGTGTTTTATTGAGTTGTAATAGTTGTGTCTTGTGAGTTCTCACTAAACTATAAAGTGATGTGGTTGTGTCTTGTGAGTTCTCACTTAGCTTAAAAGTAAAGAGTCGTGAAGATTGGTTCTAGCTTTCGATTAGAACTCGACATCTAGCCTTGTGTCAGAAAATGGTGAAGTAGGCAACGTTGTGAAGATTGGTTCTACCTTTCGATTAGAACTCGACATCTAGCCTTGTGTCGTTAAATGGTGAAGTAGGCAACGTTGTGAAGATTGATTCTATCTTTCGATTAGAACTTGACATCTAGCCTTGTGTCGTAAAATAGTGAAGTGGGCGACGTTGTGTAGATTGGTCCTAGCTAAGATTAGGTCTCGACATTTAGCTTAGTGTCGGAAAATAATGTAAGCGACGTTTTAAGGTTTTCTCCGCCAATAAGGGAGCTTGTGGATATAGTATAAATCTCGAGTAAGGTGTACTCGAGTAGTGGAGTAGGAACGAAGATAGAGCTTCGTTGCCGAACCACTATAAATCTTGCCGTCTTCGTATTAGGTTGTTCATTTCCTTACTCTTTACTCACTTTCATTATTACTTCACCATTATCATTTGTCATTGTTAATGCATTAGAATTGAACCTAACCATTATGCAACTAGCTTTCAAGCAAAAGGTAGTTTCAAGACAAACCTAATTGAAAGGAATTTTAATTAGGACATAAACCGAAGAGAAACTATTTAACCCTCCTCTTGTAGTTTCTATAATTGGTATCAGAGCGATGTTAACTCAAGATCTTTGAAGTATAGTGTACTTTAAAACTTGGATCGATCCATTGTCTCCTCAAAATAAGAAGGTTTGGTTGTACTAAAGTTTCTCTTTGGTTAAAACTATTTTTTTTATAGAAAATAGGCCTTTTAATTGGTAATATTGCATCTCATCTAGATTAGGAGCATTTATACATTTTAGATCTATTCTCGAAATGTATCTACTAGTTTGTATCTTCCTATGTGTATGTACTCATGAAGATTAATCACGTGAGTAATTGTGAATTGAGTTACTTACACTTGTAGAAGACTCATATTCTTTGATTCCCAACATCATTGAATGATGATACCAAGATGGATGAGATTGATACTAGTCTTTGTAGACTTAGTAGTCATGATTGGGGTTTGCATTGGCTCCTTGAAGTCTTGGAATGCTCTTTGCGGCTAAGGTACGTTTTCGTCCTTTCACCCGCCCTATTGATCATACTTTTGATCATTACTTGACTATTTGTTCGCTCTTGGCATCCTTGCCTTGACAATTTTTTGTGGTATGTGATTCTTTTCTTACACTATCTCAAACCTTCATTGCTTGGATACTTGACTCACTTAGGAGATGTAGAGTGAGTTAGTAGTAGCGTAAAGTATCAAGCATGATTTTCATGGTTTACACCCATACGGTTAGTAGGCCCTTTATCATGTGTAATATGTGCAATTGAGCTCATCTCTAGGATGATTATTTAATCCTTTGAGATACCAAACTACTCCATAAGTCGTAGTTAGGATATTACACATTTGGAATTGAAATATTCCAAGGATGCTGTTATTGTAATCCCTAGCAATAATAATTGTCCCATCATGTGGGAGAGAAAGTGAATCTACATTTTTCTCATTGTTTTAAATAGCACTAAGACTACTATTGAAAATGATCTTAATCTATTTTGTACAAAATTGCTTGATATAGTTCATTACCAAAACCGTTTAAGATTTCGCCGGAAAGGCACGTCTTAAACCACTATAAATGACACAAGCTCTTTATTTCTACCACTTGAAGATTGTCACTTGTCTCTTGAGCATTGATCTTGGTCTTGATTCACTCCCCTTGGTTTCTTTCTTTTTTGCTTATTTGCTACGAGTTGTCGTTCTTCCGTTTCTGTCTTTTTCGGTCTTGATTTAACTCGTAATCCTTCATTAAGGCATTATTACCTAGTATTGAAGAGGTCCAATGATTTACAAAAGGCATAAGATATATTTTAAGTATTTTAGAAAAACTTGGTTTTGAAAAATTCTTTGTGTTCTTTGTTAAAAACCTGCCACTGTGCGCGGATCCTTAATTGTCACAGTGCTGACCCACAGTGCCATATCGATAAATCACCGCGGTCCCACCAGGTGACTAAAATAATAAATTTTAATTAAAAACACTATTTCAAACAAACCCTCCCTTTCTTCTCCATAGAATGCGACGGGTTCTCAAATTCCTCCATTGTCGAACCTTTAAAAACACCAAATCACTCAAGAATAATTGATTCCAAGTTGTGGGTTTCACTCATCCCTCAACGTCAATTAACTGTAAGTAATTTAATTTAATTTAAATTAATTTGTTCTAGGGTTCTTATTTTCATAATTGGGGATTTTTAAAATTAATATTGAATTATAACCTTGCTAGGAATGTGGGTTGACATAGTTATTTTACTATAATTCCTTAGCTTCGAATTCATTGAGATTTCACTAAAACCCACTTGTAGAACAATCCGAATTTTGACTAAATATTTTTGGTTGAATGATGGAATTGATAAGAACCCATGAACAAATTGATAACTGCATTGTTAATGCTAACCTGATAGGTGTGTAAACACCCATCCTTTTTACCACTTAATTACAATAATAACCGAGCCAAAACGTGTATTTTATGTCATTTATGTCGGAATTATGCGTGGTTTGTGTTTTTGTTGTGATTTAGGAAGAAAAGGTGAAAAGTGGAGAAAATACGGGCATTCACGGGCTTTTATCGAAGAAAAAGACGAAAGACGAAGTCAAGAAGTCAAGAGTGCAAAAAGAACGGAAGTCCAAGACCAATTCTGAAGATTTATCGAAGAAAGACGGAAGTTTACTAAAAGCCGAAGAACTCAAGTCTAATTTATTGAAGAATTACAAGACGAGTTCAAAGAAATCCCGAGACAAAGTCGTTAAAGTCAAAGACTTAAGAAGATTAACAAAGAATTAAGAAGAGCAAAGACTTAATGACACAATTAAGGAAAGAAGAAAGAAGGGATGAAGCTTCCTAAGCACCTCCCTAATCTCCCCTATAAATAGGTCATTAGTGTTTTCATTTCAGGTTGTTGGGTGGATTGACAACCCACCTCTTCCACCATTTTCATACCTTGCACAATTTAAACTCTTGCACTTTAGTTTCTTGTATTGCACCTTTTAATTCCAAGTAAGTTACTTTTATTTTTATTGAATCTTTACTTTTCTTGTTTAATCTCTCATCTACCTTTCTTGATTTGGTTTAATTGTTATGTTCATGTTCTTGAGTTTTTATGGTTTTCAATCAAGCGGGTTTTGATTGATTTGGTTTTATTTGTTAGTTTTCTTGATTTGTTTTGATTGGTTATTGTTAGTGGATGTTTATTGGTTGTTTTGGTTTAATCTTTTGGTTTATTTTGGTTAGATTTGATTAAATTCGTGCCTTCATGTTCTTCACTGTTCTTCGTATTCATATTGCTGCCCAGATTCCGGATCAAAGCTTAGTTTCATATATTCCGGATCAAGAGCTTCATTCGGAATAATAAACATTCCGGATAAAAGGTTTTCATTCGGAATAATATTCTGGATCAACCTTTCATTCGGAATATCTGTATTCCAGATCAAGTCTTTCATTCGGAATATATATTATTCCTGATCAAGTCTTTCATTCGGAATATTTGGTTATTCCGGATCAAGTCTTTCATCCGGAATAATATTCCGGATCAAGCTCTTTATTCCGAATCAACCCTAGTTACTTTTTTTTATTCCGGATCAAAGCCTTATTCCGAATCAACTAGTTTATTCCGGATAAGTGACATATTCCGGATGAACTGTTTTATTCCGAATGAGTGTTTTCCAGTTTTTTGTTTCAAGCTTTACTTTTCCTGCCTTTTTCCTTAATCGCACTTTTACTTGCCTTTCATTTTAATTTAAGTTTTAGTTTGCATTATTTACCTTTATTGCTTTTAATTTCTCGTCATTTACTTTTCGTCAAGTTTTAATCTTTCATTGTTTCTTCTTTTGCTGTCTTTATTTTATCTTTCTAAGTCTTTATTTTTAATTTGATTTAGACAACGACACCATTCTATTTATTTTCCACCAAGAACAACTGAGTCGCACTTTGAACCGGAAATCAATTCAAGAAGATACCGAGAAACGATTTTTTCAACCTAGCAAAATTCTTACATTAAATGGCGCCGTTGCCGGCTCTTTTCGTGAAGATTAACGGTTTTTTGTGAGAGACGCGT
This sequence comes from Glebionis coronaria, assembly GCA_025667525.1. NCBI lineage: Eukaryota > Viridiplantae > Streptophyta > Magnoliopsida > Asterales > Asteraceae > Glebionis > Glebionis coronaria. Next base: position 424,909,917 of record CM046881.1, on the reverse strand, counting down.
TGGCTTTTGGGATCCGTTCACTCGTGAACGTTATTTTTTGTATCAAAAATTTTCAAAAATCCCAAAAACATTTGAAAAATCATAAAAAGCATTTCTTTTTCAAAGTTTTGCACCAAAAATATTCTTCTTGCTTATCTATTTCTCTTTATGGATTCTTATGTCCATTGTGTCGGGTGTGGGAAACAATTATCTGGGAACGACTCATGTCAATGGTGTTCATGCGAGCGATGCGGAAGAGATCTTCCTCCTATTTCAATCGATTCACAAATAGGATTTTGCCCATCGTGTAATTCGATTAATTCATCCTTTACTTCTAATGAACTTACTCCTCCCTCTTGCATGTATTGTGGAAGCAATTCTCATTGGCATGTTTCGTGTCCGGTTCGATACCCGTCTTATGACGAGCAAGAACCGGATTACATTCATGCCAATGGTAATAGCTATCCACAAGACGCACCCAGTCTTTCTCCTCACCCGTTTTGCAACAACTGTGGGGGTTCTCACGATACTTCTTATTGTCAGCCACTGAATTATTATGAGCCACATCCGTGCTATAATTCAGGTTTTCAAAATTTTCAGCCCCCACATCACACCCTCAATCATCAATCCTCTCAGAGAATTCGTCTTGCCCAACAACTCACTACTTTGAATGACGAAACACACTCCATCATTATGCAACTTCAAGAAGCCGTTGTTCTAATAAAAGAAGCATGGGAGGAGGAAAAGCGACCGCAACAAGAGCAAGTATCTAATCTTAGTGATTATACCCCTCCTCTTGTGCGTCAATACTATTATGATGATGATGACGACGATGCTGTATGCACTTTCAACCCATCTTCTGAAGTTGCTGCTCCTACTCTCGATGTTCCTACTGCATCTAAGGATCTTGATTCGTTGAATGAGCTTATTGATGTTGGTCTCGACAAATTATTGGATGATGAGGTGTGTGACATACCGACTACTATGGAGTCTGAGGACGACGTTGCTCTTACGGAAGAGGTCGATCCTAATGATGACGATTTTTCTCCTCGCTATGAGAATTTCACTTTTGAAATTTCTCAATCTCCACCGGGAGATGCGGGCGATGACGATTTATTCTCTCCGGCTTACGAGAAGTTCACCGATGAACTTGCTCTTGTAGATGAGGTGGAAGACGTGATTCTCCGCGATAAATTACGGAAAGTGCATCTTCTTATTGCTCAAATCGAAGAGTTGACTTCTCCTCCTCTCTCCGAGTCTTTGCCTCCATCTATTCCTCCCGTTGAAGATAATGACCCATTGCTGGAAGAAATCGACCTTCACTCTATACCTCCAGGTATTGATGACGATGACATGGAGGGGGATATTATTCTTGATAATTTGCTGCAGGAAGGTATTGACCCAAGTCCCCCTCCCGAGCACCTTTCATCCTCCCCTTTAGCCACTATTACGGAGGATGAGTGCTTTGACCCGGGAGGTGACATTCAATATGTCATGATTAATAATATTACGGCTTTGCCGAATGATCAGCATCCATTGTCTTTGGGGGATGACAATGTGCTTACTTTACCCACCCCACCTCCCGTGGATCTTGATTTCACATACTTTTTGTATGTTGAAAGAACCTTTCTCCCATTCAAGACTTATCCCCCCGCCTCTCCTTTGTTGATGTCCACCGGGAACGAGGACAAGGTCTTTGATCCCGGTATTACATTCGAGGCTTCCCCATGGACCATTTAATTTGGGGACGAGTCAGGCTCGTGACTCGGTTAATATAAACAAGCGCTTTTTGGGAGGTGTCACACCCCACCAATGGCGGAATATGGGGCGCGACGTATGGATATCATCACAACAAATGGTGTCTCTATAGAGAATACTAAAATGCAAATATAATGTCATAAATGGCGACACAAATGTCATGACAATATCTCAACAATGCAGGAGTCTAGGTAAGTAGGTAACAGTCCTACCACTTACCCAAGACAAACAATAAACATAAATCAAACAAACATATAGGTGCCAACATGTATCACTTATAAAAAAAACATAAAGGTAAACTAAGAAGGAACGGTGATCTCCTTCTATATGCAATCCTAAGGCATCCAAGTCTAGCCACTTCTATCCTCAAGCTTAACCACATTCTCACCTGAAAGAGACACTAAAACACGTCAACATAAAGTTGGTGAGAGTCATAGGTTTAGACTCCAACGCTAAATCAGTTACAAGCTGTGAATAACAACCATCAACACAATAACATATGTACAATGTGCTACAATTATGTATTAACAACTAGCATTCAAGATCAATCATTCCAAACCAAAATCCAAGGCTCCTACCTTGCCAAACAACATCCTGGTATCATAGATGATCACACAATGTACCTATCCCAAGGCCACTACCTTGTCAAACCACAATAACTGAGACGGCACGTGTCCCCCGATCCAAATCATACATAATCAAAATTCACATAGCAGTTAATCACATAATGTACACACAAGTCCATCTCAAATCACAAACACATTCACAACATCAATTTAGAAAATAACTCAACACAGTGTCTCTTCCATCCCATCTGGAAGTCAAAATCAATATTAAACATGGGACTATGAAACTCACCTGATAGCTCCTTCACACGTCCTTGCACTAGCAACAAGCTAACAAACCAAAAACACGAAATCAATAAACGAACCAATCACTAAGATGGCTCATTAACCTATGATGGACATCTAACCCATTCTCACATATTTAACTCATTAATAAGCTCTAATTACCCCATTTCCCTTCCTTAACAAGTCCTTAACTTGGTTAAGTTTAATAACTAACCCGTTCGTATTTTACCCAAAACAGTCCCAGTTTTTAGGTCTCAAAACTTTAGGTCAAACGACCACTTAAGCCTACCCATGGTTTCTGTAAAAGGAATATTCACACCCTTACATATGTTGGCTAACACCTCCCACTTTCCCTAACCTTAAAGCTACTGTTAAGGCCCCGATATATATATACCTACTTTCGTCATTCCAGATTTCCTGATTTTAAACGTACTAAACGTTTGTTACCATTAAGGGGTCTTACCCTAAACCACCACCTTAGCCCAAGTGCAGATATTAACTACAATATATAAACCATCTCTCACGTTCGTGAGAAGATCCCAATGCAACCCTAAGTGCCCCAAACAACCCAAAACTTAAAAAGAAAACAGACTGAATTCAAAACTGTTTTGACCTCCGACTGTTGTAACCTGTTTTTGACCCACTTCCCGACCTCCAATTTAGTTCTCGTTTCTTGCATTGGAAAGCCACTTCAAATAGATTTCCAGGGGTACTTGGATCGTAAAATAAGAGTTTATAGAACTCCCGATATGATCAAAACAATTGACTCAAAAATCTGCCCAGTTTTTAAAAACGGGTTTAACAAAATCAACCTTATTAATTAACCCTAATCCCTCTAATTACAAGCCCTAATTTATGTAATCATCATATTATGATTAATACAACATTAATTTACTGTTTTTATATTAAACCCTAACCTAAATCCATCATAATATTATTAAAGAAAACATAAAAACAATTTAATTAAAAAGGGATTTGAAGATTTACCTTGGATTTATGAAAACCCCCAAATTTTATGAAGAACCCTAATTTTTTATAAGACTCACGAATTTCTTTCATCTCCAGGAGAAAAATAATGAATTTGGTTTAGTATATACATTATATAGGGTATGGGTGAATCCTAGTCCAACCCAAAGCCCACTTTCCTTTTTTTTCCTTTTCTTCCTTTTTTTCTCTCTTCTAAACTGACCCAAACACCCCTAATTTCGTTTTTTTCTTTATTTTTTTTCTTTTTATTGTTAATTAATATCTTATTAATATTACCTTAATTTACCTTAATTTATTTCAGCTCCTAAAACTTCCAAAACCTCAAAACCGTAAAACTAGTCAAATTTACGCGTTTTACCGTAAAAGACGTAAAATATACACTTTTATAATAAATCTCAAATTTTGAAATAAACTTTATATTTAATTCCTAAATGACTTAAAACCATCCCGAAAAATATTCATATGGATAATTACCTCACCCGAGACCTCTAAATGCTAAACCGTAAATCCTAAAAAAAGTACTATTACTATAATACTTATACGTATACGTAAACACCACAATATCACCATTTTCATTTCATAGTCACCACTTGTGATCTCATGAACATGAATTAACCGTTCCTCGATATACTTATGAGTACTCTATACTCATAAACGATAATCACACCAACCTCGTTCACACAAAATAAACACGTAAGCACAAAAATCAAGTAGTCACACATAAAATAACCTAAAAGTAAGACCAAGTGACGAACCTCAAAACCACGGTTGTCACATCACTCCCTCCTAATAGAAATCTCGTCCCGAGATTTACTCCTTAGGATCAACACACAGACAACAAATCACACGAGGATACTTGTTCTAAATGAACTCCTCTCATTTCCACGTGAACTTCAGTTCAAGTTTCAAGATACCACATGTACAAACCAAAAATAATTAAACCCATTGCCAAACTCTTGACCTCACAGTCAATAAATCTCGCAAATGACTCTTAGATAAAACAAAGACTCTTATTAGCAGAAAACCCGAATAACCAGACATGCAAATATGCATCCTCAAACAACATTTACCAACCCTAATACATGAAATGTATCATGTATACAACTCATTTCCCCCAGGTAATTCTATGCTCATAAGCTAATGGTCTGATCTTCCCAAAGATCATAAATGGACCTACAAAACTCTACATCAACACTTACATCTTTCCAAATCATACGACCCGTTACTATGGGTGAAACTCCATACATAACTTTGTCACTAAATCTAGTGGTTTCCTCCTTTTCTACATAGCATCCCTTGTTGCTCTCATTCTGTCCACAAACACCATTACCACATTAGTAGCCTCTTTTACCAATTCTAGTCCACAATGAGGACAACTCATCATATCCTTTCATATCGTGCCTCAAATGGCATTTATCGACTTCTAGTACGATAACTATCATTATATGAAAACTCAGCCATCGCTAACGAGTTTCCGAACTACCTCTAAATCAATCACCCATGTCCAATTACGTTCATCAACTCCCTTCAGTCCGTATCCCAAACTACTTTAAATTCCAATTTCCTTACAAAGTGACCTATGACGGTCTTTCACATATCCATTAATTCTTCCAACTTCCCAACTACGTGACTTTTCATTCCTCTTGAAATAGGTGATGAATTAGTCAGTCTATCGACTATCACCCAACTCTCATCGTACTTAATCCCCCACCGCATTATGTATCCCTTCCACCAACTTCGTCCTTACATCACCCTTTCTAAACTACTCCTATCCATGTAGGAAGTATAGTCTACGTCCCTTTCCTCCTTACGATTGTCCAAGCCACGCAACATAAATGTTGACGCGTTCACTGCTTTAGACAACTCAACTCGTGCAACCCACATCCTTCATCCAAACCACTCTAATACATCATCCCTATAGTTCAAGTTCGTCTCAGCTTCACCTCATCCTTCTTATTCCATGTCTCATCGACCATGCTTGCCTTTCCCAGATGGTACTTGGCCTTGCAATTTTTCTTTCATCAATTAACTCCACCCATCACCTTTGCCAAATGTTCAATCAAGATGATTGAATATGTGTTGGATACGTTCATGATCCGTATAGATCATTCTCCACGTCTCGTACACCAAATGCCTCTAGCATTCTAGGCAGATATAACAGTCCAGCTCCACTAACTAAGTCTATCCAGTTCTTCCAAATCTTCAGTTCCTGCAACGTATAAGCGATCGCCTTTCTTTGTCGTCCTCGTACGCGTCCAAATCCCTGCTCCACGTATCGTCATGCTTCGCGAATTCATCCAGTCCTTCCGATAATGCCAAGATCTGCTCGTCATCCAATCCACCTCTTCAGCCTCCAAAATGCTTCCTCGTCCTTCTTCACTTCGCCCCTTGCTGGTTCCACGATATGCCATCATCTCTGACTACTAGTCCTGGCCAACTAAATCCTAAAACTCACACTTGAAAATCTCACGTTTCATTCCCTTTACTAACAACTCCAAAACCAACACATAATCCGCCTCATCCTCCTTCTAAGATTTGAGTAGATCAAGATGTCGTCGATGATCCCGATGACAACTCGTTTATAGACGTTCATGCACACTCGGTTCATTGACTCCATGAAAACCGCTAGTGCTTTGGCGAATCCAAATGCATAACCGTAAACCCAAAGCGTTCATACAACATCCTTAGCAATTTCAACTATGTCCTCCTTACACCCTCTCTTAGCGGCAATACGAATAAATTCCTTGCAATTTCTAACAGCTCTTGTTCTTAATTCACTCCATCAACGATTTGCCTTGGATGACACTAACTACAACTCCTCTCACTTCTCCTACTTTCTCTATTCATGGTTCTACCTCAACGCTCCTAAACCATACAAAACCAAAACTACATCCTGAATACACCAGATACGATCGACGAATTAAACCCACGGATAACTAACGACATTTCACGTGCACCAATTAAAACAAATCAAAAACCACGAGACTCCAAAGAAAACTCAAACCCAAAACATGTATCAATTCCAAATGACCCATGACAACGAAAAATAATCCAAGAAACACCCAATGGCAACCAAAACATATTACGCCCCGCGACATATTATTTAAACCGTGCAAAAGATCGACTTTCCAAAAGAATATATATATATATATATATATATTTTAATTTTTTTTTCCTTACCTCCCCACATCTATGTGACTCAAACCATCTACAAACAACCTTCTAGACGATCTCAAAACTCAACTCAGAGACTAGGTATCCCGTGCATCCCAAATCATAAAAATAAAACTACTATTCAAACTCAACCTTGAACCCGACACTTGTACAACAATTCCGACCAGTCCACTGACCTTCCATGACTATACATTCTGAATATTTGAAAAGTACGTTCCGAGTACATAATTTTAGGCTTTTGAATCACCCAAAAAGCTTTAAAAACGAATAAGTTTTGACCAAAACAATTTTATGCTAGTTGTTTTAAAAACTAAAGAATAGACTTAGTGATCAATGCAATCCTTTTCAATGAAAGATATAATTGTATGTGAAATATTCATAAACTCCTCTTAACCTTGTATCAATAACTATAAATGGCATGAATCAGTTAAATCCGATTATATAAACTATGTAAGTAGAAAGAAATTTTACTTCGCTTTATTTTACTGAAAGTCTTTTAGAATTTGAAATAAATAAGTGTTGATAAAAAAAAAACTTATGTTACATCTTGTTTCAAACGTGACTCCAACACCTTACCCTTATTTTACCGAATACAACCAACTATCTAACTCTATAGTAGATTTCCAAGTCCCCCCTTTTTCCATATACCAACCAAAAGAAATGTAAGACTCAACCCAAAAGATTTCATTATCCCAAAAGAAATATCCATTTATTTCAACGGACTTAAAACCCAGAACAACATTTTAAAACGTACACGTGAAATATGAACTCAAAGAATACGCTACAAGACACAGTTCAAAAAAAATTCGAAACGTTGTTGAAACTCCATCAACTCCAGCACCATAAAACACGAACAAACACAAGGTACGTTCAAGTTATAATAACTAGTGAACGACCATATACCATAACTTAACACATAGTAGTATATATACATCCGTATATATATACCTATTAAATCACCCAAAACATACTCGTTACCATACATGTCGGATCAACCAATCACGTCATACACTCGTTTTTCCACACGACTAATCACCATCTCACCGTGCCACAACAAGGCATAATGCCCACCTCCAAAACCAAACCATATCATGTGACCCCATAATCACACACCACAACTATAACCCAAAACATAAAACACAAAAAGAACAATAGCCATATCATAGGCAGCCATTACATAAATCCATATATAATACGTACACCCAAATTCTACATCTCATCATATACAAGCATGTACTAACCCTCTTTCATGCAACCATACTTGAGAACCCATTGAAGTTGTGGTACTTGTATAACTATGTTGGCCACCATACTTATACATTATCCTTTCCCCAATGCACTCCCTCCTATGATGACACTTATAAGAATCAATACAACATATAACACATAAATCTATCTACTCACATAAGCTCATAACCACATAACCAATAAGGTCCAAAACTCCATCTATAAAATAACATAATAAAACTCTTGGAATACAGAAATCCATAGTCTAGCTAAAACAGCCTAGACTAAATCCAAAACGAAAACATAATCAGTTATAAGTCATGTCGCCCATAAGAGTGGAAATAGCATAAGGTCCTTCATATTCACCTACTCCTAATAACTCGAACCACCACATGATTCTTAGGGAACATGACTTAAACATCAAAAGAAAATAATACCCCTCAGGTACATAAAATAACCCAACAAAAGATAGAAACTACTATGTACCAAATTATGTACTATAATGTACATTATAAGTAAAATACGACAATGACTAGCGTGGGCGATTATGGTTAAACCCGCACTACTCACAACTCGAAAAGAAAATAACATGTGGCTAAGTATGAACTTACTATGGTTCAATTCATACCAGTCAAAACATCACAATAAATAACATTCAAACACATCAATTATAATAAAATGCACACATACTCCTATGACGCCTATATGCAGGGACCCTTAAGCTATAGACTAGGCTACGCGACTAGGCAACCTAATTCTCTATAACCATTGGCTCTGATACCATTCTGTCACACCCCACCAATGGCGGAATATGGGGCGCGACGTATGGATATCATCACAACAAATGGTGTCTCTATAGAGAAGACTAAAATGCAAATATAATATCATAAATGGCGACACAAATGTCATGACAATATCTCAACAATGCAGGAGTCTAGGTAAGTAGGTAACAGTCCTACCACTTACCCAAGACAAACAATAAACATAAATCAAACAAACATATAGGTGCCAACATGTATCACTTATCAAAAAAACATAAAGGTAAACTAAGAAGGAACGGAGATCTCCTTCTATATGCAATCCTAAGGCATCCAAGTCTAGCCACTTCTATCCTCAAGCTTAACCACATTCTCACCTGAAAGAGACACTAAAACACGTCAACATAAAGTTGGTGAGAGTCATAGGTTTAGACTCCAACGCTAAATCAGTTACAAGCTGTGAATAACAACCATCAACACAATAACATATGGACAATGTGCTACAATTATGTATTAACAACTAGCATTCAAGATCAATCATTCCAAACCAAAATCCAAGGCTCCTACCTTGCCAAACAACATCATGGTATCATAGATGATCACACTATGTACCTATCCCAAGGCCACTACCTTGTCAAACCACAATAACTGAGACGGCACGTGTCCCCCGATCCAAATCATACATAATCAAAATTCACATAGCAGTTAATCACATAATGTACACACAAGTCCATCTCAAATCACAAACACATTCACAGCATCAATTTAGAAAATAACTCAACACAATGTCTCTTCCATCCCATCTGAAAGTCAAAATCAATATTAAACATGGGACTATGAAACTCACCTGATAGCTCCTTCACACGTCCTTGCACTAGCAACAAGCTAACAAACCAAAAACACGAAATCAATAAACGAACCAATCACTAAGATGGCTCATTAACCTATGATGGACATCTAACACATTCTCACATATTTACCTCATTAATAAGCTCTAATTACCCCATTACCCTTCCTTAACAATTCCTTAACTTGGTTAAGTTTAATAACTAACCCGTTCGTATTTTACCTAAAACAGTCCCAGTTTTTAGGTCTCAAAACTTTAGGTCAAACGCCCACTTAAGCCTACCCATGGTTTCTGTAAAAGGAATATTCACACTCTTACATATGTTGGCTAACACCTCCCACTTTCCCTAACCTTAAAGCTACTGTTAAGGCCCCGATATATATATATATCTACTTTCGTCATTCCAGATTTCCTGATTTTAAACGTACTAAAAGTTTGTTACCATTAAGGGGTCTTACCCTAAACCACCACCTTAGCCCAAGTGCAGATATTAACTACAATATATAAACCATCTCTCACGTTCGTGAGAAGATCCCAATGAAACCCTAAGTGCCCCAAACAACCCAAAACTTAAAAAGAAAACAGGCTGAATTCAAAACTGTTTTGACCTCCGACTGTTGTAACCTGTTTTTGACCCACTTCCCCACCTCCAATTTAGTTCTCGTTTCTTGCATTGGAAAGCCACTTCAAATATCTTTCCAGGGGTACTTGGATCGTAAAATAAGAGTTTATAGAACTCCCGATATGATCAAAACAATTGACTCAAAAATCTGCCCAGTTTTTAAAAACGGGTTTAACAAAATCAACCTCATTAATTAACCCTAATCCCTCTAATTACAAGCCCTAATTTATGTAATCATCATATTATGATTAATACAACATTAATTTACTGTTTTTATATTAAATCCTAACCTAAATCCATCATAAGATTATTAAAGAAAACATAAAAACAATTTAATTAAAAAGGGATTTGAAGATTTACCTTGGATTTATGAAAACCCCCAAATTTTATGAAGAACCCTAATTTTTTATAAGACTCACGAATTTACTTCATCTCCAGGAGAAAAATAATGAATTTGGTTTAGTATATACATTATATAGGGTATGGGTGAATCCTAGTCCAACCCAAAGCCCACTTTCCTTTTTTTTTCCTTTTCTTCCTTTTTTTTCTCTTCTAAACTGACCCAAACACCCCTAATTTCGTTTTTTTCTTTATTTTTTTTTCTTTTTATTGTTAATTAATATCTTATTAATATTACCTTAATTTACCTTAATTTATTTCAGCTCCTAAAACTTCCAAAACCTCAAAACCGTAAAACTAGTCAAATTTACGCGTTTTACCGTAAAAGACGTAAAATATACACTTTTATAATAAATCTCAAATTTTGAAATAAACTTTATATTTAAGTCCTAAATGACTTAAAACCATCCCAAAAAATATTCATATGGATAATTACCTCACCCGAGACCTCTAAATGCTAAACCGTAAATCCTAAAAAAATACTATTACTATAATACTTATACGTATACGTAAACACCACAATATCACCATTTTCATTTCATAGTCACCACCTGTGATCTCATGAACATGAATTAACCGTTCCTCGATTTACTTATGAGTACTCTATACTCATAAACGATAATCACACCAACCTCGTTCACACAAAATAAACACGTAAGCACAAAAATCAAGTAGTCACACATAAAATAACCTAAAAGTAAGACCAAGTGACGAACCTCAAAACCACGGTTGTCACAGGAGGCAACCCAATTATCTATCTATCTTTACCTGTATTCACCATAAGTGTAGGGGGAGCCCCGTTGGTGTTTCTTGTTTTCTTTCTTATCATGTGCAGGGATTAGAGCTTCAAAGACACACTCTTGATAACTTTTGACGAACCGTGATTCCGTGTTTCCGTCTTACCGGTTCTATCCTAAACTCTTTTCGATTCACTATTTTCTATTTTTCAATATTAAAATAGGAATCTCTTTAGTTGTCTCTTTCTTAGCGAGATTTAAACAAAGTGCACAATGTCCTAAGTGTAGGGGAGTTTACTCCCACATGCATAAACATTGAGGACAATGTTTATATTAAGTGTAGGGGGACTTCTATCGAAGTTAAGTGGCCTTTTCCTTGTATTTGTCCTCATTTTAACCGGAAAATAAATTTTTTGACATTTTTCAAAATTTTTGATCTATTTTGGCCTATTAGTTTTACTTTTGTATAGTTAGTTTCCTTTCCTTGCTAGAATAAATTTTAATAAAGTGGTTTTAATTTTCAAACGTTGTGAATCTTTTGACTCAACCCGAGTTTACTTATCTAAGTTTACTCTAGCTAGTATCCTTAACGTGTTTAACTCAAGTTTTGCTAGACTTTTATATAGGGAGCTATAAAACGCGAAAGTCTTAACTCTCACGGGTTAAGAACAAGAACTTTTCGCAAGTTCCTATAATTGATTCTAGAGAGTTGTTTATCAAGGGAACTTTAAAATGCGATTTCTAAACTTGAAAGAGTCTAAGAATTTGCAAGATCCTATAGGCGACTCGAAAACCCAAAGCTTTGATTTAATAGGCTAAGCATCCACGAGTCTCATTCCTTGAGATTTTAAACTATGGAGAACGAGAGATGATAGAGTCAATTATAAGTTTGGTATTCTTTCGTGAATTTATGTGAGTTAATTATAAGCCTATTCTCCCATCGCTTGCTAATAAATGTATCTGCAATAAATAAGGTTGTATGATTTGAAAAGTTACTTAGCTTCTAGCCCAAGATCGTTTAAAAGTTGCTCGATATGGATTAGAGTTCATAGCCAAGGCATAACTTATTGAAGCGGGATGCGAAGATTGGCGAGTCCAAAAAGGTCCTAACAAGGCATGAGGACTATATTTTGTTGCTGAAGATCCCAAGTGATGTGAAGAATCATTTATCAAAAATCAATATGAAGGATCGAGACACACGACGAAAAGCAAAAACTCCCCAAAAGATCATGGAGAAGTCTATCCAAAAGGCCCTAACAAGGTATGAGGATAAATAGATCCAAGTCCTAAAAGGAGGCGGATCGTTGTATATCAAAGTCCAAAATAAAGATTGGAGAAAAATGAAGAAGTCGTGGTCCAAGTATGAAGAATCTCTCAAAACTTCAAGTGAAGAAATTCCTATTATGAAGAGAAGGCCATTATTTCATGAATGTCTCTTAAGATTTGAAGTATGAAGTCGCTGCCAAATATCGGTCCGAGAAAGGTCTCAAATCGCGAAGCGAGTTATGCCAAGATATGAACTTTATGAGGTTCCGAGAAGCAGTTTTAAAAGATTTTGTCCTTTAGTTAACTATTGATTAAATCGTTCACTTTATTTTCGGCCTAAAGAACTATCGAAATAAGTCAACAATGCATCCTCCTGATCATTCAAGACAATAATAAAATATAAGAGATACACCTAGGAATAAGGGAGTCTAAGTGAATAATTGGCCCACATAAGTTCGTGTTAGTTTGCTAACTTATAATAACAATGATCTCGATTTTAAGCTTGGTTTGGAGAAAGTGAAAACTTGAGGATGATGATCATTCATGACATTTTCAAAACCCTAAGGTATGTTTTGATTTCTTTCTTACTTTGAATGTTTATAATTTTCTATCTCTTTAATAAAGACCAACGTGGATTGATTATGATGAAAAATGTAAACGTGCTTTGTAACTAATGCATTGCATGAGGACATTGCAATGGTCAAGTATAGGGGATTTGATAGGTGTGTAAACACCCATCCTTTTTACCACTTAATTACAATAATAACCGAGCCAAAACGTGTATTTTATGTCATTTATGTCGGAATTATGCGTGGTTTGTGTTTTTGTTGTGATTTAGGACGAAAAGGTGAAAAGTGGAGAAAACACGGGCATTCACGGGCTTTTATCGAAGAAAAAGACGAAAGACGAAGTCAAGAAGTCAAGAGTGCAAAAAGAACGGAAGTCCAAGACCAATTCTGAAGATTTATCGAAGAAAAAGTCAAAAGACGGAAGTTTACTAAAAGCCGAAGAACTCAAGTCTAATTTATTGAAGAATTACAAGACGAGTTCAAATAAATCCCGAGACAAAGTCGTTAAAGTCAAAGACTTAAGAAGATTAACAAAGAATTAAGAAGAGCAAGGACTTAATGACGCAATTAAGGAAAGAAGAAAGAAGGGAGGAAGCTTCCTAAGCACCTCCCTAATCTCCCCTATAAATAGGCCATTAGTGTTTTCATTTCAGGTTGTTGGGTGGATTGACAACCCATTTTCATACCTTGCACAATTTAAATTCTTACACTTTAATTTCTTGTATTGCACCTTTTAATTCCAAGTAAGTTACTTTTATTTTTATTGAATATTTACTTTTCTTGTTTAATCTATCATCTACCTTTCTTGATTTGGTTTAATTGTTATGTTCATGTTCTTGAGTTTTTATGGTTTTCAATCAAGTGGGTTTTGATTGGTTTGGTTTTATTTGTTAGTTTTGTTGATTTGTTTTGATTGGTTATTGTTAGTGGATGTTTATTGGTTGTTTTGGTTTAATCTTTTGGTTTATTTTGGTTAGATTTGATTAAATTCGTGCCTTCATGTTCTTCACTATTCTTCGTATTCATATTGCTGCCCAGATTCCGGATCAAAGCTTAGTTTCATATATTCCGGATCAAGAGCTTCATTCGGAATAATAAACATTCCAGATAAAAGGTTTTCATTCAGAATAATATTCCGGATCAACCTTCCATTTGGAATATCTGTTATTCCGGATCAAGTCTTTCATTCGGAATATATATTATTCCGGATCAAGTCTTTCATTCGGAATATTTGGTTATTCCGGATCAAGTCTTTCATCCGGAATAATATTCCGGATCAAGCTCTTTATTCCGAATCAACCCTATTTACCTTTTTTTATTCCGGATCAAAGCCTTATTCCGAATCAACTAGTTTATTCCGGATAAGTGACATATTCCGGATGAACTGTTTTATTCCGAATGAGTGTTTTCCAGTTTTCAGTTTCAAGCTTTACTTTTTCCGCCTTTTTCCTTAATCGCACTTTTACTTGCCTTCCCTTTTAGTTTAAGTTTTAGTTTTCATTATTTACCTTTATTGCTTTTAATTTCTCGTCATTTACTTTTCGTCAAGTTTTAATCTTTCATTGTTTCTTCTTTTGTTGTCTTTATTTTATCTTTCTAAGTCTTTATTTTTAATTAGATTTAGACAACTACACCATTCAATTTCTTTTCCACCAAGAACAACTGAGTCGCACATTGAACCAGAAATCAATTCGAGAAGATACCGAGAAACGAATTTTTCAACCTAGCAAAATCCTTACATTATAACCCAAAAATGTTTTTGAAAAACCTTTGTTTAAAATTGATGATTGATTTTACATTGCTCATATGTTATAGTCAATGATGAATTTGGTTCATTGTGAACATGGAAATGTTAAGGATTAATCCTTAGTTTGACAATCATTTGATCAAACACATTTTTTATGATTTTAGTTTTTGGTAATTATGTAACATATGAGTGATCAGAAAATATTTTTTTTGCTTATAGGTAACTAATCATGCCTTCGGAATACCATAAAGACCACCAAAATACTAAAGCTTATATGCCAAACCTTACTGAATTTTGTCTCTCACCAACCCTTGCCAATACCTTTTGTTCACTCCAAAACCGTTGCTTTCATGAGGGTAGAGTTGTCGAAGAGAACATTGGGGGTTATGCTTACATCAAATCAATATTTGCTCAAATTGGGTTTGATTGTTTGCTATATATCAAAGAAGATATTTACCCCGAATTTCTCTTAGAGTTCTTTAGCGGATATTCCTTTATCTCTAATGATAATGGAGTATTTGTTAGGTTTACCTTAAATGGTAAACTCATCCAATACTCTCTCGAGGCTTTTGGCGCGACTCTTCGTGTGCCATTTGTTGGTACTTGTCGGTTCACGGATGCTTGGAGACTTGATGCTCTAATTGAGTCTTCCGATAGTGCTCCAAATGAAGACGAAGAACTAGAACTTGACCTCATCCTTGATGTCATTACCAAAGAGCGTAGATCAAAAGTTGTTTGAAGTATCCATCCTTATAAGCGATCTTTAAATCGGCATGAGATACTCGAAAGCGACCTTAATGATTGCATGGTACGATGGGCCAACATTCTTAGGGAAAATGTATTTTGTCTTGGTGGAAAGAGGGATCATATCGCGGCGTGTATGACACACATGATGTGTTGCATCTCTACCAACACCAAGTACAATCTTGCATTTTACATCGCTCGACGGATTACCTATGCTCTCTTTCGACCATCCACAAATATCCCATATGCTATGCTCCTCACGCGTCTTTTCACAAAGATTGGTGAAGACTTTCCCGAGCTCGATCTCTCTCGCTTTCGTCCGATCAATCTTGTCATGATGCCTATTCGAGAGGTACAACCACGAAAGCCGAGAAGTGATCGTGGTACGAGAAGGAATGAACCACAAGAGTCCGATAATGAGGACACTCCTATGACACCAAGTGATGGTGGTGACGAAGGTACTAGTGCTCATTTCGGCTCTTCGAGTGACTTCACCCCATATATGAACACTTTCATGGACGGGTTAGACCCTCTTGTTCCTCCACCTCACTATGCCACTAGTGAACTTCCGGAAAACCTCTCACTTGAGCATGTTTATCGTTCAAACCTTCAAACCCGTGGTGAGTTACATGATCTTAGATCGGAGCAAAGGGTAGCACTCAAGAGCATTGGGAAAATGATCAAGAGCTTTGGTAAGAAGAAGAGATGAATAAATGGTAATGGTACAAGGATTAACATGTTTGTTAACATGTTGTGAAATGTTGAACTTTTTCCTCTCTTTAGACTTTGTTTTATGTTTCTTGTTTTTAGAATTTGGTATTTAAACTAACATATACTTTGTGTTGGATTGTTTAGAATGTTAATCCTTAAGTGTTTACGTGATCGTTTTTCGATTCACATATCTTTATGCATTTTATGTGTTAGTTAGCTTTCTAGATTTTGTCTAGTAATCCACTTTGGCTTGATATAGACTTGTGAAAAATCTGGGGCTTTGAAAATTGCTGGAACATCATTTTTTTGAGACCACTGTCCGCGGTACCTTAAATACCTGCGGTTCCTTAGTGATAAAGAACCGCAGTCCTATTTAAGGAACTTCAGGCTCTGATCACGAAAGAATATTTACTTTACACTGTTTTCTCTAAAATTCTGTAAACATTGATGAAATTTTTGTTTAAAACCAGCTTTTTCCTAAACTAGCCTATGTATTCTCATTATTCACCAAAATGAATTTTAACCCATTACTAGTTTGGATCACATCCTTCCCTTCTTAAACCTCCCTTGTTTGCTCTTGTTCTTCATCCTTCAAACCATCTGTCCAAACCTTGACACTCAACCATGGTGTCCACAAGATCATCTAAATCCTCCAAACAATCCACATCCAAAAGAAACCTTAAGATAAAATTCAAGTTTCCTAAACTTGGATCTCCCTCTACTCACAAACCCAAGAGTGAGACTTTTCCTATACTCATCTCTTCATCACCCTCACCACCTCTTGCACCATGTAAGAAAATTTCTACTCATGGCACCAACAATTCTTATGGTTCTACCTCATCTTCATTCCAATCTAGAATGAATGAGTTGTTCTTACCCTTCACTCCTAGTCCTCCCTTGGATGTGAACCCTAAACCTCTTCAAAGCATTCCTATTGTGAATGATTTTGTTGAGCCTTTGGTCACCTCACCTTTCACTCCACCAAATTCCCCATCTCACCATTGGACACCATGCCTCATCCTCCCTCAAATACTCCAATTTTAGGTGTTCCTATTTCCCATTTCACGGGTGATCCATACTTTTTTGTTTTTTTAGAAGCCCATGGTGCTAATTGTCCATGATGCCTTTATATTAATTACATCATTCAAAACCTAAGAATGGAGATGTTCGGACTTCATAGGAGGTTGCAAGACTTCTTGCTTACCTTGTTTTCCATGGCTCCACCTCCTAGGAGATGAATGATGATTTTCTTAACAAATGTTTTCAATGAAAAATCAAGCCAATGATGATTATGTATCAAGAACTAGTTTAGCTAATTTTGTAATAGTTAGTTGTTGTTTTATTTCTTGTATTTCCTTTGCTTCATGAGTTTTCATGAAGATGTGTTATGGATTTAGCTTTTGGTGTTTCAAATCTATGTGCTCACACTAATTAACCTCAATTTATTTAAAACTGAACCTAAATCTATCACAACCTCTAAAAGTTG
Organism: Glebionis coronaria; assembly: GCA_025667525.1. Taxonomy (NCBI): domain Eukaryota; kingdom Viridiplantae; phylum Streptophyta; class Magnoliopsida; order Asterales; family Asteraceae; genus Glebionis; species Glebionis coronaria. The sequence continues at coordinate 424,892,055 of CM046881.1, read as the reverse complement.
AATAAATTTGAATCAAAATGTTATTTAAATATTTTCTCACATTTTGTCAAGACACTCTTTGTGAGTGTGTTGTCTTTTATGCAACCAAAGCATAATCTAGTGCTAAAAGAGGTAAAAAATACAAGATGTACAATTTTTTGAAAAAGTCTTATTTTTTCTCAAAACCTTGTAAAATAGCATTTTTACGTCCACTGTATGCGGATCCCAAAAGATCACACGGTCCCTTATATCTAAGGAACCGCAGGTTCCTTTAAGGAACCGCGGACAACATGCCATTTTTTGGCTCGTTTTTGGTCTTTTTACTTTGACCACAGTCTTTTTTAGATTCCTTATTTGCCAATTTTTGCTAAACATTAGTTGAAACATTTTATTTTCATTTCAAATCTTTGCCTTGTCTATTTTCTTTAAATTCTCTTCTTTTGGGAGCTCTCCTTCTCATCCCTCACAATGGGTAACTCTTCTAACCTTAACCTTGACATGTCTTTGTCACAAACTTCTAAACCTAAAGCTTCTTCTTCTAAGCTTTCCAAGAAACCGAAAATCTCGGTTCGACCCGTTTGGATCAAGAAGAACAAGGATCATCATGATTCCTCTTCTTCCAAACCTTGAAAGACTTCTTTTTCTCCCATTGCATATTGGAATGAGACTTTCTCAATAGATTTAATTACCGGAGAAAGAGAAGTTATTCCACCACCACCTAAACCTTGCAACATTCCACCTCTCAATGACCGTTCTTCTTTCCCTCATTTCCATAGGGAAATACCAAACGCACCCTTAGTGTATTTTTATTTAAGTATTTGCAATTCTAATTTGAATAAAATGAATTTTAATTTATGTGAAAATGAAAAAAAGAAAAGAAAAAAATAATGATCGACAAAAGTGAAGAGGGGTTGGTGTTTTGTGAGTGAAGAATTATTTTTGTTAGTTGTTTTATGTGACTGTGGGGCCAAAATAAAAAGGGTGCTTTGTATCATAATACCTTTTACTCTAATTTAAGTGAAAGGGTTAATTAGATCAGTGCAAAATCTTATTTTGATGGCCTAAATTTGTAGATGTCAACAATCAAAACTACTCAAATGTCTAAGTCGATATTCATGTACTAATCATATGCTAATCACTATTTAGCCAAACTATAGGATTCTTGATGAGGCCATAAACTTGAGAAGTCCAAAATTTGTGTTCCTTAATTTGACAACTTGTGTTCGTGTGGGAATTTGAAACATGCGTGGGGATTTGTTGAGAGGATGCACGTAGATGCGATCTTGATGCTAATTGTAAGGAAGGCTCATTAATTTTATACCATTGGTTTGTGTGAGATCTATGGGGGCTTGCAAGCTATTAAACTCTCAATAACTACAACATACTAAAGCTCATTTAAGTGACGTTATTTTATTCCAAGTATTTTTGCATTATAAATTTCAGTCATAATATCATATTTTAACTAATCTCGTTTGTGAGTGAATTAGTTCTCATTTCGAACAATCTGACATTCTGACCTGATGTGCTTTTTGAATATGTAAATACAACTATACAATATACCAATTGATCCCCGTGATTAAACCAGTAATCAACTGATTCGATCAGATCAAACCCGGCTGTGTAACACATGACCCGATAATTCGATCGAGATTGACTTACTAGTCAAACTCGATGACTCAATCGAATTGACCTAATAATCGAACTCGTGACTCGATGACTCGATTTAAATGAACCATTAGTCGAACTCGTGACCCGTTATTTAATACACATGTTTTCTATTTCAACATTTTATTTAATTTAAACATGAAAATGTTAAAAAATTTAAAATTTTAACATTTAAAATATATATATATATATATATATATATATATATATATATAAAGTAGAGACTATGTTAAGTAAAGAAAATACAAATAAGAACTTTTAAAGTTTTATACAGTAATATGATGTGTCAAACTAGCTAAGACACATTTTTAGTACTCCAAATGTCAGCTTATTCTTTTGCCCCCAGACATATTGACTAATCGTTAAACTGTTAATCCAATATTCTAAAGCTATATTTAATACCAGAAAGCCGTTGGATCTTCATATTATACTCGGCATCATTAATATTCTAGGAGTATTTAAATATAACATGTTGCTAAAAATGTGGCTTTTAGTATACAACACATAAATAAACACAGTAGCACCGTTTTTGGTCGGTGGCATGTCATAAAATAACTATGTTAATTCAACTTCCGTGGTAACCGAACCTTTTTGATATGGAGTGTTGGACAATTACGACAGTAAATTAGAAGTTTAATCGTTAAATGCTAGACAACCAACTGTATTGAGAACGAGTAATGAAAACAGAGATTATAAAAAGTCTAATAAAATTTAATAATTTTTTTAATAAAACTTACAATTTAATGAAGCAGATTCATCTATTAATAGAGAGATGAAAGGGTTAAAACTCTCTTAACTTTGCCTTGTAAATCAAGTCTAACTAATCTCAGTGTTGTACAATTTAAATTACAATATACACACGACCTTTTATATAAAGCTTGTCGTCCTATTAATTCAATGTTTTGGCATTCTTGTCGACATTGTGTTCTAGACCATATATGTCTTTCATAGTTTTTAGAATAACTTTCATCTATATATTATTTATTCGGAGTCACTCTAATAAAAGCATATGTACCGTCCTAGGTCCAACTATATTAGAAGAAAACAAGTGACGTAGTACAAATTCTTCCCTATAATAATTTTAGGTTTATTCTTATAAATAATCACTATCATTACAAAATTTGTAATAGTGATATATTTGTTTTTTCCTTTATGATTAAAGACAAGTGTGTGAAGATAAAAAAAATATGTTGATTAAAAGAAAAGGCAAGGAGACATTACATGTGAGTATGAGATGAGTCATGTTTAGTATGATGTTAACATAAAGAGCACACAACAAAGCTTAAAAATAAAACGAACCTTTGATAAAATGGTATTCTGTATACGTAAATTGTTTTGCTAATTGTCCAAATAATCATCAGATTACCAGTTTACATTCAAGTTAGTCCGTCGACAAAAAGATGCTATACAAGACACATAGTTTGGTAACTCAAACATTCTGTAGGTAGATCATTAGATATCTTTGCACATGACATGTCCTACAAGGGCATTGTAGGGTTTAATACCTACAACCCTGGTTATCTAGATACGGAATATCGATTAAGAACACGCACACCAACAGAATCGACAGAAAAGTTAAGCGACGCCCACACAAGGTAAATCCCTAATCCAAACGATTAGTATTATGAAAGAATGACGTGTTTGGTTCGTTCCCCCTCACCTCCTTTTATAGAGATGAGGGGGAACCGACTATAACAAGTCCTACGGGTCGGGTTGGGCTTAGACATTGCCAACCGACCTTTATTCATATCTATTAGGAAACTAGGCTATTCGACACTATCCCTAGACACGACTTAGGCGAATATAATGACTAAACATAACAATTTCCACCTTAGGCATATATTAGCCTATCACAACACTCAGCAACTCCAAGCAGTGTTGTAACTTGCGTCCATGTACCACCTTCGTCAAGGCATCCGCAACATTGTGTTCAGTACCCACCTTCAGAACTTTAACCGTCTTTGCTTCCAAGACTTCTCTGATAAAGTGATAACGCACATTAATGTGCTTAGTCCTTTCATGAAAAACATGATTCCGCGATAAGTGAATCGCGCCCTGATTATCACAATTAACTGCAACAGTGTTGAGCTTCACGCCCAACTCTTCCAAGAGTCCCCTTAGCCAAATAGCTTCCTTCACAGCCTCCGTAAGGGCCATATACTCTGCCTCTGTAGTTGAAAGAGTAACCACGTGTTGTAGTGTTGCCTTCCAGCTTACAACACATCCTTGTACTAAAAATACATAACCAGTGAGAGACCTACCTTTATCCGGATTCTTAGCGTAGTCTGAATCAACAAAACCTGTTACGTCCACATGGTTGCCACGATTTGTCCCATACACCAAACCCACGTTTACAGTGCCCTGCAAATATTTCATAATCCACTTCACTGCTTTCCAATGGAGTTTACCCGGATTCGCCAAATATCTGCTAACTACACTTACTGCATACGCTATGTCTGGCCTCGTGCATACCATCAAGTACATCAAGCTCCCAACCACATTTGCATACGGCACCCTACTCATTCTTTCAAATCACAATCCCTAACCGGGCAATCCTTCAACGACAGCTTGAAGTGCCCACCCAATGGTGTCTCAACCGACTTCCCATTGTCCATTCTAAACCTTTTTAAAACTTTAGAAACATACCCGGATTGTGACACCCTCAGAATCTTGCGACTCCGATCCCTGACGATCTCCATACCAAGAATCTTCTTTGCTTCCCCGAGCTCTTTCATGTCGAACTCCCTTTTAAGCAAAGACTTGGTAGCCGCGATCTCAGCCTTGCTTTTACAAGCAATCAACATACCGTCTACATATAACAATAGATATATATACTCCCCTGGTGCATAACTCCTGTAATATACGCAGCTGTCGTAACTGCTACGCTTAAACCCGTTGCTCAGCATATACTCATCGAACCTCTTGTACCATTGCCTAGGTGACTGCTTCAAACCATAAAGAGATTTATTTAACAAACATACCTTGTTACCTTGTTCAAATCCCGGTGGCTGCCTCATGTAAACCACTTCTTCAAGATTTCCATGTAAAAACGCCGTCTTTACATCAAGCTGCTCCAGCTCATAATCTTTACACGCAGTCAATGCAAGTATAACCCGAATAGATGTGTGTCGAACTACCGGCGAAAATACTTCATTGTAATCAATACCTGCCCTTTGTGTGAATCCACGAGCCACCAACCTTGCCTTGTACCTAGGCTTTTGAACACCTTCAATCCCTTCCTTTATTTTGTACAGCCATTTGCAGCTCACCAGCTTTTGTCCAGCTGGATGATCTACTAACACCCAGGTCTTGTTCTTCCTCAGAGAATCCATCTCTTCTTTCATAGCAGCTTTCCACTTAGAATTGTCTTCACAAGAAACTGCTTCCTGGTATGTCAATGGTTCATGAGTATCTTCTTCCTCTGTTGCAGCAAACGCGTAAGCAACCATATTACTCTCATCCCGAAACCTTGCCGGTTTCGTTCTTGTCCTTGGCTCTCTATCCCGAACCAATTGATAATCTGTGAGATCCGGTGGATGATCAATTTCCTGAACCCCTGCACCTTCATCATAGCCATCTTCTTGATCTGTCTGGTCTTCCTGATCTGTCTGATCTTCCTGACCTGTTTGATCTTCCTGACCTGTCTGGTCTTCCTCAGGCGTATGATTATTTAACCTCTGCAGTTCCACCTCAAACTGTAATTCCTCAACAGACTTATCTTTACCTGCACCAGTATCCTTCAACGTGTCTTTATACATGACACTTTCATTGAAGACCACGTTCCTGCTTGTGACTATTTTAGGTGATTCATTATCAAGCCTATATAGTCTGTATCCATTCACACGTTCAGGATACCCCAAAAGAACGCATTTTACCGCTCTCGACTCGAGCTTACCTTGTTTAACGTGTGAATACGCGACACAGCCGAAAACCCTCAACATCCCATAATCACTAGGATGTCCTGGCCACATCTCCATAGGTGTCTTCTTCTCAATCGCTGTCGATGGTGACCTATTTATAAGATATGCGGCCGTACATGTCGCTTCAGCCCAGAAGGTCTTGGGCAATTCAGACTGTATTAATAAACAGCGTACCTTGTCCATGAGAGTTCTATTCATCCGTTTTGCTAACCCATTCTGCTGCGGCGTCCTGACAACTGTCAAATGTCTAGCAATCCCACTCTCAGTGCATAGCTGATTAAACTCCCGGTTACAGAACTCAAGACCATTATCCGTCCTAAGCTTCTTAACCGTCCTCCCAGTCTGATTTTCTACTAACTGCTTCCACTCTTTGAACTTTTCAAATGCTTCGTGTTTGAACCTGAGAACATAAACCCATACCCTCCTGGAATAATCATCAACAATAGATAAGAAATACCTCTTACCTCCTAATGATTCCACCTGAGACGGACCCCATAAGTCTGAATGAACATAGTCTATCACTCCCTGAGTAGTGTGCCTTCCTACACCGAAACGGACTCGATGTGACTTTCCCAGAACACAATTCTCACAAAAATCGAGCTTACCTAGACTCTTCTTGCCAAACAAACCCTGCTTTTCCAGCACGTGTAGTCCCGCCTCACTGATATGTCCCAGTCTTTTATGCCAAACCTGCACAAGACTGTCTTTTTCTTCAACACTAGCATTAAGCTCACCGGCCAATGCATGGCCATCCAAAGAGTACACACAGTTCTCCCTTGTGGTTCCAGATATAATAACCTTAGAACCATTAATCACCTTGATTTTGCCCGACTGCAATTTTATGGTATATCCCTCTTTTTCAAGAGTTCCCAGCGATATCAAGTTTCTTTTCAATTCAGGAATGTATCTGACATTGTGTAACACAAAACTTGACCCATCTTTCAGTTGTACCTTTACCTTGCCAATACCCCTGATCTTGCACTCCCTGTTGTCTCCCAACAGTACGCTGCCCCCATCGCATTCCAGAAAATCAAAAAATACATCTAACTTGGGTGACATGTGATATGAACCTCCTGAATCCATGATCCAGTCTTGCAGTCTTTCTGCACTCATCACCATCATCACCTCAGAATCATCGTAAATCGAACCACTGGAGCTTGGTTGATCATCTTTCTTGACGTAACCTTTTAACTTCTTGCGATTGTTCTTCGGACAGTCTCTTCTCAAGTGCTCCTCGGATTGGCAAATAAAGCATTTGAGTCTTCCACCTCGAGATTTCGATCTTGACTTTCCCTTTGACTGATGCGAATTCCTGCGATCAGTTCTTCCCCTCACATATAACCCTTCACCATCACCCCCCTTCGCCTTGAACCTTTCTTTGATTTCCTTTGAATTTAGTGTGGCCATCACGTCCTCCAAAGTCAAATCTTCCCGTCCATAAAGCAAGGTATCCACAAAGTGTCCGTATGATGCTGGTAAAGAAGTGAGTAACAACAAAGCAAGATCTTCATCTTCGAATTTTACCTCAATATTTGCTAAATCAAGAACGATTTTGTTGAACTCATCTATATGCTCGGAAATCTTTCGTCCAGTCGGCATGTAGAATGTATACAACTTCTTCTTCAGGTACAACTTGTTGGCCAATGACTTTGTCATATACAAAGACTCGAGCTTTGACCAAACTCCCGCTGCAGTCGTCTCCCCGGTAACCTCTCTCAGGACCTTGTTACCTAAACACAAAATCATGGCACTGAGAGCTTTCTTGTCAAGCTTAGATTTCTCTTCAGCTTCCATATTCGCGGGTAAAACCTCCAGAGCTGCTTCACATCTGGTCTGGATTAATAAAGCACGCATCTTGATTCTCCATAACCCGAAATCACCAGTTCCATCGAATTTCTCGATGTCAAACTTGGCTCCCGTCATTCTTTATCCCTTTGTTGATTTGCTAAACCTTGTGATAAACCCTCACAATCACAAACCAATAAAGCCCTTTCCGATAATTCGCTAAACCTTGTGATAAACACTCACAATCACGAATTACGAAAACCCCTTGTGTAAGAAAACCCTACAAAGTATTATCCTTTTTGTTTTATATAAAACAAAACAAAAAATAAAAAGAATCAGGTTGAAACAAAATACTTAGCCCAAAAACCTAGGCCCAATACAAACCCCGATTATCAAAACCCTTTGTAGTATGTTGACTTTTATAAAAAAAAACCAACGTCTTGTTCTTTTCTCTGTGTCTTATGTCTTCTCCCTGACGACAGAAACAAGAACAACAATGGCAGATTGATCCTCCGAATCGAAAACCTACCAAACCCTTTTCTAATTCGATCTCCTGCTTGTCCTTCGATGATGTCCAAGAAACCCGAACACCAATCCTTCACCGATCGATCCTAGAAACCAGCAGATCTTCAAACCAGAAGCTCTGATACCACTTGTAGGGTTTAATACCTACAACCCTGGTTATCTAGATGCGGAATATCGATCAAGAACACGCACACCAACAGAATCGACAGAAAAGTTAATCGATGCCCACATAAGGTAAATCCCTAATCCAAACGATTAGTATTATGAAAGAATGACGTGTTTGGTTCGTTCCCCCTCACCTCCTTTTATAGAGATGAGGGGGAACCGACTATAACAAGTCCTACGGGTCGGGTTGGGCTTAGACATTGCCAACCGACCTTTATTCATAGCTATTAGGAAACTAGGCTATTCGACACTATCCCTAGACACGACTTAGGCGAATATAATGACTAAACATAACAGGCATTGTTTTCGTTTTCACACAGGAAAGATTATCGGACTTTGGTTGGTTACACGGTATCAAGAGATGTTTCAATAAGGATTATCACGCGTTACAAACTCGATCGATCACATTAAAATTGGTTAAAGTAGACAGGGAGTGAAATCTAATACTACTAGCATTTATACCAATCTAGCAACATCACTGGTAAGTTGTTTGCGTGGTCCTCGATCTCTTGTCCCCGTCGTTCCAGATATACAACACAGCGTACATAGGCCGATATTTTGATGTAAATCTTGGAAGATAATATCAGGTTCAAGTATTATTGCATAAATACTGGTTTTAGTGAGCAATAGACAAAAACTTAGTTGTGGAAGTTATTGATCAAATTGCAAGTCAAGATTTTGACTCTGAATAATTAGGCAAATCTTGAAACCTTGAAGCACCAACATCATGTGAGTTTGTACTAGTATGTGATAGTGTAAAAAGGCTATTCCACCAAACTTCAACTTATTGCAAACTTAGTTGGAAAAGAGTGATTTCCAAGCATCATAAAATCTAAGTTAGACACCCACTAATATAAAAACCTCTTTCTTTACTTCATTGTATTTTACTAATTTGTTAAAAACTTTTAGAAAAAGCCAATGTTTTCAGACCCGGGTCGACCCGGTCGGGTTAATCGGTTGAACCGGTTCTGGCCGAAAAAACGGGTCATATTGACCCGGGTTTCATATTTTCGAAACCCGGCTTGACCCGGCGGGTTTGGGGTGACCCGGGTCAACCCGGTTCTCAAAACCCGGCCGGGTTTCGAATTTTTCGGGATTTTTTTGAAAAAAATAATTTAATTTTATGTATTTGCGACGAAATTTTATTTTTACATATTATATTGGTTGGTAAACAATTTATATTTTCAATATACATAAGTTTTTATGGTTTTTATAAGTATAATTTTGTTAATTATTAAAAATATAAAAAAATTATTTTTTTTTAGAAAACCGGGTTAACCCGGGTTGACCCGGGTCGACCCGGACACGGCGACTCGACCGGGTCGATCTAAGACCCGGGTTTTAAAACATTGGAAAAAGCTACCCTAAATATCAATCCAAATTTTAATTTACATTTTTGGCAGATTTTAAGCCTAAAAAATGAACCAAAATGTTACATAAGAGCACTTCTTAATGACACATGTATAAAAGAAAATCAGGATGACTAATCTTTTGCAAATCATATTTTATGTTCGATTGTTAAGTAACATAATAAAATTGCAAAACAGTAATAGTACCTTTTGTCATCCTTCCTTTTCACAAATACAGTACTTCATAAATACAAAACTGAAAAATTGACGAAGTACTATATTTTAACCATTAAATATTTTTTTAGGCAAAAAGAAACTACTTTTGTACTATTTTTACACAAACATGCTCACATGAAATTAGTTATAAATCCTAAAATTCAGTATATTTAAGACGTGAGTTTTAGTTGTACCGGTATTTTATTTGTTTATATTAGATTATATATAGAACATGTCGTGTGATTCATGCATGACACATATCTTCTTATAACAAGTAGTTCCTTTATTTTATTTTTAAAAGAAAAATACCTCAAACCCAAGACTGTCAAACAAGAACAAACACCAAATGACTCCATAATGGAAGTAAGAGTTGCACTAACTCGAGCTCGTTGCAGTTATGTATGGAGTTAGAACACAAATTATATATATAACTTGTTTGAATTGGCTTGTCGAGCTTTTATGGCCTGTAGATTATCATATATTATTATTGAACACGATATATATAATAGTCGGGCAAAGTCTAGCTGACGACTTTAAGCTCAAAACGTGTTTAGGGACAAGTCTCTAGTTTATTGTAAAGTCTTTAGAATCTTATAAATTAACCAGCATGATATTCCACAATGAGATGAAACATTGAAACATCATGTAAAAATTAGGTCGTGGATCATGCCGAAACACACATATATAATAATGTTAAATGCATATATTTTCAAAACAAAAGTTCGTTTGGTTGGTTTGAATAATTGAACCGTATTATATAAATCAGACTATTTCTATGACATCTTTTACCGAATAAGCATTGCCTTTCATATAATGTGTTTGGAGCATCAAGGGTCGGCGGTTATCTTTTTGCAAAAGGATAAGAATGTAGAACATACATGAAAATAAAAAGGAGTCTCATGTAGAACTAGACACTCGAAAGTATCCAAACCATCTCTTTTGCATGTCAAGAACCTGCTTCAAGGATTTTGAGTTTGAGGTCTAAGAGTGCTGATTTATGTTAGAAATATATTATACGTTATATTATAAGAGTGTTGATTTATATCGGCGGTTATTTTGAGTTTATGGTCGTGATAGTATATGTGATAATTAAGATATATTATAGGGTAAATTAAAAAATTACCTTTAGGAAAAAGTAATAGACTAAAATTACCAAACACAGATTCAATTAAACACGTTGGTGAACCAAGTTCGTTGTACACGAATATCTTATGAATTTGAGACGTTTAGTATCGATTTGGACAATTGATTCAAATTGGTTTCGGTTTCTAACTAAATTAATTCTACCAATTTTTAACCTAAAGTGCATGAATCGTAAACCCAAAATTATTAATCTAAAAATTACTATTTAAAAATTTAAGCTATTTAAATAAAATCAAATTTAATTTATTTAAAAACTAAGTTTATTAAAATCTAATTATTTAAAAACTAATTAAATTTCTAAAATAAAATATTTTTTTATTTTGTTTTTTTATTTAATTATTATTAAAACTGAAATTATATAAAAGTAATTTAAAAATAAGACTATTTAAATTTAAATGAAATTAAAATTAAGGCTAAATACACTTTAAAAACTGACAGCTCTAATGAACAATACTATATTAAATAAATTGACTGAAAATAAACACAAAAGAGTAGTTAGCTCAGATGGTTAAGGCTCTTGGCCCATGACTAGGAGGTCATGGGTTCAAATCTCTTTGGAGACATAATTTGTGGTAATTAATTTTTTGGACAATGAAATTAAAATCAAGATCATAGGAATGATCTTTTCACTGTATCTTTGAAAACTGATAAGTCTATCAGCTTGTGAGCTTAACAGATTAGTGGAATCTGAAAGCTTAAAAGTATATCAGAAAAACCAATTATAACTTTAAGATCAAACTAAAATCAGCAAATCTAAACATTTAACCATCAGGAAATCAAGCAATTAAGCCGACCAGTACAATAATCAGATAAAGAAAAAAACAAGATGCACAGCAGACTATATAAAATGCTAAGGCAAAATCTAGCAACCGTAGAATCAAATAACGCAGATAAAATTCACCACTCTCAAAGAACAAAAGTAAATCATATCTCTAAACAAATGAATCAGCAAGCCAAAAAATAATTTCAGCAGCCCTATAAGAACTCTTTGTCAAAATCTCAACTCGATTAAAATCTCAACTCTTAGAGTTTAGACTCTTACTGATTATTAACTTATACTGACCTATCAAATTTATAATGACATGAAATCCAATCAGACTCAATGTCAAAGTATTATCAGCAAGCAATTTCAGATACATCAGTTTACAAATCTTAAATAAAGATGAGCCATATTTTCTGAACAGACTCGAATATCAGCAAACTAAAATTCATAAATCAGATTCAAACCTAATATCAGTTTTCATCCAAAACCTAGCATTCAAGCAAATTAGATAATACAAACTACAAAACTCATATCCAAATCAAAAATTAACAGAACAATAAAATCAGAAACAAATGTATTCCGTCAAACTAACAGTCAACAAAATCAGATTCATCAAAAACAGATTCAAACAATCCTATTTCATTAATCATATAACTCATTAACAAATTAATGGTAAAACATATAAAATAACATAAAATTAACTTGATAACATACCATTTGTAGAAAACCTTTGAGAAGAAGATTGTGCTGAACAATCTTATGAACCCGAAACGACACCATCAATCACCACCATACGAACCATTAACACATCATTCCAACAACATTATTTTTGATTTATTTATCCAGTAGGGACAAATATTGATCCCTAAATCACTTTTAATCAATCACAAAAGCTATAATCTAAGCTGAAATGATTGAATCACCACATATAATGATAAAAATAGAATAATATTGCAAGTGAACTTTATAAAATAATTAACAGATCCAAATTTAAAAAAATTGAGAACCGAATTTTATTACTTCAATTTAAAATATTACAAACTTTATAAAAGTAAAAATTACAATACTAACTATTTCTAAACATTATAACATTACAAAAAGGAAAAAGGGATACAATTACTGATTAGGAGGGGGGTTTTTATAGGGAACGAGAGGGGTGAGGGATTGAGTTTGTTGATGAAGAGGAGTAGATCTTGACCCTTAATTCCGCATCTCTTCTTTCTCTTTCATTCTTGTTATGATCCAAGGGCTGTGATTCGCCCTTGGTCACACGGATCGCCACTCTGGCACGCATATGTGCTTCTTGTGCTACTTCCAAGATGACGTGGCCAATTTTGATTGGAGATTCTTTAAAGATGAGGTGTGAGGACCAATCCGGTGATAGCTTTTGAGGAGAGAGAGTGCCACGTCACCAGGAATAACCATCTCCTTTCTTCCGACCTTCTTGGGAATTAATTACTCATCCGTGTGCATTCACACGTGCCCTTAATTTGCAAAACCCCCAAATATTTGTAGATTATGGTTTGAATGAACAGTGAAGTTACAGCTTTATTTTGGGTTTGGGGGTGAGAGAGAAAAGGGTAGACATAGGAAGTATCGAATATATTGTGCGTGTTGAGAAGTAATTGTGGTTTGATAAACGTCTGACCAAAGGATGACCAAAGAAGTTAAATACTTCTTCCTTCGTTTCTTTTATCCTTACATGGGCTTTTGGTTCATAAAAAACGTCCCATTAATAAGTTGTTTGTGAAAATGGGCCTTGATTTGGACCCAAATAAAGTTCCACCTTTTCAATTTTGGCTAAATGGGCTTTCATCCAATTCAACATATATAACAACTCTCCAAATGGGCTTTTGCGCCCATTTGCCCAAATGTGGGACCCACAAGCCCGTTAAACTCCATATAAGATTAAATCCGCTAAAGACGAGCTCGTTTTTGGCTTCCTCGATTTTTTTCTTCAAACTCGTGCCGTTTTTGTCGGTTTTCGCGAACTTTGGTACCTACACACATCAAACAACAAACAAGCATATACAAGGCATTTTTGATACATTTTATGCATTTATTCATTGTGTTTAGATACAATTGATATGAGTAAAATCACTCATATCATACTCCCCCTTGCTAAGCAATTGCTGTGTCATCACACAATGATAAAATAAAACGCTAACTACACTTTTATTCAACTTTTGAAACTTTATTTTGCAAAGACATAATGTATTGCTTTCATTATTTGAAAAATAACTTTTAGGATCATAAAACTCAAATAGATTCATCGTCCCTGACTTTTCACTTTTCCATGCCAAGTGTAAAAACAAGATCATCGTCAATCATAAGCCCCAAAATTAAATCAACTCATACAAGTAATTTGTGTTAAACTCAATCTCCTATTATTCCTAATTGTATCTCTAGATTTTATTTGTCATTCACCCAAAGGCTCATTTGACTTTATTTGATATTTATTAGTCCAAAAATAAAGGCAAAAACGGTGTAAACTCAACACTCAAAACCTAACCTCGACTTCAAAAACCGTTGTCACTAAAGAAAGCCCACATCAAGGATAACTTAACACGATTTGAGGGATAAATCCCCGGACCCGAAATTTGGCTAATATGGCTACTTAAAAGAAACAATAAAAACCTCCAAAGTCAATTATGACCTTATTAATGGAGTTAGCAACAATCACATCATAACACCTTGTGGCTCTTTAAGATGCAATTGTGCTCCTTATTTAAAATCCACACCCGAAGGCTCCTTGGACAAAAATAAGGGAATTGACATTCACCATCCCACCTTATGGCTCATGATGATGAAGCAATTTTTATTAAACACGTCCCCTTGCCATACACCCTAAGGCTCTAATGACAAGGTTAATGCTACATGACTCCCACCCGAAGGCTCCTAGAGAACATGTTTTTATTTATTCTTCTTTATTAATATGATATGTATAGTAAGCTAAATTTCCGCAATCCCATGATCAAAAGTCCATGACGCTGACACCCTTAATGTGTTCTCACTTTAATTACAAGGGAAGAAAAAGATGGAGTTACGAGTTAAGATATCAAGCCGAAACCGCTAAAAACTTCATTTATTAAACAATTATTATTCAAGCGTGAAAAATAAATACGAGGAGATTAAATCAAAAACAAAAATACTTATACAAAGAAGAATTAATTTTAGAAACTTATGATTAAACTCTATCATCTCTTGTTCTCCATATTGTAAAATCTCAAAAATGTGAAAACAATGGATACTTAGCCTATTAAATCAAAGTTTTGGGTTTTCAAGTCATCTATAGGATCTTGCATCTTCTTAGAATTTTTCAAGTTTTAAAATTTGCGTTTTAAAGTTCCCTTGATAAACGACTTTCTAGGATCAATTATAGGAACTTGCGAAAAGTTCTTGTTCTTAACCCGTATGAATTAAGACTTCCGTGTTTTAAAGCTCCCTATATAAAAGCCTAGCAAAACTTAATTCAAACACGTTAAGGAAAAGCTAAGGTAAAAACCGAGTCGAGTCAAAAACTATTTTTATTTTCACCAACAAAAAGCCTACATTTGTGTCAAAAGCACTTATTTTATGTATTAAAACTTAAAAATAACACTAAAAGTTTTAAAATTTTATGAAAAACGAGAAAAACGATTACATAAGGACAAAACAAAAGCAATGGCAAGCGATTATATCGATTGACTCCCCCATGCTAAAACCAAACATTTTCCTCAATGTTTTTTAGCTCAAGAGTAACACCCCCTTGCTAAAATACGAAGAGTCTAATGCAAAATCCTAACATGGAAAGAGCACGCAAATCTATAAGCCGTTTATTAATTATGCCTCAAGATAAAACGTTAGTCGATAAAAGTCAAAGGATAAAGAGTGTGCCCCTTTTTGGCATTCAAAGAATGGAAGATCAAGTGAACCGGCAAAAACCGAACACGAGAGTCTTCAATGATTAGGGTCATACCTAAGATTCACAACACAACAAAACACGAACACGAGCTTGAAAGATCAAGCCTTATTAGTGTTAGAAAATAGAAAAAAAATAGAATGTATGGGACTACCCCACAAGGCACCTCGTTTTTGTTCACCGAGTCATGAGCTCGACTCGATCCCCGCATTCATTGGTCCTTAGGAAAGTTGTGAAAACCGGCATAATGGAATAAAATCCAACATAAAGCACGATGTCGGGGTTAAAGATTTCATCCTCGTTGTCGGATGACAAACGAAAGGATAAAACTCCAACACAAATCTCCAAAAAGAGATGGTAGTCACAAATTACGATATGGAAATAGCATGCTCCCCGAGATAAACTCGCACCAAGATGATCGAAAAATATTTCAATTATTACATCGGTGAAAGGCCGAGACTTCCCTAAAACAATGATTCCGGGATCGAATACCTCGTCCTCGGTGGAGAAAGGAATAGACAACACGGTGTCGTCCCCCCATGCTAATCCAAAATCATATGAAGCACATGGTAATGGTGTGGTAAAAGTCTCAACCAAAGTGGTTTCAACTTGCATGACTTTGTCGACCTCGTCACTCTTAGGAATGTGAATAAAGGGGTCATGATACTCAATATGAGTCAAATGAAAAACCCGCACATTAAGATCAAAGCGAGTGGGAAGGATAATTGGAGTAAAAGTAATTTCTCCCTCCGGGTCAACATTATCATCATCATAAATCGGGTGATCAAACCAAGTATCTTCATCACCGTCATTAGACTCTTCCTCAAATTCCGAAGGAATGTCTATATAAAGAAACTCATTAACCTCCTTCAAGAGAAGTTCATCATCACAAAGGTTGTGAGATGTAGGAAGTATGTTGCTCTCAAAATCCTCTTGAAACAATGGATTATTGTTCATTGAAGCTTCAAAGAGAGGATTAGAGTAGGTCACAAAAGTGTCATCAATCTTGTCATCACTAGAAATATCCGACAAAGTATCAAGTGTGTCACACTCGGATACAAGATCATCATTCTCATTAAAAGGACATTCATCGGAGAATTCCTCGAGAATGGTAGGTAAAACATGATAATCACGCTCGATCTCGAGATCGGAAACGTATTCACTTCCCCGTGGAAGTGGATCAACAATAGCAAAAAGTTCATCGACGAACTCATCCAACGAATAGTCACTAACCTCACTCGGTGTGAAGTTAGGAATCAAAGGCCCTTCAACGGAAGATTGTGACTTAGGAACATCAATTTTGTCCTTCTAAGAGAGTGAAAATGAGTTCATTTTTAAAGATTGTTCAATTGAAGCAATATCACTCTCGGGATCAAAATTCTCACTATCAAACTCACTAGCATCAAATGGTGCACTTAGGTAGTCATTAATTTCCTTTTAAATCTTAGAACTATCATCCTCGTGTGGAGTGAGTGGAGATGAGGTAAGATTACAGCATGATTCAACAAAGATAGGTTTATCAAGTTCCACACTTTCCAATTTCTTAGGAACCAATCTTGGAATTTTTTCCGATTTGAAAATCATATGTTTATTCCCATGAAAAAATTTAAGCTCCCTTCTTTCATATCAACTAAAACATCAGCCGTGCACAAAAATGGTCGTCCTAAAATTATAGCACACGAGGATTCGGCTCATAATCAATGATTGCAAAATCGGCAAGGTAAACGAACTCCCCTACTTTAATAATGACATTTTCTGCTATACCAACCAGACGGGTGGTAGTACCATTAGCGAGCTCAATGATCATTCGAGTGGGCATAAGTCGCAAATAGTCAAGAGTTTTCCAAATGGCTATGGCCATTACGTTAATACTAGCTCCTAGATCGACTAGAGCTTTGTATTCCCCAAGCTCATCAAAAACACAAGGTATCAAGAATTGACCCGAATCATTATATTTCTTAGGAAAGAAATCAAGGAAATCCGAGGTACTAATCACATTTAAAGTAGCCTTGTTGACATTAAGAAAAGTTTCTTTAGGTGGAACATAAAGCTCAAGCTTTCTTTCTAAATTATCATAAGCGGTGATAGCCTTAAGCTCTCCCCTCGGGTTTGGAATGGTATTACTAGGTAAGCAACCCGAAGAAGAGGATGGTTTGGACATAAAAGATTC
Source organism: Glebionis coronaria (assembly GCA_025667525.1). Lineage (NCBI taxonomy): Eukaryota > Viridiplantae > Streptophyta > Magnoliopsida > Asterales > Asteraceae > Glebionis > Glebionis coronaria. Next base: position 424,874,474 of record CM046881.1, on the reverse strand, counting down.
AAACATCGAAAGCAATTTGTTTTGATTTTGTTCCAAACTTTGTTGCATACGGTTTTGACTTTGCTCTAATCTTTGTTCAATTCTTTGATGGTTAAGCTCAATCTTATTATTTTGCCCCTTGATCGTATTTTGAAACTCATTTTTCAAAGTTGCCATTTGTCCTTGAATATTATTTTGAAAAGCTTTCAAATTTGCCTCATTCGTTTTAATGTAGCTTGACAAATCATTTTGGTTATTGTGAAAACCTTGATTGTTTTGATTAGCATTATACCCATTTCCTTGGTTAAAATTCCCTTGGTTACCACGGTTAAAATTATTCCCATTGTTGTACCTATTTTGAACCGGTGGACAACCCGATGGAGCAACATGATTTTGACGAGGAACTTGACCGTTGGAGCCATAAGTTCCCGTCGCGGCAAAAGCACAAGCTACCACATGATACACAAACATTCTCAACAATATTAATCGATCCATGAGGATTCTTCCTAAGCTCATTCAACAATGTAGCAAATCCATTATCAATCTTAGAGTCCAATCTAGCAATCTCGGTGTTCACCTTGGAAACACTCGGCGTGTTTCGTGAATATTTTGCTCTAGACTTATTCTCAATTATACACCACGCGTCTCTCGGAGTTTTTCTTAAAAGATTACCACCCGCGGCGGCATTTAAAGAATCTTGTTCAATCATACTAAGCCCATTATAAAAAGTATTTATTTGGTGCAATTCCGAGAAACCATGGTGTGGACATTGTTGATAGGTGTGAAAACACCCATCCTTTTACCACTTATTTCTTACTAAAACAAGACCAAAACGCGTGTTTAATATCATTTGTTTGGAATTATGCGTGGTTTTTGTGCTTATTGTGTTTTCAGAGTCAACCGGATGAATATTGAAGAAAACATGGGATTACACGAGTTTTATCGAGGAAAAAGACTCAAGACGAAGTCTATTGTCCAAGAGATGCAACAGATTTGAAGTCAATGGGCCTGATTGAAGATTTATCAAAGAAAAGGACCAAAGATGGAAGATTTACATATGTCGAAGAAACTCAAGTCTATTAAACGAAGAAATTAAAAGACGAGTTGAATTTAATCGTCGACAAATCCCGAATCGGAATCGAAAACGTCAACTTTTCTGAAAAGACGAGAAGACAAGAAGATAGGGAGAAATCCCACTCACCAACCAAATGGAAGACCTATATAAAGAGATCCCTTCACACTTTTTGGCCAGTTTTTAGTTTTAGTTTTCCCTTTTCTTTCCTTTTTGTTCGTAGGTATCACCAACACCATTAGGGTGTTTGGTGATTTTGATTCTTGTTTTGAAAAATCTTGTAGTTTAATCTTTTCCTTTGATTGTTTAAACCTTAATCATCAATATAAACTTTTCATTCATCTTGTTCATCTTTATCTTTTTATTCAAAGTCTTAAAGTTCTCATTTGGTTGATTTGATCTTCAAAAGTTATTGGGTTTTGTGTTTTTATTGTTGGGATTTGATCCTTATGGTTAATAGATGATTATTGGTTAGTTTGGTTTAAACCATTTGGTTTATTTGGTTTGATTTAGTTAGAAATCGTGTTCCCCTGTTTTCTCGCTGTGTCTGTTCTTCATTCCCCAGTTATTCCGGATAACCCATGTATTCCGAGTAGCCTTTTATTCCGCGTAGCCTAGTTATTCCGGATAGCTCATTTATTCCGAATAGCCATTGTATTCCGAGTAGCCTTTTATTCCGAGTAGCATTTATTCCGAGTAGCACCAATATTCTGGATGGCCATTTATTCCGCATCACTCTTTATTCCGAGTAGCATTTATTCCGAGTAGCACCAATATTCCGGATGGCCATTTATTCCGAATAGCCTTTCATTCTGAATAGTCTTTTAGTCCGAGTAGACTTATTCCGAATCACCCATTTATTCCGGATAGCAGACTTATTCCGAATAGACTTATATTCCGGATAGAGCATTTCTTCAGTTATTCCACATCAACAACATTATTCCGAATCAAGCAAGTTTTCAGTGAGGTTATTTTACTGCTTTATCGTTTAATTGTTTAATTTTAATTTAAGTTTTATTTCATTAACTGTTTTTGGTTTAAATCTTTATTTACTTCATTCATTTACCTTTTTAGTAGAATAGAAAACCAAACCCCCTATTTGTCACCAAGAACAATTATTCCACTTTGAGCTGTGATCAATTCGAGAAGATTGCGAGATTAATTCTGAACCCATAGCAAATACAGTGTATCAAATGGCGCCGCTGCCGGCTCTTCTCGTGAAGATCAACAGTTTTTTGTGAGAACTTGGATTTTGGGATCCGTTCGCCGTGAACGTTTCTTTTTCATAAAATTTTCAAAAATACAAAAAAAAATTAAAAAACCATAAAAACCAAAAATATTTCTTGTTTGCTTTGTTAGTTCTTTTGCAGGTGCATGCGTACACGATCAACGTCTTATCAAGAGCCCGAGCCTCTCGAAAACTTAGACATGGCCGGTGTACACAACAACAACAATAACCCACCTCAAAACAATAACAACAATAACAATCCACCTCTCAACAACAATAATAACAGCAACAACGAGCCTCTACCGGATAATCGCCCTATGATTGAACTTTTGCAAACACATGTAGATGGCAACAATGATCCAATTTTCATACCCGCGATTGAAGCCAACAACTTTGAGCTCAAATCCGGCATTATCCAGATGGTCTCCGCTCAACCATTCTTGGGGTGTACCATTGATGATCCTCATGACCACATCAAACGGTTCTTGCAACTCACGAATACGGTCAAATTCAATGGTGTTCCACAAGAGGTAATCTGCTTACAACTTTTTCCCTTTTCTTTAGAGGGACAAGCCCGGCATTGGCTTGCAAAGGAACCGCCACAAAGTATTCTGACGTGGACGGATTTGGAGACCAAGTTTATAAACTACTTTTTCCCACCCTCTCGTACTACCGCTTTGCGGAATGAAATCATTAATTTTGAACAAAAGTACGATGAGTCTTTTAGTGAATCTTGGGACCGTTTTAAAGATCTTTTAAGAAAGTACCCACAACATGGTTTTACCAAAGTGCACCAAATTAATACTTTTTATAATGGTTTAAGCATGAATGACCAAGATTCACTAAATAGTGCCTCGGGGGGTAATATTTTGGTTAAGACTTCCAATGCCGCTTGGGATATCATTGAGAATAAGTCTCGTGTGCAAACCAAGAGTGTGCGGACCAATGCCGCTAGTGCTAGTACTAGTGACAACGACAAGCGACTTGACAAAATCACTGCGCTTCTTGAATCGCTTGCTACCCAAACCGCTAGCAACACCAACAACATCAATGCTAAAAACGCTCAAGTCAATGCTGTTAGCCAACCATGTGAATTATGCGGGGGTCCTCACTCTTACACCACTTGTACCACCACCCAAGACTACCCTTCTGAGAATGTGAATGCAACATACGGTACCCATCCTCCGGCCGCTTATCAAGCTCGTCCTCAAGGAGACCGCAACTTGCTTAGCTACCGCTCTAACAACTTTCTTTCCCCGCCCGGTTTTCCTCCTAACAACCCAAACCAACAACAAAACCTCAATCGCCCTACTCAACAACAACAACAACCTCGTGCACCATACCAACCACCTCAAAGATAACCATATCCACCTCAACGAAACAACCAAGTTTACCAACAACCTGTTTATCAACCACCCGCCTACCATGCTCCCCCTCCCAACCAACCCACCGCATTGCACCAAGATGTTGAAACCTACATGAGGACCAATGATGTGATTGTGTAAAATCTCCAGCGGGAAGTGCTCAACTTGAAAGCAGACATGGTGAAACAAGGGAACGATCTGCGAGCTGATATGAGAAACACTTTGGCAAGTCAAACGAATGACTTAAGGAACATGATGGCTAGGCTTCCAAGGTAATCAACCCTCTTCTTCGGGTACTCTTCCGAGTAACACCGTTGCGAATCCAAGAGGGGAGATGAAAGCAATCACCACTCGCAGTGGCAAAGGTACCAAGGAACCCGAGCTTCCTATACCTCCACCGGTGATTGTGACTAAGGAAAACGAGTCACCTGCTCCTATTCCTCAACCTTCTATTTCCCTAATTCCTCCACCTCTTACTTCTACCCCTCCTCCACCCAAGGATGTGAGTGATCCTTCGATCCCAAAGACTTCCTCTTCTTCCGATATACCTTATCCCTCAAGGTTGAGGAAAGAGAAGCTCAAAAGCAAGGACGATATTCAGGTTTCGAACTTTCTAAAAATGTTTAAACAATTGAATTTCAACATTTCCTTCGCTGAGGCTCTCGCTCACATGCCTAAATACGCAAAAATGTTCAAAGATCTTCTTAGCGACAAGGAGAAGCTTCTTGATATTGCTAATACCCAACTTAATGAGAATTGCTCTGTAGTGCTCTTAAAGAAATTGCCAACTAAACTTGGTGATCCGGGTCGCTTCTTAATCCCTTGCAACTTCCCGGGAGTAGAGAATTGCATGGCCCTAGCCGATCTAGGTGCCATTATTAACTTAATGCCTTTAAGTGTGTGGAAGCAATTATCTCTCCCTGAGCTAGTCCCCACCAAAATGACTTTGGAATTAGCTAACCGTACGGTTGCTTATCCAGTGGGGATAGCCGAAAACGTCTTTGTAGGAGTCGACAAATTCACTTTTCCTGCCGATTTCGTCGTCATTGACTACGACATGGACCCTCGTGTGCCATTGATCGTTGGTCGTCCATTCTTGAGGACCGGTCGCACTCTCATCGATGTTGAAGCGGGTGAGCTTATCATGAGAGTGGGTGACGATAAAATTGTCTTCAAAATGGGAAAGCTTTCTAAACAGCCTTATTCATATGAGAGTGTCAATTGTATTAACGTTCTTGATGAGGCTTGTGAAGAACACTTTAAAGATGCTTGTAAAAGTATTCATACCTCTCTTCCCAATGTTGAGACCGTTTCCTCTATTGATTCATCACTATCTCTATTTGGAGAAAGTGATTTCCTTTGGAAAGATTTGGAAGCCACCATGGGAGATGCGAACTTAGAACATGACGATTCTCCCACCGATTGGGATGAAGATATTCGCCTCATTGAGAACCTTCTTAAAGAAGACAATATTTCCCCACCATCTCCCAAGGCTATTGCTATCGATGCACCGACTTTGAATACGCCTCCCATCGAAAATCCTCTGGATTTAGAACTTAAGGAGTTGCCGCCCCATCTCGAGTACGTGTTCCTTGAAGATAAGAAGAAGTCACCCGTCATCATCGCGAAGGACTTGAAAGAAGAAGAGAAATCTCGCCTCATCGCCGTGCTTAAAGATCATAAGAAGGCAATTGCTTAGAAAATTTCTGATATCCGCGGAATTGATCCAAGCTTTTGTACTCACAAGATTCTCATGGAAGATGACTTTAAACCCGCAATCCAGAGCCAAAGAAGGGTTAAACCTCGCATTCACGACGTCATCAAACAAGAGGTTATCAAACTTCTTGATGCCGGCTATATTTACCCTATCTCGGATTCGCCTTGGGTAAGTCCCGTCCATTGTGTGCCCAAGAAGAGCAGAATAACCGTTGTTCCCAATGAACACAACGAGTTGATTCCCACTCGTCTCGTTACTGGGTGGAGAGTTTGTATCGACTATCGCAAGCTCAATGATGCCACGAGAAAAGATCATTTTCCTCTTCCTTTCATGGATCAAATGCTCGAGCGTCTAGCGGGTAATGACTATTACTGCTTTTTAGACGGTTTCTCCGGGTATTTTCAAATTCCCATCGATCCCAAGGACCAAGAAAAGACCACATTCACTTGTCCCTACGGGACATTTGCTTACAAACGCATGCCTTTTGGTTTATGTAATGCTCCTGGGACGTTCCAACGGTGTATGATGGCTATCTTCCATGACATGGTTGAAGAAACTATGGAAGTATTCGTGGATGATTTCTCGGTTTATGGCGATTCTTTCTCTGCTTGCCTTGCCAAATTAGAACGTATGCTTAAGCGGTGTGAAGACACTCGCCTTTTTCTTAATTGGGAAAAATGCCATTTTATGGTAAAAGAGGGCATCGTGCTAGGACACAAGATCTCCAAAGCCGGTCTTGAAGTACACCGTGCTAAAGTCGATGTTATTGCTAAGTTGCCTCCACCTTCAACCATGAAGGGTGTGAGAAGTTTCCTCGGTCATGCGGGCTTCTACCGTCGCTTTATCAAAGATTTTTCTAAAATCGCTCGCCCGATGACCCACCTCTTGGAAAAGGATGCTCCTTTTATCTTTTCCAACGAGTGTATCGAAGCCTTCAACTTGCTTAAGGATAAGCTAACTAAGGCACCCGTCTTGGTTACCCCTAATTGGGAGCTTCCCTTTGAGTTGATGTGCGATGCTAGCGATTTTGCTATTGGAGCGGTTTTGGGCCAAAGAGTGAACAAACACTTCCAACCGATCCATTACGCTAGCAAGACAATGACGGGGGCTCAATTGCATTACACGACAACCGAAAAAGAGCTTTTAGTTGTTGTCTATGCCTTTGAAAAATTTCGCCCCTATCTTGTCCTTTCTACCACAATCGTGTATACCGATCATTCCGCGTTGAAGTACTTGTTAACTAAACAATATTCCAAACCAAGACTTCTTCGCTGGGTTTTGCTACTTCAAGAATTTAAAATCGAAATTCGTGATAAAAAGGGAGCTGAAAACTTAGCCGCGGATCATCTCAGCAGACTTGAGGATCCTTACCAAGGGGATCATCCGAACAAAGAAATCAATGATTCTTTTCCCCTGGAGACCTTAATGTCTATCAACTCGACTTCTGATGAAACCCCGTGGTTTGCGGATATTGCAAACTACTTGGCGGGTGGAATTCTCGTTGACGGGTTAACATCCCAACAAAAGAAGAAGTTCTTCAAAGACGTTAAGACTTACTTTTGGGATGACCCGTATCTATTCAAACAATGTGCTGATTTGATTATTCGCTGATGTGTTGATGGACCGGCAGCTTTAGAAATCCTTGACGCTTGCCACAAAGGACCCACCGGTGGTCACTTTGGTCCCAACTACACCGCCAAAAAAGTGTTTGACTCGGGATTTTATTGGCCCACCATTTATCGTGACGCTCACGAGATGGTTAAACGTTGTGATGCTTGCCAAAAACAAGGCAAGATCACACATAAAGACGAGATGCCTCGGAATTTCATTCAAGAATGTGAAATCTTTGATGTTTGGGGTATCGACTTTATGGGGCCATTCCCTTCTTCTAAAGGAAACAAATACATCCTTGTAGCCGTTGACTACGTTTCAAAGTGGGTTGAAGGCAAAGCTTTACCTACTAATGACGCAAGGGTGGTTTGTAACTTTTTGAAATCGCTATTCGCTAGATTCGGTGTGCCTCGTGCCATTATTAGTGATCGCGGGACTCATTTTTGCAATGATCAATTTGCTAGAGTCATGGCTAAGTATGGTGTAAATCATCGTCTTTCCACCGCATACCACCCACAAACTAATGGCCAGGCTGAAATCTCTAACCGAGGATTAAAGCGGGTTCTTGAATGAATCGTGGGAGAGCATCGTGCCTCATGGGCTGATAAACTTGATGATGTTTTATGGGCTTTTCGTACCGCATACAAGACTCCGATTGGTTGTACACCATATCGTCTCGTGTACGGAAAAGCATGCCACCTCCCCATTGAGTTGGAGCACAAGGCTTACTGGGCCTTGAAGTGGGCTAACTTCGATATCAACAAAGTCGGTGACCTACGCAAGATCCAACTCAATGAGCTCAATGAACTCCGTAATGAGGCTTATGAAAATTCTTTGATCTATAAGGAAAAGACTAAGCTCATTCACGACTCTAAGATTAAAAACCGAGAGTTCCAAGTTGGAGACAAAGTTTTACTCTTCAAATCTCGGTTGAAAATCTTTTCGGGCAAGCTAAAATCTCGTTGGTCCGGCCCATTCACCATTGCCCAGATTTTTCCATATGGTACTCTCGAGCTCGCTCAACCTAATGGACCTAATTTTAAGGTGAATGGCCAACGAGTGAAGTTGTACTTTGGTGAGGACATCTCTCATGAGATGATTCCATCCCTTACCACGTTCCCCATGAACTAATTTTGGGTCGAGTCAGGCTCGTGACTCGGTTATAAAAAACAAGCGCTCCTCGGGAGGCAGCCCGAGTATCTATCCCTTTCCGTTTTAACCACCTAAGTGTAGGGGGACCTATATAGGTTCTTTTTGTTTGTGTGGTGATGTGATTACAGGGATGAATGCACTTTTGGAACCTTTGAAGAACCGTGCTCCCGTGTTATCCAATATCCGGTTCTATCTCTCAACTATCGTGATTCAATTTTCTTCATACTCACATTTGAAATTGATCACTTTAGTCGTCTCTTCCTTAACTTGATTTAACCATCGTGCACAATGTCATAAGTGTAGGGGAGACTTTTCCCACATGCTTAAACATTGAGGACAATGTTTATCTTAAGTGTAGGGGGACTTCTATCGAAGTTTTAAGTGGACTTTTCCATAAAAATGCCTTCATTTAACCGGAAAATCATATTTTTCAGCATTTTTCAAATTTTTAATTAACTTTGGCCATTTAGTCGTAATTTTTAAATTTTTATCGTTGCTTTCATATGTATATATCCCGCAATAAAGTCAAAAATATTAATAAAGTGGTGTAGCTAGTTTAGAAGTCTTTGACATATTAGGCCCGTTGCGATTATTTTGACTCAACCCGAATAGACTTATCCAAGTTTATTCTAGCTAGTATCCTTAACCATGTAGACCTTAATTGGTTTATTAGGCTAAGCATCCACGAGTCTCATTACTTGAGATTTTAAATTGTGGAGAACGAGAAATGATAGAGTCAATTATAAGTCGGTATTCTTGCACAAGCTCACTTGGTGTGATTATCTGCCTTTTCTCCCATCACTTGCTAATAATTTATCTGCAATAAGTAAGGTCGTACGATTTGAAAAGTTACTTAGCTTCTAGCCCAAGATCGTTTAAAAGTTGCTCGGTAATGATAAGAGTTCATAGCCCAGACATAACTTATGAAGCGGGGCGAAGATTGGCGAGTCTGAAAAGGCCCTAACAAGGCATGGGGATTCAATCTTATTGCTAAAGATCCAAGGTGATGTGAAAAGCATTATTCCCAAAATCAATATGAAGGATCAAGACTCACGACGAAAAGCATTCAACTCCCATAAAGATCATGGAGAAGTCTATTCGAAAAGACCCTAACAAGGTATGAGGATAAATAGATCCAAGTCCGAAAAGGAGGCGGATCGTTGTATCTCAAAATCCCAATTAGAGATTGAAGAAATAATCATGAAGTCGTGGTCAACAAAGTTGGAGTACCCCTCAAAAGTCTCCAAGTGAAGAAACTCTATTAACGAAGAGAAGACCATTATCTCAAGAACGTCTCTCGAAGATATGAAGTATGAAGTACATGCCAAATATCGGCCCGAGTAAGGTCTCAAATCGTGAACCGAGTTATGCCAAGATATGAACTTTTTGATATCCCGAGAAGCAGTTTTAAGAGATTTTGTCCTTTAGCTAACTATTGATCAAATCGTCCGACTTTGCTTTCAGCCTAAATAAACTATCGAAATAAGTCCAAAAATGCATCTTCATGGTCATTCTAAGACAAAAATAAAATATAAGAGATACACCTAGGAATAAGGGAGTTTAAGCATATAATTAAGCCATGTGTGTAAGTGTTTGATTTGCTAACTTATAATAACAATGATCTCGTTTTTAAGCTTAGTTTGGGGAACGTGAAACTTGAGGGTGATAAATCTTCGCAGCACCAAAGCCCTAATGTAAGTCCTTGATCTCTTTGCAAGTTATTTCCATATAGCTATTTTCAAGTGGAAATGGTTTTCTATCCTTTTGTTTACTTTAAAGTTTTAATTTCTCTTAGTACTTTAATTTTTGTTTAGTAGTATTTTAATAAGGCCAAGGTTGATTGATTATGAGAAAAGTGTTAACTTGCTTTATCACTAAGCATTGCATAAGGGCATGGCAATGGTTAAGTGTAGGGGATTTGATAGGTGTGAAAACACCCATCCTTTTACCACTTATTTCTTACTAAAACAAGACCAAAACGCGTGTTTAATATCATTTGTTTGGAATTATGCGTGGTTTTTGTGCTTATTGTGTTTTCAGAGTCAACCAGATGAATATTGAAGAAAACATGGGATTGCACGGGTTTTATCGAGGAAAAAGACTCAAGACGAAGTCTATTGTCCAAGAGATGCAAAAGATTTGAAGTCAATGGGCCTGATTGAAGATTTATCGAAGAAAAGGACCAAAGATGGAAGATTTACATATGTCGAAGAAACTCAAGTCTATTAAACGAAGAAATTAAAAGACGAGTTGAATTTAATCGTCGACAAATCCCGAATCAGAATCGAAAACGTCAACTTTTCTGAAAAGACGAGAAGACAAGAAGATAGGGAGAAAGCCCACTCACCAACCAAATGGAAGACCTATATAAAGAGATCCCTTCACACTTTTTGGCCAGTTTTTAGTTTTAGTTTTTCCCTTTTCTTTCCTTTTTGTTCGTAGGTATCACCAACACCATTAGGGTGTTTGGTGATTTTGATTATTGTTTTGACAAATCTTGTAGTTTAATCTTTTCCTTTGATTGTTTAAACCTTAATCATCAATATAATCTTTTCATTCATCTATTCATCTTCATCTTTTTATTCAAAGTTTTAAAGTTCTCATTTGGTTGATTTGATCTTCAAAAGTTATTGGGTTTTGTGTTTTTATTGTTGGGATTTGATCCTTATGGTTAATAGATGATTATTGGTTAGTTTGGTTTAAACCATTTGGTTTATTTGGTTTGATTTAGTTAGAAATCGTGTTCCCCTGTTTTCTCGTTGTGTCTGTTCTTCATTCCCCAGTTATTCCGGATAGCCCATGTATTCCGAGTAGCCTTTTATTCCGCGTAGCCTAGTTATTTCGGATAGCTCATTATTCCGAATAGCCTTTTATTCCGGATAGCCATTGTATTCCGAGTAGCCTTTTATTTCGAGTAGCATTTATTCCGAGTAGCATCAATATTCCGGATGGCCATTTATTCCGCATCACTCTTTATTCCGAGTAGCACCAATATTCCGGATGGCCATTTATTCCGAATAGCCTTTCATTCCGAATAGTCTTTTATTCTGAGTAGACTTATTCCGAATCACCCATTTATTCCGGATAGCAGACTTATTCCGAATAGACTTATATTCCGGATAGAGCATTTCTTCAGTTATTCCACATCAACAACATTATTCCGAATCAAGCAAGTTTTCAGTGAGGTTATTTTACTGCTTTATCATTTAATTGTTTAATTTTAATTTAAGTTTTATTTCATTAACTGTTTTTGGTTTAAATCTTTATTTACTTCATTCATTTACCTTTTTAGTAGAATAGAAAACCAAACCCCCTATTTGTCACCAAGAACAATTATTCCACTTTGAGTTGTGATCAATTCGAGAAGATTCCGAGATTAATTCTGAACCCATAGCAAATACAGTGTATCAATTGTCTCAACAAATATTTAAATCTTCCCCAAGCAACCCCAAACGATTCATGCACTTTTTGTTCAAATCTAGTGATCTCGTTCTTAAAGTGTGTTATCTTAGATGGTGGAAAGAAATAATTCATGAACTTAGACACTAAATCATCCCATGTCAAAATCGAACCCGGTGGTTCTTTCTCATACCAAATCTTAGCATTACCCTCGAGCGAGTACGGAAAAGCATGAGCTTAATCGCGTCATTCGGCACATCTCTAAACTTGAGAGTCGAGGTACTTCGAAGAAAATTCCGAATGTTAGAATGCGGGTTATCGGTCTCATTGCCACGAAATTGGTCGGCACGAATGAGCGATAAAAGACCCGTCTTAATCTCATAATGATCCGCCAAAATAGCCGGCACAACAATTGCTTCCCCATACCCTTCGGTGGGTGCACAGAGCAATTCCTCCATTGTTCGGTTATCGGCCATCTCTACAACAATAGGTGGAAGCTCGGGTTCCACTATTCGTTGTTGACGATTTCTATTTCTTCGAGGAATATTTTCAAGCCTACTAAAATCAATCACAAGTCGAGAAGAACGTAATTGCATACACTACAATGACGAGAATCTAGAGGATTGAAGAAAAGAAATTAGACAAGAAGAAGATTATTTTTGGTATTTTTATTTTGGTATTGCTCAATAAAAAATGATCGATAAAAACGAGGAATAATGATAACTACTATGGAAGTAAATTACCCTCGGTCGACTTTGAAACGATAGGTGAAAACCTAAACGTCTCGAGGTTCAATAAGTAAACTACAAATATAAGGTTTTAATACTACTTGAGTTGGCAAACCAATAATCGGTCGTCCCTCTCAATATACGCACAAGCAAGCGGGGAAACGAGGTGGCACAAAGTACTTAAAAACATTTTTCCTTAGACGGCCTTTTATAGCACGTTGTCTTATACCCACCTTATAGTTTGTATAAATCGAGTTCAAACTTCTTAATAGTATGTATCTATTTTGCCTTTTATTTTTGTTTTGGATTCGAATACAATAGCTAGGTGATGAAATCCCAACTAAGGTTTTATTTGGAAAGTAGGTAAATTTATTGTTCTACGTAATACAATATAGTAATCACAAAAAACGAGAAAAACGATACATACTATAATAATAGAAAAATAACAAAACTTTCTGAGGACGGAAAGGGTTTTCAAATCAACGATCAACAAATCTCCACAAGACGAATCTTACACAAGATCCCCGGCAGCGGCGCCAAAATTTTTGATGTGGTCGTGATAGTATATCTGATAATTAAGATACGTTATAGGGTAAATTAGAAAATTACCTTTAGGAAAAAATAATAGACTAAAATTACCAAAGACGGATTCAATTAAACACGTTGGTGAAACAAGTTCGTTGTACACGAAGATCTTATGAATTTGAGACGTTTAGTATCGATTTGGACAATTGATTTAAATTCGTTTCAGTTCTTAACTAAATTAATTCTACCAATTTTTAACCTAAAGTGCATGAATCGTAAACCTAAAATTATTAATCCAAAAATTACTATTTAAAAATTTAAGCTATTTAAATAAAATCAAATTTAATTTATATAAAAACTAACTTTATTAAAATCTAATTATTTAAAAACTAATTAATTTTCTAAAATAAAACATTTTTTTTAATTTGTTTTTTTTATTTAATTATTATTAAAACTGAAACTATATAAAAGTAATTTAAATATAAAACTATTTAAATTTAAATGAATTTAAAATTAAGGTTAAATACACTTTAAAAACTGACAGCTCTAATGAACAATACTATATTAAGTAAATTGACTGAAAATAAACGCAAAAGAGCAGTTAGCTCAGATGGTTAAGGCGCTTGGCCCATGACCAGGAGGTCATGGGTTCGAATCTCTTTGGAGACATAATTTGTGGTAATTAATTTTTTGGACAATGAAATTAAAATCAAGATCATAGGAATGATCTTTTCACTGTATCTTTGAAAACTGATAAGTCTATCAGCTTGTGAGCTTAACAGATTAGTGGAATCTGAAAGCTTAAAAGTATATCAGAAAAACCAATTATAACTTTAAGATCAAACTAAAATCAGCAAATCTAACCATTTAAACATCAGGCAATCAAGTAATTAAGCCGACCAGTACAATAATCAGATAAAGAAAAAAAACAAGATGCACAGTAGACTATATAAAATGCTAAGGCAAAATCTAGCAACCGAAGAATCAAATAATGCAGATAAAATTGACCACTCTCAAAGAACAAAAGTAAATCATATCTCTAAACAAACGAATCAGCAAGCCAAAAAATAATTTCAGCAGCCCTATAAGAACTCTTTGTCAAAATCTCAACTCGATTAAAATCTCATCTCTTAGAGTTTAGACTCTTACTGATTATTAACTTATACTGACCTATCAAATTTATAATGACATGAAATCCAATCAGACTCAATGTCAAAGTATTATCAGCAAGCAATTTCAGATACATCAGTTTACAAATCTTAAATAAAGATGAGCCATATTTTCTGAACAGACTCGAATATCAGCAAATTAAAATTCATAAATAAGATTCAAACAGTTTCAAACCTAATATCAATTTTCATCCAAAACCTAGCATTTAAGCAAATTAGATAATACAAACTACAAAACTCATATCCAAATCAAAAATTAACAGAACAATAAAATCAGAAACAAATGTATTCCTTCAAACTAACAGTCAACAAAATCAGATTCATCAAAAACAAATTCAAACAATCCTATTTCATTAATCATATAACTCATTAACAGATTAATGGTAAAACATATAAAATAACATAAAATTAACTTGATAACATACCATTTGTAGAAAACCTTTGAGAAGAAGATTGTGCTGAACAATCTTATGAACCCGAAACGACACCATCAATCACCACCATACGAACCATCAACACATCATTCTAACAGTATTATTTTTGATTTATTTATCCAGTAGGGATAAATATTGATCCCTAAATCACTTTTAATCAATCACAAAAGCTATAATCTAAGTTGAAATGATTGATTCACCACATATAATGATAAAAATAGAATAATATTGCAAGTGAACTTTATATATTAATTAACAGATCCAAATTTAAAAAAACTGAGAACCGAATTTTATTACTTCAATTTAAAATATTACAAACTTTATAAAAGTAAAAATTACAATACCTAACTATTTCTAAACATTATAACATTACAAAAAGGAAAAAGGGATACAATTACTGATTAGGAGGGGGGGTTTTATAGGGAACGAGAGGGTGAGGGATTGAGTTTTTTGATGAAGAGGAGTAGATCTTGACCCTTAATTCCGCATCTCTTCTTTCTCTTTCATTCTTGTTATGATCCAAGGGCTGTGATTCGCCCTTGGTCACACGGATCGCCACTCTGGCACACATATGTGCTTCTTGTGCTACTTCCAAGATGACGTGGCCAATTTTGATTGGAGATTCTTTAAAGATGAGGTGTGAGGACCAATCCGGTGATAGCTTTTGAGGAGAGAGAGTGCCACGTCACCAGGAATAACCATCTCCTTTCTTCCGATCTTCTTGGGAATTAATTACTCATCCGTGTGCATTCACACGTGCCCTTAATTTGCAAAACCCCCAAATATTTGTAGATTAGGGTTTGAATGAATAGTGAAGTTACAGTTTTATTTTGGGTTTGGGGGTGAGAGAGAAAAGGGTAGACATAGGAAGTATCGAATATATTGTGTGTGTTGAGAAGTAATTGTGGTTTGATAAACGTCTGACCAAAGTATTTGACCAAAGAAGTTAAATACTTCTTCCTTCGTTTCTTTTATCCTTACATGGGCTTTTGGTTCATCAAAAACGTCCCATTAATAAGTTGTTTGTGAAAATGGGCCTTGATTTGGACCCAAATAAAGTTCCACCGTTTCAATGTTGGCTAAATGGGCTTTCATCCAATTCAACATATATAACAACTCTCCAAATGGGATTTTGAGCCCATTTGCCCAAATGTGGGACCCACAAGCCCGTTAAACTCCATATAAGATTAAATCCGCTAAAGACGAGCTCGTTTTTGGCTTCCTCGATTTTTTTCTTCAAACTCGTGCCGTTTTTTGTCGGTTTTTACGAACTTTGGTACCTACACACATCAAACAACAAACAAGCATATACAAGGCATTTTTGATACATTTTATGCATTTATTCATTGTGTTTAGATACAATTGATATGAGTAAAATCACTCATATCACTAGGCTTGGTCCTGTCCATTATAAAAGGGTGCAAGATATGTCTAAGGATGGGTTAATCCTAGGTTTTGACATGGACACTAAGAAGTGTCAAGATGTAAAACGTGAAACTACAGTTTTAGAGCTAATCCATAATGACCTATGTGATTTACATGATACTCCGTCATTAGGGAATAAGAAATACTTGGTAACATTTATTGATGATGCTTCAAGGTTTTGTTGTGTCTATTTGTTGCATACTAAGGATGAAGTATTAAATAAATTTAAAGTATTTAAAATTGAAGTTAAATTACAACAAGGAGTTCAAATCAAAAGATTTAAGATTGATAAGGGCGGTAAATACATGGATACTTCGTATTTTTAGTCTGTTGGAATAATCCATGAAGCGACTGCCCCTATACCCCACAACAAAATGGTATCTGAAAGGAAAAATAGAGTACTGAAAGAGATGGTGAATTTCATGTTGTCCTAGTCAGGACTAAGCCGAGGGTTTTAGGGTGAAGCTATGTTAACAACTTGCTATTTATTAAATAGAGTTCCCAATAGAAGGAACATGATTACCCCTTATGAGATCTGGACTAAAAGGAAATCAAACTTAAACTACCTCAAGGTTTGGGGTTGTAGGGCGGTTGTAAGACTCCCTAATCGAAAGGTGAAAACCTTGGGTGAAGGAGGCATTGAATGCATCTTTGTTGGATATGCTCATATGTTGAGCATGCCAAGGCTTATAGTAACTATATCATTGAACCTAATGATTCAGTTTCTATAAACTCGATCATTGAATCAAATGATGCTAACTTTGATGAAACTAGGTTCTCATCAGTCCCTAGACCAAGCCTCAGGACTCCTACTAGAGTTGAGACATTGGTGCTTTAGTGGAACCTGAAAAGATCACTGAGGAGGTTGTGGTTCATCAACCTGAGCCTAAGCCTAGAAGAAATAAAAGTCATAGGACTCTAAAGACCTTTGGACTTGAATTTCAATTATATTTAATTGATGGTACAAGGGATGAGGTCTCTGACCAATACTACTATTGTTTTAATGTTGAGGATGATCCCAAAATATTTGATGAAACAATGAAGTCCTAGGATGTTGCTTTCTATAAAGAAGCAATAAATGATGAGATAGATTCTATCATGGGCAACAACACTTGAGTGTTGGTTGATCTACCTCTAGGTTGCAATCCACTTGGTTTCAAATAGATTTTCAAAAGGAAAATGAAGGTAGATGGAACTGTTGAAAATTTCAAGGAAAGGCTAGTCATTCAAGCCTTTAGACAAAAGTTAGGGGTAAACTACTTTGATACATATGCTCTAGTAGCACGTATCAGTACCATAAGAATGTTGATTGCCTTGGCATCAATTTACAATCTGATTATTCATCAGATGGATGTGAAGACATCATTCTTGAATGGTAATTTGGAAGAGGATGTATATATGAACCAACCTCATGGCTTCATTGTGCTTGGTAATGAGCACAAGGTGTGTAAACTGATTAAGTCCTTGTATAGACTAAAGCAGGCACCTAAGCAATGGCACCAAAAATTTGATGAAGTGATTTTGTCTAATGATTATTTGCTTAACAAAGCTGAAAAATGTCTATATAGCAAATTTGATGAATCTGGTAAAGGATTCATCATATGCCTATATGTTGATGACATGTTAATCTTTGGTACTGACCAAGTTCAGGTTGACCAGACAAAGAAATTTTTGTCATCAAGGTTCTCCATGAAAGACATGGGAGAGGTTGATGTTATCCTTGGTATAAGGATTAAACATGAAAGTGATGGTTTAACAATTTCTCAGTCTCACTATATTGAGAAGGTCCTAAGAAAATTCAATCACTATGATTGTACTCTAGTGAGTACACCTATGGATACAAGTGAGAAACTAATGCCTAATAATGGACAGGTTGTCTCTTAGCTTGAGTATTCTAGGGTGATTGGTTGCTTGATGTATGTCATGACTAGTACAAGGTCTGACATTGCTTTTATTGTAGGTAAACTGAGTAGGTATACTAGTAATCCTAGTACTCAACACTAGCAAGCAATTTAGAGGATCCTGAAGTATTCGAAAGAAACAATGGATTATTGTTTATCATATACTGGATATCCTTCGGTGTTGGAAGGTTACACTAATGCAAGTTAGATCAGCAATACTGAAGATAATTCATCCAACAGTGGTTGGGTATTCCTACTTGGTGGTGGTGCAATTTCTTGGGCATCCAAGAAACAAACTTGCATTATTGGTTCAACAATGGAATCTGAGTTTGTGGCTCTAACAGTTGCTGGTAAGGAGGCTGAATGGTTGAGAAACTTGCTTCTTGAGATTTCATTGTGGGTCAAACCTATGGCACCCATATGACCATATCTATCTGTTGTGATACACTGACTTAGATAGTGGTTAAGTTATGTTCAGCGGTACCTAGTTTTATACTAGCGGTGCTTAGTTTTACACTAGCGATACTTGTTAGTATAGCTAGTTGTTTGCACAGCGGTACTAAGGATGTTAGTACCGACTCTGGTGTTGAACATGGACTTGTGTAACGATCATTGACCCATTGCTTAATGATGACCACATGTAATTGGTCATGTAATCACTGTCCTAGTATTATAGAACATATTAAGAGGACATTAATGAGCCGTTAATATCTCTTAATGCCATTGACTAGGTTGAGTAACATATCATATAAATAAGAGATGTACAACTGCATGAAGAGAGAACAGAAACAAGAAACACATATAATAAACAAACGAGTTATAGATTTGTGCGTCTATAATATACAATTTGTCTTATCCCAAGTAGGTATTACATTAAGATCAAATTGTTTACTTTAGAAAGTGATAACACAATTCCAAGTGATGTCCGGTAACCATTCATTGGTATGTAGTTAAACTATTGATTATCTTGATCCTGGTTAGTACGAATACACACCAACAATTTAAGCGATTCAAAATTTCTTATGTCAACGCAAAAGTAGGGGTGTCCTTCGGTTCGGTTCCCCGGTTGTTCGGTTTATCCGGTTCAGGTCATTCGGTTATAATTTTTTCTGGGCCAACCCGAAAATCGAACCGAACCGAACTAGATTTCAACCGAACCGAAAACCGAATTTGAATTCGGTTCGGTTCTCAGGTTGACACGAATAACCCGAAATATCCTAATTATCCGAATTTTTCTAAAAAAATATATAATTATAGGAAAAATTTAGCAAAAGAAATTATTTTAAGTATAAAAATTGTATTTTTAAGATTAAATTCTAATAATTATTTTGTATATATTAATATATCTAAAAATATATATATTTATATAACTTCGGTTTTCAGTTCGATTTTCGGGTCCGATTGTCAAACCCATATCCAACCCGAGAATTAGATTTTTAGTTCGGTTCGGTTCGATTATGACCCACAACCCGAATTCTATTTTCGGTTTTATTCTAATTTGGTTTTGATTCGGTTCATTTTTTAGTTTTAGTGAGTCAAACTCGAACAATGGACACCGTGCGCAAAAGCATGTAATCAACTTATTGGCAACTTGTTTAACTAAACAAATAAATAAACATCTTCTTTTATTTTCATTTTAACATTGTAGAATGTATCTAGTTATGAAAATATATTATATATGAGAATTTGTTTTTTGGAAATTGATGTTAATTTTGCATTAACCAATAGAAGAGGTCAGTGTTAAAATTGAATTATGTTGTTGGCCGATTGAAATTGAAGTCCGGCAACATTGCTTAGTCTTTCATCTCGTAAAGAAAAACTATTTTAATGCCCGTGCACGTACGTGACTTGAACATAAATGATATATTAAGTAACAATTTCGTTATCGCGATTTTATGTATATTATATATGTTTTTTAGAAACATCTAATTTTTATATGTTTGATTATCATGTTGTTTTGCTGTGCACCGTGTAAATTATTATAAACTCACTTTAATTTATTTTTTCTAATTTCATACTTTTTTTACTTTAGATTAAAGTACTAAACTTTCCCTGATACAAAGGTTTAAGAGCCAAATAGTAAATCTTAGGTTTTGTAAAATTTTATCATTTTATGCATATATTTTTATTTCAATGAATTTGTAAGCCATGTATTCTTTAATTTTTTATTTTATTAAATTTGTTAGCTAGATTTTATTATTTAATTTTTAAAATACAAATTATTTTATTATATATATTTTTAATTTTTAAAATACAAATTATTTTATTATATATATTTAATTTTTAAAATACAAATTATTTTATTATATATTAAATAAATATAAAATTAATTAAATAAATATATTTTCTCTCTCTAAAACATACATCAAATCTAAATATTACCAATCAAAAACCTCTTATTTTATAAACTCACACCTGAAGTAAAACCCGACTTCAAACCAAACGGACCTAAAAGTTTTTAAAAGAACTTTGTAGAATAGTAAAAATCTTTTGAGTACTAAAAGTAAACCCAAATAACAAAAAAAATAAAAAAATCACTCAATGGTCCTGACTTTGTTTATACTTCCAAATGTGCTTTTTAGACACCATTATACTTGACTTGGAATCAACATACATTATGCCCCAAAAACATGAATTCAACCCCCTTTTATGCTAAATGTTCAACCCTTGCACTTCACTACTCCTTATTTTAGCAACCAGTCTTATTTACATAAAACTATTTTCACTACTAAAGCAGCATTCACAATCATACCCCTCCACAGGTGTTGGCTGTATTAAATCACTTTTATTTAATTAACTCAATATTTCATACATTGCTAACATAATTTAGCATAAGATAAAGATTACACTTGACCTGCTCAAATATAACTACAATTTCGACAACACAAAACAATTATACACTTACATTGGCATAAGTAAAAAATAAACTGCGAAGACAACCAGTGAAGGGTAAACTCGTCAAACAAACACCTCAACAAAAAAAAATTATCAGAAAAAGATTCTGTTTAATGCTTGGTGAATCTTTCAAGAACCTCAAAGTAGTCAGGGAAGGTCTTACGGGTGCAACCTGGATCCTTGATGGTGACAGGGACGTCTGCGCATGCAGCAAGCGAGAAAGCCATAGCCATTCTGTGATCATCATATGTGTCAATTTCCGTGACATTTAATTTTTCTGGTGGAGTGATTATACAGTAATCTGGCCCTTCTTCGACTGTTGCTCCCAACCGAAACGTTCCACGAGTGAAGGTTTTTTAGCATTACATAAATAAAGGGTAGATGATGTACGTAGAGGAATGTGGTTGTAATGGTTTATACCTTTCTTAGTTCTGTACAAATGGCAATCATTCGTTCGGTTTCTTTTACTCTCCAGCTAGCCACTGCCAAATTTTGGAAGAATGAAGATGTAATTATGAGTCATATTTACGAAGTTGGACACCCCAACGAAAACGGATGAATACAAATAAACTCAATACACCAGTAGCTAAGGGGGTGTTTGGTTAAGCTTATGGGTGAGGCTTAGGCTTATATTATATAAGCCATTTATGGCTTATATTATATAAGCCATTTATGACTTATATATTATAAGCATATAAGCCTATGTTAAGTGTTTGGTTAAGCTTATTAAAATTAATAAAGTAAAATGAAAAAAAAAACATATGAATGTTAAATTATGTAGTTATTAAATAGGGGTATAAAAGTCTTTCTATATGTAATAGTTATATAAGCCTACCTTTTGTTATAAAAGCCTCAAATGTTTGGCTTACCAAAACCCTCTTATATAAGCTTATAAGCCTACTTATATAACTTTAACCAAACACTTGGTTTCGACTTATAAGCTTATAAGCCCACTATATAAGCTAAAACAAACACCCCCTAAAGTTTTATGTCGTTTTCTAGTTGTGGGTCCTGTTTATTTTTAAGAAAATAGGATCCGCAGTGACCTCTGTGTCTATTCTTATACCATGCCTATGCAAAGCACAAAATAAATTTGTATGATTGACCAAAAGATGTAGAGTTATGAAAATAGGATTTTAGATTATGATGTTACTTTAAACTTCTACGTTTACAGAGCGTCTACTACCGGTGAGAAGTCACCTTTTTATCTATTCACAAAAAGAAAAACTCAAAATATAATAAAAAAATTAGTAACTGGAATGATGACTTAATAGGCCATTATGTCGTTATTTGTGGCTATGATGCATTACTGATGAATTTGAGATCCGAGATCCAGCCAGCCCGAGGTACAAACATTCTCTACCTCCCCTCCTACGTATTACCCAAAATTATACTTTATATATAAAAAAAGTTACACTTGGGAGACATCCGACACATTCTAATTGAGCTAATTTGAACTTTTTGCTCGTTAGAGACAAACCATAACATTAACCGACCCTTCAATAAGTGAATGGGCCAAAATTGGCACCTCTATAAAATGACCAAAACAAAAAGGTATTGCCCTCTATCTACAAGAAACGGATAAACATACCGTCTCTAATGGCTGTGGGACCATCGGCATAAAGGGCAACAACAGCAAGAGTCATGGCAACATCCGGCATTTTGTTCATATTTACATCTACCGGACGCAAATGTCCCCTTCCTGAAGAATTCCTTGGTGGGCCCTTCACTGTGACTGAATTCTCCGTCCAGGTTACTTCAGCACCCATTTGTCCAAGAACCTCAGCAAATTTTACATCTCCCTTATTAAAAAAAAAAGCAATACACGAGATTGTCAGATCATATGATACATATCAAGTAGATACATATCTGGTCATGTGATTACTGCGACCCCCAAGTCATAATAATCATTCTTTTCAAGTTTGGATAGAAAGATTCTCATTATGATTACAGGCCATATAATCAGTTATTGAACATCAGTTTTATACTGCATGCAGCCTGCGACACAGCTGTTAATTTCGGGAAATTAATATTTTTAAGACTTCTAATCTTTAATGAAAGGAATAATTGCTGACTACATATGTTTTCAGTTTATACATAATATCATAAAACATGTTAAATTTTGTATCAATTAGCCATAATTTTGACCATATACGACATCATTGGTGTTGATCTAGTGGTCTTTTTATAGTGATTCTATCCGGGTGGGTAAGCTTTCAATATTATGATGAAAGAGACTATTGGGGAAGTCCCACTCTGCTTGCGTCAAATACATCAAATTCAACAACAGGTAAATATGCCCTTTTTGGTCATTTACCCATTACTTTACTTAAATAGCTAGGAATTGCCAAAAAGTTGATAATGAAGTTGCAGACCAAGCAACAATTTTCTTAATTATTACAACTTCAGGAATCCAAAACACATCCAAACACTATCTTATGTAGACGTTTTATTATAACCGACTATCTGAAATCATTATTTTATATGACATAATTAGTTAACATGACTTGAAGTCAAAGTGTCAAAAAGGAAAGGTATTAGGGTGCGTTGAACTCAAGAATAAATACTTGACCATCTTTTTGGTTTTTGTATCAGTAATTGGATCAGGATCAAACTAGCTTCCTAATTTTTTTACCACAAAAGTCAAAGCTCGTAATTTTTTTTTAAAACAGCTGTAATACCTGTAAACTGCTTGTCCCACAACCTTCCACTGTAATGGTTCCGCCGGTGATGGCGGCGCCAGCTAAGAAGTAACTTGCACTTGAAGCATCACCTTCTACATAGGCATTTCCAGGCGACCTAAACAAGAGTTTGTTAAGTTGAACATTCCATTGACTAGTCTTCACAAAAAGTCTAAAAACGGGTAAGCGTTAACAAAAGGCTGAACTTTCACCTAGAAAAGGAGACTTACATGTACTTTTGACCACCTCGGACATAAAACTTGTCCCAAGTCTCACTGTGTTCCACTGACACACCGAAACGTTCCATCAACTTCAGTGTCATCTCTACATATGGTATGGAGATCAGTTTATCTATAATTTCTATCTCAACGTCTCCCAATGCAAGAGGAGCTGCCATGAGCAAAGCGGTCAAATATTGACTACTAATAGATCCCGACAATTTGACCTGCAACAAGGTACACAGAAAGATTGATAAATCAATATTCTCACTAAAAATCAATAATCATAGGCACACATGACGATGAGTGCAGGAAACATATGTTCCGCAATTTAATAAACTCACTATTTATTGTTGCTAGTGTGGTAGCAAAATGGTTGGGTGGGGTGTGGTCTTATTACATCTCCTAAGATTCTTATAACATATCAAAGAAGGCCAACACCATATACAATAAACATTAAGAAAGAAAACTGATACAGCGGAAAATCCGTCTTAAGTCTTAACTATTGTTAGCAACTATTTCTAAGAATTGGAATTCACAGTCTCGCGGACTTGTTTTCAGGTGTACTGCCTATGAGGCTTTATGTTAGACAGACTGTGTTGCAGTGGATCCTGGTGCACTCGGGTTTCGTTGTTGTGCAGTAGTTTAGGAAGGGGAGTCATTACTCATTATTGAAATGCAACTGAAAAAGATTTGCAAAAGTAAAACGTATTCCAAGTTAAAACAGAATGGTAAATGTTTGTCACCTTTCCACCAGGAAGGCCTCCACCTCCAACTACACGAACCGGTGGGCAGTTTGTACCAAGATAACAATCCACATCCGCACCAAGCTGTTTAAGACCCGTAACCAAATCACCGATTGGCCTCTCTCTCATTCTTGGAACACCATCTAGTATGTAGCTGACAATAAAAATCCACACATGTTAAGGTATTATTATCTATGTGAGTGAGTTTGTGTACATTTCAAAAAGCAACTAAAAGGTCGAACACACTAATTCAAAATTCCAACACACTTTTTGTATGGGCCTATTACATATGGGTCATTAAAATTGCATGTACAGTTTGGGTATTATGCAGGTCTAACACCGGCAACAAAAATTGATAAATCATACACACCATTCGTATATAAAAAAGTGTCACATTTATATATATGTTTAATTCTGTATTACAGGGTATGAACTTACAGGTTACAAAAATGGCCTAAACGGTACACAAAACCATATCTTTTCAATCAGGAATTCAGGTGTAAAAAAATACAATGACTAAAACACAGAGATGTTACTTTAAGTGTAGTTGAAAGAAAGTTTCAAAACAATTTACTAAATTCAGTAGATATAACATATTTTAAACGAAGAGAGGCTAATTTAGAGATACCTTGAGTTTCCACCTGCAGCAGTAACAGCAGCGGTCAATGGACGCATAGCTGTTCCGGCATTTCCAAGGAAAAGCTGGATTTCATCTTTTCCTTCTTTACCCACGGGAAACACACCACCACAACCTTCCACGACTGCTCTCTTGATTGCACCATTTTCTTCAACATTTAACCCTAGAGCTCTTAAAGCGCCAAGCATGTAATGAACGTCATCACTGTTCAATAAATTGTCTACAACAGTAGTCCCCTGCCAAAATAATTCACTCAGATACTTGCTATAAAGAATAGAGAAGTTATTTTAATTTCATAATAAATCACTAGTAATTCACTATTGTGTAATAATTGATTAATTTCTATTGTTTTTATTATACATATTTTAATAAAGTTATCTGTAAGAAATCCATTGCATTTGATATAGACCTAGTTATGACATTTTCACTAACGCAATAACAAATACTCATTATTTCATATGTCCTGATTCTTGTGCTTACACATTTGAGAAGCCCAAAATCAGTGATCAGTAAAAATGTGCATTCACTTTTTAGAACATAAAACGGTACGCGGTATGGAAATGCATTATAAAATTACGTCACACTTTGAGGAGTTCTAGTGACTAAAACCAAACCATGTAAGATTTGGGCGATACATAGCAGCCTTTTGTATTCCCCATATGCTGGTACTGTGAAAATACATAACTTCAAATGCATCTTAAACTTAGTCGTGGAGTTATAACCTATTATACAAACTCACATTCCAGAAATCATCTGTTGGGTCTGTTTTCTAAAACTGCCTACATGCTGTATCTGTTTTTATGCATTGAGCTACTTCGAATAAGCAGTTTCAAGTAGATATATTACTCGTTAATAATCATTTAAGCAGTTTAGCTGAGCAATCCCGAACACCCTCGCAACTTCTTATATGTATCAAAACGCAATAAGCACACAAGCAGTTCTAACAGGCAAAATGCTAAACACCCAAACAGTGGATAACCATTTTGGAGTATAAACTACATTTTTGAATAATAGGTTATAACTCTACTCTTTAGGGTAATAGAAAGTAGATCAAACACTGAAAACAAACCCATAACTTCATTTGACCAATAATACGGAAAGGTTAAACTTTATACAGAACAACAAAACACCCATGACATGAATAAACCAAATTATGCATCTTTTCCAACTCTGATAACCTCACTAGGTACCTTATGTCCTCACAAGAGGTCTAGGGTTCAAACCTCAGTAGGTACACATTTGTGGTGACCAGGAAAAGGGTCTTAAACGGTCACACGTATACGCCGGCTAGGCCGCGTACATCCACGTCACGGCCTCCGCGGGTAACCTGAACAGGGTATAACTTATTTGTTTACCCTTGTTTCCAACTCCTGCCATGTTTTACTTGTCTAGTAGCGCGAAGCGGGCCGAGGCGCGAGGCGCCGAGGCGAAAGCGCGCGCATCACGTACCCGAGGCGAAAGTCTTATAAAAAAATACTTATAAATTATATGCAATGCAGAAAAAACACAAAAATACCAAATTTACGATCAAAATATACCATGGATTTTAATAGTTCACGATTCCATTCGATAGAAATATAGAATACATAAATATTACCTAAATCTTCGGAAGTGTTATCGTATATGTGATTTATTTATTATAATTGGTCAAATTGACCCTATACATATCACTAAGACCAAATTCACTTTATAATGCCTTAATACATGATGCGCATTAAAGCACCGATGCACGCTTTAGCTGAGCGTGCCCGATGTGTGCGCCTCACCACGCATCCCGTAATTGCATTGCCTCAGAGTGTCCGATGTAATAGGGGTGTGCATCAGCCTCAGTCACGTCTCAGGCACGCTTCTTTAGAGCTATATCCAGGCCGGCAGACCTAAGGTGGTTAAAGGCATTCCCGTGAACCACATGGATTTTTAGCCGCGTGGTGTAAAGTACAGTAAAAACTCTGGAAACCAACACGTCCAAAAACTTTGCTTTACAATTTGTATTCTGTTTTATTGAAATGCATCTCATAGGTTTAAGAACACAGGGTATGGTGTTGAGTTATCGTGTTGAGCTGTGGGAAAACACGAGGTTTTTCAAGGGGTATAGTGTGTGGTGGGTAAATGATCCCACAACACCAAAACCTCCACAACACCAAAAATGGGCTCCTTGGTTGGCTTGAGCCGTGAGGTTTATATGGGACCCATTATTTATTAAAAAAAAATAAAATTAAAATATATATATATATATATATATATATATATATATATATATATATATATATATATATATATATATATATATATATATGCACGAAAACGCCACACGGGGTGTGGCTCTCACATTTTGGTGTCGCGCCGTGGGAAAACGCGGGCCGAAAACGCCCAGTACCGTATGCTCTAAGGATTTAGTAGATTTGTTGGGTCCCCACCACTTAATGTATGGTGTAAGAATCAATTTTTCTTATCCATACAAAATCCAGACACATATTCACTTTCTGTAGTTGCATCCCCACCTGTAGTAGTGTAGTAATATTAAAACAAACAAGTACATTGAAAAATGGGTAAATAGAATAAATTGACTATGTGGGAAAAGGGTCAAAATCTTTACATTAGATCCACCATTTCCTATTCAAAATTTACTATTCAATACCATAAATTAAAAAGTTCAAGAGAAGGTTAAAAAAGTAGGCAGGTCAAACCAATCAGGCCCGACCCGACCCCATTCGGACCCCTTCCCAACAAGCCTATTTGCCTTCTATATCTATTCATGAGCCCGGAACGTAATTTAAGTAAAGAAAGATTAACTATGCGAACTTAGTAATCGCAATGATTACTGGGAGAGTATGCTTAAACTATTCAAAAATTATTCGGCTTTAAACTCTTGCTTACCATGTTGCATGCAGTAGTTGTAATCAGCTCCAGCTATACGGCCCAAGGGCGAGTCTCGTTTAGAACTGATTTGTAACAGAGAACAGAAAGCAAAAGAATATTATAAATGATACAAAACATTAAATCTGGGACGGTAGGATTTGAGGTACGTTGCAAGACTAATAGGACCTAAGGAAGATGTCTTAAACTCATAGCAGATGGGACTAAATTGATGAACTTCAAGGGCCTTTAACTTGTATGCAACTTTGCCATCTGCTTGACCATCATGCTCATAATAACCAAAGCAATTTTACCCTCTCAATTTTACACGGAAGTAAGTTTACTTAGCTAATTCACTTTTCCAAATCATACATTCAGATTTTACTCCTGAAAAGGGATTTATGTATTCGTTACACTTCTCATACTCTGGTTTTCTGCATTTAAAACAAGGAGTGGTTGACTTCTATAAGTGGTTACTAATGAAATGATAATCATCCTTGGGTATTCACCCTCTTCTGGTTATGCAGTCATACTTAAGTCCATAGTGCATTACCCTAGCACCCCCTGTACACAGGCCAGAGAGAGTATCTCACTGTTGTGTCTCAACATAATATTTGATTTGCACTAAAAAGCACACCTTCTTACTATTTCATACCGTTCAAGCAATTTAAAATCTAGGTATGGTTATCATCTCAAAGTTCATCTATGTTTATGGCCCTGATGGCTAAGTAACAGGAAACAAAAATGTAATTTTTTTTAATATGTACATAGTATATGTTTTTAAATCTCAAATAATAAGTGATCAAATACAAATACATTCATTATAATAATAACAATAATATTATGATAAAAATAAGGCAGCATGTTTATGTCCGAGGACATACTAATAAAGTTGCATCACCACAAAAATACATAAAGTACATCATCTTTGGTCTGGTGACGTTTTTCCTTGCGCTTTACATTATAAAAATCTCCACCAATCCACTGAACACCTTCATAATCGTTCTCCATCCCAAACCTCTCCCTATCCTGATCATCCAATGGTTCGTCAAAGCACAAAGCTGTAACAAAAGGTCACAACAGTAAGCACCTTTTCGATCCAGTAATACAAACAAAACAAGTACGGACATGGTAAACACAGGATCACAGAAGTTAATACATTATACAAAACTGGCATAGATTATGTATATGGGCATTGAGTTCGAAAGCAAAATGAAAAAGAATGAAAGAATCCCGTGTCAGGAATTCATCAACTCAAAACAGAACTCTAATATAGATCTGGGTCTTTTCTTAAATAATGTAGTACTCCATTAATTTTCAGACCAGGTTTGAAAATTTTATGGATTTCGCCTCAAAAATGCTAAAAAAATAGCTTATGACATGTTAAAAAAGGCAATACAAAAAAGACACATATCCAGAAAGCAACTAACAAGCTAACTGCTACTAGCAAATAATTTTTTTTTACCTTTGTTGAACCTGTATTTAGTGAAGCCAATTTACCGTCCGTTTCAGAGAGCCTAAGCTACATGGTATATCCCATGAGCTGACACCGCCTAAACTCTCAGCCTCACATCGATTTTACCCTCAACAATAATGCGCTTGTTTGCGTCTACATCCCATAGATACGCTTCAAATGTAAGAACACTTTTCGCAGGTAGAGATAAAGAGGACCTGTAGAGTGCCAATTTTTGGTTTCCTACTGATTTGTAGAGTGCCAATTTTTGGTTTCCTACTGATTTGTTTAGATCCGGTACGAAAAGAAGACGGGTGGTTGTGCTCGAATGCTTGGTTTCCCATGTTTAGACGGTAAGGACCCCGTAAGAAGAAAACGTGTTTCTATAGCCGGGGTAACACTGGCATTGGTAAGGTATCATTCTTATTCATCTCTAACGTGAGGATGATAAGGACGTTTTGTGAAGGTGGAGGTGGAACCCGTATGCTGCATCGTGAGTACATTAAAGGCGTACTTCTTGTATCACTTATGATGCAACATAGTGCGAATATTACATTCGGCTTAAGGCCAACAGAAGACATACTTATGTGGCATGTTGATGCGGATGATACATCCGTCTTGCGGCCACGACATACGATAATGACTTCAATAAATTCGTCACGGGTTTTTCTGAACTAAACGTAGTTGATCAGGCTTCGCCTAATTAAGGTCCAACAATGCATACTTTGGAAAAATCACTTCGTGGCCGGGTAATGTAATTCGTCGCGGAAGGCGTACTTCCGCAGCAAATATATGAGCCCACGGAATACGTACTTCCATGACATGAATAACGAGCCGGCGAAAGACGTACTTACGCGGCGAAGACAGCGAGCCAACAGAAGGAGTACCTCCGCGAAGAATGATAATGAGCCAGTGGAAGGAGTACTTCCACGGCAAAGATAATGAGCCAACGGAAGGAGTACTTCCGTTGCGAAAAGAATGCGCCAGTGGAAGGAGTACTTCCACGGCGAATGATAATTAGCACGTGGAAGAGATACTTCCACGGCGAAAATAATGAGCATGTGGAAGAGATACTTCCACGGCGAAGATAATAATGAGCACGTGGAAGAGATACTTCCACGGCGAAAATAATGAGCATGTGGAAGAGATACTTCCACGACGAAGATAATAATGAGCACGTGGAAGAGATACTTCCACGGCGAAGATAACAAGCACGTGGAAGAGATACTTCCACGGCGAAAATAATGAGCACGTGGAAGAGATACTTCCACGGCGAAGATAATAATAAGCACGTGGAAGAGATATTTCCACGGCGAAAATAACAAGCACGTGGAAGAGATACTTCCACGGCGAAAATAATGAGCACGTGGAAGAGATACTTCCACGGCGAAAATAATGAGCACGTAGAAGAGATACTTCCACGGCGAAGATAATAATGAGCACGTGGAAGAGATACTTCTACGGCGAAGATAACAAGCACGTGGAAGAGATACTTCCACGGCGAAAACAATGAGCACGTGGGAGAGATACTTCCACGGCGAAAATAATGAGTACGTGGAAGAGATACTTCCACAGCGAAGATAATGAGCACGTGGAAGAGATACTTCCACGGTGAAAATAATGAGGAGCACGTGGAAGGGATACTTCCACCCCAAAAATAAGAAGCACGTGGAAGTGATACTTCCACGACGAAAATAATGAGCACGTGGAAGAGATACTTCCACGGCGAAGATAAGAAGCACGTGGGAGAGATACTTCCACGGCGAATATAATGAGCACGTGGAAGAGATACTTCCACGGCGAAAATAATGAGCACGTGGAAGAGATACTTCCACGGCGAAGATAATGAGCACGTGGAAGAGATACTTCCACAGCGCAGATAAGAAGCACGTGGAAGAATACTTCCACGGCGAAGATAACGAGCACGTGGAAGAATACTTCCACGGCAAAGATACCGAGTACGTGGAAGAATACTTCCACGGAGAAGATAAGAAGCACGTGGAAGAGATACTTCCACGGCGAAGATAAGAAGCACGTGGAAGAAATACTTCCACGGCGAACAAAAGAAGCACGTGGAAGAGATACTTTCACGCGAAAATAATGAGCACGTGTAAGAGATCCTTCCACGGCGCAGATAAGAAGCACGTGGAAGAATACTTCCACGGCGAAGATAATAAGCACGTGGAAGGATTGCTTCCACGGCGAATGATAAGGAGCACGTGGAAGAATACTTCAACGGCGAAGATAACGAGCACGTGGAAGAATACTTCCACGGCCAAGGTAATAAGCACGTGGAAGAGATACTTCCACGGCGAAAATAAGAAGCACATGGAAGAGACACTTCCACGGCGAAGATAAGAAGCACGTGGAAGAGATATTTCCACGGCTAAAATAATGAGCACGTGGAAGAGATACTTCCACGGCGAAAATAATGAGCACGTGAAAAGAATACTTCCATGGCAAAGATAAGAAGCACGTGGAAGAGATACTTCCACGGCGAAAATATTGAGCACGTGGAAGAGATACTTTCCACGGCGAAGATAATGAGCCCGTGGAAGAATACTTTCGCGGCGCATGAATAAGCCAACGGAAGGGATACTTCCGTGGCAAAGGCACAAGCCAATGGAAGAAATACTTCCATGGCGCAGAAACAAGCGCGCAGAAGGAGTACTTCTGCGGCGAAGGAATAAGCCAATGGAAGAGATACTTCCATTGCGCAGAAACAAGCGCGCGGAAGGAGTACTTCCGTGACGAAGGAATAACCGAATGGAAGAGATACTTCCATTGCGCAGAAACAAGCGCGCGGAAGGAGTACTTTCGCGACGAAGGAATGAGCCAATGGAAGAGATACTTCCATTGCGCAGAAACAAGCGCACGAAAGGAGTACTTCCGCGACGAAGGGATTAGCCAATAGAAGAGATACTTCCATGGCAAAGGAACAAGCCCGCGAAAGGAGTACTTCCGCGACGAAGGGATGAGCCAGTGGAAGAGATACTTCCATGGCAAAGGAACAAGCGCACGGAAGGAGTACTTCCGCGATGAAGGAATGAGCCAATGGAAGAGATACTTCCATGGCAAATGAATAAACCGGGAGAAGGCGGACTTCTGTGGCAAAGGAATATATATAAAGATATTTGTGTGACGTGCACATAAATAGTGGTATTAGTATACCCTAGTAGCCCTCAAGTTTAATGGTGCTACACTCGATTAGTAGTATTAAACTTAATCAAGTATTCAAAAAATTACGATCGCGTAGACCAGCGCGAATGGACGTACCATAGCCGCGTACTAAAGATAGAAATTGGGTTCGAACGTGCGAACCAACGCGGATGGGTCTTGCCATAACCGCGAATTGTCACATAGTATGAGACGTATCTTAACTAACTTATGGGATGAGCTATGCCACTACGTGCGGCGTACCGTATTTACCATAAGGACGGTCAAATTTTTGACAAAATGTTGTTAGACGTGCACAGTGTGTCTTTTGCAAGTCCATCATGAGTCATGTGGTTTGCGTAACTTGCTACAACGTCTTGATAGCAAGGTGTCTAACAAGGATACATGATCCGTGGTCGTTGGGTTTGCAACCCTCTTACACGACAAGTTGAATTATTAGGTTCACTCAATCCTCTTATTCCGCATGGGAACGATGTGTACATGTACGCCCGTAGGCTAAAGATGTCCGAATGTATGGACTAGCATATATATATATATATATATATATATATATATATATATATATATATATATATATATATATATATATATATATATATATATATATATATATATATATATATATATATATATATATATATATATATATATATATATATATATATATATATATATATAAGTATCATAAGAAATCACTTAATACTAGACATGCAAATATGTATCTAGATATGTATTCAAAGATGCGAACATTTATCGTAATAAAAGGAAATCGCACAAAGCTAAAGGAAATATAATATCTTGTGACCAGGTAAAGAGATATAATAATATCTTTTATTAATATACAAAAAATATAGGTAATATTTTTTTTACCTATTTAATAAGACATTCGCATATTTTGTCAAGACATATATTAAATCCAACAACGTTTCTCGGTTTCGATTTTGACATGATGGCTAGATGCACATCTAGTAGAGCTAATTGGCGCAAGTATTTTCGAATAAGCATAACATAATGTTTCGAACAGATCTCATGCATATTAGTGCGAGTAAAAAATAAAAGCATGAAGACTTAAAAGTTACAGTCAACCGAAATCGATTTTTGCTTTTGGATAAATTCAATACTTGCATCAATATTTAAAAAATATTTGCGTGGATATTTACTAATCTTAAAAAATATTTGCCTCAATATTTTTCGATCTCTTTGACTCACTAGATCAGAGATGTGCACGTGATCGAAGAAATCAAAAGTATGCATATGCCATGATTTTATGATTACATGACCACATAGGCGCAACACAAGACATGATGCCTTTAGTTAACGTAAAACAAAGAGAGAAAGGGTTAAGTGTTACCGAAATTCCATATTGATCTTTGTTTTTCGGCAGCGTAAGACCACGTAACATTGGTTGTGTCGGGTCCCACGGATGGCCCCAACTTGTTGGAGCATAGTTTGGCTGGGCCGGCTCGACGACTCTCCTGGGCCGTTAATCGTCTTCCCCGGTCCTGAGTAATGCTGCAAACAAAGGTAAACCGGTTAGACGTGGACCCGAGGCCGGAGCCCCGGGGTCCACCACCGACGGTCAAGTTAGTATTTGATCGATATGTTGTATATGAAGTGTGGTTAAGAGAGAGAACCTGATTATAATGAGACCCCTACCCCTGTTTATATAGTGCTAGGGTTTCAGGATAAGTTAGGTGTGTGTGGGCCGCGGGCCTGTTGGGCTGGGCCGAATACCGACTGTACGTCGACACGATATAATCACCAAGTACACCATTATTTCCAAGTACGTCTTTCCCGAAGCTTGTTGTGATTAAGCCATCAAGTCTTGCTTTCTTTTTAAACTCACAATTCAATTCGATGTATGTGTCAACAGCATCTTTGATGGCAATGAAATAAAAATAGATAGTCCTATTTTCACCTACAGCTTCCAATGTTCCGCAATGTGTGTTCTTCGATTCCTCCTCCCAAAAGTCTTCAAAGGGTGCACGATGTGTTCCATCACATACTAAGCATGTGTCAGTTCTCTCCAGATTCGTAACTTTTATTATCAATTCAAGGTCGACAAATTTTGAAAACGGAATGGCATGAACTGCACTACTGTCTCCTAGTGGTACGTAGGAACCTTCACCGATGGCTACCGGTTTGTCATACCACTCTTTATTAAATATCGATACCCGGCAGTCGCCGTTCTTATCAAGCCCCACCCAGCCATTACTCTTTGCCAAGCGGTATGTATCCAAAATTGTAACACTTCCGGTTACGTAGCCATAAAATTCAGGTTTATCATCCACTATCGCCGATAACTTCATTTTCATAGACATTATTTGAATGCGAGATTTTGGATACGCATTTGGATGTCCATACCTGATAAACAACATGAAGAAAAACAGATTATATATATGTTATGGTCTAATGAAAAAAAATTATCAACCTATACATATACTAACCTTTTTTCTGTTCATTCAAATTTAAATGTTCACATATTCTAGGAGATTTGGCTTTATTCAAAAATATTTTAATTTAATGAACACAAACTAAACTTGCAATGGAAGAAACTAAACTATATTTATATATCGTACCTAGAGGTGGCAAATCTTGCCCATTTTGATAATAGGCACTTTTTGCCAGTTTTCAAAAAAAAGAAGTGGCACTTTTTGCCCATTCTTTATAATGAATGGGCTAAACGGGCGCATATGTAAGAAATTAAATGAGCTTAACGGGCGCACATGGGCGCACTTGTAAAATAAAAATTAGGATACTCGACGAATATTTTTTATTAAATTTTTTATCCCGGCTTTCAAACAAGTATTTTTATTTTTTAATTCTAGGTTTTTGTATGTTTTTTCCCTTTTTAAGCTTGCGCCCGCTTAGCCCGCCTGTTTTGACCGCCCGTTTTGCCCG
Organism: Glebionis coronaria; assembly: GCA_025667525.1. Lineage (NCBI taxonomy): Eukaryota > Viridiplantae > Streptophyta > Magnoliopsida > Asterales > Asteraceae > Glebionis > Glebionis coronaria. Next base: position 424,839,206 of record CM046881.1, on the reverse strand, counting down.
TGCTTATTTAGATTGCGCCCGTTTGACCCGCCGCCCGTTTAGCCCGCCACCCATTTTGCCACCTCTGATCGTACCAAGTTACAGAATATTGTAGAAATCCACATTCATGTGTAAGAATACTGTTAGAAACACACATTCACGTTTACAGTTTGTATCATTTCAGAAAGAAAAAAAAATAAATAAACTGTGAAACTGCTTTTTCTCAACTAACTAAAAAACCACTTCGTAATAAAATGTGTAAGTATTGTAGTTTTATCCATTGAAATATTTACATAAAATACTTTTTAACTACAAATTACAAAATGACCCAACCTTTACAAAAGCCAATTTTCAACAGCATGATGAAAAGATGCAAAAATTTTGAACACCGTATATTTTATACTTAAATTCCATTAGATAAAATGAACTTTGCAAAGGTTTATCGAGTAGTTTCAGGAAACATGTAGTTACCTATCATCTGCAGATGCCCAAGCTATGCGAGGTGGAGTGACATTGGCTTCTCTATTGTCGACCAATAATTTGAACACCTCTGTCCACTCTCCCAACGACTACACAAAAAAAGGAAGTTTAGAACTGGTTATAAAATGTGGGACTGTGACCACTTTGTTCTTTTATACCATTAGTTTCTAAAAACACAAGGAGTAAATTTGACAAACAAGAAATAGGCCCCCATAACATGATCAAATAAAACAAGGACCAAAAAACCAAATTAAAACATAACTGCCAGACAAAGCTTACCAGACCGATCCCCAAAAGTTGAAAGCATTTTTCCATTACCACTTCTGTTGCCCTACACAGGGTTGCCCTGTTCAAGTTGTCGTCAGGCCAAACCTGCCAAAACAAATCTAAATAATCAAAAACTGATGCATAGAAAATATTTTGGTTTAAGGAAGCCAAAAACATCAACTAAAACCGGGACAGAAAACGTCACAAATGCTTGCCTTGTTCAAGTTGTCGCCGTGCCAAACCTGCCAAAATAAATCTATACAATCAAAAACTGATGCAAAGAAAATTATTTTGGTTTAAGGAAGCCAAAAACATCAACTCAGTATGAAATAAAAATTTGGTAAGACAATCCATATATGCTCTCTGAAAGCAGACTCCCTAAAACCGGGACAGAAAACGTCATAATTGCTTGTTTCAAAGGATGCAACCTCTCTTTTCTCTCTCCTCTAACTAACTTTCTTTTCACAATCGCCATTGATAAATTACTAAAAGCTTGTGATTTTAAATTTGGCTTTCATATTCTGAATCAGCGTATCATTACGCATCCGCATCCGCTGATAAATTACTAGCGACATTGTGCTCCCATTAGTCATACTGTCTAGTGGATGATGTAGTAATTGTATATTGCATCAGACATCATTATATGTCTGATTGCATTAGTTGTATAAAACAGTGATGAACAAATTAATTAACCACACATCATTACTTCATTACAATTCTGATTGCACTAGTTGTATAAAGAAGTGATAAAACAAATTAACCCCATTGTTCCAGGCTGTCCTACTTGATCATTTGTCCAACAAGGAATGGGGTTTGTCATTGTTTGTAAGCATCTGTGCCTTTGGTAAATATATAAATTCACATTTTACCAAAAAAAATACCTCTTCTATGCAACACATAACTAGCTTCGATAAATGGCAGAGGTATTCACAAATAACATGTGGAAAAAGCCCTGTATAAGCCACATACAGAACCTGGAAAGCACAAACATAACTCATATCAACAAAATTAGTGAAATGTCTAAAAAAGTACCGATGTTGATTATAATATTAGTCCTACCTCAGTAAACTCGACGAGATGTAATACCAGCAAACGCTGCTTCTTAGCCAACACCTGTTTAGAGCAAAGAACAAGAAAGCAGTATAAAATCAAGACCCAGCTGAGAAAGTTCTAACATTAAACAAACGGAAGTCTTACATCCAACTTATGTCTATCGGCATACTTCTTCGAAACTGAACACACATAAGTTCGGGTCTTCAGTAGAGACGCAAATGTGTTTCCCTATTTATGAGATGATCGAAAAATTCAAAATAGTGAGTAAAGCATAGAATCAAATAGAAGAACATCACAAGCATACCGTCTCGTCAACAATATCCTCATACTTGAATATGCACTCCGCCAATCTGTGGCTTTTTAAGCATGTAAATCTGTTATGAACACAAAAACATAAACGTGAGTAAATACGAAAGCCGGCCTCTATAAACAAATGTCTTTTTTATTGAAGAAAAAATATAACTGATGTTACATTGTTGAAACCACTTGTATAAAAAATATTGTAGCAAAAAACTGACCACAGCAGGTTGATAAGAAAATAACATTTACCACTATAGTCAGATTGTTGATGATAATCAAGTACAATATAGCAAGGGTAAAAATAAAGATGAAAACGTGGAAAACTTACTTGAATGCACATTCAAAGAAAGTCTTCAAATTATACCGGTGACTAGCGCCTGATAAAAAGAAATTGTGAAATCTAGAATATATTAAATCTATCACGTTAAAACATTTGGGGTATATCACCATACCTAGTTTATTAAGCCTTGCATAAGCGGCTTTCCCATCAGATATGAATCTGTTGAACAAACCATCCACTTGTTGTTGTTCGGCACTAAATGCTTGGAACCCACAACAAGTTGGTCCTTGGCCTTTCGACAAGCGATTTGACAGCAATCGTTCATATGTAGCAGTCTGAAAAATAAAATCAGTATTCAACCTCTAAATCTTAAATTTAAAAATGTTATCTTATGCTCTTGTGTAAAATTTACGTACACTATGGCAATGCCTAATATACCCCCTTAACCAGTGGGGGGTCATATGCACAAGCACGTTTGCGTTTTGTTTGAAAGATGCAGTCCTGTGTGAATCATTAGTGAGTGTTAGGCATGCATACGTAGACATTAAAGAAGATACTAATACGAGGGGGGGGGGGGGGGAATATTAATACCATATAGTCGCAAGATCGCCAAGAACATTATGTGATGGTCTCTCATTGCGTAATTCAGCACAATACTTGTGCACCCAGGGACGAAGCCAGAACGAAAATTGATTGGGTGCACAATTTTTTTTAACCGTAATATAACACATGTAAAAAACGAATTAAAACGAAGAGTAGAAACACGTTGTGATTGACTGGGTGCATTTAAGATGAATTTAAGAAAAATCGATGTTTTCTTCACAAATTAACACTACATAGAAAAATTCTATAGGGGTCACGGGCACCCGCGGGAACCCCCTAGCTCCGTCTCTGTGTGCACCTTTTGCGTAGCTTGGAAAATCTGCAAAATTTATATGCATGTAACCAGTATGTACATATACGCGTGTGTGCGACACACACATATATATATATATATATATATATATATATATATATATATATATATATATATATATATATATATATATATATATATATATATATATATATATATATATATATATATATATATATAGAGAGAGAGAGAGAGAGAGAGAGAGAGACAGAGAGTAAAGATCTAATGTGTGATAATTTTATAATAAGAAAGAATGAGAAGAAATATAGACCAAGGATAGCTTTGGGTATTTTCGTCCTAGCCAAAATAGAAATTTGGAAGTTAGAATTTCTAAAGGAATTTTATAAACTTGACTGATTCATGTTTTACATTTTTAGATATGCTCTACTTTAATGTGATCTAAATCAAATATTATCAAGATGCATCTATGGTTTACAATTTTACATTAGTGGAACCCTTTATCACATGTTAAAGGATGAATCTAACGGTGTTCATCATCAATTATATTTACGAAATTTTAAACCATCAACATGTTTCTTTAAAGTGAATTAGTAAAACCATGCACCTTCTAACTTTTATAAAGTGATGCATCATCCAATAACCAGTTTATAAACAGAGGCAATATTACATGGATTCTTCCCCAAATGTATAAAATGATTTTAACTTCATACAAAATCTCTACACAGCATGCATCTGATTCGATAAAGCCATGCATCTGCTCCAGAAAATGAAAATAAACAAAATTTCAAAAGCACATGTACCTCTGGAGCAATGTATCCATCCCCGACGTCTGCTCCCACAAATAAAAACGAATTAGACACAGCTTCCTTCAGATATGTGGCGCGAACTAGATCATATCCTATAATGGGGGTTGACGGGAAGACGAACACCACTTTTACTCCTGCTTTCGGATCAAGAAACATTTGAGGTGCCCATGTATCTATACCATGCTTGAGCATCTTACTGATTTTCTGCAAAAAGAAGAGCAACGTAGACAAGATAATTTAGATAAATATTTTGAAAAGTGTAATTAAAGAGTGGGTTGGTTAAAAGAAAAAGAGAGAATACTTCAGCCATCCAGGAATCCTTTAAGCAAAATGTTAAAATGCCAGCATCACGTACGCGCACTCTTTCGATCATCCGAGAATTCTGATCACAAACTTGGTACATAATTTTCTAGAATACATTAAAAAAATAGATCAAAACACATAATATACAGATAACACTTAAAAAGACCTCATGTTCAAATGCTAAAACAATACCCGTGCAATATCTATTGTTTTTGTGTGCTTGGAAAATTCTGGGTCCAATTTTTTGTATTGCTCGCATATGTGAATGACAGCATAGCTGTAAGAAGTAACAAAGTCAATCTCTCAAATCATTCAAAAAAACAGAAGGTAAAATAATGAACCAAAGAAATTTACTATTCAAAGTCGCCGAATTCATGATTACGCTCATCTAAGAGATGAAACCTGGGAACTAGCTTTATATCATCATCATTGCAGCAATCTGTCACTGCTCTATCAAATAAACATTTGATCTCTTCACGTAGAGTCGTCCTATCATACTCCTGTATATATAAAAAGAGTGAAAACTGTAAATAAACACATCAAAATGATAAATATGTAAATAAATTATATTAAATATATATATATATATATATATATATATATATATATATATATATATATATATATATATATATATATATATATATATATATATATATATATATATATATATATATATATATATATATATATATATATATATATATATATATAGGGTGAGGTTATTTTCAGAACCAAATAAATGTACAGAACTGCGAGAACCACTTTTTTACACTTAAAATGCACATGTATATTCATCGGATTAGTTCATTAGGTAGAAATACATGAATTTTCATTGTCGAAGTTCATTAGGAACATGTATCCTAGGACCATGCACGTGTATTTGTTTTGTATATATTATAACTATCTTTTTATTAGATAATATGAAAACACATGTGCACTCTTCATATCTCTCATCATACTCAGATCTATAACAAATAAAACAATTATTAAACGTTAGCTTAAACATAATAATGAAAATACATATGCATTCTTAAGAGTATAAAGGTGGCTCTCACAGTTCTGTACATTTATTTGGTTCTAAAAATAACCTTACACTATATATATATATATATATATATATATATATATATATATATATATATATATATATATATATATATATATATATATATATATATATATATATATATATATATATATATATATATATATATATATATATATATATATATATATATATATATATATATATATATATATATATATATATATATATATATATATATATATATATATATATAGTGTAACTTTATTTATAGAACCCATCTTAGTGACAGAACTTGCAGAACTCTTCTTTTTGAAGGAAAACATGTATGTCTAAAGGAGTACATGTATGTTTTTAAAAAATATTTGTATTCGCGAAGCATATTTGAAGTTCTTTTTATCAAAATTAAATTAAATTAAAAAAAAGATATAAAAAACATACATGTTTGAGGGCGTGCATGCATGTATATACACGCATACAAAAACATACATTTTTAAAAGCGCGCATGCACGTATGTGCACCGATCCAAAAACATACATGTTCGCTTTCAAAAACATACATGTACTCCTTCAGACATACATGTTTGCCTTCAAAAACAAGAGTTCTGCAAGTTCTGTCACTAAGATGGGTTCTGTAAATAAAGTCCCCCTATATATATATATATATATATATATATATATATATATATATATATATATATATATATGTATATATATATATATATATATATATATATATATATATATATATATATATATATATATATATATATATATATATATATATATATATATATATATATATATATATATATATATATATATATATATATATATATATATATATATATGATAAACTAAGTATTACCTTGTTTGATGTACGAGTGAATGAATGTGTTAGTCTGGTAGAAATGTAAGGCAGACAAAATGAATAAATATACTTTTTTTTATAGAATAATAAATAAATAAATTAAAAAAACATATTACCTGTCGTCTGCTCTAAAGCGGGTTGAACGAGTGTTGCTTAAAAGAAATACTTCTCTCTTGCGAGATGAAGTCTCAGTTCTCTGGTGAGATGAGCTATACTCGTCTCTCTTGGAATGTGAAGAGACGAGATCTCGAGATGAATATGATGGTATTGGTGGCAGTTCTCGGTGGCGGCGAGACGACGACGACGTGCACACCTCTCGATTGTGAGAAGATGACGTGTACACCTCCCGAGTGTGAGACGATGACGTGTACACCTCTCGAGTGTGAGACGACGGCGACGTGTCCACGTCTCGATGTCGGGACGACGACTTGTACACGTCTCGGTATCGAGAAGGCGACGTGTCCACCTCTCGATTATGAGACGACGATAACGTGTCCACGTCTCGATGTCGGGACGACGAATTGAACACGTCTCGGTATCGAGAAGGCGACGTGTCCACCTCTCGATGTGAGACGACGGCAACGTGTCCACGTCTCGATGTCGGGACGACGACTTGTACACGTCTTAGTATCGAGAAGGCGACATGTCCACCTCTCGATTGTGAGACGACGGCAACGTGTCCACGTCTCGATGTCGAGACGACGACTTGTACACGTCTCGGTATCGAGAAAGCGACGTGTCCACCTCTCGATTGTGAGACGATGGCAACGTGTCCACGTCTCGATGTCGGGACGACGACTTGTACACGTCTCGGTATCGAGAAGGCGACGTGTCCACCTCTCGATTATGAGACGAAGGCAACGTGTCCACGTCTCGATGTCGAGACGACGACTTGTACACGTCTCGGTATCGAGAAGGCGACGTGTCCACCTCTCGATTGTGAGACGACGGCAACGTGTCCACGTCTCGATGTCGGGGCGACGACTTGTACACGTCTCGGTATCGAGAATGCGACGTGTCCAGCTCTTGATTGTGAGATGACGGCAACGTGTCCACGTCTCGATGTCGGGACGACGACTTGTACACATCTCGGTATCGAGAAGGCGACGTGTCCACCTCTCGATTGTGAGACGACGGAAACGTGTCCACGTCTCGATGTCGGGACGACGACTTGTACACGTCTCGGTATCGAGAAGGCGACGTGTCCACCTCTCGATTGTGAGACGACGGCAACGTGTCCACGTCTCGATGTCGGGACGACGACTTGTACACGTCTCGGTATCGAGAAGGCGACGTGTCCACCTCTCGATTATGAGACGACGGTAACGTGTCCACGTCTCGATGTCGGGAAGACGACTTGTACACGTCTCGGTATCAAGAAGGCGACGTGTCCACCTCTCGATTGTGAGATGACGGCAACGTGTCCACGTCTCGATGTCGGGACGACGACTTGTACACGTCTCGGTATCGAGAAGGCGACGTGTCCACCTCTCGATTGTGAGACGACGGCAACGTGTCCACGTCTCGATGTCAGGACGACGACTTGTACACGTCTCGGTATCGAGAAGGCCACGTGTCCACCTCTCGATTGTGAGACGACGGCAACGTGTCCACGTCTCGATGTCGGGACGACGACTTGTACACATCTCGGTATCGAGAAGGAGACGTGTCCACCTCTCAATTATGAGATGACGAAAACGTGTCCACGTCTCGATGTCGGGACGACGACTTGTACACGTCTCGGTATCGAGAAGGAGACGTGTCCACCTCTCGATTGTGAGACGACGGCGACGTGTACACGTCTCGATGGTGACACGGCGACGTGTAAACCTCCCGGTGTCGGGACGACGACTTGTACACGTCTCGAAGGTGATACGGCGACGTGTAAACCTCCCGATGTCGGGACGACGACTTGTTCACGTCTCGATGGTGAGACGGCGACGTGTAAACCTCCCGGTGTCGGGACGACGACTTGTACACGTGTCGGTGTCGAGACGACGGCGACGTGTCGCGATGTCGATACGAAGACAAACGTAGATCTCTCGGTCTGGAACTTGTGTTTGATTGAGAACTCATGATTGCAAACTTTGGGTGAGAATTATATTTTGATTGTGTGTGTTTTATGGAATAAAAGGAGGCGGAAACCTAGGTTGTGAAAATGATGTCGGTATATTGTAAAACCCGCATGCTTTTACCATGAATAGTGCCCTTAAGATCGTACGTCCTAGATTAAAACTTACCTTATTTAGTATTGATCACATTCATGTGCTAGTAATCAAGCAAGTGCATACGTGTATGACATGACAAGTATCGATTACGTACGAACTCATGATAAACAGTTAATAAATATGTCACGTGAACATAATTAAATCATGATCACCATCTAAAATACGAACTAGAATAATTACGTAAATACATATAATATAATTACGAGCGTTAAGTTTATGATAAACGACACGATAGAATAAACAGAAACACTTTAAACACGAGCACGTTTAACCACGAACGAACACGAAACATCGGGACACGAGAAAGGTACGGGTACCCCATGTGGGGCCCCCATACCCACGGCACACAACAAGAACTAGGCTAAGCCCATGGACTTTTACAAGTAAAGGGGGGTAAAGAGTAAAACTAGTTTTCATTTTCACTTTTTCAAGAAAGAAAACATAAACCCTAAAAAGTTTTCTCCTCCTCCTCCTTGGTTCCTTTTGTGCCGCCACCTACATCACCACCATAGGAGGGTGTTGTTGATTTTTGACATTAAATACAAGTGTTAGAAACCGTGTTTGTTCATCCCCTTTCAAGCTACGTATTGGTATATCATTCTAAACCCTTCTTTTTAATTCTTTTTAATCTTTGGTTATTTTCATGAACATGTTATTATTTTTCTTATTAAAACATGATAATTAAACATTGATCTAACATGTTTTGGGGTTAATTAAAATCAAAGAATGATTTAAAAGGGTGTTTGTTTTTAGCCGCCTAGCAAAACAAACCCGAGGGGGGTTTGGTTTGCTTATTACCACCACCACCAAGACCATTTTAGGTCTTGGTTGGTGCTTGTGGGACCCACGGCAGCAAGGAGGCACACGTGCCCCGAGTTTGGCTCGGGGTACGGTGTCGAATTCATGCCCGATTCATGGTTCGTTGGTTAAATCATGATCTATGTTACATGTTAATTTTTATGAATCATGAACTTAGGATATAAATTAATTAATAACATGAGATATTAATTAAATCATGACTTAGGTTATTCTAATTATTAATTTAGCATGATATTAATTTAACCTAAGTATTTTATGTTATAAGTTATAATTAATTAATTATTTAAAACATGCCTATAATTAATTAATTTAGACATGACTTAGGTTATATTATTAATAATAATAATACACATTTTAACCTAAGTATTTTCATTTCATTTTAATTAAAACATGTTATACTTTAATTAAAATGCTTAACCTATAGTTTAATTAAAATACATGAAATAATAATTAAACTATATACTATATCATATGACTTAAGAAATCAGCATATAAACACTTAGACTTATATGTTAGCTTATGTAACCAGCTTAATTCTAAATATGGAAACTTCTATTTATAGAAACTTAATTAAATAAGGCAACTAATCTATTAATGGAAACCTTCTATATACGGAAATATATCTATTTCAGGCAGCTAATCTAATCATGGAAAACCTTCTATATATGGAAACTTATTTAATTAAGGCAGCTGATCTATTTTTGGAAACTTTCTATTTTTGGAAACTTTCTATTTTTGGAAACTTTCTAATTTGGGAAACTTTCTATTTTTGGTAACTTTCTATTTTTGGAAACTTTCTATTTTTGGAAACTTTCTATTTTTGGAAACTTTCTATTTTTGGAAACCTGCTATTTTTGGAAAGTTACTTATTATTACACAGTAAGTATAATAATACATGAAATACCAGTAATACTTAAACAGAGTAATCAAAATACAAGATAAACACAGTTTAAGACTTTAAACAGTGAACCAAGACCTAAAACATACCAAGTCAGCTAAAATGAGACATAAAACCCAGTACGTAATCAGTGAATCGATACTTATACACGTGTGTATTCATGTAGCGTTAGTGATCCAGAAGTAGGAGTCTTTCTTCCGTTCATTCACTGGACTTGAGGTACGGATTCCCGTCCTTTCAGTATGGACATTCTTTCCTTATTAGGATTTCCCCGTATGCAGCCAACTGTTTTCCCCAGCATTTGTTTTATTGTTTTGAACTGCTTATGTTTAATTAGCATAATCTATAGCCATATACAAGCATGACCAGTTTCACCTAGTTATGGAGTTACCATAACCATAACATTGGAGGCACCAATGTTATGACTTCCCCACGGCGGAGTGATTGCTCGTGGCGTCCCTTTTCAGTTTTGGCCATATTATTATATCAGGTAGGGCGTATGGGTGCATCCTAGTTACATGTTTTATTCAGTTTATCATGGTGAATGTGGTGTGTGCCTTGCATCCTTCACAAGGAGTTGATCCCTCCTACCCAAACCAGTATATTAATTAGAGGCATCCCCTCTAATCAGCATGATGAGGTCACCCCTCCAAGTATTCATGCACGTGACCTTTTCATGACCTATATGGGCTATGGTATATTTATGTTAAAACAGTTTTCATAAGATGAACATAAGGCTTTTCAAACTATAAAACCGGTTTTCTTAATACTTAACCAGTTTACTCAGAACTTAGTCTTCCGCTGTTATATGTTACATGCTTATCCTATTTCATGCTATATTGTACATCCGTGCACTGAGCGTCTTGCTCAGCCGTTTTCCTTTTCATGTTCCCAATACGGCAGGTACTCAGGGACGCTCGTAGATCTCAAACGTACGTGCATATGGATTGGAAGCTTTACTGTCTTTCTTTACTTTATGCATTTCCTTTACTTTGATACAGTTGCTATGGACATTGTTTCGTCCTTTCCTTTTACAGTATTTATGTTTGTGTGTGATGAGCTTTACTTTGGGGTTACCGATGTTTGATTCCGGTATTTCCCTTTTATGGTCGAATAATGCTTAGACATTTATCCTTGTATGCTTTGATGACACGCCATGATTATGCGTAATATTCCATTTCCAAAATGGGGTGTTACAATTATGGTATCAGAGCCCAAGGTTTCGACCTGTAGGCTCTCAAATATGACCTGTGATTAGTGGGTAGTCACTACGGTCTTCCTAGAACTGACAGTTGTTTTCATGCATTCATCATTTTTAAGCATACATATACATGTCATTGTTACAGGGTTTTTGACTAAGTAATGGTTGGTACAGGACTGGCCCTATTTAGTCGCATGTGTTTTATCGAAACTTTTAGATTTGGGACCGACCCATAGGCGTCCCCTCGATATGTCTTTTGTTTTGAGTGAACTGACCAGAGGCGTTCACTCTCGAGCATCAAAAGTTTTCATAAAACTGCATCATGCATTCATACAAAGATTTTATTGCATAAAATTTTTCTCGTGAAATTTTTGGTATAATTTTTTTTTTCATGTATATATATAAGTTATATTTTATGTTTGAACTGTTAATCATATGTTTATGTTATACTGTCAGATGGTTCTCACACGCGAGCAAGAGCAGCTCAATGCTGCAATCCAGGCTGCCATGCAAGCCTTACTTCCTCAACTGAGGAATGACATTCGTGCTGAAGTCCAAGCTGCCAACAATCAGCAGCACAATCAGCCACCTCCTCCTCCTCCCCCAGTGACACTAGCAGTGTGGTTGGAAAGATTCAATAAGCTCCGTCCTAGAGCTTTCAAAAAGACTGATAGTCCCAGCGATGCTGAAAGCTGGTTGACTCACATTAAGAAAATCTTCAATGCTATGGGATGTGACCCCGCATTCAAGGCGAGATTGGCATGCTACCGGTTTGAAGGCGATGTACTCAACTGGTGGCTAGCCTTGACGGAGTCAGAAGGAGGTGATGAATGGGTCGCTGGTTTGACATGGGCCCAATTCAAGGAGAGAGTGATGGAGCAGTTCTTTCCTAAGGCAGAGCAGGACAAACTCAAGCGAGAATACCATGGGATACGTCAGAGAGCGGGCGAGAATAGCAACGAATTCATGCAGCGCTTTCTCCGCTTAGCTGGTTTTCTGGGAGCAGCAGCTGGTACTCCTGAGGAGCAGGCACACCACTTTAGGTGGGCACTTCGCACCTCGGTCGCGAAAAATCTGGTATGTGCTACGTTCAATACAGTAGCACAAGTGGCCGACGCAGCAAGGAAGCTTGAGATGTTGCAGGAACGCGATGAGTTCGGGGAAGCTGAAAGACCCGACAAGAGGTAAACATTTCGTGTTCTATCGATAACCAGACCGCATCCTATCATTACATGTTCTATAATCATCTCTAAACTGTATCTTCCAGGCAGAAAACTGGGGACCGGTCTCAGCCGGCTACTCAGCAGCAGCCTAATCAGCCCAAAGGAAACGGTCACACTAACGACCGTTCTGTTGTGGAAAGGCGCAACGGTAATGATAATTACCGTAACAATGCGGGACACTCCAACAACAGCAGGTCCTACTATTTACGCATCTTCTCATGATTTCATGTTATAACTCTCATGCTGACACTATATTAATCTCTACCAGGAACCACGGTAACGGGAAGGACCAGAACCACAGGGGTTCTCAGCCTAACCGTTCAGCTAACACTGGTGAATATCTTATGACGCATATGTCTTATACTCGTGCATATACTTTTTTTTAACACATTTTGTCATCAGTAGGCCCTTAGCAAGCAAGGACTCCTGCTGGAGGATTCACTCATCCTCTTTGCAGTACTTGCCATCGCAGACACCCTGGCCCATGTCGTCGTGATTCCGACGCATGCTACAAGTGCGGCCTCCCTGGCCATCGTATGAGAGATTGCCGTAAGGGTGAAATGGAGGGTACTTCGGGTCATGCTGATACTAAACCGCCTCCTACCACTGGGCGTGTCTACACGACATCGCGCGATCAGGCAAACAAATCTACAGGTACCATTACTGGAATTTTGTATATGTACGGCCATGCTGCATGTGTTCTTTTCGACACGGGTGCCACTCATTCAGTTATTTCCACTTCCTATGCTAAGAACATCAGGACACTTCCCTTGCCATTAGAAAATAGGCTTACCATTTCCACGCCTTTGAGGGACTCTGTATTAATAACTCATGTATACAAGAGTCTTCCTCTAGAGTTTGACGATAAAGTTCGTGCTGTAGATGCACTTCCCCTAGACATGATTGAGTTCGATATGATTCTCGGCATGGACTGGCTATCCAAGCACCATGCTACCATAGACTGCCACTCATATCGGGTGATCTTCGGCGACATTAATGCACCAGAGTACATTCATAACGGGTTCATACCCGGACGGTCTGTACAAGTGATATCTACCTTGCAAGCACGTACATTACTATCACATGGCTGCGAAGGTTATCTAGCTACGGTTCATGACATGGATGCTGAATCCCCATCGATTCAGGATCAACCAGTAGTTTCGGAATTTCAAGACGTTTTCCCAGATGAACTTCCAGGCATACCACCTGCAAGAGAAGTGGAGTTCAACATCGACCTTGTTCCAGGAGCTGAGCCAATCTCTAAGGCTCCGTATCGTATGGCTCCCATAGAGCTAAAAGAACTGAAGGACCAACTGCAGGAACTTCTTGAACGAGGGTTTATTAGACCAAGCGCATCTCCATGGGGCGCACCGGTCTTGTTCGTTAAGAAGAAGGACGACAGCATGCGACTTTGCATTGACTACCGTGAACTTAATAAGATTACCATCCGCAATAGATATCCACTGCCGCGTATAGACGATCTGTTTGACCAACTTCAAGGAGGCAAACACTTCTCAAAGATCGATCTAAGGTCAGGCTACCATCAGCTAAGGGTTAAGGAGCAGGACATTGCCAAGACTGCTTTTCGTACCCGCTATGGCCATTATGAGTTTGTGGTCATGCCATTCGGCCTGACTAATGCTCCAGCAGTATTCATGGATCTGATGAACAGAATCTTCCACGAATTCCTTGATAAGTTTGTCATTGTATTCATCGATGACATCCTGATTTTCTCAAAGTCCACGGAGGAACACGAAGACCATCTTCGTACGGTACTACAGATTCTTCGTCAGAAGCAGCTGTATGCGAAATTCTCCAAATGTGAGTTCTGGTTAAACAAGGTGGCATTCTTAGGTCACATTGTATCAGCAGAAGGGATCACTATGGACCCAGCGAAGGTTGAGGCTATCACTAAATGGCCAAGACCAACGTCGGCGACAGAAGTCCGCAGTTTCTTAGGCTTAGCTGGATATTATCGCAGATTCGTGGAGAACTTTTCCCGCTTGGCACTACCTCTCACCAAACTGATGCGAAAAGGAGAGAAATTCGTCTGGACGGAAGATCGAGAGAAGAGCTTTGAAGACCTAAAGCAGAAGTTAGTATCTGCACCTATTCTTACTCTCCCATCTGGTACAGGTGGATTTCAGATCTATAGCGATGCATCGGGGAAGGGACTGGGCTGTGTTCTCATGCAACATGGGAAAGTGATCGCGTATGCTTCACGGCAGCTTAAGCCCTATGAAGAAAACTACCCTACGCATGACCTGGAACTTGCTGCAGTGGTGTTCGCATTGAAGATATGGAGGCATTACTTATACGGAGAATCATGCGACATTTTCACGGATCACAAGAGCTTGAAGTATATCTTCACACAGCGAGAATTGAACATGAGGCAAAGGAGATGGTTGGAACTGTTGAAGGATTATGATATTAACCTACAGTATCATCCCGGGAAGGCTAATGTAGTAGCAGATGCACTCAGCAGAAAGTCCGGAATGATCAACGGCATTGAGATCAAGGAACAAAACATAAGAGACTTGGAGCGGCTAGACCTCAAAATCATGGTACGTGGGCAGCACGGATACTGGGCGAATCTTAGAGTAGAACCTGAGTTACTGACTAGGATCAAGGAAGCGCAGAAGGATGATGGAGAGATTTGGGCGATAATTCAGAATTTGGAGAAGCAGACGGAATTCAGAATGGACGCAGACGGTATCGTTTGGCAGGGCATGAGACTTTGTGTTCCTGACAATCAAGAACTCCGGGAAGCTTTGTTAGCTGAAGCTCACAGCTCCCCATTTTCTATACATCCTGGGTCGACAAAAATGTACCATGACATCAGACAGCACTTTTGGTGGAGTGGTATGAAACAGGATGTAGCCACGTATGTCTCCAAATGTCTTACCTGCCAGCAGGTTAAGATTGAACATCAGCGATCGGGCGGTCTCCTTCAACCGTTGGATATTCCAGAGTGGAAGTGGGACAAAATCACCATGGATTTTGTTACCGGTCTTCCGCCTACCAAGAAGAAGCACGATGCTATTTGGGTCATTGTTGATCGACTCACCAAATCAGCTCATTTCTTACCGATACGCAAGGAAGATCCGGTAAGTAAACTCGCAGATACTTACAGAAGGGAGATCATGAGACTCCACGGCACTCCCTCCAGCATCGTCTCAGACAGAGATCCTCGTTTCACGTCGCGATTCTAGAAAGGTCTGCAAAAAGCTTGGGGTACACAACTTAAGCTGAGTACGGCTTTTCATCCTCAAACGGACGGACAGTCGGAGCGAACAATTCAGACATTGGAAGATATGTTAAGATCGTGTGCGTTGGAATGGACAGGTGATTGGGACGATTACATCTGTTTAGTCGAGTTTGCATACAACAACAGCTGGCACGCAAGTATCAAATGTGCTCCTTTCGAAATGTTGTATGGCAGAAAGTGTCGCGCTCCAACTTGCTGGGATCAAGTGGGAGAGCGAACACTCGAAGGACCAGAGATTATAGAAATGACCAATGAGAAGATCGAAGTAGCTAAGCAGAAGCTGCAGGAAGCACAGTTACGTCAGAAGAGTTACGCCGATAAGCATCGTAGGGACATACATTTTAATGTGGGAGATCACGTCTTCCTCAAGGTTTCGCCGGCACGTGGTGTTAAACGCTTCGGGATCAAAGGAAAACTCAGTCCTCGTTTCATCGGACCTTTTGATATCATTGAGCGAATCGGTGAAGTATCTTACCGATTGACGTTACCTCCTCAGCTTTCGCACGTGCATAACGTGTTCCATGTGTCCTTACTCAGAGGGTACAATTATCATCCCCTTCATATGGTTTAGTATCCACTGGAACAGATACGTGAAGATCTCACTTTTATAGAAGAACCCGAACGAGTACTCGACAGGCAAGAACGAGTCATGAGAAGGAAGACGATTCCATTCGTCAAAATTCTTTGGAGGGACCATACCGAGCGGGAAGCCACTTGGGAAACGGAGGAGTCTATCCGGGCTTCTTACCCTCACTTTATATTTTGAGTTCGGGTATGTTACTTCTTTTCAGCTTACTTTATCTATAATTCGGGGATGAATTATTCTTTTTAGGGGGGAAGAATTGTAAAACCCGCATGCTTTTACCATGAATAGTGCCCTTAAGATCGTACGTCCTAGATTAAAACTTACCTTATTTAGTATTGATCACATTCATGTGCTAGTAATCAAGCAAGTGCATACGTGTATGACATGACAAGTATCGATTACGTACGAACTCATGATAAACAGTTAATAAATATGTCACGTGAACATAATTAAATCATGATCACCATCTAAAATACGAACTAGAATAATTACGTAAATACATATAATATAATTACGAGCGTTAAGTTTACGATAAACGACACGATAGAATAAACAGAAACACTTTAAACACGAGCACGTTTAACCACGAACGAACACGAAACATCGGGACACGAGAAAGGTACGGGTACCCCATGTGGGGCCCCCATACCCACGACACACAACAAGAAATGGGCTAAGCCCATGGACTTTTACAAGTAAAGGGGGGTAAAGAGTAAAACTAGTTTTCATTTTCACTTTTTCAAGAAAGAAAACATAAACCCTAAAAAGTTTTCTCCTCCTCCTCCTTGGTTCCTTTTGTGCCGCCACCTACATCACCACCATAGGAGGGTGTTGTTGATTTTTGACATTAAATACAAGTGTTAGAAACCGTGTTTGTTCATCCCCTTTCAAGCTACGTATTGGTATATCATTCTAAACCCTTCTTTTTAATTCTTTTTAATCGTTGATTATTTTCATGAACATGTTATTATTTTTCTTATTAAAACATGATAATTAAACATTGATCTAACATGTTTTGGGGTTAATTAAAATCAAAGAATGATTTAAAAGGGTGTTTGTTTTTAGCCGCCTAGCAAAACAAACCCGAGGGGGGTTTGGTTTGCTTATTGCCGCCACCACCAAGACCATTTTAGGTCTTGGTTGGTGCTTGTGGGACCTACGGCAGCAAGGAGGCACACGTGCCCCGAGTTTGGCTCGGGGTACGGTGTCGAATTCATGCCCGATTCATGGTTCGTTGGTTAAATCATGATCTATGTTACATGTTAATTTTTATGAATCATGAACTTAGGATATAAATTAATTAATAACATGAGATATTAATTAAATCATGACTTAGGTTATTCTAATTATTAATTTAGCATGATATTAATTTAACCTAAGTATTTTATGTTATAAGTTATAATTAATTAATTATTTAAAACATGCCTATAATTAATTAATTTAGACATGACTTAGGTTATATTATTAATAATAATAATACACATTTTAACCTAAGTATTTTCATTTCATTTTAATTAAAACATGTTATACTTTAATTAAAATGCTTAACCTATAGTTTAATTAAAATACATGAAATAATAATTAAACTATATACTATATCATATGAGTTAAGAAATCAGCATATAAACACTTAGACTTATATGTTAGCTTATGTAACCAGCTTAATTCTAAATATAGAAACTTCTATTTATAGAAACTTAATTAAATAAGGCAACTAATCTATTAATGGAAACCTTATATATATGGAAATATATCTATTTCAGGCAGCTAATCTAATCATGGAAAACCTTCTATATATGGAAACTTATTTAATTAAGGCAGCTGATCTATTTTTGGAAACTTTCTATTTTTGGAAACTTTCTATTTTTGGAAACTTTCTATTTTTGGAAACTTTCTATTTTTAAAAACTTTCCATTTTTGGTAACTTTCTATTTTTGGAAACTTTCTATTTTTGGAAACTTTCTATTTTTGGAAAGTTTCTATTTTTGGAAACCTGCTATTTTTGGAAAGTTACTTATTATTACACAGTAAGTATAATAATACATGAAATACCAGTAATACTTAAACAGAGTAATCAAAATACAAGATAAACACAGTTTAAGACTTTAAACAGTGAACCAAGACCTAAAACATACCAAGTCAGCTAAAATGAGACATAAAACCCAGTACGTAATCAGTGAATCGATACTTATACACGTGTGTATTCATGTAGCGTTAGTGATCTAGAAGTAGGAGTCTTTCTTCCGTTCATTCACTGGACTTGAGGTACGGATTCCCGTCCTTTCAGTATGGACATTCTTTTCTTATTAGGATTTCCCCGTATGCAGCCAACTGTTTTCCCCAGCATTTGTTTTATTGTTTTGAACTGCTTATGTTTAATTAGCATAATCTATAGCCATATACAAGCATGACCAGTTTCACCTAGTTATGGAGGTACCATAACCATAACATTGGAGGCACCAATGTTATGACTTCCCCACGGCGGAGTGATTGCTCGTGGCGTCCCTTTTCAGTTTTGGCCATATTATTATATCAGGTGGGGCGTATGGGTGCATCCTAGTTACATGTTTTATTCAGTTTATCATGGTGAATGTGGTGTGTGCCTTGCATCCTTCACAAGGAGTTGATCCCTCCTACCCAAACCAGTATATTAATTAGAGGCATCCCCTCTAATCAGCATGATGAGGTCACCCCTCCAAGTATTCATGCACGTGACCTTTTCATGACCTATATGGGCTATGGTATATTTATGTTAAAACAGTTTTCATAAGATGAACATAAGGCTTTTCAAACTATAAAACCGGTTTTCTTAATACTTAACCAGTTTACTCAGAACTTAGTCTTCCGCTGTTATATGTTACATGCTATATTGTACATCCGTGCACTGAGCGTCTTGCTCAGCCGTTTTCCTTTTCATGTTCCCAAAACGGCAGGTACTCAGGGACGCTCGTAGATCTCAAACGTACATGCATATGGATTGGAAGCTTTACTGTCTTTCTTTACTTTATGCATTTCCTTTACTTTGATACAGTTGCTATGGACATTGTTTCGTCCTTTCCTTTTACAGTATTTATGTTTGTGTGTGATGAGCTTTACTTTGGGGTTACCGATGTTTGATTCCGGTATTTCCCTTTTATGGTCGAATAATGCTTAGACATTTATCCTTGTATGCTTTGATGGCACGCCATGATTATGCGTAATATTCCATTTCCAAAATGGGGTGTTACAATTATGGTATTAGAGCCCAAGGTTTCGACCTGTAGGCTCTCAAATATGACCTGTGATTAGTGGGTAGTCACTACGGTCTTCCTAGAACTGACAGTTGTTTTCATGCATTCATCATTTTTAAGCATACATATACATGTCATTGTTACAGGGTTTTTGACTAAGTAATGGTTGGTACAGGACTGGCCCTATTTAGTCGCATGTGTTTTATCGAAACTTTTAGATTTGGGACCGACCCATAGGCGTCCCCTCGATATGTCTTTTGTTTTGAGTGAACTGACCAGAGGCGTTCACTCTCGAGCATCAAAAGTTTTCATAAAACTGCATCATGCATTCATACAAAGATTTTATTGCATAAAATTTTTCTCGTGAAATTTTTGGTATAAAATTTTTTTTTTTCATGTATATATATAAGTTATATTTTATGTTTGAACTGTTAATCATATGTTTATGTTATACTGTCAGATGGTTCTCACACGCGAGCAAGAGCAGCTCAATGCTGCAATCCAGGCTGCCATGCAAGCCTTACTTCCTCAACTGAGGAATGACATTCGTGCTGAAGTCCAAGCTGCCAACAATCAGCAGCACAATCAGCCACCTCCTCCTCCTCCCCCAGTGACACTAGCAGTGTGGTTGGAAAGATTCAATAAGCTCCGTCCTAGAGCTTTCGAAAAGACTGATAGTCCCAGCGATGCTGAAAGCTGGTTGACTCACATTGAGAAAATCTTCAATGCTATGGGATGTGACCCCGCATTCAAGGCGAGATTGGCATGCTACCGGTTTGAAGGCGATGTACTCAACTGGTGGCTAGCCTTGACGCAGTCAGAAGGAGGTGATGAATGGGTCGCTGGTTTGACATGGGCCCAATTCAAGGAGAGAGTGATGGAGCAGTTCTTTCCTAAGGCAGAGCAGGACAAACTCAAGCGAGAATACCATGGGATACGTCAGAGAGCGGGCGAGAATAGCAACGAATTCATGCAGCGCTTTCTCCGCTTAGCTGGTTTTCTGGGAGCAGCAGCTGGTACTCCTGAGGAGCAGGCACACCACTTTAGGTGGGCACTTCGCACCTCGGTCGCGAACAATCTGGTATGTGCTACGTTCAATACAGTAGCACAAGTGGCCGACGCAGCAAGGAAGCTTGAGATGTTGCAGGAACGCGATGAATTCGGGGAAGCTGAAAGACCCGACAAGAGGTAAACATTTCGTGTTCTATCGATAACCAGACCGCATCCTATCATTACATGTTCTATAATCATCTCTAAACTGTATCTTCCAGGCAGAAAACTGGGGACCGGTCTCAGCCGGCTACTCAGCAGCAGCCTAATCAGCCCAAAGGAAACGGTCACACTAACGACCGTTCTGTTGTGGAAAGGCGCAGCGGTAATGATAATTACCGTAACAATGCTGGACACTCCAACAACAGCAGGTCCTACTATTTACGCATCTTCTCATGATTTCATGTTATAACTCTCATGCTGACACTATATTAATCTCTACCAGGAACCACGGTAACGGGAAGGACCAGAACCACAGGGGTTCTCAGCCTAACCGTTCAGCTAACACTGGTGAATATCTTATGACGCATATGTCTTATACTCGTGCATATACTTTTTTTAACACATTTTGTCATCAGCAGGCCCTCAGCAAGCAAGGACTCCTGCTGGAGGATTCACTCATCCTCTTTGCAGTACTTGCCATCGCAGACACCCTGGCCCATGTCGTCGTGATTCCGACGCATGCTACAAGTGCGGCCTCCCTGGCCATCGTATGAGAGATTGCCGTAAGGGTGAAATGGAGGGTACTTCGGGTCATGCTGATACTAAACCGCCTCCTACCACTGGGCGTGTCTACACGACATCGCGCGATCAGGCAAACAAATCTACAGGTACCATTACTGGAATTTTGTATATGTACGGCCATGCTGGATGTGTTCTTTTTGACACGGGTGCCACTCATTCAGTTATTTCCACTTCCTATGCTAAGAACATCAGGACACTTCCCTTGCCATTAGAAAATAGGCTTACCATTTCCACGCCTTTGAGGGACTCTGTATTAATAACTCATGTATACAAGAGTCTTCCTATAGAGTTTGACGATAAAGTTCGTGCTGTAGATGCACTTCCCCTAGACATGATTGAGTTCGATATGATTCTCGGCATGGACTGGCTATCCAAGCACCATGCTACCATAGACTGCCACTCATATCGGGTGATCTTCGGCGACATTAATGCACCAGAGTACATTCATAACGGGTTCATACCCGGACGGTCTGTACAAGTGATATCTACCTTGCAAGCACGTGCATTACTATCACATGGCTGCGAAGGTTATCTAGCTACGGTTCATGTCATGGATGCTGAATCCCCATCGATTCAGGATCAACCAGTAGTTTCGGAATTTCAAGACGTTTTCCCAGATGAACTTCCAGGCATACCACCTGCAAGAGAAGTGGAGTTCAACATCGACCTTGTTCCAGGAGCTGAGCCAATCTCTAAGGCTCCGTATCGTATGGCTCCCATAGAGCTAAAAGAACTGAAGGACCAACTGCAGGAACTTCTTGATCGAGGGTTCATTAGACCAAGCGCATCTCCATGGGGCGCACCGGTCTTGTTCGTTAAGAAGAAGGACGGCAGCATGCGACTTTGCATTGACTACCGTGAACTTAATAAGATTACCATCCGCAATAGATATCCACTGCCGCGTATAGACGATCTGTTTGACCAACTTCAAGGAGCCAAACACTTCTCAAAGATCGATCTAAGGTCAGGCTACCATCAGCTAAGGGTTAAGGAGCAGGACATTGCCAAGACTGCTTTTCGTACCCGCTATGGCCATTATGAGTTTGTGGTCATGCCATTCGGCCTGACTAATGCTCCAGCAGTATTCATGGATCTGATGAACAGAATCTTCCACGAATTCCTTGATAAGTTTGTCATTGTATTCATCGATGACATCCTGATTTTCTCAAAGTCCACGGAGGAACACGAAGACCATCTTCGTACGGTACTACAGATTCTTCGTCAGAAGCAGCTGTATGCGAAATTCTCCAAATGTGAGTTCTGGTTAAACAAGGTGGCATTCTTAGGTCACATTGTATCAGCAGAAGGGATCACTATGGACCCAGCGAAGGTTGAGGCTATCACTAAATGGCCAAGACCAACGTCGGCGACAGAAGTCCGCAGTTTCTTAGGCTTAGCTGGATATTATCGCAGATTCGTGGAGAACTTTTCCCGCTTGGCACTACCTCTCACCAAACTGATGCGAAAAGGAGAGAAATTCGTCTGGACGGAAGATCGAGAGAAGAGCTTTGAAGACCTAAAGCAGAAGTTAGTATCTGCACCTATTCTTACTCTCCCATCTGGTACAGGTGGATTTCAGATCTATAGCGATGCATCGGGGAAGGGACTGGGCTGTGTTCTCATGCAACATGGGAAAGTGATCGCGTATGCTTCACGGCAGCTTAAGCCCTATGAAGAAAACTACCCTACGCATGACCTGGAACTTGCTGCAGTGGTGTTCGCATTGAAGATATGGAGGCATTACTTATACGGAGAATCATGCGACATTTTCACGGATCACAAGAGCTTGAAGTATATCTTCACACAGCGAGAATTGAACATGAGGCAAAGGAGATGGTTGGAACTGTTGAAGGATTATGATATTAACCTACAGTATCATCCCGGGAAGGCTAATGTAGTAGCAGATTCACTCAGCAGAAAGTCCGGAATGATCAACGGCATTGAGATCAAGGAACAAAACATAAGAGACTTGGAGCGGCTAGACCTCGAAATCATGGTACGTGGGCAGCACGGATACTGGGTGAATCTTAGAGTAGAACCTGAGTTACTGACTAGGATCAAGGAAGCGCAGAAGGATGATGGAGAGATTTGGGCGATAATTCAGAATTTGGAGAAGCAGACGGAATTCAGAATGGACGCAGACGGTATCGTTTGGCAGGGCACGAGACTTTGTGTTCCTGACAATCAAGAACTCCGGGAAGCTTTGTTAGCTGAAGCTCACAGCTCCCCATTTTCTATACATCCTGGGTCGACAAAAATGTACCATGACATCAGACAGCACTTTTGGTGGAGTGGTATGAAACAGGATGTAGCCACGTATGTCTCCAAATGTCTTACCTGCCAGCAGGTTAAGATTGAACATCAGCGATCGGGCGGTCTCCTTCAACCGTTGGATATTCCAGAGTGGAAGTGGGACAAAATCACCATGGATTTTGTTACCGGTCTTCCGCCTACCAAGAAGAAGCACGATGCTATTTGGGTCATTGTTGATCGACTCACCAAATCAGCTCATTTCTTACCGATACGCAAGGAAGATCCGGTAAGTAAACTCGCAGATACTTACAGAAGGGAGATCATGAGACTCCACGGCACTCCCTCCAGCATCGTCTCAGACAGAGATCCTCGTTTCACGTCGCGATTCTGGAAAGGTCTGCAAAAAGGTTGGGGTACACAACTTAAGCTGAGTACGGCTTTTCATCCTCAAACGGACGGACAGTCGGAGCGAACAATTCAGACATTGGAAGATATGTTAAGATCGTGTGCGTTGGAATGGACAGGTGATTGGGACGATTACATCTGTTTAGTCGAGTTTGCATACAACAACAGCTGGCACGCAAGTATCAAATGTGCTCCTTTCGAAATGTTGTATGGCAGAAAGTGTCGCGCTCCAACTTGCTGGGATCAAGTGGGAGAGCGAACACTCGAAGGACCGGAGATTATAGAAATGACCAATGAGAAGATCGAAGTAGCTAAGCAGAAGCTGCAGGAAGCACAGTCACGTCAGAAGAGTTACGCCGATAAGCATCGTAGGGACATACATTTTAATGTGGGAGATCACGTCTTCCTCAAGGTTTCGCCGGCACGTGGTGTTAAACGCTTCAGGATCAAAGGAAAACTTAGTCCTCGTTTCATCGGACCTTTTGATATCATTGAGCGAATCGGTGAAGTATCTTACCGATTGGCGTTACCTCCTCAGCTTTCGCACGTGCATAACGTGTTCCATGTGTCCTTACTCAGAGGGTACACTTATCATCCCCTTCACATGGTTCAGTATCCACTGGAACAGATACGTGAAGATCTCACTTTTATAGAAGAACCCGAACGAGTACTCGACAGGCAAGAACGAGTCATGAGAAGGAAGACGATTCCATTCGTCAAAATTCTTTGGAGGGACCATACCGAGCGAGAAGCCACTTGGGAAACGGAGGAGTCTATCCGGGCTTCTTACCCTCACTTCATATTTTGAGTTCGGGTATGTTACTTCTTTTCAGCTTACTTTATCTATAATTCGGGGACGAATTATTCTTTTTAGGGGGGAAGAATTGTAAAACCCGCATGCTTTTACCATGAATAGTGACCTTAAGATCGTACGTCCTAAATTAAAACTTACCTTATTTCGTATTGATCACATTCATGTGCTAGTAATCAAGCAAGTGCATACGTGTATGACATGACAAGTATCGATTACGTACGAACTCATGATAAACAGTTAATAAATATGTCACGTGGACATAATTAAATCATGATCACCATCTAAAATACGAACTAGAATAATTACGTAAATACATATAATATAATTACGAGCGTTAAGTTTACGATAAACGACACGATAGAATAAACAGAAACACTTTAAACACGAGCACGTTTAACCACGAACGAACACGAAACATCGGGACACGAGAAAGGTACGGGTACCCCATGTGGGGCCCCCATACCCACGGCACACAACAAGAAATGGGCTAAGCCCATGGACTTTTACAAGTAAAGGGGGGTAAAGAGTAAAACTAGTTTTCATTTTCACTTTTTCAAGAAAGAAAACATAAACCCTAAAAAGTTTTCTCCTCCTCCTCCTTGGTTCCTTTTGTGCCGCCACCTACATCACCACCATAGGAGGGTGTTGTTGATTTTTGACATTAAATACAAGTGTTAGAAACCGTGTTTGTTCATCCCCTTTCAAGCTACGTATTGGTATATCATTCTAAACCCTTCTTTTTAATTCTTTTTAATCTTTGATTATTTTCATGAACATGTTATTATTTTTCTTATTAAAACATGATAATTAAACATTGATCTAACATGTTTTGGGGTTAATTAAAATCAAAGAATGATTTAAAAGGGTGTTTGTTTTTAGCCGCCTAGCAAAACAAACCCGAGGGGGGTTTGGTTTGCTTATTGCCGCCACCACCAAGACCATTTTAGGTCTTGGTTGGTGCTTGTGGGACCCACGGCAGCAAGGAGGCACACGTGCCCCGAGTTTGGGTCGGGGTACGGTGTCGAATTCATGCCCGATTCATGGTTCGTTGGTTAAATCATGATCTATGTTACATGTTAATTTTTATGAATCATGAACTTAGGATATAAATTAATTAATAACATGAGATATTAATTAAATCATGACTTAGGTTATTCTAATTATTAATTTAGCATGATATTAATTTAACCTAAGTATTTTATGTTATAAGTTATAATTAATTAATTATTTAAAACATGCCTATAATTAATTAATTTAGACATGACTTAGGTTATATTATTAATAATAATAATACACAATTTAACCTAAGTATTTTCATTTCATTTTAATTAAAACATGTTATACTTTAATTAAAATGCTTAACCTATAGTTTAATTAAAATACATGAAATAATAATTAAACTATATACTATATCATATGACTTAAGAAATCAGCATATAAACACTTAGACTTATATGTTAGCTTATGTAACCAGCTTAATTCTAAATATGGAAACTTCTATTTATAGAAACTTAATTAAATAAGGCAACTAATCTATTAATGGAAACCTTATATATATGGAAATATATCTATTTCAGGCAGCTAATCTAATCATGGAAAACCTTCTATATATGGAAACTTATTTAATTAAGGCAGCTGATCTATTTTTGGAAACTTTCTATTTTTGGAAACTTTCTATTTTTGGAAACTTTCTATTTTTGGTAACTTTCTATTTTTGGAAACTTTCTATTTTTGGAAAATTTCTATTTTTGGAAACTTTCTATTTTTGGAAACCTGCTATTTTTGGAAAGTTACTTATTATTACACAGTAAGTATAATAATACATGAAATACCAGTAATACTTAAACAGAGTAATCAAAATACAAGATAAACACAGTTTAAGACTTTAAACAGTGAACCAAGACCTAAAACATACCAAGTCAGCTAAAATGAGACATAAAACCCAGTACGTAATCAGTGAATCGATACTTATACACGTGTGTATTCATGTAGCGTTAGTGATCCAGAAGTAGGAGTCTTTCTTCCGTTCATTCACTGGACTTGAGGTACGGATTCCCGTCCTTTCAGTATGGACATTCTTTCCTTATTAGGATTTCCCCGTATGCAGCCAACTGTTTTCCCCAGCATTTGTTTTATTGTTTTGAACTGCTTATGTTTAATTAGCATAATCTATAGCCATATACAAGCATGACCAGTTTCACCTAGTTATGGAGGTACCATAACCATAACATTGGAGGCACCAATGTTATGACTTCCCCACGGCGGAATGATTGCTCGTGGCGTCCCTTTTCAGTTTTGGCCATATTATTATATCAGGTGGGGCGTATGGGTGCATCCTAGTTACATGTTTTATTCAGTTTATCATGGTGAATGTGGTGTGTGCCTTGCATCCTTCACAAGGAGTTGATCCCTCCTACCCAAACCAGTATATTAATTAGAGGCATCCCCTCTAATCAGCATGATGAGGTCACCCCTCCAAGTATTCATGCACGTGACCTTTTCATGACCTATATGGGCTATGGTATATTTATGTTAAAACAGTTTTCATAAGATGAACATAAGGCTTTTCAAACTATAAAACCAGTTTTCTTAATACTTAACCAGTTTACTCAGAACTTAGTCTTCCGCTGTTATATGTTACATGCTTATCCTATTTCATGCTATATTGTACATCCGTGCACTGAGCGTCTTGCTCAGCCGTTTTCCTTTTCATGTTCCCAAAACGGCAGGTACTCAGGGACGCTCGTAGATCTCAAACGTACGTGCATATGGATTGGAAGCTTTACTGTCTTTCTTTACTTTATGCATTTCCTTTACTTTGATACAGTTGCTATGGACATTGTTTCGTCCTTTCCTTTTACAGTATTTATGTTTGTGTGTGATGAGCTTTACTTTGGGGTTACCGATGTTTGATTCTGGTATTTCCCTTTTATGGTCGAATAATGCTTAGACATTTATCCTTGTATGCTTTGATGACACGCCATGATTATGCGTAATATTCCATTTCCAAAATGGGGTGTTACATATATACTGGGGCTTTTAGGGTTTCCAATGGGCTTTGGTGTTTTGGGCCTATTGGGTTTCCAGAATACTTTCTTCTGGTGACACGAGCCTTGTGTGTGTTTTGGGCCTATTGGGTTTCCAGAAGACGACTTGTACACGTCTCGGTATCGAGAAGGCGACGTGTCCACCTCTCGATTGTGAGACGACGGCAACGTGTCCACGTCTCGATGTCGGGACGACGACTTGTACACGTCTCGGTATCGAGAAGGCGACGTGTCCACCTCTCGAGTGTGAGACGACGGCGACGTGTCCACGTCTTGATGTCGGGACGACGACTTGTACACGTCTCGGTATCGAGAAGGCGACGTGTCCACCTCTCGATTGTGAGACGACGACAACGTGTCCACGTCTCGATGTCGGGACGACGACTTGTACACGTCTCGGTATCGAAAAGGCGACGTGTCCACATCTCGATTGTGAGACGACGGCAACGTGTCCACGTCTCGATGTCGGGACGACGACTTGTACACGTCTCAGTATCGAGAAGGCGACGTGTCCACCTCTCGATTGTGAGATGACGGCAACGTGTCCACGTCTCGATGTCGGGACGACGACTTGTACACGTATCGGTATCGAGAAGGCGATGTGTCCACCTCTCGATTGTGAGACGACGGCAACGTGTCCACGTCTCGATGTCAGGACGACGACTTGTACACGTCTCGGTATCGAGAAGGCGACGTATCCACCTCTCGATTGTGAGACGGCGGCAACGTGTCCACGTCTCGATGTCGAGACGAAGACTTGTACACGTCTCGGTATCGAGAAGGCGACATGTCCACCTCTCGATTGTGAGACGACGGCAACGTGTCCACGTCTCGATGTCGGGACGACGAGTTGTACACGTCTCGGTATCGAGAAGGCGACGTGTCCACCTCTCGATTGTGAGATGACGGTGACGTGTCCACGTCTCGATGTCAGGACGAAGAATTGTACACGTCTCGGTATCGAGAAGGCGACGTGTCCACCTCTCGATTGTGAGATGACGGCAACGTGTCCACGTCTCGATGCCGGGACGACGACTTGTACACGTCTTGGTATCGAGAAGGCGACGTGTCCACCTCTCGATTGTGAGACGACGGCAACGTGTCCACGTCTTGATGTCGGGACGACGACTTGTACACGTCTCGGTATCGAGAAGGCGACGTGTCCACCTCTCGATTATGAGACGACGGCAACGTGTCCACGTCTCGATGTCGGGAAGACGACTTGTACACGTCTCGGTATCGAGAAGGCAACGTGTCCACCTCTCGATTGTGAGACGACGGCAACGGGGTATCCACGTCTCGATGTCGGGACGAAGACTTGTGCACGTCTCGGTATCGAGAAGGCGACGTGTCCACCTCTCGATTGTGAGACGACGGCAACGTGTCCATGTCTCGATGTCGGGACGACGACTTGTACACGTCTCGGTATCGAGAAGGCGACGTGTCCACCTCTCGATTGTGAAACGACGGCAACGTGTCCACGTCTCGATGTCGGGACGACGACTTGTACACATCTCGGTATCGAGAAGGCGACGTGTCCACCTCTCGATTGTGAGACGACGGCAACGTGTCCACGTCTCGATGTCGGGACGACGACTTGTACACGTCTCGGTATCGAGAAGGCGACATGTCCACCTCTCGATTATGAGACGACGGCGACGTGTACACGTCTCGATGGTGAGACGGCGACGTGTAAACCTCCCGGTGTCGGGACGACGACTTGTACACGTCTCGATGGTGATACGGCGACGTGTAAACCTCCCGGTGTCGGGACGACGACTTGTACACGTCTCGATGGTGAGACGGCGACGTGTAAACCTCCCGGTGTCGGGACGACGACTTGTACACGTGTCGGTGTCGAGACGACGGCGACGTGTCTCGATGTCGATACGAAGACAAACGTAGATCTCTCGGTCTGGAACTTGTGTTTGATTGAGAACTCATGATTGCAAACGTCAGGGTTAAGTTAGGTTGTTGGAGATGTTTTCAATTTGGGTGAGAATTATATTTTGATTGTGTGTGTTTTATGGAATAAAAGGAGGTGGAAACCTAGGTTGTGAAAATGATGTCGGTATATACTGGGGCTTTTAGGGTTTCCAATGGGCTTTGGTCTTTTGGGCCTATTGGGTTTCCAGAATACTTTCTTCTGGTGACACGATCCTTGTGTGTGTTTTGGGCCTATTGGGTTTCCAGAAGACGACTTGTACACGTCTCGGTATCGAGAAGGCGACGTGTCCACCTCTCGATTGTGAGACGACGGCAACGTGTCCACGTCTCGATGTCGGGACGACGACTTGTACACGTCTCGGTATCGAGAAGGCGACGTGTCCACTTCTCGATTGTGAGACGACGACAACGTGTCCACGTCTCGATGTCGGGACGACGACTTGTACACGTCTCGGTATCGAGAAGGCGACGTGTCCACCTCTCGAGTGTGAGACGACGGCGACGAGTCCACGTCTCGATGTCGGGACGACGACTTGTACACGTCTCGGTATCGAGAAGGCGACGTGTCCACCTTTCGATTGTGAGACGACGGCGACGTGTCCACGTCTCGATGTCGGGACGACGACTTGTACACGTCTCGGTATCGAGAAGGCGACGTGTCCACCTCTCGATTGTGAGACGACGGCAACGTGTCCACGTCTCGATGTCGGGACGACGACTTGTACACGTCTCAGTATCGAGAAGGCGACGTGTCCACCTCTCGATTGTGAGACGACGGCAACGTGTCCACGTCTCGATGTCAGGACGACGACTTGTACACGTCTCGGTATCGAGAAGGCGAAGTGTCCACCTCTCGATTGTGAGACGACGGCAACGCGTCCACGTCTCGATGTCGGGACGACGACTTGTATACGTCTCGGTATCGAGAAGGCGACGTGTCCACCTCTCGATTGTGAGACGACGGCGACGTGTACACATCTTGATGGTGAGACCGCGACGTGTAAACCTCCCGGTGTCGGGACGACGACTTGTACACGTCTCGATGGTGATACGGCGACGTGTAAACCTCCCGGTGTCGGGACGACGACTTGAACACGTCTCGATGGTGAGACGGCGACGTGTAAACCTCCCGGTGTCGGGACGACGACTTGTACACGTGTCGGTGTCGAGACGACGGCGACGTGTCTCGATGTCGATACGAAGGCAAACGTAGATCTCTCGGTCTGGAACTTGTGTTTGATTGAGAACTCATGATTGCAAACTTTAGGGTTAAGTTAGGTTGTTGGAGATGTTTTCAATTTGGGTGAGAATTATATTTTGATTGTGTGTGTTTTATGGAATAAAAGGAGGTGGAAACCTAGGTTGTGAAAATGATGTCGGTATATACTGGGGCTTTTAGGGTTTCCAATGGGCTTTGGTGTTTTGGGCCTATTGGGTTTCTAGAATACTTTCTTCTGGTGACACGAGCCTTGTCTGTGTTTTGGGCCTATTGGGTTTCCAGAAGACGACTTGTACACGTCTCGGTATCGAGAAGGCGACGTGTCCACCTCTCGATTGTGAGACGACGGCAACGTGTCCACGTCTCGATGTCGGGACGACGACTTGTACACGTCTCGGTATCGAGAAGGCGACGTGTCCACCTCTCGATTATGAGACGACGGCAACGTGTCCACGTCTCGATGTCAGGACGAAGACTTGTACACGTCTCGGTATCGAGAAGGCGACGTGTCCACCTCTCGATTGTGAGATGACGGCAACGTGTCCACGTCTCGATGTCAGGACGATGACTTGTACACGTCTCGGTAGCAAGAAGGCGACGTGTCCACCTCTCTATTTTGAGACGACGGCAACGTGTCCACGTCTCGATGTCGGGACGACGACTTGTACACGTCTCGGTATCGAGAAGGCGACGTGTCCACCTCTCGATTTTGAGATGACGGCAACGTGTCCACGTCTCGATGTCGGGACGACGACTTGTACACGTCTCAGTATCGAGAAGGCGACGTGTCCACCTCTCGATTGTGAGACGACGGTGACGTGTCCACGTCTCGATGTCGGGACGACGACATGTACACGTCTCGGTATCGAGAAGGCGACGTGTCCACCTCTCGATTGTGAGATGACGGCAACGTGTCGACGTCTCGATGCCGGGACGACGACTTGTACACGTCTCGATATCGAGAAGGCGTAGTGTCCACCTCTCGATTGTGAGACGACGGCAACGCGTCCACGTCTCGATGTCGGGACGACGACTTGTACACGTCTCGGTATCGAGAAGGCGACGTGTCCACCTCTCGATTGTGAGACGACGGCGACGTGTACACGTCTTGATGGTGAGACCGCGACGAGTAAACCTCCCGGTGTCGGGACGACGACTTGTACACGTCTCGATGGTGATACGGCGACGTGTAAACCTCCCGGTGTCGGGACGACGACTTGTACACGTCTCGATGGTGAGACGGCGACGTGTAAACCTCCCAGTGTCGGGACGACGACTTGTACACGTGTCGGTGTCGAGACGACGGCGACGTGTCTCGATGTCGATACGAAGGCAAACGTAGATCTCTCGGTCTGGAACTTGTGTTTGATTGAGAACTCATGATTGCAAACTTTAGGGTTAAGTTAGGTTGTTGGAGATGTTTTCAATTTGGGTGAGAATTATATTTTGATTGTGTGTGTTTTATGGAATAAAAGGAGGTGGAAACCTAGGTTGTGAAAATGATGTCGGTATATACTGGGGCTTTTAGGGTTTCCAATGGGCTTTGGTGTTTTGGGCCTATTGGGTTTCCAGAATACTTTCTTCTGGTGACACGATCCTTGTCTGTGTTTTGGGCCTATTGGGTTTCCAGAAGACGACTTGTACACGTCTCGGTATCGAGAAGGCGACGTGTCCACCTCTCGATTGTGAGACGACGGCAACGTGTCCACGTCTCGATGTCGGGACGACGACTTGTACACGTCTCGGTATCGAGAAGGCGACGTGTCCACCTCTCGATTGTGAGACGACGGCAACGTGTCCACGTCTCGATGTCGGGACGACGACTTGTACACGTCTCGGTATCGAGAAGGCGACGTGTCCACCTCTCGAGTGTGAGACGACGGCGACGTGTCCACGTCTCGATGTCGGGATGATGACTTGTACACATCTCGGTATCTAGAAGGCG
This sequence comes from Glebionis coronaria, assembly GCA_025667525.1. Lineage (NCBI taxonomy): Eukaryota > Viridiplantae > Streptophyta > Magnoliopsida > Asterales > Asteraceae > Glebionis > Glebionis coronaria. Next base: position 424,806,066 of record CM046881.1, on the reverse strand, counting down.
ACGTGTCCACCTCTCGATTGTGAGATGACGGTAACGTGTCCACGTCTCGATGTCGGGACGACGACTTGTACACGTCTCGGTATCGAGAAGGCGACGTGTCCACCTGTCGATTGTGAGACGACGGCAACGTGTCCACGTCTCAATGTCGGGACGACGACTTGTACACGTCTCAGTATCGAGAAGGCGACGTGTCCACCTCTCGATTGTGAGACGACGGCAACGTGTCCACGTCTCGATGTCGGGACGACGACTTGTACACGTCTCGGTATCGAGAAGGCGACGTGTCCACCTCTCGATTGTGAGACGACGGCGACGTGTACACGTCTCGATGGTGAGACGGCGACGTGTAAACCTCCTCGTGTCGGGACGACGACTTGTACACGTCTCGATGGTGATACAGCAACGTGTAAACCTCCCGGTGTCGGGATGACGACTTGTACACGTCTCGATGGTGAGACGGCGACGTGTAAACCTCCCGGTGTCGGGACGACGACTTGTACACGTGTCGGTGTCGAGACGACGGCGACGTGTCTCGATGTCGATACGAAGACAAACGTAGATCTCTCGGTCTGGAACTTGTGTTTGATTGAGAACTCATGATTGCAAACTTTAGGGTTAAGTTAGGTTGTTGGAGATGTTTTCAATTTGGGTGAGAATTATATTTTGATTGTGTGTGTTTTATGGAATAAAAGGAGGTGGAAACCTAGGTTGTGAAAATGATGTCGGTATATACTGGGGCTTTTAGGGTTTCCAATGGGCTTTGGTGTTTTGGGCCTATTGGGTTTCCAAAATACTTTCTTCTGGTGACACGAGCCTTGTGTGTGTTTTGGGCCTATTGGGTTTCCAGAAGACGACTTGTACACGTCTCGGTATCGAGAAGGCAACGTGTCCACCTCTCGATTGTGAGACGACGGCAACGTGTCCACGTCTCGATGTCGGGACGACGACTTGTACACGTCTCGGTATCGAGAAGGCGACGTGTCCACCTCTCGATTGTGAGACGACGGCAACGTGTCCACGTATCCATGCCGGGACGACGACTTGTACACGTCTTGGTATCGAGAAGGCGACGTGTCCACCTCTCGATTGTGAGATGACGGCAACGTGTCCACGTCTTGATGTCGGGACGACGACTTGTACACGTCTCGGTATCGAGAAGGCGACGTGTCCACCTCTCGATTATGAGACGACGACAACGTGTCCACGTCTCGATGTCGGGAAGACGACTTGTACACGTCTCGGTATCGAGAAGGCGACGTGTCCACCTCTCGATTGTGAGACGACGGCAACAGGGTGTCCACGTCTCGATGTCGGGACGACGACTTGTACACGTCTCGGTATCGAGAAGGCGACGTGTCCACCTCTCCATTGTGAGACGACGGCAACATGTCCACGTCTCGATGTCGGGACGACGACTTGTACACGTCTCGGTATCGAGAAGGCGACGTGGCCACCTCTCGATTGTGAGACGACGGCAACGTGTCCACGTCTCGATGTCGGGACGACGACTTGTTCACATCTCGGTATCGAGAAGGCGACGTGTCCACCTCTCGATTGTGAGACGACGACAACGTGTCCACGTCTCGATGTCGGGACGACGACTTGTACACGTCTCGGTATCGAGAAGGCGACATGTCCACCTCTCGATTGTGAGAGGACGGCGACGTGTACACGTCTCGATGGTGAGACGGCGACGTGTAAACCTCCCGGTGTCGGGACGACGACTTGTACACGTCTCGATGGTGATACGGCGACGTGTAAACCTCCCGGTGTCGGGACGACGACTTATACACGTCTCGATGGTGAGACGGCGACGTGTAAACCTCCCTGTGTCGGGACGACGACTTGTACACGTGTCGGTGTCGACACGACGGCGACGTGTCTCGATGTCGATATGAAGACAAACGTAGATCTCTCGGTCTGGAACTTGTGTTTGATTGAGAACTCATGATTGCAAACTTTAGGGTTAAGTTAGGTTGTTGGAGATGTTTTCAGTTTGGGTGAGAATTATATTTTGATTGTGTGTGTTTTATGGAATAAAAGGAGGTGGAAACCTAGGTTGTGAAAATGATGTCGGTATATACTGGGGCTTTTAGGGTTTCCAATAGGCTTTGGTGTTTTGGGCCTATTGGGTTTCCAGAATACTTTCTTCTGGTGACACGAACCTTGTGTGTGTTTTGGGCCTATTGGGTTTCCAGAAGACGACTTGTACACGTCTCGGTATCGAGAAGGCGACCTGTCCACCTCTCGATTGTGAGACGAGGGCAACGTGTCCACGTCTCGATGTCGGGACGACGACTTGTACACGTCTCGGTATTGAGAAGGCGACGTGTCCACCTCTCGATTATGAGACGACGGCAACGTGTCCACGTCTCGATGCCGGGACGACGACTTGTACACGTCTTGGTATCGAGAAGGCGACGTGTCCACCTCTCGATTGTGAGACGACGGCAACTTGTCCACGTCTTGATGTCGGGACGACGACTTGTACACATCTCGGTATCGAGAAGGCGACGTATCCACCTCTCGATTATGAGATGACGGCAACGTGTCCACGTCTCGGTTTCGAGAAGGCGATGTGTCCACCTCTCGATTGTGAGACGACGGCAACGGGGTGTCCACGTCTCGATGTCGGGACGACGACTTGTACACGTCTCGGTATCGAGAAGGCGAGGTGTCCACCTCTCGATTTTGAGACGACGGCAACGTGTCCACGTCTCGATGTCGGGACGACGACTTGTACACATCTCGGTATCGAGAAGGCGACGTGTCCACCTCTCGATTGTGAGACGACGGCAACGTGTCCACGTCTCGATGTCGGGACGACGACTTGTACACGTCTCGGTATCGAGAAGGCGACATGTCCACCTCTCGATTGTGAGACGACGGCGACGTGTACACGTCTCGATGGTGAGACGGCGACGTGTAAACCTCCCGGTGTCGGGACGACGACTTGTACACGTCTCGATGGTGATACGGCGACGTGTAAACCTCCCGGTGTCGGGACGACGACTTGTACACGTCTCGATGGTGAGACGGCGACATGTAAACCTCCCGGTGTCGGGACGACGACTTGTACACGTGTCGGTGTCGAGACGACGGCGACGTGTCTCGATGTCGATACGAAGACAAACGTAGATCTCTCGGTCTGGAACTTGTGTTTGATTGAGAACTCATGATTGCAAACGTTAGGGTTAAGTTAGGTTGTTGGAGATGTTTTCAATTTGGGTGAGAATTATATTTTGATTGTGTGTGTTTTATGGAATAAAAGGAGGTGGAAACCTAGGTTGTGAAAATGATGTCGGTATATACTGGGGCTTTTAGGGTTTCCAATGGGCTTTGGTGTTTTGGGCCTATTGGGTTTCCAGAATACTTTCTTCTGGTGACACGAGCCTTGTGTGTGTTTTGGGCCTATTGGGTTTCCAGAAGACAACTTGTACACGTCTCGGTATCGAGAAGGCGACGTGTCCACCTCTCGATTGTGAGACGACGACAACGTGTCCACGTCTCGATGTCGGGACGACGACTTGTACACGTCTCGGTATCGAGAAGGCGACGTGTCCACTCTCGATTGTGAGACGACGGCAACGTGTCCACGTCTCGATGTCGGGACGACGACTTGTACACGTCTCGGTATCGAGAAGGCGACGTGTCCACCTCTCGATTGTGAGACGACGGCAACGTGTCCACGTCTCGATGCCGGGACGACGACTTGTACACGTCTTGGTATCGAGAAGGCGACGTGTCCACCTCTCGATTGTGAGACGACGGCAACGTGTCCACGTCTTGATGTCGGGACGACGACTTGTACACGTATCGGTATCGAGAAGGCGACGTATCCACCTCTCGATTATGAGACGACGGCAACGTGTCCACGTCTCGATGTCGGGAAGACGACTTGTACACGTCTCGGTATCGAGAAGGCGACGTGTCCACCTCTCGATTGTGAGACGACGGCAACGGGGTGTCCACGTCTCGATGTCGGGACGACGACTTGTACACGTCTCGGTATCGAGAAGGCGACGTGTCCACCTCTCGATGTCGAGACGACGACTTGTACACGACGATGACTTGTACACGTCTCGGTATCGAGAAGGCGACGTGTCCACCTCTCGATTGTGAGACGACGGCGACGTGTCCACGTCTAGATGTCGGGAAGACGACTTGTACACGTCTCGGTATCGAGAAGGCGATGTGTCCACCTCTCGATTGTGAGACGACGACAACGGCGTGTCCACGTCTCGATGTCGGGACGACGACTTGTACACGTCTCGGTATCGAGAAGGCGACGTGTCCACCTCTCGATTGTGAGACGACGGCAACGTGTCCACGCCTCGATGTCGGGACGACGACTTGTACACGTCTCGGTATCGAGAAGGCGACGTGTCCACCTCTCGATTGTGAGACGACGGTAACGTGTCCACGTCTCGATGTCGGGACGACGACGTGTACACGTCTCGGTATCGAGAAGGCGACGTGTCCACCTCTCGATTGTGAGATGACGGCAACGTGTCCACGTCTCGATGTCGGGACGACGACTTGTACACGTCTCGGTATCGAGAAGGCGACATGTCCACCTCTCGATTGTGAGACGACGGTGACGTGTACACGTCTCGATTTTGAGACGGCGACGTGTAAACCTCCCGGTGTCGGGACGACGACTTGTACACGTCTCGATGGTGATACGACGACGTGTAAACCTCCCGGTGTCGGGATGAAGACTTGTACACGTCTCGGTGGTGAGACGGCGACGTGTAAACCTCCCGGTGTCGGGACGACGACTTGTACACGTGTCGGTGTCGAGACGACGGCGACGTGTCTCGATGTCGATACGAAGACAAACGTAGATCTCTCGGTCTGGAACTTGTGTTTGATTGAGAACTCATGATTGCAAACTTTAGGGTTAAGTTAGGTTGTTGGAGATGTTTTCAATTTGGGTGAGAATTATATTTTGATTGTGTGTGTTTTATGGAATAAAAGGAGGTGGAAACCTAGGTTGTGAAAATGATGTCGGTATATACTGGGGCTTTTAGGGTTTCCAATGGGCTTTGGTGTTTTGGGCCTATTAGGTTTCCAGAATACTTTCTTCTGGTGACACGAGCCTTATGTGTGTTTTGGGCCTATTGGGTTTCCAGAAGACGACTTGTACACGTCTCGGTATCGAGAAGGCGACGTGTCCACCTCTCGATTGTGAGACGACGGCAACGTGTCCACGTCTCGATGTCGGGACGACGACTTGTACACGTCTCGGTATCGAGAAGGCGACGTGTCCACCTCTCGATTGTGAGACGACGGCAACGTGTCCACCTCTCGATTGTGAGACGACGGCAACGTGTCCACGTCTCGATGTCGGGACGACGACTTGTACACGTCTCGGTATCGAGAAGGCGACGTGTCCACCTCTCGAGTGTGAGACGACGGCGACGTGTCCATGTCTCGATGCCGGGACGACGACTTGTACACGTCTTGGTATCGAGAAGGCAACGTGTCCACCTCTCGATTGTGAGATGACGGCAACGTGTCCACGTCTTGATGTCGGGACGACGACTTGTACACGTCTCGGTATCGAGAAGGCGACGTGTCCACCTCTCGATTATGAGACGACGGCAACGTGTCCACGTCTCGATGTCGGGAAGACGACTTGTACACGTCTCGGTATCGAGAAGGCGAACGGGGTGTCCACGTCTCGATGTCGGGACGACGACTTGTACACGTCTCGGTATCGAGAAGGCGACATGTCCACCTCTCGATGTCGAGACGACGACTGGTACACGACGACGACTTGTACACGTCTCGGTATCGAGAAGGCGACGTGTCCACCTCTCGATTGTGAGACGACGGCAACGTGTCCACGTCTCGATGTCGGGAAGACGACTTGTACACGTCTCGGTATCGATAAGGCGACGTGTCCACCTCTCGATTATGAGACGACGACAACGGGGTGTCCACGTCTCGATGTCGGGACGACGACTCGTACACGTCTCGGTATCGAGAAGGCGACGTGTCCACCTCTCGATTGTGAGACTACGGCAACGTGTCCACGTCTCGATGTCGGGACGACGACTTGTACACGTCTCGGTATCGAGAAGGCGACGTGTCCACCTCTCGATTGTGAGACGACGGCAACGTGTCCACGTCTCGATGTCGGGACGACGACGTGTACTCGTCTCGGTATCGAGAAGGCGACGTGTCCACCTCTCGATTGAGAGATGACGGCAACGTGTCCACGTCTCGATGTCGGGACGACGACTTGTACACGTCTCGGTATCGAGAAGGCGACATGTCCACCTCTCGATTGTGAGACGACGGTGACGTGTACACGTCTCGATGGTGAGACGGCGACGTGTAAACCTCCCGATGTCGGGACGACGACTTGTACACGTCCGATGGTGATACGGCGACGTGTAAACCTCCCGGTGTCGGGATGAAGACTTGTACACGTCTCGATAGTGAGACGGCGACGTGTAAACCTCCCAGTGTCGGGACGACGACTTGTACACGTGTCGGTGTCGAGACGACGTCGACGTGTCTCGATGTCGATACGAAGACAAACGTAGATCTCTCGGTCTGGAACTTGTGTTTGATTGAGAACTCATGATTGCAAACTTTAGGGTTAAGTTAGGTTGTTGGAGATGTTTTCAATTTGGGTGAGAATTATATTTTGATTGTGTGTGTTTTATGGAATAAAAGGAGGTGGAAACCTAGGTTGTGAAAATGATGTCGGTATATACTGGGGCTTTTAGGGTTTCCAATGGGCTTTGGTGTTTTGGGCCTATTGGGTTTCCAGAATACTTTCTTCTGGTGACACGAGCCTTATGTGTGTTTTGGGCCTATTGGGTTTCCAGAAGACGACTTGTACACGTCTCGGTATCGAGAAGGCGACGTGTCCACCTCTCGATTGTGAGACGACGGCAACGTGTCCACGTCTCGATGTCGGGACGACGACTTGTACACGTCTCGGTATCGAGAAGGCGACGTGTCCACCTCTCGATTGTGAGACGACGGCAACGTGTCCACCTCTCGATTGTGAGACGACGGCAACGTGTCCACGTCTCGATGTCGGGACGACGACTTGTACACGTCTCGGTATCGAGAAGGAGACGTGTCCACCTCTCGAGTGTGAGACGACGGCGACGTGTCCACGTCTCGATGCCGGGACGACGACTTATACACGTCTTGGTATCGAGAAAGCAACGTGTCCACCTCTCGATTGTGAGACGACGGCAACGTGTCCACGTCTTGATGTCGGGACGACGACTTGTACACGTCTCGGTATCGAGAAGGCGACGTGTCCACCTCTCGATTATGAGACGATGGCAACGTGTCCACGTCTCGATGTCGGGAAGACGACTTGTACACGTCTCGGTATCGAGAAGGCGACGTGTCCACCTCTCGATTGTGAGACGACGGCAACGGGGTGTCCATGTCTCGATGTCGGGACGACGACTTGTACACGTCTCGGTATCGAGAAGGCGACATGTCCACCTCTCGATGTCGAGACGACGACTGGTACACGACGACGACTTGTACACGTCTCGGTATCGAGAAGGCGACGTGTCCACCTCTCGATTGTGAGACGACAGCGACGTGTCCACGTCTCGATGTCGGGAAGACGACTTGTACACGTCTCGGTATCGATAAGGCGACGTGTCCACCTCTCGATTGTGAGACGACGACAACGGGGTGTCCACGTCTCGATGTCGGGACGAAGACTTGTACACGTCTCGGTATCGAGAAGGCGACGTGTCCACCTCTCGATTGTGAGACTATGGCAACGTGTCCACGTCTCGATGTCGGGACGACGACTTGTACACGTCTCGGTATCGAGAAGGCGACGTGTCCACCTCTCGATTGTGAGACGACGGCAACGTGTCCACGTCTCGATGTCGGGACGACGACGTGTACTCGTCTCGGTATCGAGAAGGCGAAGTGTCCACCTCTCGATTGTGAGACGACGGCAACGCGTCCACGTCTCGATGTCGGGACGACGACTTGTATACGTCTCGGTATCGAGAAGGCGACGTGTCCACCTCTCGATTGTGAGACGACGGCGACGTGTACACATCTTGATGGTGAGACCGCGACGTGTAAACCTCCCGGTGTCGGGACGACGACTTGTACACGTCTCGATGGTGATACGGCGACGTGTAAACCTCCCGGTGTCGGGACGACGACTTGAACACGTCTCGATGGTGAGACGGCGACGTGTAAACCTCCCGGTGTCGGGACGACGACTTGTACACGTGTCGGTGTCGAGACGACGGCGACGTGTCTCGATGTCGATACGAAGGCAAACGTAGATCTCTCGGTCTGGAACTTGTGTTTGATTGAGAACTCATGATTGCAAACTTTAGGGTTAAGTTAGGTTGTTGGAGATGTTTTCAGTTTGGGTGAGAATTATATTTTGATTCTGTGTGTTTTATGGAATAAAAGGAGGTGGAAACCTAGGTTGTGAAAATGATGTCGGTATATACTGGGGCTTTTAGGGTTTCCAATGGGCTTTGGTGTTTTGGGCCTATTGGGTTTCCAGAATACTTTCTTCTGGTGACACGAGCCTTATGTGTGTTTTGGGCCTATTGGGTTTCCAGAAGACGACTTGTACACGTCTCGGTATCGAGAAGGCGACGTGTCCACCTCTCGATTGTGAGACGACGGCAACGTGTCCACGTCTCGATGTCGGGACGACGACTTGTACACGTCTCGGTATCGAGAAGGCGACGTGTCCACCTCTCGATTGTGAGACGACGGCAACGTGTCCACGTCTCGATGTCGGGACGACGACTTGTACACGTCTCGGTATCGAGAAGGCGACGTGTCCACCTCTCGATTGTGAGACGACGGCAACGTGTCCACGTCTCGATGTCGGGAAGACGACTTGTACACGTCTCGGTATCGAGAAGGCGACGTGTCCACCTCTCGATTGTGAGATGACGGCAACGTGTCCACGTCTCGATGTCGGGACGACGACTTGTACACTTCTCGGTATCGAGAAGGCGACGTGTCCACCTCTCGATTGTGAGACGACGGCAACGTGTCCACGTCTCGATGTTGGGACGACGACTTGTACACGTCTCGGTATCGAGAAGGCGACGTGTCCACCTCTCGATTGTGAAACGACGGCAACGTGTCCACGTCTCGATGTCGGGACGACGACGTGTACACGTCTCGGTATCGAGAAGGCGACGTGTCCACCTCTCGATTGTGAGATGACGGCAACGTGTCCACGTCTCGATGTCGGGACGACGACTTGTACACGTCTCGGTATCGAGAAGGCGACGTGTCCACCTCTCGATTGTGAGACGACGGTGACGTGTACACGTCTCGATGGTGAGACCGCGACGTGTAAACCTCCCGGTGTCGGGACGACGACTTGTACACGTCTCGATGGTGATACGGCGACGTGTAAACCTCCCGGTGTCGGGACGACGACTTGTACACGTCTCGATGGTGAGACGGCGACGTGTAAACCTCCCGGTGTCGGGACGACGACTTGTACACGTGTCGGTGTCGAGACGACGGCGACGTGTCTCGATGTCGATACGAAGACAAACGTAGATCTCTCGGTCTGGAACTTGTGTTTGATTGAGAACTCATGATTGCAAACTTTAGGGTTAAGTTAGGTTGTTGGAGATGTTTTCAATTTGGGTGAGAATTATATTTTGATTGTGTGTGTTTTATGGAATAAAAGGAGGTGGAAACCTAGGTTGTGAAAATGATGTCGCTATATACTGGGGCTTTTAGGGTTTCCAATGGGCTTTGGTGTTTTGGGCCTATTGGGTTTCCAGAATACTTTCTTCTGGTGACACGAGCCTTGTGTGTGTTTTGGGCCTATTGGGTTTCCAGAAGACGACTTGTACACGTCTCGGTATCGAGAAGGCGACGTGTCCACCTCTCGATTGTGAGACGACGGCAATGTGTCCACGTCTCGATGTCGGGACGACGACTTGTACACGTCTCGGTATTGAGAAAGCGACGTGTCCACCTCTCGATTGTGAGACGACAGAACGTGTCCACGTCTCGATGTCGGGACGACGACTTGTACACGTCTCGGTATCGAGAAGGCGACGTGTCCACCTCTCGAGTGTGAGACGACGGCGACGTGTCCACGTCTCGATGTCAGGACGACGACTTGTACACGTCTCGGTATCGAGAAGGAGACGTGTCCACCTCTCGATTGTGAGACGACGGCAACGTGTCCACGTCTCGATGTCGGGACGACGACTTGTACACGTCTCGGTATCGAGAAGGCGACGTGTCCACCTCTCGATTGTGAGACGACGGCAACGTGTCCACGTCTCGATGTCGGGACGACGACTTGTACACGTCTCAGTATCGAGAAGGCGACGTGTCCACCTCTCGATTGTGAGACGACGGCAACGTGTCCACGTCTCGATGTCGGGACAACGACTTGTACACATCTCGGTATCGAGAAGGAGACGTGTCCACCTCTCGATTGTGAGACGACGACAACGTGTCCACGTCTCGATGTCGAGACGACGACTTGTACACGTCTCGGTATCGAGAAGGAGACGTGTCCACCTCTCGATTGTGAGACGACGGCAACGTGTCCACGTCTCGATGTCGGGACGACGACTTGTACACGTCTCGGTATCGAGAAGGCGACGTGTCCACCTCTCGATTGTGAGATGACGGCGACGTGTCCACGTCTCGATGTCGGGACGACGACTTGTACACGTCTCGGTATCGAGAAGGCGACGTGTCCACCTCTCGATTGTGAGACGACGGCAACGTGTCCACGTCTCGATGCCGGGACGACGACTTGTACACGTCTCGGTATCGAGAAGGCGACTTGTCCACCTCTCGATTGTGAGACGACGGCAACGTGTCCACGTCTCGATGTCGGGACGACGACTTGTACACGTCTCGGTATCGAGAAGGCGACGTGTCCACCTCTCGATTATGAGACGACGGCAACGTGTCCACGTCTCGATGTCGGGAAGACGACTTGTACACGTCTCGGTATCGAGAAGGCGACGTGTCCACCTCTCGATTATGAGACGACGGCAACGTGTCCACGTCTCGATGTCGGGACGACGACTTGTACACGTCTCGGTATCGAGAAGGCGACGTGTCCACCTCTCGATTGTGAGACGACGGCGATGTGTACACGTCTCGATGGTGAGACGGCGACGTGTAAACCTCCCGGTGTCGGGACGACGACTTGTACACGCCTCGATGGTGATACGGCGACGTGTAAACCTCCCGGTGTCGGGACGACGACTTGTACACGTCTCGATGGTGAGACGGCGACGTGTAAACCTCCCGGTGTCGGGACGACGACTTGTACACGTGTCGGTGTCGAGACGACGGCGACGTGTCTCGATGTCGATACGAAGACAAACGTAGATCTCTCGGTCTGGAACTTGTGTTTGATTGAGAACTCATGATTGCAAACTTTAGGGTTAAGTTAGGTTGTTGGAGATGTTTTCAATTTGGGTGAGAATTATATTTTGATTGTGTGTGTTTTATGGAATAAAAGGAGGTGGAAACCTAGGTTGTGAAAATGATGTCGGTATATACTGGGGCTTTTAGGGTTTCCAATGAGCTTTGGTGTTTTGGGCCTATTGGGTTTCCAGAATACTTTCTTCTGGTGACACGAGCCTTGTTACAAGTTTAAAACTTGAATAAAACTACCATATTAGGGTTTCGTAATAACAAACCGACTTAAAGGCTTTTTCTTTTTTAACTTAACAAGGATTAATACCCGCGCTTCGCGGCGGGATATTTTGAGACGATGTTTATAGAGTGAGAGGGTGGAAGGAGGTAGTAGGAAACATAGTTGCAAACATGTGTTTGTGATTCAGTACATGTAAATCAAACTTGCATTGTTGAAATGGAAATTTTTCATGAATAAGGTAACATACATCCCAAATATTAAGTTTTACAATGCCTATATGGGAGGCCTCTTAAATCTTCATCATTGAGTTGTGTTGTCGGCGTTATTCACTGCCTTGGTGCAAAATGGACTCCTGGTTCTCTATTTCCTACAAATAAAATTCAATAAGAAACAAACTTCACATCACGTGAAGCATAGATATAATTATCAAATAAACATCAGGTCACTATACTATCAAAGATCACTCGTGCCTACCCAATTTATCTCTAAAGTAATCCATTATCAGAAAAAGGAACATACATTTTTTTGTTGATCATAGCACAAAAAGTTATAATCTGTGAATAAGGCTAAAAGAAGTTTATAAGTTCCTAACTAACCTTTACAGCCACCCAATAGAGACAAATGAATGTTGGATATACCTCTTATAGCCTCATCAAAACACTTACTTCCACACAACAACAAAAGAATGGACAACACCTTCAGTTTCCCTTTCTTAAAGCTTGATATGCGCACTTGCATGCTAACATGTCGAGCGTGAACAATTGCTATATTGAGCTGCTCATTCTCTTGTAGACGGGTCTTGTAAGTATTGTAAGACAAAGTAGTATCACTTGTTTCGTGCATCAACCCAAGAGGATTCAACCCGTCTGCGGTAGCGACATCCATAACAGTCCTTTGAAAATCAGTAAAAATAAATAGTTATCCTGATGCAACAATCAACAATCGCCCACACGGTAAACGTGCTTGTTTAAGGTCTCATCATTAATGATGGCTATATATGGGGGGAATTCGTCTTCATTTCAAATGCACCTTCATATCTACGAACGGTTGCTTGTCCTTCGACGACCTCACAGTAAAAATACTATATTAGTAACTAATAAAGTTAAAAGGGCTTTGGATTTTCATTCAATTTAGATTTGACTATGACTATCCTTTAAAAGTATCAATCCTGTTTTCTTATTGTTGTCATGCTAGATATATATTTTTTAACAAACGTATAACGAAATCTATATTTAATCTTCCCGTGTAGAGTTTGGTATTTATATAGTAGCTAAAATTCATCTCGAACAGAGTCAAGCAAGATTCAGCAACTTACACTCACTTAACATAATATTTGCCACATTGTACTTTAATGAGTTTAAAAAAATAGCGCCACGTACTTTAGTTTTAATGAAGTCCAAACAATCTACCTTATCATCTGAATCCTACCCCATTTAGCAATACACAATAAAAAAACTTCTTCTATAACATGTATCACTAGATAATTTTATATTAAATCAGCAAAATGACAATAGTATACATCATCCATTCTGTGATTAATTTCAGCACCTAATACATAATAAGAAAGACGAAGTAAGCGGAAGTATGAAATAATGTCAACATTATCATGAGCCTATTGCACAACATAATACACAAAATTACAAATCCGGTTTGTCCACTAATCACTGAATAGGCAGATTAAATAAAAGCCCAAATATATTTTTATATTGATAACCTTGGCGTATGTAGCGATATATACGACACTCCAATTGGTCTAATGAAACAATTTGTGACTTCGCAACCGACCAAACATGTGATAAACTCCCGATTAATAATCTATCTCATCATATGAATCCTACCCCTTTCGGCTATACACTATCAAAAAAACATGTGTCACTCAGTAACTTTGTTTTAAATCAACAAAAGCCGTATTTAAACAGTATCAAATTATGTGGGGCGAATGGGCGCATCCTAGTACATGTTTTACAGATTTACACGGTGACTGTGGTGTGTGCTCTACATTCGTCACATGGAGCTGATCCCTCCAACCAGACTAATATGATTAAAGACAACCCCTCTATTACATGACGAGGTCACCCCTCTATGTATTCATGCACGATGATACCTTCATGACCTATATGGGCTCTTTGGCATTTAAATTACAGTTTTCATGATTAAACATAAGACTTTTCATATATAAACCAGTTTATAAAACATGTTCCAGGTTTTCCAGGACTTACATTATTCCGTTGCATTTCATGCTTTACTTATGTTTTAGTTATTCATATCATATCATATTATATTCGTTCACTGAGCGTATTGCTCAACCGTATTTCTTTTCATGTTCCCATACGACAGGTACTAAAGGACATACTTAGGCAATCAAGAGTACGTGCATAGGATGGAGGCTTCCTATGAATTCATTTCCTTTATGCATTTATATACTTATGTTTTGCTTGGACATTGTTTAGCCCTTTTACTACATTCTTTACTTATGCATGTGTGAGCTTATATTTTGGGACCGATGTTTGATTTCGGTCTCCTTTATGGTCATTTATGTTTTAAGACATTTACCTTGCATGCTTTGATGACAAGCCATAATTATCATGTAATGTCCACTTGTCAAAGTGCGGTGTTACAATTATGGTATCAGAGCCAAAGGTTTCGACCTGTAGGCTCTAAAACTTGACCTGTGACTAGTGGGTAGTCACTAGGATCTTCCTAAACTGACAGTTGATTTTATTTCATGTATCATTGTTTTCTGTCAAGTTTTTGACTAAGTAAAGGGTTAATACAGGGTCAGCCATACTTAGTCGCATGTGCTTTTCTTTGAATTTTGTTTTGTGGGTTGAACCATAGTCGTCCACACTTGCTCATGTCAGTTTTCGTTGGCTATGCCTTCATAAACTCTTGCATGCATCTCTTATGTTTATTCCATGTTTCTAACAGATTAATCATTTTATTTTCTCTTTGAAACTGTCAAATGGTTAACACACGCACGAATGAGGAACTCGCTGCAGCTGTCAATGCAACTTTGCATGCTATGCTTCCCCATATCCGAAATCAGATTCAGGTAGAATATCAGGCTATACCGAATAATAATATCTTCCTCCTCCTCTACCAGTCACACTCCACACATGGTTGGAGCGTTTCAACAAACAGAAGCCTCGATCATTCGAGAAGGATGAGGTCCCATCAGATGTTGAGAACTGGATCTCGCATATGGAGAAGATCTTTGATGCCATGGGTTGCGATAGAGTATACAAGGCGAGGTTGACATGCTACAAGTTTGAGGGTGATGCGTTAGCATGGTGGAGGGCGTATAAATAGACTAATGGGGGTGAGGCATGGTTGGTTACTTTGACATGGGTGCAGTTTACAGAATTGTTCTACAATCGGTTCTTCCCTAGAGCTGAGAAGGAACGACTGAAGAGGGATTATTATGTTATCCGTCAGAAGGTAGGTGAGAACAGCACAAAATTCATGCAGCGTTTCCTCAGGTTAGCAGGTTTTCTAGGTGCAGCTGTTGGCACAACTGAGGAGCAAGCGAAGCATTCTGTTGGGTTCTTCACACCTGATATGAGTGAAATCTCATATCAATTATATCATAATTAACCCTAAAACACAAAGTAAAATACCTGATTTTGATTCATAAAAGCAGTATTATGGGTATACTTTGTTGTTTGTGCTTCTGTAGGTAAAAAGATACAAATATGAAGCAAACAAGGAAATCAAGACAATATTGATGAAGAAAAGACAAAAGAAGGATGAAAAGTGACAAGTCAAACAAAGTTAAAGGACCGTTCTTGATAACTTTGAAAGTAGAAGGACTAAAAGTGCAACGTTTGAAAAGTCAAAAATAAAGTCAAACATGGTCAAAGTGAAAGTCAACAAGTCAAGGGATCATTTGTGTTCAAGAATGAAGCTAAAAGGGCCAAAATTGACAAACTTATAAAGATCCTAGTTAAAGTTTCAAAGCTGAAAACAATAAGGACCTAAACTGCCAACTTTGAAAGATAAAACTAGGCTTGATCCGTGTGAAGATATCAACCAATGGGAAGGCTTTATTCACGAGACATTGATCACCAGCTGGCCTCATTAATGAGGATAGAGGAGTCGGCTTAATAATTAGCCCAATCACAACAGTGCCACGCACTAACTCGCCATCCACCAATCATAAATTACTTAACGGATAATGATCCGTGTGATAATTTCTCTTCCAATAGAAACAAGCCACGTAACCTCTCCAGGCCCAGATCGAAGAACATGATAGAGTGAAGATCATGGAAAACTCTTAACATGAAAAGTGCCCGTAGTGCAAGACGAAGCTTTCCCACTTATCCAATTATGATGAAATCCATTTAATCAAAAAGGCCCAATTGTGTGCTTCACCTGCAAATCACAATTCATTAATTGAGGACGCGTGGAAGGCTGTTATTTGTTGTAACACGTCACCAACATCACCCTCACTCCTTTTCTACTCTATAAATACCCCTAGTTGTTCTTCATTTCTTGTAACATAGAAAAAGTGTGAAATTCACACACTTTTATTTCTCTCTTCATTCAGTTAGAGATTAGTCAGTTAGAAACTTATCAAGTGACTGAAAACCACTTGAGATAGTTTGTTAGTAGTTATAACCGTTTGTACCTACCTTCACTTCATTAATACAATTCAAGTTCACTCATTACTACTACTACTCTCATTCTCTTACTGAATTCACTTTAAACATTGTTACCTTGTTATTTCATTAATCAAACTTGATCAATGGAGTGTTTGTGATGATTTGGAGTGCTTAGCTTGTTACCAGAAGCTGTCTAGTTCATTTCCTTGCCATTTCTAGCAAGAATTCAGACTTTATGCAGAGTAGATCAGACAGATGGATTTGGTGATGAAAATTGGACTGTAGATTGTTGATTGTGGTTAATGGTGGTTTGATTAGTGAGCTCAACGCTCATTACTTCATCAAAGGAGGGTTCTTGCTAAAAAGTGCTCTATTCTCATTACTTTTCCACTAAAATGTTGGTTGCATGCTAAATTCTTAGTTTTGTAGTTTAAATGTTTGTTGTTGTATGCTTTGTGGTTTAATTGATGCATCTGATATAGTTTGATAAGGTCATTACTTGATTTATTAGCTTATACTACATAATCTTTTGTTAATTTTTCAATTTACTTCATAACCAGTGTTTGGATTAGTGTTGAATTTGAGTTTTAGCAAGTATATTGGAGTAAATCTTGTTTACACCTGTTCACTAGACTTGTGTAAGTCTTTTGCAAAGATTTTGTAGTCAAATGTCCAGTCAAACAGGCAAACTACTCTAAAAAACTTTGGGTCAAAATACACAACCAAAACATGCTAGATTTAAGTGCTTGCCATTTCTTTGTTAGTTGGATTTAGGTAGTGATTCAAGTTGCTGAGTGTAGTTCATAGTATAAGATTCACATTCATCTAAGGTAGACCATACAGTTCTCCATATTAAGCAAGTAATAATCCAAAGAATAAGCCTTAGACCAAAGCTCAGTTTCTATGATAAATGACTAACCAGTTTAGCATTTCCCATTTATCCTCTTCATAAATCTAGTGATTTTATTGCACAAATCTCTTGTATAACTGATTTTAAGAGGCTTTGGAGCTTTTTAACTTTTGGTCAAAAATTGGTCAACGAAAGTCAACATAAGCCAATTTTTGCTCAATTTCACATTCCAACTTATTCACTCGATGATTTTTGATATTTCTTGACATTTCATTCTTCTATAAGCTTGTTCTATCATTTTCATTAAAAAAATCAAATTGTGCTTGTCTGGATAAGCTTGTAGCTTATTTTGAGTTTATTCTAAAAAGTTATTTTGAGTTGTAAGTCGAGTTAGCTTATTTCCTTAAAGCTGACTAAGTAAAATTTGATTTTAAGCTTTTTGAAACAAATTAGAGCTTTTAAGACTCAGTAGTAAGCCCAAACGAGCTTATTCTTCTTGGGAACCCGTTTTGCTTAATAATCTTGTTTAAATTATAATTAGGTCCCTATATTTTAGGGATTTGTATAATCAGTATTAAATAGTGTGCTTTTCTAGGGTTTGCAAACAAGTCCCTGTTTTAGTGGTTTGTTTAATTTCGGTTAGGCAGTTTACAATTTGTTACAATTTTAGTTACAAGTTTGTTATCATTTCATTTCAAGTCCTTTTAGTTACAAAATTTACATTTCCAGTCATTATACATTACATACTTTACATTTTTAGCAAATTTTCATATTGTGCATTGTTTACTTGTACATTTGGAATTAATTGTAGTATGTGCAATTTATTTTAGAATAGTATGGTTACGTAGTGATAATATTTTCACATTTTTTACGTGCTTTGTGGAATTAGACCTAGATTACCAAAAATCTTATAAAATCTAAAACCAAAAACAATTTGTGAACTTAATATCTTTTGGACAATCAATTCGTTTTGAGTTAGGAATTACGAACTAAAAAGTGAAATATTAAATGGCGCCGCTGCCGGTTTGTTGGAAATACGTTTTACGTATTTATGAAGGATCGGTCGCTCCAACGATAATTATGTAATGGGCTCGTGATCTATTTATCTTATGTATAGTCCATATAGCCCACATTTAGGGTGGGCTATATATATCCCCTCCTAGCATGTTAGGAGGGGTTGTTGATTCTCATTCACACTTAATCATATTTCCATCTTTACTTTCTCTCTCTACCTTTCCCCTTTTCTCTCCTTTCTCTCTCTACTCCATCATCTCCTTCCTTCATTTCCTTATGATTATCATCTAAATCAACCAACTTAATCCATCAAATCATCATATAGAATAGGCCAATAATCACGTAGACCTACAATTGGTATCAAGAGCCAAGGTTTGATTGGTTTATTCTAGCTTTTATTTTCTTTTTGATTTTGGTGGGTTTTTGATTTAATCATGCTTAAACTTTAAAAATTTTGTATTTTTTATAAAAAGTTTATGTTTTTATGTGTTAAATCATATCAAATCTTCAAATTTACTTACTTTTTAGATAAAAAATCACAAATTTTTATATAAAAATCAAAAATTTCTTTATCAAATCTTAAAAAGTTTGTGTTTTTATAAAAAGTTGTGTTTTTCTATTTTTAATTTTGAATTTTTTTGATTAAATCCTTTTTATTTTGATGCCTTTTTGTTTGAAATCCTTAAATTGAACTTTTAATTTTGTTTTATTTTTTATTTTTTTTAATCAATTTTGCCACTTTAATTTTTTTTATTATTATTGATTTTCGTTTATCCATTTTAGTTTTATCCAGTTTTCCATATTCAGTTTTTCTATAACTTCTTATTTTTTTTACTTTTTTATATAACCTTTTTTATTTTTTTATAATCAGATTTTTATATAAATTTTTTTTAATCAGTTTATCAATTTTCATCATTTCTGGGTTTCTCTTTTTGGTCTGTTTTTCATTCTTGGTCAACTGTCCAATTGTCCAAAGTTTCTTAGTTTTCATCCTCTCTGGTCCATTGTTTCTGTCCATCTCAGTCCCAACAAAACTGTCATACCCAAAAGTTCTGTATCAAATACAAAAGTTCCGAATCAAACTCTATGTTCCGAATCAAACTAAAAGTTCCGAATCAAATACAAAAGTTCCGAATCAAATTCTAAGTTCCGAATCAAACTCAAAGTTCCGAATCAATTTTTTTTTAAAAAAACTTCCGAATCAATTTTTGAAAAACTTCCGAATCAATTTATGAAAAACTTCCGAATCAATTTTTTTTTGAGAAACTTCCGGGTGAAGAAAAAGTTCCGGGTGAAGAAAAAAAGTTCCGGGTGAAGGAACTCTTCCGATTCGGAACTCTTCCGAACGAACAAGTTCCGATTCGGAACTCTTCCGAACGAATGCAAAGTTCCGAATGAAGACATTTCAAACACAACAGTCTAATTTTCGACTTTTCTTACACCACTCACTCAACACTCACACAAACTGACTCCCTCGACTCCCTCTCTCAACCAGACTCGCACACTCCCTTGACTCACCCTCTTCCTATCGACTGACAAAACAGTTTCAAACCAAACACATACTCTCAAACTCTCGACACTCACCCAACAACCTCGACTCACTCTCCTCCCTCATCACATCCGATTTTAAAACCCTCACTCTCGACACAACAAAACCCAAAACTCACACCCTCAGAATACTCTCTACCCAACTCTCGTCTATCGACTCATAACACAAAAAATCGAAAATCAATTATAAGATCTCAGCTTGCTTAAACTTTTTTCAAAATCTTTTCTAAGATTTATAAGTTTAATCATACCCATCATTGATCAACATCTAGACTCTCGGACACCAGACTCAAAGTTTTTTTTGACAGACTCACAAAACAATTTTACACTCGACACAACAAAAGCTAGCCGAGACACACACAAAACTGACACACTCACTCCCCCTAAACCATAGACCAACCCTAGACGAACACCCTCACATCCACAACCCTCGACTGACATCAATCTCGACTCAAACAAACACCCTCGGTCACACCAAACACACAGAATGACGCTACAGAAGATGAGAGACTACAATTAAAACATAATTAAAAACCTTACCCGAGACCACAATTATATGATCTTGATGCCAATTTCTTGATTTGAAATCTTCTGAGGACAAATAATATTTAAATCTTAGGTACTTTGTGGTGATTCACTTCGTGGTTTCTTATATCATCTGAGGGTAATTGGATTCGTGTGCATGAAGATGTGATGTGGGGCGGTGTAAACAAGATTGTTTAAAGACGAATGGAGTCTTGATTGGTTCATAGTCTTAATAGATTTGGATTTAACAAAGTTTTAGGGGTGGATAGATTAGAGGTTTGATTGTTTGTTTCGAAGGTTGAAGGAAGAATTGATGATCAGATTTGAGAGAGAGAGATACAAGAAAATAAATTATGAGCTGCGAGAGACGGAGGAGTTAAAGTAAGTGAGAGAAAGAAATTAGGTTAAAATATTAGGCGGAGAAAACTAAGCATAGGGAGTGGGCAAAACTTTGCCACGTTTTTGTTTATAAGGGCCACGTTTCAGTCAATTTTTTTTTTATTTTTTTATTTTTTTTAGAGTTAATGTTTAGCTGTTTTATTTAGGATTTGATTTTGGAGCAAAAAGTTCTATATTTTTTATATCTTAAAGTTAAATTTTTTTTAATTAAATTAATTTTGTATAATTCATTTTTGGTACATCGTGTTAAGGCGGGTAGTTTGAAAGAATGAAAGTGCTAAAATCTTTGACGGGTTAAACGTTTTTGTGACCGGATTTGAAGACAAAAATAACGAGTTATAGTGACGGGATTTATTTTTGAAGTGTGCCGAGTTTAAATTGGACCTATTAGTATCCGGTTTAATCTATCATCGTTAGAGCCAACTGCAATTTTTTTTTTTTGAGCCGAGAAAAGAGTCTTTTCATCAATCGTTGATTTTTAAAAGTTATTTACGGATCCTTCGAAGTTCCTTCACGACTTGGTAAATTCCGAAAACAACTACAATCACGATCATTTTTCATCATAATTAAATGGAGTCTTTGAATTCAACGTTTCAAGAGGGAGAATCGCATCAAGTGCAAGCCAACGCTAGGGAAAGTGGTATAACTTCATTTCGAATGCTTCAGTATCATCTAGTTAATCTTTCACGGCTTCAAGGAGGGAGCGAATTTGTGACAATCTTTGGACAAGATCGTCATATATTCATCGACTCAATTTTTACCACTTTGACCCAACTCGCCGAGCAACTCAACCATGGAAACTTTAATCACTCTGCATCGGCACTTGCCTATAAGGATCTTGTGACACAACTCACGCATTTCCTCCAATTCAATATCATTAAGCCTGAAAGTTCTGTGATTTGCCAATCATTTCTTCGAGATACACATACCGAGCTTCGAGTTTTCCGTGATACAATATTGAAACTCATGACATCGGTTTCGTCTTCGATTTATCAACAATCACAACTTCAGCAAATGTATGATAATGGAGTGCAAGAATCAATGCCGCAGATGCAAGAGGAAACTGGTCATACGGTTGAAAACTTGGAGCCTATCAATGCCAAGAGCACGGAATCAGGAGGACAACATGATACCAGTGGCACGTCAGGAACTGTTCACGAGATCTCTTTTGCTGACACCATACCCGTTTATGACGAAGAGCCGGCAAACATGGTACAATGTAATGTTGTTTATGATGTATATGCTGATGATATGCCGCATATTGAGCATTCTAAACCTAATTATGACAAACATAGGATGGAAAAAAGTGATAGCAATACCACTTCTGATTCATCCGATGTAAGTCATAATGGGGGAGAGATTGTTCAGAATGCTAAACATCATGATAATTATCCTATAACTGCTTCATTGACTGCTTCTGATTCCAAAATTAAAGAGCTCGAAACGATCGTAGCTCGGCAATCTAAAGATCTTGAGGATGCCAAACTTGAATTTTCTAAGAAAACGGACAAATTTGAACATACTTTGAAAAACTTGAAAAGTCAAACGTTGTTCTTGAAAGAAAATTGGATCAAACTGTTCTAGATTCTAAAGCTGAAAAGGATAATCTTTTGAAACAAATTCAACTGCTTGAATCTAAATTGGCATCCCAAGATAACTTGCTCAAAGAAAATGAAACGTTAAAAGCCCAAGTTCAGGAAAAGGTATTTGCTATAGCTGCGTTGAAAAACGAGTTAAGGAAAAATAGAGGACCTAGTGTGGACACTAAGCTTGAAAAACCATCAATCTTGGGGAAACCGCATACAAATCAGTTCGTCAGACAACCGATTGTCAGACAACCTACTGCATTTAGATCCGAGCGACCACAATCCTCGAGACCGCGGTTTGCCTCCCAAGTTGATTTGGTTCATCTTTCTAGACCAGACACTCCAGCAACTAGGCCCTATGTGATCACTCCAGCTTTAGCAAGACCAAATCATATGATTGCCTCTAGTTTCCCTAAAAATACCAAGACCACGTCTAGAACTAGTTCAAATGACGTTTGCCATAAATCTGGTCTTGGGGAAGCTAAGCAAAAGACACATGCAAGAGATAGCAATGTCCAACCTAGTCAGATGCCTTCTAGATTACCCAACACTGCTAACCATAGCATGCCATCTTCTAGGAGCATCGATCATTCATCTAGGAATTATTCAGACATTAAATATGCTACTTGTAAAACATGTAGAAAATGTGTCTTTACGGCAAATCATGATGCTTGTGTCACGAAATTACTTGATGAGGTGAACTCCCGTGCTAGAATTAAGTCCCAGTGGATAGCTAAAATCAAACCCTTTGGTAAAGTTTGGCGCCCCACTGGTAGAACTTTCACTCTTATAGGAAACGAGTGCCCTTTAACTAGGATAGTCTCTGACGAAGACTACTAGGGAGGAAATTGCAAAGGATGATACATCACTTAAGCCTGAACTTAAGATTTTCTATAAAAGAAAACGTTTGCCAACTAAGACAAGTGAATCATCCCTTCAGGCCACCTCTGACACAAGAACAGAAAACCGTGAACCCCTACGTGCTTCTAAAATAGATATCGCTAATCCATGCAAAAGTATACAAACTTCTAATGAGAATGCAGGTACCAAAGTTGATGTTCCAAAAGAACGAAGCGGTCCAATCGTTGTATACCGTTCAACTAAGGACACTCTCAGAGTTTGGTTGCTGAAGAAGCAGATATCAGAGAAACTAGTATCTCAGGGGATTCATGGTTAAGCTGCAAACAAGGACTTACAGTCACATAACAGACTGTAACTCGATCTCCAAAGACAGGAAAGTTCATCCCGATGATGACTTATCCTAAAAACGAGAAATTCATTTTTCTCGGGCATGAGCTTATATCAAAAACATTCCAAGTTTTTAAGCTCATGCACTATGGCTCCTCGTTAAATGACAGACGACGACCCGGACTTCAGAGACAGGGAAGTTTATCCACACAACGATAACTTACCCTCTTAACAAGAAATTAAGTTTTCTTGGACACAAGCTTACCCTAAAACCATTCAAAGGTTTTAAGCTCGTGTAAATGGTTTATCATTAAATATCAGATGGTAACCCGTTCTTCAAGTAAAGGAAAGTTTATCGCCGATGATAAACTTATCCTAACAACGAGAAATTAAGTTTTCTCGGGCATGAGCTTATATCAAAAAAACATTTGAAGTTTTTAAGCTCATGCACAATGACTTACAGTTAAATGTCAGACTGTAACTCGAACTTAAAATAAAGGAAAGATTATCTTTTATGATAACTTATCCTCTTAACGAGAAATTCACCTTTCTCGGTCATGAGCTTGTATTAAAACATTCGAAGTTTTAAGCTCAGAAAGGAAAGTGTATCTTTTAAATAAGAGAACTTTTCCTCGTAACGAGAAATTAACCTTTCTCGGTCATGAGCTTTCCGTTAAAACAGTCAAAGTTTTCAAGCTCATGAAAAACGACTTCTAAGTAAATGTCAGCTTAGGACTCGTTCTTCAGATAAAAGGAAAGTTTATCGCCGATGGTAACTTATCCTTAACAACGGGAAGTTCACAACTTCTCGGACTTGAGCTCGCTATTAAGATATTCAACATCTTAAGCTCAAGTAATTGTTTTTCAAAACTTTGAACACAATTTTTCGAGAATTTCTCAAAAGGTTTTTCTAAATCTTTCAAAATTGTGTGTTCAAAAACGTTTTGATAAAACGAGCATGTCTTCTGGAATCGATAATATTTACGAACCTAGAAATGTCATTCAATAATGACACGGGGTTGTAAATAAAGTTCGAGCAGAAGTTTAAAAGATTTAAAACATGCTCCATATGGTTTGCTATTATTTCAGATAGCAACCCGCTTTTCATAATCAAGTCAAGCATTTCACCGGAAAGCTTTGACTCAACAACGGGAATTAATTTTCTCGGGGACGTGACGAGGTGACCAGCATTCGTGAACAAGAACCATGTGAATCTCTCATATGTTGTTCTCCATCATTCAGGTCCAACCTCGTAAATTATTAATCTTGTGAATTCATTATCATATATGATCTTTGCACGTGATAAATACCTTACACTTGTGTTTAAAAGGTATTTATTTTACGTTTCAGCACACCCTCATTAATTTGAAGGGGAGCTTGTGTAATTCATGAAGATAATTGGACTTGCATTTTTCTTCCCAAATTTTCTTAAAATGCTATTAAATCAATTGATATTAAAAACATCGATTGGGTTAATATTTTTAATATGGGGGAGAAAATGTGATTTAATATGGGATATGATCAATCATAAATGGTTTGACTTAACGTGATAGCTCATCCCGACATGTGCAAAATGTTTTCGGATATCGTAGCATATGTTAAGGGGGAGCAAAATGGATTTGCACTTCAAAATGGATTTCATGGTGACATACACTTACCCAAAACATCTCTATTCACGACGGTGAAGATTGTGGTGACATAAGGATGGTAGGATAGGTTAAAGTCCAATGATTTCTCTAGAACCGGAGGAATCTTCCCAAGGACATTCCATAGCTAGAAATAGTAGTCCTTAGGAAAGATGGAGAAAGATTGTGAACGTAGCTGTATGCCGACCAAGTACTTAAGTTAGCACTGGAACAATCACAACAAGGTGCTAGTGATGACGTATTGGTAAGCATTGAAGGGGTTGAAGAATGAAAAAGAAATGTAAAGATAAAGGGTGTAAAGAAAGAAGCCCTCCTTACAACTTTAGGCAGAAACCGGGTCAATACATATGCTATTGAGGTCATTTTTGCTAATGATTCTCGGTATTGAAGAAAGACATCATGGACCCAGTGATGCAATGCACAACCCTTCCCAGCTAACTCAAATATCTCTCAAAAGGTATTTGTTTTAATCACACGGAGATCAACACGTTATCTATTGGTTTATTCACTCCGAATAGACTGGTATTGAAAAGGTGGCACTCCTCTCCAGCCTCCGATCACTAAAAATCCAAAATGCACGATCGAGTCTAGAGCCATTTGAGATCATCAAATATCTCATTAGGACACACTTTCATATTTCCTTGCTTCTTCACACACTGTGAAAAGTAAGAAAGATCTTAAGAGTCCTACGCAAAATCTTCATGATCTTGCCTGAACATCCGAGTAATACGAAAGTATTTACAATGAAGATGGAAATCCTTCTTGAGCGAATATCAAAAAGCTCATGGTAGGTGATTTGTGCGATTCTTTATGAATCAAACTTGTGATAACTGGAAAGCAACAGTGGTTTAATTCTTAAATGAATTTAAACACGTTCCAGGCCTCTACGCAATATCTTAATGATCTTGCCAGAACATTCAGAGTAATACTATTAAGTATTTACAGTGACGAATGGAAATCCTTCTAGTGTTAACATCAAACAGCACTTGGTAGGTAACTTGCAAGATTCTTTATGAATCAAGCTAGTGACAACTGGAAAGCAACGATGGTGCGGTTCTTAATTGAACTTCACTTGTTCCAGGAACATGAATTGACAGCTTCAAATCATGCGGATAATATTATCCAAATGATCCACTCTTTACGTTCGCAGTCTGCTTTGGACGGTCGAGTAAAGAGAACGGGTTTACCCGCGAAATCTTGTCAAGGAGGTTCTTTATTGAAACTACCTGCCACAAGTACGGTATTTAATATCGTCCAACGGTCTTCACCGACCGGAGGTAAATTGCTACCGAATTAGAATGAAATGTTCAAGGCCATTTCATCCGTGTATATTGTTTTGTTGCTAACTGTCTTATGCAGCGTAACAAGAAGGTGGCATTGCGGTGTATAATCCAGAAGAAGTCGTCACCACATGCTTATACTACATACAAATAGTACTTCAACAAATTCAAGAAAGCCTGAAGGTCAAGTCTTCCGCTGTATCAAACTCTGAAGCTTTCAAGAATTTAAAAGTATAAGTATGTGGAACATGAAGTCACAAAGAGGCAAATATCATAAGTGAAGAATGCACAAGGTCAAGGCAAGGAAACATGCTCAAGACTAAAGTCAAAGATCACATCAAGCATATTCACAAGAACAAGATCGAAGACTCAAGCATAGATGCTAGGTTTAAGATTTTGTAAAAAGATGTGACCTCCCTTAGGGGGAGATTGTTGGAAATACGTTTTTCCCAATAAAGTCTCGGTCACATCTTAGTTAGCATAGATCACGAGAT
This sequence comes from Glebionis coronaria, assembly GCA_025667525.1. NCBI lineage: Eukaryota > Viridiplantae > Streptophyta > Magnoliopsida > Asterales > Asteraceae > Glebionis > Glebionis coronaria. Next base: position 424,779,297 of record CM046881.1, on the reverse strand, counting down.
ATAGACTATTTAGAACTTTGTAACTTGGAGCGACCTCCCTTAGGGGGAGATTGTTGGAAATACGTTTTACGTATTTATGAAGGATCGGTCGCTCCAACGATAATTATGTAATGGGCTCGTGATCTATTTATCTTATGTATAGTCCATATAGCCCACATGTAGGGTGGGCTATATATATCCCCTCCTAGCATGTTAGGAGGGGTTGTTGATTCTCATTCACACTTAATCATATTTCCATCTTTACTTTCTCTCTCTACCTTTCCCCTTTTCTCTCCTTTCTCTCTCTACTCCATCATCTCCTTCCTTCATTTCCTTATGATTATCATCTAAATCAACCAACTTAATCCATCAAATCATCATGTAGAATAGGCCAATAATCACGTAGACCTACACGGTTCATTACGTTACGATTGACGATTGATTGACGGTTACGATTGAATTTTGGGATCCGTTCACCTTTTGAACGTTCCTTTTACGTATCATAAATCAGAAACATATAAAAAAAATCAAAAAGATAAAAAAAAAATTAAAAAACCACAAAATTCAATTCTTTCCTAAGAATTGAACCAAAAAAATAAAAAATTCAAAAAGTAATATTTTTCCTAAAAGATTACACCAAAAATATATTGTATATATTGGATTCACTCGTTTTTACGTACATACTATATTTTCATAAAAAAACAAATAAATACAAAAATATTTTTGATATATTATTATATGTGGATACATATACGTAGATACGAACAACCAATCCACCTACTTCCATAAGTATTGTTTTTGCAATACCCCGTACTTGGGGGCGTTCCGGTCCTAAGTACGTGTATCGATCAAAGTTAATTAAGGCACAATAGATAAATATCATAATCTAACTGAACTTGAGAAATAGGCCACTGTGTGGGGGGTATAAGGCGAGAGCATTACACATTCTAAAGAAGCAGGCTCTTAAGTGCTACGCGCCGCCTCGTTTCTCCGCTTCTTGTGGGTCTTTCAAGAGTGATAGTGGTGAGTGGTGTGCCACCCAATTAACACTTACATATATTATACTTTCTTGAGGATATTACTTATTGAACCTCGAAAAAGATAATCCCTTCTTTTCCAAAGTCGACCGAGAGCTCATCTCTCACTCCTCGAGTTGAGTTGCATGCGCACTCGAGCGCGTGCACATATACCTTTTGGTGTACAACCCCTTCCTCCCAAAAGGAAGAAAAAGAACAAGAACAACACCGTCCATCAAGCCGATCCCGAGCATCGTGCTTTGATCAACTCATAAGAAGTCATGGCCGCCGTCGATAATAGACCATTGATTGAGATCCTTCAATCAGATATGGAGGGAAATGTGGATTCTATTGTTATACCCGAGATATCCGCAAACACTTTTGAGATTAAGACAAACATGATCAATATGGTTTCTTCTATTCCATTTTTAGGGAGATCCATGGATGACCCCCACGAACACATCAAGAGATTCATGTCACTTTGCAATACACTTAAGTATAATGGGGTCCCTCATGGGGCAATTAAAATGATCTTATTCCCTTTTTTGCTTAGAGGGTAATGCTAGGAGTTGGTTAGACAAGCAACCATCTAGGAGCATTTTCACTTGGGAGGATTTAAAGAAGAAATTTGTGAATAAGTTATTTCCTCCTTCACGAACCACCGCTTTGAGAAACCAAATCATAGGTTTTCAACAAAAGCAAGACCAAAACTTTAGTGAGGCTTGGGAATAGTTCAAAGAGTTGTTGAGAAAGCGAGTAAACCATGGTTTTAACCAAGTTCATCAAATCAACACCTTCTACAATGCTTTGAGATCTCACCATCAAGATTCCGTTAACTCGGCCGCGGGTGGGAACATTCTTTCAATATCCGCACAAGATGCATGGGATATCATTGAGACAAAATCCATGGTTAAAAAAAATAACCAAAGAGATGAGGTGGTCCATGTTGTTCAAGAGAGTGCTCATAAATCCATTGATAATCAACTCCTCAAGAATCACAATGAAATACTTCAAGCAATTGACAAGAATCAAAAGATGAATCAAGAGATAATTCAAGCCCTTATAAAGGTGTCCTTGAACAATTATTCTTCCAATGATGTAAATGCCATTACCCTAAGTTGTGAGACATGTGAAGGACCTTACTCATATTTGCAATGTGATAAAGTTTAAAAATTTCAAGGTGAATGCTATGCTTATCAAGATGAACAAAGAGAGCACTTTAAACCTAACATCAACCCTAACCATCTCTCTTACAAGTCTAACAATTACCTTGCTCCACCCGGTTTCCCACCCCATCAACCCACCCAAAGTCAAACAAACTCTCCATAATTGCTTCAAATAAATCAATGGCCAAGGGGAAACTACCAAGGACACAACAACAATAGAGCACCCAATAACTTTCAAAACCAAGAAAATAACTTTCATGGCAATAACCAAGGGTTTTACAATCAACCTCCACCCTTCCAACAACAAGGATTTCAAGGAAATGGCCCAAATGAGTTTAATATCATTGAGCTTCTTCATAAGATGAACCAAGATAACGAAAGGAGATATCAATATAATGAAAGAAGGATCCGTGAGAGTGAAAAGAGAACTCAAGATCAATTAAGAGTTATGTAAGAGGAAACAAACAAGAGGTTTATGATTCTCCTAGATCAAAGACCACTAGGTGCTTTACCCTCCAACACTCAAACAAATCCAAGGGCAAATGTAAATGCAATCACTACAAGGAGTGGGAAAACAACCATTGATCCTTCAATTCCTCTTACACCTCCTTTGGTAACTCCTACTATGGTTCCTCCTTGCGAAAATCCTACACCTTCAAAACCAACACTTTTAAGTCCTACAAATTCAAAGCCTACACCTTCCAATCCTATACATAATACTCCTTCACCTTCCACACCTATCAATGGAGAAACCAACAAAGAGATTCCTTCAACAACTACCACTCAACCTTCACAAAAACCAAGTCTTCCATACCTTTCAAGATTGAGAAAGGAAAAGCTTAAGAACAAGGATGACATTCAAGTGTCTAACTTTTGAGGATGTTTAAGCAATTGAATATCAACATATCCTTTGCGGAAGCTCTAGCTTACATGCCCAAGTTTTCCAAAATGTTCAAAGACCTCCTCTCAAACAAAAAAAATTGGTTGATATGCCTAACACGTCATTGAACGAAAATTGTGTCGCGGTGTTGTTGAAGACTTTACCAACAAAACTTGGAGATCCGGGACGGTTTTTTATCCCTTGTAATTTCTCGGGGGTCGAAAATTGCATGGCACTTGCGGATCTTGGGGCAAGCATAATTTTGATGCCTTTGTCGGTTTGGAAACAACTCTCTCTTCCCGAGCTCACTCCTACTAGGATGACCCTTGAGTTAGCAAACCGTTCAATAGCTTATCCGGTAAGGACTGCGGAGGATGTGTTTGTAGGGGTTGATAAATTCACATTCCCCGCGGATTTTGTAGTTGTTGACTATAACATGGACCAAAGAGTTCCTCTTATTGTAGGAAGGCCTTTCTTGAGGGCGGGTCGTACCCTTATTGAAGTGGCGGAAGGAGAACTAATTATGAGAGTTGAGGATGAGAAAGTAGTGTTTAAGTTGGGGAAAGTCACTAAGAAGTCTCAAAGTCGTGAAACCGTAAACATAGTGGATATTCTTGATGAGGTGTGTAATGAACATTTTCATGAAGCTTGCAAGAGTGATAGTGAGAACATGCCACATGTGGAGACCGTTGCCTTAATTGCTCCCTCCTTAACACCATTTGGAGAGAGTGATTTCCTCTTAGAGGAATTTGAGTCTAATTTTCTTGGAAATGATGATTCTCCCATCAATTGGGAAGAAGACATTCTCACTATCTAAAAGTTACTCAATGAGGATCCCATTCCTTCACCTACTCCACTAGAGGTTACTAATGATGATCCATCATTAGTGAAACCTTCTATTGAGAGTCTACCTTCCCTAGAGCTTAAGGATCTTCCATCACATCTTGAATATGCTTTCTTAGAGGGAGAGGATAAATTACCCGTTATCATAGCCAAAGACTTGAAAAATGATGAGAAGGAAAAACTCACAGAAGTTCTTAAGAAGCATAAGAAAGCTATAGCTTGGAAAATGTCCGACATAAGGGGAATTGATCCTAATTTTTGTACTCACAAAATCCTTATGGAGGATGATTACAAACCCGCCATTCAAAACCAAAGAAGGGTTAACCCAAAAATCCATGAAGTCATCAAAAAATAAGTTATCAAACTCCTTGATACGGGTATAATTTACCCAATATCTGACTCACCATGGGTTAGCCCGGTGCATTGTGTGCCTAAAAAGGGTGGAATCACCGTTGTGCCTAATGAGAACAAGGAGTTGATTCCCACTAGACTTGTCACGGGTTGGAGGGTTTGTATTGACTACAGGAAGCTTAATGATGCTACTAGGAAAGATAATTTCCTATTACCTTTCATGGACCAAATGCTTGAACGCTTAGTGGGAAATGAGTACTATTGCTTTCTAGATGGATTTTTGGGTTATTTACAAATACCCATTGATCCAAAAGATCAAGAAAAGACCACATTCACCTATCCCTATGGCACATTTGCTTATAAAAGAATGTCTTTTGGCTTGTGCAATGCCCCTGGGACATTTCAAAGGTGTATGATGGAAATCTTTCATGACATGATTGAGCACACAATAGAAGTATTCATGGATGATTTATCGGTCTTTGGAGATTCATTCCCTTCCTGTCTCTCCCATTTAGAACGTATGCTAAAGAGGTGTGAAGAAACACGTCTTGTTCTAAATTGGGAGAAGTGTCATTTCATGGTCAAAGAAGGGATAGTTTTGGGACATAAGATATCCAACAAAGGTTTAGAAGTGGATCGAGCTAAAATAGATTTTATTGCCAAACTTCCCCCACCCACCACGGTGAAAGGAGTTAGGAGTTTTTTTGGTCATGCGGGTTTCTATAGGCGTTTTATCCAAGACTTTTCTAAGATAGCAAGACCCATGACTCACCTCTTAGAAAAAGAGGCTCCTTTCATATTCACACAAGAGTGTTTAGAGTCTTTTGAGATTCTTAAAGAAAAGTTGACTAAGGATCCCGTTTTGGTATCACCAAATTAGGATTTGCCTTTTAAACTCATGTGTGATGCTAGTGATTATGCCATGGGGGCCGTTTTTGGACAAAGAGTTAATAAGCATTTATAACCTATACATTATGCGTGTAAGACAATGACGGGTGCTCAACTTCATTACACCACTACGGAAAAAGAGTTGCTTGCTATTGTTTATGCTTTTAAGAAATTTAGACCATGTCTTGTGCTTTCGAAGACCATAGTGTATACGGATCATTCCGCTTTCAAGTACCTTATGACAAAGCAAGATGATAAGCCTATACTTTTGAGATGGGTTTTGTTGCTTCAAGAGTTTTCCATAGAAATACATGATAAGAAAGGAGTTGAGAATTTAGCGGCAGATCACTTGAGTAGACTTGAGTATCCTTTTCAAGGAGAATTACCTCATAAGGAAATCAATGAATCCTTTCTACTTGAGGAACTCATGTCTATATCTTCACAAGAGGATGCCACCCCTTGGTTTGCGGATATTGCAAACTATCTTGTGGGGGATGTGCTTATTGAGGGTCTCACTTCCCAACAAAAGAAAAAGTTTCTCAAGGAAGCTAAATATTACTTTTGGGATGACCCTTTCCTCTTTAGGCAATGTGCGGACCAAATCATAAGACGTTGTGTAGATGGGCCGAAGAATTTAAGATCTTAGAAGCTTGCCATAAGGGACCTAGGGGGGGGGGCATTTTGGGCCTAACTACACGGCTAAGAAAGTATTTGATTCGGGTTATTATTGGCCTTCAATTTACAAAGATGCCAAAGAAATGGTGAAATATTGTGTTGTTTGTCAAAGACAATAAAAGATTAATCAAAGAGATGAGATGCCACCAGATTTCATACAAGAATGTGAGATTTTTAATGTATGGGGTATAGATTTTATGGGACCTTTTCTATCATCAAAGGTAAATAAATACATACTCATCGCCGTGGATTATGTTTCTAAGTGGGTTGAGGCTAAGGCCTTGCCTACGAATGATGCTAGAGTTGTAGTCATATTCTTAAAGCAATTCTTTGCTAGGTTTGGTGTACCCCGGGCCATTATAAGTGATCGGGGGACTCATTTTTGTAATGATCAATTTACAAGAGTTATGAAGAAGTATGGTGTTAACCATATACTTTCTACCGCGTATCACCGTCAAACCAATGGGCAAACCGAGGTCACAAATCATGGTTTAAAGAGAATTCTAGAAAGAACGGTGGGAGAACATCGAGCTTCTTGGTCGGATAAGCTTGATGATACTTTGTGGGCTTTTAGGACCGCTTTTAAGACACCAATTAGTTGTACACCTTATAGACTTTTCTATGGAAAATCATGCCACCTCCCATTCAAGTTAGAACATAAGGCTTCATGGGCTCTTAAATGGGCTAATTTTGATCTAAACCAAGCCGGTTCACATAGGAAAGACCAACTTAATGAGATGAATGAACTAAGAACCGATGCCCATGAAAACTCATTGCTTTATAAGGAAAAGACTAAGCAATTGGATGATGCTAAGATTAAGAACCATGAGTTTATAGTTGGAGACTCAGTTTTACTCTTTAACTCACGGTTGAAGCTTTTTGCGGGCAAGCTTAAGTCACGATAGTCTGGTCCATTCACTATTACTCAAGTATTTCCATATGGGACTATGAGTTGTCACAACCAAATGGCCCAAATTTCAAAGTGAATGGTCACCGTGTTAAGAATTATTTTAGGGAGGACATTTCCGTTTAAATGGTCCAAGAGATCTCTATTTTCCCCATGAATTAATTCATTGTGGGAAGAGTCGAGCTAGAGACTCCATAAATCAAGCTTGAATAACTAGGATTAGATCTTTTAGACTAGAGTGTGGTAGGATAGGAATAAAGGGTACATAGATGAGAATAAGTGTAGGGGGATCCCTCTCTTTTGTCTTATTGATGTTTGTAGGGTTGCTCTCTGATAGTTGTAAAATTACACTTGTTTAGGAAAACAAGGCAATAATATAGGGTAAGCACGACGATTTAGGAAAACCGTGTGTAGATGACCCTAAAAGTGAGTTCGTTCTCGAGGAGGCTTATGTGTGTGAATTAACTTGTAGTTATTTGAGATTAATATTGAGAAGAATAGGGATGAGAAGATGAAAGACGGTTACGTTAAAATTAAACTACGACGTAAAAGACGTAAAGCCGTGAAAAACTACCCAAATTAAAAATTATCTAATACTAAGACCAAAAACAAAATCAATAATTAAAAAGACTAAAAAGAAGTCTAAAATAATATAAATAAAGATAAAAATCCAACAAAGATATTTTAAAACCTTTTATTAATTAAATATTTAATTTTAAATGCTAATTAAAGCCCTAAAATTAAATATAACTAATTCAAATGTCTAAAATATGATTTTATTGAATAATTACTTAACTTATATTATTAGAAGACTAAAAAGTAATTTTCTAAAAATTAAAACCTATTAAAACTATTTTTAAAACTCTAAAAATGATTAAAAATGATTAAAACCTAATTAAACTTAAAATAATTATAAAAATAAATCTAAAAGCTATAAAAATATTCTAAAAATGGAAATAGTCCTAATTATTGCTAAAGAATCTAGGAAAAATGAAAAAGAAAGAAAAATAAAATTTTGAAAAATTAATATTAAAATAATATTAAAATATTGCTAAAAATAAAAAGTTTAGAAAATTAATTCTAAAAAAAATTTCTAAAAATCCTAAATAATATAACTAAGAGAAAAACACAAATTAGAGCTCCTAAACCTTTTTTAATAATTTTATAAAAATCTTTAAAGTTTATAAAAAACCTTAAAATAATATAAAATTAAAAATTAAAGTTTATAAAACCAAAATAAGATGTAAACCTCAAGTTATATATTAAAAAGCTAAAAACTATTTTTCCTAGAAATTAAAAATCTTTTTGGTATTTTTTATTGATTTAATAAAAAACGTATATTAAATAAATCCTAGAAAATAAACTAATAAATGGAAAATTATAAAAATAAGCTAGAAAAGTCTATAACCCTATAAGGGTCCTAGGAAAAATCAAAAAGAGCAAAAACGCTTATCAAATAAGCTGAAAAGTGGTAAATAAGCCACGGCTTTTTAAATAAGCTAGAAATGAAAAACGGGTTAAATAACTTTTGAAAACAAAACTCTCAGTCAAAGTCCCCAGGGCGCAACGGTTAAGTGTTATGTGTGTGAGTGTGGTGACCAGGGTTCGAGTCTTAGCAACCCCTTTTTGGACGATTGTTTTTTTTTTATTTTTTTACTTTTTGCTTATCAATCCAGTGACATCCAATAAGCTTAAAACACAAATCAAACTCTTTTTAATCACAAGATTAAGCCAAATTTTGAAGATCAAAAACGTCCAGTTTACTTTGAAAACTGATGAACAAGTGTGAGTGTGCACACTTGTGCACTTTTTGAGCCAAGAGGGCTTGGCAAGTGCTATTTTGGTGTTGGATTTGTTGGACAGGGGCACCCTTGAGCTAATTGAAGCTCAAGGAGTCAATGACAAACAAGAATAAGCACCTAGCAAGCAAATGATCAAATCAATCCACACAAAAGCCTATGCAATGTTTATGAGATTATTGTCTAGGTCTGGTGGACTTAAGGGCTTATAACTTGCACTCTAGTGATATTCAAGTCACCAAATTAAGCACACAGCCTCACAAGATGATATTAAAACAAATGCAAACTCTCAATCTTCCTAACTACTAACAGATTTCACACAATCATGCATCAAAATGGAGAAAAACAGGCAGAATAACACTTATGCAGATTTTAAGACATGATTTCACTTTTTAATGCACAAACTAGCTTCCAAATCTGTCTAATCTTACTTCCCTACTAACTTGAAACCTAACTCAACTCTCTTCAACAACTTAAACACGTTTCTAACTCACAAATCAAGAATGTTGCCCTGCTAAATCCTATAGCCAAACACCCTTTAAAAATCTGAAAACCATCTTTTAACAAATCAAAACCTTACAAACTTACTCCAAATTGATCCAACAAGCATCAATCATGCATAAAAACTTAAATGAACACAGATCAATCACCTTTTAACACACTAAAGCACAAAATCAACTAAGATCATACAAACTTGCTTTTCTGAATTTTAACAAGGTAAAAGGTGTTTACCTAAGGACCCTTACATCCAAGGGTCCTTGTGGTTGCTTAACCACCTCCTTATGCACCCGGGTGCATGCAGAACCTTGGATCAACACACAATCAACACCTGCTAAAAGAAATCAAAGAAAAGAACACACAAATATGCAACAATATAACAATCTGTTTCTTTACTTCCTTTCTTAAATACTTTCCAAACCTTTTTCAAACTTCCTAAACCTTCTTAACACGTTTTAAGAACACTGAAACAACAATCACTTACCTCTTAACACAGATTTATGAACCAATTACACCAAGAATTTTCAAATTCTTAAAACCTTTGAAACAAATTTTGAAAATCAAAATTATTTCACCAAAGTAAAATTGGAACTCAGTTTTCCTTTACCACTTATACCAACTTTAATAAATCATAAAAAAGGAATTAGATTGCAAATAAAACAAATACCAACTTTTTATATTAATTAAAAGGGATTACAAAAGTTTTTAAGGAAAACTGGAACAAGGGGTCATCACAGGTTGATGCCTCCTTTTATAGTGCTCTATAGAAGAACCTAGAAGACTAAAAACATAAACCCTAACAGTAGAAAATCCCAAATTTGCCCCTAAAGCTTCTAGACGATTTTTGGTGATGAGCTGTCCACATTTGATCCTGGACGTTTGTTTTTGCTTTGAGAGTAAGCAAATAACCTTGGTGGTTGATTTGGGACACGTCATAGTGCTTGGAGCCCAAGGTGTTTTCTCATTGGCTGAGAGGGAATTGGGGGTTGGGGTCCACAGTGGTGGGATTGGGTATTTTGTGCGTGGGAAGGGTTTTGGGGTGTGGGAATTACACGTGTGCCAAGTGAATTGGTTTTTAACTCAGTATTAAGTTGGGTAAAAACTGGGCTGGTAAAAGATGAACAGTAACTCCATTAGATCCGATTTTGGGGGAAACACATGTGTTTGGCGCAATTTAGATTTGAAAGTTTCAGCTTGGCACAATTGGTCCTTGTCCTTTGATTTTTTTGGCAAATCATGTTTTCCAGCCCTAAAACGTGTTTTCACTTGTAAATAAGTTTCACCAATTGTCACATTTGGCACAAAACTTTGACAAAAGGTTATCAAGGAGTATTTTTGACAATTTTGAATATTTCAAGGGCTGTTCTTGGACAATCTTGATCTTCAAAGGTCTTCAATGTCTCTTTCACTTCATGAGGGACCATAATTGGCAATTTGAATTTGTTGAGGGACTAATCTTGCCATTTCTTCAAAGTTGAAGGACCTTTTTGCAATTTTGACAAACTTAAGGGACCAAACTTGTAATTATCAATATACAAGGGTTTTAAGTGTCATTTCTTCATTCTTGGAGGATCAATCTTGTTTTGTCTTCAAGTCTTCAAGGGTATTTGATGAAAATTCCATGATTAAGGCCCGGTTCTTTGTACGGCTTCGTTTCTCGTGTTCGTTTTTCCTTGTATCTTGTGATCTTTTGTCTTTTTCACGATATCCATACCTAAAATACACAAGTAAACAAACACAAGCATATATATGGTATTTTATGACATTTTAATGCATTTAAAGCCCGAAAAGAATGATGAGATCATGTATAAATGTCATCTCATCACTCCCCCATACTAAGCCATTGCCGTGCCCTCACGCAATGCTAGAATAAAGTATCTAAGCATCACCAAAGTTCAATTTTATTAACCTTTATTGAAGAGTAAAAGACTTGCAACATACTACGATGATGTGTAAAGACATAATGTATGATTTTCATCACCAAAATGTGACTTTTAGGGTCAAAGAATAGAAACAAGTTAATGTCCCTTAGAGTAAACTTCGTCATCCTTGATTGTCATACATTCCATGCTAAGTGCAAAAACAAGATAATTGTTGGTACAAGTCACAATGCTAACACTACTCATACGTCCAAATTGTGTAATACTTTTTCTCCCCGCAATCCTAGTTATTATAAAAGGAAATGGGTTACTAGCATTTTTTATCTATTTGTCATGGATCACAAGTGATTCATATTGACTTATTTTGAGTAGTTGTTAGTCCGAAAGCAAAGTATCACGATTTGATCAATAGTTAGCCGAAGGACAAAATCTTTTAAAACGGCTTCTCGTGTATCTCCTTAAGTTCATATCTTGGCATAACTTGTTTCACGATTTGAGACCTTTCTCGGACCGATATTTGGCATGTACTTCATACTTCAAATCTTGGGAAGACGTTCTCGAAATTATGGTCTTCTCTTCATATATTTGGAATTTCTTCACTTTACGTTTTTGAGAGATTCTTCATATAGGACCACGACTTCATCATTTTTCTTCAATCTTTACTTTGGATTTTGATATACAACGATCCGCCTCCTTTTCGGACTTGGATATATTTATCCTCATACCTTGTTAGGGTCTTTTTGGATAGACTTTCTCCATTCTTTAGGGGAGTAATAGCTTCTCGTCGTGTGTCTCGATCCTTCATATTGATTTTGGAATAATGATACTTCACATCATCTTTGGATCTTTAGCAAAAATAGAGCTCCTCATGCCTTGTTAGGGCCTTTTTGGATAATCGCCAATCTTCGCGTCCCGCTTCAATAAGTTATGCCTTGGCTATGAACTCTATTCAACCCCGAGCAACTTTTAAACGATCTTGCGCTAGAGGCTAAGTAACTTTTCAAATCGTACGACCTTACTTATTGCAATTATGATTTATTCCTAATGCATTGATCTTATGGGAAGAAAAAGCCACAATTAAAAACATATGAGTTTTTGAAAGAACACTTTCATGTTCTACGTTTAGCATGATCACTTGTCTAACTCTATCATTTCTTGTTCTTCACTATATAAAGACCTCTAATTAAAGAGACTCGTGAATACTTAGCCATGCAAGTCAAAATTAAGCCAAATTTGGATTAGCTTTCATTTAGACTATATCAAATCAAAGTTTTGGGTTTTCAAGCCACCTATAGGATCTTGCACTTTCTTGGACTTTTTCAAGTTTAGAGAATGCATTTTATAGTTCCCTTGATAAGTGACTTTCTAGAATCAATTATAGGAACTTGCGAAAAGTTCTTGTTCTTAACCCGAACGAATTAAGACTTTCGCGTTTTAAAGCTCCCTATATAAAAGTCTAGCAAAACTTGAATTGAGCGGGTTAAGGAATGTAAATGGCTCCAAATGCCCATCAAGTCAAAAATTAACTCTTATTCTACCCATCGGAAAATATACATTCGTGTCTTAAAAACACTTATGAAAACTAAGAAAAATTTTAAATTTGGCCATTTTTAGCCTTATTAGCAAAACAAAACATTGAAAATTGGAAAACGTGAGGGCGTAGCAAAGCAAGTACCTATTCACCCCCCCATACTAAAAGTAAACATTGTCCTCAATGTTTCGAGTCTAAAGGTGGAGCACCCCCATACTAGAGACGAAGAATCGAATGCTTAGGATCTAGCATGGAAAGGGTGATCAACAATATATCTAAAGCCGTTTATTAATTATGCTAAAAGATAATTGTTAGAACAATAAAGGATATGTCATGGATTCGTGAAAAACTTCTTCAAACGAACGATGGAGGCTCACGTAAACGAACACGAGAGTCTTCAATCGTAGATGATGATGATGATCTAGATAACACAATCACAAACAACCACGAGACAACGAGTTGGAAGGGTACAAGTCCCCTTATTAGTGAATATAAAAGATAAGCATAGGATCTCCCCCACGAGGCACCTCGTTTTTGATTATCGAGTCATGAGCTCGACTCGATCCCCTTAAAATGTGAACATTTAGGGATATCATGGTATGGTCAATTTTTGATGGGGCTTACATGATAAACAAGGCCCAAGAAGCAACCGGTATAAAGGACTAAGTCCTTAGATGATGCAAAATACCGGGGTCGAAAATGGCGTTCTCGTTTCCATTGGAAAAACAAATTAACACCACTCCAACATGTGCCATAAACTCAAAGAGTTTGAAGAAAATAGATGAGAAGTAGAAGGGTGAGACAATTGGTAAGACAAACGTTTGAGCTACTCGAGGTAGACTCGCACCAAGCAAATAGATATAGTTTCCATTTATTGCATCGGTGGAAGACCGAGATTTCCCTTTACATGAAATTCCGGGATCGAAAATCTCATCCTCGGTGGACAAGGATGGGGGAACATAAGGGGCTTCCCCCATACTAGAACCACACAAAACATCGTCAAAAGGAGTAGACGAGTTTGTAGTACTCAAATCACGCGGTGATGACGGAGTTAGATTTGTAGAAAAATCAATTAAATCACATTTAAGATCTTTTCCTTTGTTATCTTTTAAACTCTCCTTATGAAAACCCTTTTTGATTATGTCGAAAATATTCGGTGTTTCTAAGACGATGTTAGTCACACTAAAAATTCTCACATTTTGAAACCGTTTTGGTTTTGGTGGTGGCAAGTTCTCAAAACGTTTATCGACGAAGAAAACCTCCCCATTGGGGTCAACATATTCATCATCCGAAAGATCTTCCGTAGAAACCGGCAACTTATCAACACTTTTCAAGAATGAAGGTGAAGGATTTTTCGATTCAAGTATTGATGGTTTCTTCTTTGTAGGCTTTACACTCATAACCTCCACCGGCGGAGGAAATGGTAAATTGTTTTTGGCGACATTCCCTAAAACTCTTGGTGAAAATTCTTTGCAAATGACATTGGTCGAGTCACCATGGTTTAAAGTTGCAATAGAATAGACATGAGAAAGATTGGAGTTTTGTGTTGCATTGATGACAAGTTCTTCCTTATTGAAACGAAGGGTGATTTTTCGAGCATGAACATCGATAAGTGCTCTTGATGTATCCAAAAATGAACGACCCAAAATGAGAGGAACTTTTCGATCGATGGGAATGTCTACAACGATAAAGTCAACGGGATAGTAAAACTTTCCGACTTTAACGAAAACGTCCTCGGCTACTCCACATGCCATGATCGTAGAATGATCGGCCATCTCGATGGACATGTTCGAAGGAGTAAGAGCCGGAAGCGAAAGCGATTTGAAAATCTCGAGAGGCATTAAATTAATACTAGCGCCAAGATCGGCCAAGGCGTAGCATTCCTCCATATCTTGAATAGCACACGGAATCAAAAATTTACCGGGATCACCGACTTTTTGTGGTATGCGACTAAGAAAAACCGATGAACAACTAGACGTTTGTTGTAACTTCTCTTTGTTGTTAAGCATACTTTTGAAGTTTGCGGCGAATCGAGGCATCATGATTAAAGCATCGGCAAAACTTATGTTAAAATGCAAATCACGAAACATTTTCATAAATAGCTCAAATTGATAATTGTTCCGTTCTTGTGCTTTCTCTTTGTTACGTCTCGAAGGGTATGGTAAAGGTGGTGTGGGTTGGTCATTAGGCAACGGCCTTGGAAACTCGGGTTCCACAATTGGTATTGGTTCAACCGTAGGTGTGGTTTGAGCGGTACTTTGTGGGATTGTAATGTGCTCCTTTTCGACCATCACCTCGGGTTCTTTCTCGATTTCCTTCTCCGTAGAAGTACTTGGACGAGAGATTGGTTCCTTGAAAGTTTTACCACTTCGTGTAGCAACAACCTTCAATTCTCCCCTCGGGTTGTTAATGGTATCACTAGGAAGACCACCCGAAGAAGAGGGCTTACACATGATAGCTTCAAACATCTTAGCCATTCGGTCCTCAAATTTTGATTGCCTAGCATCCGCTTTCAATAACTCTTGCTTAATCTCATGTTGTCCTAATTCCATCTTTTGTTGGTTTTGTTGAAGACGTTGGACATTTCCTTCCATTTTGTTTGCATGAGTTTTAAGTTCATTAGCAAGTTCATTTTTAAGCTCGTTTTTCAATTCGGATCTTAAGCTAATCATCTCACGTTGCATATTATCAAATTTAGCATCATTTGCTTTTGCATAATCCAAAAATTCTCCTTGCAAATTTTTCGTGTGAGCATTTTGAAAACCTTGTGTAGTGTTTTGAAAATCACGGTTTTGGTTTTGATTAGAGATTTGTCCATTCCCACTTTGATAATTCCCTTTGTTGTAATTGCGTGTGTTGCCTTGGTAATTACCTTGGTTGTTGTTTCGATAATTGTTAACATTTTAATTGGGTGGAGCTTGATTTTGACGGGAACCTTGGCCGTTTTGGTTGTAAGTTCCCGTTGCTACATAAGCACTCGAAGTGTTACCATCCGCGGTAATGCACTCGGAAAGATCATGAGCTCCCCCACAAGATAAACAACTCTTAGCAACCGCTTTAACCGAAGCGGAATTGGAAGCTTCTTGAGCCTTCCAATGGGACATTAGATTAGCAAATCTATCAAAAAACCGATTTTCCTCATTAGCTTCATCATGTAAGGCATTAATGCCACGAGACGATTGTGATGACGATGACGAACCCATATTGGCAACACTCGGTGTGTTACGAGGGCTATAAACCTTAGATCGATTTTCAATGATTTGTAAAGCCTCATTTGTCGTCTTGCACAAAAAATTACCACCCGCGGCGGCATTCAAATAATCTCGTTCATGATCATTAAGCCCATTATAAAAAGTATCAATTTGATGCAATTCCGAAAAATCATGGTGAGGACATTCATGTAACATCTCTTTAAATCGTTCCCATGCCATTGAAAAACTTTCATTGTTACGTTGCACAAATCGTGAAATCTCATTTTTTAAGTGTGTTGTTTTAGATGGTGGAAAAAACTTGTTCACAAACTTAGAAACGAGATCGGCCCATGTCAAAATCGAATTTGGCGGTTCTTTCTCGAGCCAAATTTTTGCGGGTCCATCCAACGAATATGGGAACAACATCATCTTAATGGCGTCATGTGGAACATCTTTGAATTTGCTAGTAGCGGTGAGACGGTTGAAATTCCTAATATGGTAATGCGGGTTGTCTTTCTCGTGACCTCGAAACTTGTTTGCTTGTAACATCGACATTAAACCCGTCTTAATCTCGAAATTCTCCGCAAGGATGGCGGGAATAACAATGGCCTCTCCAAAACCCTCGGTGGGTGCTTGTAGCAACTCCATCATAGTACGATTAGCCATTACGACTTCTTGTTCTATAATAGGTTCAACAATTGGAGGTTCTTCAACAATCAACGATCCTTGATTTGCTTGCTTTTGAAGACGTTTACGAGCTCGTTTAGCTTGATTACGAGTGATCATAAACTTCGCGAAGAATGGGAGGTGAGCAAAGAAGATTCTTTTTGGTTGTTTTGTGAATTTTCAATTTTTTTGTGTTTTTGATGATATTTAATTTTTTTGGATTTTGGTGTATCTTCGTAGACAACAATCTACAAAATCTCTCCTCGAATCAAACTCTTGATTAAAGAAGCCTCAAAGGAATGAAAACGATCACGTGGAGTGAACGCCTTCGAATGACTTTAGAACTTTGGTGAAAACCAAATTGTTCACGAGGGTTTAATCACAAAGAAACCAAGCAAATATAGTATACGTAATAATACTTTGGGCGGCAAAACCCTCGATTAGCCTTCAATCTCAAAATACTCACAAGCAAGCGGGGAAACGAGGCGGCGCGAAGCACTTAAGAGCCTTTTTCCTTAGGGTATATTTTATAATACCCGCCTTATACCCACCTTATAGTTTGTATTTTGATATGAGCTTAAACTCATATCCTTTTATCAACAAATTACCCTAAAACACGAAGCAAAATACCCTTTTATATTGTAAAAAGCAGTGTTATGTGGTATGTTTGTGTTTGTATGATCTTATGTAGGTAAAAGGATACAATTTCAAGCAAACAAGGAAAAACCAAGCTCAAAAGGATGAAAAAGACAAGGAAGGATCACAAGTGACAAGTTTTCAAAGCTCAAGGACCTATCTTGACAAGTCTTGAAAGTTAAGGGACTTAAAGTGCAAATACTGCAAAGTCAAGATCCAAGTCAAACCTGGTCAAACTACAAAGTCAATCAAGTCAAAGAGTCATTTTGTTGAAAAATCAAAGTTGAAGGGCCAAAATTGTCAAAGGAATGAAGTTTCTAGCCTTAAAGAGAAATCTGCCAAGTTAAGGGACTTAAATTGCCAAGTTTGGAAAGTATTGCAAGTTGAATCCATGTGCAAAGGCTTTTAACCAATCAGAAACAAGGAAACATGTCACACGGATCAAACAATTAAATCCCACTACAAGCCGCCACATTTAATGCAAGATCACAACAGTGTGATCCGTGTAACACTTTTTCCACCAATAAGAAGCTGCCACGTGTCTCTCTCTTTCACCAAAATATTTTCCAGGATCGCGTTTTTGATAGAGTGCATTTCAGAAGAAGATCAAAACATCAATCTTGCTCGTTTTGATGAGACGAATCCAATGGTGCAACTTAATTAGCATATAATCCATTAAATCAAAAACCCCCAAAAGATGTTCATCACCTTCAAAGTGGGAATGCAGAATTCTTCCACGTGTCAAGCAATGATTGGCCTGAACACGTCACATCTCCAACAAACTCTCAAGTCTAGCCTATAAATACACAACTTGTTCTTCATTTTCAGTAGTAGTTAATTTTCAGTAAACACCTAGTTCTCTCAATTTCTCATTTTCCTTTTTCCCTCCTTTTCACCTAACAACTCAAGAGTCTGACAAGCTCTTGAGTTTGTTAGTTAGTTAGAACCTTGTAACTACCATTTGTAACAGAATTCATCAATAAAATTTCAAATTCCAGTTTTCCCGCCAAAACTTGTTCTTCAATTCCTGCTACTTACTTGCTGTTATTGGATTCCATTGTTGCTGTTTGAAGTTTGTTATGATCATACATTGATCATAACTGGCTTTGTTGAAGATTTGTTGCTGTTTGATCAAAAATTCAGTTCATTCCTAGTTTCTGAAGTTTCCATGGCAGAATGATGAGTTTTAGCTGTTTTGGTGATTGATTTGAGTTGATAGCTAGTGATAGGTGGTGGTATCACTAGGGCAAGAGAGCTCAGCGCTCCTCTTCTACCCAAAGGTTCTCTACAATAGGTTTCATGCTTCTGTTTTTAAGTTCCTCTAAACAAGTACTTGCATGCTTCATTTCTTAGTGTAGACTTGATGGCTGTCTGATTCTATTTGATTAGTAGTTGTTGATTGAGTGATTTTAGTGTATTGTAGCTTGATTTTGTGCTTGTGTGTTCAGTCTTGAAGTTTTAAGCTCATTTTCATTCACTTTTTAGTCCTATAGCTTAATTGAGTTCTAGTTGGTTAAGTAGCTTGATTTCAGTTTCATTAGCCTGCATTTTGATCACATAAACTAGTTTGCTATAGCTCTTTGTTCAGTCTTAATCAGAACTCAATAATCCTTTGTAAAAGTTTGATCATAATCTGATAAGGAGTGTTTGGGACTAGTTGTAATTCAGAATTCAAGTGTTGTTAATTAGTGTTTAAGTGTTCATTTCTACTCATTAGAAGTTAACAAGTGTTTTTGAGTCTTTTACTAGTCAATATAAAAGTCAAAAAGGCAATTGGTTGATAAAAACTTTGGTTCATACTTGTTTTCAGTTTTAGTTCATAAACTTGTCAAATTCAATTGATCATTTCTCCTTCATTACTTGTTCAAAATTGCTCAAACCAGTTTCTAGTTAAAACTTACATCATAATCTTTTAGTATCTAGGAGGAAATTCTACAGTTTCAAGGAATAAGCAAGAAAACAGCTTATTTGTTCAGACCTGAGCAATGTTCATTCTCTGATGTGATTTGCTAACTGTTTCACTAGATCTCATTATCCACTTCATAAATCTAGCTGTTTTCTTTCACAAATCAGTTTAGAAAGGGTTGAATATCAAGTTTTGAGAATTTGAGCTTTTTCAAAAATCTGGTCAACGTTTTGGTCAACATAAGCTCATTTGAGCTTATTTTCAGATATCTTGCTTATTAGTGGATGAAATTTGTTCTAGTTTGATTTCCCCTGCTTTAAATCAAGTGCTTATTCATTTTCTTTACAAAAATCAAGTTGTGGATGTTTGGATTTTTCTGTAGCTTATTTTGAGCTTATTGATAAGCTCTCTTTTGCTTATCTTGAACTTTTAGCTTAAATCCTTGAACACACGTTGTTATATTTTGAATTTAGAAGTTTTGCAAGTGATTTCAGCTTATTTGGTTGAGAAATAAGCTCAAATGAGCTTATTCTTTCATTAAGCCCGTTTTTGGTTATAAGTTTTGGAAATTTGCACTTTAGTCCCTAGGAGTTTAATTAGTGTTTAAACCTAGCTAATCTTTCTAAATTTCTGGAATTTGCAAAACTTGGTCCCTGGATTTGTTAGTTAGTTATATTTCAGTTTAAAAGTTTGTTAGATTGTTGAAATTTG
The DNA here is from genome assembly GCA_025667525.1 of Glebionis coronaria. Taxonomy (NCBI): domain Eukaryota; kingdom Viridiplantae; phylum Streptophyta; class Magnoliopsida; order Asterales; family Asteraceae; genus Glebionis; species Glebionis coronaria. Next base: position 424,759,774 of record CM046881.1, on the reverse strand, counting down.
GTTAGTTTGTTAAATCTTTTACAAGTTTAGTCCTTATAGTTAATTGCTTTACATTTTTAGTCCTTATAGTTTTAGAATTTACATTTCAAGCATTTATAACTTTTAGAAATTACATTTTCAGTCCTTATAGTTTTGAATTTTGCATTTTAACATTTTACTTGAATAATTTTGTGGAATTTGCAATTTGTTTTACGTATAAGTAGGTTTATATTTTTCATTTTTAGATAGCTTTGTTTGAATTAGCAATAGATTACCAAGCAAGCTTGAACAACCAAAAACAATTATAAATTTGATATTGATTGGACTTTCTATTAGTTAAGAACTGAGAAAACGAACTTGCATTATACACATTTCAAATGGCGCCGCTGCCGGTTCTTTGACTACACGAGAGACTATCGATTGACGGTTTTCATTGGCTTTTGGGATCCGTTCACTTTGTGAACGTTATTTTTACGTATCATAAATCAAAAACAAATAAAAAATCAAAAATATAAAAATATATAAAAACTAAAAAATTAACAAAACAATTCTTTTCCTAAAGAATTGACCAAAAAAATTAAAAAATCCAAAAAGCAATCTTTTTCCTAAGAGATTGCACCCAAAAATATATATTATTGGATTCTCTCGGTTTTTATGTACATATAGTATTTTCCTTTAAAAAAAAAAAACTCATAAATACAAAAATATTTTCCATATATTATTATAAGTACATACGTATACGTATAAGAACAATCAATCTACATATCTTCCATAAGTATTGCCGAGGCAATACACCGTGTTGAGGGGCGCTCCGGTCCTTGACACGCGTATCGATCAAACAAAATAAAGCAAGAATAGATAAATACTCTCAATAAGCAATAATTCGAAAAATACGAACATTTAAGTGAATAGAAAGGCGATGTGCTATAAAATGCCATCTAAGGGTCAATAGGTACTTAAGTGCTTCGCGCCACCTAACCCCCCGTTCACTTGGGAGTATTCTAAGAAGGAAAGCTTCATTGAGGGTCTTGCACCCAAAGTAGTATTACATATATTGTTACTTTCTTGTGGATATTTAATATCGAAACTCGAAGAGGATAATCTTATTCTTTTCAAAGTCACACGAGAGCTTCTCTCTCATTCCTCGTATTGAGTTGCATGCTCACTCGCGGGCGTGCACAAATACCGATTGGTGTACAACCTCTTCCTCCGAAAAGGAAGAAGAAGAGAAAGAGTAAGACCACCACCGTCCACCAAGCCGATCACGAGAATCGTGCTTTGTCACCACCACAAGGAGCCATGGCTGTTGATAACCGTACTTTGTTTGAACGTATGCAAACCAACATTCATGGATTTGTTAGTGCCATTAAGATTCCCGACTATCCCGCTAACACATTTGAGCTACATACATCTATGATCAATATGGTTGCTGCATCACCTTTCTATGGAAAACAAAATGAGGATCCCCATGCTCATCTTAAGAGATTCCTTTCACTTTGCAATACCATTAAGCATAATGGGGTTCCACCGGATGTCATTAGATTGTTGTTAGTGTCATTTTCACTAGATGGGAGTGCTAAGCATTGGTTAGACACCCAACCACCCGATAGTATCACCACATGGGATGGTTTTACCACTAAGTTTTTGAACAAATTCTTTCCTCCACAAAAGACTATGGCTTTGAGAAATATGATTATGGGCTTTACACAAAAACCTAGTCAATCCTTTGGTGATGCTTGGGAAGAGTATAGTGAGTTGTTGAGGCGATGCCCTAATCATGGAATGGATGATCTAAGCAAAATCAATACTTTCTACAATGGCCTTAAACCTCACCACCAAGATTCACTAAATGCTTCCGCGGGAGGGAGTATTCATTTCAAGACATACCAAGAGGCTTTGACCATTATTGAGACTAAGGCAATGGTTCAAACCAATGATCCATTTGAGGAAAGAGTTCATGTTATCCAAAACACTTCTCAAATCCCTTTTGACAACCAACTCCTCAAGTTTCAAGAAGCTATTTTTCAAAGGATGGATAGAGAAAGTGAGAGGCATTTGCAAGCACAACAAGACATGCTTCAAACTTTTAAGAGCATGACATTGAACAATTCCTCAAACAATGTGAATGCCATCACCATTTCTTGTGTTACTTGTGGAGGCCCTCATTCTTATGAACAATGTGACAAGGTGCAAGGTTATCAAGGGGAATGTTATGCTTATCAAGAGGAACACCGTGAACACTTCAAGCCTAACATCAATCCAAATAACCTTTCTTACAAATCCCAAAATTACCTTACTCCACCCGGCTTCCCACCCCAACCACCCACCCAAATTCCACAAAATCCTCCTCAAATTCTAGCAAGGAATCAAGGGCAAAGACAACCATACCAAGGCAATAATTACAAAGCACCCAATCAATTTCAACCTCAAGCTAATACCTTTTATCCACCACAACAAGGATTTAATCAACCACTTCCATTTATTCCCAATCAAGCATATGCTCCAATTCCAAATCAAGCTTACCCTCAAAATCAAACTCAAGGATATGGAATGCAAGAGACTCAAGAGTATGTTGACAAGAAAATGCGTGACATTGAGAAGAGAATGAATGACCAAGTGAAACGTACAATAGAGGAACAAATCAATAGGGTTTTAGTGGCGGTAACTCAAAGACCACAAGGAGCTTTACCTTCCAACACACAAACAAATCCTAGGGCCAATGTCAATGCTATTACAACAAGGAGTGGTACAACAACAAAGGATCCTTCACCTCCTAAACCTACTATTGTTCAACCCACTTGTGCTCCTACTTGTGATAAGCCTTCTACTTCTACTCCACCTCCTCAAAGTGCTCCTATTCACTCAAACACACCTTCTCAACAACCTCATACTTCTCCTTCAACTTCCACACTTCCCAATGAAGAGGCTAACAAAGACAAATCTTCCACTACAACACCTATTCCACCTACACCCAAACCTACTCTTCCATACCCTTCAAGGTTGAAAAAGGACAAATTAAAGAACAAAGATGACATACAAGTCTCCAATTTCTTAAGGATGTTCAAGCAACTCAATATCAACATATCCTTTGCGGAAGCTCTTGCTTATATGCCAAAGTTTGCTAAGATGTTCAAGGATTTGCTCTCAAACAAAGAAAAATTGGTTGACTTGCCCAACACATCACTTAATGAAAATTGTTCCGCGGTGTTACTTAAAACCTTACCAACAAAACTTGGAGATCCGGGGCGCTTCTTGATACCTTGTAATTTTCCCGGTGTTGAAAATTGCATGGCTTTGGCGGATTTAGGGGCAAGCATAAATCTCATGCCTTTATCGGTTTGGAAACAACTCTCTCTTCCCGAGCTCACCCCCACTAGGATGACTCTTGAACTAGCCAACCGAACCATAGCTCACCCCGTAGGTATAGCGGAAGATGTGTTTGTAGGTGTGGATAAGTTTACCTTTCCGGCCGACTTTGTAGTGGTCGATTATGACATGGATCCTAGAGTGCCTTTGATTGTTGGTAGACCGTTTTTGAGAACGGGTCGTACCTTGATAGATGTGGCGGAAGGAGAATTAATTATGAGAGTAGAGGATGAGAAAGTGGTGTTTAAGTTAGGGAAAGTTTGTGATAGAAAAGAGGTTAAGGAGTCTAGACCTTGTGAGACGATTAACATTGTGGATGTGTTAGATGAAGTGTGTAATGAACACTTTCATGATGCTTGTAAGAATGCTAGTAATGAGATTCCACATGTTGAAACCGTGGCCTCAATTGCTCCCTCTTTAACACCTTTTGGAGAGAGTGATTTCCTCTTGGAGGAATTTGAGTCCAACTTCCTTGGTGATGATGATTCTCCCATTAATTGGGAAGAAGATATTCTTACAATCCAAAAGTTGCTCAATGAGGACCCTATTCCTTCCCCTATTCCACAAGAGATTACCATTGAGGAACCTTCCATAGTGAAACCTTCCATAGAGAGTCCACCTCCCATTGAACTTAAGGAACTTCCATCCCACTTAGAATATGCTTTCTTAGAAGGAAAAGACCAATTACCGGTGATTATTGCTAAGGAATTGAAAGAGGATGAGAAGGAGCAACTTATTGAAGTCCTTAAGAAACATAAGAAAGCTTTAGCATGGAAAATATCCGACATAAGGGGAATTGATCCACATTTTTGTACTCACAAAATCCTTATGGAGGATGATTATAAACCCGCCATTCAAAACCAAAGGAGAGTTAACCCAAAAATTCATGAGGTTATTAAGAAAGAAGTGATTAAACTCTTAGATGCGGGTATGATTTACCCCATTTCCGACTCTCCATGGGTTAGCCCGGTTCATTGTGTTCCAAAGAAGGGTGGAATCACCGTGGTGCCTAATGAGAACAATGAGCTTATTCCCACGAGACTTGTAACCGGTTGGAGAGTTTGCATTGATTATAGAAAACTCAATGAGGCAACTAGGAAAGACCATTTCCCGCTTCCCTTTATGGATCAAATGCTTGAACGCTTAGCGGGAAATGAGTACTATTGTTTTCTTGATGGCTTTTCGGGTTATTTCCAAATCCCAATTGACCCTAAGGATCAAGAAAAGACCACATTCACTTGTCCATACGGTACATTTGCTTACAAGAGGATGCCTTTTGGCCTATGTAATGCACCGGGGACGTTTCAAAGGTGCATGATGGCAATTTTCCATGATATGATAGAGCAAACCATGGAGGTTTTTATGGATGACTTTTCCGTATTTGGGAACTCCTTTAGCTCGTGTCTCACCAATCTTGAGAGAATGCTTAAGCGTTGTGAGGAAACACGTTTGGTGCTTAATTGGGAGAAATGTCATTTTATGGTGAAAGAGGGAATTGTTTTAGGACACAAGATATCCAATAAGGGATTAGAAGTTGATCGTGCCAAAATTGATGTGATTGCTAAGCTTCCCCCACCCACCTCGGTTAAAGGTGTGAGGAGTTTTTTAGGTCATGCGGGTTTTTATAGGCGCTTTATACAAGATTTCTCTAAGATAGCTAGACCGATGACTCATCTCTTGGAGAAAGAGGCTCCTTTCATTTTTGACCAAGCTTGTCTAGAATCTTTTGAGACACTTAAGGAAAAATTGACAAAGGCTCCCGTTTTGGTTTCTCCAAATTGGGAATTACCTTTTGAGCTTATGTGTGACGCTAGTGATTATGCGGTGGGGGCCGTCTTAGGACAAAGAGTTAATAAGCATTTCCAACCTATACACTATGCAAGTAAAACCATGACCGGTGCACAACTTCATTACACTACCACGGAAAAAGAGTTGCTTGCCATAGTATATGCTTTTGAGAAGTTTAGACCATACCTTGTGCTTTCCAAGACCATAGTGTATACGGATCATTCCGCTCTCAAGTATCTTATGACAAAACAAGATGCTAAGCCTAGGCTTTTGAGATGGGTTTTGTTGCTTCAAGAGTTTAAGATAGAGATTCGTGATAAAAAAGGGGCCGAGAATTTAGCGGCGGATCATTTGAGTAGACTTGAGTATCCTTTTCAAGGAGATTTCCCACATCAAGAAATCAATGAATCCTTTCCATTAGAGGAGCTCATGTCTATCTCTTCCCAAGAGGATGCCACACCTTGGTTTGCGGATATTGCAAACTATCTTGTGGGCAATGTGCTTATTGAGGGTCTTACTTACCAACAAAAGAAAAAGTTTCTTAAGGAAGTTAAGTATTACTTTTGGGATGATCCATATCTTTTTAGGCAATGTGCGGACCAAATCATTAGACGGTGTGTAGATGGGCCCGAGGCATTTAAAATCTTAGAGGCATGTCATAAAGGACCTACGGGTGGACATTTTGGGCCTAACTACACCGCCAAGAAAGTCTTTGATTCGGGTTACTATTGGCCTTCCATTTACAAGGATGCTCAAGAGATGGTGAAATTTTGTGATGTTTGTCAAAGACAAGGAAAAATTACACAACGTGATGAGATGCCACAAAATTTTATCCAAGAGTGTGAGATATTTGATGTATGGGGAATAGATTTCATGGGACCTTTTCCATCCTCTAAGGGAAACAAGTATATACTTGTGGCGGTGGATTATGTGTCCAAGTGGGTGGAGGCTAAAGCCTTACCTACTAATGATGCTAGAGTGGTGGTAAAGTTCTTGAAACAATTGTTTGCTAGATTTGGTGTACCTCGGGCCATCATAAGTGATCGTGGTACGCACTTTTGTAATGATCAATTCACGAGAGTTATGAAGAAATATGGAGTGAATCATAGACTTTCTACCGCGTATCACCCTCAAACAAATGGTCAAACCGAGGTCACAAATCGTGGTTTAAAGAGAATTTTAGAGAGAACGGTGGGAGAGCATAGAGCTTCTTGGTCGGATAAGCTTGATGATGCTTTGTGGGCGTTTAGGACGGCTTTTAAGACACCAATTGGTTGTACTCCTTATAGGCTTGTCTATGGAAAAGCGTGCCACCTCCCATTTGAGTTAGAACATAAGGCATCTTGGGCTCTCAAGTGGGCTAACTTTGATTTAAACCAAGCCGGTTCACATAGGAAAGATCAAATCAATGAGATGGATGAGTTGAGAGCCAATGCCTATGAGAATTCTTTGCTATACAAGGAAAAGACTAAGAAATTGCATGATGCTAAGATTAAGAATCGTGAGTTCAAAGTTGGAGAGCCGGTTCTCCTCTTTAACTCAAGATTGAAGCTTTTTGCGGGCAAGCTTAAGTCGAGATGGTCCGGTCCATTCACTATTGCTCAAGTGTTTCCATATGGAACTCTTGAGTTGTCCCAACCCGATGGTCCAAATTTTAAAGTGAATGGTCACCGTGTTAAGCATTACTTTGGGGAGGACATTTCCGTTGAAATGGTTCAAGAGGTCCCCATTTTCCCCATGAATTAATTCATTGAGGGACGAGTCGAGCTAGAGACTCATTAACTCAAGCATCGTATAACTAGGTTAGAGTGTTGTAGGTTAGAAATAAGGGCATAGATTTGGAGATAAGTGTAGGGGAGACCTTCTTTTGTCTTCATGCTTGTTTGTAGGGTTGCTCACTCATCTCATGCTTTGGAGCTTATGGAGGAGGCCCTTGTATCCGGTTCACTTCGTTACTTTAGTGATTTTTCATTGACACGTTGTGCTTAAACTTGATTTCACTAATAGTAGTCCTTTCCTTAACTTGGGTTAAGCAAAGTCTATTCATTGTCATAAGTGTAGGGGAAGTTTTTATACTTCCATGCTCTTAAACATTGAGGACAATGTTTAGCTTAAGTGTAGGGGGGTCTTCTATCGAAGTGACCTTACCTAGAACTTGTCATTGTCTTGCATGATAACATGGAAAATTGGATTTTCAACATTTTTCAAATTTTTGATCTACTTTGGCCACCAAAAATATGCATTCATGATTTTTGCATCAATCATTTTTCATTTTGCATAACACATGTGCATTGTATATATTTCTTCTCTTATTTTGCATCAAAAATATATAAAAAGGAAAAATAAAATAAAACATGGTTTTAACAAATTTAGACTTCTTTGACATATTAGGCCCGCCATGGATATTTTGACTCAACCCGAGTTTGCTTATTTTAGCACTCGCTAGTATCCTTAACCATGTAGTCCTTCATTGGTCTATTAGGCTAAGCTTCCACCAATTTCATTCTTTGAAATTTTAAATTTGTGGAGAATGGGAAATGATAGAGTTGAAGCAAGTGTAATAGGGCTAGATAGACTTCATGGCAATTACTTGTGGCTAAACCCTTCTCTTCTTGACCTCTATTTTCTTCGCATGTATATAATTGTTAATAAATAATCAAGTACGGTTTTAATTGGTTCGTAATCTCTTATGCATTTTTGGCTAATCATTTATGGTTGATATGAGTACGTCTTAAGATTCTAAGTTAGCACGTTTTATGTGTACTAGAATTGTGTCATGCTCCATATTTAGCGGGTGTTTTTCCTTTTCTTCTTTGCAAATTTCTTGGTGAGGAATAAAGAAAAATAAGAGCGGCTTATGAAAAAAAATGAGTGGCTAGAAAAAAAAAAAGAAAAAAAAAAAATAATGCAAGACTCCCAAGAGGGGCAGTGTGGTGTTAATTATAGTGACTATTGAGTTCCAATATTACCTTGACGGGTTGCGGGGATTCAATAGATTGCTCCAATCCAATATTACCTTGACGGGTTGCGGGGTTGAAGATCCAAAATCTCAAAAAGATGCGGATGTAAATTATTGCGTGAGTTTTATTTTTCTTTCCTTAGCGAGTGTGTAGTTACTTATGAAAGCATGACATGAGGATTTTACACATAAGGCGAATGACTTATTACTCTTAATACGGACTTGTATTAATTGTGAGCGGTTTTTCAAGTAATGGATGAGAAGATTACTTAGGATTAAAACCGTCCTTCCTTATTTTTGGATTTTACACTTCTTATATTTCACACTTGAATAATGACAAATTTGCCCACAAGCAATTTGCTCAAATAATAACCGGTTCCACATTTAATTGTCATGAATAAGTTGATGCACTTTTTACTTGTGAATGCAATGATTCCATTTACTAGCTTGGTATGGGGAAAGTGAAACTTGAGGGTGATAAGTGTCCATGGTACCCAAGCCCTAATCCAAGTCATTGAGTTCTTTATGAGTTATTTCCATCAAAACCATTCAAGAAAAATCAAAAAGATATAGATAGAATTGTATTTTAATCCATTGCATTATTAATATTCAAAATCATGCATCATCTAGTTTAGAGTAGTGTAGATGCATCTCATATGGCCAAGGTGGATTAATTATGAGGGAAATGTAAATTTTTAAGCCTTGAAAGATAATATTGCATGAGGACATGGCAATGCTCAAGTGTAGGGGAATTTGATATGAGCTTAAACTCATATCCTTTTATCAACAAATTACCCTAAAACACGAAGCAAAATACCCTTTTATATTGTAAAAAGCAGTGTTATGTGGTATGTTTGTGTTTGTATGATCTTATGTAGGTAAAAGGATACAATTTCAAGCAAACAAGGAAAAACCAAGCTCAAAAGGATGAAAAAGACAAGGAAGGATCACAAGTGACAAGTTTTCAAAGCTCAAGGACCTATCTTGACAAGTCTTGAAAGTTAAGGGACTTAAAGTGCAAATACTGCAAAGTCAAGATCCAAGTCAAACCTGGTCAAACTACAAAGTCAATCAAGTCAAAGAGTCATTTTGTTGAAAAATCAAAGTTGAAGGGCCAAAATTGTCAAAGGAATGAAGTTTCTAGCCTTAAAGAGAAATCTGCCAAGTTAAGGGACTTAAATTGCCAAGTTTGGAAAGTATTGCAAGTTGAATCCATGTGCAAAGGCTTTTAACCAATCAGAAACAAGGAAACATGTCACACGGATCAAACAATTAAATCCCACTACAAGCCGCCACATTTAATGCAAGATCACAACAGTGTGATCCGTGTAACACTTTTTCCACCAATAAGAAGCTGCCACGTGTCTCTCTCTTTCACCAAAATATTTTCCAGGATCGCGTTTTTGATAGAGTGCATTTCAGAAGAAGATCAAAACATCAATCTTGCTCGTTTTGATGAGACGAATCCAATGGTGCAACTTAATTAGCATATAATCCATTAAATCAAAAACCCCCAAAAGATGTTCATCACCTTCAAAGTGGGAATGCAGAATTCTTCCACGTGTCAAGCAATGATTGGCCTGAACACGTCACATCTCCAACAAACTCTCAAGTCTAGCCTATAAATACACAACTTGTTCTTCATTTTCAGTAGTAGTTAATTTTCAGTAAACACCTAGTTCTCTCAATTTCTCATTTTCCTTTTTCCCTCCTTTTCACCTAACAACTCAAGAGTCTGACAAGCTCTTGAGTTTGTTAGTTAGTTAGAACCTTGTAACTACCATTTGTAACAGAATTCATCAATAAAATTTCAAATTCCAGTTTTCCCGCCAAAACTTGTTCTTCAATTCCTGCTACTTACTTGCTGTTATTGGATTCCATTGTTGCTGTTTGAAGTTTGTTATGATCATACATTGATCATAACTGGCTTTGTTGAAGATTTGTTGCTGTTTGATCAAAAATTCAGTTCATTCCTAGTTTCTGAAGTTTCCATGGCAGAATGATGAGTTTTAGCTGTTTTGGTGATTGATTTGAGTTGATAGCTAGTGATAGGTGGTGGTATCACTAGGGCAAGAGAGCTCAGCGCTCCTCTTCTACCCAAAGGTTCTCTACAATAGGTTTCATGCTTCTGTTTTTAAGTTCCTCTAAACAAGTACTTGCATGCTTCATTTCTTAGTGTAGACTTGATGGCTGTCTGATTCTATTTGATTAGTAGTTGTTGATTGAGTGATTTTAGTGTATTGTAGCTTGATTTTGTGCTTGTGTGTTCAGTCTTGAAGTTTTAAGCTCATTTTCATTCACTTTTTAGTCCTATAGCTTAATTGAGTTCTAGTTGGTTAAGTAGCTTGATTTCAGTTTCATTAGCCTGCATTTTGATCACATAAACTAGTTTGCTATAGCTCTTTGTTCAGTCTTAATCAGAACTCAATAATCCTTTGTAAAAGTTTGATCATAATCTGATAAGGAGTGTTTGGGACTAGTTGTAATTCAGAATTCAAGTGTTGTTAATTAGTGTTTAAGTGTTCATTTCTACTCATTAGAAGTTAACAAGTGTTTTTGAGTCTTTTACTAGTCAATATAAAAGTCAAAAAGGCAATTGGTTGATAAAAACTTTGGTTCATACTTGTTTTCAGTTTTAGTTCATAAACTTGTCAAATTCAATTGATCATTTCTCCTTCATTACTTGTTCAAAATTGCTCAAACCAGTTTCTAGTTAAAACTTACATCATAATCTTTTAGTATCTAGGAGGAAATTCTACAGTTTCAAGGAATAAGCAAGAAAACAGCTTATTTGTTCAGACCTGAGCAATGTTCATTCTCTGATGTGATTTGCTAACTGTTTCACTAGATCTCATTATCCACTTCATAAATCTAGCTGTTTTCTTTCACAAATCAGTTTAGAAAGGGTTGAATATCAAGTTTTGAGAATTTGAGCTTTTTCAAAAATCTGGTCAACGTTTTGGTCAACATAAGCTCATTTGAGCTTATTTTCAGATATCTTGCTTATTAGTGGATGAAATTTGTTCTAGTTTGATTTCCCCTGCTTTAAATCAAGTGCTTATTCATTTTCTTTACAAAAATCAAGTTGTGGATGTTTGGATTTTTCTGTAGCTTATTTTGAGCTTATTGATAAGCTCTCTTTTGCTTATCTTGAACTTTTAGCTTAAATCCTTGAACACACGTTGTTATATTTTGAATTTAGAAGTTTTGCAAGTGATTTCAGCTTATTTGGTTGAGAAATAAGCTCAAATGAGCTTATTCTTTCATTAAGCCCGTTTTTGGTTATAAGTTTTGGAAATTTGCACTTTAGTCCCTAGGAGTTTAATTAGTGTTTAAACCTAGCTAATCTTTCTAAATTTCTGGAATTTGCAAAACTTGGTCCCTGGATTTGTTAGTTAGTTATATTTCAGTTTAAAAGTTTGTTAGATTGTTGAAATTTGGTTAGTTTGTTAAATCTTTTACAAGTTTAGTCCTTATAGTTAATTGCTTTACATTTTTAGTCCTTATAGTTTTAGAATTTACATTTCAAGCATTTATAACTTTTAGAAATTACATTTTCAGTCCTTATAGTTTTGAATTTTGCATTTTAACATTTTACTTGAATAATTTTGTGGAATTTGCAATTTGTTTTACGTATAAGTAGGTTTATATTTTTCATTTTTAGATAGCTTTGTTTGAATTAGCAATAGATTACCAAGCAAGCTTGAACAACCAAAAACAATTATAAATTTGATATTGATTGGACTTTCTATTAGTTAAGAACTGAGAAAACGAACTTGCATTATACACATTTCATATTTTTTCAAAATCGAGCTTCTCGAAAGTATTTATCTATTTTTGCCTTTTCTTTTTGTTTGAGATTCGAATACAATAATTAGGAGATCAAATCCCAATTAAGGTTGTGTTTTCACACTTTTGGAGATATTGTATTTTGATTGTGATACTTAATACAATATATTAATAATATTTGTACAAGAAAAACCAAGAAAACCGATAATACGTGTTAAGGGAGTTCCACTTAACACAAATACTATTATGGATAATATCAAAAACAAAAGCTTCCAAATTAAAACACGACACACCTCCCCGGCAGCGGCGCCATTTTGATAGTTGTAAAATTACACTTGTTTAGGAAAACAAGGCAATAATATAGGGTAAGCACGACGATTTAGGAAAACCGTGTGTAGATGACCCTAAAAGTGAGTTCGTTCTCGAGGAGGCTTATGTGTGTGAATTAACTTGTAGTTATTTGAGATTAATATTGAGAAGAATAGGGATGAGAAGATGAAAGACGGTTACGTTAAAATTAAACTACGACGTAAAAGACGTAAAGCCGTGAAAAACTACCCAAATTAAAAATTATCTAATACTAAGACCAAAAACAAAATCAATAATTAAAAAGACTAAAAAGAAGTCTAAAATAATATAAATAAAGATAAAAATCCAACAAAGATATTTTAAAACCTTTTATTAATTAAATATTTAATTTTAAATGCTAATTAAAGCCCTAAAATTAAATATAACTAATTCAAATGTCTAAAATATGATTTTATTGAATAATTACTTAACTTATATTATTAGAAGACTAAAAAGTAATTTTCTAAAAATTAAAACCTATTAAAACTATTTTTAAAACTCTAAAAATGATTAAAAATGATTAAAACCTAATTAAACTTAAAATAATTATAAAAATAAATCTAAAAGCTATAAAAATATTCTAAAAATGGAAATAGTCCTAATTATTGCTAAAGAATCTAGGAAAAATGAAAAAGAAAGAAAAATAAAATTTTGAAAAATTAATATTAAAATAATATTAAAATATTGCTAAAAATAAAAAGTTTATAAAATTAATTCTAAAAAAAATTTCTAAAAATCCTAAATAATATAAATAAGAGAAAAACACAAATTAGAGCTCCTAAACCTTTTTTAATAATTTTATAAAAATCTTTAAAGTTTATAAAAAACCTTAAAATAATATAAAATTAAAAATTAAAGTTTATAAAACCAAAATAAGATGTAAACCTCAAGTTATATATTAAAAAGCTAAAAACTATTTTTCCTAGAAATTAAAAATCTTTTTGGTATTTTTTATTGATTTAATAAAAAACGTATATTAAATAAATCCTAGAAAATAAACTAATAAAAGGAAAATTATAAAAATAAGCTAGAAAAGTCTATAACCCTATAAGGGTCCTAGGAAAAATCAAAAAGAGCAAAAACGCTTATCAAATAAGCTGAAAAGTGGTAAATAAGCCACGGCTTTTTAAATAAGCTAGAAATGAAAAACGGGTTAAATAACTTTTGAAAACAAAACTCTCAGTCAAAGTCCCCAGGGCGCAACGGTTAAGTGTTATGTGTGTGAGTGTGGTGACCAGGGTTCGAGTCTTAGCAACCCCTTTTTGGACGATTGTTTTTTTTTATTTTTTTACTTTTTGCTTATCAATCCAGTGACATCCAATAAGCTTAAAACACAAATCAAACTCTTTTTAATCACAAGATTAAGCCAAATTTTGAAGATCAAAAACGTCCAGTTTACTTTGAAAACTGATGAACAAGTGTGAGTGTGCACACTTGTGCACTTTTTGAGCCAAGAGGGCTTGGCAAGTGCTATTTTGGTGTTGGATTTGTTGGACAGGGGCACCCTTGAGCTAATTGAAGCTCAAGGAGTCAATGACAAACAAGAATAAGCACCTAGCAAGCAAATGATCAAATCAATCCACACAAAAGCCTATGCAATGTTTCTGAGATTATTGTCTAGGTCTGGTGGACTTAAGGGCTTATAACTTGCACTCTAGTGATATTCAAGTCACCAAATTAAGCACACAGCCTCACAAGATGATATTAAAACAAATGCAAACTCTCAATCTTCCTAACTACTAACAGATTTCACACAATCATGCATCAAAATGGAGAAAAACAGGCAGAATAACACTTATGCAGATTTTAAGACATGATTTCACTTTTTAATGCACAAACTAGCTTCCAAATCTGTCTAATCTTACTTCCCTACTAACTTGAAACCTAACTCAACTCTCTTCAACAACTTAAACACGTTTCTAACTCACAAATCAATAATGTTGCCCTGCTAAATCCTATAGCCAAACACCCTTTAAAAATCTGAAAACCATCTTTTAACAAATCAAAACCTTACAAACTTACTCCAAATTGATCCAACAAGCATCAATCATGCATAAAAACTTAAATGAACACAGATCAATCACCTTTTAACACACTAAAGCACAAAATCAACTAAGATCATACAAACTTGCTTTTCTGAATTTTAACAAGGTAAAAGGTGTTTACCTAAGGACCCTTACATCCAAGGGTCCTTGTGGTTGCTTAACCACCTCCTTATGCACCCGGGTGCATGCAGAACCTTGGATCAACACACAATCAACACCTGCTAAAAGAAATCAAAGAAAAGAACACACAAATATGCAACAATATAACAATCTGTTTCTTTACTTCCTTTCTTAAATACTTTCCAAACCTTTTTCAAACTTCCTAAACCTTCTTAACACGTTTTAAGAACACTGAAACAACAATCACTTACCTCTTAACACAGATTTATGAACCAATTACACCAAGAATTTTCAAATTCTTAAAACCTTTGAAACAAATTTTGAAAATCAAAATTATTTCACCAAAGTAAAATTGGAACTCAGTTTTCCTTTACCACTTATACCAACTTTAATAAATCATAAAAAAGGAATTAGATTGCAAATAAAACAAATACCAACTTTTTATATTAATTAAAAGGGATTACAAAAGTTTTTAAGGAAAACTGGAACAAGGGGTCATCACAGGTTGATGCCTCCTTTTATAGTGCTCTATAGAAGAACCTAGAAGACTAAAAACATAAACCCTAACAGTAGAAAATCCCAAATTTGCCCCTAAAGCTTCTAGACGATTTTTGGTGATGAGCTGTCCACATTTGATCCTGGACGTTTGTTTTTGCTTTGAGAGTAAGCAAATAACCTTGGTGGTTGATTTGGGACACGTCATAGAGCTTGGAGCCCAAGGTGTTTTCTCATTGGCTGAGAGGGAATTGGGGGTTGGGGTCCACAGTGGTGGGATTGGGTATTTTGTGCGTGGGAAGGGTTTTGGGGTGTGGGAATTACACGTGTGCCAAGTGAATTGGTTTTTAACTCAGTATTAAGTTGGGTAAAAACTGGGCTGGTAAAAGATGAACAGTAACTCCATTAGATCCGATTTTGGGGGAAACACATGTGTTTGGCGCAATTTAGATTTGAAAGTTTCAGCTTGGCACAATTGGTCCTTGTCCTTTGGTTTTTTTGGCAAATCATGTTTTCCAGCCCTAAAACGTGTTTTCACTTGTAAATAAGTTTCACCAATTGTCACATTTGGCACAAAACTTTGACAAAAGGTTATCAAGGAGTATTTTTGACAATTTTGAATATTTCAAGGGCTGTTCTTGGACAATCTTGATCTTCAAAGGTCTTCAATGTCTCTTTCACTTCATGAGGGACCATAACTGGCAATTTGAATTTGTTGAGGGACTAATCTTGCCATTTCTTCAAAGTTGAAGGACCTTTTTGCAATTTTGACAAACTTAAGGGACCAAACTTGTAATTATCAATATACAAGGGTTTTAAGTGTCATTTCTTCATTCTTGGAGGATCAATCTTGTTTTGTCTTCAAGTCTTCAAGGGTATTTGATGAAAATTCCATGATTAAGGCCCGGTTCTTTGTACGGCTTCGTTTCTCGTGTTCGTTTTTCCTTGTATCTTGTGATCTTTTGTCTTTTTCACGATATCCATACCTAAAATACACAAGTAAACAAACACAAGCATATATATGGTATTTTATGACATTTTAATGCATTTAAAGCCCGAAAAGAACGATGAGATCATGTATAAATGCCATCTCATCACTCTCTCTCATTGCATGCATTGGAGATTATGGAGGAGGACCTTGTATCGGGTTCACTTCGTTACTATTGTGATTTCAAACCACTTGTGCTTAAAATGAATTCACTATAGTAGACCTTTCCTTAGCTTGGGTTAAGCAAAGTTATGAATGTCATAAGTGTAGGGGAGTTTGCTCCAATACTCTTAAACATTGAGGACAATGTTTATCTCAAGTGTAGGGGGTCTTCTATCGAAGTGACCTTACCTAGAACTTTGTCATTGACTTTATGATAACTTAGAAATTAATTTTTTCAAACATTTTTCAAATTTTTGATCTACTTGGCCACCAAAAATATGCATTCATAATTTTTGCATTAATTATTTTTTATTTGCATAACATATTTGCATTGTATATATTTCTTCTTTTATCAAAAATATATAAAAAGGAAAAAAATATAATAAAAGATATGGTTTAACGAGTTTAGATATCTTTGACATATTAGGCCCGCCATGAATACTTTGACTCAACCCGAGTTTGCTTATTCAAGCTTACTCTAGCTATTATCCTTAACCATGTAGACCTTTATTGGTTTATTAGGCTAAACATCCACTAGTCTCATTATTTGATATTTTAAACTGTGGAGAACGAGAGTTGATATAGTTTGAAGTAAGTGTAAAGGGCTAGATAAACCTCATATTAATTAATTGTGGCTTTTATATCCCCTTTCGTAACCTTTACTTTTTTTGTCAACGCATGTATATATTGTTAATAAAAAAACAAGAACGGTTTTAATGGTTTGTAGTCTCTTATGCATTTTTTACTAATCATTCGTGGTTGGTATAAGTACGTCTTAAGATTATAAGTTAGAACGTTTTATGTGTACTAGACTTATGTCATGCTTAATACTTAGCGGGTGTTTTTCCTTTTATTCTTTTCAACTTTCTTTGTGAGGAATAAAGAAAAATAAGAGCGACTTATGAAAAAAAATGAGTGGCTAGGAAAAAAAAAGAAAACGAAAAAGAAAGAAAAAAAATAATTATACAAGACCCCCAAGAGGGGTAGTGAAGTGTTAATTATAGTAGCTATTGAATTCCAATAGTACTCTCACAAGGGTTGCGGGGATTTAATAGTTGCTCCAATCTAATATTACCTTGACGGGTTGCGGGATTGAAGACCCAATGTCTCAAAAGGCGGCGGATATAAATTATTACGTGAGTTTTATTTTTCTTTCCTTAGCGAGTGTGTAGCTACTTATTAATGCATGACATAAGGATTTTACACATAAGACGAATGACTTATTATTATGGGTCGGACTTATACTAATTGTGGGCAGTTTTTCAAGTAATGGATGGTTACTTAGGATTAAAACCGTGCTTCCTTATTTTCAGATTTTACACTTCTTATATTTCACGCTTTAAATAATGACAAATTTGCCCAAAAGCAATTTGCTTAAATAATAACCGGTCTTAAAGGCATAATAAGTGGGGGTATAATGGTAACACAATTAATTTTTATGAATAAGTCGATGCACTTTCACTTATGGATAACAATGATCTTGTTTTTAAGCTTGGTATGGGGAAAGTGAAACTTGAGGATGATAAGTGTTCATGGTACTAAAGCCCTAATTAAAGTCTTTGATTTTTTTATGAGTTGTTTCCATCAAAACCATTTTAAGAAAAAAAATCCAAAAATATTTAAATAGAATTGATTTCCTTTGCATTGCATTGTAAAAATCAAAATCATGCATCATATAGTGTAGTGTAGTGTAGTGTAGTGTAAAAGCATTCCATATTGGCCAACGTGGATTAATTATGAGAAAAGTGTAAATTGGTGCTTTGAAATGTGGCATTGCATGAAGTCATGACAATGATCAAGTGTAGAGGATTTGATATGAGTGAAATCTCATATCATTTATATCATAATTAACCCTAAAACACAAAGTAAAATACCTGATTTTGATTCATAAAAGAACTATTATGGGTATACTTTGTTGTTTGTGCTTGTGTAGGTAAAAAGATACAAATATGAAGCAAACAAGGAAATCAAGCCAATATTGATGAAGAAAAGACAAAAGAAGGATGAAAAATGACAAGTCAAACAAAGTTAAAGGACATTTCTTGACAACTTTGAAAGTAGAAGGACTAAAAGTGCAAAGTTGGAAAAGTCAAGAATAAAGTCAAACATGGTCAAAGTGAAAGTCAACAAGTCAAGGTATCATTTGTGTTCAAGAATGAAGCTAAAAGGGCCAAAATTGACAAACTTATAAAGATCCTAGTTCAAGTTTCAAAGCTGAAAACAAGAAGGACTTAAACTGCCAACTTTGAAAGATAAAACTAGGCTTGATCCGTGTGAAGATATATCAAACAATGGGAATGATTTATTCACAAGAGATAGATCACCAGCTGGCCTCATTAACGAGGAGAGAGGAGCCGGCTTATTAATTAGCCCAATCACAATAGTGCCACGCACTAACTCGCCATCCACCAATCATAAATTACTTAACGGATAATGATCCGTGTGATACTTTCTCTTCCAATAAAAACAAGCCACGTAGCCTCTCCAAGCCCAGATCGAAGAACGCGATAGAGTGAAGATCATGGAAAACTCTTAACATGAAAAGTGCTCGTAATTGCAAGACGAAGCTTTCCCACTTATCCAATTATGATGAAATACACTGAATAAAAAAGGCCCAATTGTGTTCTTCACCTGCAAATCATAATTCATCAATTGAGGACACGTGGAAGGCTGTTATTTGTTGTAACACGTCAACAACTTCACCCTCACTCCTTTTCTACTCTATAAATACCCCTAGTTGTTCTTCTATCTTGTAACGTAGAAAAAGTGTGAAATTCACACACACATTTATTTCTCTCTTCATTCAGTTAGAGATTAGTCAGTTAGAAACTTCTCAAGTGATTGACAACCACTTGAGAAAGTTTGCTAGTAGTTATAACCGTTTGTACCTACCTTCACTTCATTAATACAATTCAAGTTCACTCATTACTACAACTACTCTCATTCTCTTACTGAATTCACTTTAAACACTGTTACCTTGTTCTTTCATTGATCAAACTTGATCAATGGAGTGTTTGTGATGATTTGGAGTGCTTAGCTTGTTACCAGAAGCTGTCTAGTTCTTTTCCTTGCAATTTCTAGCAAGAATTCAGACTTTATGCAGAGTAGATCAGACAGATGGATTTGGTGATGAAAATTGGACTGTAGATTGTTGATTGTTGTTAATGGTGGTTTGACTAGTGATCTCAGCGCTCATTACTCCACCAAAGGAGGCTTCTTGCTAAAAAGTGCTCTATTCTCATTACTTTTCCACTAAAATGTTGGTTGCACCGTTGCATGCTAAATTCTTAGTTTTTTAGTTTAAATGTTTGTTGATGTATGCTTTGTGGTTTAATTGATGCATCTGATATAGTTTGATAAGGTCATTACTTGATTCATTAGCTTATACTACATAATCCTTTGTTAATTTTTCAATTTACTTCATAACCAGTGTTTGGATTAGTATTGAATTTGAGTTTTAGCAAGTATATTGGAGTAAATCTTGTTTACACCTGTTCACTAGACTTGTGTTAGTCTTTTGCAAAGATTTGTATTCAAATATCCAGTCAAACAAGCAAACTGCTCTAAAATGGGTCAAAATACACAGCCAAAACATGCTAGATTTAAGTGCTTGCCATTTCTTTGTTAGTTGGATTTAGGTAGTGATTCAAGTTGCTGAGTGTAGTTCATAGTATAAGCTTCACATTCATCTAAGTTAGACCATACAATTCTCCATATTAAGCAAGTAATAAGCCAAAGAATAAGCCTTAGACCAAAGCTCAGTTTCTGTGATAAAGGACTAATCAGTTTAGCATTTCCCACTTATCCTATTCATAAATCTAGTGATTTTATTGCACAAATCTCTTGTACAACTGATTTTAAGAGGTTTTAGAGCTTTTCAACTTTTGGTCAAAAATTGGTCAACGAAAGTCAACATAAGCCCATTTTTGCTTAATTTCACATTCCAGCTTATTCAATTGATGATTTTTGATATTTCTTGACATTCCATTCTTCTATAAGCTTGTTCTATCATTTTGATTAAAAAATCAAGTTGTGCTTGTCTGGATAAGCTTGTAGCTTATTTTGAGTTTATTCTTAAAAGCTATTTTGAGTTCTAAGTCGAGTTAGCTTATTTCCTTAAAGCTGACTAAGTAAAATTCCATTTTAAGCTTTTTGAAACAAATTAGAGCTTTTAAGACTCATTAATAAGCCCAAACGAGCTTATTCTTCTTGGGAACCCGTTTTGTTTAATAATCTTGTTTAAATTGCAATTAGGTCCCTATAATTTAGGG
Organism: Glebionis coronaria; assembly: GCA_025667525.1. Lineage (NCBI taxonomy): Eukaryota > Viridiplantae > Streptophyta > Magnoliopsida > Asterales > Asteraceae > Glebionis > Glebionis coronaria. The sequence continues at coordinate 424,739,464 of CM046881.1, read as the reverse complement.
ATTTGTATAATGAGTATTAAATAGTTTTCTTTTCTAGGGTTTGCAAACAAGTCCCTGGTTTTAGTGGTTTGTTTAATTTTAGTTAGGCAGTTTACAATTTGTTACAATTTTAGTTACAAGTTTGTTATCATTTCATTTTAAGTCCTTTTAGTTTCAAACTTTAAATTTCCAGTCCTTGTACTTTACATACTTTACATTTTAGCAAATTTTCATATTGTGCATTGTTTACTTGTACATTTGGAATTAATTGTAGTATGTGCAATTTGTTTTAGAATAGTACGGTTACGTAGTGATAATATTTTTACATTTTTTACGTGCTTTGTGGAATTAGACCTAGATTACCAAAAATCTTATAAAATCTAAAACCAAAAACAATTTGTGAACTTAATATCTTTTGGACAATCAATTCGTTTTGAGTTGGGAATTACGAACTAAAAAGTGAAATATTAACACCTCGATTACTGATCGTTTGCTATGTGCTACATTGTATCTTTCAGGAAGAAGGGTGGAGACCGGTCCCAACCGTCCACTCATCAGAACAATTACAAGGGCACGGTCATAATAACAACCGTTATGGATCAGACAAGCGTGTCGGTAGTGATAACTAACGTAATAATGCTAGCCACTCCAACTACAGCAGGTCCCTAAAATTTAAACTCTTCCATGTTAAGTTGCTGCATGACATAAATTCTAACATCTCAGTGTTATAATAGGAAGTCTGGGAACAGGCTTGACTAGAACAACAAGGGTCAACAGTCTAATCACTCATTTCAATCGAGTATTACACCTAAACTTTCAGTGTAGTCATGTTTATGTTCTAACAATCGAATCGGGCTCTCAACTAGCAAGGGTGCCCACTGGAGGGTATTCTCATCCCATCTGCCACCTACAGTCGTAGACATCCAGGACCATGCTGTCGTGTTGTAGGTGTTTGCTTCAAGTGTGGCCAAGTAGGACATCTCATGAAAGACTGCAATAAAGGAGAAACTGCTGGTACATCAGGTACTATCCCTCAGAAACCAGCAACATCAGGTCGTGTTTACACCACTACCAGAGATCAGGCCAACAAGTCTACAGGTACCATTACTGGCATCTTATTTATGTACGGACATGCTGCCTGCGTTCTTTTTAATACGGGTGAGACCCATTCAGTTATATCCACTACTTATGCTGCTCGTATTAATAAGACACCTATGCCACTTGAGACTGTGTTAAACATATCCACACCCATGAGAGACTCTATACGCATTACACATGTGTACAGAGATCTTCCCTTATAATTTGATGACAAGATTCGTCCCGTTGACGCACTTCTTTTGGACATGTGTGATTTTGATATGATTTTAGGCATGGACTGGTTAGCAAAACACCACGCCACGATTGATTGCCACACTTATCGAGTCATATTCGGTGATGTTGAAGCCCTAGAATACATTCATAATGGTTTTATACCAGGAAAGTATATACAAATCATTTATGCCTTGCAAGCACGTGCCTTACTAGCTTATGGCTGTGGAGGTTTCTTGGCTATAGTTCATGACATGACCACTACAACTCCATCTATTCATGATCAACCTATTGTTTTAGAATTCCCAGATGTGTTTCCAGAAGAACTTTTGAGTATACCACCTATCCGTGAAGTAGAGTTTGGCATTGAGCTCATTCTAGGAGCTGAACCTATCTCTAAGGCTCCTTATCGCATGGCTCCCATAGAGCTCAAGGAATTGAAAGACAAGCTGCAGGAGTTACTGGAGAGATGTTTTATTCGCCCGAGTGTATCACCATGGGGTGCACCGGTACATTTCGCTAAGAAGAAGGACGACAACATGCGATTGTGTATTGACTACCGTGAGCTGAACAAGATCACGATCAGAAACCGTTGTCCATTACCACATATTGATGATTTATTTGATCAACTGCAAGGTGTCAAGCACTTTTCCAAGATTTATATACGATCAGGATACCATTAGTTGCGAGTGAAGGAGCAGGGTATTTATAAGACTGTTTTCCACACACGAAATGGACACTATGAGTTCATAGTCATGCCTTTCGGACTCACAAACGCTCCAGCGGTATTCATGGATCTAATGAGCCGTGTTTTTCATGAGTTTCTGGACAAGTTCGTCATTGTATTTATCAATGACATTATGATCTTCACAAAATCCAAGGAAGAACACGAGGAATATCTTCGTACGGTACTGCAGATTCTTCGTCAAAAGCAACTGTATGCAAAATTTTCCAAGTGTGAATTCTGGTTAAGTAAGGTGGCAATTCTGGGCCACATTGTTTCCGTAGAAGGGATCACCATGGATCCTGCGAAGGTTGAAGCTATCACAAAATGGCCAAGACTGACATCTGCAACATAGGTTCGTAGTTTTCTGGGTTTAACAGGATATTATCGCAGGTTTGTGAAGAACTTTTCACGGTTAGCCTTGCCTTTGACTAAGTTGATGCGTAAGGGAGAGAAATTCGTCTAGAATGATGAGTGGGAGAAAAACTTTGAAGAACTTAAGCAACGTTTGGTTTCTGCACCTATTCTTACTCTCCCATCTGGCACAGGTGGATTTCAGATTTATAGCGATGCTTCGGGAAAAGGACTTGTGTAAAACCCACATAAAATATATGAAGACATTAAATACACGAAAACACGAATTAATTTAAACTTTATAATTTATTTAATACACGACACGTATCATGAATATTTAATGTATCAAGACAAGTATTACATATATTATTACCTATTTAATAACAAGTAACCACGTATATTTATACGGTATGACAAGATGTGACACGGAATTAAAAATCATAAATTAACGATAAATAATAATGTATATTTTATTTACAACATGAAAAGCATTTAATTAAGGCACGATAAGTATTTACATATAGTTAATACTACATGAAAGACGTAACACGAACTTAGAACGGGCTTCTTTGAATACTTTAAAACCTTGCAAGATTAAAATGACCCAAGCCCGGCCCACTAATAAAATAACTAGCAACCACCCTAACCCTTTTCATTATTCAAGTTATACAAAACAAATCAAAAACCTTAAAATGTGTGGAGTGGTCGCCGGCCTGAAGATAACTAAACAAGATCGAGAAAGAAGGAGATGGAGTTGCATCATGTTCTGATTTTAACTCTGAATCTGTGTCTATTCGTGCATGGAATGAGGTTCACGACCATGCAAAGCTTTGGGTTCACTTTGATTTTTAAAGGTTAGAACTCCAGATCGGTTACGTTTCGATCACGTTTCAATCACGTTTCGATCTCGACGTGTTGCTAAATTCGAGTTACTGTTCGATATTGTGTTCCTAATTCGAGCTATGCTCAAGTAAACTTGATCGTGTCACGTCTCGAAAGATGGTTCGGGGTTCGTTCGCTGGCAATTAGAGCTCGGACATGGCAGGATTTTGGGCTTATTTGTTCGTGTACGTGTGGAATCGGTTTTGATCGTACCTCGTGGAAAGTAATGTTCGTGATCGGGTCAGTGGCGTTCTTTGCTGACGGTTTGGATTTGGTGTCTATTAATCTATCACAGTATCTCTTAGGTAAAATTTTAACATTTATCAAGATACACAATTACACACTAGTCATAAGGATTAGTCTTATTGGAGCATCAAGGACGGACTTTCGTGGAGACCGGAGAGGGCCACGGCCCTCCCAAAATTTTAAGTTTTTACTTATATTTACTTAAAAATATACAATTTAGCTCGACCAAAGTAACTACATTGCACTCAGCCCTTCCAATAATTCCACTCAAGTACACTCCGCCTTCCTAAGAATTTCACCCAAGTTCCGTCTATGTAGAGCATCAATTAGTTTTAAGGTTAAAGTCATATAATGCATGCATGAAACCAACATTAAACATTCGTATAATGATCAAGGGGGTGAATAACCCGATTTGTAATCTTGATATGAGATATTACAAAAGATGTAAAATTCTTTTATAATGTTCAATGCTTTTAGATTGAAAACATTTGGCTAAGTATAAAAGAAGTAAAAGGGTTCGGCTTATATTTTTTATTTAGCTTATTTGAACTTCGATTTTTGGCTAAATAAATTTTGGGCTTATCTAATTTGATTTATTAATTTTGGATTAATTTATATTATGACTTATTAAAAATGATTTATTAAAATTTTAAACCTAATTTATAATTAATTAAAGATTCATGATATGATATTATTTAATAATTAATATAAATTTTTGACATGTCATTATTTAATAATTAGATTAAATCCATGATACATTATTAATTAATAATTAACTATAAACCATGACATAGTATTATTTAATAACTATTTATAAACACATGACATATAAAAGCTATTATTAAAATGGACTTTATTAATAAACCATGATTTATTAATATAACATTTATAATTAACCATGACTTATAAGAATTTGCTTATTTAATATGCTTATTAAATCATGACTTATATAATCAGCTTATTCAATGAACAAGGTAAATTATTTAACTATATTAAACAAGCTTATTACTATTTATGGAAACTTTTTATTTTTGGAAGCTTATTAATTATAGAAACTTTTTATTTATAGAAACTTACTATTTTTGGAAAGTTGCTATTTATGAAAATCTGCTATTTTTAGAAAGTTACTCATTATAATACAACAAGTACAACAACACATAAAACATGAAATACATTAATCAAGAACACATGATTAAACATGAAACAGTAAAACAAGACAAGAACGTGTAAAACAAGATAAGCACAAGTAAAACAAATTAAGAACACTTCAAGTAACTATTTTTGGATAAGTTTTAACAGTCAATTTTCTTCATTTATCAGTCAGTTTTCTTAAAACGTTTGACTACTATTTTTGGAAAGTTGTTATTTATGGAAACCTTCTTGAATAGAGTTTCGCAACGAGCTAAATTATGTCCAAAATGGAGTTAATATGAATGAGATATCGTGTCTCAAAATGAGACACGTGAAGCTCAAAATTTGAGAAATAAAACTGTACCACATCGCTCAAAACATGAAGTGAAAACATGTTTATAAGGAAATCTTGGTTTCTACATTCAATATTTTGTGGGTTTTTACTTCCGCGCCTACGCGCGCGCAAAGATGTGTAGAAAGTGAGATTTCTAGGCCAAAAACGGGTTCGAAGCTACTGAACTTGTGCATGAGCGCGCGACCTGCGGACACGAATGCAGCTTCGAAATTTTCCTGGGTGCGGTAGATTCGGTATCTTTTTTGCTGCGAATTCGGATTTTCTCTAGAAAATTGTGTATATCTATTTTAGGAATAGATATTAACTTAGTGCATAAGTTATTCACATAATATTTTCGTGTGTTAAAAAGACAGGAAACTCTGTGTAGTTATACAGATTTTTCTGACTATAGTATATGTATTTTCTTTAGAACAAATCAAGTTTTCAATATAAATATAGGAAAAAGTTCCCATAGACCCCAACTTTATCATAGACCAAGTGGGATAATCCTGGCCCTCCATTTTTATACATTTCAACGGTTATGGTTTTTTAATTTTTTTTAACTGAAAATAAATATAACCGTTTTTTACACACACATCCTTTCCATTTTTACACACTTTCCATTTTATACTCTCTTCTCTACTCGTTTAACACCCCAACCGCAACCACCCCAACCACCACCGGAACCACCCCAACCACCATCCCAACCACCTCTGTTATAGATCCGATCTATCCGGAATCATCTATTTGTTCTAATGTACATATAATCGTAACCCTAACCCTAATTTTTACATCTATATGGATATACGAGATGAGTATGCTGATGCTAACGCGGCGAAGCTTAAATCATCATCTAACCCGTTTGGAGAAGCTGGTAATGGTCTTTTTTTTAATTTGTATGCTTTTAATTTATGCTTATTATGCTTATCTGGTAACTTATCTGGGTTTTATGCTTATTACACTTATCTGGTAACTTATATTTGATTTATTAAAGGGAAATGCTTATTTACACTTATCTGGTAACTTATTATGCTTATATTTGATTGTTTTATTTTGAATCTGACGAATCATGTATGTTTCATGGTGAAACATACATGATTCTGCATGATTTAGTGTTCATCCTAACTGATATGTTTTGATTGATTGAGAGTTGATTTCTTGGCTTTTGATTCAGTTAGACTTGTTAATATTTGGCCTTGCATTGCTTAACTGTCATCAGTTTACTATTTTGTGTTCCTTAGTGCATACTTGTAGGTTCTTGGCTTGTTTGTGGTCCTTTTGAGTAGATTGATATATTCAGATAAGTTTCTAGTGATTCCATTAGCTTTTGAGTAGAGTGCCTTTGTAAAATTTCCATATCAGCTTAATAACTAGTGTTTGGATTAGAGTTGAGTTGTTGATTGGGCTTATTATGCTTATATTTGATTGTTTTATTTTGAATCTGACGAATCATGTATGTTTCATGGTGAAACATACATGATTTTGCATGATTTAGTGTTCATTTGACCTAACTGATATGTTTTGATTGATTAAGAGTTGATTTCTTGGCTTTTGATTCAGTTAGACTTGTTAATATTTGGCCTTGCATTGCTTAACTGTCACCAGTTTACTATTTTGTGTTCCTTAGTGCATACTTGTAGGTTCTTGGCTTGTTTGTGGTCCTTTTGAGTAGATTGATATATTCAGATAAGTTTCTAGTGATTCCATTAGCTTTTGAGTAGAGTGCCTTTGTAAAATTTTCATATCAGCTTAATAACTAGTGTTTGGATTAGAGTTGAGTTGTTGATTGGGCTGATGTTAGTAGTTGTTTGAGTTTATATTCATTCAGTAGACCTATACTAGTAACCTTGCAAGCTTTTGTGGTCATCTCTTTTGTCAAAAAGGTAATTTTCCATAAAAATACTTTGGGTCATTTTCACAGACAAAACAAGCATGATTCATTCACTTCCGATTTCCTTATTAGTGAATGTTAGGAGCTCATTTTTGTTTCTGAGTAAAGGTCAAAATATAAGCTTTCCAAATTACTAAAGTAGACCATACAGTATTCTAGAATAAGCAAGTTATAAGCATTTGAATAAGTTGCTTGGCCTTGTTCAGTTTCTGTGATAAAGATTAGCATTTAATCAGCTTTTGATAATACACTTTTAGGGTTTGCAAGTTCTAGTCCCTGCGTTTTGATTTTGTTACAAATTTGTTAGGCAGTTTTGTTAGTTTGTTGATAAGTTGTATGTTTTATTCTGAATCCTGACGAATCATGTATGTTTTACCATGAAACATATATGATTCATAGTGAATCATATATGTTTCATCATGAAACATATATGATTCATGAAACATATATGATTCATAGTGAATCATATATGTTTCATCATGAAACATATATGATTCATCATGAATCATATATGTTTCGTGATGAAACATATATGATTCACTATGAATCATATATGTTTCATGGTAAAACATACATGAAAGGGAAATAGCTTTAGCTTTTGTTTTTTAAGATTATGATGGTAGCCATTTGTATTCTGCAAGTGTTTTATTGTGAATCCTGACGAATCATGTATCTTTTGCAGTTACTACAACTAAAGTTGGTATAAAAAGTACGCCTCCTAAACCGGAAGCTCCTAAGACAACCTTGCGTCCTAAATTTAAAGCTGGTAAAACAATCCTACTTCCTAAATCTATAGCTCCTAGCACAGATAATCCTGAACCGCCTCTTAAACCTAAAGCTGTCAAAACATCCCCGCCCCCTAAAACCACTATGCGAACTAGGCAAGCTGATCCTGAACCACCTCCACCTCCTCCTTTAAACACTGACAAACCCCCATTTGCTAAAAAATTAATATTGTATTTTCTCAAAAAGGTAAAGACGATAAGAAGGGTAGTGAGCCTGATGTAGAGGCTAAAGAGGATAAGAAGGGTAGTGAGCCTGATGCAGAGGCTAAAGAGCATAAGAATAGTAGTGAGGCGGGTGGTGATGATGGGAGTGGGGAATCTGATGAGGCTGGGAGTGAGAAGCCGGCTGAGACTGCTGAAACATATGTGAGTGAGAGTGAAGAAACTGATTATGTGGTAGTTGCAAAGAGTGGGAATAAGGATCCGTCCTCCAGTGATAGTTATTATGTGGTGAAGAGTGAGAGTGAAGAAACTGATGAGATGGTTAACACATATGAAGAAGAAGTGGAAGTTGCAAAGGCGAGTCAGAAAGTGCCTAGTAAACGTGTTGGGAATGTAGCTGCCAAAGAGGGTGTTGTGAAAAAGCAAAGGTTGAGAAAAAAGAGGGCGTTGTGAAAAAAGATGTGGATGTGAAAAAAGAGGGTGCTGTGAAAAAAGAGGTTGATAGGAAACCCAAGGTGGATATGAAACGGGAGTCAGAATCTACCATGGTTGTTTATGAATCACCATCTAAGAAGCAGAGGGTGAAGAAGAAGAAACCTGTTACTGAGGAACAGGCTAAGAAAGTTGCGTACTCGAATGAGTTTCCGCCTCTTTTTTCTAGAACTGTACCAAAGTCACTTTTGGATGTCATAAAAGATGCTTCTCTTGTTGACATGGAACAGTTTTTGAATGAGATTGGTTTTTCTAACTGGTGGGGTCTTAAGGTTGATCAGTTACCAAATCGTTTAACGAGGGTTGCTGTGAAAGCTTTTAATAAGTCGACTTATGAATTTAAGCTTGGTACAGGCAGCTTTCTAGTCACACCCGAGAAAATCCATGAAATCCTAGGACTTCCTATTGGTGGAATTTCCTTGTTTGATTTGCCCGAGAGACCTTCAAACGACATTGTTGTTAAGTCATGGCTACAACAGTTTGCGCCAAAGGGTCGGAAAAAAATCATGGCTAAGGACATCAATGACAAGTTGATGCAGGCGACGGAAGTTGATTTTATGTTTAAACTCAACTTCCTGACACTTTTCGCAACTGTGATGGGTGACGCGGACTTCATGAAAGCAGCACCAAGGCTTAATGTGGTTAACCACATTTATGAAGATACGGATATTTCTAAGGTGGATTGGTGCCGTTTCGTTCACTCTTGTTGTCTTAAAGAAGGTGTATTACCTGAAACTCTCCAAGGCTATTACACAGGTCCCTTGTATTTTCTAGTTGTAAGTCCCCTATCTTTTTTATTAACTTTTATTTGTATTACATTTTTAACTAATTTTAACATTTTGTAACACTAAACATATATGTTTTTTTCTCTATTGTGTGCAGCTCCTTTATCTTGATTCAACGAAGTATGACCGATATACACTTGTTCGTTCAAGACCAGCCATCAGGGACTGGAGTTCTACTGACATGCATAAGCGGCAAGAACTTGAGCTTCAAGATCAAGTTTTTGGTAAACTGGAGCTTCGTGGAGCATGGAGTCCGGACGAGGCACGGCAAACTAAGGGTTTCTTTGGTGCCACTGATCTTAAAAAGAAGTTGAAAGCTTCAGGTGTACCACCTAAGGAGAAAAAGGTATGAATCAACATTTTTAAATGTTTATAATACTACGTATAGTTCACCATTGATCATATTTGATTCTAACTTTCAGTGTATTTTACATTTATTTGTAGAGTATATGCAAAGTTCATACGATTCACCATGAATCATATATGTTTCATGGTGAAACATATATGTTTCACCATGAATCATATATGTTTCACCATGAAACATATATGATTCATCATGAAACATATATGTTTCACCATGAAACATATATGATTCATGGTGAATCATATATGTTTCATGATGAAACATATATGCAAAGTTCATCATGAATCATATTTGATTCTAACTTTCAGTGTATTTTATATTTATTTGTAGAGTATATGCAAAGTTATTGAAGATAAGCTGTCGAGAGTATCAAAGGAGAAGTCTGAGATAGAAACTCTCTTGAAAAGGGCTAGCAACGACTTCCCAGATGATGAACAAGTTGATGCTTTGTACCACAGATATATTGGATTGTTTAAAGATACTATGTGGTTGCAAGATAAGTCACCCCATATTGACGATTTTGACGATGAGAAGAGAGACTATGAGAAGAAAGACGATGAGAAGAGAGACGAGTCGGCTGATGACCCGGCTGAGAAGAGAGACGAGTCGGCTGGTGATCAGGCTGAGAAGAGAGACGAGGCGGAGAATGTTGCTGATGCTGAAAAAGGAGACAGAGGCAAGGAGACGTCTCATACTGAGGATGTTGTTGCTGAGAATGAGGGGTGTGTTGATGAATTAAATGTGGAAACTTATACTCAGTGGATTAATGCGAACATATGGTGGTATGGACCATATGTGGTTGATGTGACTGTCGAATCTTTTGGCCATGAAGTAATTTGTTAACCTTTCATTATTTAGTCATATTTTTTACGTTATGTTATTATGAATTGTTTAATTAAAAAAGGTTCAATGTTTCAGGAGGAGTATTCGGCTTGGCCTACGGATCTTCCTGGTGTTGTGCCTGCTGGGACTGCTCCACCGATGCCTGGTGCTGAGCCTGCTGGGACTGCTCCACCGTTGCCTGGTGCTGAGCCTGCTGGGACTGCTCCACCGCTGCCTGGTGTTGTGCCTGCTGGGACTCCTACACAACAGACTCCTCCACAACAGACTCCTCCAATGGGTATTAAGAAATTGGTCCAACCAGATTCTCCAATAACTTCTGTTTATCAGTATAAGAGAATCAATGTTCAGTCATTGATTAACAGAGTTGAGTTTATCATGGGAAACAGCTTGTCTTCTATGCAAGGCGAAAAATAGTAAGCTCTCTTTGTCATGTCTTTTAGAATTTTTTTGTTAACTGCGTATGAAACATACATGATCCATGATGAAACATACATGATCCATGATGAATCATGTATGTTTCATCATGGATCATGTATGTTTCATCCATAACCTTTTGTGTAAATTACTGGATAACACCATTTATTTTCTTATTTTGTAGTGAAATTGTTTTTCAAACTGTATCTGGATATCCTCTATCAGCCATACGTGTCAATTTGGAGACTTGGCACCAAGGATATGGATTGATGCTAGTGTCATAGACTGTTTTTTCGCCATTCTTAATGCTGAGCATGATACCAAACTTCCAGAGACGAAATATCACTATTTTTCTACTGGTTGTATTGTAAGTTGTCATTTGACTATTCTTCGAGTGGTTCTATTAGTTTCATGTTTTCTCTTATGACTTTTTTTTTTCTTATACAGACAGCAGATATGATTAGCATAGTTCTTGGTGAGGAACCATCATACAAACTGTTTAAGGAAGCAATATTGGCTCAGTTTGAAGGTGATGAAGCTTCTGCGTCTCTCTCACGCGTTGAGTTGGCTTTTTTCCCTATATGCGCTTCAAATCATTTTTATGTGGTTATTTTCAACCTCAAAATGTCAACTACAATGTTGATTCTTGATAACGCTTTTGGATTTACCTATTCAGCAAAATACAAGGGAGCTTGCGATATTTTGGTAAGTTTATTATGGGGGATTATATATAATTACGGATTATGATTGTATTTCGTTACACATGCATCTTTTTTATGTAATATGTTTTCGTGTTTTTCTCTTTCTCGTTTTGTAGAAAAAGTTCTTTGCAAGGTATTTGGAGGAGCATAATCATCCAAGTCACTCCAAAGTTTTAAAAATGAAAAGCTATATTCCAAAGTTGAGTTGGAGTACTAAAACAAATCATGAAGACTGCGGTGTATTTGCTATGATCCATTTGGAGAACTACACCGGCAACAGTAAGAGGAGCTGGGATGTTGGTCTATGCGAAGAATCTGCTATGCAAAGAACTTTGTTGAAGCGTATGAGGTTCAAGATAGCTACAAAGATTCTTCTTCATAATTTCAACAAGGAAAGAGCCAAAATGTTCAAGCTAGCGTATGATTTTGAGACAAAGGTTGACAAGGAAGAAAGAATCGCAATCATTGTTCATGCGCTAAACCATAGACATGAGCGTGATCCAGAGAAGGCTTCAGCCGAGAGTGAATAGGATGATATGGCTCAGAAAGGAGAGGGTGATATGGCTAAGAAAATTGAAGGGAAATGAAGAATGACTTTATTCTATGATTGTGAATGGTAGAAGGATAGGAAAAAACACTAATATGGGTCTCTTTTGGTAGATCTAGCTGTTGGGCCCCTGATGTTTCTAATTGTTAGTAATCATTGTATTTTGAACGTAGTCTAAATAATGTAGTCTGTACAAGGTAGTTTGAATTACATGTTTGTATTTTATATGTGTTCAAATCTTTGATAATTACAAGGTTTATCTGTGTACAAAGAATGATAGATGTGGCTTGATGAATCTTATATGGTTGATGATAAATCATGCATGTTTTATCATGAATCATACATGATTCATCAAGACACATGTATACTTGCTTTTGAAATTTTTAGATTTAGAGTTCTTTTTAACAATAATAATGTATCACTCTTGAATGAATCCATCATGATTCATATATGATTCATTATGAATCATATATGTTTCATCATAAAACATATATGTTTCATGATGAATCATATATGTTTCATAATGAAACATATATGATTCATAATGAATCATATATGTTTCATAATGAAACATATATGATTCATGATGAATCATATACGTTTCATTATGAAACATATATGATTCATAATGAAACATATATGATTCATCCCCAAACACTTCCAAACACTTTAAATTAAAATGATAACGCAGAAATAAACATATATGATTCATCCCCAAACACTTCAAATTAAAATGATAATGCAGAAATAATCAAGTATTAATTGAACTAAATATCAAAACAAAGTTGATTCAAAGTATAAAACTAAGTGTAAAACAAAGTGTTAATTGAAAACATATTGATAGTAAATATGACTTGAAAAAACATAGAATGATCAACAAGCTGTGTTTGATGTTTGTTCTATAGCAGCAGCGTTTCCAGCTTCTGTAGCAGCAACGTTTCTAGCTTCTGCTTGAGCAGCTTCCATAAGCGCCGACTTTGCAATATACTTTGGATTTAATGGACATGTGTTCTTGGTATGTTCATTTGTCACTTGTTTGCAACATAAACATTTCCTAGCCTGCTTTTTCTTAGCTTTTATAGCGATTTCTCTTGCACTTTTTATACGTGCTCCTTTAGGTGCTGCTTTACGTTCTCCTTTAAGACCGGCTTTGTTTCGAGCCCCTTCTGGATTTCCTATGATCGGTTTATCAGCAGCCGGCTTTCCAATTGCATATAAATCTAGGATTACATCACTCGTTTTCTGGGAAGGTGGCTTAGGAACTTGAACTTGTATTTCCTTCTTAATTTTTTCCAACGTTTGCACAAATTCTGCCAACTTTGCTTCATCTTTACTCAACCAAAACAATCATTCATCGACCACGTTTTTGGCGTCGTTAGTTAACCTTTCAATGGTTTCGTTCTTTTCTCCGTATCTGTTTGTCTTTCTTCTCAATCCAAGTGGTACTAATCCCTTCTCCAACGCCTTAGAATGTATTTTTCTGGAATCTTTCCAACATCACGGTTCTTCAAAACACAAAATACGTGTCGGCACAAAAAACCATACCGACTGAAATGTCTACAAGTACAATTAACTGAACCGTCTTCTGGATGACGCAGAACCTGATTATGAAACATTAAAAACAAAATTAATACTTGGGAATTTACCAAAAAAATTATGAAACATGTATGATTCATCATGAAACATGTATGATTCATCAGGAAACATGTATGATTCATCAGGAAACATGTATGATTCATCATGAAACATATATGATTCATGATGAATCATACATCATTTTGGTAACAGTAACAACAATTAACGATTCATTAACCATGAAACATATATGATTCATTATGAATCATGTATGTTTCATCATGAATCATATATGTTTCAGGATGAATCATACATGTTTCATGATGAATCATATATGTTTCATGGTGAATGAATCGTATACTATTTTGGAAACAGCAACAACATTTAATTGATTTCACTCACTAACCTTGTAGGTAGCAACATTGTCTTCTTCTTGTATAACCATCTCTTTGCCTTCCTCGGTATAAATTGTCCGGTACTCCCCTACCCTCGTGTCTTTAACATGAACCGTCTCAACTCCCTCTTCCGTTCTAAGCTCTACTATTTGACAAGCCCAAACCGATTCCATTATTTCCTTTTGAACAAGCAGAAATAGTGTCCTAGTATATATCGTAGCCGCATGTGTTTCCATCTCTAACCTTGTATAAGGTTTTGAAGCTGCTTCAAATGTTTTGAAGTCTAAAAACTCTTGCCTGTGTCTTTGCCTTTCCATGGCAGCTTCATAGCACATCATGAAATTGAGTAATGTTGACCCATGATTCGTGAAACATTTGAAAAATGCATTTTCACTCTCGGATCTGGAAGTGGTTCTCATTAAGCCAAACAAAGGAGAGGTAATAAAGTATGCCGGTAACCACATTTCTCGAAGGGTAAACATCTTCTTCATCCACTTGTGGTCTTGCAATTTGAAGTCTTCGAGTAATTTATTCCATCTTTCTTCAAAGTCCTTAGGATCTATGAACATATTCCACACAAGTTTGTTGAAACGTTCTTTGAAATTTGTTTCTTCATATGTTTCTTTGCATATTTGTAAAAATAATCAGACGAGAATGATTAGATACATGGTTCATCATGAATCATACATGATTCATCATGAATCATATATGTTTCATCATGAATCATATATGTTTCATCATGAATCATGTATGTTTCATCATGAAACATATATGATTCATGATAAAACATACAGAATTCTACAAGAAAAATACAGACTTATGGTAAATGAAATTCACCTTTGATGGAACTTTTGCATGATGTGCCACATGCATAATCTATGTTTAGACTGCGTAAACACTGCTTCAATTGCTCGCTTCATTGCCCCATCTTGATCTGTTACAACCATATCGGGTTGCTTTGGGTGAGCAGTCAAGAATGAAGTTAATAGCCATATATAAGCTTCTGTGTCTTCACATAACAGCAATCCTGCGCTGACTGTCACCGACTTTCTGTGATTATCTATGGCGGTGAATGGAACAAAAAACATGTCGTACCTGCAAATTAAGTAAATCATAATCAGATGAGAATGATTAGATACATGGTTCATTAGATTCATGATGAAACATATATGTTTCAGAATGAAACATATATGATTCATGATGAAACATATATGATACATCATGAAACATATATGATTCATCATGAATCATGTATGTTTCATGATGAAACATACATGATCCATAATGAATCATATATGTTTCATCATATGTTTCATCTTGAAACATATATGTTTCATAGTAAACCATACATAATTCTACAAGAAAAAGTTTTTATTCAACAACTTACTTATTCGTTCTGAATGTTGTGTCAAATGATATTACATCACCAAACTCATTGTAGTTGCATTTATCAACTTCATCTGCCCAAAAAAAGTGCAACTAACACGCCGTTTTCAACCTTATACTGAAATGTAAAGTTTGGCGCAAACAACTTCCTATTTTCCATCTTCTCTATCAACATATGTGCATCACTTTCTCCTATAACCTCATTAACGTCTCTGATATGATTCTTAAAATCGTCAGTCGTGCCATGAACATACTGAGAACCCCCTTTCATCGTAGAAAACAAGTGGTGCGCCTTTGTTCCACCAAGTTTCCTTGTTGAAGCTTTTATAACAAACATTTTTTCCGCCCGAGTCATCTTTCGTTGTTTCTTTGTAAGATGCTCAAATTCTTTCGGAATCATTCGGTGGTTGTGTCTCAGATCGAATGTCACTACTTCATACTTTCCGGTACGACCATCCAAAGCAATCTTAATTCTCGCACGGCAACCTGTTAGTCTAGCCTTGTATTTCTAACTTGCTTATCATTGTGTTGAGGATCCAATGTGTTAATATTTATCTCCTTTGGATTCCCTTCTCGATTACACATGACATACTTTGATTTCACCAAACCACTTTTTGTTTTCTTTTGGCATGTCATCTTAGCTTCAAACCCTGCCTTTTCAGCGTAAGTGTTATAAAAATCGACACCTTGCTCTATTGTTTCAAAAGTTTGCCGCACAAAAGGTAGGTAATGCGTTTCGACATATGGTTCGCAGTATATCGTTCCTCCAGGGGTCTCGCCTTCTGGGAACAAAGTTGGAGTGCTCCTTGGAACTGTTAAAAAATAACATTTAGGTTTTGTTTTAGTAAATTATTTTTACAGTGAATCATGTATGTTTCATGTTGAATCGTATATGTTTCATCATGAAACATATATGATTCATGATGAAACATACATGATTCATCTAACTCATTTTTGAAGTTTTTACCAATTACAGTGTTTTAAAGAATAACTATTTTAACAGAATCATAGAATCATATATGATTCATTTTGAATCAATTGTTTGTATATTGAATGAAACATATATGTTTCATGATGAATCATATATGTTTCATAATGAAACATATATGTTTCATGATGAAACATACATGATTCATTCAATATACAAACAATTGATTCAAAATGAAACATATATGATTCATTTTGAATCAATTATTTGTATATTGAATGAAACATATATGTTTCATGATGAATCATATATGTTTCATAATAAAACATATATGTTTCATGATGAAACATACATGATTCATCCAAATTGTTTTTGAAGTTAATTTCCTTTACCAATTATAGTGTTTTAAAGAGTGACTATTTTAACAGAATTATATATGTTTGTATGTTGAATGAAACATATATGATTCATCATGAATCATATGTGATTCATCATGAATTACTTGTTTTGTATATTGAATGAATCATATATGATTTACCTGGAGTTTGAATGATATTGGCTTCAACATTTGACTCTTCAATTTGATTCTAAGTCATAGGGTTTTCATCTTCTTCGTATTGAACTATACTTGAATCTGCATCAATCGCATCGTCATCAGCCATATTTGTGGTAGTTGTGATTAGGGAAGGTAGTTGTGGAGGTTGAGGTCGCCGGAAAAAATAGAATGGAGGTTGTTGTGGTGGTTAAGGTCGTCGGAAAAATTAAGGTTTATAGATTAGTGATTAGGGAGATCTGTGATTAGGGAGTTGTGGTGGTTGAGGTCGACGGAAAAAACGGTTATGGAGGTTTTTGTGGTGGTTGAGGTCGCCGGAAAAAAGGTTATGGAGGAGGTGGTGGTCGCCGGTTTTGATAACGGGAAAAACGGAAAAACCGTTTTGAGCTCAGAGAGCTGTGTGTTTTTTTAAAGAAAAAAATGAATTGTTAATTTCTAAAACTCTATTTATATTTTTAATTAGTAAAAAGTGGGTGTAATCTTGACCATTGAATGCAAAATAAATGGATGGCCCAGATTGTCTCATTTGGTCTATGCTATATATTGTGTCTAGGGGGATCTCAACTCTATAAATATAACCTTTCTCATTCAGTTTTCACAGACAGAAAAACAATCACAGCTTCATCACCAGTATTATTCCAGCAGTTCGTCGATCAGAAACACGCAAGTCTTCCGTGATCTTTCAAGCAAGTTTGTCCAGCCCGGCTGTACAACAGCTTTGCACGTTGTACCCTGAGAAACAGACGGCGGATCTATTTTAAGGGAATCGTGTTCAACACAAGTCTTGTCTCATACCTTTACTGCTTTTTACTTATTATCAGTTATTTAATTTATGTCTTTATACTATGTTAATTTATTACTAATTGTAATCTGATTTATAATATAATAGGCGGGCAAAGTCTAGCGGGCGACTTTAAGCTCAAAACGTGTTTAGGGATAGGTCTATAGTTTATTGTAAAATGAATTGATAAATATACATTTGTAAAGTCTTTAGAATCTTAGAGCTATATTTAATGCAAAAAAGTCTTAATGACTTTTTGCATTGAATAGACATATTTATTAGTGTAACAAAAGTTTTTCTTCAAACTTTATGCAATGGTAAAAAGTCTTCACAATAGGTTTTTATACACTTTAATTAATACAACGACTTGTTAGTTTTCTTGTCAAAGGGTTTGCATATGCAAAGTTATTGTGTAACAAGTCATTGGTAAAGCTATTGCTCCAATACATAAACCTATTCAAAAAATATCTGATTAATAAAAAGTATTTAGTAAACCTTCCCATTGAAGATGCTCTTATAAATTAACCAGCATGATATTCCACAAGAGTATGAAACATTGAAACATAATGTAAATATCTGGTCATGGATCATGCCGAAACATAAATAATTAATAATGTTAATGCATATATTTTCAAAACAAAGGTACGTTTTGTTGGTTTGAATAATTGAATTGAATCATAATCATATTATAAATCAGACTATCCCCATTCTATATGACTTTTAACTGTTTATATTTCAACATTGTAAAGTGGTCATTAAACTCAAAATGAGTTATGACATCTTTTACGGAATAAGCATTGCCTTTCGTATAATGTCTCAAGTGTCGACTATCTTTTTGCAAAAGGATAACAATGTAGAACATACATGAAAATTAAAAGGAGTTTCATATAGAAGTGTCGAAAGTATCCAAACCATCTCTTGTTCTTGCATGGCAATGAACCTGCTTTAAGGTTTTCAGTTAGAGACAAGGGCGGAGCCAGCGCATAAAATTATCATGTGCACAAGATTTTTAATACGAGCATTTATATAACACATAAATTTTAACCGAGTTTATTTTGACGAAAACGAGATTTTTAGCAAATATATACACTACACGATAAAATTTCATCGAGTTCCCGTGCGTTCTCAGGGCCCCTTAGCTCCGCCCCTTGTTAGGTTGGTCTATTAGTGCTGATTTAAGCGATTTAAATTTCTTATGTCCACGCAAAAACATGTAATCAACTTCTTGACAACTTGTTCACCTAAACAAATAAATAAACATCTTTTTTATTTTCATTTGAACATTATATAAAATGTATTCAGCTATGAAAATATCTTTATATAACAAGAGAATTTCTTTTTTTTTAAATTGATGTTAATTTTGCATTAACCAATAGAAGAGGTCAATGATGTTCTCATCGTGTGTGATAATAAGGGTGCAGTAGACCTTAATAAGTATTCTTGTACAACATTCGCGAGTGTTAAAATTGAACTATGCTGTTGGCCGATTGAAATTGAAGTCCGGCAACATTGCTTAATCTTTCATCTCGTAAAGAAAAATACATAAAATTATAGTAACTGTTATTATAAAATTTAAAGAAAACTTTAATTAATTAAATAAAATTGTCTTTAAAAGTAAAAAGGATAATGTAATAAATGTATTTGTTTTAAACGGTGTATTTTTCGTAAAAAAGAATATTAAAACCGAGCGCATCTAAAATGCATCAAATATCTAATACATTTAATGTCATTATTATCAAACTCATTAAATATTTAAAGTTTTTTTACAAAAGACTTGATATTTACTAAGTTTATATAAAAACCTCCATCAAAAAGCCTTTATTACAATACTTGAAAGTTTTTATAATAACTTTGTAAAATAGTAAAGTCTTTAAAAATTTTACCATTGAGTACCAAAAGTAAACCCACATAATAAAAAAAATAAAAAAATTCACTCAGTGGTCCATGACTTTGTTTATACTTCAGAATGTGCTTTTTAGACACCATTAGAGTTAACTTGGAATTAACCCTACTTTATGTTAAACTAGGTCTTGTATCCGCGCTCCGCCGCGGCACTTGATAGTCGTCAATGCAAATAATATACGTATAAGTGCTTCATATGGACACATCATGTGAAAATCATATTACATATGGTATATGAGTGTGCAGCTGTTGGAAAAACAAAAAGATGTTATACACTAAAGAATGAGAACAACTATAATTAGTACTGCATTATTATGAAAGCTTATGTTATTAACTAAAGAGTGAGATATGCGCTTCTAACAACACAAACAATAAAAAAAAACTAATTGATCCTTCGAGTTCCCCGTCTGTTTAAAGCTTCAAGGTCAACCGACACGACAACATTCATCGCCATTAGTAGTGTTCGATGAAAGGTGGAGAACCTGATCGTGGCCATGGATACTCGTTCTTTTATTATGCTCCAGAAAGTACATGTGTTGATGCAGCTTTAATAACAACAAAACGATAACATATATTTTAGAATCGATGGTAAACGATGGCAAGTTTTAATTGTTGTTTACGTCATGGTTACTATTCATACTAAGTGAAACAATGAAGTTTGAGGACCATATTTCAGGAGCAAGTCAGGTAATAAAAAACCATTGTAAAAGGAAAGATTATATATAGCAACCAAAAAGACTAAAAAGGAGCTACATGTTTTTAACAATGGGTCAATGTGGTCTGATATATACAAAAAAAGTATCAACAAATGGCCTAAGAATCGAAAATTATATATACTAACCTTGATGACTTTGCATCTTTCTGTTGACGTTGAAAAAACTATGCGGCGTGGTATCACATATGAAACCCAAAATTCATAAAAAAAATCCAAAACAGAAAAAAATGGAGATGAAAAACGCCAGATCAGAAAAAGGCTAGAGTCCTAACCTGTGGTCTTCATTCTCGTCCAAAAGCGGCTAACAACACCCCTATTTATATGCCCTTTCTCCATGGCATTTTCATTGTATACTAAATACTTTGAATATGGCAACAAATGGAATGTTAACCTTTTCTGCTGCAAGCAAGTCATATATCCAATCTGTTCCAACAATGATGTGCAACCCTTTGAAACCATCCATCTGATTTATAGTTAGACCAAATACAGACTGTGGTGGGCCTTGTAGTCGCCATCAAACATATGTGTAGATCCCCTCTAATATGAATCAAAACATGCATTATACCATATTAAAAGGATATACATATAAAGCACAGTGTTGCTCATGTATGAGAAACTAATATTAAAGATACAGAGAGTCTGAACCTGACTTTGCATGACACGTTACCTTCATTCTATATTTTAGTTTCTGATGAGTCGCATACTAATAGAAGTGAAAGAGTTTTTTTTAATGTTTCCATTTGTAAAGATATCAAAGGCCAATCAGCGAGCCTCCCTACCATTGTCTGAAACAAAACAAACTAAAGGCCATTAAACATGTTAAGAAAAATAATATCAGCTAACGAAAAGTCAAAACGCAAAGCCAAACAAAAAACTTCATATCAAGAACCTGTTCTACATAGATAAATTTCAGATTATGGTCATGCAAATTAGTAGATATTGGGCGCAATCTCTTGCTTTCGTTGTCTTTTTTATGAGATTACCTGCGAGCATGTCCAAAATGTATCTTTTCATGATTGAATAATTCATCCTTTCATGTCAGTTCGTCCATAGGTTATCTTCGGTCCCACTATACCACAAAAGGGAAGTAGGAATTTGAATTGAACCTGTCATTAAAGATAACTTTCTTTTTTCACTGAGCATAAAAGTTTTTCTGTCTCCAAATATTGTAATTTTCTTTAATAATAATATGATTTGTACCGATATGATCAAGATTATATAATGGCAACTTCAAATTTAACATACTGTAGATAAATTAAACCCAAAAAGACTTAGTTTGAGACAAAAGGGTCAAAACATGAAGTTAGCTCTATATTTGGGTACATTATCACGAAAAAAATATAACCTTCAATATAACAGCACATTAGCATACACGGGTCTCTTTAGAAAGCCCTTCTAACTGTTTGATCGACGATACTAACAGTAGTTAGCGAAGGTTGAAAAATAAAAGGTCAATAACCTAATGGCGTTCCCTTTTATGTTGAACAAATACTGCTACCTTGGTGGATTTCACACCTATGGTTATGTGTCTCTTAGATGTCTTTAAAGTGCTTCATCAAGGATATAATCATAGATGGTCGAAATTATTAGGTCAGTGGTCTAATGAGATCCTTATTACATCTAGACATTCTTCCACACTCCGTCTAATGGAATCGATAATACATACGATAGCCTTTGACCATCAGAAAATCACCTAGTACAAAAGTGGAATAGCATGTGATACTACTCATTCACTCAACTACGGTCATCAAACAGTAACCGTGGCCTTTTTTTGGCACCGCAACCTAACATCATGTGACAAACTGTTTCTAGGCCATGACACATCAATTTCATATTTCCTTCACCGGTATCGAACATAGAGCCAAGTAGAAAAATTAACAGGCTACTCTCTAAAGGAAACCATATTATAGTGAGGGAAATTGTGGTGGCCTAATCGGTTTCACCCATAAGTGAATGTTGGTTAACGCTATCTAATATGATGAACATTTCAGGAATCTTATCCAAACTCCCCCTTGATCATATAACCATATAACTAACATATAAAGTTATACTCTGTAGTCTTTTTTTATACCTTTCTCCCCCTTGATCATATAACTAACATATAAAGTTATACTCTGTAGTCTTTTTTTGATACCTTTGCACATAAGGAATGCAAATCATTCTTTGAAATAAAAATCAATAATAGCCGATGAATTTCTAAAGTATAACTAAACAAAACATAATTAACAACGTAATCAACGACATAAAAACCAGTAATCACAATGAAGGTAAATAACTCAACAGCGTGTTTGGTATAATTTCTTACCTTTTCTGGTGGTTCGCCAGCACAAAGTTCAAAGGATCCTTTTAAGATTCTTCGCCTGTCAACTTGGAAAGCTGCAAAATAATGTACCCCACTGTGAGATTTGCACATTTTTGTGGCTTTAAACTCGAAATCTTATAAAAAAAACTTTCAGATTAAACGTAGCAACATCGAAACAATGAAAATCAAACGAAACCAAAACCCATAAATTTCTTGTTCATATAATATTCAATCAAAACTCTAATAGAATGAAAAGAAATATTCAAAATTAATAAACAAAACTTACATCAGTATGTTCCTTTTCCATATTATATCTGATGTGAGAAAAAGAGATCAGATGAGAGAGATCAGATTGGATTTGATTGGATTAATCGGGGTTTTTGTTTATCTTGATGTGTTTTTTTATTCGCTGATGTATTAAGATAATGAAGGGTTCATGAAAAAATGGGAGGGTTGCGCTTGATTTAATCAATGGAAACAATTATTGGTTTGTGAAAAAAAATGAAGGATCCAGATCAACGATGAAGGATCTGGAGACGAATAATAATTCAGAGGGACGATAGAAAATGGGTATTAAAAAAGGCGATTTTTTTTTGGCAAACGCACTGTTGATTGGAACAGTGTTGTTTGTGAGTGAGGGGATACTGTTGATTGGAACAGTATTTTCCTCTTTTATTATAGTTATAATATAATGGAATACCACTTTATACGAAAGATCAGGGAGGCCGTCTGCACATACGAAAGACCAGGTATGATATCTGCCAAAATAGAATACCACGAGGATGATATTTGCATTTTACTCGAAATGTATTTAGCTATGAAAATGTATTACAGTTAACTTGGAATTAACCCCACTATATGTTAAATGTTCAACCCTTGCACTTCATTGCTGCTTATTTCAGCAACCAGTCTTATTTACATAGTATACAGTAATATTTACACTACTAAAGCAGCATTCAGAATCATACCCCTCCACAGGTGTTGGCTGTATTAAATCACTTTTATTTAATTAACTCAATATTTCATACATTGCTAACATAATTTAGCATAAGATAAAGATTACACTTGACCTGCTCAAATATAACTACAATTTCGACAACACAAAACAATTATACACTTACATTGGCATAAGTAAAAAATAAACTGCGAAGACAACCAGTGAAGGGTAAACTCGTCAAACAAACACCTCAACAAATTTTTTTTATCAGAAAAAGATTCTGTTTAATGCTTGGTGAATCTTTCAAGAACCTCAAAGTAGTCGGGGAAGGTCTTACGGGTGCAACCTGGGTCCTTGATGGTCACAGGAACGTCTGCACAAGCAGCAAGCGAGAAAGCCATAGCCATTCTGTGATCATCATATGTGTCAATTTCCGTGACATTTAATTTTTCTGGTGGAGTGATTATACAGTAATCTGGCCCTTCTTCGACTGTTGCTCCCAACTGAAAAGTTCCACGAGTGATGGTTTTTAGCATAACATGAATAAAGGGTAAATGATGTATGTAGAGGAATGTGGTTATAATTGTTTATACCTTTCTTAGGTCTGTACAAATGGCAATCATTCGTTCGGTTTCTTTAACTCTCCAGCTAGCCACTGCCAAATATTGAAAGAATGAAGATGTAATTATGAACCTTATTTACGAAGTGGGACATGCCAGCGAAAAATGAGGAATACGAATAAACTCAATAAACCAACAGCCAAAGTTTGATCCCATTCCCTATTTGCGGGTCCATTTATTTTTAGAAGAATAGGATCCGCAGTGACCTCTGTGTCTATTCTTATACTATGTCGATGGAAACCAGAAAATAAATTTATATAATGACCAAAAGATGTAGAGTTCTGTACTGCCTCTTCCGAAATGAAAAGCGGATTTTAGGTTATGATGTTAATTCAAACTTTTAACGTTTACAAAGCGTCATTGCAGATTTAACTGAATACTTTTATAAGCAAACCTATCTAAAAATATTTACATCTCTATAGATTTGCCTCTACAAAAAGCCAAAACAAAAAGGTATTGCCCTCTATCTACAAGAAGCAGATACACATACCGTCTCTAATGGCCGTGGGGCCATCGGCATAAAGGGCAACAACAGCAAGAGTCATGGCAACATCTGGCATTTTGTTCATGTTTACATCTACCGGACGCAAATGTCCCCTTCCTGAAGAATTCCTTGGTGGGCCCTTCACTGTGACTGAGTTCTCCGTCCACGTTACCTCAGCACCCATTTGTCCAAGAACCTCAGCAAATTTTACATCTCCCTAATTCAAGAAAGAAAGCCATACACGAAAATGTTAGATCATATAATACACGCAATTTCATGTAGACACTAGACAGTGATACATATCTCATATCTGGTTACGTGATTACTGTGAAGTAATCTTTTTTTTTTTTGTGTGTGTTTGGAATTTGGATAGAATGATTCTCATTATGATTATAGGCCATATAATCAGTTATTGAAGATAGTTTTTATATTGAATGCAGCAATGCAGCCTGCGACACAACTGATTATTTGGGAGAAACTAATATGTTGAAGACTTTTCGCCCTTTCTACATTTTAGTAATACTATTAGCAAAGAATGATTGCCGACTATATATGTTTTCAGTTTATATATAAGAAAATTTTATAACATGTTAAATTTGTTATCAATATTTTGACCTGATATAAAAATCACTGGGTGCTTGATCTAGTGATATTTTTATGGGGATTCTATCTGGGTCGGGAAGCTTTCAATATATGATGAGACTATCAGAGAAGGTTACACTCTGCTTGTGTCACATATTTCAAACTCAACAACAGATAAATTATAGATATGCCCTTTTTGGTCATTTGCCCATTACTTATTTTTAAATAACTAAGAAATGCCAAAAAGTCGATAATGAAGTTGCGGACCAAGCAACAATTTACTTAATTAGTACAACTTCAGGCATCCAAACACTATCTTATGGGAGACGTTTTTATTATAACCGATTATCTAAAATCATAATTTTATATGACTTAATTAGTTAGCATGAGTTGAAGTCAAACAATTATATTTAAGGCTCAAGTTGGAAATGCAAGGCAAGTACAAAAAGGAAAACGTATTAGGGGTGCCTTGAACTCAAGAATAAATACTTGACCATCTTTTTGGTTTTTGTATCACTAGCGGATCTGAATCAAACTAGACTTCGATTATTATAATTTTTTACCACAAAAGTCAAAGCTCGTATCTCTTTTTTAAAACATCGGTGATACCTGTAAGCTGCTTGTCCCACAACCTTCCACCGTAATGGTTCCGCCGGTGATGGCTGCACCAGCTAAGAAGTAACTTGCACTTGAAGCATCACCTTCCACATAGGCATTTCCAGGTGACCTAAACAAGATTTTGTTAGCTTATATATTCCGTTGACCACAAAAAGTTTAAAAACAGGTAAACGTTTACAAAAAGCTTAACTTTCACGTAAAAAAGTAGACTTACTTGTACTTTTGACCACCTCGGACAAGAAACCTGTCCCAAGTATCACTGTGTTCCACTGAAACACCGAAACGTTCCATCAACTTCAGTGTCATCTCTACATATGGTATGGAGATCAGTTTATCTATAATTTCTATCTCAACATCTCCCAATGCAAGAGGAGCTGCCATGAGCAAAGCAGTCAAATATTGACTACTAATAGATCCCGATAATTTGACCTGCAATAAGGTACATAAAAAGGTTACAGAAAGATTTACAAACCAATATTCTCACTAAAAAATCAATAATCATAGGAACACACGATGATGACTGCAGGAACATAAGTTTTGCAATCTGATAAACTCACTGATTATTGTTGGTAGTGGTAGCAAAATGGGCGGGTGGGGTAAGGGGGCATTATGAATTAAGGTAAAAAAAGGTCCATTTTATTTCCACATTCTACTGAAACTCATACCAACCAATTACATGTAGCAAATTAATTACAATGGCAATGTGATTGACCAAAAGTATTAAATTATTATAGCCTCTACTGAATCGTTATATTCTGAATATTAAATTCTTCCTTCCTCGGTACAGTCATTGTGATCAGACTGAATACTTTTGAAATTGAGGAATGGGAAAGGAAATGATAACGGTAATGCAAAGGAATGCGGTTGTTATCCCTTTATGTTTGTAGTTGCTTGGTTGAGATGTTCAGTAATCAACACGGTGTTTGCTTTATACCACACTTCTAACCCATAAAGGTTTTTTTTTTCAAAAAGCTTGACTAAGAAAAACATCAAAGCTAACATGCAACATTATCTTATTGAAATAGACAACCACGATAGAGGTCGTACACTGATAAGTTAACGTAAAACAAATAGCGAAGACAACAACAATGAACAATCACACACAATACAAAAAGCAGTGTTGAAGGATACTGATAAACCTCAAATTCGTGACTTTGCCAGTTCTTGAAAGCTTTGGATACCCAATACAAGGCACATAGTTAAATAAAATAAGCCAAATAGAGAAAAATATTATACATATAAATATCTATGGTGCCGCTGCAGATAAATTGTCGAAACTCAACTATGAGAACTGAGCCATTTGCCCATTTAAGAGAGGATAAATATGAAGTGGTGACGTAATAAAAAAAAAAGATAAATCATGTGCAAGATGGATAAGGAGACCGTTTAACCAAAATATAAAGAGAAGTTATGGGATAAAAATACAGGTCGTGGGCAGTTGAGGTAACAAAGAAAGTGGCTATTTTTCACACCCCTCAAATTGATGAGGAATGGAGTATTACCCACTATTGGGTAATCAGTGTTATATCTAACCAACCATCACTTTTGATTATCTTTCCATTCCTTAGGCTCTATCACCTTTAACCAAGCATGCCCTTAATTTGTTTGTTACATTTGAAGAAAAGGGACACACAAGTTTTAGCGGGTCAACATACTCCGACGTGCCTATATTTCTCCATAAGTTCTTGCTTTCTGCTTCAATTGATTGTTGGAACTTTGAATATGCTTTTCCGCCCAAACACACTTAAAAGATAAAGACAACAACCAAACTTGTCCCTATTCTGTCCATCTGAAAAGTTGCACATTCTGGTTGCTAGTGGTCTTATTACATCTCCTAAGATCCTTATATTATGTCAGAGAAGGCCAACACCATCTATAACACATATTATGAAAGAAAACTGACACAACGAAAAAATCTGTCTCAAGTCTTAACAATTTTTAGCAACCATTTCTAAGAATCTGAAGTCAGAGTTATGCAGAGCTGTTTTCAGGTGTACTGCCTACGAGCTAGGAAGGGGGGTCACTACTCATTACTAAATGCAACTGAAAAAGATAGGCAAACGTAAAACTTATTCCAAGTTGAAACAGAAAGGTAAATGTTTGTTACCTTTCCTCCAGGAAGGCCTCCACCTCCAACTACACGAACTGGTGGGCAGTTTGTACCAAGATAACAATCCACATCTGCACCAAGCTGTTTAAGACCCGTGACCAAATCACCAATTGGCCTCTCTCTCATTCTTGGAACACCATCTAGTACGTAGCTGACGATAAAAAGCCACAGATGTTAAGGTATTACTACTATCTATGTGAGCGAGTTTGTGTACATTTTAAAAAGCAACTAAAAGGTCGAACACACTAATTCACAAAATGCCAATGCACTTTTTCGTATGGGCCTGTAACTTTTGGGTCATTAAAAGATGGTTGCATGTACAGTTTGGGTCAAGGTCTAAGACCGGCTACAAAAAATGATAAATCTTGCACACAATTCATATATAAAAGTCACATTTATATACGAGTTTAATTTTTTATAACAGGGTGTAAACTTGCAGGTTACAAAAAGGCCCAAACGGTATACCAACCCATCTTTTTCACTCAGGTGTAAAAGAGTAGAATGACTAATTCACAGAGATGTTACTGTATATGTTTCAGATAATCTTTCAAAACAATCTACAGAATTCAGTAAGTATAACATATTTTAAACTAAGAGATACTGATTTAGAGATACCTTGAGTTTCCACCTGCAGCAGTAACAGCAGCAGTCAATGGACGCATAGCTGTTCCTGCATTTCCAAGGAAAAGCTGGATTTCATCCTTCCCTTCTTTACCCGCGGGAAACACACCACCACAACCTTCCACGACTGCTCTCTTGATTGCACCATTTTCTTCAACATTTAACCCTAGAGCTCTTAAAGCACCAAGCATGTAATGAACGTCATCGCTGTTCAATAAATTGTCTACAACAGTAGTCCCCTGCCAAAATAATTCACTCAGATTCTTACTATAAATAATAGAAAAGTTATTTTAATTTCATAATAAGTTCACTAGTAATTCACTATTGTGTAATAATTGATTAATTTCTATAGTTTTTATTATACATATTTTAACAAAGTTATCTTTAAGAAATCCATTGCATCTGATTTAGACCAAGATATTACATTTTCACTAACGCTATAACAAATACTCATCATTTCATATGTCCTGATTCTTGTGCCTTCACATTTGAGAAGCCCAAAATCAGTGATCAGTAAAGATGTGCATTCACTTTATAGAAAAAAAAAACGAATTCACCGTATGGATCTGCATTATAAAATTACGTCACACTTTGAGGAGTTCTAGTGACTAACAGCTATGAATACCTAAGTACCCAAATCTGTGTAAGATTTGGGTGATACATAGCAGCCTTTTCTATTCCCCATATGCTAGTACTATGAAAATACATAACTTCAAATGCATCTTAAACAGTTAAACTTAGTCGTGGAGTTATAACCTATTATTCAAACTCACATCCTAGAAATCATCTGTTGCTTTTAAGAAATGAGCTACTTCGAAGCAGTTTCAAGTAGCTATATTTCTCGCTAATAATCATTTAAGCAGTTTAGATGAGCAATCCCGAACACCCTCGCAACTTCTTATCTGTATCAAAACGCAATAAGCACACAAGCAGTTCTGATAAGCAAAATGCTAAACACCCAAACAGTGGATAACCTTTTTGGAGTATAAACTACATTTTTGAATAATAGGTTATAACTCTACTCTTTAGGGTAATAGAAAGTAGATCAAACACTGAAAACAAACCCATAACTTCATTTGACCAATAATACGGAAAGGTTAAACTTTATACAGAACAACAAAACACCCATGACATGAATAAACCAAATTATGCATCTTTTCCAACTCTGATAACCTCACTAGGTACCTTATGTCCTCACAAGAGGTCTAGGGTTCAAACCTCAGTAGGTACACATTTGTGGTGACCAGGAAAAGGGTCTTAAACGGTCACACGTATACGCCGGCTAGGCCGCGTACATCCACGTCACGGCCTCCGCGGGTAACCTGAACAGGGTATAACTTATTTGTTTACCCTTGTTTCCAACTCCTGCCATGTTTTACTTGTCTAGTAGCGCGAAGCGCGTCGAGGCGTCAAGGGTCAAAAAGCCGAGGCGAAAGCGCGCGCATCACGTACCCGAGGCGACAGTCTTATAAAAAAAATACTTATATATGATTTATTTATTATAATTGGTCAAATTGACCCTATTTTAAAAAGAAAAGCCCATTAGAAAAAGCCCAATACATATGACTAAGACCAAATTCACTTTATAATGCCTAAGTACATGATGCGCAATAAAGCACCGATGCACGCTTTAGCTGATGCGTGCCCGATGTGTGCGCCTCACCATGCATCCCGAAATGCATTGCCTCAGGGTGTCCGATGCAATAGGGGTGTGCATCAGCCTCAGTCACACCTCAGGCGCGCTTTTTTTAAGCTATATCTAGGCCGGCGGACCTAAGGTGGTTAAAGGCATTCCCGTGAACCACATGGATTTTTAGCCGCGTGGTGTGAAGTACAGTAAAAACTCTGGAACGCAACACGTCCAAAAACTTTTCTTTACAATTTGTATTCTGTTTTATTGAAATGCATCTCATAGGTTTAAGGTTTTAGTACAGGGTCAGTCATTATTTCATAAACCATTTATGTCTTCCTATAATAAAGAACAGTAATCTAAGTGGTGCAATCCTACATCCACAAAAAAGGTGTTAACCCCGAACCCGGTTGCCTTTTGGCACTAGTCATTGTCCACCACCTCACAAGGAATAGCTCCGGCAGAATCTCTCTAAGTGGGCCCATGGGTTTTTTGGAGATGGTAATTCTAATTTGATCAAAATATCACATTTAATCTAATAACTGCAGTCCTATTGATATCAGTATATCACATTTGTTATAAATTTCATATCTTTAACATACTTTCACCACATAACAACCACTTACAAAGAAAACTATATAAAAAAATGAAATATGAAAAAATAAACCTGAGCAAGAGCAGCTAAAAGAAGGATCCGATTAGACAAAGATTTGGATCCAGGCAAATTAACAGTCCCTGATATCTCCTTAATGGGTTTCAACACAATTTCCTCAGGTGCTTGTGACGACACCTTCTCAGTAGCAGTAGTAGCGACAGAAGCTGTAGTGACATTTCTTTTAAAAGTGTTGTTAATAGATGATGAATGCATACTAGTAGTATTAAATGGGTTGGATCCAAATGATAAGAAAGATGACGATTTGGAAGATAATGGGTTGTGTGCATTTTTAACGTTGGATGTAAATTTTTTGGGTTTAATGGTGGTAGTGTTAATGTGAAGTGTTGCCATTTTTTGTGTTTTTTTCTTGTGACAGAAAAACACAAGTAAAGAGAGTTTAAAGTTGTTGTGGAATGGTGGGAAGTTTGGTGGCGGCTTTAGGGAGGTGTCATTTCTTTCACCAACCCCCCATATCTTACCAACCCAACCAATTCAAGTATTATTTTAAACTTTTAAATGACATGAGTTATTATTTGTTCTAAGTTCAAAAAAAATGAACTATTTGTTTTTCCTTATATTTATTTAAATATTACTATTTTTGTCTTTTAATTATATTTTATCGACAAAAAATACGCAGTTTAATAAAAACATCGTTTTTTAGCTTTCTTTCTATTACTTTTGATATGGGCACATGATTAGAAGGTAAAAAATACACATTTTTTTTCACACATGTAATATATAAGCTTTTTTAACAAACCCTCATTTATTTACACACATAAACAACATATAATCATCAAGAATTAGCCACAAGAAGTCTTCTTGGTTGATGGCGAATTCGATGGGGGCGGAAGATGGTGAAGTAGTTTGTTGTGGTGTGTTGTCTTGCGGAGGTTGGGAGAGCATGAACTCGATGTAGGAGAATATGAGATTGAGTTCATTTCCCAACCCCCGAAGATGGGCCGATGAGGTTACGGTAATGCAAACAACATAGGCAACTATTTTCATGTAGCTCAAGAAATTGAAATGGAATGAGGTTGCCCATAATAAGTGATGGAGTTATATGAGATGGTGAATACGGTAAGGGATAAGCCATGTCAAAAGGTGTTAGAGGTGACAGACTAAGTGAGATGTCCATGGGTTCATTCTCACTTGAAGGTGGTGGATGAGAGACTCTTGAAGGTGGTGAGTAAGAGCTCACATAGAGCTTGAAGGTCAAGAAGATAATAAAGAATGAGAATAAGTGAGCCTATCGGTTGATGGTGTTTTTGTTGGTGCATTGGTGTGATTGGAGAATTGGGAGTTGATTTGGGTAAGGGAGTTTTGACAGGTGTGAGATCAATGAAAAGCTCTCTATGTGGTATGATTGTGAAATTATGCCTTTTGTTGGTGTTAGAAGTTGATGCTTGAGATGAGTTCATGATTAGAAAAGATGTAGAAGATGAATGTTTAATATAGTAATGCTAGTGGTGAATAGGTGGTGATTTATAATCAAAGAAAAGTGTAGAAATGGTTGTTTTGGTGCATGTTTTTCACATTTAAAGAAAACGTATGCACATTTTGAATAAACTGAGTTTAGAATAGAGTTAGGAAAATGATAAAGTTGAAGTATAAACTAGTCACGCCTGCACAGGAGCGCCCATGTTTTTAATAGTGCAATTGGTGCTCTTAAAATTAAGGGCACCAGATGAAGGAATTAAAGGCATGTGTTGCCTAATCCTTTAGGATTGCTAGAAATGGGTGTTTGACTTGATGATGCTTCAAAAGGGGTATTGAAGGTTTTGTTTTTGCAGCTAACTCTTGATAATGACACATACAAAAAAAACTCATTTATTTCATAAGCACAAGTATGCAACAACATATAATAAAGCACAAACAAGCAATAAAATCATTAACCAAAAAGATATTACCATAAGTCTTAAATCCTATAAGAGTTATCAATGACCAAGTCAAGAAATAAATCCAACACAAGTACTTAGAATCACAAATGTTTTAGGTCATAACATTGCTAAAAATAAAAACATTATAAGCAATGATTAGCCTATCAATTTCCTCCGCGTCGTCCTCATCTCCTTCCTCCTCCAAGAAATGCTTCACGGAAAATTCTTCCAAAGCTGCTTTGTTCCCTTCTATTCTCTATTATGGTCTCCAAAATTTCTTTTTGTTGTCCAAACGTGTGGTTAGTGGATCCTTTGGGATCATCTTTGTCATATTGTGCATGGGTAGTTTGATCATTATGAGTAGTTATACTATCATCATCACTTGTTACATAAATAGGGAGCGCATCATCTTTTTTATTGTTAGACAATCTATGATATTTAGCTACATGGCAAGGCATTTGGTAGGTTATCTCATGATTTTCTTTAATGAACTACACTATTTCTAAGGCTCGGCCATGTTCCATGTTAGTGGTTTCTATAAAAGATTTTCATGGTACTACTTGTCACAAATTATAATCAGTGAGTGGTCCAACATCCTCAATGATCATAAATTCGGTTAAGTAAGTGAAGTTTCGTATTGTCATGTGAATTTCTTCAACCCTTCTCGTGAAATTGCTAACTCTTTTAGGTCGAACCACTATAAATTGCTTGTTGTGTGGTTTGTTTTTCTCATCCTTTTTACTATTAGTTTGTGTTGTCATTTACTTCACCTACACACGATCTATTCATCATTGATCTTATTCAAAGTTTCAAAAGATCAATTTTAATCGGTAAAACTATTAAACCCCCCTTCTAGTTTTCCACAAATAGAACACGAAGCAGAATAAAAATAGAAAATTTTAAATATAGGATAGATGGTCTCACTCGGAAGGAATCGAGTGAGTAGACCTAAAGCTAGTTGAACACTAAAACTCACAAATCCAAGACAGCGACGCCAAAAGCTTGATGAGGGTGGTTTTATTAACTCATGTACTTGGGTGGTTAAACCCTTTAGAGAGCCCTCAAGTAGTTTTACAACCTCTTGGTCAGTGTACCCGGTCGTGTAGATAGTATAGGCAAGGACCAAGGGTTGTTATCATTCTCTCTAAGAATGTTGTTGGAAATACGTTTTTACCTAGTTAGAAAGTCTGAGTCACTCCAACAATTATTTAATACAAGCTCGTAGTTTATGTAAGTTAGTTAACAAACTAACCAGGCCTTAGTCATATACTAAGCCCAAACCGTGTGTAAGCCCATGACATATGTCATGATATAAATCCTCTCCACACATGGAGAGGGTGTTGGTTCATTTTACTTTTCACATAGTTCTTATCTTGGAACAAGTAATGTTATGAAATTGTTACTGCTTGTGTGAATAATTATGTTAATATGAATGATTCTCTTGTGCATAATATTGATGATGTAAATCCTATGGTAGATAGCCAAACTTGTCATAAATCTGGCGCTGAGTTTTTAAAGCTTCAAGATTCTTTTAACTCACTTTCCAAACGTTTTGATGAACTCCAACAATATTGTATTTCTCTTGAAAGTGAGAAACAATCAAACAATGAGATTTCTCAAACACATACAGACTATAATAATACAGATGCTCCATCTTTCGAGAAAAAATTTTGAATGAATAAACCACCAAAACAGGGTCAGAAATGTGACAAGGTTGCTAAATCTTTGTCGGAGGAAATTGAAAGACTTAAGGAAGTGAACCTTGAAAATGTGAAAGTGACACTAGAGGCTGATGGGACTCAATCATTGATTGAGAAACTGAATCATAAGTTGGTGCAAATATCTGATTTACATGCGATAATTAAGGATAAAAATATGTTTTTAGATGCGTTGAAAAAGGAAATTAAAAGGAATGAAAATTATTGATAACGCAGCTACCATATCAGCCCTGTCCTCTAGTGCTCTCAAAGTAACCCCAACCATTGCCGTCACACCATTCAATAAGGGCCCAAAAGTTAAACCATTTTAACCACTTGTCCAACCCAATAAGGCAACATCAAAACCAACTTCTAATGTTCTGGTGTTACCTTCTACAAGAGTAAAACCAACTACTCGGGCTCGAAGATCAAAGCCTAAAGGCAATATAAAGAAAGTTAGGATCTTGCCCTCCACTAATTAACAGCGAAGAATAATGCATAAGCCCACCCTAGGAATGTTATTTCTAGTTTGAATAAAAGTAATCATGTCGCTAAACCTAAAGGTCATGCGGTTGTGCAACGTCCTAATAAATGAATTCTAATTTTAGATGTTGGAATTTTAATGAATGTATGTTTTCTAATCGTCATGATTCTTGCCTTATCGATCATGTGAATGAGATGTATGCACGTAAGCATACCTTATAATTGAAACCAACCGAGAAAGTGTTTACCCAAGTTGGATGGATGTGGCGCCCCATTGGTAGGACTTTTACTATATTAGGAAATAAGTTTCCTTTAACTAGGATCACAACTACTAAAGTTAAGAATGCGTGTCCTTTAACTAGTAACACCAACGCTACCAAACAGAAAGAGTGCCCTTTAACTAGGAACACCACCACTACCGTAGGACCAAAGTGCCCTTTAACTAGGTCTACTCCCACTGTAGTGCCTACTAGTGAACAAATACCTCAAGAAGTTGGAACAATTAAACCTGCTGTTAGCAAATTTACATTAGAAAACTTTGGAAATCTAAGGATGACTCTCATGTTGCCAAATCTAATATTATTTAATCTGTACCTGCTAACTTGAAGGAACCCATAGTTTCCAATGCGTTTTCTACTTTTGTTGTTACTAACATGTGGTCCAAATCGTCTTGTGGTATTTGGAACTCCGGTTGCTCCAAGCATATGACCAGAGATCGTTCTCAGCTCAGAACTTTCGTCAGCAATTTTCTTGGTACGGTTAGATTCGAAAATGATCATATTACAAAGATAATGGGTTATGGTGAATATAATATAGGGAATATCACGTTTTTCAAGAGTGTTGTAGGAAATACGTTTTTACGTATTTAGGAAGATTCGGTCACTCCGATAATATATTAAGTAGTAGCTCGTAGTCTAGATATCTTTATTAAACAAACAAGGCCAAGCCTAGCCTACAACATGTGTAGGTCGGCCCAATATTGTAAGCCCAAGCCCATCACAAGGCTTGGGTATATAAACCCTCTCCTTTGATGGAGAGGGTGGTGATTTCATTTTTAATTTACACATAGTTCTTAAACTTTCTCTCTCTAGAAGTGTGAAATCATCTATTCTCTCTATCTCTTTCTCTCTCTAAAACATAAGCAAGATTTACATATCCTACAAATGGTATCAGAGTCATGGGATGAGTGTATTGTTTATGTGTTTGTATTCTTGATTCATACGCCTATTGATGAGACTGTATTTATACATAGTCTCATCGTCCAAATCGGGCTTAAAACGCTTAAAATGTCATCAAAATACCCAAAATATGCCTGTGTTTGTTCATTGTGTATTTCAGGTACGGATATCGTGAATTCACCAAGAGATCAAAGGAATCAAGCAAAAACGAACACGGGAAACGAAGCCGCACAAAGAACCGGACCCGAATCATGATTTTCCTATCAAGTCCTTGAAGTTTGAAGATTTGGCAAGATTGGTCCCTCTACTTTTGAAGACTTAACATTTTATACCCTTGCAAATCTCATTATTGCATATTGGGTCCCTTAAATGTTGAGATATTGCATTATTGGCCCTTGAAGAATGCATAAAGTGCATTAAATACCCTTGGAAAAAGTTTATGTAAATGACAAGCCAAAATTGACAAGTTAAGGAAAGTTATTTACAAAGGAAGTGCAAGTTTGTGGCTGTTTGAGTTAAAGAGACAAGAGTTAGGGAGATAAAGGACTAAACATGGGCAGACAAGAGAACTTTCCTCATCCAACCAACCAGCCACATCATCACAATCCACCAATCATAAACCCCCAAAACCCCACGTCATAACCCACTACCCACTACATAACAGATTATTTATTAATCTGTTTAATTAACAGATTTGGGAGGCAAACACGTTTTTTGAACCATAAACAAGATTAAATCCCACTATTTATCACCCCCATACCCCTATAAACCCTAATCTTTATACACAACAAATCAAAGGGTTTATGTACCATAATCTCCAGATCATTAATTCACCTAATTGTCTCCTAAACCCACTCCTTAAAACGTCCACCACTACACCCAAGGTCCCCACATGGGATTCCCCTGCTATGTCACTTTCACTCCTCTTTCCCAAATCCGACCAAATCAACGCACCAAACCCACTCCTTGGTCCCTACTCTTGTTTCAACGTTTGAGATCATCCCAGTACAGCTGCAACATCACATGATGAAGAATTGACCAAGTTTGAAGATTCAAAGCTGAGGGCCTTTGTGGAATTTCATCTAGATTAGGGTTTTGCTTTTATGTAATTCTAGAACCCTCTATAGCTTAGTATAAATGGGAGATGACCTGTATCCCCATTTTTTTTGTTCCAGTTTTTGTATTAATTTTAAAAGATTAATGAAAATGAAATTTTGATTTTATGCAAGAATTGAGTTCCTTATTTATCATTTTTCTTAGTGTAACCATTTTTATTTATTCTAGTTAAGAGTTTTCAAAAGTGGACGTTTTACAAAGGTTTTTCAGAAAATCTATGTTGTTTAAAGAATTCTTGAAAAAGGTTTTTAAAGGTGAAATCAGTGTTAGGGTGAAGTGATAGTGGATCTCTAACATTTATTCCAAGCTTAATAACCTTTTATCAAGGTTCTTGGTAGTTTAAATTCCAAGTTTTCCAAGATTTTTCAGAAAATCTTTCTTTCATATTTTTTTTATTTTACTGTAGCAAAAGCTACAAGCCAAAAGCTTGTAGCCTTTGCTACTTGAAGTTTGTCTTCCTGGTTTGGTTGTTGTGTGCAGGTAACAAGAGGGCAGCAAACAAGACCAGTCATCTCCATTTGATTTTTATTTTGAAGACATTGCATCTCCCTGGTTCTGTTGTTGAACCTTAACAGGGAGACTCCACAAGCTTGCATAAGCCTTTTTCCACCTTTTTGAAGGCATCAGCTGACCTAGGTTTGGCTTGAACCCAAAAAGCTTAGGATATTGAAGTTTATGTGATTTTTCTTGTGTGTTGGTGAAATCTGTGTTTCTGTTTGTTTTCCTGTTTGATTAAGCTTAATATAGATTTATATTTGGGTCTATATCATTTTCAATCAGTTTTGTTAAGTTTTAGAAGTAATTACTTTGTTAAGTCTTGATTTCAGTTTTTAAGAGGGTGTTTGGATTTGAGGTTATCAGTTGGTTTAAGTATCATTTAAGTTAGTTAAGCTGTTAAAACACACTCATTTAGGGTAGTTAAAGTATTTTTAGTCATTGGTAATGAGTTTAAATAGGTTTCATAACAAATGCATGCTCAAAAATTGGTAACATAGGTAAAAATCAGCAAATCATCTTTCTGCCTTGTTTTGATGAAAATTGTGCTTTCAATCCTTGTAATCTGCTTAGTTCTAGGTGTAAACCAGGGTTTCTGATACTTTGTTTAAGTTTTGGCAAGATTGTGATTGAGATTTTGGGGATCAAAATTCACCAAGTGACCTAAAAGATCAGTCAAAGTGTGCCCAGACCCTCTAGCCATTTACAGTAACTGCATTGGTCATTTGTGTGTGATACTTGTATTGTGATTGTGTTTTTTTTTAGCTTTTCCTGACTCCCCACACTTCCATGAGTGTGGGGGTGCCCCCTTGTCCAACTAAAATCACCACAACAAGCTTTCCTAAGCTTTTCATCAAGCTGTCAGCTTATTTGCACTAGCAGTGGGAACTCACTTCCCCCTGCTAGTTTGCTGGTTTCCCCTGCTTAGCTAGAAGACAGAAAACATCACATGTCACTATCAGAATCTAAAATTTTTGTCTTTTGTGACCTTAATTAGGTTTTAAGACTTCAAATCTTTTTCATTATTTTTCTTATTTTATTTTTGAATTTTCAGTATAATTTAATTTTAAGTTACTGTTCATTAAGTATTTTTTAGGTTTTATTGCATTTTTAATTACTTTTTAACATTTTTGTTTTTGTCTTGTAGTGTAAAAAAGTTTTATTTTTCAGATTTAAAATTTTTCCTAGATTTAGAAAATTACTTTAAGATTTTTAGTTTTAAAAATATTTACTGTTGACTTTTTAATTAATTTTTTATAATTAATTTAAGTTAATTAGGGTTTAATTATTATTCAGTTTTGTCTTTTAGTGCAAATTTTTACATTTTTCAAACTTTTTCAATTTTCTACTGTTCATTAGGGTAATTTAAGATTTTTAAAATTGTTAAATTAATTTGGGCATTATTTTATTATTTTTTATGATTATTTTAGACTAAAAATAGTTTTTAGTGATTTAGAAATAGAAAAAATAGTTTTTAAAATTTAAGAAAAATAATTTTTAGTCTTTAAATAATATAAGTTAGTTATTAGTTCAATAAATTAATATTTTGGGCATTTTGTTAATTATATTTAATTTTTGGGCTTTAATTAGCATTAAAAATTGAATATTTAATTAATAAAAGGTTTTAAAATATATTTGTTGGATTTTTATTCTTATTTATATTATTTTAGACTTAGTTTAATCTTTTAATTAATTTTTAGGTTTTATTTTTAATTTCGTCACGTTTTACGTATTTACGTTCGCGTTTTACGTCAACGTCGTAGTTTAAATCGTAGTCGTAGCTCGTCTTTACTTTTTCTCCTTCTCAACCAAAAACGTCACTAATCCAAACTTGATTTTATATATATTGGCACATTAATACACACACCTCCTTCGAGAACGAACCCGCATTTATTCGGTTTTACGTTTTTCCTAAAGCGTATAACTTAATACTTGCCACTCATACGCGTTTTTCCTAAAACGTGTACGAAAAACCTACATCAAATTTTTGGCGCCGCTGCCGGGGAGGTGTTTAGTGTGCCATTATTATTAGTATCGTGTTTGTGTGAGTAGTGCGTTTTAGCTTTTCATTTTTTGGAAAGCGTGAATATCGTACATACTCATTTTTGTTATTTTTCTCTACTATATTATAATATCCAAATAAATCGTGTTTAATTTTCCTAAATTAAACACAAATCAATCTTTACTATATTTTAGATATATTGGTTTTCGTTTTTCTTGTGAATATATTATTACTATATTATATCTACGTAAGAACAATAAATATACAAGTACTCCAAAAGCGTGAAAACGCAACCTTGATTCGGGATTTCATCACTCGATCATTGTATTCGAATCCAAAGCAAAAGTTTAAAGGCAAAATAGATAAATACTTTCGTGAGGCTTAATTTCAATTAACACAAACTATAAGGTGGGTATAAGGCGGTTGTATTTCACGACCTAAAGGAAAAAGGCTCTTAAGTGCTTCACGCCGCCTCGTTTCCTCCGCTTGCTTGTGCGTGTTTTGAGAAAGAAGGCTAATCGAGGGTTTGCCGCCCAAGTATTATCTACGTATATTATATTTGCTTCTGTTTTCAAGATTAAACCCTCTTGAACGTTTTGGTGTTCCACCAACGTTCTAAAGTCATCGAGAACGTTCACTCCACGTGATCGTTTTCATTCTTTGAGGCTCCTTTAATCGAGAAAGTTGATTCGAGGGGAGATTTGTAGATTTGTGTCTACGTAATACAACAAAAAAATCCAAAAAAAAATCCAAAAACAATCAAAAACCAAAAAAATTGAAAAATCGAAAACCGCAAAAAGAATCTTCTTTGCTACCACCCATTCTACGCTTAGTGCATGCGCACTCGATCGAAGGACTATTCCAATTCTAGTGAAGCTTCGAATCGACGCAATCGTAATCGAAGGAATCGACGACGTAGACGAGAATTAGAAACCGACGTTCCTAATATCGTTGTTGAAGAAACCGTAGAGGAGATGGCCGACAATCGTTCGATGATGGAATTGCTCCAAGCGCCCACCAAGGGTTATGGAGACGCGATCATAATTCCCGCTATCGAGGCGGAGAATTTTGAGATCAAGAGCGGAATGCTTTCGTTGATCCAAGCTACGAAGTTTCGAGGTCGTGAAGCCGATAATCCTCACGACCATATTCGGAATTTTGATCGTCTTTTAGCCACGAGCAAGTTTAAGAACGTCGACACCGATGTCGTCAAGCTTATGCTTTTTCCGTACTCGCTCGATGGTGCCGCCAAGGATTGGTACGAGAAAGAGCCACCTAATTCCATAGTTACGTGGAAGGATCTCGTTTCCAAGTTCGTTAATTATTTTTTCCCACCGTCTAAGACAACGTTTTTCAAAAACGAGATTACAAAATTTGAGCAAAAACCGAATGAATCTTTTAGAGACGCGTGGGATCGCTTTAAGGAATTTCTTAGGCAATGTCCTCACCATGGTTTTTCCGAGTTGCACCAAATCGATACGTTTTACAACGGTCTTAATTTTCACGAACAAGACTCGTTGAATTCCGCCGCCGGTGGCAACTTTTTGTGTAAAACTCCGAAAGACGCTTTGATAATTATCGAGAACCGATCCAAGGTTTACCAACTCCGCAATGCACCGAGTGTTGCCAATGTCGCCAATGTTAGTAGTTCTAATCGCGACATTGAGAGAGTTGATGCGAAAGTCGATAAGTTGACGAATGTGTTCACGTCTTTTCTCGTTGAGATGCAAAAGAAAGACGCTCCCGCTACGGTGAAAGCGGTTGAGGTTTCGTGTACGTTTTGTGGTGGACCTCATAATTATTACGAGTGTGCGGCTACGGATGGCCAAACGTCGAATGTGAGTGCGTTAAACAACAATTTTTCAAATCAAAATAACGCGGGTCCATCACAACAAGGCAATTATAACCAAGGCAACAATTTTCAAAATCGAAACAATTTTCAAGGAAATAATCAACAAGGAGATTTTTCGAATCAAAATCAAGGAGGTTATAATCAAGGTCGTAATATAACTTGGCAAAATCGAGACAATAATCAAAACTCGAATTTTTCAAACAACAACAATCAAGGTAACAATTTTTCAAGTGGGAATCAAGAAAATTTTCAAAGAAACAATCAAAACCAAGGGAACTTTAATTCAAATCAAAATAGTTCGTCAAACGATTTTCAAAATTACATGAAAACGAATGAGGCTAATATGAGACGATTAGAGGGAGAAATTGGTACTTTGAAAAACGACTTTACAAATACTTTGAAATTGCAAAACACGAAGATTGAGCAAGGGCAAATTGATATTAAAAAGATGTTTTCGGCCATAATGAACAAAGCCTCGGGTTCGTCATCGAGTTCGTTACCTAGTGACACCGTTGCTAATCCGAAAGAACAATGTAAAGCCGCCTCGTCTCGTGAGAAAGGTCGTGTGATTACCCCTAACCTTGAAGGATTCCGTGTTGTTTATCCCTCTCAACCCTCGACTTCTAAGACGTCTTCTTGTTCTAAAGTCGATGGGGTGAACGTGGCGACCAAGGAAAAGAGTGCACACCCTCGTGTACCTCAAATTCCATCTACGGTTCAAAAAGAGAGCTTTGTCGACCTTACCAAAGTAACCCTTGAAGAAACTTGTGCATCGATCCTTCTTAAAAAACCCAAAAGGCGTATGCCGAGAAAGGAAAAGGATCCGGGCCAATTTCTATT
This sequence comes from Glebionis coronaria, assembly GCA_025667525.1. NCBI lineage: Eukaryota > Viridiplantae > Streptophyta > Magnoliopsida > Asterales > Asteraceae > Glebionis > Glebionis coronaria. The sequence goes on along the minus strand of CM046881.1, from coordinate 424,697,188 downwards.
ACCTTGTGATTTTTCCGAGATTGAGGGATGTTTAGCCCTTGCCGATTTAGGTGCTAGCATCAATCTTATGCCTCATTCTCTTTGGAAATTGATGAGATTGCCTTCGCTTACCCCCACAAACATGACAATCGAGCTTGCAAATTGTACACCTTTAATACCAATTGGAATAACCGAGGATGTCTATGTTAGGATTGGAAAGTTTGTTTTTCCCGCGGATTTCGTTATATCCGATTACGAGTGTGACCCTAAATGTCCCATTATTTTAGGCCGACCATTCTTATCGACGGCTCGAACCGTAATCGACGTTCACGAGGGGAGACTTACTATGAGATATGGGGATGAGAAAATAGACTTTTTCGCTAGAAAATCCCAAGGATTTAATGAGAATGAAAAAACCGAGGTTTCAAAACCTATTGATTCAAATTCTAATGATTTCAAAATGTTTACTTTAGCGGAAAGAATGAAGCTTGATGCATGTTTTGAAAGAACTAAGAAAAACGGTTTTAAGGATGATGATTTTAATGATAAAGAATACGTGTACCTAATTCAAAAGGGTATGTGTAAATACATGGATGAAAACTCACTTTGGGATGTTTTTAGTGAAACAAGTGAACCACCAATTCCGAAGGGTGACGTTAATGCCATCACGACAATGACCAAAATGGATTCGTCTTCACCACCTTCGAAGGACCACGTCTTTGAGGCTTCAACTTCTAACTCCATCGAAGAGCCTCCTTTGCCTAGCCCAACACCCGTTGAGGCTAAAGGGTTTATCGACATCGATCCTCTCGTCTTAGAAAAGTCACCTAAGCATAGTCATTTGACTTGTAAGTCCATGGTTGTGAGTGCTCACATCGACTCTTTCTTTGACGATGACGATGGCGATTTTGCCGAGATTGATCACGTACTTCGAAATCCACATGCTATTTTTTATTCTCCTAAGAAGAAACATGTGAAGTACGATGATTATGAGTTTGATCCCGAGATTGAGGAAATCATTGAACGAGAGCTAGCTCTTATGCCTTCACTTCCACCTACGAGTGAGGTCGACCTTTCCAAAATCGAGGATGAACTTAATGAGTTGGAACGTCTTATTTTCGATGACGAACCAACTCATGTGACCACAAATCCCATTCTCGAGGAGTTACCTAATCAACACTCCTCATTTGAGAATGACGTTTACCACATTCGTGAGGATCTAACTTATCAACGATCCCCACAAAAGAATGATGGTTTCGTGCTTGATCGTGATCTCTTCGAGAGAGTTTCTAAGATACTCAAGGAGGGGAATGACAAACCTTGGTTTGACAAGCCTATCTTTGATGAAGAAATCGATGAGATCGACGTTCATGAGGATGACGAGTATGTTGACCCCGAGGGGGCGGTGTTCTTTATTGACAAACGTTTTGAGAACTTATATAATCCGCCACCCCCTCCTACCAAAGACTTAAATGTGAGGATTTTTAGCGCGACTAATTTTCAATTTGACACGCCAAATATTTTCAACATTATTCAATCGGGTTTTCATAAAGAGTTTTTAAACGATGAAAAAGGGAAAGATTTTAAAAATGTTTTAAATGATTTTTCTACATGTTTAACTCCGTCATCACCGTGTTTTATGAGTGCTACCACCTCGTCTACTCCTTTTGACGATGGTTGGTGTGGTCTTAGTATGGGGGAAGCCCCAAATGTTCCCTCACACTTTACCACCAAGGACGAGATTTACGATCCCGGAATTGCTTGTAAAGGGAAATCTCGGTCTTCCACCGATGCAATAAATGGAAATCGTATCTATTTGCTTAGTGTGAGTCTACCTCGAGTAGCTCATTATGTTGCCTTACCCATTGCCCCACCTTTCTACTTCTTATCTCTTTTCTTCTACCCCATTGGGGTTTGTGTTGGAGTAGCGTTGTTTCGTCTTTCATCCGAAAACGAGGACGCTATCTTTGACCCCGGTATATGTTTATCGGGTTTTTAAAGTACTCCATGTACTTTTGGGCCTTGTTTATCATGTAAGTCCCACCAAAAATGACCAAACCAAGATTATCCCTAAATGATCACATTTATGGGGATTCGAGTCGAGCTTTTGACTCGGTTATCAAAAACAAGGTGCCTCGTGGGGGATTCTCATGCTTATCCTTGTAAATATTACCGCTTTCTTAGTTTAATGTAACGAGGGGACTTGTGCTCTTCCTACCTTTGTTTCGTGGTTGTTTGTGATTGTGATTCATTAGGTTCATCGTCATCATTGAAGCCTCTCGTGTTCGTTTTATGGAGCACTCGAGCTTCGATCGTTGCCTTTGGAGATTCCGATATCCGATGATATCCTTTTATGTTCTAACGTTTATCTTATTAGCATAATTCATAAACGGCTTTTAGGTTATTCGTTTTACCCTTTCCATGCTCGAGATTAAGCATTCGACTTCGTCTCTAGTATGGGGGTGTTTACACCCCTAGACTCGAAACATTGAGGACAATGTTTAGTTTTAGTATGGGGGGGGTGAGTAGATACTTCACCTTGCTTACGTCAACACGCAATCCAATATTCATCTTTTTGTTATCATTTTATGCAAAATAAGGCTAAAAATGGCCAAATTTTAAAAATTTTCTAGTTTTTCATAAGTGTTTAAGACACGAATGTAGGTTTTCCGATGGTGAGAACGAGAGTAATTTTTGACTCGACCGTGCGTGTTGAGCACTTAGCTTCGATTCCTTAACTTTTTTAGGCTAAGTCTCTTAAATGAGGACGAGAAATGATAGAGTTATTTATAAGTCTCGTAATCGTCACGATCTTATGTGTAGTAATTATTAGCTTATTCTCCCCACGCTTTTGTATAATAAATTGTTAATAAATATTGATTTGGCGGTTTAGTCACTATTGTTGGGTTTCTAATTTGTTTTGGTAGCTTCCATGTAATTAAATTGGGAAAACATTAAGGTATCGCCAGCGTCACGGTTTTGAAGTATTGGCACCCGAATAATCGAAAGCTTCACCTAATAATAAGATTTCAAGTGCTCACCTAAATTAAGCAAAAATTTGAAGCTCACAAGGCCGAAAAATCTATGCCCAAATTGAAAGTGAATCAAGCCTTAATCTTCGAAGCTTTAAAGATCCAAAATTCGCTTTAGCGTGAGGATATACGTCTTTGGCTAATAAAACCACCGATGAGGCGGATAATAAAAGGCAAGGCAAGACCGAATTCATAATAAAAGCTTCATGGCGAAGTTGAATAAAAGATGGAGGTAAACCAAAGATAATAAGGCCCTTCCGTTAGGGGGCGTATAAAAGTCTTGGTAATAAGTCTCATGTTCAAAACCGTTATAAAACCGTGTTTATCGATCCTTCTTGTTGACTTAAGTTTTTGACATCGTTGTCTATTGGGATGAATTATTGATTTAATGATTTTGGTTACACCGTTAAGTTTCTATTTTTAGACTTAATCTCTATTCACGCATAAGTCAATGATGTATCCTCGTGATCATTAAGACAAAATAAAATATAAGAGACACCAAGTAGGAATAAGGGAGTTTAGGTTCGTAATTAACACTCATGAGATGTGTACGTGTTGCTAACTTATAATAACAATGATCTCGTTACACGCTTAGCATGGAATTGGGTGAAAATCGAGGACGACGAAATTATTTCTAACGAAGCATTCACGTGTTCTTGTTCTATGATCCCAAAAGTCACTTTGTAATGATGAAAACATTACATTATGTCTAAAACACGTGTAGTAGTTTATTTAAATTTATGTCTTGAATAAATGTCATCATAAAATGAATTTTGGAAGTGCTATGATACTTAATTCTAGCATTGCGTGGGGACACGGCAATGGTTTAGTATGGGGGAGTGATGAGACTGTATTTATACATAGTCTCATCGTCCAAATCGGGCTTAAAACGCTTAAAATGTCATCAAAATACCCAAAATATGCCTGTGTTTGTTCATTGTGTATTTCAGGTACGGATATCGTGAATTCACCAAAAGATCAAAGGAATCAAGCAAAAACGAACACGGGAAACGAAGCCGCACAAAGAACCGGACCCGAATCATGATTTTCCTATCAAGTCCTTGAAGTTTGAAGATTTGGCAAGATTGGTCCCTCTACTTTTGAAGACTTAACATTTTATACCCTTGTAAATCTCATTATTGCATATTGGGTCCCTTAAATGTTGAGATATTGCATTATTGGCCCTTGAAGAATGCATAAAGTGCATTAAATACCCTTGGAAAAAGTTTATGTAAATGACAAGCCAAAATTGACAAGTTAAGGAAAGTTATTTACAAAGGAAGTGCAAGTTTGTGGCTGTTTGAGTTAAAGAGACAAGAGTTAGGGAGATAAAGGACTAAGCATGGGCAGACAAGAGAACTTTCCTCATCCAACCAACCAGCCACATCATCACAATCCACCAATCATAAACCCCCAAAACCCCACGTCATAACCCACTACCCACTACATAACAGATTATTTATTAATCTGTTTAATTAACAGATTTGGGAGGCAAACACGTTTTTTGAACCATAAACAAGATTAAATCCCACTGTTTATCACCCCCATACCCCTATAAACCCTAATCTTTATACACAACAAATCAAAGGGTTCATATAAGATTTTCACCATCGTTGCTTTCCAGTTATCACGAGCTTAATTCATAAAGAATCTTGCACATCACCTACCAAGTGCTGTTTGATGTTAACACTAGAAGGATTTCCACTCGTCACTGTGAACACTAAAGAGTGTCACTCTGAGTGTTCTGGCAAGATCATATGATAATGCGTAGAGGCCTGGAACGAGTTTAAGTTCAATTAAGAATTAAACTACTGTTTCTTTCCAGTTTTTCACAAGATTAGTTCTTAAAGAACCGCACGTGTAACCTACCATGAGCTTGTTTGATGTTGGCTCAAGCAGGATTTCCATCTTCATTTTAATACTTGCGTATTACTCGGATGTTCTGGCAATATTACAAGAATACTGCGTAGGACTCATAAAAATCTCTTACTTTTCACAGTGTGTGAGAAAGCAAGGAATAAATGGAAAGTGTCCTAATGAGACTTTTGATGATCTCGTGGCTCTAGACTCGATAGTGCGTTTTGATTTAGTGAGCGATGGCTGGAGAGGAGTGCCACCTTTTCAATATCAGTCTATTCGGAGTGAATAAACCAATAGATAACGTGTTGATCTCCGTGTGATTAAAACAAATAACTTTTGAGAGATATTTGAGTTAGCTGGGAAGGGTTGTGCATTGCATCACTGGGTCCATGATGTCTTTCTTCAATATCGAGAATCATTAACAAATGATCTCAATAGCATATGTATTGACCCGGTTTCTGCCTAAAGTTGTAAGGAGGGCTTCTTTCTTTACACCCTTTATCTTTACATTTCTTTTTCATTCTTCAACCCCTTCAGTACTTACCAATACATCATTACTAGCACCTTGTTGTGATTGTTCCAGTGCTAGCATCAGTAATTAGTCGGTACTCTGCTACATTCACATTCTTTCTCCATCTTTCCTAGGACTTCTAATTCTATCTAGGGAATTTTCCTTGGGAAGATTCCATCGGCTCTGATGAATCATTGGACTAATACCTATTCCTACCACCCTTTTGTCACCACATCCGTCGTGAATAAAGCGTGTTTTGGGAAAGTATAGTCACCATGAAAAATCCTTGAAAATCACTTAAGGTACTTGTGATATTGAAATCAAGAGTTTTGTACCTTAAGTGTTTTGTTCATCAAAAACGCTCCCCCTTAACACGTGCTTTACACATATTAAGTTGGATTATCGTTAAGTCTTTTTCATCTTTTAGCCAAGTATCATTTAAGTCTCCTTAATCCCATTTTCTCCCCTTATCCAAAATGTTAACCATTAATATTTGGGATATTAATTGGATTAACCGGTCTTTGGGTAAAAATGAAATCAATGTTTGGCCATCGAACATATTAATGCTCCCCCTTAAATTAATAAGGGTTAGTTGTAGTGCTTTAGTATGATATATTTTGAAAGATTTAGAATCTCGTGAGAAATTCTTGAAAAATTATCATACCTTAACACTACATCAAGCCATAAAAGCACAATATTCACAAAATTTACATATTCACAATTAAAACCAATATAGAGTAGACCTGAGATGTACGACCCATTAGATGGATCGTTGCAGTAACTTGTGGTGCACTCCATATGGTCTACCACCAACGAATCTTTCTAAGCCCCTCATCAATCTACGTTCCCGGAGCTTTTCATCAATCTTCTTAATCACATATGTCGCCATTTGCCGATAACCCGGATGCCAATCCTCAATCATTTATGGTAATGACCCACCAGAATTAAGATGCTCCAATTTTCCTCTGATGTATATGAGAGTCCCATCACTGTATTTATGAAGCTCACCTACCCTCATAAACTTCATGATCCCACGACTGTTCATGTAGAAAATCCCGTACATCGGAACGGTAATGCCGGTATAGGGACATCTTTTGGCATGTTGAGGTGGAACTAGATTCATCGGACGGGTCAGGTTAAGCTTCCTTTGGTAGCTTTCAACTCCCAATTGAAGATCTTCAACTCGTTTCTTGATAACAACGCTTCGTGTGAACATACGAAGTGCTGTATTCAAGGCAATGATTTCTTCACGAGTAAGATGGGTAAGTTGATCACGGGTCATCATAAGCAACATGTCTTCGATATCTTCAAGGCGAATGATAGAAAAATCACCCTGCTGTATCGTGTATTCTCTTTCATCCTCCCTTCTTAGATGAATCTCCGTCACATGATGGTAGCCATTCTTGGCTTCAGTTTTCAGTCCCAAAATACTTGAGATGAGAATATCGGATTTAACGATACTTCCTGAATTGGCTAAGCAGCAACCTCTGTACGCCCTTCGGACTCGCTCGTCCTAATGTGATGCACCTATAACAGCATACATATCATAATTACGATTTACCTTTGGGACCCAGAGTCGGTTTACCTTTTCCTCGATCCAGGGTGTTGTCCCCCAATTAGCAGCTTTCAACAAGGTCAGGGAGGTTGCGTACTTGGATGATCCCTTGAGGAGATAATCAAGATCATAGGTGACAAAGAAGTCAAGAGCAATTTGATTATCTTGAGAAGGATCAAGTGGAGGTGGAGCTCTTTCTGACTCATGAAGGCCTGGCCTTTGAACGGTATTAAGAGCTTTCAGGACCTCGTCAGCATAATACTCGTACTCCATGCGGCTTAACCTGGTTTTGGCGTGAATTCTCTTGTCCTTTAGCACTCTCTTTACCAAAGACGGAGTGACCGAAGATTTGAACTCATGAGCCAAAAATGCACACAAGTCTATCGGACTACGGATACGGAGATATAGAACATCTCTATCAGCGTCTGTGATTGGATCATATTTAGCAGTTGCCGTGATCCAAGCTTGTGGCGGTGCAGTTTCATCAATCTCCAATGTATCCGCCCAGTCCCGTGTGCTTGACTCGGGAACAGTAGATTGTGGTTCTATTTGCAGAGGAATAGAAACATGAACACTTGCTGGTTCTGATTCAGGCATTTCGGCGGTATCATGAACATGCGAGTGTTGTGCAGATTCAGGTTCAGTTACTGATTCTGCAATCACAGGAGCAACAAAAGAACTAACAGGATTAATGGTAACAGGTATAGAAACAAAAACAGATGTACCGGGAATCGATGACGCAGTAGCAACATTCACATCATGGCGCCACTTGGTTCGTCCTGACTCCGTAGAGGTGGACTTTTCCTTTCGGGCAACATCTTTCTGAGACTTGGTACCAGACTTGGATGGTTTCTTTTTGCTGGCAACCTTGTCCCCCGTTTCAGGTTGATCATGTTTACCACCATCATCCTCATCATCATCCCCGTTGCTACCCTTATCACTCTCCTCATTTTGATCATCACCATCACCATCATCATCATCATCATCATCATCATCACCATCATCATCATCATCACCATCATCATCATCATCACCATCATCATCATCATCTTCTTCTTCTTCACCATCATCTTCCTCTTGTTCACTATCTTCCTTTTCCTCCTCAGCCAAAATGTGGTAAGGTACCTAATACAAGGTTTTTGCTATGGTTCAGATTAAATCTCGGTATCCTCTCGAATTGATCACGGTTCAGAGTGGAATAGTTGTTCTTGGTGACAAATAGGGGATTTGGTTTTCTATTCTACTAATAAAGAAATAAATGAACGTCGTTGAGAAATTTAAATAAAATATAAAGTGAGGAAAGATTAAACTATAATTAAAGACGTTCAAAAATAAATGACGAGAAATTAAACTAATTAAACGTAAATATGAAAACTTAATTAAAATGAAAACTTTAAAATTAAAATATCTAAAATTAGACTAAGACGATCGAGTAAAAATAATGCTAAGAAAATTGGCGGGAAAAACAAGTTCAAACATTAAATTTAAAATCAAAATAATTAATTTCGCAATTTAAAAACATTAATTTCGCAATACCTATAAAACTGGAAATAATTTCGCAATAGTAAAAAGTTGAGATAATTTCGCAACTTGAAAGTATCATAAATCCGCAATCCATAAAATCACATAATTCCGCAATGCTTTGAAAAGATTGATTTCGCAATCAAAATAAAGATCAAATTCGCAATAAAGCTGGAAGAATGATTTCGCAATACCATTTAAAGCAAGAATTCGCAATTAAAAAAATATTGGAATTCGCAATACCCAAAAAAGAAAGATTTCGCAACTTGAAAAAAGTTCAAATTCGCAACTTCAGAAATATAATTCAATTTCGCAATCAGAAAGATGATTCAATTTCGCAATCAGAAAAGATGAACAAATTCGCAACTTTGGAAAAGTTCAAATTCGCAATACCTAATAAAGATCAAATTCGCAACTTTATGAAAAGTTGCAAAATCGAATCAGACGTTCCTAAAAAATAGGATCTCGGACAAAGACGATTTTTAGCAACTTTTTAGTAACTTTTCAATGACAATAAGCCAAGAAAAACTCCAATAAGCTATCAATAAGCTAAGGAAAAGATCAAGACTTGTAAAAACATCAAAGTAATCACACGAAATTCAAAAAGATCACAACTTTAAATAAGAACTTGATTAAAAAGATGATGAACACAAGATTGTACTTAGCAAGAAAGATTAAAAGATGAAGATTAATGAAAGATTAAGCTTAAAAGGTAAAGATTTGATTAAAAACAAGAAAGATAAAAGATGAAGGTTTTTCTAGTGAGAGAAAGTTAAGCTTTCTCTCTCTAGAACTAAAACTACAAAGTGAAGAATGAAACTAAAACTAACTAGGTGTCTAATGTTTGTGAAGTGGGATCTTTATATAGGCGTGTGATATGGGCTTGTAAATGGGCTTTGGTATCGGGCTTCTTTTCTTCTTTCTTCTTTAGTCTTCTCGTCTCTTTAAATAAACGTTTCCGACTTTGGATTTTGAGAAGTGTCGGTGAATAATTCCAACTCGTCTTGTAATCTTTTGTTTAGTAGACTCGAGTTCTTCGACATATATGAATCTTCCATCTTTGGCTCTATTCTTCGATAAATCTTTAAATAGGCACAATGACTTCAAATCTTTTGCATCTCTTAGACAATAGACTTCGTCTTGAGTCTTTTTCCTCGATAAAACCCGTGCAATCCCATGTTTTCTTCAATATTCATCCGGTTGACTCTGAAAACACAATAAACACAAAAACCACGCATAATTCCAAACAAATGATATTAAATACGTGTTTTGGTCTTGTTTTATCCAGAAATAAGTGGTAAAGGGATGAGTGTATCAGCAATGGATGTCTCCTTCGATGCTGAGTAACGTTCGGGTGATCCAAACTCATTAATATCATGTGGCTCCTCGTATTCTTCTTCAACATCCATCTGTGCACCCGAACCACTACCGCCCGTGTCTCTCCTACTCTTTTCAATAGCCATCTTCATTAACTTTTTCTCAGTCTTTTGAGTTTGCTCGGGAGTAGGATCATCATCAGTGTCTTCATCTCGAATAACAAACTTGTCAGCCGTGCTCTTACCCTTCTTAGCCACGGTCTTTGTCTTTTTGGTTTTGGGTTCAGGTAAAGCTGTTTGCTTGCGTTTACCTTTACTCTTAACCGTGGTAGATGAGTCTTCTCCTGCTTGAATGCTTGCTTGTTGATTCTCGATTTCTCTTAGCATGTTCTTGTAATCACCAGAAGCGATAATCTTATCTGTCAGGAGATGACTGGGAATAGGACCAGGGATAACAATATTGGAGTGAGTTTCTTGCCTTAAGTCAACCAGATCATCAGCATCCATTGTGTGGTGACGGCTACCTGCACGCTTATCCATAGACGCATCGTTTTCCATAAAATAATGTATGATTAGCTTTATGAACCTAGGATACTGGTAAGCTTTAGCCTTAGTCTTCGTGTTTGTGAAGAGTTGAAAATAAACTCTTCCCACAACAATGATGCATAATCAATACCCATACCTTTGAACATACCATAGAAAATCTTGACGATTGGCGAACGCACAACATCATACCCAGTCGTTTTGGGTGTGAGACATCGGCTGAGAATACCAAAAATCGCTCTCCAAGGTTGACCCACTTTGGCTGTGGTAAACTCGGACACTATTCGTAAGTCCGCACATCCAATAGCAGAGAACATCTCCATGAGATCGTTCTTGGTCGGGTTTGCTGAGAATGTTGTTCCTTTGGGTGACTCCCAAAAACCAAAGATCTTGTGGAAGTCTGACACGGTGTCTGTTGCTTGTTGTCCAGGAAGAATGTGATCTTGTTTGACGTCTTCTCTTTGGTTGCCCAGAATTCGTACATGTAGTCGAAGGGCACCGAAGCACTATCCCTTAGCGCAATCTTGAAGTGAGAATTGTCAAGAATGGCTGAACCTACCTTGAATCCATTGTGAGTGGAATGAGAGACCTCCTTCAACCGGTAGTTGTTTGGAATGAACTTGAGGGTTTTGGCCTCGGCAATGGCTGCTACTCTAGAGTCTTGTATTTGTTGCACGGTTGGGTTAGTCATTGTTTCTGCTTAAGATAAAACAAAAAAGTTGATACATACATATATGAATATCATTATGAATTTATACCTAAGCATTATACAAATGACATAATCCCTTAAGCTTTTAAAACACTCAATCATCCTTCATTCAGAATAAATTGGTCTATCTGGAATAATCATCTATCCGGAATAAACGTCTATCCGGAATAAACTGGTCTATCCGGAATAAGCGTCTATCCGGAATAAAGTCTATCCGGAATAAAGTCTATCCGGAATAAAGTCTATCCGGAATAAAGTCTATCCGGAATAAAGTCTATCCGGAATAAAGTTCTATCCGGAATAAACTTCTATCCGGAATAAACTTCTATCCGGAATAAACTTCTATCCGGAATAAACTTCTATCCGGAATAAACTTCTATCCGGAATAAACTTCTATCCGGAATAAACTAATCCTAGCTCCTTAGGAATATCTTTGAAACCGGTTCATTCGGAATACACTTAGAAAAAAATCCGTTTATCCGGAATAACCTAAACGCACCTTATGATCGATTAATCTAAGCTTAGATGATTGTTTTAAGCATTCTAAAGGCCACCAAACTCATTCTAGTCCTATTCCGCGTGAAACCCAGCTAAACCCCAAATCAATTTGACCTAATTAAATCAAACGCCCTAATCTTGATTGATTTTAATTAAAATGATTTAATTGATTGGATTAAAGGATTTCATTCGGCGAATTAGAAGATGTTTGTACCTTGTGAGATGAATGCGACGGATTAGACGAAGGTTGTGAAAGCTTGTGTGAGTGTGTTTGTGTGTTAATGGCGGAGAGAAGAAAAACAGAAAGAAGAAAAGAGAAAAGAGAAAAAATAAGACGGGGGAGGGGTTTTGACTTGGTCAAACTTTTCACAAGATTCAAAGTTGTCACATTTAGCCCTTCCAGTTTTATTCCCTTAACTATTCGTTTTTCTTTACTTTTCCTTTTCTTTTCTGGTTAATAACAACTTTAGGTAAACATTCGTTGAAGTAATTAACAATCGTTAGACATATCTCATTGAATTAACAATTCTAGCCCTCACACCACTTAAACAAAATATCCGAGGCCTAAAACTCACGACAAATCACAAACGAATACAAGACGAATACTAAAGCAATTCCAGTCATTAACCATTTAGCCAATTAATTTTCCTCAACAACTTTTGAAGACCGTTTTGATGACGAAGACGATTTAATATTTTCTCCCCCTTAAACGATGACCCGTTTTCTATTTAAAGAGCTGTAGTCATTGTTTAACGAGGCACATGTTGATGAAAACATTTTCCAATTAATGTCTTGAAAAGATTGATTCGTGGTAGCAATAAGATTTCTCTTATTTTGACAAATTAATGCACTGAAACGTACACTAACTCGTATTAGACCAAGTTGTAAAGTAAACTTGATCCCTTTGCATGATTTGGCTTGTAAATCATGCCCGAGAAAATTAATTCCCGTTGTGAGCCAATGTTTTCCAAGGAAATACGTGACTTTAATGCGAAAAACGGGTTGCAGTCAGAAATAACTACAAGCCATAATGGGCATGTTTTAAAAATGTACAACTTTTATACGGACTCTATTTATGGCGCTGTGTCAATATTGATCGACATTTCTAAAGCCGTAAATATTACCGTACTAAAAGACATGCCCGATTTAAAAAAACGAAAAATATTTTTGGATTTTCTTGATTTTATTATTTTTATGGTTTTTCTTGGTTTTATATTTTTTATGGTTTTTCTTGGTTTTATATTTTTTATGGTTTTTCTTGGTTTTATATTTTTGTATTTTTCTTTTTGTGGTTTATATATACACGATAATATACAAGATCACGAACAAAGGATATGCATGAATAGTTTACCACCACTATTCAGCTGATTCTTCTGCCAATTCTTTAAGAGTCGCTGGAGAGAATGATTTCATGCCAAGCTTGTCGATCAAAAACTCGATTCGCCCTCGATCTAAGGCTTTGGTGAACATATCTGCCAGCTGATACTCAGTGGTGACAAAATACAGCTCGATCACTCCGTTTTCCACTTGCTCTTTAATGAAATGGTAGCGAATGTCGATGTGCTTTGCCCGGGAGTGTTGAACATAGTTGCAGCAAAGGGCGATGGCGCTCTTGTTGTCACAATACATCGGGATTTTGTTGAATCCCAAACCGTAGTCAGTTAGTTGTGATCTCATCCAAAGGACTTGAGCACAACAACCGGACATGGCAATGTATTCAGCCTCCGTGCTAGAAATTGCAGCGCTTTTCTGCCTTTTTGAAGACCAACTAATCAATCTGTCTCCAAGGAGTTTCACAGACCCAGAAGTGCTACGCCTCGTGTCTTGACACCTAGCATGATCGGCATATGCGTATGATATTAAAGCAATAGAGGAATCTTTCGGATACCATAGACCACGATGAAGTGTTCCTTTGAGATACCGAAAGATCCTTTTAACAGCATGTAGGTGCTTTTCGGTAGGCCGAGCCTGATACCGGGCACACATGCATACATCAAATTACAAATCAGGCCTGCTAGCAGTCAGATAGAGAAGGGTGCCGATCATTCCACAGTAGAGTTTCGGATCGACAATAATCCCATTCCTATCTTCATCTAACTTGGATTTCTCCACCATTGGAGTGTCCACGGGGTCACAATTTTCAAAGTTATATTTCTTTAAAGATTCTAGAGCATATTTGGATTGATTAATAAAGATGCCTCTGGGATTCTGAGAAATTTGTAATCCTAAGAAAAATGAAATTTTTCCCATCATTGACATCTGAAAGCGTGTGGACATTATCTTCTCAAAGCGGTTTGACAATTCTATGTTAGAGGCAGCAAATATTATATCATCAACATAAATTTATACCAGTATCATGTCGTTGTCCTCCTTGAGAGTGAATAGAGTGGGGTCTACTTTGCCTTTGGAGAAGCCTTCCGAAATGAGGTATGTTGAAAGGAGATCATACCACGCGCGTGGAGCTTGTTTCAACCCATAGAGAGCCTTCTTAAGCTTGTACACATGATTAGGAAACTCCGTACTAACGAACCCATCCGGCTGACTAACATAGACTTCTTCCCTTAGTTCACCATTCAAAAATGCCGTCTTCACATCCATTTGATAGACGATCATGTTCATATGAGCAGCATACGTAAGGAATAGTCTAATAGCCTCCAATCGTGCAACCGGAGCAAAAGATTCTTCAAAGTCGATACCCAAGGCTTGTTTGTATCCTCTTGCAACCAATCTAGCCTTATTTTTCAAAACTCCACCCATCTCATCGAGTTTAACCTTATAAACCCACAACAAAGTAAGGATGTTAACCTTGTCAGGGAGAGGAACTAATTCCCATACTTCAAGTCTTTGGAATTCATTTAGTTCCTCTTGCATGGCTTCAATCCAAGATGATTGAGTCATAGCATGTTGCCAGTTTTTAGGTTCAACTTCGGAGAGAAATGCATCAAAATAGCAATAGAGTGCACTCTCTTGTAATTGATGGCGTGTCGAGACTGGTCGATCGAGGCTTCCAATAACATTCCTAATTGGGTGATCTTTTGTCCATTTGGTGCTGTGATTTTCAATCCGAGGTGGTCTGGAGTGAACGATTGTAGGAGCTTCTTCTGAAGTAGACGCAAGTAAGGGTGACGATTCAGGTGTAGTTTGAGAATTACTTGGTAGAGGTGCATCCGGTTCAATGTTAATTGAAGATGCATTTGATAAAGCTTCATTAGCTTGAGCAACAACTTCAGGGATTGGAGCTATCACTACAGGTGCTGGAACTTCATCACTTGGGGGATCAAAGAATTCATCAAAAAACGGTTGAAATAGTTTATCCCACTCGGGCCTTGTAGGTGGTATAAATGATGTAGAAGTAGGATTATTGGGAACTAATCCGGAACTAATAGCACCGGTTCCCATCTCGTGAAGCGCGGGTTCAGAGCTGCGTTGCTCAGAAGCCATCGCTGTCAGCTCATCAAAATCTGCGTCCATAGTTTCTACTATCTTACCAAGACGACGGTTGTAAATTCGGTATGCTTTCTTGGAGGGTGAGTAACCAATAAAAATACCTATATCGGCCTTCGGTTGAAGTTTGCCCAAGTTCTCACTATTAATGTTTGGATAACAAAGAGCACCAAACACATGAAAGAATGAAACATCGGGTTCACGATTATGTAGAAGCTCGTAAGGTGTTTTTCCATGGCGTTTCCGAATGATAGAGCGGTTTTGGGTGAAACATGCAGTAGATACAGCTTCTGCCCACAAGAATAATGGAGCGTTCGCATAAATCAACATAGTCCTAGCAGCTTCCATAAGCGTACGATTCCGTCTTTCAACGACACCGTTTTGTTGTGGAGTACGTGCAGCGGATGTTTCATGTGAAATACCAACTTCTTCATAGTAATCACGAAGAGTCTGGTTGACGAACTCTGTTCCATTATCTGTACGAATACGACGGACAGTAGTATTTAAACGTACCTGAATGAATTTCAGAAAAGTGATGATAGCCTTCGGTGCTTCATCCTTTGTACGTAGAAATCTAACCCATGTAAACCTGGAGAAATCATCCACAATAACAAGGATGAATTTCTTACCGCTCACACTTTCGGTTCGCATTGGTCCACAAAGATCCATATGCGAAAGATGAAGTTTTTCTTGATTGGTGTCTTCAGCTTTGGGCTTGTATGATTTCTTGGTGCTTTTCCCCCTTGAACACGCGGAACATAAATGGTCCTTGTGAAATTTGAGCTTTGGAAGACCACGAACTAATTCGTTTTTAGCCAAATGATTAATAGCATCAAAGTTGAGATGAGATAATCTGCGATGTCATAACCATGACTTGGTCTTAGATGCTTTGGAGAGAAGACATACGGGAGAGGCGACCATCATGTCTTGTAGGGACAAAGTATAAAGATTTGCACCACGAGACCCCTTCAACAAGTCTTTTCCTTCCAAGTTGCGGATGAAACAAGTATGTTGTCGAAAAGCAACCTCTAGGTTGGAATCACAGAATTGTCCTACTGAAAATAAATTATGACCAAGACCTTCTACATAGTATACCCTTGAAATCGTAACGTTTCCAATATGATATTCACCATACCCTATTATCTTTGCAATATGATCATTACCGAATTTAACCGTTCCAAGAAACTTGCTGACGAAATTTCGGAGCATCGAGCGATCTCCGGTCATATGCTTTGAGCAACCGGAGTCCAAATACCAGAGGATGATTTGGACCACCTGAAAATATCACCAGACAAGGACAATGTATAGGTTTCGGAATCTGAATGTTCGTTGTTATTAGCAGGTACAGATTTAATGATCTTAGATTTGCTAACTTTAGGTTTCTTAGATTTCCTAGCCTTCTTCCTAGTTGGTGGTGTAGATTCAAGTTGGCTTAAATCCTGAGGTATTTCTTCATTGATAGGCACTATAGTGGGGGCTGACCTAATTAAAGGGCGCGGTTTCCATACTTTAGTGCTAGTGTTCCTAACTAAAGGACGCTGAGACCTAACCTCAATGGATGCATTCCTAGTTAAAGGGCACATTTTTCCATCTAATGTAAAGGTCCCTACCAGTGGGACGCCATTGCCATCCAACTTGGGTACGAGTTCTCCCAGTTGACTTCCATTCAAGATCATTCCTAATGGCATTCATTTCATTCACATGATCAATAAGACACAAATCATGACGTTAGGAAAACATGCATTCATTACAATTCCAACATTTCAAATTAGAATTCACAAATGGTTTAGGCTTCTGCACAGGCGCAGAGCTTTTAGTCTTAGCAACATGATTCTTTTTATTTAAATCTGACATAACATTCCTAGGGTGAGCTTCTACTTTCTTCTTGATGATACTACTAGTGGAGGGCTTGATCTTATCTTTCTTGAGTGGCGATCCTTTAGCCTAATAGACTCTTTTAATCCTGTAGAAGGCAAAGTGGGAACATTAGCAACAGATTTTAAAGGTGCCTTAGTTGATGGTGCCAATGACGGTTTTGCTCCTGGGGTCTTATTGAATGGAGTTACAGCAATGGGTCGATTAGTGAGTAGTATAGAACCCGGTCTACCTATATATTGAAAATATGCTAAGCAATATTGAACTCGCTGAATATATGCATGAGCTGAATAATAGTAACTGCTTGAGGGATCTAACACATACAAATCATCTAAAATATCCCTAACAAGGTCCACGTGCTTAATTGCATTCATCATATAAACATCGTAAGTATCCGGATTTTGCTTATGGCGCGGGTTCTTATAGATCACTACTGAATTGGTTGATGGAGCACTAGAGGTCGGTGCAGAGTTGGTAGCTAAGTTATTAACAACTTCTTGTCGGGTGAGAAGAAGTGTCTCCTTTAACTCGGCCAAAACCATGTTTTTGTCAATGAGTTGGATATTTAAGTCGGAGATTTCCTCACATTTTTGGTTCAATTGTTCAACATAAGATTGTTGCTGTGCCGCATTAAAAGCGAAGCGTTCTTCTAGTGAACCATAAAGATTGGACATTCCCTGTCTTGCACGATCCATCGACGAAAGTCTAGTTTCTAAGCACTGGTTTTTAGACTCTGCAACCTCTAGTTCCAATTTTAGTGTTTCGTTCGATGACACATCTCTCTTTAATCTCATAATCTCTTCCTCTAATGCCTTAACTATCTCAATCATCTTGTCACTCGTCTCAACACTGTTTTCACAACCATTTGTTATCAAAAGATCCTCATTTTGAGTTTGCTGTTTTAATTCTAAAGATATACAATGTTGTTCAAGTTGATTAAAGCGTTTTGTAAGTAAATTGTAAAAATCTTGAAGCTTTAAAAATTCAGCGTTAGACTCGTGACAAGAATGATTATCTACCTCATTTACAGTATCAGCAACATTTACAGATAGATCACACACATCATCACATATATTCACAGCATCACATTTAATCATAACGGATGTAAGCTCATTCGAATAATTAACATTCACAGTAGTAAGCACATCACACGATATTACTTGGGACAAGAATCGGTCATATTCGGATAAAATCTTTTCCTTTTCAATTAATTGTAGTTCGTAAGCGGTGTCCATTTCATAAAACACTTTTTGAACTTCTTTAATTTCAAAAATCGAGATTTTTCGAAAGAGATGCAAAACTTCCTTTTAGACTTTCGACAAATGGATTGATCTCATTCTTAAACACCTCGTTCATGTGTTCGAAAGCCCATTCTCCGACGTTTAGACCATTTGAAGTCGTACATTCTCGGATGACCTTGTCAAAACTAGCAAAGTATTGATTAATCTCTTGCAAGTTTATCCATACAGTGCTAACAGGTGGAAGATCCTTTGGAATATCCTTAGGTCCTTCCATTTTGACAAGTGTGGGAAGTGTACTAGGGTTTTCTTCATTTAACATGTAGGTTGGTGTTGTGATGAGATCTTTATCAATATGGAAGCGAATTCTAAAGCCCGTTTTTGCAAGCTCCTGATTCATTTTAAAATAATCACACTCGGGATATTTTGCAAAGTTGTATGACCGATTCTCATCAACTAGATCCTTATTTGTGCGATCCTCAAAAATAACAATCGGGTCTAAGACCAATCCTAATTGGGTTGCATTATAAAGTCTTGGACTATGGATAAAAGCTTTTCTTGCATACCGTGGGTTAGGGGGAAGGTCTTTTTGACGCGATAAGTTAAACTCTCTAAACGATGCATCAAATAAGTGCACTAGTTGAGAGGCAGCGTATTGTCTTAAAAGCAAATAATCTAAACTTCTAATCTTATTAGTCGCATTAATTTCCATTTCATTCTTTTTAGACTCGAGTAATTCAAAATCCGTTTGAAGTTTATGAAAATTAGTGACCACTAACTCTTTTTCTTTAAGTTCGTTAGAAAGATCTGCTCTTAAGGTTTCAATTTCTTGCAAATGACCCATTTGTTTGTTTCGAAAATGATCATATTCGGGATTTGTTAAAACATTGTACGAAGGAACTAATTCCAAAGTTTGAACTTTTTCGTTGCACAAGGCAAGCTCAGCAGACAAATTCTTATTCTTAGCTAGGGTTTCTAAGAGTGCAGTATTCATTTGGCTAAGTAATTTTGCAGGAACCATGACCAAATCTTGTTGAGCAGGAGTATACGTATGCGAAATGGATCCCGGTTATGATTCACTCAAAGTCTGGGGACTCACATTGATATTACTATCATTGATTGTCTCCTCATTTGAAAGACTCACCACCGAAGACTCATTCGGATCAGCACCCTCTTGCCCAACTTGATGTGGTTGAATACTAGTATCAGTGGTATTAGTAAGTACCTCAGATATTTTATCTGACCCAAAGCTAGAGATAGTTGCCATAAGAGCAGCCTGAGCAAATTGAAGATCTTCACAGTCTGAATCGTAAGCATCCAGATCATCTGCTTGGTATGCTGCATTCTGTGTAGTGAGAACTTCTTGTTCCGCAATCCCTGGATCAGCAAGAAATGCAAGCTCCTCTTCATCAAGTTCCTATCCTTGTGCCTGAGCGTTCACCAAATAAATCTTCTCTGCGAACCATTGACCATCCCTTCTCCTCTTGGGTTTTGTGCAATCCCTGGACATGTGACCTTCTTCCTTACAGTTGTAGCATGTAATCATTCTCAACTTGCCTGTGGAATTAGCCCGTGGAGGAGTGTTGACCATTGGAGCAGGATTGACCATGCGTGCATTGGTGGTTGATGTAGTAGGTCTCCCCTGATAAGGTTGAATAGGTTGAACCATTACCCTGCCATTCTCAATGGTAGCTTGTTGTCTAGAATTGGATGAATTCCACAGCTGATTGTTAGTAGGAGCTGGTCCTCTAAATCCTCGTTTGCTCAATGTTCTTGTGAGATAAGCAGACATAGTGGCTAACACTTCAACTGGGTCAGTTCCTTGTTTAAATTCAGGAATGGGAACTTCATCATTATCACAATACAATGCTTGGTCATGTTGAGCGGCATAAGCACTAGAAGGAATACTCATGTGGTCAGAATAACTTGATGGATATGCTGCATTTTCTTGATAAGAAGAGTATGATGACTGAGCATAAGGTGCAATGCTTGCTGGTGAATATGGGTGAGGTTGTGAGGCATATTGTGATGCTTGTGGTTCTCTCTGAGACGAAGGTGCATTAAACCGATATTGTTGCTGATGTGAGGTGGGTGGTTGAGGTAGAATCGAATATTGGGGGAAGCTTGGAGTCATGTACGATGATGGATGATAGGCTTGGTGTCCCATGATATAAGGAGTTTTGTTGTATGACAGGCTTGGTTGATTTGCCATCAAAGCTAAAGAATCAGGGTACATACCTTGAGGCGAACGGTGCATGATCATGTGCTTCTCATGCTGCTGGAGAAAAGCATAGAGTTGATCCAAATTGCACTTATGCAAATCCCTAGTTAACTTAACATCAGTAATATACTCACCCTATTCAGCTTGAGGTAAAGTATTCAAAAACTTGGTGTTAACCTGGAATAGAGCAATCACAAGATTGTATACATTCAAATCATTCATGAGAGTAGTGAATCTGAAGTAGTAGTCGTGAAGCGTTTCCCCTGGACTGTACGTGAATCTATCAAATAGATCATACAACTGACATTCCCGTTCCTGTTTAGTAAGAGAAGTACCTTGTAGCAAAACCTTTAGACGTTCCCATAAATCCTTTGCAACCGTATATTGACTTACCATTCGATAGATGTCATGTGGAAGAGCTTGGAGAATGGTTTGAAGAGCCTTTTCTTCTGCATCGGCAATAAGTTGTTGAGCTGGTGTAAGTTCTTCAAACTCCCGTGGTCGAGTCACATTGTTAACAACGATGGTACCATAATCAAGTGGACCATTTAGAATTGACTTGACCATAAGCCTCCCATATGTCGGTTTTCCCTTAATGTATGACATCATACGGCCTTGCCATGCTTCAAAGACTTCTTTAATGAGCATTGGAGGGCGATTATCCGTTCCCGTAATGACGGAAATATCCGTAAGTGATGTCATTTGAGGCATTAATGAATTCAGATTTATTTTGATCACTTTAAGGAATCAAAGATTATCGGTTGATCGAGCAGTGAAGTAAGGTTGTGAATTGTGTTGTGTTGTTGAAGTAAAGAATGTTTAAGAAGCCAAGATTAAATCCGCTAAAAATCGTCGAAAAAACTCGTAAAATACCCCTTGATCCGGAATAATTAAGTTGATTCGGAATAAATACCTTAATGTGAAAAAGACCTTGGTTGGAATATCTACCTTGATTCAGAATAATCTTGCTATCCGGAATAATCTTGCTATCCGGAATAATCTTACTATTCGGAATAACCTGCTATTCGGAATAACCTGCTATTCGGAATAATCTGCTATTCGGAATGATCTGCTATTGGGAATGATCTGCTATTCGGAATGATCTGCTATTCGGAATAATATGCTATTCGGAATGATCTGCTATTCGGAATGATCTGCTAATCGGTATATCTGCTATTCGGAATATATGCTATTCGGAATATCTGCTATTCGGAATATCTGCTATTCGGAATATCTGCTATTCGGAATATCTGCTATCCAGAATATCTGCTATTCGGAATATCTGCTATTCGGAATATCTGCTATTCGGAATATCTGCTATTCGAAATATCTGTTATTCAGAATAAATATGGAAAATACACTTCGAGACCAGGAACGAGCTCTTTAAACGAATCAAAACTCGATTTTTTGATCAAAAACCACAAAACTTTTTATGATTTCTACCAAAATAAGCTAAACCCAATACTTATCAACTAATCCCAACAACAAAAACACCAAAAATTACAAGATTCAAGGTTGATTTTCCTACAAATCACTAATACATTCAAAAACTAAAAAACAACACTAATCCTTACCTTAAATCACCCCATGGTTCTTGATACCAATTGAAGAATATGGATAATATTATGAATCAATAAGATGGGTTGAAGGTTTCTAGAGAGAGAAAGTAGTGAGAGAAAGTGAGAGAGAAATATGTGTATGTTTATTAAACTCAAATGTGAAACAACCAACAACCAACCCCTTTCCATGGTGGAAATGGGTATTTATATCCAAGCCACTAATGGGCTTGGGCCGACCCATGACAAGCCCATGGGCCGGTTTTTACTTAACTAAATAAGCAAATATTAACTACGAGCTATACAACATTAATAATATTGTGGAGTGACCGATACTTCTAAATATACGTTAACAACGTATTTCTAACAATTATGATAAGCATAATAAAGATCAACTTTCTAAAAAGACGCGTATTCGCTTACAAAAGGAATTACACTAACAGTTCTTGTGCCCCAAAGTTTGTCAAATGAAAACCCTCCTAGTACGTCTCCTACACTTGTCAAAATGGATTTAACAAAGTTAATTCCACCGGTAAGTAAGGCATCCGTTAATTTAAACGCGGTACACCAACACTTAGCCGATTTTGATAAGGTCATTTTGGAACGTACGACGGCCACGTCCATAACGGAAGGTGAATGGAACTTTGAGCACACTAGAGCTGCGTTCCGAGACGAAATTGTTCCGTTTGTAAAGAATATTAAAGCTTGTCTTAGTAATCTTGATCAAGATTTGTATTTTGAAATAGAAGAAGTTAAACGTGTTTTCAATGAAATGGATATGCTTATGAAAACAGTTTACTTGAAATAGAACGGGTCTCTCGCCAAAATGATGAGCTTCTGAAGCAAGTGATGTCTCATGATATAGTATCCGTCTGTGTGAATAAAAGTGTTGATAATGATTCTATTGTACATAATGTTGAATCTGTGGATATTGTGGTAGATAGTACTTGTCACGAATCCGACGTTGAATTTTTAAAGCTTCAAGATTCATATTCTTCGCTTTTAAAACGTTTTGATGAGATTCAAACACATTTTATTTCGCTTGAATGCAAGCAACAATTTATTCAAGAAATCTTTGAAACGTCATTCGAAGGTGTTAATATCGATGATGCAAACTTTGAAAAGAATTTTCGATTGAATTTACAATCAAAACAGCGTTAGCCAAGTGACAAAGTTGCTAAATCTTTGCCGATAGACATAGAGAAATCTAAGGGGCTTAACTGTGTGAACGTACTTAAGGCCGCTGATAATTTTAAACTTGATCTAGATAATCGAGTTTCAAAGATTTTGTCCAAAGTTGATAACTTAAAATAGAAAGATACACGACTCTTCGATTCTGTAAAGCCCGCATGTGTTAATACCACTGCACAGAATCAATCATTGATTGAACAATTGAATCGGAAGTCGGTGGATATATCTGATTTGAGGGAACAAATTTGTGATAAGAATCTGGCTTTGGCTGAGTTAAAGAAACACTTCGTACTCTAAAAGGTAAGAATGTTGTGGATAACGCAACCACTGTCTCAGCATCATCCTCTAGTGCAATCAAAAGGACCCTTATAAACGTCACACCATTTAATAAGGGCCCTAGGACTAAACCATCTCAAACTTTGGTCACTAAAGATAAAGCGGAATCAAAACCAGCTTCTAATATTCCCATGTTGCCTTCTACAGGAGTAAGCACCACTATTAAGGCTCAAAGATCTAAGCTTAAAAGAAACAAGAAGAATGATAGGATCTTGCCCCTATCTAGTAGTCAAGTGAAGAAGAAAGTAGAAGCCCATCCTAGGAATGTTATTTCTGTTTTAAATAAAAAATATCATGTAGCTAAACCTAAAGGCTCTGCAGTTGTGCAGCGTTCTAAGCCTACTGTGAATTCTAATTTGAAATATTGGAATTGCAATGAATGTATGTTTTCTAGTCGTCATGATTCTTGCCTTATTGACCATGTGAATGAGATGAATGCCCGGAAAAATGGATTAGAATGGAAACCGACTGGGAAAGTGTTAACCCGAGTTGGTTGGTTGTGGCGTCCCACTGGTAGAACTTTCACTATAGTAGGAAATATGTGCCCTTTAACTAGGATCACTCCCACTGAAGCGAAGAAAGCATGCCCTTTAACTAGGAGTACCAAGGCTACCAAAACACAAGCGTGTCCTGTAACTAGGAACACTGACACTACTGTAGGAACCAAGTGCCCTTTAAATAGGTCTACTCCCACTATAGTGCCCGCGAATAATCCAAAACCTAAGAAAGTTGGAACAGTAAAACCTGTTAGTGCTAAAACTCACATTAGAAAATGCAGGAAATCTAAGGGTCTCACAAATGTTAGCAATTCTGATAATCTTACATCTGTATCTGCTAACACTCTGGAACCAATAGTTTCCAATGCATTGTCTACTTTTGTTATTGAAAACAGGTGGTCCAAATTGTTCTCTGGTATTTGGACTCTGGTTTCTCTAAGCGTCTGACCGGAGATCGCTCTCAGCTCAGAAATTTTGTCAGCAAGTTTCTTGGTACGGTTAGATTTGGAAATGATCATATTGCAAAGATAATGGGTTATGGTGAATATCATATTGGGAATGTTATAATTTCAAGAGTGTATTATGTGGAAGGTCTCGGTCACAACTTATTTTATGTGGGACAATTTTGTGATGCAAACCTAGAAGTTGCTTTTCGAGAGCATACCTGCTTCATTCGTAATTTGGAAGGGGTTGATTTATTGAAAGGTACTCGAGGGAATAATTTGTATACTTTGTCTCTACAAGACATGATGGCCGCTTCTCCCATATGTCTTCTCTCCAAAGCATCGAAGACTAAGTCATGGTTATGGCATCGACGGTTATCTCATCTTAACTTTGACGCTATTAATCATTTGGCGAAAAACAAAGTTGTTCGCGGTCTTCCTAAACTTTCATTTCACAAGGATCATTTGTGTTCCGCGTGTACAATGGGGAAAAGCACTAAGAAATCATACAAACCCAAGACGGAAGACACCAACCAAGAGAAACTTTATTTGTTGCATATGGATCTTTGTGGGCCAATGCGTGTTGAAAGTCTTAGTGGCAAAAAGTACATCCTCGTAATTGTCAATGATTACTCTCGGTTTACATGGGTGAAATTTCTTACAACAAAGAATGAGGCACCTAAATTCATCATCGGATTTCTCAAGATGATTCAAGTGCGTCTCAACACTACTGTCCGACGCATTCGTACAAATAATGGAACCGAATTTGTGAATCAAATTTTGCGTGATTATTATGAAGAAGTTGGCATATCTCATGAAACATCCGTTGCTCGCACTCCACAACAAAACGGTGTCGTTGAAAGGCGAAATCGCACACTTATGGAAGCTGCTCGAACGATGTTAATTTACGCAAAGCCTCCATTGTTTTTATGGGCAGAAGCAGTCTCTACAGCAGTGTACACCCAAAACCGGTCACTAATTCGTAAACGCCATGGTAAAACACCTTATGAGCTTCTCCATGGAAAAGTACCAGATTTATCGTATCTTCATGTATTTGGTTCTCTTTGCTATCCAAATAATGATGGTGATAATTTGGGAAAACTTCAACCAAAGGCTGATATTGGTATTTTCATTGGTTACACACCCGCAAAGAAGGCATACCAAATCTACAATCGTAAGTCTCGTAAGATCCTCGAAACTATGAATGTTGATTTTGATGAGCTGACAGCAATAGCTTATGAGCAAAGCAGCTCTGAACCCGCACTTCATGAAATGGGACCCAGTAACATTAGTTCTGGTCTTGTCTCAAATAACCCTACTTCATCATCATTCACACCACCTACTAGGAATGAATGGGATACGTTGTTTCAACCGTTCTTTGATGAATTATTTACTCCTCCCAGTATTGTTGCTCCAGAACCTGAGGTAATAGCTCCGGTCACTGAAGTTGTCGCTCCAGCAACCGAAGCACAATCAGACACATCTGCACCTACAATTGGTCAAGATATACCATCAAGAAGTAATTCTCAACCAACACCTGTTTCAACTACCCATGTCATGCCTATTGATGATGAAGAGGATGATGATGATCACGATTTAGAATTCGCTCAAATGCGTGAACTTCCATTCTTTGGTGTACCAATTCCCGACCCTAATCAAGCCGGGTCGTCCACCTCAGAGGAAGCTCCTACTACGATTTACTCCAATCCACGGATTCGTGAACATGACAGCAAGTGGACAAAGGATCATCCTATAGATTCTATTATTGGTGAGCCTAATCGTCCGGTATCCACACTAAGTCAGTTACAAGAAAATGCAATGTTTTGTCATTTTGATGCTTTTCTCACTGAAGTTAAACCTAAGACATGGCAAGAAGCTTTTACTCAATCCTGTTGGATATAAGCTATGCAAGAAGAACTTAATGAATTTATAGGTCTTGAAGTATGGGAACTTGTCCCATGCCCGGATCAAGTGCAATTACTCACTTTGAAATGGGTTTACAAGGTAAAACTCGACGAGTTAGGCGGAATTTTGAAGAACAAAGCTCGACTAGTAGCTCGTGGATACAAGCAATTATTGGGCATCGACTTTATGGAATCCTTTGCACCTATTGCCCGTTTGGAAGCTATTAGACTATTCATCGGTTATGCAGCCCACATGAATATGATTGTCTATCAGATGGATATGAAGACGACATTTCTTAATGGTGAAATCAAGGAAGAGGTCTATGTTCAACAGCCGGATGGTTTTGTGAATCCTAATTATCCTAATCATGTGTACAAGCTTAAGAAGGCTCTCTATGGGTTGAAGCAAGCTCCACGCGTATGGTATGATCTATTATCACAATTCCTCATTACGCAAGGCTTCACTAAAGGCAAGGTGGATCCCACACTGTTCATTCAGAAACGAGGTAAAGATATGATTATGGTACAAATATATGTTGATGATATTATATTTGCAGCCTCTACCCAAACCTTATCCGATGAGTTTGGGACACTCATGTCTTCCAAGTTTAAGATGTCAATGATGGGCAAGGTATCATTCTTCTTAGGTCTTCAGATATCTCAGAGTCCCAGAGGCATCTTTATCAATCAATCCAAGTATGCCCTTGAATCTCTTAAGAAATATTAGATGGAATCTTGCGACCCCGTGGATACTCCAATGGTGGAACGAACTAAACTTAATGCAGATCCATATGGAGTTGCCGTTGATCCGACACTTTATCGTGGAATGATCGATACTCTTCTGTATATCACAGCTAGTCGTCCTGATCTTCAATTTGCTATATGTATGTGTGCTCGGTATCAAACTAGGCCTACTGAGTTACACATGGCTAATGTCAAACGGATCTTTCGATATCTTAAAGGAACCATTAATCGGGGACTTTGGTATTCGAAGGACTCTTCGATTGCACTTATGGCGTATGCAGATGCGGATCACGCGGGTTGTCAAGATACAAGGCGTAGCACGAGTGGAACTTTGCAACTACTAGGAGATCGACTAATCAGTTGGGCATCAAAAAGGCAGAAAAGCGCTGCAATTTCAAGTACGAAAGCAGAATACATAGCTATGTCCGGTTGCTGTGCTCAAATTCTTTGGATGAGATCGCAATTAACCGACTATGGTATAGGTTTCAACAAAATTCCGATGTACTGCGACAACAAGAGTGCAATTGCCTTATGCTGCAACAATGTTCAATTCTCCCGGTCAAAGCATATTAACATTCGCTACCATTTCATCAAGGAGCAAGTGGAAAATAGAGTTATAGAGCTTTACTTTGTCCGATCTGAGTACCAATTGGCGGATATTTTCACGAAGGCTTTAGATCGCGCTCGAATGGAATTTTTGGCCGACAAGCTAGGAATGAGAACTTTCTCGCCTGAGACTCTAAAGGAACTGGCAGATGAAGCGAAGGAATAGTGGTGGTAAGCTATTCTCCGTATCCTTGGTGATCATCTGTATATATTGTTTATATTTTTATCCTCAAAAGCAAAATACAAAAATATAAAACCATATAAAAACCATAAAAATTGAAAAATCTAGGAAAATCCAAAAATATTTTTAATTTATTTTTCAAAGGCATGTCTTTTGGTACGATAATATTTACGGTCTTAGAAATGTTGATTAATATTGACACGGCGCCATAAATAGAGTTCGTACAAAAGTTGTAAATATTTCATAAAACATGCCTATATGGCTTGTAGTTATTTCTGAATGCAACCCGCTTTTCATATTAAAGTCAAGTATTTCTTATGAAAGCTTTGGCTCTCAACGGGAATTAATTTTATCGGGCAAGGTTTACTTTAAAACCTTGTAAGGGATCAAGTTTACTTTATAACTTGAACTAACACAAATCTATGTACGTTTCAGTGCATTTATTTGTTAAAACAAGAGAAGTCTTGTTTTTATGAAGCTATCATCTCTACAACCATAGAAATCTACAATTGGTATCTACATACTCGACGATGCGACTACTCAAACAACGACTACAACTCTTTCAATAGAACACGGGTCAACAATTGAGGGGGAGAAATTTTCAAGCATTCAGTATCTTCGATGCCGAACGTGCAAAGTTCACAAATTGGTGTCAAGACAACAATACCAATCGTACACGTGGTGTCAAGAGATGACTTCAGACGTGACGAGGCGACCAACATATGCTGCCAAGAACCATTTGATCTTATCATATGATGTTCTCATCTTTCAGGTCCAACCTTGTCAATTCTTTTCTAATATGGTGAATATGTGATCATGTTACAAATCGGTATCATATCTCATACATTTGGTATCATGAAGATAAAACGGACGTGCATTTTTCTTCCCAAAACCTTTTTTAAAACTTCATTAAATCAATTGATATTAAAAAAATCCATTGTGTTAATATTTTTAATATGGGGGAGAAAATGTGATTTAATATGGGAAATTATCAAAAATGGTTTGACTTAACGTGATGGCTCATCCTGACATATGCGAAATGTCTTCGAATATCGAGGCATATGTTAAGGGGGAGCAAAATGGATTTGCTATATCAAAATGGATTTTCATGGTGACATATACTTACCCAAAACCCATTATTTCACGACGATGAAGATTGTGGTGACATAAGGATGGTAGGATAGGTTAAGTCCAATGATTCTTCTAAAACCGGAGGAATCTTCCCAAGGACATTCCATAGCTAGAAATAGTAGTCCTAAGAAAAGATGGAGAAAGATTGTGAACGTAGCTGAATGCCGACCAAGTACTTAAGTTAGCACTGGAAGAATCACAACAAGGTGCTAGTTATGACGTATTGGTAAGCATTGAAGGGGTTGAAGAATGAAAAATAATTGTAAAGATAAAGGGTGTAAAGAAAGAAGCCCTCCTTACAACCTTAGGCAGAAACCGGGTCAACACATATGCTATTGAGATCATTTTAATGATGCTCGATATTGAAGATAGACATCATGGACCCAGTGATGCAATGCACAACCCATCCCAGCTAACTCAGATATCTCTCAAAAGGTATTTGTTTTAATCACACGGAGACAACACGTTATCTATCGATTTATTCACTCCGAATAAATTGGTATTGAAATGGTGGCACTCCTCTCCATCCTCCGATCACTAAAAATCCAAAATGCACGATCGAGTCTAGAGCCATTTGAGATCATCAAATACCTCATTAGGATACACTTTCATATTTCCTTGCTTCTTCACACACTGTGAAAAGTAAGAAAGATCTTAAGAGTCCTACGCAAAATCTTCATGATCTTGCCTGAACATCCGAGTAATACGAAAGTATTTACAATGAAAATGGAAATCCTTCTTGAGCGAATATCAAAAAGCTCATGGTAGGTGACTTGTGCGATTCTTTATGAATCAAACTTGTGATAACTGGAAAGCAACATTGGTTTAATTCTTAGCTGAACTTAAACACGTTCCAGGCCTCTACGCAATATCTAAGTGATCTTGCCAGAACACTCAGAGTGATACCTTAGTGTTCACAGTGATGAGTGGAAATCCTTCTAGTGTTAACCTTAAACAGCACTTGGTAGGTAACTTGCAAGATTCAATATGAATCAAGCTCGTGACAACTGGAAAGCAACGATGGTGCGATTCTTTAATGAATCAAACTTGTTCCAGGAATCAGAATTGACGGCTTCAATCATGCGGATAATTTTATCCAAATGATTCACTCTTTATGTTCGCAGTCAGCTTTGGACGGTCGAGTAAAGAGAACGGGTTTACCCGCGAAATCTTGTCAAGGAGATTTTTAATTAAATCTACCTGCCACAAGTACGATATTTTATATCGTCCAACGGTCTTCACCGACCGGAGGTAAAATGCTACCGAATTAGAATGAAATGTTCAAAGCCATTTCGTTCGTGTCTACTTATGTTGCGGAATTTGAAGACGGTGGCGTTGCGGAATCCAATAAGAAGTCGTCCCCGCATGCTTATACTTTATGCACTTAATACCTCATCTAATTCAAGAAAGCCTAAAAGTTAAGTCTTCCGCTGTATCGAACTCTGAAGCTTTCAAGAATTATGAAGGTATAAGTATGTGGGACATGAAGTCACGAAGAGGCGAAGATCACAAGTGATGGATGCACAAGATCAAGGCGAGAGATTAATGCTAAAGATTGATATCAAAGATCACATCAGCATGTTCACCTGAAAAGAAAAAGAAAAGAAAGAAGAAGACTACAAGCTCAAGACAAGCATAGTATGCTAGGTTTATTTTATTATTGTAACTAGGGTAACACCCTTGTTTGGAGTGACCTCCCTTAGGGGGAGATTGTTGGAAATACGTTTTTACGTATTTAGGAAGATTCGGTCACTCCGAGAATATATTAAGTAGTAGCTCGTAGTCTAGATATCTTTATTAAACAAACAAGGCCAAGCCTAGCCTACAACATGTGTAGGCCGGCCCAATATTGTAAGCCCAAGCCCATCACAAGGCTTGGGTATATAAACCCTCTCCTTTGATGGAGAGGGTGGTGATTTCATTTTTAATTTACACATAGTTCTTAAACTTTCTCTCTCTAGAAGTGTGAAATCATCTATTCTCTCTATATCTTTCTCTCTCTAAAACATAAGCAAGATTTACATATCCTACAAGTGTATTACGTGGAAGGACTCGATCACAGTTTATTCTCTGTCAGGCAATTTTGCGATTCTAACCTTAAGATTACTTTTCGACAACACACTTGCTTCATCCGTAATTTAGAAGAGGTTGATTTATTGAAAGGTTCTCGAGGGAATAATTTGTACACTTTGTATTCGAGTGATATGATGGTCGCTTCTCCAGTATGTCTTCTCTCCAAGGCCTCGAAGACTAAGTCATGGTTATGACATCGACGGTTATCTCATCTTAACTTTGACGCTATTAATTAATTGTCAAAAAACGAACTTGTTCGTGGTCTTCCTAAACTCAAATTTCACAAGGATCTATGTTTGGCGTGTACAATGGAAATCATACAAACCCAATATTGAAGACACCAACCATGAGAAACTTTATCTGCTGAACATGCATCTTTGTAGGCCAATACATATTGAGAGTATTAGTGGGAAAAAGAACATCCTCGTCATTACGGATGATTAATCTCAGTTTAAATGGGTGAACTTCTAAGCACTGATAACACCCAAATTGTACATATTCATACCGTCACTATTGTCCCATTATCTATGATAAATAAAGACTTTCGATACTTAAACATTGCGTTTTATATGAAGGTTAAAGGTTGAAGGCCCCAAAGTGAAAGAAACCAAAGTTTTGTCCTAATAAATCAATAACGAAAGAATAAAGTGAATATAAGATTCTGGACGCACTAAAGTGCGATGCACAAAAGCCACCTCCAATGTGTGACGCACATTTTGGATGGTGTGGCGCACTTGTACCCTCAACCAATACTATAAATAGAGGCCATCACCTCTCATTTTCATATCACTCCTACACACACTTCTTTATCTATCTAGTTCGAATCTCTTAGTGTTTTTAGCATCTCTTTTGGTATACTTCCTCTTTGGGAATTATTTGTAATAAGAGTATTATACTCTTCGGTTAGCGGAAAATCGATATAATCGTGACACTTGTGTACTCTTCGTTCCACTTAATCAAAGTATCATTTTCTTTTACTCTTTTCTGTTTGATGTTTTATACTTGATTGCTATGTTAGGCTAAGCTATTTGTGACTACATGGGTATGTAAATATAATTAGTGATGATACTATGATATGATCTTCTACAAATTGATTTCAAACTAATGTCGTACAACCACGTTTTCACCTAGTTCTATCACGTTGTTTTATCAAACTAGATTTGTTACGATAACTTGGGATCCGAAAGGGTCAAGTTGTTTTAACGAATTTTTATAGAACTTGTCTATGGTTTTGAATCTTTGGTTTGAGAGATCCACTTAAATAATTTGATAAAGCATTGAGCTTTTTGGAAACTTGTTTAAGCTTAGTCGCTTATAAGACATACGTCTTGAATCAAATCAAGTGAGTTGTAAAACGCCATTTTGTCGAAAAAGGTTTATTACTCTTTACCTACCTTATCATATCTCGATCATTATTATCATCATCACGAAGTTATATGAGCTATCCCATTAGTAGTCATATTTGTTATCATATTATTAGGCTTATAATTATTGTAGCTTTCTAACTTAGACAGAATGATAACCTATAAAATGTAGTTATGCAATTAAAAAGCAAGTGATACTTTTATGGTTAAATACCGTAAAGTAGGGATTTCATAAGATTATAAATATATTTGGTGAAGTATAAAATAGGGGTTGGTCATACTTGAAACCTTAAAAGCTTGGGTTGAGATCAGTTTTGTAAGGCAAGAGGATATATGATCTCAGGTGTCATTTAAATGCATCTTGGTTTTCTTATTAATTTGTTTTTACACATGGATTGTTGGTGTATATAAATTTAAATGTGAAGTAGCAGTAGTAATTTGTTTCTACACTTGAAATTACTACTTTTGGTTCAAGTTTTCCAATTGGCTTTTCTTATTAATGTTTAATGTAGTAGCACCCAGATTCAGTCAGAAACTATGCAATCAGGGCTTGCTATGCAGCATTTAGGCGTTCTTCTGCTTGAGCTTGGTCGCACAATGCTGACTTTGCGTATTGGAGAGGTGGCTCATGTATGTTATCGTCTTTTTATCTTTTAACTGCTAATTGCCTTCTGAGGATAGTTCACTCGTGATTGAAAACTGTGTACATGTTGCAGGCTTTGGTGTCTGTAGATGCTAGGCATATCTCCATCTGGTCCTAATCCTATAATGGTTCAGGTTTGTTATTAGCACTTCCTCTTTTTTATATATATAGTATTTTCTTCACTTGTAAATGTGAAATGAAAATTTAAACCAAATTAAGTGCATATTCCTTTCAGTAATTTAACAATTGCTACATTTTTTTCTCGTACAGCCCTTTGCTCTACAAACTAATTCACTATTTTATAGTAATCCTACTTCCCCGAATTCTGCAAGTATTAGCCCAGTTGGCAACTTGGTTGTTTGAATCTTTTGATAGCATTATATCGTTAACTATATTAATATAAGCACACTCGTATAATTTACTAAATATGGCCTACATATCATGACCAGATTCAGAATAAGATTTTCCTCTTCACATCGGCTTTATGTGTTCATTTCTTTAATCTCAAGATTCTCTGCTTCTTCAGGGATGGGTCTTCTTTTACAGCTTACTTAGAAATTGGAATCACTCCTTGGCTGAGCGTTTGGGTTATGCAACCTACTAAGCATTTATTCACCTACTGTCCTAACCTTTTTGAAATGTGCACTAAGTTTTTCATATCAAAATTGTTACTTTCTGTAAGCCATCCTTCAGATGTCTGTTTTCTCAAAGATAAGCTAAAATACAATTTTATATATATAGTCAAACTGGTTATCTCAAAATCATTTAAAGTAGTTTTGAGTGTTTATAATAAGTGTGAAAACACTTATCCTTTTGCCACTAAAATCAAGGAAAAACAAGACCTAATCATGTGTTTTACATCTTAAAAGTCGGAATTACGCGTGGTTTTGTGTTTTTGTGTTTAAATAGGTACAAATGATGAAAAGAAAAGAAAACACGGGATTTCACGGTCAAATGTTGAAGAAAAGTCCAAAAAGAGACGAAGACAAAGTCAAAAGACCAAAAGTGTGCCTAAGACCACGATAACCGGAAAAATCGACACGATTTTGAAGAAATGACCAACGAAGCCGAAATCGAGCTCGTTTTTAGTGGAATTAATATTTTATGGAGTTTATTGGGCTTGTGGGTCCCACATTTGGGTTAATGGGCTCAAAAGCCCATTTGGAAGCTTAATGTTTCTTGATTATTAACAAAAGCCCATGATAGCCCAATTCCAATAACAATATGACGGAAGGAAGTTTTCAATTTGGGCCAAGCCCATTTTGTTCAATTTGGGCCAAGCCCATTTTGTTCAATAACAAAGGGATGGAAAGAGTAAATGGGGTTTACAAGCCCATTTGGCAAAAAAATCTGGGACTGTTATAATTTTTAAGTGAAAAGATTATTCCACCTTTTTCCCCAGTCAAACACACACGTTACTCAAACCTTTATTTATCCTACGTTTTTTTTACCCCTCACTTCTCCCAATTCATTCACCCACTCAATCAAATCCCCCATTCTCTCTCCCCCAAAACACACGCACCTTTTTCCTCCATTTTTACCCAAACCAAAAAAAAGAAAAAAACCCTAATTCAAATCAACACAATATTAATCAGTAACTTTTGGGGGTTTTCATATAATTGGGTAATTCACACACTTGGAGATTAAATCCCCAAGTTTTTCGCAATAAACACCCACTGGTGGTCCTCTTTCATTCCACGCTGGCAATCCATCTCACAAATCACTCTCACCCGTTTGATCAAAGAAAAAAAGAGAGAGAAGATAGAAGAGCGGCCAAGATTTATTTGCTTAACTTTGAAGCTACCAAGAGGGTTTCAGGGGTTTTGCCTATAAAAACCCCATATTCATTGTAAACTATATAGCTTTTCTTAATTTTCAGTTTTATTTAATTAATATTAGGAGTAGATTAAATTAGTTTTAATTTTATGCAAATAGATTTTAGGTAAATTGTAATGTCAGTTTTCAGTTTTGTAATGGTTTTGATTAATTAATGAAATTGATTTTTATTATTTTCGTCTTGTTTAATTCCTGTCAAATTTTTATTAATCTGTTAAATTTTTGTATCGTTACTGTTCGTATTATTAAAAAAAAATAAAAAATATATATATATATATATATATATATATATATATATATATATATATATATATATATATATAAAGTGGCACATAAATTTCCCCAACTGGGAAACTTATTAAAGTCGGTTCAAAAGCTACTGTTGGGATTGATATTCGAGGATGGTGATGATTTAAGGAGGTGTTCGGGTCGGATTTGTTCACAAAGACGGCTCAGCGCTGATCTTCTCCTCAAAGGTTTCGACAAAAAGGTTCGAATCTTCTTTTATTTTTTTTCTAGTTTTCGTTTATTATTCAGTTTGTATTTTGCTTATTGTTATGATCTTATCTGCCTGGTTAAGTTTAGTTTGGATCTTTTTTTTATTTTGTTTCCTAGTCGTTTGGTTCTGCTCGTTTGCTTATTGTTCTGTTTAGATAATTGTTGGTTTATATATTTTAGAATTGAATCTGCTTATTACTCACTTAGTTTAAGTTTCTACTGCTTTTCTATGTTTAGATTTTGGTTGCTTAATATTTGGGAATTGCTATTTTCTATTGATTATTATGCTTATTGGTTTTAGATTTAATGCTTTTTATTAGTTTATCTGCTTATTTCGCTTACTGTTCATTTGCTTATTAGTAATCTTAGCTTATTAATTTTGTTTTCCTGCCTGATTTGTAGCTTATAGCTTATTGGTATTTAATCTGTCTTAGTGCTTAGCTTTTTGCTTTTTATCTAGATAGCTTTTTTGATTCAGCATATGTTTAAGTTTATATTGCTTATTAGGATGTTGGCTTATTTTCCCCTATCTGCTTATTTTTTTTAGTTGCTATTTAAGAACCTTTTTTTTAATGCTTTTTCTGTTTAATCTTCTGTTTGGATTGGATCTGCTTAATTTTTAGCTTTGTAGTGTTCCTGTTAGGATTTAAGATAATTTGGATCGTTTTGATTTTATATGCTTAGGTTTCGGTTTGCTGAAATTTGCTTATCTGAATTTCTGGTTTTAGGTTTTGCCTTTTAGATTTTTATAGGATTCGCTTATTATCCTCAGCTTATTATCAGTTTTTTGTTTCAGCTTTTTATGTGTTTATTTGTGTTTATTTCAAGTTGTTTTATATGCTTATCTGCCTATTGATAAGTTTATATAACTTATTTGGTTTGCTGATATTCAGAGCTACTGTCTGTTTTGGTATCTCAAAATTCCATTACAGCTAAAAATATATAATAAAAAATGGTCCTGGTGGGATTCGACCCCCAGACCTCCAACTAAACTGTCAAGCGCCCCAACCAACTCATCTATCACTCTTTTTGTGTTGTGTTTGGTTTTAGTTAATTAATATAGTGTGCTTTATTTAGTGGCAGTTTTTATTAGTTTAATACAAGTTTAATTAATCAATTTATTTAAATTTCGTTTTTATTCAGTTTTTATAAAAATACAAAAAGACAAAAATAATATTTTATTTACTTTCTTTAAATTTTAAATTAGTTTTATTTACTTTTATAACTTTTAATTTGTTTTCATTTTAGTTTGTTCATAAAAAAAAGATTTCATTTAAAATTAACTTTTATTTTTAAATTTAACTTAGATTTCAAAATTTGTTTTTAAATTTACTTTTATTTTAAAATTGTTAGTTTAGTTTAAATTACCAAAAAAAGTTCTTTTCACCAAAAACAAAGTTGAGTCGTAACGTTAAACCGGAAATCAATTCGAGTGAGTCGAGGAAAAACGAACTTAATTGTTAAAAAAAGGGATTAACAAAATCTCTTTATCAAATGGCGCCGCTGCCGCTTCGCTCGTACGATTGACGATTTTTCGTGAAGACATTTGGATTTTGGGATCCGTTCTTTTTGAACGTTACGTTTCTTGCACAAAAAATCAAAAATACAAAAAAATAAAAAACTTAAAAATACAAAAAAAATTAAAAAATCACAAAAGCAATTTCTTTCCTAAGAATTGCACCAAAAAAATTAAAAAAATCCAAAAGTAATACTTTTTCCTAAAAGTATTTCACCAAAAATATTACGTATTAGTGTTAATTTTTAGTTCGATTTCTTTCGTTTTTATTGTGAATATATATTTTTCTTAAAAAAATACAAAAAGATTTTTCTTTTACTATAATATATTACGTAGTATAATAATTATTGTTATTTTCGATTTCTTTCGACACTACCATGGATAATCGTCCAATTTGGGAAATACTGCAAGAAGAGCGTTATAAGATTATGTCCGAGGAGTGTTAGACTTGTGGTGGGCCTCATGCTTATTTTAATTGTGACAAAACTTATGAGGAGGTTTATAATAACGAGGAAAGTATGTGTTATGATACTAATACTTATTTTGGCTCCCCTAGTTTTCCTACGACTAGTGACTCACCACAATATGATCAACGGTTTTATGGGGAATTTCAAAATCAAGGGTTTTCAAATAATGAAGGTTTTTCAAATGAAGGAAATTTTCAAAACTATAATCAAGGGAGTATTTCACAAATGGATTTAATTCTTAATAAACTTGAGGAACATGGTAGATTCTTAAGAGAAATGCAAGAGGAAACCGATAGGAAATTCATGCTCTTTTTAGAAACCTATCAAGATCAATTTGATATTGAGCCGTCTTTGAGAGTTGATATTGAGGCTAACACCACTACTAGTAGTGATGTTCCCACTGTGGATCCTTCCATCTCTCCGCCAATAAAGGAGAGACAAGGCCCGGAGACTATCATGAGTTTTACTCACCCTCCGGTGTTGACACCCACGGATACTATTAGCTCTCCTCTTTCCTCACCTATTGAGGAAATTTCCGAGATTATTCTTGAGCCTTCATTACCCGTTGATGACCCCATTTCTTTTATGCCTCCTTCACCTACCCCTTCAAATGACTTTATGCTTTCTTCAAATCCTCTTAGCGAGACATGTTTTGAGAAACCAATTTTTGAGGAGTGTGAGTGCATAGAAGAAGAACCCATAAGTTGTCCTACACCTAAGGAGTTTGTAGATAGGGATGAGTTATCTTGTGATTCTGACTACATTTTTAATTATTCCTCGGGATCGGATGAGGATGATTCGCCTATTTTACCAAGACCGACTTTTGAAAACCATAATACTAATGATTTATCGGATTCTTTACTCCTTAGTGATGACTTTTATACCCCGAGTATCGAGAAATTCCATCACGAGGATGCTTTTTATGATCCCGTGTTATTGGATTTCTCGCATGAGCTTAATTGTGATCATGGTATTGATGAGAAGGCAAATGGTGTTTTAAAACTTGATATTGATATTGATTTTGAGAACTCGGATTTTGATAAATTCACATTTGCTTTTTCGCCAATTACTTTTGATTCTACTATCGATTCTCATCCAATTCTCGAGGAGTTACCTAATCAACACTCCTCTAATGAGAATTACGTTCACCACATTCGTGAGGATTTAACTTATCAACAAATCCCACAAATGAATGATGGTTTCGTACTTGATCGTGATCTTTTCGAGAGAATTTCTAAAATCCTCAATGAGGGGAACGACAAACCTTTGTTTGACGAGCCTATCTATGATGAAGAAATCGAAGAGATTCACGTTCATGAGGATGAATGCTTTGACCCGGGAGGTGACATTGACCATTCTTTGATTGATACCTTTACGGCTTTGCCGAATAGTGACCATCCATTGTCTTTGGGGGATGACAATTTGTCTCCTTTACCCACCCCACCTCCCGTGGATCACGACCTCACATACTTCTCGTATGTTGAGTGGACTTTTCTCCCATCCAAGACTTATCCTCTTGCCTCTCATTTATTATGTTCATCCGGGACCGAGGATAAGATCTTTGATCCCGGTATCACATTCAAGGCCTCCCAATGGACCATTTAATTCGGGGTCGAGTCAGGCTCATGACTCGGTTAACAAAAACAAGCGCTTCTCGGGAGGCAACCCGATGATCTATGTTTTATCTTTTATCTATTTTCACCAATAAGTGTGGGGGGAGCCAAGTAGGTTGTTTGTGTTGTGAGTTGTGTGCAGGGACATGTGCTTAATGATCCACTTTTGGTGCTTTTGACACGACCCGTGTTCCCGTGTTACCCTTTTACCCGGTTCCTTCGACAAGTTTTTGCTATTGTGATTCAATCTTGTATAAAAATAAGACGAATAAATGTAATCACTTTAGTTGTCCCTTCCTTAGCTCGATTTTAAACAACGTACTCAATGTCCTAAGTGTAGGGGAGTTTATTCGCCCACATGCTTAAACATTGAGGACAATGTTTATATTAAGTGTAGGGGGGATTTCTATCGAAATTTTAGTGGGCTTTTCCATGAATTTGACCCCATTTTACCGGAAAATTTAAAATTTTTTCAACGTTTTTCAAATTTTTGATCTATTTTGGCCTAGTAGTATTTTTATTTATTTTCTTTCCTTTTATTATCACATTGCAATAATTTTCATTTCAAGAATAAAGTCAAAAAAAATAAATAAAATGGTTTTAACAAGTTTAGACATCTTTGATATATTAGGCCCGTCGTGAATATTTTGACTCAACCCGAGTTTACTTATCCAAGTTTACTCTAGCTAGTATCCTTAACCATATGGACCTTAATTGGTTTATTAGGCTAAGCATCCACGAGTCTCATTCCTTAAGATTTTAAATTGTGGAGAACGAGAGATGATAGAGTTAATTATAAGTTCGGTATTCTTTCATTAACTTATGTGAGTTAGTTATGAGCTTTTTCTCCCATCGCTTGTTAATAAATATATTGCAATAAATAAGGTTGTACGATTTAAAAGGTTACTTAGCTTCTAGCACAAGATCGTTTAAAAGTTGCTCGGTATTAATTAGAGTTCATAGCCAAGGCATAACTTATTGAAACGGGACGCGAAGATTGGCTTATCCAAAAAGGCCCTAACAAGGCATGAGGATACCCGAGTCCAAAAAGGCCCTCACAAGGCATGAGGATTCACTTTTTGCTAAAGATCCTAAGATGATGTGAAGATCATTAATCCAAATCAATATGAAGGATCAAGACACACGACGAGAAGCAATTACTCCCCTAAAGATCATGGAGAAGTCTATCCAAAAAGACCCTAACAAGGTATGAGGATAAATAGATCCAAGTCCGAAAAGGAGGCGGATCGTTGTATATCAAAATCCTAAATAAAGAAGAGGATAAATGAAGAAGTCGTGGTCAACGTTTGAAGCATCTTTCACTCCTAATGAAGATGTATACCAAAATGAAGAGAAGACCATAATTTCGAGATCGTCTCTCAAGATTTGAAGTTTGAAGTACAAGCCAAATATCGGTCCGAGAAATGTCTCAAATCGTGAAACGAGTTATGCCAAGATATGAACTTTTTGAGGTTTCGAGAAGCCGTTTTATAAGATTTTGTCCTTTAGCTAAATATTGATTAAATCGTCCCACTTTATTTTCGGCCTTAATAAATTATCGAAATAAGTCAAGAATGCATCCTCATGATCATTCAAGACAAAAATAAAATATAAGAGATACACCTAGGAATAAGGGAGTCTAAGTGATTAATTAAACCACATGAGTAAGTGTTAGTTGTGCTAACTTGTATTGACAATGATCTCGTTTTTATGCTTGGTATGGGGAACGTGAAACTTAAGGGTGATTAATATTCATGACACCAAAGCCCTAATCTAAGTATTAGATGTCTTTACGAGTTTCTTCCATCTAATAATTTCCAAGTTAATAAATGATTATAACTTTTGTCTCCTTTTTAAGTTTTTATCTTTTCGTCATAGTAGTAGTAATAAAGGCCGAGATGGATTAATTATGAGAAAAATGTAACTTTATGCTTTAAAATAATGCATTGCATGGGGTCATTGCAATGGTCAAGTGTAGGGGATTTAATAAGTGTGAAAACACTTATCCTTTTGCCACTAAAATCAAGGAAAAACAAGACCTAATCATGTGTTTTACATCTTAAAAGTCGGAATTACGCGTGGTTTTGTGTTTTTGTGTTTAAATAGGTACAAATGATGAAAAGAAAAGAAAACACGGGATTTCACGGTCAAATGTTGAAGAAAAGTCCAAAAAGAGACGAAGACAAAGTCAAAAGACCAAAAGTGTGCCTAAGACCACGATAACCGGAAAAATCGACACGATTTTGAAGAAATGACCAACGAAGCCGAAATCGAGCTCGTTTTTAGTGGAATTAATATTTTATGGAGTTTATTGGGCTTGTGGGTCCCACATTTGGGTTAATGGGCTTAAAAGCCCATTTGGAAGCTTAATGTTTCTTGATTATTAACAAAAGCCCATGATAGCCCAATTCCAATAACAATATGACGGAAGGAAGTTTTCAATTTGGGCCAAGCCCATTTTGTTCAATAACAAAGGGATGGAAAGAGTAAATGGGGTTTACAAGCCCATTTGGCAAAAAAATCTGGGACTGTTATAATTTTTAAGTGAAAAGATTATTCCACCTTTTTCCCCAGTCAAACACACACGTTACTCAAACCTTTATTTATCCTACGTTTTTTTTTACCCCTCACTTCTCCCAATTCATTCACCCACTCAATCAAATCCCCCATTCTCTCTCCCCCAAAACACACGCACCTTTTTCCTCCATTTTTACCCAAACCAAAAAAAAGAAAAAAACCCTAATTCAAATCAACACAATATTAATCAGTAACTTTTGGGGGTTTTCATATAATTGGGTAATTCACACACTTGGGGATTAAATCCCCAAGTTTTTCGCAAGAAACACCCACTGGTGGTCCTCTTTCATTCCACGCTGGCAATCCATCTCACAAATCACTCTCATCCGTTTGATCAAAGAAAAAAAGAGAGAGAAGATAGAAGAGCGGCCAAGATTTATTTGCTTAACTTTGAAGCTACCAAGAGGGTTTCAGGGGTTTTGCCTATAAAAACCCCATATTCATTGTAAACTATATAGCTTTTCTTAATTTTCAGTTTTATTTAATTAATATTAGGAGTAGATTAAATTAGTTTTAATTTTATGCAAATAGATTTTAGGTAAATTGTAATGTCAGTTTTCAGTTTTGTAATGGTTTTGATTAATTAATGAAATTGATTTTTATTATTTTCGTCTTGTTTAATTCCTGTCAAATTTTTATTAATCTGTTAAATTTTTGTATCGTTACTGTTCGTATTATTAAATTTTAAAAAAAAAACATACATATATATATATATATATATATATATATATATATATATATATATATATATATATATATATATATATATATATAAAGTGGCACATAAATTTCCCCAACTGGGAAACTTATTAAAGTCGGTTCAAAAGCTACCGTTGATATTCGAGGATGGTGATGATTTAAGGAGGTGTTCGGGTCGGATTTGTTCACAAAGACGGCTCAGCGCCGATCTTCTCCTCAAAGGTTTCGACAAAAAGGTTCGAATCTTCTTTTATTTTTTTTCTAGTTTTCGTTTATTATTCAATTTGTATTTTGCTTATTGTTATGATCTTATCTGCCTGGTTAAGTTTAGTTTGGATCTTTTTTTTTATTTTGTTTCCTAGTCGTTTGGTTCTGCTCGTTTGCTTATTGTTCTGTTTAGATAATTGTTGGTTTATATATTTTAGAATTGAATCTGCTTATTACTCACTTAGTTTAAGTTTCTACTGCTTTTCTATGTTTAGATTTTGGTTGCTTAATATTTGGGAATTGCTATTTTCTATTGATTATTATGCTTATTGGTTTTAGATTTAATGCTTTTTATTAGTTTATCTGCTTATTTCGCTTACTGTTCATTTGCTTATTAGTAATCTTAGCTTATTAATTTTGTTTTCCTGCCTGATTTGTAGCTTATAGCTTATTGGTATTTAATCTGTCTTAGTGCTTAGCTTTTTGCTTTTTATCTAGATAGCTTTTTTGATTCAGCATATGTTTAAGTTTATATTGCTTATTAGGATGTTGGCTTATTTTCTCCTATCTGCTTATTTTTTTAGTTGCTATTTAAGAACTTTTTTTTAATGCTTTTTCTGTTTAATCTTCTGTTTGGATTGGATCTGCTTAATTTTCAGCTTTGTAGTGTTCCTGTTAGGATTTAAGATAATTTGGATCGTTTTGATTTTATATGCTTAGGTTTCGGTTTGCTGAAATTTGCTTATCTGAATTTCTGGTTTTAGGTTTTGCCTTTTAGATTTTTATAGGATTCGCTTATTATCCTCAGCTTATTATCAGTTTTTTGTTTCAGCTTTTTATGTGTTTATTTGTGTTTATTTCAAGTTGTTTTATATGCTTATCTGCCTATTGATAAGTTTATATAACTTATTTGGTTTGCTGATATTCAGAGCTACTGTCTGTTTTGGTATCTCAAAATTCCATTAAAGCTAAAAAATATATAATCAAAAGTGGTCCTGGTGGGATTCGACCCCCAGAACTCCAGCTAAACTGTCAAGCGCCCCAACCAACT
The DNA here is from genome assembly GCA_025667525.1 of Glebionis coronaria. NCBI lineage: Eukaryota > Viridiplantae > Streptophyta > Magnoliopsida > Asterales > Asteraceae > Glebionis > Glebionis coronaria. Next base: position 424,653,753 of record CM046881.1, on the reverse strand, counting down.
CATCTATCACTCTTTTTGTGTTGTGTTTGGTTTTAGTTAATTAATATAGTGTGCTTTATTTAGTGGCAGTTTTTATTAGTTTAATACAAGTTTAATTAATCAATTTATTTAAATTTCGTTTTTATTCAGTTTTTATAAAAATACAAAAAGACAAAAATAATATTTTATTTACTTTCTTTAAATTTTAAATTAGTTTTATTTACTTTTATAACTTTTAATTTGTTTTCATTTTATTTTGTTCATAAAAAAAAGATTTCATTTAAAATTTACTTTTATTTTTAAATTTAACTTAGATTTCAAAATTTGTTTTTAAATTTACTTTTATTTTAAAATTGTTAGTTTAGATTAAATTACCAAAAAAAGTTCTTTTCACCAAAAACAAAGTTGAGTCGTAACGTTAAACCGAAAATCAATTCGAGTGAGTCGAGGAAAAACGAACTTAATTGTTAAAAAAAGGGATTAACAAAATCTCTTTATCAGTTTACATTGCCAATAAGTATCTAGATGTTAGTAGGTTGGTGCTCGCTTAGGCTTAAAGCAGATAAGTAGTTTACATTAGGAATGCCTAAGCCCCTTAACTGTATCGTACCTTACTGCTGCGAAGAAGGTAATCATGGTCGTGGTGTTCATAAGGGGGTTTCGGTTTTATCATTCCATTAGTTAGGTGAGTTACCCAAGATCACAAGGATTTCTAAGACGCAACCGAAGGATACCCAAAAGGAGGTCACTGTTCTGGTGAGCGCCAGTTTTATTCTTTCATTTTGTTTGCATGCTTTTGATCATCATACCATAAATTTCATTATATACATCACATGTGGATTCTCTCTCAATCTTCTTGTGTATCATGTTGAATTTAGAGGTATAAAGTAAGTAGTTCTAACTGCAAAGGGAAGGTACGATTTAAACCTGTTTGAATCATTTATAAAGAAAAAAAACAAGGTTCATGATTTTCTTTGATCAGCAATCAAGATTTCATCTAACGACGCAGACAACGATTTGATTACTATGTTATTATGACTCTGAAAATAGTGTTATTTTTATCTGCATTTTGTTGTCAAAGGTATTATGTTTTCGTTTTCCATCTGCTGAGAATTATAATTTACACAATAGGATCTGATTCTGTTTTACAAATGATACAACTTACATGTTGACTACTATTATTCCACATAAACTTGAGCTGTCTTTATTCCTTATCAGCACTAATTAGCTCTGCTAATATACAGTGTGATCTACACACTCTGGATCATTTTTAGAACTTTAGGTTGTAATGTTGTGGAACCACAACTTATGAAAAAGTTATTTCTAAAACCTTGAAAGTTGGTACTAGTGATAAGCCTCATGTATCTATTGGTAGCACTACAACAACAAATACAAAGGTGACACCTTATAGAACAATGATGCTTGATGAAAATCAAGAACCATTACAAAAGGTTTCCCTTCAGAAACTACAAAGCCGAATCCGACATACAACACTCTGCAATCGAATTAGCAGGTAAGAAATATTTGAATAATTTACACTTGCTAATTTCCATTATTCAAAACAAATTAAGCCTGTAAAGTTTGTTGTGATCATGGCAACGACTTCAGCTGTGTCAATTTCAAATGCGGTGCGCGTTTTGCTGCTTTTCATGTTCTTAGGCTTGAGGTATCAATCTCAACGTCGGAGGTCAGTCTATAATGCATGTTAATGACAGGTGACAGTGAATCCAAACAAGAGAATGTGGGTTTCTGATGATCTAACATATCATGCTCCTCGATAACACCCGTTTCAACATATGTTTAATCTTTCCCTAACAGGCTTCAAAACCAAAAAACCACAAGGAAGCGCGGGCACAAATTCTAGTTGTCTATATTATGCAGATAATGAAGTTTTTGTATTAGGGATCGAAATGCTCATTATTTTGTTTTTGCTTCCCAGTCAAGGGTCTCTTGATGGGGTTTGTCCCACTTAGAGTTTACTTGAGCTTTTTGATGTAAACTTTTTCCATTTTAATAAATTAAGTTACAAGCATATGTATGAGATTTTGGTTACACATAAATATTTTGTGATAAACTCTATGGTTTACTCATATAAATAAATACTTTATGTTATCTTGATTTTATTCACACAAAACTCAATATGTGAATGTCAAGGTTAATAATAAATAAATACTTCATGTTATCTTGATTTTAATCACATAAAACTCAATATGTGAATATCAAGGTTAATAATAATTGAAGGTTAATAATAACTGAGATTACATTTTGTTCTAAAGAATAGTCACATGAATATTTGACTGTGTGATGATTTTTAATATACTGGTCACATATAATCACATCATAATGTGACCATAAATATAATTTAGTTACACATTGCTCAAATGGTGTGACTATAGTCAAACATATAGTCACATAATTATTTGACGATTTAGTGTGACCATGTATGATATTTGATCACAGTCTTCAAGTGAGTGTAATATATTGTCACTTTTAAATGAATATAGTGACTAATATTTTAATACTTACTTTTCATTTGTCACACATACAAAATTCATGTGTGGTTAACTATTCACAAAAATACTAGTCACTTTAAAATAATGTGTGACAAACTAGTTTATCATTTAGCCACTTGTAAAATAAGTTCATGCGACCATATACGATTTTTGGTCACATTCAATATGCGCGTGACAAATATTTGTCACACATGTATATGTATAATGTGACTAATACTTGAACCTTATTTGATTCGGTTACACTTCCAAGTTTTAAAAGTGACTAACGACTCACCCAAAAATCAGTTGTTAGCACTAGTTAGAGGTGCACAAAACCGGTTAACCGGTCTGGTTTTTTTATAAACCGGAACCGGCCCGGTCTCTGGTCAATGGTCAAAAAACCGGTTCGTCCAGTTAACCCGTTAAAAACCGGACCGGTTGCGAGGCTGAAAATCCAGACCGGTAGAACCGGTCTCAGACCGGTAGAACCGGTCTCAGACCGGTTTATGCCGGTTAACCGGTTCCGGTTTTTAATTTGTAATTTTTTTTATTTTTTAAATTTTGAATTGTTACTAGATTTTCCGTTTTTTTAGATTTTATTTTTTATGCCGGTTAACCGATTCCGGTTGAAAATAAACCGGTTTCGGTTAACCAGTCCGAAAACCGGTTGACAACCCGTTTTTTTCTTGAAAATCACGAACCGGCCTCAAACCCCCGGTTTCTAAATAAACCGGGACCGGTTTATAATAAACCGGGACCGGTTTATAATAAACCGGGACCGGTTTATAATAAACCGGTTTTGACCGGTCCTGGTTTCCGGTTTTTTTTTCGGTTACGGTTTAGAAACTGGTTTTTCTGTGCACCTCTAGCACTAGTCACATAAATATTCATATGTGTGACAAACAAAAAACAAAATGTTCACACAAACTGACTTCAAGTGTTACTGTTATTTTTTGTCTGACACCTTCAGTCACAAAAAAAAATTATTTGTGACTACACGAAAATCCATATGTGTGACCAAAACCACTTTTTGTACTAGTGACTCCTCTATTGCACTAATGGCATATGTAAATGTGGATCATGCGGGTTGTCAAGATACAAGACGTAGCACAAGTGGAAGTTTGCAACTGCTAGGAGATCGACTATTCAGTTGGGCATCGAAAAGGCATAAAAGCGTTGCACTTTCAAGTACAGAGGCAAAATACATAGCCATGTTGGGTTATTGTGCTCAAGTCCTTTGGATGAGGTCACAATTAACCGACTATCGTCTAGGTTTCAACAAAATACCGATATACTACGACAATCAAAGTGCCATTACTCTATGTTGCAATAATATCCAACACTCCTGGTCGAAGCACATTGACATATGCTACCACTTTATTAAGGAGAAAGTGGAAAATGGAGTAATCGAGCTTTACTTTTTCAACACGGAGTATCAGCTGACAAGTATTTTCACGAAGGCTTTAGATCGATCTCGAATTGAGTTTTTGGCCGACAAGCTGGGAATGACAACCTTCACCCTTGAGACTCTCAAGGAGTTGGCAGATGAGGTAGAAGAATAGCGGTGGTAACTATTCTTGTGTATCCAGTGGTGATCACACCAAAAGCAAAAGAGAAAAATATAACCTATAAAAAATTATAAAAATCAGAAAAATCCAAAAATATTTTTTTCCAAAGGCATGTCTTCTGGTCCGATAATATTTACGGCTTTAAAAATGTCGTTCAACAATGACACGACGCCATAAATAAAGTTCGAGCATAAGTTGTATATATGTTTATATAACATGCCTAAATCGCATGTAGTTATTTCTGACTACAACCTGCTTTTCATATTTAAGTCAAGTATTTCTTTAGAAAACTTTGGCTCAACACGGAATTAATTTTGTCGGGCATGGTTTACTTTATAACCATGTAAGGGATCGTGTTTACGTAATAACACTATCTAACATGAATGTATGTACGCTTCAATGCATTTACTTGTAAAAATAAGAGAAATCTTATTTTTAAAAGTTGTTTCTCAACAAATCGGTGTCTACATTCACGACAAGGCGTGTAGAATATTGGTAATCTTAGATATAGAGTGAGATTGATGGTTTTCTAGAGAGAGAAAGTAGAGAGAAATATGTGTATATTAATGATAAAATGTAACCAACCAACACCCTCTCTATCAAAGGAGAGGGTTTATATACCCAAGTTCATAGTGGACTTGGGCCTTCGGCCCATGGACAAGTCCATAGGTCGGGTTAGATAATAAATGTAATACCATAATTCAACTACGAGCTAACAACATTAATAATATTGTTGGAGTGACTGATACTTCTAATATACGTTAAAAACGTATTCCCAACAATCTCCCCCTAAGGGAGATCACTCCAAATTACAGAGTCCTAAACCTAGCATACTATACAAGATATTCATTCTTGAGATCGTAGTCCTTTTCTCTTTTCTTATTTTGTTTTTCTTTGTTGTTCTGAATATGCTTTGATAGTCTTTTTAGGCTTGGCTTGGAGCATGTTATTTTGACGTTTGACTTGTCATGTGGTTTGAGACCATCTTCACGTGCGATCTTCGCCTTCTTGTGATACTTGCCTCCTCGTGACTTCATGTTCCACACACTTATACTTTGTTGAATTCTTGAAAGCTTAAGAGTTTGATACAGCGGAAGACTTTAGATTTGAGCTTTCTTGAATTTGCTGAAATATTTGGTGCAGAAAGTATAAGTATGTGAGGACGACTTCATCTGGTACACCGTAACGCCACCGTCTTCGAATGCAGCAACATAATAAGACACGAATAAAATGGCTTTGACATTTCATTCTGATTCGGTAGCATTTTACCTCTGTTCGGTGAAGATCGTTGGACGATATTAAATATCGTACTTGTGACAGGTAGATTTAATTAAAAATCTTCTTGACAAGATTTCGCGGGTAAACCCGGTCTCTTTATTCGATCGTCCAAAGCTGACTGCGAACATAAAGAGTGAATTATTTGGATAAAATTATTTGTTGATACAAAAGTTGGATGATCCTAGCTTGACCCGAATTAGGCTTAATTTGGGTGCTTGGGCTCCAGCTCCTGCACCAAGTAAACTTTAGGTTGGGATCCTGCACACTAAAAGTAACACGCTGTTAGGCTTACTGTGGGAACGTATCCCACGATTAGACTCCGACGTGAGAGTAAGTAATCGATTTAGGGTTAGAAAACGGTTGTAGTATGAGAGTATGAAGAAGGTGATACCTTTGTGGAACCCTTGGGGGTTCCTTATATAGGCGGTAAAACCCTAGTAGGCTTCCACCGATGCTTCGGCCTCAAGCAAAGGATAAGTACCATAATTAGCTTGATTGTTATCTTCTAATTATGGTTAGTGTATATCCTATACTTTAGGGTAAATCATAATCCCAATTGGGTTGTGATTCTGTCTAACCCCGTACCGGCTGTGCCGGGCCGTGGGCCGCACATAACCTATGCGGCCACTATTCATTCGAAGCCCATAAGCTTAAATAACACTAATCCAACCCATCCGTGATGGGACAGTTACGGGTAGTACCCGTGGGTCGGGTTCATGACCCGACTGAGGACTATACGTCATCATGTCCCCCTAGTCTAGTTGTTACAGCCATAGGCGTAACCTCTAGATTACCCCATGTCCCGTATGTTCTCTTTGACGAAAACATCTGTACACAAAAAATGTCGGCCGAGAAAACATTAATGAATGCATTAATGGTGGTCAAGGTCGAGATGACTGTTCGGTTATTTCTCTGCAAAAGTGCACCACGTGGGCCCACCCTTAAGCCACACAAAACTGTTTAAGAGGTGACCCGTGGGTCCCTCTGACGTTTCAACTGTGTCAGTAACCCTATCTGTTGGATGGGCGTAGTGGATTACACGTGGCATTCATCCAGGCCACCTCGTAAACCGAGGCAACCCTATAAAAAGCCTTTGTGTGTGACTGTGCACACACACAGTTCATACCTTCCACCACCATTGTTGCACTCTCCTCATTCCTTCTACTTTCTTTCCACGAATATCCGTCGTACCAGGTTAGATTACCGTGCCCTTCTCCATATATTTATTAATCATGGTGAAAGACAACCCCACCATCATGACCGTACTTAATGTATTGTCCGCAGAGAAATTTCTAGATTTCTTGTCTGACTATTACATCCCTGAAAGCGTACACCCCACCTATCCGGGTGATGGTGAAGCTATCACGGATGCTCCGGCTAGGAAAATAGGTGTATATACACGCCTATAAGACTCGGCCAACTACCGTATTCCGTTGTCTAGGTTTCTCGTAGACATTCTGATATATTATGTTTTTCACATAACCCAACTGCAGTGTATAGGGGCGTGTAAGATCAATCAATTTGAGATCTCATGCCATACATGTAGTGTAGCTCCAATCGTAAGCTTGTTTAGAGTCTTCTACGCCCCCCAAATGGTAAATGGCTGGCTGTCATTCAAAAAACGGTCCGCGACCACCCCTATGTGTTATAACAAACCACTAGATTCGCTTAAGAGTTGGTACGACCATTATTTCTTTGTAGATGCCAAAGTCTTTCCTGCCCCCTTTGTTCTAAAAACCAAAGTTCGACACGATTATCCACCCCCTACCAGTGAATATAGCAGTAGGGATGTTAGAACCTTAGACACACATCACACTCATTTCCATAAGGATCTGCCAGAGAACTTCCTATGCTTGGTAGGTATTAGCCGTAACTACTTCGGTAGGGAAGACAGATATCCGTGCTTCTTGGAAGCCCGCAGACAGGGTGGGTATATTTGATTTACCAAACACATATGTAACATGTTGTATATAGAACTAACACATTATATGTATATGTCCGCATAGATGAGGCTATTTGGTCTGCTACGCCAAGGAGACCCTAAGAAGGTCCCTGAAGGCTCTCGACCACTACGCCAGGATGAGCCACCACTACTTGAGGCTACTCAAAACCTGACCGTCCCCCCCTGGAAGACGTGCCAGAGCCCCACTCTGATATGGGTGAGGAAGGAATAGAGAAGTCGACGTTGGACTTCCTGAATGAAGATGGTGACAACCTCCTGCTGGGAGGTGGTGAGGACGCAGCGAAGAACACCACGACTCCTCACCCAGATAACCACGATGACAATTCAGACCAATTGTCAAAGGATATCGACCGGATTCTAGAATTTGAGGAAGAAGAAGAAGAATCCGTGAACCAGCCTATCGCCACGACACAATCAAAACCTGCCACAAAAGGCGTAAGCTGAAGAGGAAAGTTGTGAAGACAACGGAGGAAGAGGCGGGTGTGTCCAATACGCCTGTCAAGAGGTTGCGCAAGTACCATCCTCAATAGAAGGAGGGCAGCGACACAACCACGCCAGAAATCAACCCACTGCCTCCCCTCACCGTGACAAGCAGTCAGTCGGAGAAGATTGTGTGGAAGGCTACCCTCGTCACCACCGTAGCCCCTATTATCACTGAGCCAACGATAGCCTCAACGTATGTGTCCCACTTTACTCCTTTATCCTCATCATTTAAAAAAAAAGTATAAACTCCAAAAGACTTATAATTTTATTAAAATAACATGGTGGATCCTACGGCCGTTCCGCGTGAGGGGGATGCTGTCAGGGAGCCATCGCCCATGACAGTCACTCTCTCCTCTCCTCCTCCCATCCATGTGGAAGAACCTTAATCTGAAGGCCCAACGCTCCGCCTTTACCCGCTATGGAGCCTGTCTGAGCTAACTAAGCTAGAGACAGAGGATGAGTGCAAGGAGTTTGTGGATCACTTGACTCCTCCCAGCCTTGCTCAGGACCTCAATGAGCTTGCTCATGGAGTTCTGCTTGATCAGTCCAATGTGGCTATGACGCACCAGATGACTGTTGGCGTGGCTCTTCGACACCGCTTTGAGACGGCCTTGGGCCATGTACGAAGTGCCGACGGAAATATTACCCGCAGGGAAAAGCTGGTAGACAAACATGAGCAAACCATATCTACTTTGCAGGCGGATTTGACCATGGCTGAGGCAACCATCAAAGAGCAGGCAAGCTATGCCGCCGTCCGTGAAAGCCGGATTGCGGAACTGGAAGCCGAGGCCCAAGCCCTGCATGACAAGGTACGACCCCCATCCTGCTAATTTCCTCCATGGATAATGGCAAAACTTGTAAAATAACAACTTATTATTATACCCACAGGTAGCGGCCGAAGAGGCAACTGCCCAATCGTTGACAAAGGACGTGGCTGACCTCACCAAGGAGTGTGATGATTTACGCCTAATGGTGAAGGGTGAGGAACAGCTGGCATCGACCTTTATGGACTATAGGGTCGAGCATGAAAAGGTCGTGGATGAGCCCCTAGGGGAGCTAGATACACGCATGGACGTCATGGCAGTAGACTTCGATGAGGAGTTGTACCCTCACCTGCTGACAGCGATTACTGGCCGTAGATGGCTGATAGGATCCGGCCTGAGGTTGGTTGTGAACAAGGTTGCGGATTCGCCTAAAGTGGCCTAATCTTTTGCCGATGTTCTGTCTGACGGAATAGACCGTGGTAGGCACGAGGGTCTTGTAGCTGGGGCTGAGTGGATATTCCATGTTAAAGAAGTCAATGACCACGCCTATCACAAGCCAGATGCTGAAGCGAAGATGACTGTGTCCATGTAAGCTTTGGACGAAGTGGAGTATCCGTTGCTGGACAAGATCAAGGCTTTGAAAGACGCGCCCATTGACATGATCATGGAGCACATATGTGTAGAAGCGGACTTCAATTCACAGTTGGCAATCCCTCTTTATGCAGATAATCCTCCTCCAGAGGACCCAGGGGCCCTTAAGGGGGAGAAGAGCTTGGGAGAAGCCATTAAGGCTTATGTGGATCACGCCTTAAGGAAGAAAGGGTGTCATACTACATGTCGTACCCCTACTGCTGGATCCGACCACCTTCCACGATCCGATGGAATACCTGTGACGGCCCCAAACATGCCTGGTGCGACATCATTACCAGAGAGCCACGCCACGCCAGAAGGATCCTCCCTTGAGTCCCTAGCATAGTGCAGGAAAGAACTTGGGGAATACATACTTACCAATTGAATATACCTGTTTGTAATCAAGAATAATTTATGTTTTGTAACATTCGTCCGTGAATGTCCACGACATTTAAACACTTGATATTTTTGTACAACAGTTTGTATTGCAATAACTTTGGCCGTGAATGTTCACGGTATTATGATGTATGTATTTGAAACTTGTCTTTGTTATTCAGATAATCATATATCCCCTGGATTTGAATATCCATGCATGATTTATCACGTCTTTAAAAAACAAGTCTATAATTTACTAGACGTGCACCGTGTGTCTTTGGCATGTCCATCCCTACATAAGAGTGGTATGCGGAAACTTATTACAACGTCTTGTGAATAAGGTGTCTAGCAAGGATTCATGATCCGCGTCGCTGGCGTTGCATCCCTCTTATGCGACTAAGTTGAATTAGTAGGTTCACTTAATCCTCTTGCTCCGCATGGGAAAGTATATTACATGTACGGCTGAATGAATGCATGTGAATAAGAAATAACACTTAAAAAATGAAACAAGAAATAATCCTAAGACAAATAAAAGATGCAAATTGCACAAGAACAAGTCTTGGAGCTAGCTAGGCACCACGGCGTTTTATTATCACGGTTACGATTTTTTGACAGAATGATAAAATCCTAAGACAAATAGATCCTAGAAAACATTAAAACAAAATTACATGGATATTGATCGGAGCTGTCTACAGCGAAATGTCCATGCGAAGGCCGTAGCCTACTAGAGATAGCATTTTTTGAGGTTGTAAATGTTCCACGTACGATCCAAGTCGCGGCCCTCTGTGTCACGTAACTTGTACGCACCTAGCCCCAAAGCTTTCGTGACTTCGTACGGTCCTTCCCACTTTGGTCCTAGTTTTCCCGTGTATCCTTGAATTTGGATTCGTAACAAGCTTTCATCAGTGCCTTAGCTTTAGCTTCATTTATGGTGGCTATATCCCTTTTTTACTCTAACAAGTCTAAATTGACCCTGAGTTCCTCATCGTTCGTGACGACGTTGACCTCCGCCGTGTAGATTGTTGGCATTCCAATCTCTGTTGGTATGACTGCCTCAGTTCCATAGGCTAATGCAAATGGAGTGTCCAGATTAGCCGTCTTGATCATTGTTCTGTGTGCCCATAGGACATGTGGTAGGTCGTCCACCCACTTGGCGCTTCTCTCATCTAAGCGCGCTTTTATTCCGTCACCTAGGCTTCTATTCTCCCGTTCCACTAAACCATTAGTTTGTGGGTGTTTAACTTATGCAAAACGCCGTTTGATATTGAGCGTCGCGCACGAATCTTGAACGGATTGTCCTCAAACTGCTTGCTGTTGTCCGAGATAATCTCCCCTGGTAAACCAAAATGACATACAATGTTTTCCCAAACAAACTTTTGTACCTGTTTGCCCGTAATTGTAGCTACTGCCTTAGCCTCTATCCAACGGGTGAAGTAGTCTATGTCCACTATCAAGAACTTAACACCTCTGGCTGCAACAGGAAAAGGACACGCTATGTCGATTCCCCATTTGTAAAATGGCCATGGGATGTGATAGGTGTCAGCTCTTGCTATTGGTGACGCGCCACTGGCCTATGCACCTGGCAATCGCTATATTTGAGAATGATATTTCGCGCATCTTGATGCATAGTCGGCCAATAGTATCGTGTGCGTAGAGCCCGCACCACCACTGATCTGGGGCCGACGTGCATGCCACACGAACCTTCATGAATTTCACTAATCACATAACTAGCTTGGCGTGGACCAACACACCGTAACCACAGCTGTAAGAATGAGAGCATGTATAAGATACCATCACGGAGTTCAAATTGTTGTGACTTCCTTTTAATGCGACGTGCCTCGGTTTCATCATCTGGAAGAGTTTCGTCAGCTAAATAGTTTATGATCGGGGTCATTCATGTAGGTTCTTCCTCCTCAAGTATTGTTGCGAATTCCTCCTCGGCAATGGATTTTTCCTTGAGTATTTCCACCGACACTTGTTTGGAGAGATGGGTGAATCTCGTGGATGCGATTTTGCTAAGAGCGTCCGCCTTTTTATTCTCACCTCTTGGTACCTGTTTGATAGAGAACTTGCCAAAACCAGCGATAAGTGACTTGACTTTCTCCAAATATTGAATCATGTTCTCCTCCTTGGCTTCGTACCCCCCTAGGATATGGTTTGCGACAAGCCGTGAGTCCACGTAGACTTCAAGGTTGCGTACCCCATCCTAGCCGTGATTTTTAAACCTGCAATCAATGCTTCATACTCTGCCTCATTATTGGTAGTCGTGAATTCAAAGCGCAAGGCGTAGGTGAATTCCATGCCCTCTGGATTTGTAAGTATGAGGCCTGCTCATGATCCGTCCGTGCAAGAAGATCCATCAGTAAACAAGACCCATGGTTTAGTTGGAATCTCTTCCTTCGGTACCATTGGCTTATCTTCCTCAGGTTTCTCAACTATGAAATCTGCCAAGATTTGACCCTTGACGGCTGTCCTTAGTCTATAAGAGATGTTGTGTTCCCCGAGCGGGACGATCCACTTCTATAATCTTCCTACCACATCTGGTCTGGAGATAATCTACTTTATTGGCTGATCCGTGACCACCACTATTGGGTGCGACTGAAAGTACATGCGTAACCTTTTCGCGATGTAGAACTGTGATAGGACCAACTTTTCCATTGATGAATAATTCAATTCTGGCCCCTGCAACGCTCTGCTTATGAAGTAGACCGGATTTTGGACTGAATCTCGGTCAGTCATAAGGACGACACTTATGGCTCCGTGTGTAGCGGATAGGTACATGATTAGCTCCTCCATTGGTCGTGGTGCGACTAGCATAGGAAGAGTTGCTAAATGTTGTTTTAGCTGCCCAAACGCCTCTTGTGCTTCTCTTGTCCAACGGAAGTCCCCTTTCTTAATGTACTTCTTGAGCGTTTTGAATAGAGGGAGTGACTTCTCTGCGGATTTTGATAAGAATCTGTTAAGCCCGACCAGCTTTCCGTTATGTGATTGTACGTCCTTCAATGTTCGAGGGGATGGTAGCTGTATCACAACATCTGTTTTCTCCGGGTACGGTTTGATGTCATCCGGGTTTATCATGTACCCTGTGAACATTCCTTCGGTTTCCCCAAATGTGCACTTTTTAGGATTCAACTTCATGTTGATCTTTCTTAAGGTATCAAACGTCTCCTGGACGTCGCGGAGGAGTGCGTCCTCTATATGGCTCTTAATAACCAAGTCGTCAACGTAGACTTCAAGGTTGCGGCCAATCTGTGAGTCAAAGGCTTTATCAACGAGTCGTTGGTATGTCGCGACTGCTTTTTTTAGTCCGAACAATATTTTTGTGTAACAATACACGCCCTGACTGGTATGGAATGTTGTCTTCTCCTCGTCTTCCTCTGCCATCTGGATCTGATGGTATCCTTTATATGCGTCCAAAAAACATTTAAAAGAGTACCCCGCATAAGGATTCCACCTTCCAATCAATTTCCGGTAACGGATAGCAATCCTGTGGACAAGCTTTGTTCAAGTCTGTGAACTCCACACACATGCGCCAGCTTCCATCGTGCTTTTTGATCATGACCGTATTAGAGAGCCACTCATGTTAATAGACCTCTTGAATGATTCCCGCGTCCACCAGTTTCCTTACCTCGTCTAGTATCACCTAGTCGTGTTCTGGTGCTTGACCATGCTTCTTTTGTTTAACGGGGGGATATCCTGGACGGATTTGAAGCTTGTGCTCTGCGACTGAGCATGGTACGCCCGTCATATGCTTTGGTTCCCATGCGAATACATCAAGGTTTTCCTTAAGGAGGGAGCACATGGCCTTCCTTCCTTTCTCGGAGAGGGTTCCCCCAATGGCCACCTCTTGCTCCGGATATTCAGGATGGATATCCACTTTCCAATTAGAGGGTGGTGATCCTTCCTTTATGGGGACTGGTTGGATTGGTTTTGCGAAGACATGACACTCCGATGCCGGCGCGACTGAATTGTAAATGGTGACAATTCCCCCTTTTACCGGGAATTTAATCATGTCGTGTGCTGTTGATGGGACCGCCCGTATGGCCAGAATTCCTGGTCTTCAAATAATACCATTATACGGAGAATGTGAACGTATCACCATAAAGTTCATCCATGCCGTAGTTGAATGTTCTTTATCTCCAATGTTTACCAACAAACGCAATTGTCCTATTGGCCAAATAGTGTCCCCGCTGAAGTCAATGAGCGGCGACGTGGCCGACATTTATTGGATTTTGATTTCTGGTCATAGTTGCACAAAGATGTGTTTATACCGCACTTCCGCTGCTGATCCTCCATCCACGTACATTAGACGAACATTGTGAGTTCCAATGCTTACCTCAATCGTGAGAGGTGCGTCCGCCACGTTGCTCGCTGTGATAGGAGGGAACGAAATTTCTTTACTGCGTGAATTTTTTTGACTAACTTTCTGCTTAGTCCTACGTTTCCATGATTAAACCATGTATATGTTTGTAGGCTTGTCTTTTTGTAAATCTTTTTTGTCGTTCTTTTTGTTATCCTTCCCATCCTTCCAATCCTTAACTAGATGTTTGAGTTTGCCTGATTTGGTCAGTGACTCGATGTGCTTCTTGAGCTGAATGCACTCTTCTGTGCCGTGGCCTTTGTCGTTATGGAATTCGCAGAAGCGATTTCCTTGACGACGGTCGACTGAAGTTGTCATTGGGGGAGGCCTTGGAAAATTCACCCCTTTCGTTAGCAAAATATCTCGATAATTCATCTTTAGACGGGTGAACTTATCATCCGACCGCCCTCCTTTAGTCTGGCTCTTGTAATCCAGGCTCCTCCCATGTTCGTGGTTGCCTTGAACACCTGATTGCCTCTTGGGTTGATCATTCGATCGATAATTCTGGTTCCCCTTTGTGGGGTAGGCCGCGGCGACATCGGTTTCTCCTTCCACAAAGTTTTTGACCCTTTCCATGAGTTCGTCAAACTTCTCAGGACGTTTATCGTTGAGGCGCCGGATTAGATCTTTGTCCATTATGGCGTGCATATAGTCGGAGATTTTGAGTACTTATGGGCACGCTTTTGTACGCGTACACTCGTCATTGAAACTCTCCGTGAAGTCTTCTATAGACTCTCCGGGCCTCTGTTTGACTGTTGCCAACGACACCAGATCTCTATTATACTTCTTTCTTTGTGTATAATTGTTCTTGAACGTTATACGTAGCTCAGCGAAGTTGTTGATGCTCCGATGGGGGACTTTTTCAAACCAATCTCGGGCATTGCCAATCAAGGTTGAATTAAACATTTGGCACCATATGTGCATCGACCATCGTTCAATTTTGGCCTGTGTGTCAAATACCTTTATATGATCATCCGGATCACCAGATCCATCATAAGTTTTGATACACGCCGACATGCGGCGCTTCTTTTCCTCAGAGTAATCTCGTATGCGAAGATTAAAGGCGTCCTCCCTCTCGCTACACCATGGGAGGGAGAGGTCATCTTCCTCCTCATCACGATAATAGGAATCTTTATAGTGCCCTTCATCGTCGGATGATTCAAGAGGGGAATACCTCGGTCGGCGACGTCTGGGGGATGATCATCGGAGTCAGATCCCGAAGGATCATGATAGGGCGGTTGTGCCCTTCCTTTCAATTGATTACGATAGTTGTTTCTGTGAGAAGGGGTAGGAGTTTTCTTCCCACTATAGTCTATTCTACGCCACACACTGGTGCGGCGGTTATTATTAGGATTTTCAAATGTTGTGCGTCCTACAGACCCATCAGAGTTATCTTCCTCCCCCTGGGTTTCCTGCAATGCTTGCATGATTCGATCTCCTATCCGCTCGAACACATTCCATGCTCGAGGTGGTTCCTCCAAGGGAGGTTGCTCCTGGACCCGGCTTTGCCTCTGTCTTTTTTAAGTTTTTGCAGGGATACCGTGCTCGGCGCTTCCGAAGTTGAGTCTAGATTGGAGATTCCTCCCCAGATTCATTCTTGCCGTGACGGCTGGGGTGATCCTGTCGAGGTTTTGCGTAAGTACGCACTCGAGATCCTCATCATCCAGTGATTCGACTTCCATCTCTGCCTCGACCATGAGTGACTTTTGCGCTTCCTTGTTGGGAGCATTAGGTGCTGACCCCGGGTCGGGGTTGTTCAAAGAGAGGGTTGGTGGTGGGGTATTGGTAATCGCGCCCGCTCTACCGGGAGATTGAAACATGTGTTCTAGTTGTTTGGTCCTCCAGTTTGTCCACCTGGAGGCGGGGTTAGGGTGACTGGAATGTCACCTCCGGACTTTCGATTGCTAGGGTTTGTATTCCTTGGGTTTCCCTGAGGATGTCCCTTCGTCATTGGTAGAATTCAGTTTAGTGTAGGGTCCCACGGATGGCGCCAACTTGTTGATACAAAAGTTGGATGATCCTAGCTTGACCCGAATTAGGCTTAATTCGGGTGCTTGGGCTCCAGCTCCTGCACCAAGTAAACTTCGGGTTGGGATCCTGCACACTAAAAATAACACGCTGTTAGGCTTACCGTGGGAACGTATCCCACTATTAGACTCCGGAGTGAGAGTAAGTAATCGGTTTAGTGTGAGACCCCCAAAATCTGACATGGAACAACTAGGCAACAAGGGGGTAACACGTCATAGTACAAAAAACAATGAATTACAGTTCATACAAAGCTGACGAAATAAAAACATGTACGTTACATCATAAAAGGTCAGAGTTTTTAAACATAGGTCCCAGAGTTTTAAAAGCAGAAAATTATATTATTTCGTCTCGATTTATAAAAATAAGTTGTCTAAAAGATTGAATAAACTTCTGATAGTTTATATAAAACAAATCTTTCAAAAGCATCACAGAAATCTCCAAGCTGCGATAATCTCCTGCGGGCTCCCATCCAAGCAAAGCTAAGTAATAATACCTGAGATTAAACATGTAAAATCGTCAACATAAAGTTGAGTGATATTCATAGGTTTAGCAATAAGGATGTGGAACACAAGCATTCATTTGTAAAACAAGTAAATAGGGAGTATGGTTATGATCATTAACCATAGTCCGAAACCATTATTATTGTTGTTCAGTTCATGAACCGAAGCTTAACTCAGTGTAAGTTCCTCTAGGGAGTATTCAGCCTAAATACTCAAGTATAAAACAAATATCAATGCGTCAAGGTACTTGAGACGGGGACAGTCAATCCCGATGGATCCACCCACAACATTCGCGCTTAGTACTCGAAGTTAACGGTTCATGGTCAGGAGAGGAAACTAAAGGCTAGAGACTAAAAAACAATAATAATATTGAAAACCTGAAAATCATACATGTTCTGGATAGCATACAAGTTCTGGATAGCATACAGTTTTTAAATGGTTGTGTTCTACCATGTAAAATCTCACCCCGTGTTTAGAAACCATGTACAAGTAAAAAGGGGTTACGAACTCACCTTAGCCACGAGGTAAGTCAATCACGGTACTCAGCAACTGAGTAGAAACGTTAGTGGTAAGACGACCACCGACGATATGGATGCCCGGGAAACACGAAAATCGCAACCTATCAAAATAAGGCGCGCGTTAAGACTCGAACTCAAGTATCGATATGTACCAAATATAATATGACTCAACTGTTTTCAAAGTATTCATGTTTCTAAACCATTGACACCAACCAAATGAATCCTTTTATCCAACGTTACTCGTTAAAACACTTGTACACTTGAAATTGACCCGTTATATGACGCCAAGTTAATGCAAGTCAAACTATTATTTACCCTTATTCGGACCAGTAGCTAAGTCATTTATATAATGACTAAGCACTTGAGTAAGTCACCATGTCCGATGGTGAATACTCAAACTCACGCAACACAAACATTGAACTAAGTGTCCAAAATAAAATCAGCAAGTACACCACGAATGTACACACCGATCTACCCTATCTAGACTTGTCCGTTTTAGATGAAAATTGGTGTCAATGTCACTTATAACCTTTATAAGACCTCACCAAAATTTGAGCCAATGGTCACACTTTAAAATCCATCAGCTCGACACTTTACCCGACTCCAAATTTAGGACAGATTTGTATACTTGTTTTGTAAAACCGTTTGGACCACTTTAAAAGTACTAATTCGATAAGCCCTCTTTTGAAACCACTACTAGACTAATCAAACTAAGTTTGTATACTTTGGAAATCAGTAGTATCAACTATCTAACCAAGCCTAAAGTCCCCGAGAGTCGACCCAAAATCAGCCACAATTTCGGATTGTGCCGACTTGCGTCTCCCGGTACACGAAAACTAAAACTAGCATAACT
Organism: Glebionis coronaria; assembly: GCA_025667525.1. Lineage (NCBI taxonomy): Eukaryota > Viridiplantae > Streptophyta > Magnoliopsida > Asterales > Asteraceae > Glebionis > Glebionis coronaria. The sequence goes on along the minus strand of CM046881.1, from coordinate 424,635,962 downwards.
TTTGACTCGTTATGACTTAGAAGCTCTATCTTATACCAAAACGAGCGTCTTGGAAAACTCTACAACAATATCAAATAATCTTAGCCTTTCACAGACCTTAAACCCACGAAAAATCAGTTAAGGACCTGCTGTCCCAAAATACCTTTTTAGAAAACAAGTCAAATCAATTTTCCAACCAAAACCATTTATTCCCAAACCTATAGAATCATCATACCATCATACCCATAAACCAAACACTCCTTAAACACTTGTATGTAAAATTTAACAAAAATCAAAGATCAAAAACCAAACTTTTTGTGATCAAAATAAGATGATCTTACCAAAAACAATACATGCAAACTAATTTAAACATAATCCCACCATAAATCACAAAGTTATAAAAACCTTGATGCATGTGGAAGATTTTTGTATCATTAGAATGACAAGAAGATTTAGAACATGGGTCTAATTTTTGTTTTGATTGGATCATTGTGGATGATGGTGGTTTATGGTGTTAAGGGTGGCGGCAACATGGAGGTGTGGGAGAGGGTTGTGTGTTTTTTTTAGCTATTTGTAGTAAGTGTGAAGTGGAAGAAAAAAAATGCTTATATATGGTTAGGTAAGTGGATGGACCAATCTTGCCAAGTTTGAAACTTGTGGACTTAAAAACAATTAATAGTTTTAAAAGGGTAGAAAATAGTTATTGGTAAATATTGAAAATATTTACGGGGCTCGGGTTTCGTAAAAATACTTTTCAAAAGTTACAATGCATCATAAAAATGATTATATGATTTCCCGACACGATTTAATACGTAATTAAAACGAAATCGTCGAAAATATTAATTATCGAAACAATCGATAAATAAACGTAAACTTTTGGGCATCCTTCGGTATCGCGATCACTAGGAATTCTCGTTGTACATTGATTTTGAATAAACTCGTTGTAAAACGCACGCGGGTGATTTTAAATCAAAAACTTTGATTTAAATTAAATATGGAAAAATAAAATAAAATTTTTATAATTCCATATAAAGTATTGTCAATGAACAGAATAATACTTAAAAAGTATAATTTAAAAATCTTAGGATTTACATATAAGAATACAAGAAAACGAAATACGTTGGAAAATTAAAGAAGCACGAATAAAAAGAATAAAATAATGCTGGGAAAGTATGGGTTCTCACAGTCTCCCCCGTAAAGGAACTCTGGTCCCTAGAGTTCTCTTAAACACAGTAGAAGATGCAAACAAGAGGAGGTACAATGTGTAGAACAATATTCATTGCTTCCTAGGAAATTTTTGCATCACGACGAACCTTAACAACTGGAACTCACTATGCTTCAGTTTCTTAACTCCTTTTCGTATAACTTTTCAGTCTTGGATTAGAATAACGATCTTTCAATACGGAGATACATCAAGAGAAAGAATTGTTGGAAATACGTGCGATAAACTAAAAAGAATGAACACGAGAATCGCTTAAACAAGCAAAGTGCGATAAAATGAACCAAGATTGTAAATCAACAAGGGGTCGCAAATCGCGCAACAGTAAAACGTGACAATCTTAAAATGTAATAATCTAGTCACAAGCGAAATAGAAGGGAAAAATGAATAACATATAATCATTTAAAATACAAGCTGTCAAAAGCAGTTGTCTAGTATTTTGGTATTACATTAAAACTTAGTTTTAAATATTTTCTTTATTAAAATTTTTTTTACCAGGTGTAGTGATTAAAAATCAAACTCTATATAAAATAAGTGGGTAAACTGTTGTCAAATCTTTTTCTTGATCAGAATTTTCAAATCAAAAATAACTCAGTTCAAATAGTTATTTTGATCAGCTTAAGAGCTTTTCGGGTGACTGTATAAAATTATCGTTAAAAACTCAGGTTTATCGTTACCATTAGAGAAAATCAGATTTTCCAAGTTATTTAGAAGCATTGTTAGAAATTATAAATTAATTTAATAATTTCATTAGGTTGACAGTAAAGTATGATAAAATCAATTACTTTAAAAGATACATCTTGACATTGTTTAAACATAAGTTATAAATTTACCCAAGAGGATGTACAGATTTGATATTAAACTTGAAATGGGTATTTTGACAATTTAAACATTAAAATGTATAAAACGTTCTTAAAAATTAATAATAATTATTAGAAATTAAAGAAAGTGTTTAAGATATCAAACGATAAACACGTAACAGTTTCTGGTTTTCAGAAAGCGACAAAATAGCAAATGATTATGAAACGAATATCGATCAACAATTAGTATACAAGCAATAGCACGAGGGAATAAAACGGAAGTCGTATCAACTCTTAACGAACATGATAGAATAGATGCATCGATGATAAGGACAATAAGAAACAAGGATTATAGCAATGATTAATTCACGAGTGTGGTTGACATCACCACAACGGCTTATTAAGTTCTCGGGGGTCGATACACGATCGAAGGAGAAAAGCCACACAACGAATTTTCGAATCAAAGAAAATTATTAAGAAGTTACTTGAGAGTAAATTCAGTAAGTCGAACAACATTAGCAATGAAAGACGAAATCAACACATAATTCACACGAATGAATTTCAAGACGATGAAGTTTAAAGCACATAATGACGGATACACGAAATCATTGGTCACTTCCAGTCATAAATCACTATTCGCGTCCAGAGATGTTTCGAAGGTATACCAAAATAGATAAAGAAGATCGATCGATGAAGAGGCATAATAAGTTTGGAACTTTCAAGTCTGGTATCAATGGTAAGAATTTAGGAAAATGGTAACGAAAATCGTATCATGAGGATGATGAGGTAACAGGTAAAACAAAGGTCGTTGAGTAAGGAAATATGTGTTTGAGGCATGTACTTTGTTCAAGAAAAGAGAAGGGATTATATGTGTATGTTGCAAACTGTTGCTACTCGCATAAGATGTAAAAGTTTTTAAAACTTTACTTTTATCTAACTTTTTAAGGAACATAATTAAAAAGTTGATTGTTGGTCAAATATTTAGGGCGACTACTATTCGACCTTGCATGGCTCCTTCAAAATTAGGCATAGGTGATCAGGCCATGCATAATTTAGGACTAGCAATGCGATGCTTATCATCGTCAAACCAATATTACAGGTCATATTATTTAAAATATGTATATAATAGCATTTGTAAAAACAAGAATATGAAACCTTTCGCCTAGAAGTTACTGGCTAACTGTTTAAATCAACAATTTGTATAGTTACAAGGGTTCTTTATAATACCGTATTAGAACAATTTGTGAAAATACATTGTAAAATTAATATAAATTAATTTTATAAGATAGCATTCAATTGTTTAAGAAAGCCCAAATGAAACCTTTTGTAAAATGATTCGCAAACAAGACCAGTTTGAGTTTATATAGTAACATGACAATAGTTTATAAAGTAGCGAGTGGGTTACAAGAGGGAAATAAGAAGTAGTTCAAGACAAGCAACGAAATGGTTACAAGGTGCTAAGGTTTCAAGAGGTTTAGCAGGAATCGTCAAGAGACACGTGTCAAAACGATAACGAACGATATGTAAACAAGATCTTCAATTCTCGGTCCAAATCAGTGGTACGATAGAAGCAAAGAAAAATAATAGAATGACAAATAAGTCATAAATAAAAGAAAGGAATAAGGAATCCGTATGTGCACATCGTAATTTATTTGACAAAAAATACACTTTTAAGAAAGTAGAACATCAGTTTGTCAAATCACTTGGTTCCTAAAAGTTCAAGATTTATGTACATGTTTGACCGAACTCAAAGTTACTATTTTATACTTGTTCAAACGTAATCCTTGTTTTTAGTTTGCAAAATATCATTAGTTAAAGTTTTACGAGCTCACACGAATTTAATAGGCTTCAAATCATGTTTCTAACTTCTATCAGTTTTGACATTTTTAGTCAACTTTGACTTTTGGGTTTGACCCGACCAATTAACTCTCTAACGATATTCGAAGACTCAAAGTCTAATGCATTTCGATGTAAAACAATGTTTTGAACAACTTTCTAGTTTTACCCGAGACTTGAAACAGAATAAAAATGGACGAAAATGCCTTGCATTAAATCTGTCAGCAAAACGATATTTTTACAACTACGCAAAAATAAGTTCTTAAATTTCACAATCTCAAATGAGCGTAACCTGCTCGATTTTAATATTTATTGGCCAAATTTTATGTCCTAAACGGACGTCTCAACAAGTAGAAATATATATTTTTATGTCTAAAGTTATAAAAATATTTTCTCGACACAGCTTGAAATTAAATCTAAATTTCATAATAACTTAGAATTAGTGTACACACAAGACTTGTGGATTCCATAAAGACAAAGGAAGATAAACTGTATAATTAGTCATGTAAAGAAAACACAGTATGGAAATGGTTCAAGAATGCAAACGGTAATCTGAGACGCATATCATCCGTGTCTTCGGCTGCAAGATGCAATGTAGGAAAGTCTCCTTGCGGCGTGATTTTCCAAAATCACAAGACATACCGAGAAAGAAACAAAATATTAACAAGTCACACTCCTGAGGCGAGGAGGTTTAATGAAAAAGGGAGGATACAAATAGGATCGTATTCCAAACAATCGTCACATAATAAATGACGATCATGTGTTCAAGGTACAACGGATGTTGTAAGTCGAAATCGAAATGTAGAATGGTCAATGAAATAAGACGTAATCCATGTACAAGTGTCGTGTAAAACGGTGGCGTAAAGGTAAATCAAGATTATGAGAACTCACGATATTATTCAGCACTGATTCAACGAATTCTTCGAGATGTGAGACTCACACGATGTCCTTTAGTCTTTTCCGGAGACACCTTGAGCTACACCAAGGTCTATAGACTAGACATTCAATTACGAATGGTCGGTAAACAATCTGGGTATCTAAATTGATATTTTAAAGGAAATAAACAATGAAAGCAACACGTACGGTAGTAAGAATTGTGCGACCCCCAGAATCTGACATGGAACAACTAGGCAACGAGGGGATCACACGTCAAGGTACGAGTAACAATGAGTTATAAATGACACAAAAATGACACAATAAAAGACATATATATTACATCACATTATATCAGAGTTTAGAAACATCGGTCCCACAAGTTTTAAAACATAATAAAGTAGCATAACATCATAGTTTAAAGTTTTAAGATAACAAAAGATCAGTGGAAAACTTTAACAACGTCATTATAACAAAGCATAAACATATCACAACACAAATCTTTCCAAGCTGCCAACATCATGCGGTAGCTCGTCCAAGCCCATTAAGCAGTATTACCTGAGATTAAAACATGTAAACCCGTCAACAAAAAGTTGAGTGATATTCATAGGTTTAAAAAGCTAAGTAATGGAACACAATGTACTTTGTAAAACAAGTAATGGGGGGGATGACTATGTACATTCTCCATAGTCATGGTATATTATTGCTATTTAGTTCATGAACCGAAGCTTAACTCAAAGTAAGTTCCTCTAGGGAGTATTCAGCCTAAATACTCAAGTATCAACAAATATTAGTGCGTCAAGGTACTTGAGACGGGGATAGTCAATCCCGATGGATCCACCTACAACATTCGCGCTTAGTACTCGAAATTAACGGTTCATGATCAGGAGAGGAAACTTAAGGCTAAAGACTAAAAGCAATAATATCAATGAATTCATCTGGCAGCATACAGTTCTGGATAGCATACAGTTTAAAAGATTGTGTTCCAACATGTTAATCTCACCCCGTGTTTTGAAACAATGAACAAGTAGCTAGAGGGGCTATGAACTCACCTTAGCTATACGGTGGAATCAACACGAAACTGGAGGGCTCGTAGAAACAACAGTAAATCAAGCAACCTTAAGTCATCCGAGACCTACGATAATGGGACGCGAAAGTTTAGAAGACACGAAATAAATGTTTATAAAAACACTTGAATTAAATGAATACATATTCAAATTATGACACATGAGAAAAACCAAGCAAGGGGTACTTCTGAACTCCATCTAAAAATATACTTTTATTAGAAAATGTACTCGATAAAAACTGCCGGCACATACCGAATGTACGGGCTGATTTACCTCACTTAGACACGTCAAATATTTATGGTACTAACTGAGAAGCTCACTTAACATCTATAGAAATACATGTAAAAATCTTGTCAAAAGTTTTTACTTCTAAGACTCACTGCCTGACACATCTTCGGGTTACAAAATCCGGACAGATTTACGTCTTTGACTCGTAAAACCATTTTGACTTTTCTAAACAACACCGTTTATTAAACCGACTCTTGAGTTTGATAATGGACTCACAACCCTAAGTTTACAGTCCAAAAACAGCCTTTGACAATTTTTAAAACTCAACTTATAGTCCCCGAGATTCGATCCAAATATCGACAACAATTTTAGATTGTGTCGATACTCGTCTCCCGGTACACGAATAATCAAACTAACGCCATTTTCAACTCGTTTGGAGTTGGAAGCTATAATTTATATCAAATCGAAGCTAAGGAAAATATATACAGCCCTATCTTATTAGTTTAATAATAAGACAAGTTTAAGTTACCCAAAACCTTCCTTAACTTTCTGCCTAAAATTGGCACTTTGAAAATCATATCAAATGATGTTTTCAACAAAATCTAATCATTTTCCCACTCATAAAATCACCCTAATATCATCCTTAAACATCCTAAACCCTTGCATGCAACAAAATTAAAAGATCAAAATCAAAAGTTTAGACTTTTCAACATCAAAAACACAAAATCTTGTCATGATCATCCTAAAAACAATGATCAAACATCATCCCCACCAAGAAATCACCAAAACTTGAAAACTTGTTGCATGTACAAAATTCTTGTACCATTAGAATCACCTTACAAAAATAGGAAGTGGTCTAATTTTAGTTTAGCTTAATTCATCTTGGATGATGAAGAAATTGAGGGGTTTTTGGAATCGGGTGTCACGGCAACAAGGGTGGGGAGGAGGTGATGGTGTGATTTTTTTAACTAGTTTATTATGTGTTAGTGGAAGAACAAATGATTTAAATATGGCTAGTTAAGTATAAGGGTTAAAGTTGTCAAGCATTAAATTTTAGGACCACAAAATAAATACTTTTGTTAAAAAGTGGGAAATGACTATTAGTCAATTTTATAAATATTTACGGGGTTTGGGTTTCGTAAAAATACTCCTCAAAAGTTAAAACGCACCCAAAATAGGATAATATAGACTCCCGACTCGACTTATCACGACATTAAAAGAAAACATCGAAAACGCCGAACATTAAAACAATCGACAGTAAAAATATGAAATATAAGAATTTATTACTGTGCCCGTTATCAGTCTAGACTTAATACAATGTAAAGATAAATATCTTTAAGTCGAAAGATTTAGCCCTCGGTTCTCGTTCCGTTGATTCAAGTAACGTTTGTACAAATGCACGCGGGTGATTTTAAATCAAAATATTTGATTTAAATAAATATAGAATTATAAAATAAAAATAATTTTATAATTTCGAATAAGTACCAACAATGATTAAAATAATGAATAAGAGTAAAATAATTACCAGGAAAATACGAGATCTCATAGTCTTCCCCCCTAACGGAACTCTGGTCCCTCAGAGTTTAGTTGGAGATGGAAGAAGAAGAAGACGAGAACAGATGGGGATACTTAGTCTTGAACTGTTCTTCACTTTCCCAAGTGAACTCAGCACCCCGATGTGAATCCCAACGAACTTTAACGATAGGAATCCAACTACGTTTCAGCTTCTTGACTTGGCGATCCACGATCTCTATCGGTTCATCAATGAAGTACATCTTCTCGTCTACCCTTATTTCTTCTAACGGTATCTGAACATCTGTTTCGGCTAGACATTTCTTAAGATTGGAAACATGGAATACATCGTGAACACAGCTTAACTCATGTGGTAACTTCAGTCGATAGGCTACTGAACCAATACGCTCGATGATCTCGAATGTTCCTACAAAACGTGGCGCAAGTTTTCCTCTTTTATCAAACCTCACAATACCCTTCCATGGAGATACTCGTAACAGCACACGGTCTCCGACTTGAAACTTAAGAGGTCTGCGTCTTTTGTCTGCGTAACTCTTCTGATGACTTCTAGCAGTTTTCAGTCTTTCCCTGATCTGTACAATCTTGTCGGTAGTTTCTAAAACTAGTTCAGGCCCTATTAGTTGACTTTCACCTACTTCGTTCCATATCATTGGCGATCTGCACTTGCGTCCGTACAAAGCCTCGAATGGTGAACACTTAACACTTTTATGATAACTATTGTTATAGGAAAATTCGACTAAAGGTATATGAGTGTCCCAGCTACCACCAAAATCCATAAACATGCTCGCAACATGTCTTCCAGAGTCTGAATAGTGCGTTCACTTTGTCCATCCGTTTCTGGGTGATATGCTGTACTCATTAATACTTGCGTACCCGATGCCTTTTGAAGTGCTTTCCAGAAATGTGATGCAAAACGACCATCCCTATCAGAAATAATAGATATTGGCAGTGCTTTGCAACAATCTCATTGATGTAGATTCGAGCCAATCTATCCGTCTTATAATCCTCACGAATAGGAAGGAAGTAAGCAGATTTGGTTAATCTATCAACAATTACCCAAATTGCATCAAAACCACCACTGCTTCTAGGCAGCTTTGTGACTAAGTCCATTGTAATCTTTTCCCATTTCCATTTTGGGACTTCTGGTTGTTGTAAAAGACCTGAGGGTTTCTGATGTACTGGTTTAATCTTTAAACAAGTCAAACACTTGTTAACGTATTCTGCTATGTCCTTTTTCATACCTGGCCACCAGTAAATATCCCTTAAATCGTAGTACATCTTATCTGCACCAGGGTGAATCGAATATCTTGAAGCGTGAGCTTCGTCCATTATTACCTTTCTTAATCCTCCAACTAATGGAATCCATAATCGTCCAACAAAGTAAATTGTTCCATCTTCTTTCCTTTCAAACTGAGCATCTAATCCTCACAACAATTCTGCTGGAGCCTTAAAGTCCTTTGCAGCTTCTTGTTGTGCTTCTAAAATCTTAGCCTTGAGACTAGATTAAATGGTTATGCTCATAGCACGCACTCTCCTAGGTTTAAGTCTTTCCTTTCGACTTAGGGCATCAGCTACAACATTAGCCTTTCCTGGGTGATACTTAATTTCACATTCATAGTCGCTAAGAAGTTCTAACCAACGTCTTTGTCGCATGTTCAAGTCCTTTTGGTTAAAGATATACTGGAGACTCTTATGATCAGTGTATATCATACTTTTTGTCCCATAAAGATAATGTCTCCATTTTTTCAAGGCGAATACTACTGCACCTAACTCCAAATCGTGAGTAGTATAGTTTTTTTCATGGGTTTTAAGTTGTCTAGAGGCATAAGCAATCACTTTTCCTCGCTGCATTAAGACACACCCGAAACCTTGGTGGGATGCATCGCAATAAACAACAAAATCATCCGGTCCGTCAGGAAGTGTTAACACTGGGGCATTACACAATTTTTCCTTTAATAAGCAAAAGGCTTGATCTTGCTCTTCATTCCAAATGTATTCCTTGTTCTTTTGTGTAAGCAGGGTTAAAGGCTTAGCAATCTTGGAGAAGTTTTCGATGAATCTGTGATAATATCCGGCTAACCCGAGAAATGAACGGACCTCAGTAGGCAATTTAGGAGATTTCCAATTCTTAACTGCTTCAACTTTACTAGGATCCACGTGTATACCATCCTGATTTACCACGTGTCCTAAAAACTGAACCTCTTTTAACCAAAATTCACACTTAGAGAATTTGGCATACAACTTTTCTTTCTCCAAAAGACTTAAGATGGTTCTAAGATGATTTTCATGATCTTTTTCTGATTCGAGTAAATGAGGATGTCGTCAATAAAGACTATGACAAACTTATCAAGGTAGGGTTTGCAGACACGGTTCATTAGATCCATAAAAACGGCAGGAGCATTGGTAAGACCGAATGGCATAACGGTAAATTCAAAGTGACCATAACGGGTTCTAAATGCGGTTTTGGAGATGTCACTTTCATGCACTCTTAACTGATGATAACCTGAACGAAGATCTATCTTGTAGAAACAACACGCACCTTGCAATTGGTCAAATAAGTCGTCTATACGAGGGAGAGGGTAACGATTCTCGATTGTCAGCTTATTCAATTCCCTGTAGTCTATACACATTCTCATTGCGCCATCCTTTTTCTTAACAAAGAGCACAGGCGCTCCCCACGGCGAATGACTCGGTCTGATGAAACCTTTCTCTTGTAATTCCTTGAGCTGATTCGATAGTTCATTCATCTCAGACAGGGCTAAACGATAAGGCGATTTGGCAACAAGCAGTGCACCCGGAATAAGATCGATACAGAATTCAACTTCACGCACAGGAGGTAATCCCGACAAGTCGTCTGGGAAAACTACAGGAAATTCACAAACGATACGAATATCATCAAGCTTTTTTTGATCAGCCTTGATAGAGAGAAGAGAATTTGGATTGTCATCCGGCTTCTCACCACGAAGTTCTAAGGTTTTACCCGAAGAAAGAGGAATACACAAGATTCGCTCAGAACAAACAAGGACAGCACGATGAGACGCTAACCAATCCATACCAACAATAACATCAAAACTACCGAGACGCGTCGGTAAAAGGTCGATTAAAAACAAATGACCAAGCAAATCAAGGGTACAACCACGCAAGACTGTATTGGTACTAACAATCTTACCGTCTGCTAATTCTACTTCATAGCTAGTGTCTAAAACAGAAGGAGTAATATCAATGAAATGAGTGAAAGCAGAAGACGCAAAACTCTTCTCTGCACCGGAATCAAATAAAACACTAACATAGTGATCGTTAAGAATATACGTACCTGCGACCACCTGAGGATTCTGCTGAGCGTTATTTCCCACATGATACACTCTACCTCCAGCTCCATCGTTCTGCGGATCCTTAGCCTTTGGACACCTATTCTGGTAATGACCTTTTTCACCACAGTTATAGCACACCGGGTTGCAGTTTCCTTCCTTATGGCCAATCCTCTTACAAATTGCACACTTAGGAGGACACACACCAACATGATGCCAGTTGCATTGCTTGCACTTAGGCAGAGTCCCAGTATAACCTTGTTTTCCAGCAGGAGTAGCAGGAGCAATAGGAGAAACAAGAGTAACAGGAGCAACAGGAACAGCAGGAGCAACAGGAATAGCAGGAGCATCTGCATACATGGTTGTTGTCTCTTGTCTCTTGTTAGCTTGTCGGTTATTATTCTTGTTGGCATTTCTGTTGTTGCCTCGGTTGTTGCTACGGTTATTGCCCTGATTGTTTCTTTTATTATCCTCCCATTTCCGTTTGTTATCAGCATCTAACTTAGCAGCTTTACCTTCCACAGACTGCTCGACCAATTCACGAGCCATGTTCACTGCTTCATGTAAGGAAGAAGGTTTTGATGAAGTAACGTGTCCTTTAATCCTTTCAGGAAAGCCCTTGACATACCTTTTTATTTTCTTCTTCTCATCTAGAACCAGTTCAGGAAACATTAAGGCCAACTCATGAAACCTATTAGTGTAGGCTTCAATATCATCATCTTTCATTTGTAAGTTCCATAGCTCGTGTTCCATCCGAGCTATCTCAGTCTCAGGGCAGTACTCAGTAGTCATCATTGTTTTTAACTCGCTCCAAGGGATTTGGTTTGCATTATCCAGACCTAAGGTTTTAATATTTCCATTCCACCAGGTAAGTGCAATACCTTCCAAAGTACTAGCAGCATAAATTACCTTATCCTCTTCAGCACATTTGCAAGTTCCAAATACTTGCTCCATCTTTTCAAACCAACGTGTCAAACCAATGACACCTTCGGTCCCTTTGAAGGAGTGGGGTTTTCCAGACATGAAGGTCTTGTGTGAACATCCTTTTGTGCTTAAAGAAGCTTCAGCTTTAGTTTGAGTCTCTCGGCTCTTTTCGTATTCAGCAATAGCCTTCTTTACCCTTTTTGCAATAACTCTCCCCATAGTAGCCCGGCGAGATCTCTTGGGTCCATCAGCTCTACGAATTCTGGTAGGCGGCATGTTTTCGTCAACAACACAATACAAAATTCAGTGTAAACTTGTATAAGTATGCTATTTCAAGATTCATGAAATGGATAAAATAGAATAATAAGAGATTTTAGATATGCATAACTGATTGTCAACAAGGAATGCAACACTAAGGAGTGGAATATATATAATATTAAGCAAGAGGGGTTTGGAAGGAGGTAATACGTATCACAATAAAACCAATGTAATATTTCAAATGAAATCAAGGTATGAAATATTATAACAATAATTAAGGTAAACAATAAGGATTAGAGAGTTACCCGCACTTATATTGAACAACATTGGCAGAATCTGTGTTTGACACTTGTAAAGCATGAAATATCTTGATATTTAGTTATAGACCAAGTTTTGAAAATGACTCAGTTCTCTATAACCATCGCTCTGATACCAATCTGTGAGAACCCCAGAATTTGACATGGAACAACTAGGCAACGAGGGGATCACACGTCAAGGTACGAGTAACAATGAGTTATAAATGACACAAAAATGACGCAATAAAAGCCATATATATTACATCACATTATATCAGAGTTTAGAAACATCGGTCCCACAAGTTTTAAAACATAATAAAGTACCATAACATCATAGTTTAAATTTTTAAGATAACAAAAGATCAACGGAAGACTTTAACAACGTCATTTATAACAAAGTATAAACATATCACAACACAGATCTTTCCAAGCTGCCAACATCATGCGGTACCTCGTCCAAGCCCATTATGCAGTATTACCTGAGATTAAAACATGTAAACCCGTCAACAAAAAGTTGAGTGATGTTCATAGGTTTAGAAAGCTAAGTAATGGAACACAATGTACTTTGTAAAACAAGTAATAGGGGGATGACTATGTACATTCTCCATAGTCATGGTATATTATTGCTATTTAGTTCATGAACCGAAGCTTAACTCAAAGTAAGTTCCTCTAGGGAGTATTCAGCCTAAATACTCAAGTATCAACAAATATTAGTGCGTCAAGGTACTTGAGACGGGGATAGTTAATCCCGATGGATACACCTACAACATTCGCGCTTAGTACTCGAAATTAATGGTTCATGATCAGGAGAAGAAACTTAAGGCTAGAGACTAAAAGCAATAATATCAATGAATTCATCTGGCAGCATACAGTTCTGGATAGCATACAGTTTAAAAATTGTGTTCTAACATATTAATCTCACTCCGTGTTTTGAAATAATGAACAAGTAGCTAGAGGGGCTATGAACTCACCTTAGCTATACGGTGGAATCAACACAAAACTGGAGGGCTCAGTATAAATAACAGAAAATCAAGCAACCTTAAGTCATCCGAGACATACGATAACGGGACGCGAAAGTTTAGAAGACACGAAATAAATGTTTAAAAAAATACTTGAATTAAATGAATACATATTCAAATTATGACACATGAGAAAAACCAAGCAAGGGGTACTTCTGAACTCCATCTAAAAATATACTTTTATTAGACAATGTACTTGATAAAAACTGCCGGCACATACCAAATGTACGGGCTGATTTACCTCACTTAGACACGTAAAATGTTTATGGTCATAACTGAGAAGCTCACTTAACATCTATAGAAATACATATAAAAAGCTCGTCAAAAGTTTTTACTTCTAAGACTCACTGCCTGACACATCTTCGGGTTACAAAATCCGGACAGATTTACGTCTTTGACTCGTAAAACCATTTTGACTTTTCTAAACAACACCGTTTATTAAACCGACACTTGAGTTTGATAATGGACTCACAACCCTAAGTTTGTAGTCCAAAAACAGCCTTTGACAAATTTTAAAACTCAACTTATAGTCCCCGAGATTCGATCCAAATATCGACAACAATTTTAGATTGTGTCGATACTCGTCTCCCGGTACACGAATAATCAAACTAACGCCATTTTCAACTCGTTTGGAGTTCGAAGCTATAATTTATATCAAATCGAAGCTAAGGAAAATATCTACAACCCTATCTTATTAGTTTAATAATAAGAAAAGTTTAAGTTATCCAAAACCATCCTCAACTTTCTGCCTAAAATTGGCACTTTGAAAATCATATCAAATGATGTTTTCAACAAAATCTAATCATTTTCCCACTCATAAAATCACCCTAATATCATCCTTAAACATCCTAAACCCTTGCATGTAACAAAATCAAAAGATCAAAATCAAAAGTTTAGACTTTTCAACATCAAAAATACAAAATCTAGTCATGATCATCCTAAAAACAATGATCAAACATCATCCCCACCAAGAAATCATCAAAACTTGAAAACTTGTTGCATGTACAAAATTTTTGTACCATTAGAATCACCTTACAAAAATAAGAAGTGGTGTAATTTTAGTTTAGCTTAATTCATCTTGGATGATGAAGAAATTGAGGGGTTTTTGGAATGGGGTGTCACGGCAACAAGGGTGGGGAGGAGGTGATGGTGTGATTTTTTTTGACTAGTTTATTATGTGTTAGTGGAAGAACAAATGATTTAAATATGGCTAGTTAAGTATAAGGGTTAAAGTTGTCAAGCATTAAACTTTAGGACCACAAAATAAATACTTTTGTTAAAAAGTGGGAAATGACTATTAGTCAATTTTATAAATATTTACGGGGTTTGGGTTTCGTAAATATACTCCTCAAAAGTTAAAACGCACCCAAAATAGGATAATATAGACTCCCGACTCGACTTATCACGACATTAAAAGAAAACATCAAAAACGCCGAACATTGAAACAATCGACAGTAAAAATATGAAATATAAGAATTTATTACTATGGCCGTTATCAGTCTAGACTTAATACAATGTAAAGATAAATATCTTTAAGTCAAAAGATTTAGCCCTCGGTTCTCGTTCCGTTGATTCAAGTAACGTTTATAAAAATGCACGCGGGTGATTTTAAATCAAAATATTTGATTTATATAAATATAGAATTATAAAATAAAAATAATTTTATAATTTCGAATAAGTACCAACAATGATAAAAATAAGGAATAAGAGTAAAATAATTACCAGGAAAATACGAGATCTCACAAGAATGAAAATCAGGAGTCTTATCGAGAACAACACTTCTTAATCCCAAACAATGGTATCTCGAGAGTATGCACAACATGTAACAGTGAGTCGAGAAAAACAAACGGTTCAAAATGAACGAGCATATGAAGTCAGTCGTATCACGCATAAATGAAATAGAAATAGTACTCAGAAGAATGAGTATGAAAAGACAGCAGCATACGCGCTCTGAATACAAGTAGGTAATGTCGTAACATTATGAAATCATTGTAACAAGATCAGTTCACAAGAACAAGAATTTAAGAAATGCAGTAAGAGCGTATGTAATCAAGTAATATCCAATGATAATTCATGAAGCACAAAGGCTTTGAAAAGACATAGTAATTATCACCATTAAGGTAATGTAATATTTCAACATGAAATCAAGAGATGAAATACTACAACGATAATTAAAAGTCAATAATAAGAATTAGAAAGTTACCCGCTCAGATATCAAACAGCAATGACAGATTCTGTGTTTGACACTTAGAAACAATAAAATATTTGAACTTTCGGTTATAGACTAAGTTTTGAAAACGACTCAGTTCCCTATAACCACCGCTCTGATACCACTCTGTGAGACCCCCAAAATCTGACATGGAACAACTAGGCAACAAGGGGGTAACACGTCATAGTACAAGAAACAATGAATTACAGTTCATACAAAGCTGACGAAATAAAAACATGTACATTACATCATAAAAGGTCAGAGATTTTAAACATAGGTCCCAGAGTTTTAAAAGCGAAAAATTATATTATTTCGTCTCGATTTATAACAATAAGTTGTCCAAAAGATTGAATAAACTTCTGATAGTTTATATAAAACAAATCTTTCAAAAGCATCACGGATGCTCCGGCTGGGAAAATAGGTGTATATACACGCCTATAAGACTCGGCCAACTACCGTATCCCGTTGTCTAGGTTTCTCGTAGACATTCTGATATATTATGATTTTCACATAACCCAACTGCACTGTATAGGGGCGTGTAAGATCAATCAATTTGAGATCTCATGCCATACATGTAGTGTAGCTCCAACCGTAAGCTTGTTTA
This sequence comes from Glebionis coronaria, assembly GCA_025667525.1. Lineage (NCBI taxonomy): Eukaryota > Viridiplantae > Streptophyta > Magnoliopsida > Asterales > Asteraceae > Glebionis > Glebionis coronaria. The sequence goes on along the minus strand of CM046881.1, from coordinate 424,619,809 downwards.
GAGTCTTCTACGCCCCCCAAATGGTAAATGGCTGGCTGTCATTCAAAAAACGGTCCGCGACCACCCCTATGTGTTATAACAAACCACTAGATTCGCTTAAGAGTTGGTACGACCATTATTTCTTTGTAGATGCCAAAGTCTTTCCTGCCCCCTTTGTTCTAAAAACCAAAGTTCGACACGATTATCCACCCCCCACCAGTGAATATAGCAGTAGGGATGTTAGAACCTTAGACACACATCACACTCATTTCCATAAGGATCTGCCAGAGAACTTCCTATGCTTGGTAGGTATGAGCCGTAACTACTTCGGTAGGGAAGACAGATATCCGTACTTCTTGGAAGCCCGCAGACAGGGTGGGTATATTTGATTTACCAAACACATATGTAACATGTTGTATATAGAACTAACACATTGTATGTATATGTCCGCATAGATGAGGCTATTTGGTCTGCTACGCCAAGGAGACCCTAAGAAGGTCCCTGAAGGCTCTCGACCACTACGCCAGGATGAGCCACCACTACTTGAGGCTACTCAAAACCTGACCGTCCCCCCTGGAAGACGTGCCAGAGCCCCACTCTGATATGGGAGAGGAAGGAATAGAGAAGTCGACGTTGGACTTCCTGAATGAAGATGGTGACAACCTCCTGCTGGGAGGTGGTGAGGACGCAGCGAAGAACACCACGACTCCTCACCCAGATAACCACGATGACAATTCAGACCAATTGTCAAAGGATATCGACCGGATTCTAGAATTTGAGGAAGAAGAAGAAGAATCTATGAACCAGCCTATCGCCACGACACAATCAAAACCTGCCACAAAAAGGCGTAAGCTAAAGAGGAAAGTTGTGAAGACAACGGAGGAAGAGGCGGGTGTGTCCAATGCGCCTGTCAAGAGGTTGCGCAAGGACCATCCTCAATACAAGGAGGGCAGCGACACAACCACGCCAGAAATCAACCCACTGCCTCCCCCCACCGTGACAAGCAGTCAGTCGGAGAAGATTGTGTGGAAGGCTACCCTCGTCACCACCGTAGCCCCTATTATCACTGAGCCAACGATAGCCTCAACGTAAGTGTCCCACTCTACTCCTTTATCCTCATCATTTAAAAAAAGAAAGTATAAACTCCAAAAGACTTATAATTTTATTGAAATAACATGGTGGATCCTACGGCCGTTCCGCGTGAGGGGGATGCTGTCAGGGAGCCATCGCCCATGACAGTCACTCTCTCCTCTCCTCCTCCCATCCATGTGGAAGAACCTTAATCTGAAGGCCCAACGCTCCGCCTTTACCCGCTATGGAGCCTGTCTGAGCTAACTAAGCTAGAGACAGAAGAGGAGTGCAAGAAGTTTGTGGATCACTTGACTCCTCCCAGCCTTGCTCAGGACCTCAATGAGCTTGCTCATGGAGTTCTGCTTGATCAGTTTAATGTGGCCATGACGCACCAGATGACTGTTGGGGTGGCTCTGCGACACCGCTTTGAGACGGCCTTGGGCCATGTACTAAGTGCCGACGGAAAAATTACCCGCATGGAAAAGCTGGTAGACAAACATGAGCAAACCATATCTACTTTGCAGGCGGATTTGACCATGGCTGAGGCAACCATCAAAGAGCAGGCAAGCTATGCCGCCGTCCGTGAAAGCCGGATTGCGAAACTGGAAGCCAAGGCCCAAGCCCTGCATGACAAGGTACGACCCCCATCCTGCTAATTTCCTCCACGGATAATGGCAAAACTTGTAAAATAAAAACTTATTATTATACCCACAGGTAGCGGCCGAAGAGACAACTGCCCAATCGTTGACAAAGGACGTGGCTGACCTCACCAAGGAGTGTGATGATCTACGCCTAATGGTGAAGGGTGAGGAACAACTGGCATCGACCTTTATGGACTATAGGGTCGAGCATGAAAAGGTCGTGGAGGAGCGCCTAGGGGAGCTAGATACACGCATAGACGTCATGGTAGTGGACTTCGATGAGGAGTTGTACCCTCACGTGCTGACAGCGATTGCTGGCCGTTGATGGCTGATTGGATCCGGCCTGAGGTTGGCTGTGAACAAGGTTGCGGATTCACCTAAAGTGGCCTAATCTTTTGCCGATGTTCTGTCTGACGGAATAGACCGTGGTAGGCACGAGGGTCTTGTGGTTGGGGCTGAGTGGATATTCCATGTTAAAGAAGTCAATGACCACGCCTATCACAAGCCAGATGCTGAAGCGAAGATGACTGTGTCCATGTAAGCTTTGGACGAAGTAGAGTATCCGTTGCTGGACAAGATCAAGGCTTTGAAAGACGCGCCCATTGACATGATCATGGAGCAGCTATGTGTAGAAGTGGACTTCAATTCGCAGCTGGCAATCCCTCTTTATGTAGATAATCCTCCTCTAGAGGACCCATGGGCCCTTAAGGGGGAGAAGAGCTTGGGAGAAGCCATTAAGGCTTATGTGGATCGCGCCTTAAGAAAGAAAGGGTGTTATACTACATGTCATACCCCTACTGCTGGATCCGCCCACCTTCCACGATTCGATGGAATACCTGTGACGGCCCCAAACATGCCTGGTGCGACATCATTACCAGAGAGCCACGCCACGCCAGAAGGATCCTCCCTTGAGTCCCTAGCACAGTGCAGGAAAGAACTTGGGGAATACATACTTACCAATTGAATATACCTGTTTGTAATCAACAATAATGTATGTTTTGTAACATTCGTCCGTGAATGTCCACGACATTTAAACACTTGATATTTTTGTACAACAGTTTGTATTGCAATAACATTGGCCGTGAATGTTCACGGTATTCTGATGTATGTATTTGAAACTTGTCTTTGTTATTCAGATAATCGTATATCCCTTGGATTTGAATATCCATGCATGATTTATCACGTCTTTAAAAAACAAGTCTATAATTTACTAGATGTGCACCGTGTGTCTTTCGCATGTCCATCCCTACATAAGAGTGGTATGCAGAAACTTATTACAACGTCTTGTGAATAAGGTGTCTAGCAAGGATTCATGATCCGCGTCGCTGGCGTTGCATCCCTCTTATGCGACTAAGTTGAATTAGTAGGTTCACTTAATCCTCTTGCTCCGCATGGGAAAGTATATTACATGTACGGCTGAATGAATGCATGTGAATAAGAAATAACACTTAAAAAATTGAAACAAGAAATAATCCTAAGATAAATAAAAGATGCAAGTTGCACAAGAACAAGTCTTGGAGCTAGCTAGGCACCACGGCGTTTTATTATCACGGTTACGTTTTTTTGACAGAATGATAAAATCCTAAGACAAATAGATCCTAGAAAACATAAAAACAAAATTACATGGATATTGATCGAAGCTGTCTACAGCGAAATGTCCATGCGAAGGCTGTAGCCTACTAGAGATAACATTTTTTGAGGTTGTAAATGTTCCACGTACGATCCAAGTCGCGACCCTCTGTGTCACGTAACTTGTACGCACCTAGCCCCAAAGATTTCGTGACTTCGTACGGTCCTTCCCACTTTGGTCCTAGTTTTCCCGTGTTCTCTGCGCGACTTGCCTCGTTTGCATGATAGACAAAATCCCCTGGTCGGAAGGAAACACCCTTGACTTTGGAGTCGTAACAAGCTTTCATCAGTGCCTTAGCTTTAGCCTCATTTATGGTGGCTATATCCCTTTTTTACTCTAACAAGTCTAAATTGACCTGAGTTCCTCATCGTTCGTGACGACGTTGACCTCCGCCGTATAGATTTTTGGCATTCCAATCTCTGTTGGTATGACTGCCTCAGTTCCATAGGCTAAAGCAAATGGAGTGTCCAGATTAGCCGTCTTGATCATTGTTCTGTGTGCCCATAGGACATGTGGTAGTTCGTCCAACCACTTGGCGCTTCTCTCATCTAAGCGCGCTTTTATTCCGTCACCTAGGCTTCTATTCTCCCGTTCCACTAAACCATTAGTTTGTGGGTGTTTAACTTATGCAAAACGCCGTTTGATATTGAGCGTCGCGCACGAATCTTTGAACGGATTGTCCTCAAACTGCTTGCTGTTGTCCGAGATAATCTCCCCTGGTAAACCAAAACGACATACAATGTTTTCCCAAACAAACCTTTTTACCTGTTTGCCCGTAATTGTAGCTACTGTCTTAGCCTCTATCCAGCTGGTGAAGTAGTCTATGGCCACGATCAAGAACTTAACACCTCTGGCTGCAACAGGAAAAGGACCCGCTATGTCGATTCCCCATTTGTAAAATGGCCATGGGGATGTGATAGGTGTCAGCTCTTGCTATGGGTGACGCGCCACTGGCCTATGCACCTGGCAATCGCTACATTTGAGAATGATATTTCGCGCATCTCGATGCATAGTCGGCCAATAGTATCGTGTGCGTAGAGCCCGCACCACAACTGATCTAGGGTCGGCGTGCATGCCACATGAACCTTCATGGATTTCACTAATCACATAACTAGCTTGGCGTGGACTAACACACCGTAACCACAGCTGTAAGAATGAGAGCATGTATAAGATACCATCACGGAGTTCAAATTGTTGTGACTTCCTTTTAATGCGACGTGCCTCGGTTTCATCATCTGGAAGAGTTTCGTCTGCTAAATATTTTATGATCGGGGTCATTCATGTAGGTTCTTCCTCCTCAAGTATTGTTGCGAATTCCTCCTCGGCAATGGATTTTTCCTTGAGTATTTCCACCAACACTTGTTTGGAGAGATGGGTGAATCTCGTGGATGCGATTTTGCTAAGAGCGTCCGCCTTTTTATTCTCACCTCTTGGTACCTGTTTGATAGAGAACTTGCCAAAACCAGCGATAAGTGACTTGACTTTCTCCAAATATTGAATCATGTTCTCCTCCTTGGCTTCGTACCCCCCTAGGATATGGTTTGCGACAAGTCGTGAGTCTACGTAGACTTCAAGGTTGCGTACCCCCATCCTAGCCGTGATTTTTAAACCTGCAATCAATGCTTCGTACTCTGCCTCATTATTCGTAGTCGTGAATTCAAAGCGCAAGGCGTAGGTGAATTCCATGCCCTCTGGATTTGTAAGTATGAGGCCTGCTCATGATCCGTCCGTGCAAGAAGATCCATCAGTAAACAAGACCCATGGTTTAGTTGGAATCTCTTCCTTCGGTACCATTGGCTTATCTTCCTCAGGTTTCTCAACTATGAAATCTGCCAAGATTGGACCCTTGACGGCTGTCCTTAGTCTATAAGAGATGTTGTGTTCCCCGAGTGGGACGATCCACTTCTATAGTCTTCCTACCACGTCCGGTCTGGAGATAATCTGCTTTATTGGCTGATCCGTGACCACCACTATTGGGTGCGCCTTAAAGTACATGCGTAACCTTTTCGCTATGTAGAACTGTGATAGTACCAACTTTTCCATTGATGAATAATTCAATTCTGGCCCCTGCAACGCTCTGCTTATGAAGTAGACCAGATTTTGGACTGAATCTCGGTCAATCATGAGGACGGCACTTATGGCTCCGTGTGTAGTGGATAGGTACATGATTAGCTCCTCCATTGGTCGTGGTGCGACTAGCATAGGAAGAGTCGCTAAATGTTGTTTTAGCTGCTCAAACGCCTCTTGTGCTTCTCTTGTCCAGCGGAAGTCCCCTTTCTTAATGCACTTCTTGAGCGTTTTGAATAGAGGGAGTGACTTCTCTGCGGATTTTGATAAGAATCTGTTAAGCCCGACCAGCTTTCCGTTATATGATTGTACCTCCTTCAATGTTCGAGGGGATGGTAGCTGTATCACAACATCTGTTTTCTCCGGGTACGGTTTGATGTCATCCGGGTTTATCATGCACCCTAGGAACATTCCTTCGGTTTCCCCAAATGTGCACTTTTTAGGATTCAACTTCATGTTGATCTTTCTTAAGGTATCAAACGTCTCCTGGACGTCGCGGAGGAGTTCGTCCTCTGTATGGCTCTTAATAACCAAGTCGTCAACGTAGACTTCAAGGTTGCGGCCAATCTGTGAGTCGAAGGCTTTATCAACGAGTCGTTGGTATGTCGCGACTGTGTTTTTTAGTCCGAACAACATTTTTGTGTAAGAATACACGCCCTGACTGGTATGGAATGTCGTCTTCTCATCGTCTTCCTCTGCCATCTGGATCCGATGGTATCCTTTATATGCGTCGAAAAAACATTTAAAAGAGTACCCCGCATAAGGATTCCACCTTCCAATCAATTTCCAGTAACGGAGAGCAATCCTGTGGACAAGATTTGTTCAAGTCTGTGAACTCCACACACATGCGCCAGCTTCCATCGTGCTTCTTGATCATGACCGGATTAGAGAGCCACTCATGTTAATAGACCTCTTGATTGATTCCCGCGTCCACCAGTTTCCTCACCTCGTCTAGTATCACCTAGCCGCGTTCTGGTGCTTGACCATGCTTCTTTTGTTTAACGGGGGGATATCCTGGACGGATTTGAAGCTTGTGCTCTGCGACTGAGCATGGTACGCCCGTCATATGCTTTGGTTCCCATGCGAATACATCAAGGTTTGCCTTAAGGAGGGAGCACATAGACTTGCTTCCTTTCTCGGAGAGGGTTCCCCCAATGGCCACCTCTTGCTCCGGATATTCAGGATGGATATCCACTTTCCAATTAGAGGGTGGTGATCCTTCCTTTATGGGGACTGGTTGGATTGGTTTTACGAAGACATGACACTCCGATGCCGGCGCGACTGAATTGTAGATGGTGACAATTCCCCCTTTTACCGGGAATTTAATCATGTCGTGTGCTGTTGATGGGACCGCCCGTATGGCCAGAATTCCTGGTCTTCAAATAATACCATTATACGGAGAATGTGAACGTATCACCATAAAGTTCATCCATGCCGTAGTTGAATGTTCTTTATCTCCAATGTTTACCAACAAACGTAATTGTCCTATTGGCCAAATAGTGTCCCCGCTGAAGTCAATGAGCGGCGACGTGGCCGGCATTTATTGGATTTTGATTTTTGGTCGTAGTTGCACAAAGAAGTGTTCATACCGCACTTCCGTTGTTGATCCTCCATCCACGTACATAAGACGAACATTGTGAGTTCCAATGCTTACCTCAATCGTGAGAGGTGCGTCCGCCACGTTGCTCGCTGTGATAGGAGGGAACAAAATTTCTTTACTGCATGAATTTTTTTGACTAACTTTCTGCTTAGTCCTACGTTGCCATGATTAAACCATGTATATGTTTGTAGGCTTGTCTTTTTGTAAATCTTTTTTGTCGTTCTTTTTGTTATCCTTCCCATCCTTCCAATCCTTAACTAGATGTTTGAGTTTGCCTGATTTGATCAGTGACTCGATGTGCTTCTTGAGCTGAATGCACTCTTCTGTGTCGTGGCCTTTGTCGTTATGGAATTCGTAGAAGCGATTTCTTTGACGACGGTCGACTGAAGTTGTCATTGGGGGAGGCCTTGGAAAATCCACCCCAAATATCTCGATAATTCATCTTTAGACGGGTGAACTTATCATCCGACCGCCCTCCTTTAGTCTGGCTCTTGTAATCCAGGCTCCTCCCATTTTGTGGTTGCCTTGACCACCTGATTGCCTCTTAGGTTGATCATTCGATCGATAATTCTGGTTCCCCTTTGTGGGGTAGGCCGCGGCGACAGCGGTTTCTCCTTCCACAAAGTTTTTGACCCTTTCCATGAGTTCGTCAAACTTCTCTGGACGTTTATCGTTGAGGCGCCGGATTAGATCTTTGTCCATTATGGCATGCATATAGTCGGAGATTTTGAGTACTTATGGGCACGCTTTTGTACGCGTACACTCGTCATTGAAACTCTCCGTGAAGTCTTCTGTAGACTCTCCGGGCCTCTGTTTGAATGTTGCCAATGAGACCAGATCTCTATTATACTTCTTTCTTTGTGTATAATTGTTCTTGAACGTTATACGTAGCTCAGCGAAGCTGTTGATGCTCCGATGGGGGACTTTTTCAAACCAATCTCGGGCATTGCCAATCAAGGTTGAATTAAACATTTGGCACCATATGTGCATCGACCATCGTTCAATTTTGGCCTGTGTGTCAAATACCTTTATATGATCATCCGGATCACCAGATCCATCATAATTTTTGACACACGCCGACATGCGGTGCTTCTTTTCCTCAGAGTAATCTCGTATGCGAAGAGTAAAGGCGTCCTCCCTCTCGCTACACCATGGGAGGGAGAGGTCATCTTTCTCCTCATCACGATAATAGGAATCTTTATAGCGCCCTTCATCGTCCTATGATTCAAGAGGGGAATACCTCGGTCGGCGACTACTGAGGGATGATCATCCGAGTCTGATCCCGAAGGATCATGATAGGGCGGTTGCGCCCTTCCTTTCAATTGATTACGATAGTTGTTTCTGTGAGAAGGGGTAGGAGTTTTCTTCCCACTATAGTCTATTCTACGCCACACACTGGTGCGGCGGTTATTATTAGAAGTTTCAAATGTTGTGCGTCCTACAGACCCATCAGAGTTATCTTCCACCCCCTGGGTTTCCTGCAATGCTTGCATGATTCGATCTCCTATCCGCTCGAACACATTCCGTGCTCGAGGTGGTTCCTCCAAGGGAGGTTGCTCCTGGACCCGGCTTTGCCTCTGTCTTTTTTAAGTTTTTGCAGGGGTACCGTGCTCGGCGCTTCCGAAGTTGAGTCTAGATTGGAGGTTCCTCCCCAGATTCATTCTTGCCGTGACGGCTGGGGTGATCCTGTCGAGGTTTTGCGTAAGTACGCACTCGAGATCCTCATCATCCAGTGATTCGACTTCCATCTCTGCCTCGACCATGGGTGACTTTTGCGCTTCCTTGTTGGGAGCATTAGGTGCTGACCCCGGGTCGGGTTTGTTCAAAGAGAGGGTTGGTGGTGGGGTATTGGTAATCATGCCCGCTCTACCAGGAGATTGAAACATGTTTTCCATTTGTTTGGTCCTCCAGTTTGTCCACCTGGAGGCGGGGTTCGGGTGACTGGAATGTCACCTCCGGACTTTCGATTCCTAGGGTTTGTATTCCTTGGGTTTCCCTGAGGATGTCCCTTCGTCATTGGTAGAATTCAGTTTAGTGTAGGGTCCCACGGATGGCGCCAACTTGTTGATACAAAAGTTGGATGATCCTAGCTTGACTCGAATTGGGCTTAATTCGGGTGCTTGGGCTCCAGCTCCTGCACCAAGTAAACTTCGGGTTGGGATCCTGCACACTAAAAATAACATGCTGTTAGGCTTACTGTGGGAACGTATCCCACTATTAGACTCCGGAGTTAGAGTAAGTAATCGGTTTAGTGTGAGACCCCCAAAATCTGACATGGAACAACTAGGCAACAAGGGGGTAACACGTCATAGTACAAAAAACAATGAATTACAGTTCATACAAAGCTGACGAAATAAAAACATGTACGTTACATCATAAAAGGTCAGAGTTTTTAAACATAGGTCCCAGAGTTTTAAAAGCAGAAAATTATATTATTTCGTCTCGATTTATAAAAATAAGTTGTCTAAAAGATTGAATAAACTTCTGATAGTTTATATAAAACAAATCTTTCAAAAGCATCACAGAAATCTCCAAGCTGCGATAATCTCCTGCGGGCTCCCATCCAAGCAAAGCTAAGTAATAATACCTGAGATTAAACATGTAAAATCGTCAACATAAAGTTGAGTGATATTCATAGGTTTAGCAATAAGGATGTGGAACACAAGCATTCATTTTTAAAACAAGTAAATAGGGAGTATGGTTATGATCATTAACCATAGTCCGAAACCATTATTATTGCTGTTCAGTTCATGAACCGAAGCTTAACTCAGTGTAAGTTCCTCTAGGGAGTATTCAGCCTAAATACTCAAGTATAAAACAAATATCAATGCGTCAAGGTACTTGAGACGGGGACAGTCAATCCCGATGGATCCACCCACAACATTCGCGCTTAGTACTCGAAATTAATGGTTCATGATCAAGAGAGGAAACTAAAGGCTAGAGACTAAAAAGCAATAATAATATTGAAAACCTGAAAATCATACATGTTCTGGATAGCATACAAGTTCTGGATAGCATACAGTTTTTAAATGGTTGTGTTCCACCATATAAAATCTCACCCCGTGTTTAGAAACCATGTACAAGTAAAAAGGGGCTACGAACTCACCTTAGCCACGAGGTAAGTCAATCACGGTACTCAGCAACTGAGTAGAAACGATAGTGGTAAGACGACCACCGACGATATGGATGCTCGGGAAACACGAAAACCGCAACCTATCAAAATAAGGCGCGCGTTAAGACTCGAACTCAAGTATCGATATGTACCAAATATAATATGACTCAACTGTTTTCAAAGTATTCATGTTTCTAAACCATTGACACGAACCAAATGAATCCTTTTCTCCAACGTTACTCGTTAAAACACTTGTAAACATGAAATTGACCCGTTATACGACGCCAAGTTAATGCAAGTCAAACTATTATTTACCCTTATTCGGACCAGTAGCTAAGTCATTTATATAATGACTAAGCACTTGATTAAGTCACCATGTCCGATGGTGAATACTCAAACTCACGCAACACAAACATTGAACTAAGTGTCCAAAATAAAATCAGCAAGTATACCCCGAATGTACACACCGATCTACCCTATCTAGACTTGTCTGTTTTAGATGAAAATTGGAGTCAAGGTCACTTATAACCTGTATAAGACCTTACCAAAATTTGAGCCAATGGTCACACTTTAAAATCCATCAGCTCGACACTTTACCCGACTCCAAATTTAGGACAGATTTGTATACTTGTTTTGTAAAACCGTTTGGACCACTACTAGACTCATCAAACTAAGTTTGTAAACTTTGAAAATCAGTAGTATCAACTATCTAACCAAGCCTAAAGTCCCCGAGAGTCGACCCAAAATCAGCCACACTTTCGGATTGTGCCGACTTGCGTCTCCCGGTACACGAAAACTAAAACTAGCATAACTTTTGACTCGTAATGACTTAGAAGCTCTATCTTATACAAAAACGAGCGTCTTGGAAAACTCTACAACAATATCAAATAATATTAGCCTTTCACAGACCTTAAACCCACGAAAAATCAGTTAAGGACCTGCTGTCCCAAAATACCTTTTTAGAAAACAAGTCAAATCAATTTTCCAACCAAAACCATTTATTCCCAAACCTATAGAATCATCATACTATCATACTCATCAACCAAACACTCCTAAAAACACTTGTATATAAAATTTAACAAAAATCAAAGATTAAAAACCAAACTTTTTGTGATCAAAATAAGATGATCTTACCAAAAACAATACATGCAAACTAATTTAAACATAATCCCACCATAAATCACAAAGTTATAAAAACCTTGATGCATGTGGAAGATTTTTATATCATTAGAATGACAAGAAGATTTGGAACATGGGTCTAATTTTTGTTTTGATTGGATCATTGTGGATGATGGTGGTTTATGGTGTTAAGGGTAGCGGCAACATGGAGGTATGGGAGAGGGTTGTGTGTTTTTTAGCTAGTTGTAGTAAGTGTGAAGTGGAAGAAAAAAAATGCTTATATATGGTTAGGTAAGTGGAGGGACCAATCTTGCCAAGTTTGAAACTTGTGGACTTAAAAACAATTAATAGTTTTAAAAGGGTAGAAAATAGTTATTGGTAAATATTGAAAATATTTACGGGGCTCGGGTTTCATAAAAATATTTTTTAAAAGTTACAATGCATCATAAAAATGATTATATGATTTTCCGACACGACTTAATACGTAATTAAAACGAAATCGTCAAAAATATTAATTATCGAAACAATCGATAAATAAACATAAACTTTTGGGCATCCTTCGGTATCGCGATCACTAGGAATTCTCGTTGTACATTGATTTTGAATAAACTCGTTGTAAAACGCACGCGGGTGATTTTAAATCAAAAACTTTGATTTAAATTAAATATGGAAAAATAAAATAAAAATTTTATAATTCCATATAAAGTATTGTCAATGAACAGAATAATACTTAAAAAGTATAATTTAAAAATCTCAGGATTTACATATAAGAATACAAGAAAACGAAATACGTTGGAAAATTCAAGAAGCACGAATAAAAAGAATAAAATAATGCTGGGAAAGTACGGGTTCTCACATTTAGGGTTAGAAATCGGTTGTAGTATGAGAGTATGAATAATGTGATACCTTTGTGGAACCCTTGGGGGTTCCTTATATAGGCGGTAAAAACCTAGTGGGCTTCCACCGATGCTTCGGCCCCAAGCAAATGATAAGTACCATAATTAGCTTGGTTGTTATCTTCTAATTATGGTTAGTGTATATCATATACTTTAGGGTAAATCATAATCCCAATTGGGTTGTGATTCTTTCTAACCCCGTACCGGCTGTGCCGGGCCGTGGGCCGCACATAACCTATGCGGCCACTGTTCATTCGAAGCCCATAAGCATAAATAACACTAATCCAACCTATCCGTGATGGGACATATACGGGTAGTACCCGTGGGCCGTGTTCATGACCCGGTTGGGGACTATACGCCATCATTATCCTTAAGATTGAAGTCGTGAATTCATGAACCTGGAACAAAAGAAATTCAATTAAGAGCTTCACCATCGTTGGTTTCCAATTGTCACGAGCTTGATTCTAATAGAATCTTGCTTGTCACCTACAGCATTGCTGTTTAATGTTGACACTGGAAGGATTTCCACTCATCACTATGAACACTAAAGAGTGTCACTCTAAGTGTTCTGGCATGATCACTTAGATTTTGCGTAAAGGCCGGAACAAGTTTGAGTTCAATTAAGATCCAAACCATCATTTCTTTCCATTTATCACAAGATTGGTTCTTAAAGAACCGCATGTGTCACCTACCATGAGCTTGTTTGATGTTGGATCAAGCAGGATTTCCATCTTTATTGTAATACTTTCGTATCACTCGGATGTTCTAGCAATATTACAAGAATATTTCATAGGACTCATAGAATCTTTCTTACTTTTCAAAGTATGTGAAGAAGCAAGGAATATTTGGAAAAGTGTCCTAATGAGACTTTTGATGATCTCGTGGCTCTAGACTCAATAGTGTATTTAGATTTACTGAGCGGAGGCTAGAGAGGACTGCCACCTTTTCAATATCAATTTATTCGGAGTGAATAAACCGATAGATAACGTGTTGAACTCCGTGACATTAAAACAAATATGTTTTGAGAGATATTTAAGTTAGCTAGAAGAGGTTGTGCATTGCATCACTGGGTCCATGACGTCTTATGTTCAATGTCTTCAAGATGTGTTGACCCGGTTTTTGCCTAAGTTGTAAGGAGGGATTCTTTATTTATACCCTTTATCTTTACATTTCTTTTTCATTCTTCAACTCCTTCAATGCTTACCAATACGTCATCACTAGCACCTTGTTGTGATTGTTCCAGTGCTAGCTTATGTACTTGGTTGGCATTCTGCTACGTTCACAATTGTTCTCCATATTTCCTAATGACTACTATTTCTAGCTATGGGATTGTCCTTGGGAATACTCCTCTGGTTCTGGAAGAATCTTTGGACTTATACCTAATCCTACCACCCTTTTGTCACCACAACCGTCGTGAATTAAGTGTGTTTTTGGGTAAGTATTCGTCACCATGAAAATTCCTTGAAAATCACTTAAGGTACATGTGATATAAATATCAAATTATTTTGTACCTTAATATTTTTGTTGTCAAAACGCTCCCCCTTAACATGTGCATGACCCATATTAAGTTGGTTTATACATTAAGTCTTTTTAACCTTAGCCAGATATATTTACAAGTGTCCTTAATCCCATTTTCTCCACTTATCCAAAATGTTAACCCTTAATATTTTGGATATCAATGGATTAACCGGTCTTGGGTTAAAAATGAAATTCTTTTTTGCCATAGAACATTTTAATGCCCTAAAATTAATGAGAGTTAGTTGTAGTGCTTAAGTACAATATATTTTGAGAGATTTAGAATCTCATGAGAAATTCTTGAAAAATATCATACTCTTGCACTACATCATGCCACAAAAATCAATTATTCACTAGAATGTACATATTCACAACTAATAATGTATGAAGTTGACACGAGATAATCCGAACACCGCGTCAAGTGGATCAGTCTAGTAGCTTGTGGTGAACCGCATAGGGTCTGCCACCAACGAACCGTTCCAAACTGCGTATCAACCGTCTTTCCCGTAGCTTCTCCTCGATTTTGTCAATCATGTATAGAGCACTTTGCTTGAACTGGGTTTCCATTCATAATTTGCCTCTGGAAGTATATGTCCGGCATTGAGAAGTAATAATTTATCACGGACATGCTTGAGAGTCCAGTCACTGAATTTGTGAAGTTCGGTGATTCTCATGTACTTCATGACGTTGTTGTCGTTCAGATAAAATATGCCTGGAACCGATACTTTAGTGACCATATATGGGAGCTTATAATGATGCTCTTGAAGATGAGTTCCAGTGTGAGGACTTGTCATATTCAGCTTTATTTGGTAGCTTTCCACACCAAGTTGTAGATCTTCAACACGTTGGTTGATCACAACTTTACGTGTGTACAGTCAGACGATTGAATTTAATGCGATGACAACTTCAGACTTCAAATGATTATCCTTTTATTGAACTAGTATAATCAAAAGATCTTCTATATCTTCGAGCCGAAGTAGGGAGAAATGTCCTTCATAAATCTTATACTCTTTGTCGACGTATCGTTGTAAAGTGATTTCGGATAGATAAGGATAACTAAACCTAGGGTGAATCTGTGTTCCCAGAATACTTATAATGCGAATGTCAGAACGAACTGAGTCGCCTGATCTAGCCCAACAAATGAAGTTGTAGGCAAATCTTTTTCTCGGACCCTTATGTGAAACTCCTAATTCAACATACGTGTCGTATTTAGGGATGATCTTTTGGCGCCAGAGCAGAGGAACTTTTTTCAATCCATGGTACATCATCCAAAAGTACCGCTTTAACTAATGTTAACGAGGTAGCATATTTGTTTGCACCATCTCTTAAGTATTCGAAGTCCTTGCTGACGAAGAATTCGATTGGATTGATCTTGACCCCGTTGATGTCGTTGGCGGTTAAAAGAGTCTTTTCGGTTTTGTGAAGATATGCTATTGACTCGTTCATAGCTTTGAAGAGTTCGTTTGAGTGATACTCGCATTCTTCTTTGTTGATTTACGTGCTAGCAAAGAAATTGTTATCTTTGGATGCCTTTTTTAGTAGAGTAGGAGTCATATGAGAGGTGCCATGTTTGTACAGCATGAACCCCGAGAAATCAATGGGATTATTGAGAAGTTGAGTCAAGTCATCCTTGTCTTTTTCCGATATTGGACGAAGACTTGTTGCCTCTGTAATCCACGATTGTTCAAGTGCATTCACATCTATATTGACAACATCAGCCCATTCCGGATCAGGTATGTTTGTGTCTTGTACCTCTGTTGGAAGTCCACTGGTTGTAGTAATTCTAGTTGATGTAGAAGCTACTGGTGTTGAGTCCTTTGGTGGTGTTGTCTTAGTGATATCTTCCGATACAGTC
The DNA here is from genome assembly GCA_025667525.1 of Glebionis coronaria. Lineage (NCBI taxonomy): Eukaryota > Viridiplantae > Streptophyta > Magnoliopsida > Asterales > Asteraceae > Glebionis > Glebionis coronaria. Next base: position 424,604,324 of record CM046881.1, on the reverse strand, counting down.
TGATCAATTGTCGGAGGTGGTGAATGATGTTCTTTTGTGACTAGTGGATCGTCTTTTAGAATCTGTTCAGAATATTGAGTGGAATCTTAAACCTATTGATTTTCAGAAGACGTACATGTTTCTATAGATGTGAGTGTTGGAGTATGTGTGGCTGTTGGAGTGATGACTTTATCATGAATCTTCTTGCTACGGATTTCCCAAATTCTTTGGACAAGCGTAGCAGACTTATCGGCTGGAGTAGAACCATCTTTAGCAGTATCATCATTTTTATCCTCATCTCCTTTATCCTTATTATCATCATCATCTCCACCATCGTCTTTCTGTTTGGGATCTTCTTCCCCATCATCATCATTATTCTCTTCCTCATCTTCATCCTCTTTCTCCTCCTCATCATCGTCATCGTTCTTTTCTTCCTCGTCATCATCACTTTCTTTCTCATCGCCATCCTTCTTTCCCTCATCGTCATCATCATTGGCGTCATCGTCGTCATCATCAGGCTTTTTCCTCTACATCATCGTCAAAATCTTTGTTTTCATCGTCTGATTCATCAACTTCCTCATCAGCATCATCATAATACACTATTTTCCTTTTGTGTGCCTTGTATGGAACCACACTGCCATGCTCTTTTAAAGTTACATTGTCTTCATTAATGGATTTTTGAAGATATTCATGAAGTTGACGTTGAGTCGGTTTTTTCTGTAAGACCTAACTTATATCATTCGCGCATGTAAAACCTTCTTGAAATCATAGTCTGTGAGTCCGGTGGCAATTAAATATTCTGAGTCTGGAGTATTGGATGACTTGATCATGAAATTGCTAGCTGTTAGTTCTTTCATCTCCTTGCGTAAAGCTGGTCGTTCCTTTTTGAGAGATGTCTAGACTTCGCTTTTGATGATATTTTGCATGTAATCATTGATGGAGTTGATGAATATTGCATTTTATTTGGCTAGAATCTTTTTGTTCTCTTTGTATTTCTTTTGCTTCTTTTGAAGATGATTTATTTTCTTGTGGAGTTCTATCATTTTTTCTTCTTGGCGCTTCTTTAATCTTTCTTCTAGCGTGCGGCGATGAGCAAATTCTCGTTTGACTTTTGCTAGTTCCTCTTCTTGAGCTTTCATGCGTTGTTCAAGTTTTAGCATGAAATCCACATCACTGGAATGGTTGACAGCTGGTTGGGAGGTAGATGGTATGGGTGTTTTGGTTGATGGTTAAGTTGTGGGAACGGTTGTCACAGTAGTACTGAACATTGGAGTTATGGGAGGTGAAATGACGGTTGTATGTGCGTCCTCTGAAACAAGAAGTGATCCAGAGGTTGTAGGTATAGGATTGCTTACGTTGGCATCCTTGTAGATTTATTCAGTGTCTGTATCATTATCTTCATTTCCATCACCTTCGAAATTGAACTCCATATCCAGATCATTGAACTCAGTATCTTCATATTGAGTTTCATCGTCTTTTTGATTTTATGGTCTTTCCTTGTTTGGTGACCCTGTTTCGCGTTCATCATTATTGGGTTGTTCGTCTTCTTCTTCCTCAGACTCTATGTGAACTAGCTCAGTGTCGATGTCCTCTTTGATTTCTAGGTCTGTGTCTGCATTGGGATCTCCAAATTTTTCAATGTCTAACTCAGCAATGTCATTTGGAGGTTGACCTGAACCACTGGCATGCACACCAGAAGTGTCCTTCTTACTTCTCTTGAGAACTATCTTCAATTGTTTGTCTTCGGATAGAGTAGCTGGTACCTTCTCATCTTCATCAACAAGATGTGTCTGCTTGCCTTTTTTAGTCTTGGTAGACTTACCTATTGGTGATGATGTCTTTTGACGCTTGGCTACATGTTTCATTCTTTTGCCTTTGGTTTTGGTGGAAGTGGATTCTTCTACAGCTTTTCCAGATTCTACGCATTTTTCCGATCGTGCAATGTCTCTTAATAGTTCCTTGTATGCCTCACTGTCCTTGATTCTGTTATTAAGCATAGTATCCGGAACTGGAGCTGGAACCCCTGTGTATTTACTATTTGGTCCTTCGAATTTCATTTGATCCAGAATGTCATCATCTGCTTTGGTATGATAGAAAAATCCTCCCCGTCTATCAGTTGAGTCATCTGCTTTCATGAAGTGATTAATGATGAGCTTCATAAAACGTGGAAATTGGAGATGACCAGACTTCTTCTTGGTGTTTTTGAAACCTTGAAAGTAAAACTATGCCCATATAAGCGAAGCATAATCTGTAGGATATTGTAAATCTACCTTATGTTTAGAGAGAGAAAGAGATAGAAACTTGGTAGATTTCACACACTTCTAAAGAGAGAAATGAAAGAACTATGTGTAAAATTATAATGAATCCACACCCTCTCCATCTAAGGAGAGGGTTTATATACCCAAGCCCATAAGATGGACTTGAGCTTACAAGTTGGGCCGGCCTACACAAGTTGTAGGCTTGGCTTAGCCTTGTTTACTTAATATTAGTAAAACTAAACTACGAGCTATAACTTAGACTATTGTTGGAGTGACCGATCCTTTCTAATACATAAAACGTATTTCCAAAAATCTTCCCCTAAGGGAGGTCACTCCAAACAAGGGCGTTACCCAAGTATACTATGCTTGTCTTGAGCTCGTAGTCTTCGTCTTTCTTTTCTTTTTCTTTTCTGGTGAACATGCTGATGTGATCATTGATATCAATTTTGAGCATTAATCTCTTGCCTTGATCTTGTGCATTCACCACTTGTGATATTCGCCTCTTCGTGACTTCATGTCCCACATACTTATGCCTTCGTAATTCTTGAAAGCTTCAGAGTTCGATACAGCGGAAGACTTTGACTTTTAGACTTTCTTGAATTAGATGAAGTATTAAGTGCATAAAGTATAAGCATGCGGGGACGACTTCTTCTCGGATTCTGCAACGCCACCATCTTCAAATGCCGCAACATAAGTAGACACGAACGAAATGGCTTTGAACATTTCATTTTAATTCGGTAGCATTTTACCTCCGGTCGGTGAAGACCGTTGGACGATATAAAATATCGTACTTGTGGCAGGTAGATTTAATTAAAAATCTCTTTGACAAGATTTCGCGGGTAAACCCGTTCTCTTTACTCGACCGTCCAAATTTGATTGCGAACGTAAAGAGTGAATCATTTGGATAAAATTATCCGCATGATTGAAGCCGTCAATTCTGATTCTTGGAACAAGTTTGATTCATTAAAGAATCGCACCATCGTTGCTTTCCAGTTGTCACGAGCTTGATTCATATAGAATCTTGCAAGTTACCTACCAAGTGCTATTTGAGGTTAACACTAGAAGGATTTCCACTCATCACTATGAACACTAAGGTATCACTCCGAGTGTTCTGGCAAGATCACTAAGATATTGCGTAGAGGTCTGGAACGTGTTTAAATTCTGTTAAGAATTAAACCACTGTTTCTTTCCAGTTATCACAAGCTTGATTCATAATGAATCGCACAAGTCACCTACCATGAGCTTTTTGATATTCTCTCAAGAAGGATTTCCATCTTCATTGTAAATACTTTCGTATTACTCGGATGTTCAGGCAAGATCATGAAGATTTTGCGTAGGACTCTTAAGATCTTTCTTACTTTTCACAGTGTGTGAAGAAGCAAGGAATTATGGAAATGTGTCCTAATGAGATATTTGATGATCTCAAATGGCTCTAGACTCGATCGTGCACTTTGGATTTTAGTGATCGGAGGCTGGAGAGGAGTGCCACCTTTTCAATATCAATATATTCAGAGTGAATAAATCGATAGATAATGCGTTGTCTCCGTGTGATTAAAACAAATACATTTTGAGAGATATCTGAGTTAGCTAGGATGGGTTGTGCATTGCATCACTGGGTCCATGATGTCAATCTTCAATATCAAGAATCATTAAAAATGATCTCAATAGCATATGTGTTGACCCGGTTTCTGCCTAAGGTTGTAAGGAGGGCATCTTTCTTTAGACCCTTTATCTTTACAATTCTTTTTCATTCTTCAACCCCTTCAATGCTTACCAATACGTCATAACTAGCACCTTGTTGTGATTGTTCCAGTTCTAACTTAAGTACTTGGTCGGCATTCAGCTACGTTCACAGTCTTTCTCCATCTTTCCTAAGGACTACTATTTCTAACTATGGAATGTCCTTGGGAAGATTCCTCCGGTTTTGGAAGAATCATTGGACTTAACCTATCCTACCATCCTTATGTCACCACAATCTTCATCGTCGTGAAATAAATAGGTTGTGGGTAAGTATAAATGTCACACCCCACCATGGCGGAATATGGGGCACGACGTATGGATATCATCACAACAATAGCGTATCTATAGAGATAACTAAATGATATAAGAAATGTCATAAATAGCGACACAAATGTCATGACAATATCTCAACATGCAGGAGTCTAGGTAAGTAGGTAACATTCCTACCTCTTACCCAAGACAAACAAGTAACACAAACAAAACAAACATATAGGTAAACTAAGAAGGAACATGGATCTCCTTCTATATGCAATCCTAAGGCATCCAAGTCTAGCCACTTCTATCCTCAAGCTTAACCACATTCACACCTGAAAGAGACACTAAAACACGTCAACATAAAGTTGGTGGGAGTCATAGGTTTAGACTCCAACGCCAAAACAGTTATAAGATGTGAATAACCACCATCAACAAAAGAACATATGGACAATGTGTTACAATTACGAATTAACAACTAACATTCAAGATCAATCATTCCAAACCAAAATCCAAGGCCCCCAGCCTTACCAAACACCATGGTACCATAGATGATGACACTATGTACCTATCCCAAGGCCCCGCCTTGTCATTATCCATTGGTCCCATAGATGTTCACACTATGTACCTCTCCAATCCAAATCATACACAATCAAGAATCACATAGCAGTTAATCACATAATGTACACACAAGTCCATCACAAACTTTAAAAACATTCACAGCATCAATTTATAAATAACTCAACACAGTGTCTCTTCCATCCCATCTGGAAGTCAAAATCAATAGTAAACATGGGACTATGAAACTCACCTGATAGCTTCTCCAAAAGTCCTCGCACTAGCAACAAGCTAACAAACCAAAAACACGCAATCAAAACATGAACCAATCACTAAGATGGCTCATCAACCTATGATGGACATCTAGCCTACTCCCATATAAATACCCCATTTATATGCTCTAAACACCCCATACCCTTCCCTAACAAGTCCTTAACTTGTTTAAGTTTGATAACTATCCCGTTCATATTTTACACAAAACAGTCCCAATTTTAGGTCTCAAAACTTTAAGTCAAACGTCCACTTAAACATACCCATGGTTTCTGTAAAAGGAATATTCATGCCCTTACAGATGTTAGCTAACACCTCCCACTTGCCCTAACCTTAAAGCTACTGTTAAGGCCCCGACTTATATATATACATATATATATATATATATATATATATATATATATATATATATATATATATATATATATATATATATATATATATATATATATATATATATATATATATATATATATATATACTTTTGTAATTCCAGATTTCCTGATTTTAAACATACTAAAAGTTTGTTACTATTAGGGGATCTTAACCTAAACCACAACCTTAGCCCAAGTGCAGATACTTACTACAATATATAAACCATCTCTCATGTTCGTTAGAAGATCCCAATGCAACCCTAAGTACCCCAAACAACCCAAAACTTAAAAAGAAAACAGGCTGACTTCAAAACTGTTTTGACCTCCGACTGTTGTAACCTGTTTTTGACCCACTTCCCTACCTCCAATTTAGTTCTCGTTTCTTGCATTGGAAAGCCACTTCAATTAACTTTTCAGGGATACTTGGATCGCAAAATAAGAGTTTGTAGAACTCCCAATATGATCAAAACAATTGACTCAAAATTCTGCCCAATTTTTTTAAAAACGGGTTTAACTAGATTAAACCCCATTAATTAACCCTAATCCCACTAATTACAAGCCCTAATTTATGTAATCATTATATTATGATTAATACAACATTAATTTACTGTTTTTATATTAAACTCTAACCCTAATCCATCATAAGATGATTAAAGAAAACATAAAAACAATTTAATTAAAAAGGGATAATGAAGGGTTTACCTTTAATTTAATAGAAGATAAAAAAAAATACTGAAAACCCTAAAACTTCTCTTCTAGCCGTCGCCTATGAAGTTCCAGGAAGAATAATATGGTTTTTTGTTTTTAGTTAACACATTATATAGGGTATGGGTGAACCCAAGTCCAACCCATAGCCCATTCACCCTTTCCTTTTCTTTTTCCTTTCTTTTAGGCGGCCAAAACCGACCCTACACCCCCTTATTTCGTTTTTTTATTTTTTTTCTTTTTATTGTTAACTAATATCTTATTAATATTACCTTAATTTACCTTAATTTATTTCAGATCCTAAAACTCCCAAAACCGTAAAACTAGTCAAATTTACGCGTTTTACCGTAAAAGTCGTAAAATATACACTTTTAAAAAAAATCTCAAATTTTGAAATAAACTTTATAACTAAGTCCTAAATGACTTAAAACCATCCCGAAAAATATCCATATGACTAATTACCTCATCCGAGACCTCCAAATGCTAAACCGTAAATCGTAAAAAATACGATTTTCTATAATACATATACGTATACGTAAAACCACTAAATAACTCCATCTCACTTCATAGTCACTACCATGTGAACTCATGTACATGAAATCATCACACATCGTTTCACTCACAAGGTACCCCGTACCGGAAACGATATCCAAACCACAATCTATACACACCAATTAGCACATAAACACGTAAAGACACGTAACTAGCACAAAATAAAACTAAGTGACGAACCTCAAAACCAGGGTTGTCACATCACTCCCTCCTAATAGAAATCTCGTCCCGAGATTTACTCCTTAGGATCAAACACACAAACAACAAATCACACGAGGATACTTGTTCTAAATGAACTCCTCTCATTTCCACGTGAACTTTAGTTCAAGTTTCAAAATACCGCATATACAAACCAAAAATAATTAAACTCATTGCCGAACTCTTGACCTCACAGTCAATAAATCTCACAAATGATCTTTGATAAAGCAAACATTCTTATTAACACAAGTCCTGAATAACCGTACATGCAAAATGCATTCTCAAACAACCTTTACCAAACCTCAATACATGAAATGTATCATGTATACAACTCATTCCCCCCAGGTAATTCTATGCTCATAAGCTAATGGTCCGATCTTTCCAAAGATCATAAATGGACCTACAAAACTCTACATCAACTCTTCCATTTTACCAAAACATACCACCCGTTACTATGGGTGAAACTTCATACATAACTTTGTCACTAACTCTAGTGGTTTCCTCCTTTTCTACATAGCATCCCTTGTTGCTCTCATCCTTTCCACAAACACCATTACCACATTAGTAGCCTCTTTTACCAATTCTAGTCCACCATGGGGACAACTCACCCCATCCTTTCATATAGTGCCTCAAATGGCATTTGTCGACTTCTAGTATGATAACTATCATTATACGAAAAACTCAGCCATCGCTAATGAGTTTCCTAACTCCCTCTTATCAATCACTCATGCCCTCAGTGTAACTCCTAAGGTTGTATAAATATCTCACTTTCCTATCCTTTTCCCAGTTCGCTGGATATACTCATATCCAATCATGTTCATCAACTCCCTTCAGTCCGTACCCAAGCTACTTAAAAATTCCAATCTCCTTACAAAGTGACCTATGGCGGTCTTTCACATATCCATTAGTTCTTCCCTTGCCATAATCTTTCATAAGGCATTCCATACATATTAGGCTAACTTTTACGCAAAACCCTCCATTCTATCACATTCGTACGCAATCCTTCCAACTTCTCAACTACGTGACTTCTCATTCCTCTTAAAATATGAGATAAGTTAGTCAGTCTATCGACTATCATCCAACTCTCGTCGTACTTATTCCTCCACCGCATTATCTATCCCTTCCACCAACTTCTTCCTCACATCGCCCTTTCTAAGCTAATCCTAGTCTACGTCCCTTTTCTCCATATGATTGTCCAAGCCACGCAACATACATGTTGACGCGTTCTCTGCTTTAGACAACTCAACTCGTGCAACCTACATCCTTCATCCAAACCACCCTAATACGTCACCCATATAGTTCAAGTTCATCTCAGCTTCACTTCATTCTTCTTATTCCATATCTCATCAACCATGCTTGCCTTTCCCAGATGGTACTTGGCCTTGCAAATTTTCTTTCACCACTTAACCTTTGCCAAATGTTCAATCAAGATGATCGAATATTTGTTGGAGACGTTCATGATCCGTATAGATCATTCTCCACGTCTCGTACACCAAATGCCTCTAGTATTCTAGGAAGATATAACAGTCCAGCTCCACTAACTAAGCCTATCCAGTTCCTCCAAATCTTCAGTTCCCGCAACGTATGAGCAATCTCCTTTCCTTGTCGTTCTCGTACACATCCAAATCCTTGCTCCACGTATCGTCATGCTTCGCGAATTCATCTAGTCCTTCCGAATATGCCAAGATCGGCTCATTATCTAATCCACCTCTTCAGCCTCCAAAATGCTTCCTCATCCTTCTTCACTTCGCCCCTTGCTGGTTCCATGATATGCCATCATCTCTAACTACTCATCACGATAGACTTAATACTAAAACTCACACTTGAAAATCTCACGTATAATTCCACTCCAAAACGAACACATACTTCGCCTCAATCTCCTTCTTAGACTTTGAGTAGATCAAGATGTCGTCGATACTCCCGATGACAACTCATTTATATACGTTCATGCACACTCGCTTCATTGACTCCATGTAATCCGCTAGTGCTTTGGCGAAGCCAAATGCATAACCGTAAACCCAAAGCGTTAATACAACATCCTTAGCAATTTCAACTACGTCCTCCTTGCACCCTCTCCTATAAGCAATACAAATAAATTTCTACCTCGTTCTACTTGCAAAATTCTACACGCATTTAAAAAGACCAATGCTTCCTCTCATCAGACCACTCAACCGCTTTCCACATCCAATCTACTACTAAGCAACTCAACTTTTACCTTGCATCCGTTGTAATTTCCATCAACTCTTGTTCTTGAAATCATTCCATCAACAATTTTTCTTGGAAAGGCACTAACTGCAACCCCTCTCACTTCTCCTACTTGCTCTATTCATGCTTCTATATCAAAATAATAGGCAAACCCACTAAATTTCAGGAAATTTTCAGAAACATACATGCCTTACGAACAATATCCCCTTCCAACACTCTCTATGGCACATTACTTGTGCCAATATCCATACATTACACAAACCCCTATTCATCTCCCTTGGCACTCCTAATAGACCTCATGACCACATTAGTTCATCTACGAACCTCTTTCCTCCTAACTAAGGGTATTCCGACCGTTCTCTCATGGTCACCTACTTAAGCGTGTAGGCGCGACCAAGTCTTTCATATGACTACCTCAACGCTCCCGAACAATACGAAACCAAAACTACATCCTGAATCCATCCGTTACGATCAACGAATCAAAACCACGGATAACTAACGACATTTCACGTGCACCAATTAAAACAAGTCAAAAACCACGAGACTCAAGAGGAAACTCAAACGCAGAACATGTATCAATTCAAAATGACCCATGACAACAAAAAATAGTCCAAGAAACACCCAATGGCAACCAAAACATATTACGCCCCGCGACATATTATTTAAACCGTGCAAAAGATCGACTTTTCCAAAAGAATATATATCCCTTTTTTTATTTATTATTACCTCCCACATCTATGTGACTCAAACAATCTACAAACAACCCTCTAGACGAACTCAAAACTCAACTCAAAAACTGGGTATCCCGTGCACCCCAAATAAAATAAACTACTATTCAAAACTCAACCTTGAACCCGACACTTGTACAACAATTCCGACCAGTCCACTGACCTCCCATGACTATACTTTCTGAATATTTGAAAGGTACGTTCCGAGTACATAATTTTTGGCTTTTGAATCACTCAAAAAGCTCTAAAAACGAACAAGTTATGACCAAAACAGTTTTATATTAATGAAAGATAAAATTGTATGTGAAATCTTCATAAACTCAATTTAACCTTGTATTAATAATTATAAATGACGTGAATCGGTTAAACCCAATTATATAAACTATGTAAGTAGAAAGAAATTTTACTTCGCTTTATTTTAAAGAAAGTCTTTTAGAATTTGAAATAAATAAGTTTTGCTTAAAAAGAAATCTTATGTTACATCTTGTTTCAGACACGACTCCAACACTTTACCCTTATTTTACCGAATACAACCAACCATCTAACTCAATATATACCGACCAAAAGAAATGCGAGACCCAACACAAAAGATTTCATTATCTCAAAAGAATCCCAAGTTATTTCAATAGACTCGAAACCAAAAACACCATTTTAAAACGTACACGTGAAATACGAAACTCAAAGAATACGCTACAAGACACACTTCAAAAGATTCAAAACGTCGTTGAAACTCCACCAAACTCGAGCTCTAATAAATTGTTTAAACACAAGAGAGCACTAGGTACGTTTAAGTTATAATAACTACTGAACGACCGTAAATCATAACATAACATCTACTAGTATATATACATCCGCATATGTATACCTATCGAATCTCCCAAATATACTCGTTATCGTACATGTCAAGTCAATCAATCGCTTTTTACGCTCGTTTTTCCATACGAGTAATCACCATCTCACCGTGCCACACCAAGGCATGAAGCCCACCTCCAAAACCAAACCATATCGTGTGACCCCATAATCACACAACACAACTATAACCCAAAACATATCACAAAAAGAATAATAGCCACATCATAGGCAGCCATTACATAAACCCATATATTATACGTATACCCAAAATCCACATCTCATCATATACAAGCATGTACCAACCCTCTTTCATGCAATCATACTTGAGAACCCATTGAAGTTGTGGTACTTGTATAACTATGTTAGCCACCATACTTATACAATTACCCTTTCCCCAATGCACTCCCTCCTATGATGACACTTATAAGAATCAATACAACATATAACACATAAATCCATCTACTCACATAAGCTCATAACCACATAACCAATAAGGTCCAAAACTCCATCTATAAAAATAACCTAATAAAACTCTTGGAATACAGAAATCCATAGTCTAGCTAAAACAACCTAGACTAAATCCCAAACGAAAACATAAACAGTTATAATTCATGTCGCCCGTAAGAGTGGAAACAGCTTAAAACCCTTCATATCCACCTACTCCTAATAACTCTCACCACCACATAATTCTTAGGGAACAAGACTTAAACATCAAAAGAAAATAATATCTCTCGGGTACATAAAATAACCCAACAAAAGATAGAAACTACCATGTACCAAATTATGTACTATAGTGTACAATTTAGGCAAAATACAACAATGACTAGCGTGGATGATTATGGTTCAACCTTCACTAGTCACAACCCGAAAAGAAAATAACATGTGGCTAAGTATGAACTTACTACTGTTCAATTCATACTAGTCAAAACATCGCAATAAATAACATCCAAACACATCAATTATTATAAAATGCACACATACTCCTATGACGCCTATATGCAGGGACCCTTAAGCTATAGACTAGGCTACGCGACTAGGCAACCTAATTCTCTATAACCATTGTCTCTGATACCATTCTGTCACACCCCACCATGGCGGAATATGGGGCATGACGTATGGATATCATCACAACAATAGCGTGTCTATAGAGATAAATAAATGATATAAGAAATGTCATAAATGACGACACAAATGTCATGACAATATCTCAACATGCAGGAGTCTAGGTAAGTAGGTAACAGTCCTACCTCTTACCCAAGACAAACAAGTAACATAAACAAAACAAACATATAGTAAACTAAGAAGGAACAGGGATCTCCTTCTATATGCAATCCTAAGGCATCCAAGTCTAGCCACTTCTATCCTCAAGCTTAACCACATTCACTCCTGAAAGAGACACTAAAACACGTCAACATATAGTTGGTGAGAGTCATAGGTTTAGACTCCAAAGCCAAAACAGTTATAAGCTGTGAATAACCACCATCAACAAAAAAACATATGGACAATGTGTTACAATTACGTATTAACAACTAACATTCAAGATCAATCATTCCAAACCAAAATCCAAGGCCCCCAGCCTTACCAAACACCATGGTACCATAGATGATCACACTATGTACCTATCCCAAGGCCCCGCCTTTTCATTATCTATTGGTCCCATAGATGTTCACACTATGTACCTCTCCAATCCAAATCATACACAATCAAGAATCACATAGCAGTTAATCACATAATGTACACACAAGTCCATCTCAAACCTTAAAAATATTCACATCATCAATTTATAAATAACTCAACACAGTGTCTCTTCCATCCCATCTGGAAGTCAAAATCAATAGTAAACATGGGATTATGAAACTCACCTGATAGCTTCTCCAAAAGTCCTCGCACTAGCAACAAGCTAACAAACCAAAAACACGCAATCAAAACATGAACCAATCACTAAGATGGCTCATCAATCTATGATGGACATCTAGCCTACTCCCATATAAATACCCATTTATATGCTCTAAACACCCCATACCCTACCCTAACAAGTCCTTAACTTGTTTAAGTTTGATAACTATCCCGTTCATATTTTACACAAAACAGTCCCAATTTTAGGTCTCAAAACTTTAAGTCAAACGTCCACTTAAACATACCCATGGTTTCTGTAAAAGGAATATTCATGCCCTTACATATGTTAGCTAACACCTCCCACTTGCCCTAACCTTAAAGCTACTGTTAAGGCCCCGATATATATATATATATATATATATATATATATATATATATATATATATATATATATATATATATATATATATATATATATATATATATATATATATATATATATATATATATATATATATATATATATATATATATATATATATATATATATATATATATATATATATATATATATATATATATATATATATATATATATATATATATATATATATATATATATATATATATATATATATATATATATATATATATACTTTTGTCATTCTAGATTTTCTGATTTTAAACATACTAAAGGTTTGTTACTATTAGGGGATCTTACCCTGAACCACAACCTTAGCCCAAGTTCAGATACTTACTACAATATATAAACCATCTCTCATGTTCGTTAGAAGATCACAATGCAACCCTAAGTACCCAAACAACCCAGAACTTAAAAAGAAAACATGCTAACTTCAAAACTGTTTTGACCTCCGACTGTTGTAACCTGTTTTTGACCCACTTCCCGACCTCTAATTTAGTTCTTGTTTCTTGCATTGGAAAGCCACTTCGATTACCTTTTCAGGGATACTTGGATCGCAAAATAAGAGTTTGTAGAACTCCCAATATGATCAAAACAATTGACTCAAAATTCTGCCTAGTTTTTTTAAAAACGGGTTTAACTAAATTAACCCCATTAATTAACCCTAATCCCACTAATTACAAGCCCTAATTTATGTAATCATTATATTATGATTAATACAACATTAATTTACTGTTTTTATATTAAACCCTAACCCTTATCCATCATAAGATGATTAAAGAAAACATAAAAACAATTTAATTAAAAAGGGACAATGAAGGTTTTACCTTTAATTCAATAGAAGATAAAAAAACAAATACTAAAAACCATAAAACTTCTCTTCTAGCCGTCGCCTATGAAGTTACAGGAAAAATAATATGGTTTTTTGTCTTTAGTTAACACATTATATAGGGTATGGGTGAACCCAAGTCCAACCCATAGCCCATTCACCCTTTCCTTTTCTTTTTCCTTTCTTTTAGGCGGCCAAAACCGACCCTACACCCCCTTATTTCGTTTTTTTTTTGTTTTTTTTCTTTTTATTGTTAATTAATATCTTATTAATATTACATTAATTTACCTTAATTTATTTCAGCTCCTAAAACTCCCAAAACCTCAAAACCGTAAAACTAGTCAAATTTACGTGTTTTACCGTAAAAGTCGTAAAATATACACTTTAAAAAAAAATTCTCAAATTTTGAAATAAACTTTATAACTAAGTCCTAAATGACTTAAAACCATCCCGAAAAATATACATATGACTAATTACCTCATCCGAGACCTCCAAATGCTAAACCGTAAATCGTAAAAAATACGATTTTCTATAATACATATACGTATACGTAAAACCACTAAATAACTCCATCTCACTTCATAGTCACTACCATGTGAACTCATGAACATGAAATAATCACACATCGTTTCACTCACAAGGTACCCCGTACCGGAAACGATATCCAAACCACAATCTATACACACCAATTAGCACATAAACACGTAAAGACACGTAACTAGCACAAAATAAAACTAAGTGATGAACCTCAAAACCAGGATTGTCACAATAAATCACCATGAAATCCATTTTGAAGTGCAAATCCGTTTTGCTCCCCCTTAACATATGCCACGATATTCGAAAACATTTTGCACATGTCGAGATGAGCCATCACGTTAAGTCAAACCATTCGTGATAATTTCCCATATTAAATCACATTTTCTCCCTCATATTAAAAATATTAACCCAATCGATGCTTTTAATACCAATTGATTTAATGAAGTTTTAACAAAGGTTTTGGGAAGAAAAATGCAAGTCCTTTTAATCTTCATGAGACCAATTTGTGAGAAATGATACCGATTTGTAACATGATCACATATTCACCATATAAGAATAAATTGACAAGGTTGGACCTGATTGATGAGAACATCATATGATAAGTTCTCATGGTTCTTGTCGGCAATTTTTGGTCGCCTCGTCACGTCTGAAGTCATCTCTTGACACCACATGTACGATTGGTATTTTTGTCTTGACACCAGTTTGTGAACTTGGCACTTTCGGCATCGAAGATTCTGAATGCTTGACAATTGCTCCCCCTCAATTGTTGACCCTGTTCTATCGAAAGAGCTGTATTCGTCGTTTGAGTAGTCACATCGTCGAGTATGTAGATACCAAATGTAGATAGCTATGGTTGTAGAGATGATAACTTCATAAAAACAAGACTTCTCTTGTTTTAACAAATAAATGCACTGAAGCGTACATAGATTTGTGTCAGACCAAGTTATAAAGAAAACTTGATCCCTTACAAGGTTTTAAAGTAAACCTTGCCCGAGAAAATTAATTTCCGTTGTGAGACAAAGCTTTCATAAGAAATACTTGACTTTAATGTGAAAACCGGTTTGCAGTCAAAAATAACTACAAGCCATCTGGGCATGTTTTATGAAATATTTACAACTTTTGTACGAACTCTATTTATGGCGTCGTGTCAATATTAATCGACATTTATAAGGCCGTAAAAAATATTTTTGGATTTTTATGAATTTTTCAATTTTTATGGTTTTTATATGGTTTTATATTTTTGTATTTTGCTTTTGTTGATAAAAATATAAACAATATATACAGATGATCACCAAGGATACGGAGAATAGTTTACCACCACTATTCTTTCGCTTCATCTGCCAGTTCCTTTAGAGTCTCAGGCGAGAAAGTTCTCAATCCTAGCTTGTCGGCCAAAAATTCCATTCGAGCGCGATCTAAAGCCTTCATGAAAATATCCGCCAATTGATACTCAGATCGGACAAAGTAAATTTCTATCACTCCATTTTCCACCTGGTCCTTGATAAAGTGGTAGCGAATGTCAATATGCTTTGACCGGGAGAACTGAACATTGTTGCAACATAAGGCAATTGCACTTTTGTTGTCGCAGTACATCGGAATTTTATTGAAACCTAGACCATAGTCGGTTAATTGCGATCCCATCCAAAGAATTTGAGCACAACAACCGGACATAGCTATGTATTCTGCTTCTGTACTTGAAATTGCAGCGCTTTTTTGCCTTTTCGATGCCCAACTGATTAGTCGATCTCCTAGTAATTGCAAAGTTTCACTCGTGCTACGCCTTGTATCTTGACAACCCACGTGATCCGCATCTGCATATGCCATAAGTGCAATCGAAGTGTCCTTCGAATACCAAAGTCCCCGATTAATGGTTCCTTTAAGATATCGAAAGATCTGTTTAACAGTAGCTAAGTGTAACTCATTAGGCCGAGTTTGATACCGAGCACACATACAGATAGCAAACTGAAGATCAGGTCAACTAGCTGTAATATACAGAAGGGTACCGATCATTCCACGATAAAGTGTCGAATCAACGGCAACTCCATGTAGATCTGCATCAAGCTTAGATCGTTCCACCATTGGAGTATCTACGGGGTCGCAAGATTCCATCTTATATTTCTTAAGCGATTCAAGGGCATACTTGGATTGATTGATAAAAATGCCTCTGGGACTCTGAGATATCTGAAGACCTAAGAAGAATGATACCTTGCCCATCATTGACATCTTAAACATGGAAGACATGAGTGTCCCAAACTCATCCGATAAGGTTTCGGTCGAGGCAGCAAATATAATATCATCAACATATATTTGTACCATAATCATATCTTTACCTCGTTTCTGAATAAACAGCGTGGGATCCACCTTGCTTTTGGCGAAGCCTTGCGTAATGAGGAATTGTGAAAAAAGATCATACCATACGCGTGGAGCTTGCTTCAACCCATAAAGAGCCTTCTTAAGCTTGTACACATGATTAGGATATTTGGGATTCACAAAACCATCCGGCTGTTGAACATAGACCTCTTCCTTGATTTCACCATTCAGAAATGCCGTCTTCACATCCATCTGATAGACGATCATATTCATGTGGGCTGCATAAGCGAGGAATAGTCTAATAGATTCCAAACGGGCAACAGGTGCAAAGGATTCCATAAAGTCGATGCCCAATAATTGCTTGTATCCACGAGCTACTAGTCGAGCTTTGTTCTTCAATATTTCGCCTAACTCGTCGAGTTTCACCTTGAAAACCCATTTCAAAGTGAGTAACTGCACTTGATCCGGGCATGGGACAAGTTCCTATACTTCAAGACGTATAAAATCATTAAGTTCTTCTTGCATAGCTTATATCCAACAGGATTGAGTAAAAAGCTTCTTGCCATGTCTTAGGTTCAACTTCAGTGAGAAAAGCATCAAAATGACAAAACATTGCATTTTCTTATAACTGACTTCGGGGGGATACCAGACGATTAGGGTCACCAATAATAGAATCTATAAGATGATCCTTTGTCCACTTGCTGTCATGTTCACGAATCCGTGGATTGGAGTAGACCGTAGTAGGAGCTTCCTCTAAGATGGACGACCCGACTTGATTAGAGTCGAGAATTGGTACACCAAAGAATGGAAGTTCACGCATTTGAGCAAATTCCAAATCGTGATCATCATCATCCTCTTCATCATCAATAGGCGTGACATGGGTAGTTGAAACATATTTTGGTTGAGAATTACTCGTGGAAGGTATATCTTGACCAATTATAGGTGCAGATGTATCTGATTGTGCTTCGGTTGCTGGAGCGACAACTTCGGTTACCAGAGCTATTACCTCAGGTTCTGGAGCAATAATACTTGGAGGAGTAAAGAATTCATCAAAGAACGGTTGAAACAACGTATCCCATTCATTCCTAGAAGGTGGTGTAAATGATGATGAAGTAGGGTTGTTTGGGACAAGACCAGAACTAATGTTACTGGGTCCCATTTCATGAAGTGCGGGTTCAGAGCTGCTTTGCTCAGAAACCATTGCTGTCAGCTCATCAAAATCAACATTCATAGTTTCGAGGATCTTACGAGAATTACGGTTGTAGATTCAGCATGCCTTCTTTGTGGGTGCATAACCAATGAAGATACCAATATCAGCCTTGGGTTGAAGTTTTCCCAAATTGTCACCATCATTATTTGGATAGCAAAGGGAACCAAACACATGAAGATATGATAAATCTGGTACTTTTCCATGTAGAAGCTCATAAGGTGTTTTACCATGGCGTTTACGAATTAGTGATCAGTTTTGGGTGGAAACTGTTGTAGATACTGCTTCTGCCCATAAAAATAATGGAGCCTTTGCGTAAATTAACATCGTTTGAGCAGCTTCCATGAGTGTGCTATTTCGCCTTTCAATGACACCGTTTTGTTGTGGAGTGCGAGCAACGGATGTTTCATGAGAAATGCCAACTTCTTCATAATAATCACACAATATTTGATTCACAAATTCAGTTCCATTATCTGTACAAATGCGTCGGACAATAGTGATGAGACGCACTTGAATCATCTTGAGAAATCCGATGATGAATTTAGGTGCCTCATTTTTTGATGTAAGAAATTTCACCCATGTAAACCGAGAGTAATCATCGACAATGACGAGGATGTACTTTTTACCACTAAGACTTTCAATATGCATTGGCCCACAAAGATCCATATGCAACAGATAAAGTTTCTCTTGGTTGGTGTCTTCAGTCTTGGGTTTGTATGATTTCTTAGTGTTTTTCCCCATTGTACATACGGAACACAAATGATCCTTGTGAAATGTAAGTTTAGGAATACCACGAACAAGTTCGTTTTTCGCCAAATGATTTATAGCGTCCAAGTTAAGATGAGATAACCGTCAATGCCATAACCATGACTTAGTCTTCGATGCTTTGGAGAGAAGACATACGGGAGAAGCGGCCATCATGTCTTGTAGAGACAAAGTGAAAAATTATTCCCTCGAGTACCTTTCAATAAATCAACCCCTTCCAAATTACGAATGAAGCAGGTATGCTCTCGAAAAGAAACTTCTAGGTTTGCATCACAAAATTGTCCCACAGAAAATAAGTTGTGACCGAGACCTTCCACATAATACACTCTTGAAATTATAACATTCCCAATATGATATTCACCGTAACCCATTATCTTTGCAATATGATCATTTCCAAATCGAACCGTACCAAGAAACTTGCTGACGATATTTTTGAGCTGAGAGCGATCTCCGGTCATATGTTTAGAGCAACCAGAGTCCAAATACCAGAGAACAATTTGGACCACATGTTTTCAACAACAACAGTAGACAATGCATTGGAAACTATTGGTTCTGGAGTGTTAGCAGATACAGATATAATATTATCAGAATTGCTAACATTTGTGTGACCCTTAGATTTCCTGCGTTTTCTAATGTGAGTTTTATCATTAATAGTTTTTATTGTTCCAACTTTCTGAGGTTTTGGATTATTAGCGGGCACTACAGTGGAGTAGACCTATTTAAAGGGCACTTTGTTCCTACAGTAGTGTCGGTGTTCCTAGTTAAAGGACACGCTTGTGTTTTGGTAGCCTTGGTACTCCTAGTTAAAGGGCACGCTTTCTTCGCTTTAGTGGGAGTGATCCTAGTTAAAGGGCACGTATTTCCTACTATAGTGAAAGTTCTACCAGTGGGGCGCCACATCCAACCAACTTGGGTTAACACTTTCCCAGTCGGTTTCCATTCTAATCCATTTTTCCGGGCATTCATCTCATTCACATGGCCAATAAGGCAAGAATCATGACGACTGGAAAACATACATTCATTGCAATTCCAACATTTCAAATTAGAATTCACAGTAGGCTTAGAACGCTGCACAACCGCAGAGCCTTTAAGTTTAGCTACATGATTCTTTTTATTCAAAACAGAAATGACATTCCTAGGGTGGGATTCTACTTTCTTCTTCACTTGACTACTAGATGGGGGCAAGATCCTATCATTCTTCTTCTTTCTTTTAAGCTTAGATCTTTGAGCCTTAGTAGTGGTGCTTACTCTTGTAGAAGGCAACACGGGAATATTTGAAGCTGCTTTTGATTTTTCCTTATCTTTAATGACCAATTTTTGAGATGGTTTAGTCCTAGGGCCCTTGTTAAGTGGTGTGATGGCGATAAGGTTCCTTTTGATTGCACTAGAGGACGATGCTGAGACAGTGGCTGCGTTATCCACAACATTCTTACCTTTTAGAGTACGAAGTGTTTCCTTTAACTCAGCCAAAGCCAGATTTTTATCACAAATTTGTTCCCTTAAATCAGATATTTCCACCGACTTTCGATTCAGTCGTTCAATCAATGATTGATTCTGTGCAGTGGTATTAGCACATGCGGGCTTTACTGAATCGAAGAGTTGTGTATTTTTCTGTTTTAAGTTATCAACTTTGGACAAAATCTTGGAAACTCGATTATCTAGATTAAGTTTAATGTTCTCATCGGCCTTAAGTACGTTCACACAGTTAAGCTCCTTAGATTTCTCTATGTCTATCGGCAATGATTTAGCAGCCTTGTCACTTGGCTGACGCTGTTTTGATTGTAAATTTAATCGAAAATTATTTTGAAAATTTACATCATCAATATTAACACCTTCGAATGACGTTTCAAAGATTTCTTGAATAAATTGTTGTTTGCATTCAAGCGAGATACAATGTTTTTTAATCTCATCAAAACGTTTTGAAAGCGAAGAATACGAATCTTGAAGCTTTAAAAATTCAGCGTCAGATTTATGACAAGTACTATCTACCACATTATCCACAGATTCAACATTATGCACAATAGAATCATTATCAACACTTTTATTCACAAAGACGGAAACAATATCATGAGACATCACTTGCTTTAGAAGCTGATCATTTTGGCGTGAAACTCGTTCTATTTCAAGTAAACTGTTTTCTCGTAAGCATCATCCATTTCATTGAAAACACGTCTAACTTCTTCTATTTCCAAAAGCAAATCTTGATCAATATTACTAAGACAAGATTTAACATTGTTTACAAATGGAACAATTTCGTCTCGAAATGCAGCTCTAGTGTGCTCAAAATTCCATTCACCTTCCGTTATGGCCGTAGCCGTTGTACGTTCCGTAATGACCTTGTCAAAATCGACAAAGTGTTGGTGCATTGCATTTAAGCTATCTGACACCTTACATACCGGTGGAATTAACTTAGTTAAATCCTTTTTGACAAGTGTAGGAGATGTACTAGGAAGGTTTTCCGTTGACAAACTTTGAGGCACAAAAACTGCTAATTGAGCTAATTCCTTTTGTAAACGGATACAGGTCTTTTTAGAAAATTGATCTTTATTGTGCTGAACATAATCAAGCTTATGGAATTTTGAAAGCATTTTAGAATGAGTTTCTTCCGCAAGTGACTGTGTCTCCTCAGTACTACGAACATAAGGTGCTTCTTTCTATTTGCCAATTATGGTCACATCATATAAACAAGGAATATATTCCTAAGCTTGTTTTGCATAACCGGGATTAGGTGGTAAATCTTGAAGACGCTTAAGTTCGAATTCTTTGAACGATTTAGTTAAAAGATGAACCTTTTCTATGGAAGCGTATTGTTTTAAAAGCTGTTGTTCCTTGAATTTAAGAAGTTTGGTAGCATTAATTTCTGATTCAAACTTTTTAGACTCGAGTCGAAATCCATTTTAAGTTTCTAAAAATCATTTACAACTGACTCTTTTGCTTTTAATACATTGGAAAGGGTAGCTTTTAACGATTCTATTTCGTTTAAGTGTTCAATCTTTTCAAAACGAAATTGGTCAAATTCAGAATAAGTTATTTTATCTGCTTGAGGGACCATTTCAATAGTTTTGACCTTTTCCTTATACAACGCAAGCTCAGTGGTTAGGTTGGCATTCATATCTAGGGTTTGTCGTACAACCATATTCATGTTATCAATAATATGTTTAGGCACCCTTACCAAATCACGTTGATCATAAGATTTCATACCCGTCGTAGCATTTGGTTGAGGTTCACTCAAATGTGTTGGATTGGATATCACATCATTTGAGTTACTAGTTCCCGAATGCTGTTCGAGGTTGTCATTTTCATGCTCAGCATGATGTGGATTATCATGAACATTATTAGATGTGATTGGTACCTCACTGACGACATCAGAACTATAGTGAGAGAGATTAGCAATGAGTGCAGCTTGGGCTGAGTGAATGTCATCACAATCCGAATCATATGCATCAAGATCATCTGCTTGATATGCTGCATTAGAAGTAGAGACGACTGCAATGCCTTCATTATTTGCTGCCCCTAGGTTTGTAAGAAATGCTAATTCCTCTGAATCCAAAATCTTCCCCTTAGACTGAGCATCAACCAAATACATCTTCTCACGAAACCATGTTGCATCCTTTCTCCTTTTTGGCTGAGTGCATTCCTTCACCATATGACCTTGTCCTCGGCAATTGTAGCAAGTCACAACCTTTTGAGGACTAATAGTGCTACTATTCCACTAGCTTGAGAATTCACAGCTTGATTGTTCACGGTCCTTGTTGTGGGTCCATATGAATTTTGCCTACCTTTAATGGATTGTACTGTTACTTGACCATCTTGAACAGTGAGATGGTTTAGCACATCAGTTGGCGTATCATTTGGAGTAAAGACCGGTGCTTCAATTGGTGGAAGTTCATTAGAGTAGAAGTCTTGTGCTGGGTGTGCTTCAATTGGAAAATATCCTTGCTGAGGAGTGTAGCCCATTGGAGAAGTGATGGCTTGTGCTGGTTGCTATAGAAAAGACTGTTGATGAACACTTTGTTGAAATGCTTGTTGTGGCATCATTAGTGGTTGATAAGGTGGTTTTTGTGGTTGCTGATAGGTGTGTGGTGGTGGCTGCTGCAAGTATGATAGTTGTTGATAAGTGAAAGCCATGTTTTGTTGGGGAGTCATTTGTTGAGAAGCATAGATGGCAAGTGGATCACGAACTTGAGGTGTAGACAACCGAGCCTCGATCACATGGCTTTCGTGATGTTGAAGAAAAGCTTGAAGTTGATCCACATTGGTTTGATGCAAATCCTTAGCCAATTTAACAGCTGTCACGTACTTGGTCCATTCTGAAGGAAGAGTGTTCAAATACTTGGTGTTCAATTGAAACGTAGGAATTGCCATGCCATAGATATTGAGCTCATTCAACAATAGGGTAAATCTCAAATAGTAATCATTGAGAGTCTCCCCGGGAACATAGGCAAACTTCTCAAATGTATCATAAAGCTTACACTCTCGTTCTAGTTTAGTTAACGAGGTGCCTTGCATTAGAACTCAAATTCTATCCCATAACTCTTTGGCAACCTTATGTTTACTGACGAGTTTGTAGACATCTGGAGGAAGGGCTTGGAGAATGATGTTTGTAACTTGTTTATCACACTTGTCTTGTATCATTGCATCTCCAGTTAATTCACCCGTTGTGCGAGGAAGAGTAACAGCACCTTCCGTCACAGTACCATATACCAATGGTCCATTGAGCACCGATGCCCAAATGAGATGTCCATTTTCTTTGTTCAACATATAAAGTTCCATTCGGGAAGCCCAATCCTCATACATAGTCTTCACCAACATTGGTGGACGATTATCCGTACCCGAGAGGATGAACTTATCCGTAAGAGATGTGTACTCCATGACTATAAGTTAAGATTTACAAACATTGATTGAACAATGAGAGAAAGTAAATGTATTTGTTGTTGTGTGTTGAAGCCGAGAAATAATGTTGAAATCCCCTAAATTATGTTCACGATAAACAAAAAATCCAAGTAAAAAAACACGTTTTTGAAAAATGTTGGATCGCAACACTTGATCGCGGTGGAGATCGTAACCTTAGATCGCAGTCCTAGATCGTACTCGGATCGCAAAGGCTGATCGCACTCCTTGATCGTACTTGAGATTGTGCTGGTGATCGGGCTGGTGATCGTACTAGTGATCGTACTAGTGATCGTACTGGTGATCGTAACAGTTGATCGTACTGCTTGATCATACTAGTGATCGTACTGGTGATCGTACTGGTGATCGTACTATTGATCGTAACGGTTCATCATACTGGTGATCGCACTCTATGATCGTAACCTTGATCGTAGTAGTGGATCGCAGTTACTATATCGCAGTCTTGGATCGTAACAAGCGATCGTATTATGTGATCGTGATATTGGATCGCAAGTAGAAACCCCAGGTTTATGCGATCACAATACACAGATCGTACTATGGAATCAAACTTACCACTTTTCTCGGATAGGACTAAAACACAACAAATTCGAGATTCTAAGCCTAAAAATGAACCAAACACCCAAAATTTTTGTGTTTTTAACCAAAGTAACAATACCAAATCACTACAACAAGTAAGTAGATGAAGTATATCAAGATTAAACCATAAAAAAACAAAACAAAAAAAATTGGTACGTATGATTTTGGATCAAACAAAGGCGTATGAATCAAGAACATAAACACATAAATCAAACAATCATCCCATGGCTCTTGATACCATTTGTAGGATATTGTAAATCTAGCTTATGTTTAGAGAGAGAAAGAGATAGAAACTTGGTAGATTTCACACACTTCTAGAGAGAGAAATGAAAGAACTATGTGTAAAATTATAATGAATCCACACCCTCTCCATCTAAGGAGAGGGTTTATATACCCAAGCCCATAAGATGGGCTTGGGCTTACAAGTTGGGTCGACCTACACAAGTTGTAGGCTTGGCTTAGCCTTGTTTACTTAATATTAGTAAAACTAAACTACGAGCTATAACTTAGACTATTTTTGGAGTGACCGATCCTTTCTAATACGTAAAACGTATTTCCAACATAATCCAATCTTTTACCATTATAGACTCTCCAAAATATTTGAGCTTGAGCAAGTCTCAGAGAGTCTGTGCCGCTTGATTTTGCTGTAGAACATCGATAACAATGGTGAACAATGCTTTCCATGGTTGCCCCAACTTTGATGTGTGAAGTTGAGAAAGAGTTCCAAGTTCTTCAGCATAACCCAGAGTGTAGAAACTATAAGGGGGGTTGAATAGTTTTTCTTCGGTTTGTCTCCTAATAAAATTCATTTCAATTAGGTGAGTGCCAAACTATCATTTACTTGAAAGTTAGTTGCATAATGATTAGGTTCAATTCTAATGCATTAACAATGACAAGTAGTAAGTGTAATGTTAATGAAAGAAAGTAAAGAGTAAGGAAGGAAACAACCTAATAGGAAGACACCAAGATTTATAGTGCTTCGGCAACGAAGCTCTATCCTCGTTCCTACTCCACTCCTCGTGCACACCTACTCGAGATTTCCACTATATCCACAAGCTCACTTCTTGGAGGAGAAAACCTTACAACGTCGCTTACATTATTTTCCGACACTAAGCTAAATGTCGAGACCTAATTTTAAATAAGACCAATATACACAACGGCTCCTACTTCACCATTTTATGACACAAGGCTAAATGTCGAGTTCTAATCGAAAGATAGAACCAATCTTCACAACGTTGCCTACTTCACCATATTCTGACACAAGGCTAGATGTCGAGTTCTAATCCAAAGCTAGAACCAATCTTCACGACTCTTCACTTTAAAGCTAAGTGAGAACTTCACACGACACAACTACACATCACTTTATAGTTTAATGAGAACTCACAAGACATAACTACATCACTTTATAGTTTAGTGAGAACTCAGACAACTCATTACAACTCAACTAAACATATCCAAGTACACACATGTAACTTGGATGTACACAAGACAAATCCAAGCACACACATATGCAATAGATTTACACAACACTAATCCAAGTATTCACAAATAGCTTGGATGAACACAACTAGTCCAGGTATTCACAAATACATTGGATCTACACAAGATAAAAATAAACAAACGATGAACATGACTAGATCTTTAGGAGAGGATGATCTTCATCAAGGCTTCATCTTTAATCATATCTCAAGTGTGTGAGTGATCTTCTCTTTAGACAAGGTAAAGAAGGAGATCAAGAGGATAATCATAAGTAAACATACTTAACACATTAAGTGATCATTTACAAATGATTAGGATTAGAAAGGAGAATGCAAATTTGATCCACTATTTATAGAAGACAAAAACCAACGGCTAGCTGCACGCGGTTCTTTATTGCACTAGGTGGTTCCTTATCAATAAAGAACTGCGTAGGCACTTAAGGAACCGCGGATGTAGACTCCACTCCTTTTTGCCTTTTAGTGAGTTAGAAAATATCTGAGGCAATTTGAAACCTTCAAAGGATATTCTTATGGCATTTAGAATATGCCATATTCAAATTTTCATTTTCCATTTTAATAAAACATTTTCTTAAAAAGAAAGTTTATTAAAAATCTTTTGTCACATTTGACAAAAGTGAGTTTTAAGGCTAATCACTTTTATGATCACTAAACATGATTAAGATATGTTAGTGTAATGATTAGTGTAATGATTAAGATTGTTCACTAGGTGCAAACAACCTTGAAGTGGCCACGCCAACCTCCTGAAAAGGGAGGGCTTTAACTGGTTTG
The DNA here is from genome assembly GCA_025667525.1 of Glebionis coronaria. NCBI lineage: Eukaryota > Viridiplantae > Streptophyta > Magnoliopsida > Asterales > Asteraceae > Glebionis > Glebionis coronaria. Next base: position 424,577,994 of record CM046881.1, on the reverse strand, counting down.
AGTCTGTGTGGCGGTGGGCTCAAACCGCGTGGATTAGTCGGCCAATGAGTCGGAAATCACGGTTACCAAAAAAAAAGATTATTACCTTGATGATAGTGTTTGTTAGATAATTCGTTTTACGATTGTGTTTGACTATAAATGTCTTGTATAGTTTGTTGTGATCAAAACTAAGAAAGATTAGTTAACACTAATAATGTTTTTAGGCATTACTTGCATTAATAATCTCCCCCTTTTTTTATTACGACAAACTATAAACTCGTTTACGTAAATTACAAAATTATTCTAATTATTAACGAGTTTATTCACTATTATTTCACCCCCTTTGTCGAAGAAAAAAGGTTAGCACAAGTCTTTGGAGAAGAGAAGAATATAATTTGCTAGTAGCTCCTCCCTGGTGCTTACTCCCCCTTGCTTGGGGCACCAAGTAAAAGAGCTAAGGTGACATGCTACACAAAGGTTAGAAGAAAGAAAAGAAACACCAATGTATATATGTGCACTACCTACTAAATAACTTGAGAGGGAGGAAGAAAAGAAATCTCAAATTAGAATTAAGTATTTGCTAAGTATGTCCAAAGAGCGTGTCTTGATAACATCAAAGTTCAATTGGTGGAATAGAGGAAGAAAAGAAACATCCAAACCAATTGAAATGATTAAAATGTCAAGGGGTTAAAAATTTAGAAATTTTGGAATCACCTATAAGCAATTATAAATTTTAACCATGATCAACTCTTTAACAAATGTGTGAAAAAGAGTTAGCGGGAAAAGAATAACACACATAACATTCATATTACACAAATATGAAAGAACATACAGGAGAAATATTCATACACACAATATGAATATTTAAAGCAAAAAATATGGAAAATAAACCACAAATCATAAACTGCTCTAGTAGTGATAATCTTCCAAGATTTCTTAAGTTTTATAGACTCAAACAACTAAAGTACAAAATGTGCCTTAGTTGGAAAAGAAAGACGACGAGGCATCATTCAAAGTTTTGTTCACGGGACCGAAAACTTTGAGAGGAGGTCGAGTGAGGAGGAATTCAAGGAAATTTAGCTTGTCATACACATGAGCAAGTTCAATTTGTTGAAATTGACAACAAGCACACGAGGATCCATGACGCAAAACAAAGTCGTTAGGTGGGGGGACCATCAAGATGAGAGTTTGGTGGAGAGGGAGATGATGGATAAGAAATGTTTTCATAATGACTAGTGAGGTTTGGGAAAGAAGATAGGTCATTTAGTTGTGGAGTGTTGAAAGGTTTTGGTGGTGGTGGAAGAATTTCCTTTTCTCTGGTAATTGGATTTATAGAGTAAGTCTCATCCCAATATTTGATCAGAGAGAAAGAAGAATTCTTAGAAGGTTTGAGAGAAGAAGAATCATGAGGATTCTTGTTTTTCTTGATCCAAACGGGTCGAACCGATATTTTCGATTTCTTTGGAAGCTTAGAATAAGAAGCTTTAGTTTGAGAAGTTTATGACAAAGATATGTCAAGGTTAGGAATGGAAGAGTTAGAAATTGTGAGGGATGAATAATAGAACTCCCAAAAAGAAGAATTTAAAGAAAATAGACAAGGCAAAGATTTGAAATGAAACCAAAAGGTTTTAAGGAATGTTTAGCCAAATTAGGTAAAAAAAGAATCTTGACAAAGACAGTGGTCAAAGAAGAAAGACAAAAAATAAGCCAAAAACGGGCTTGCTGACCGCGGTTCCTTAAAGGGACCGGCGGTTCCATATCGATATGGAGTCGCGCGACTGCTATAGAGCCGCACTCAGTAGACTTGAAACCATGATATTTCAATGTTTTGAAGAAAAATAATACTCTTTTAAAATGTGCAAATCTTAGATTTTTACCTCTTTTAGCACTAGAATATGCTAAGGTTGCATAAAAGCAACACATTCACAAAGAGTGTCTTGAAAAAGGGTGACAAAATATTTAGATAACATTTTGAACCAATTTTTAGTCAAGTTTTTGAGGTTGTGACAGATTTAGGTTCAATTTTAAATAAATTGAAGTTGATTAATGTGAGCACATAGGTTGAAACAAACAAAAGCTAAATGCATAGAACATCTTTATGAAAAATGCATGAAGGAAAGGAAATACAAGAAAAGAAATAACAACTAACTAATACCAAGTTAGCTTAAACTAGTTCTTGATAGCATAGTCTTCTTTGGCTTGACTTTCTTTAAAAACATTTATTTTTGAAAATCAGCATTCATCTCCTAGGAGGGGGAGGATTAGCAAATAGGTTCAAAAAGAAGATTTGCAACTTTATGTGAGCCCCAATCATCTCTAACCTAAGGATATCAATGAGGTGGAAGTTGTTCAAGCAACAAGGACAATTGGTTCCATTGTGCATGAAAAAATTAAACAAGTGTGGATCACCCAAGAAGCGGGAAATGAGAACACCCAAAAGTGGAGTGTTTGAGGGAGGAGGAGGTGGTGGAGGCATAGTTTCCAAAGGTGATATGGGTGAAATGGGTGAATTTGGTGGAGTGAAAGGAGAGGTAATCATAGGCTCAAGAACAAAGGGAATGCTTTGAAGAGGTTGAGGTTGAGTATTCACATCCAAGGGAGGACTAGGAGTGAAGGGTGAGGGCAACTCATTCATTCTTGATTGGAATGAAGAAGAGATAGAACCATGTGAATGGTTGGTACCATGATTTGATTTATTCTTGCATGGAGAAAGAGGTGGTGAAGGTGATGAATAAATGAGAATAGGAGAGGTCTCGTTTTTGGGAGTATGGAAAGATGAAGAAACAAGTTTGGGTAACTTAATCTTGATCTTAAGGTTTCTTTTGGAAGAGGATATTTTGGGAGAGTTGGATGTTCTAGTGGACACCATGGTTGTGAAAATGTTTAGAAAGAAGTTTAAGGGATGAAGAACAAGATCAACAATGAGGGGTTTAAGAATAGGAAGGGATGATCCAAACTAGTAATGGGCTAAAATCATTTTAAGTGAATAATGAAATTAGGTATCCTAGTTTAGGAAAGTGCAGTTTTTTGCAAAAAAATTACCAATGTTGACACATATTAATGGAAAATAGTGTAAAGCAAATATTCTCTCGGAACAGGTGATGGCGGTTCTTTATGTATGGGCGCGGTTCGTATTGCTAAGGAACCGCGGGGTAGATAAAGAACCGCCCCCAATGGGTTCAAAAAAATGCACTTCCTGAAACTTTTGCCAGCCCAGATTTTACATAAAGGTTTATCAAGCCAAAGTGAACTATTAATCAAAATCTAGGAAGCTAACTAACACATAAGATGCACAAAGCTATGTAAATCGAAAATTCGATCACATAGACACTTAGGATTAAAATACTAAATAATCCAAACACATAGTATTAGTTAATACACACAACATCCTAAAAATAAAGAAAGATAAATGAAATAGTTCAAAAATCCGAAACATGTTCACAAACATGTTAACCATGAATATCCAAAGCTTCACTTCTTCTTTTTGCCAAGTCCCTTGATTAACTTACTCATGCTCTTGAACGAACCTCTTGACTCCACTCGATGATCATACAACTTACCTTGGGTTTTAAGATTAGCACGATAGACATCCTCAAGTCTGAAGTTATCTAAAAGTATACTAGTGGCATGGTGAGGAGGAGGGAAAATTTTGTCTAACCCTTCCATGAAAGAGTTCATAGATGGGTAGGAGTCACTCGAAGAGCCAACATGAGCACTAGTACCTACGCCACCACCATCACTTGGTGACATGTTAATGTCCTCATCGTCAGACTCTTGTGGTTCGTTCTTTCTCGAACCTCGATCACTTCTAGGCTTTCGTGGTTGTACCTCTCGAATAGGTAGCATGACCCGATGAACCGGACGAAAGCGAGAAAGATTAAGGCCTGGAAAGTCTTCACCAACCTTCTTAAGAAGGCGAGTAAGGAGCATGACATAGGGAAGATTTGTTTTGGGTTTGGAAAGAGCATAGTTGATCCGTCGAGCGATATAAAATGCAAGATTGTACTTGGTGTTGTAGAGATGCAAAATGACATATGCGCCATACGCGATGGAATATGATCCCGGTTTCTACCAAGACAAAACACATTTTCCCTAAGGATGTTGGCCCATCGGACCATACAGTCATTAAGGTCGCTTCAGAGAACCACAAAACGTTTCACCGAACGCTTGTTTGAGTGTATGCTTCTTACAACGTTTCCACTACGCGCTTTAGAAATGACATCAAGGATGAATTCAAGGTCAATCTCTTCGTTGTTATTTAGATCACAATCGAAGGGATCAAGGAGAGCATCAAGCTTCCATTTATCCGTAAATTAATAAGTTCCTCTAAATGGAACACGAAGAGCTAGACCAAAATCTTCGAGAGAGTATTGAATGATTCGACCATCAATGATGAACTTGATGACGTATAGTCCCCAGCCGGGTTAGGAACCCGGCCCACGGGTACTACCCGTATCCGGCCCATCACAGATGGGTGGGAATAATGTCATTTAAGCTTATGGGCTTGGATGAACATTAACCGCACACACGTGTGCGGCCCATGGCCCGGAGAGGCCGGTACAGGGTTAGACAGAATCATATTCTGTCTAGGAATAAGTTTACCCCAAAGAAGAGGATATTCACTCACCATAATTAGGAGATAACAATCAATCTAATTCTGGTGCTTATCTCTTCCTTGGGGCCGAAGTAAACAGTGGGCCCATTAGGGTTTCACTGCCTATATAAGGAACCCCCAAGGGTTCCACAAAGGTATTACGTTCTATACTCTCAACTCACATAAAACCCTAACCGATTACTTACTCTCACGCCGGAGTATAATCGTGGGAAACATTCCCACGGTAAGCCTAACGCGTGTTGTTTAGTGTGCAGGATCCCAACCAAACAATTCACTTGGTGCAGGAGCCGGAGCCCAGCCAACCCGAATTAAGCCTAATTCAGGTCTAGCGAGGATCACCCAACTTTTGCATCAACAGAACTTAACAAATATTCTACCGTTATCAGACACGAGAGAATATGTGCTAAAGAACTCCAAAAGAAATTCGGGATATATATCCTCCTTGATGTATAACAAGCAATCAAACTCGATTTGTTCGAACATCAATTGAGTATATATATATAGCCCTCAATATCATTTTGGACAACTCTACCCTCGTGAAAACAACGTTTTTGAAGTGAATGATAGGTGTTGTAAAGTTGAGGGGAAGGACAAAATCGGATAGGTTTGGCATGTATTGTTTAGTGTATTGGTGATCTTGTTGATATTCGAAGGCATGATTAGTACCTAAATAAACACAAAAATATTTCCCCAATCACTCATATGTTAAATATAAGCCAAAAATAAAAAAGATGAGAATGTGTTTCATCAATTTCGTGACAAACAAAGGATTAATCCTTATCATTCTCATGTTAACAATGTACCTAGTTCATCATTGACAATAACATATTAACCATGTAAAATCAACAATGAACTTGAACATTGTTTTTTCAAAACAAAGTTTTTAGGTAAGCATTAACAATATCATTACCAACTTGTTCATGGGTTCATATCAATTCCATCAATTAACCAAAATTATTTAGCCAAAATTCGGATAGTTCTACAAGTGGCTTTTAGTGAAATCTCAATGAATATGAACCTAAGGAATCATAGTATAATCACTATGTCAACTCACATTCCTAGTAAGGTTCTAATTCAATATTAGTTTTAAAAATCCCCAATTATGAATGTATGAACCCTAGAACAAATTAGATGAGATTGAATGAAATGACTTGCAGATAACTGATCTTGGATGAATGATGAGTGAAACTCACAAATTTGAATCAATTAATCTTGAGTGATTGAAGGTTCTGAAGGTGCAACAACGGAGGAAAAAAAAGAAAAACCGTCAGATCTATTGCAGAAGAGAGAGAAGGTTTGTTTGAAAAAGTGATATTTTATAAAAACTGGCGCTTTAGTCGCAATCACTGACCGTGGTTCCTTATCCATAAAGAACCGCGCATTTGAGCCGCGACAGATAGAGAACCGCCTACAGTGGCGAGTTTTTATCAAGGAAAATCAAAGAATTTTTCAAAACCAAATTTTTCTAAAATCCTTAAAATATATCTTAAGCCTTTAGGAAATTATTGGACCAGTTCAACACTAAGTAATAATGCCTTAATGAAGGATTACGAGTTGAATATAGATAGGAAAGGCCGAAACAAACAAACGACTACTCGTAGCGAAGAAGCAAAGAGGAGAGAAGTCAAGAGGAGTGAATCAAGTAAAGTACAATGCTCAAGAGACAAATGACAATCTTCAAGTCGAGGAGACGAACAGTTTGTGTCATATATAGTGGTTTAAGACGTGCATTTCAGGCGAAAGTCTAAACGGCTTTGGTAATGAATACCAAGCAATTTTGACACATAGAGTAAGATCACTTTCAAGAATAGTCTTATTCTACTTCAAAATGTGAGCAAAGTATAAATTCACTTTCTCTCCCACATGATCGGACAAAAATTATTGCAAAGATTTACAATAACGACATCTTTAGAATATTTCAATTCCAAATGTGTAAAATCCAACTACAACTTATGAAGTAGTTTGATATCTCAAGGGATTGATCAATCATCCTAGAGATGAGCTCAATTCCAAAAGTTACACATGATATAGGGCCTACTAACCGTGAGGGTGCAAACCATGGAAATCATGCTCGATGCTTTAAGCTACTACTAACTCACTCTACATCCCCATAGTGAGTCAAGTATCCAAGTGATGTGCGGAGATATGTATATGTGATAATTTGATATACGTTATAGGGTAAATTAGAAAATTACCTTTAGGAAAAAGTAATAGACTAATATAACCAATGACGAATTCAATTAAACACGTGAGTGAATCAAGTTCGTTGTACACGAAGATCTTATGAATTTGAGACGTTTTGCTTTGATTTGGACAATCGATTTGAATTGGTTTTCGGTTTTTAAACTACAATTTAAATCTACAAATTTTAAACTATTTAATATTATCCTAAAGTGCATGAATCGTAAACCCCGCTAAATTTAAATCTAAAACACAATTAATTACTTAAAAATTAAATTTATTTAAAAATTAATCTATTTTAATAATCTATAAAAATTTAATCTATTTAAAAACTATAACTTTTAATCTATTTAAAAATCTAATTAAACTTTTTAAACTTTATAAAACTTTATTAAAATTACTATTGAAACTAATCTATTTTAAAAAAACTATTTTTTATTTAAATCTAATGTTATAAAAATCTAATTAATTAAATTTAAACTAAATAAACCATTTAAAATTAACCAAAACATTTTTATTTTTTATTTTTATTTTATTTTTTTTCTTCTTTTTAAAATTTATAATATTATATTTATTATTTATTTTATTTAAGCTAAGATTTATTTTAAAAGTGTAATTCTATTAGTTTAAACAAAAATAATAAAGATATACTTAAATAAAAAAAAGACTGCCAGACGAAGAAGTTCTATATTAGTTAACTAACAGGAAATAAAATCAAATGAGCATGAAGCACAAATGGCTATCACGCTATGCCTGTGACCAGGAGGTCACAGGTTCGAGTCCTGAAAGGGACATATTTTGTGGATTTATTTCTTTTTAACAGATATGAAAGAAACCAGTCACAAGTATGACTTTTAAAGCTTATTATGGTTAAGTTGCTAGGAACCAGCTTAATGAGCTTATAAAATCAGTTGGATTTGATAAGCTAAATTAAACACAACTAATCAAACCAACTAAAACAGTAAACAAATTAAACAGATAAGTCAGCTATTCATTAACTATCAGCAAGTAAATCTCAAAACCTAAAACAGTAAACAAATTTAGTATTATAAATTCAAACTTTCAGCTAATAAAGAAAAGATTTTATCAGCTATTAACCAGTAAAAATGCAACAGCACAAGCTATAACAACCGATTCAAACAGTGAAAACAACTAATTAAGCTACTCAAATAAGATCAGCAGATATAGAAAAACTCATTTAGCAACATATTGAAATTTGATTATCAAAAAAACCAATTCTCACAAACGAAGCAGTTTAAACATCCAACGAATCTATAACTAAAGTTTAAATAACTCATTTTAAAAGAACACACTTAACAGATTCATGAATAATTTTCCTTAAAACTAAACGGATCCCCTTATTTAAAAGATAACTCACTAAACAGATCTATCAAGCATATTTAAGCAGTACCACTAAAATGACTAAACGGAACCATGTAATATCAGTTAACAGGTAAACATAATTTACACTAAACATTTTTAGAATCATAAACAATCACAATTAAACCTTAAGATAAGCATAAACAAATAAGCATAAGCATCTAAAATATCCAATTCATATAAACAGTAAAAAAACAGTTTAATCTAATAAATTGAAAGATAAAAGGAGTAAGCACCTTGTGGGATATCCTTTGAGCAGTAGGAATGCGCTGAGCAACCTATGAACCGGAATCAAAACACAATTCACCATTAAACCGTTCCACCATCACAATCAAACGAACCAACTCTATCAACGAACAGATTATTTTAAGACTTTTCCAGTGGGGAAAAACCTTGATCCAAAACTTAACTTTAAATATTAAATATAAACTATTATTTAGCTTATATCCAATATCATAAACATCATTATGTGAAACAGTTAATAAAATTAATTCATATACAACTTAAAACAATAATTAAACGAGACACGAGTGTATGAAATAAACTGATCTTTTATTAAACTTCAAGAGATATTACAAGATTTAAAAAGAAATACTAGAATTAATCCTACAACTATTTCAACAGAATAACTTTAAAGAAAAGTAAAGGATGATAAAATACAATATTTGGGTGGGTTTTTATAGCCGTCCCAGGCTTCTGATGAGGGGTATATCCACATCTCTTGGGGTATATTCTTCTTCAATTTCAGCCCTTGGATTAGGAATTCCTTCTTCTCTCTCATGATTGTTATCATCGGATGGTTGATATACCACAACTAGCACACGGATTGCCAACGTGGCATCCGTGTGTGCTAGTTGTGCTTCTTTTGAGGCTCTTGATTGGTGGGATAGGAAAAGTGAGGTGTCACAACCAATGATAAATCGCCACGTATCTCTTCTCTCCGCATACTCTCTTCCTTAAAGATTGGGGGTTTTAATACCCTTTACGTGAATAGCACGTGGGAGTAAAAACCCCTTGATTAATTGACTTTTTACTGGTTAGGGTTTATGTGAACAGTGGTAAATTTTACAGGTTTTGGGGGTGAGATGGAGTGAAGAAGATGGTGTTACATAGGTTATATCGAGAGTATATTCAATTTTGTGTGTGAAACGAGTGGAATAAATATGGGTGGATATGGTTATTAATTTAATGGATGGGAATAAGTGGTGAGAATAAACGTGTGGGTGGTGTAAATATGTGTGGGTAAAAGTAACAGAAAGTTACATGTTTTGAAGACGAACCCTAAAGGCCCATCTACATGTAACTTGATCCGTTCCTCACCATGATGTTTGGGCTTTTGGCCCAAGCTTCCAATCCGTATATTAATTCTTCCATTTTGGGCCATTTGGATTTTCAACCAACAAGTAAATTTAACTTGAATCATAAATAGGCTTTTGAGCCCATTTACCCCATTGTGGGACCCACTTGGCCCGTTTTCTCAATAAATGATTAAATCCTCTAAAGTCGAGCTCGATTTTGTCTTCTTTGATCTTTTTCTTCAAACTCGTGTCGATATTTGCCGGTTTTTGCGATCTTGGTACCTACACACATGAAAACAAGAAATACACATATACAAGGCATTTTTGATACATTTCATGCAATATTTCAATGTTATAAGATACAAATGATATGAGTAATTACACTCATATCACCAAGAAATGAAGGTTTGAGAGGTTAAAAGAAAAGAATCACAAACCACAAACAAATGTCAAGGCAAGGATGCCGAGAACAAGCACATAGTCAAGTAATGATCAAAAGAGTGATCAAAAGGGCGTGTGGAAGAACGGAAACGTACATTAGCCATAGAGTGCATTCCAAGCAATCAAGGAATCAATGCAAAGCCCAACCATGACTAAAGTGACTACTAAGTCTTCAAGGACTAGTATCACTCTCATCCATCTTGATATCATCATTCAATGAAGTTGGAAATCAAAGAAGATGAGTCTTCTATAAGTGTAAGTAACTCAATCCACAATTAATTAAATGATTGATCTTCATGAGTACCTACACATAACAAGATGCAAACTAGTAGATACATTTAAAGAGTAAATCTAAAATGCATAAATACTACTAATTTAAATGAGATGTTATATAACCAATTAAAAGGCCTATTTTCAAAGAAAAAATAGTTTTGACCAAAGAGAAACTTTAGTACAACTTAACCTTCTAATTTGAGGAGACAATGGATCGATCTAAGTTTTAAAGTACAATATACTTTGAAGATCTTGAGTGACCATCGCTCTGATACCAATTGTAGAAACTAGAAGGGGGGGGGGGGGGGGGGGGGTGAATAGTTTCTCTCTAGTTTGTCTCCAAATTAAAATTCCTTTCAATTAGGTAAGTACCAAAACTATCTTTTACTTGAAATCTAGTTGCATAATGATTAGGTTCAATTCTAATGCATTAACAATGTCAAGTAGTATGTGTAATGGTAATGAAAGAAAGTAAAGAGTAAGGAAGGAAACAACCTAATAGGAAGACACCAAGATTTATAGTGGTTCGACAATGAAGCTCTATCCTCGTTCCTACTCTACTCCTCGAGTACACCTACTCGAGATTTCCACTATATCTACAAGCTCCCTTCTTGGTGGAGAAAACCTTGCAATGTCGCTTACATTATTTTTCGACACTAAGCTAAATGTCGAGACCTAATCTTAGATAGGACCAATCTACAAAACATCGCCTACTTAACCATTTTACGACACAAGGCTAAATGTTGAGTTCTAATCGAAAGATAGAACTAATCTTCATAACGTTGCCTACTTTACCATTTTCCGACACAAGGCTAGATGTCGAGTTCTAATCCAAAGCTAGAACCAATCTTCACGACTCTTCACTTTAAAGCTAAGTGAGAACTTCACACGACACAACTACACATCACTTTATAGTTTAATGAGAACTCACAAGACACAACTACATCACTTTATAGTTTAGTGAGAACTCACACAACTCATTACAACTCAACTAAACATATCCAAGTACACACATGTAACTTGGATGTCCACAAGACAAATCCAAGCACATACATATGCAATGGATTTACGCAACACTAATCCAAGTATTCACAAATAGCTTGGATGAACACAACTAGTCCAGGTATTCACAAATACATTGGATCTACACAAGACACAAATAAACAAACAATGAACATGACTAGATCTTTAGGAGAGGATGATCTTCATCAAGGCTTCATCTTTAATCATATCGCAAGTGTGTGAGTGATCTTCTCTTTGGACAAGGTAAAGAAGGAGATCAAGAGGATAATCATAAGTAAGCATACTTAACACATTAAGTGATCATTTACAAATGATTAGGATTAGAAAGGAGAAAGAAGGATGAAAGAAATGTCCAAAATGGGTTATGGAAAATGCATATTTGATCCACTATTTATAGAAGACAAAAACCAACGGCTAGCTGCACGTGGTTATTTATTGCACTAGGAGGTTCCTTATCAATAAAGAACCGCATAGGCACTTAAGGAACCACGGATGTAGACTCTGCTCTTTTTTGTCTTTTAGTGGGTTAGAAATATCTGAGGCAGTTTGAAACCTTCAAAGGATATTCTTATGGCATTTGGAATATGCTATATTCAAATCAATTTTCATTTTAATAAAATATTTTCTTAAAAAGAAAGTTTATTAAAAATCTTTCATCACATTTGACAAAAGTGAGTTTAAGGCTAATTACTTTTATGATCACTAAACATGATTAAGATATGTTAGTGTAATGATTATTACCTTGATGATAGTGTTTGTTAGATAATTCGTTTTACGATTGTGTTTGACTGTAAATGTCTTGTATAGTTTGTTGTGATCAAAACTAAGAAAGATTAGTTAACACTAATAATGTTTTTAGGCATTACTTGCATTAACACATAGATTAAAGGAACACTATAATTTGGGTTTTGTTAGGTGGTTTATCATACTTCTCCCTTTGAGCCAAAGGAGTGAAGCCAAAGATTGTTCTGAAGTGACCAATGTTGAGAGTCTTTTGCTGCCGATTAAGGTTGAATGTGATCTCTGAGGCTGATTTGTCTTTAGTTGAAGTCCAAAATTCGTGTATGTATGTGTCAAGATTTGATGCTGTAGACCGTAATGCGATTCTAATAAGTGAGATGTCGAGTATATCCATTATGACTTTGAATGCTGGCTGGATTGGATCAAAATCCTCCTTACGCTTGAGATTTTTCTCTACGATTGGAAATCGGTTATCCATAGGTAAAAGTGCAAGATCGAGTACGCTTTGCTGATCCTTGGTGATAGATATGGTTCCTTAAACGTGATTCAAAGAAATGAGGGCAAGATCGAGGTTCTTTTTTATTCAACAACGACGGATAAAATTTGTTTATGTTTTCTTGTTTGTGACGAAAAGAAGACGGGGGTGGGAGGTTGACCAAGTCAACATTTTAGAAAAAATTTCATCTTAGTCCCTCATGTATCAACTAGTTATTAATTTGTTTTAAAATAAGTTAACCACAAACGCCCGTTAACTCTTTTTCAAAACTCAAAGCACAAATATTCAAACCACGCGAAGCAGAGACATATTATCTTGATGCACGAGATACCACATAGCACATAGAGCACACACAACATATGATGCGATTTTGGACTTTCACCATTTGATATTTTCGGAAACACTTTTGAAGACCGTTATTGTTCTAAAGACGAGTTGATATTTTCTCCCCCTTAAACAATGACCCGTTTTCTATTGAAAGAGTTGTAGTCGTTGTTTAAAAAGTCAAATACCCAAGTAAAAACATTTTGATTAATGTTTTGAAGATACGTTCCTGGTGGCAATAAGTTTTCTATTATTTTAACAAATAAATGCACCAAACCGTACACAAATTTGTGTTGGACCAAGTTATAAAGTAAACTTGATCCCTTACATGGTTTTAAAGTAAACCACGCCCGAGAAAATTAATTCCCTTTGTGAGCCAATGTTTTCCAAAGAAATACGTGACTTTAATATGAAAAGCGGGTTGCAGTCTCAAATAACTACAAGCCATATAGGCATATTTTAAAATATTTATGAATTTTATGCGAACTCTATTTTATGCGCCGTGACAATATTAATCGAAATTTTTAAGGCCGTAAATATTATCGTACTAAAAGGTATGCCTTTTTTAAAAATGAAAAATATTTTTAGATTTTCTTGATTTTATATTTTTTTATGGTTTTTGTAGGTTTTATATTTTTGTATATTTCTTTTTGGTGTTTAAATATAGACAAAATATACATGATCACGTAAAAGGATACTCGAGAATAGTTTACCACCACTATTCTACAGTTCATTCTGCCAACTCCTTAAGAGTCTCAGGTGAGAATGATTTCATACCCAGCTTGTCGGTCAAAAACTCAATTCGTCCTCGATCTAAAGCCTTTGAAAAGGATTCGCTAGATGATACTCAGTGTTGAGAAAGTATAGCTCGATTAGTCCGTTCTCCACTTGCTCTTTGATGAAATGGTAGCGTATGTCAATATGCTTCAACCGGGAGTGTTGAACGTTGTTGCAACAAAGGGAAATGGCACTTTTGTTGTCGCAGTACATCGGTATCTTGTTGAATCCAAGACCGTAGTCAATTAACTGTGACCTCATCCAAAGAATTTGAGCACAACAACCGGACATGGCAATGTATTCTGCCTTCGTACTTGATATCGCAGCGCTTTTCTACCTTTTGGATGCCCAACTAATCAAACGATCTCCAAGTAGTTGCAAGCTTCCTGAAGTGCTACGTTTAGTATCTTGACACCCATCGTGATCCGCATCTGCATATGCTGTTAGTGCAATAGTGGAGTCTTTCAGGTACCACAGACCATGATTAAGTGTTCCTTTAAGATACCAAAAGATCCTTTTCACAACATGTAAGTGCTTTTCGGTAGGCCGAGCCTGATACCGGGCACACATGCATATAGCAAATTGTAAATCAGGCCTGCTAGCAGTGAGATAGAGAAGGGTACCGATCAATCCACAATAAAGTTTCGGATCGATAGTAATCTCATCTCTATTCTCATCTAACTTGGATCGCTACACCATTGGAGTATCCACGGGGTCACATGATTCAAAGTGGTATTTTTTCAAAGATTCGAGAGCCTATTTGGATTGATTAATAAAGATGCCTCTAGGATTCTAAGAAATTTGTAACCCCAAGAAAAATGAAAATTTTCCCATCATTAACATCTTACAATGTGTGGACATGATTTTCTCAAAACGGTCGGAAAATTCTTAGGTAGTGGAAGCAAATATTATATCATCAACATAAATTTTACAAGTATCATGTCGTTGCCTTCCTTGAGAATGAACAATGTCGGGTCCACTTTGCCTTTGGAGAAGCCTTCCGAGATGAAATATGATGACAGTAGATCATACCATGCGCGTGGAGCTTGTTTCAACACATAATGAGCTTTCTTTAGCTTGTACACATGAGTAGGATACTCTGAGTTCACATATCCATTCGGATGGCTTACATAGACTTCTTCCCTTAATTGACCATTGAGAAATGCCATCTTAAAGTTCATTTGATATACGATCATATTCATGTGTGCAGCATAAGCAAGGAATAGTCTGATTGCCTCCAATCTTGCAACAAGAGCAAAGGATTCTTCAAAATCAATACCCAATGCTTGTTTGTAACCACGAGCCACCAATCTTGCTTTATTCTTCAATATACCACCCATCTCATCGAGTTTGATCTTGTAGACCAATAACAAAGTAAGAACGTTTATGTTGTCGGGTAAAGGAACTAATTCCCATACTTCGAATCTTAGAAATTCATGAGTTCCTCTTGCATGTATTCAATCCAACATGATTGTGTCATTGATGCTTGCCATGTTTTAGGTTCAATCTTGGAGAGAAAGGCATCAAAGTAGAAAAATAAGGCGTTCTCTTGTAATTGATGGCGAGTAGAAACTGGTCTTTAAATGGCACCAATGATATTTCTGATTGGGTGATCCTTTGTCCACTTGGTGTTGTGTGTTTCATTCCGGTGTGGTCTGGAGTAAATGGTAGCAGGATCTCCCTCTGAGGTAAACGTCCCGTTAGGGTTTTCGGGAATTGGTATACCAAAGTATGGAAGCTCTTGTATATGATCAAATTCTAAATCGTGATTGTTGTGATCCTCTTTAACATCATTAGGAACGAGCGGGGGTGATGATTCAGGTGTAGTTTGTAATTACTGGGGGATGGTACACCCGGTTCAATAGTGAGCGTAGATGCATCGGATTGAGCTTCATTATCTTGAGCAACAACTGCGGGAATCGGAGCCATCACTGCAGGGGCTGGAGCATCATCACTTGGGGGATCAAAGAATTCATCAAACATCGACTAAAATAATTTATCCCACTCGGGCCTTGAAGGTGGTGTAAATGATGGAGAATTAGGATTGTTGGAACTAATCCGAAACTAATAGTACCCTGTCCCATCTCATGAAGCGCAGGTTCAGAGCTGCGTTGCTCAGAAGCCATCACTGTCAGCTCATCCATAGTTTCTATGATCTTACTAAGACGACGGTTATAAATTCGGTATGCTTTCTTTGCAGGAGAGTAACCAATAAAAATTCTTATATCAGCCATCAGTTGATGTTTTCCCAAATTTTCACTGTTAATGGTCGGGTAATATAGTGTACCAAACACACGAAGGAATGATAAGTTGGGTTTTCGTTCATGAATAAGCTCATATGATGTTTTTCCATGGCGCTTACGAATGATAGAGCGGTTTTAGGTATATCATGCGGTTTCTACATGATTCTGCCCATAAGAATAAAGGAGCATTTACGTAAATCAACATAGTTCTAAAAGCTTCCATAAGAGTACGATTACGTCTTTCCACGACACCGTTTTGTTGTGGAGCGCGAGGAAATGATGTTTCATGAGAGATGCCAACCTCTTCATAATAATCACGCAGAGTCTGATTGACAACCTCAGTTCCATTATCGGTATGAACACGGCGGATAGTAGCATTTAAACGCACTTGGATCATTTTGAAGAACTTAATAATGAAATTCGGTGCCTCATTTGGTGCGTAGAAATTTTACCCATGTAAACCTTGAAAAATCATCCACAATAACGAGCATATATTTTACCACTCACACTTTCAGTACGCATTGGCCCGCAAACATCCATGTGCAAAAGATAAATTTTTTCCTGGTTGGTGTCTTCAGCTTTGTGTTTGTAAGATTTCTTGGTGCTTTTCCTAAATGAACACGATGAACATAAATGATCCTTGTTAAACTTGAGCTTTGGAAGACCACGAACAAGTTCGTTTTTAGCCAAGTGATTAGTAGCATCAAAATTAAGGTGAGATAAACGTCGATGCCATAACCATGACTTAGTCTTAGATGTTTTGGAGAGAAGACATACGAGAGAAGCGGCCATCATATTTTGTAATGACAATGTGTAGAGATTATCCCCTCGAGAACCTTTTAACAAATCTTTTCCTTTTAAATCACGGATGAAGCAGGTATGTTGTCGAAAAGCAACCTCAAGGTTTGAATCACAAAACTGTCCCACTGAGAATAAATTATGGCCAAGTCCTTCCACGTAATACACATGAGAAACCGTATCATTCCCAATCTGATATTCACCATAACCCATGATCTTTGCAATGTAATCATTACCAAATTTAACCGTTGCTAGAAACTCGTTGACGAAATTTTTGAGCATTGAGCGATCTCCACTCATGTGCTTGGAGCAGCCGGAGTCCAAAAATCAGAGGATGATTTGGACCACCTGAAAATATTAGCAGACAAAGACGATGTATCAGAATCTAATTGTTCCTTTGTGTTAGCAGGTACAAATAAAATTATCTTAGAGTTGCTACCATAAGGTTTCTTAGATTTCTAAATTTTCTTCCTAGTTGTCGGCTTAGATTCTAGTTGTCTAAGATCCTGAGGTATTTCTTCACTGGTAAGCACAGTTGTAGGGCAAACCTAGTTAAAGGGTGCTTTTTTCTAAACTTTAGTGTTATTGTTCCTATTTAAAGGACGCTGAGACCTAACTCCAGTGGATATGTTCCTAGTTAAAGGGCACTTGGTTCCATTAATAGTGAAGTTACTACCAGTGGGTCACCATTGCCATCCAACTTGGGTACGAGTTCTCCCAAATGGCCTTCATTCACGTGATCAACAAGACATGAATCATGACGCTGAGAAAACATACATTCATTACAATTCCAACATCTTAAATCAGAATTCACTTTGCACTTAGGCTGTTGCATAACCGCAAGGCCTTTGGTTTTAGCTACATGATTCATTTTATTCAAATCTGAAATAACATTCATAGGGTGAACTTCTAATTTCTTCTTCATAGTGCTACTAGTGAGAGGCTAGATCCTATCTTTCTTGACTTGAGATCCTTTAGCCCTAGTAGAAACGTTTACTCCTATAGAAGGCAACGGAACATTAGTGTCAGATTTTGATTTTTCCTTGTTGGTTGTACCTAGAGAAGGTTCAGCTCCTAGGGTTTTGTTAAATGGAGTAACGGTAATGGGTTGTTATTTAGGTGGTTCAGAACCCGATTGACCGATGTAATTAAGATACGCTAAGCAATATTGTACCCTCTCAATGTACACATGAGCAGAGTAACAATGGCTGTTTGTGGGATCTAGTTCATATAGGTCATCTAAGATATCCCTAGCTAGATGCACATGATTAATTGCGTTCTTCATATAATCAACATAGGTGTGTGGGTTGTTCTTAAAGAGCGGGTTCTGATATATCACCACTTGGTTGGGTTTTGGAGCACTAGAGGACGGTGCAGAGATTGTAGTTGTATTATCAACAACTTTTTTTCCTTTGATATATGAATGATATAAGACGAATTATTAAGAAAGAAAGGTAGAAATGAGAAGAATTCTAGAGAGAGAAAGTAGTGAGAGAAAGTGAGAGAGAAATGGTTGGAACTAGGTGAATGTTAGATTAAGGAATGAGAATACAAATGAACCAACCACCCTCCTAACATGCTAGGAGGGTAGTATATATAGTCCACCCACATGCGGGCTTTAATGGACTATATATTGGGCTGGGCTTGTATTTTGGACTTTAATTAGTTTAAATCCAAGCCCGTGAATCACGACTAAATAACTACTTATTACAACGTTCTAATAAATAATACAATAGAAACCTATGACCGAACATTCTTGTTTGACTCAATATTTTGAGGCTAACAATCTCCCCCAATGTGAGGTCATTCCTCTTTGATATTTGGATTCCAATGGAGATTTATGAATTTCGTCATAAATGAGTCTTGAACGTGTAACAGTAGTTTTGTTCCTTCATGCTGTGATCTTTGAGCCTTTGTCGTTGTCTTTCGACTTTGTCTTTAAGTCTTGAGATCTTCAAATCATTCTTGACTTGTCTTTGCCATCTTGTGATCTTGTGTCTTTATCCACATGCTCACACTATCAATTGTTGGATAAGTCTTTGGGCATGAGTATGTGGTTGTGTATATCTGACTTTGCTGAGTACACCGTGACGCCACCTTCTCGAGACAAAACATAGACACGGACTGAATGGCTTTGACATTCGTCCTAAATCGGTAGCGTTTTACCTCCGGTCGGTGAAGACCGTAATACGATATTAAATATCGTACCTGTGATCAGGTAGATTCAATTAAGACTCTCCTTGACAGGGTTTCGCGGCAGTACTAGCCGTTCTCTTTACTCGACCGTCTCAAAGCAAGACTGCGAACATAAAGAGTGAATCAATTGGATAAATATCCGCTTGATTAAAGTCGTCAATTCAAGTTCCTGGAACAAGTTTGATTCATAAAGAATCTTACCATTGTTGCTTTCCAGTTGACACAAGTTTGATTCATAAGAATCTCACAAGTTACCTACCGTAGCGCTGTTTGATGTTGACGCTAGAAGGATTTCCATTCGTCACTGTGAATATTAATAAATATCACTCTGAATGTTCTGGCAAGACCATAAAGATATTGCGTAGAAACCTGAAACGAGTTTGAATCAATTCAGAATCAAACCACTGTTGCTTTTCAGTTTTGCACATGTTCAATTCATAAAGAATCTTGCATATGACCTACCGCAGTGCTGTTTGATGTTAACACTGGAAGGATTTCCACTCATCATTATGAATACTATGTAGTATCACTCTGAGTGTTCTAGCAATATCACAAGGATATAGCGTAGGACTCTCTTGATCTTCATCCGTGTGTCCTAACAAGATTTGATTGATCTATTGGCTCTAGACTCGATTTGTGCACTTTTAGTGGTCGGAGGCTGGAGCAGATGCCACCTATTCAATATCAACTATCTCGGAGTGAGAAAGTCAATAGAAGTCGTGTTGATCTCCGTGACAATAAAACAAACTTCTTTTAAGAGAAGCCTGAGTAGCTAGGAATGGGTTGTGCTTCACATCACTGGGTCCATGATGAGTTTGTCTTCATGATGAGTTGACCCGGTTTCTGCCTAAGTTGTATGGAGGGCTTCTTTCTTTACACCCTTTATCCTTACATTTCTTTTTCATTCTTCAACCCCTTCAATGCTTACCAAGACATCATTACTAGCACCTTGTTGTGATTGTTCCAGTGCTAGCATCAGTACTTAGTCGGCATTCTGCTACGTTCACATTCTACTCCATCTTTCCTAAGGACTTCTAATAATCTATTGGATTGTCCCAGGGAAGATCCCTCCGGTTCTGGTCGGATCATAGGACTTAAACCTAACCACCCTTTTGACACCAATAACGTCGTGAATTAAAGATGTTGTGGGTATTTGATCGTAACCATGAAAACCACTTTAAATTCTAACAAAGTGTTTGAAAACCATTTAACACCTTGCTAGTTTTGTCGTTTCAGAAATGCTCCCCCTTCACATGTGCATCGATAATCGAAAGTGTTTCGCACATGTAGGTAAGAGTTAAAGTGCTTGAGTCTTATATTAGATCACATTTTCTCCCCCTATCTCTAATATATAAAATCTTTTGATATTAGAGATACCAAATTTGATTAAAATATATTTTGAAAAAAATAGTCTTGAAATCCTTGGGAGAAAGATGTGTTAATCTTTTGCATGAAGTTAAAATACTCCCCCTCAAAAATTGATCCAATGGAATTGTCATTACGAGGATGTGATCCACATTAAACTTTTGAGGATAGGAGTTGTTGAACACACAATTTTTGAAAGATTTTGAATATCATTGAGAAATTCTTGAAAAAATTGTGTTCAACGCTTTTTGAAAAATCAATTCTTTTTGACGAAAAGGTTTTTCTAAAGCATAAACTTGAGTTCATAGACTTTGAATGTCTTGACGAATCCACTCAAGTGTAAGAAGATTTAACTTCTTTTGCTAAGGGTAAGAGTACAAAAGCGTACACTCCCCCGTGAATTTAGGTCCGGGTTGCAATCTGAAAGTGATTACAAGCCATTGTGTTGAGCTCAAAACGTTGAATGTTTTGTGACAAGCTCAACCCGAGATAGATTGCTCTACCCGTTGTTGGAAATATTGTCCAAAATAGACAATTTCCTTTTGAAAAGATAGAAATGACATGTTTTGAAAAATATTTACAACTTTCATTCGAGCTTTATGTACACACCCGTGTCGTTATTGAGCGACATTTCTAGGTACGTCCATATTATCGATACTGAAAGACATGTCGGGAAGAATATTTTTGGATTTTGAAAGATTTTTTAATTTTGTGTTTTGCTTTTATGTGTTTTATATTTTTGTATTTTGCTTTTTCAAAGATATTTACAAGTTGATGTTTGATAGATAAATCAAGCAGGCACCTTTGCCAGAATCTCCAGGTCTGCTGGAGTCAAACATCTCATACCAATTTGCCTAACGAGGTACTCAAACCTATCTTTCGACAGAGCTTTCGTAAACAAGTCGGCTAATTGGTAATCCGTACCAACAAAGTATAATTCAACGATACCTCTTTCAACTTGTTCCTTTATGAAGTGGTATCTGACATCGATGTGCTTCGTGCGGGAATGCTGTACCGGATTGCAGGAGATGGCTATGGCCGACTTAGAGTCACAGTACATAGGTACTTTATCAAAGTGGAAGCCATAATCCGTGAGTTGTGTTCTCATCCATAGAACTTGAGCACAACACGCAGATAGAGACACATACTCCGCTTCGGCTGATGAAAGTGACGTGCAATCCTGGTTCTTGGAAGACCATCCCACAAGCTTATCTTGACCTAGAAATTGTGCACCACCAGAAGTACTTTTACGTGTATCAAGACACCCTGCATGATCAGAATCTGAATAGGCTGTTAGAAAGAAACCGGTTTCCCTCGGATACCAGAGTCCCAAATGAATGGTATTCTTGAGGTACCGAAAGATCCGTTTAACCTCCTTGAGGTGCTTTTCAGTGGGTCGTGCTTGATATCGTGCACAATAGCATGTAGCATGATGAATATCAGGTCTGCTTGCTGTCAAGTACATGAGGGACCCGATCATGGAACGATATCTCATTTGATCTATGGGTAATCCCTCCAAGTCAGCATCTAGCGATGTGGTTGATAATGGTGTCCCAACGGGGTCACATGAAGTCATACCATGCTTTTTGATTATCTCTTGACAATACTTAGCTTGGTTTATAAAGATACCACTTGGGGATTGGTGAACTTGAATTCCTAGAAAGAATTTTAGTTCGCCCATCATTGACATTTCAAATTTGCTGTGCATTACTTTTTCAAACCATTTTGAAAGTTTTGGGTTTGTAGACCCGAAAATAATGTCATCAACATAAATTTGCACAAGCAAAATGTCATCCCCATATTTATAAGTGAACAAAGTTAGATCAATGGAACCTTTTGAGAAACCTTTGGATACCAGAAATTTTGAGAGCTCGTCGTACCACGCCCTTGGAGCTTGCTTGAGTCCATATAGTGCCTTGTGGAGACGATACACCTTGTCAGGATAATGAGGATTGACGAATCCTTCCGGCTGCGTGACATAGACTTCTTCTTTCAAAGGACCGTTAAGAAATGCTGTCTTTACGTCCATTTGATAGACAGTGAATCCCTTATGTGCAGCATAAGCAAGAAAAATCCTGACTGCTTCCATTCGAGCTACTGGTGCAAATGATTCTTCAAAATCAATTCCCTCTTTCTGGCCATACCCCTTAGCCACTAGCCTAGCTTTATTCTTGATGATCGTATTCTCTTCATCCATCTTGTTTTTCCAGATCCAACGAAGATTTAATGGAGTCACATCGTATGGTCTGTCAACAAGTTCCCAGACTTTAAGTCTTTCAAATTGTTGAAGTTCATCCGTCATCGATTCAATCCAAGCATGATCAGCCATGGCTTCTTTGATGTTTTTCGGTTCGACAGTACTCACGGCGAGTGCGAACATACAAACATCGCCATCGGTGGCTAGTTGTCGTCTTGTACGAACGGGCTGTGAAGGGTTTCCAATTACGTGAACCAAAGGATGATCTCGGGTCCAATGATGTGTTGAAGGATGTCGTTGATAGAACGTATGCATATTTGACGGATCAACATGGCGAGTAGAAGACTCTCCAGTTTCGTGTACCGGTGTACCGAATGGGTTGATAAATTCGTCTTCGTCAGATAATGCATCGTCTGCTTGATGTGTGTTCTCTGGAGCAATGACAGTAGTTGTGGATGTTGTAGGATCGATTGTTAATGTGATATTCTGAGGAGGTAAATCTGTAACAACCCGTGTTAAAGTAGATGAAGTTGTATCCTTTTGTTGACGATGAACGATATCATCATTCTTATCATGAGTGACAGCGGAAGACTTCGATACAACTTGTTTCTCCCCCGTGAAATATTCATCATACATTGGTCCATATAACATTTCCAACTCTTCAATTGTCGTGTCGACTGTCATATCAGCTCTAGGAACATTTTCTGGAACCAGCGTTGAACTTGACGGTTCATTGCTGTGGTCTTGAGCTTCGAGTTCCGTGCGGTTGTGAACGGAAGTCGTTTGTCTTTGTGGATCGGGACTTAAACTGTTTTGTTCAAGTGCCATTTCTTGAGATTCATCAAATCGGATGTGAATTGTCTCGACAATCAATTTTGTTCTTTTGTTGAACACTCTATATCCCTTAGACTGAGTTGCATATCCCACAAGAATACATGCATCACCTTTCTCTTTCATCTTATCCAAATTTTCACCATCTCGAATAATGTAGCAAGTACATCCAAAAACATGAAGGTGTTTGAGTGAAGGTTTTCGATCATGAATTATGTGATATGGTGTCTTTTCATGTCTTGGGATAATTAAGGAACGGTTTTGTGTATAGCATGCGGTTGACACAGCTTCGGCCCAAAAGTACAGTGGAAGTTTTGAAACGGATAATAATGTTCGAGCAGCTTCAACCAAAGTACGGTTTCGTCTTTCAACAACACCGTTTTGTTCGGGTGTTCGAGCAATGGATGTTTCATGTTCAATCCCTTCGGCTTCAAAATACTTTCTCAGATTTGAATTCAAAAATTCTGTACCTCTGTCAGTACGAACCACTTTAACTTGAGCCTGAAGACCACGTTGTATCAATTTAAGGAAGCTAATGAGAACATCAGGTGTTTCATCCTTGGACCTCAAGAAGTGAGTCCATGTGTACCTTGAGTAATCATCAACGATGACCAGAATATATTTCTTTCCATTGATACTCTGAACACGCATGGGACCACACAGATCCATGTGAAGAAGATCTAACCGTCCTTTAGAGCTTGGTGTGGTCTTTGTTTTGAAGCTACTTCGTTTAGCTTTACAAAGTTCACAAGAAGAACAAAGATGATCTTTGATGAATTTCAAGCTTGGAAGG
Organism: Glebionis coronaria; assembly: GCA_025667525.1. NCBI lineage: Eukaryota > Viridiplantae > Streptophyta > Magnoliopsida > Asterales > Asteraceae > Glebionis > Glebionis coronaria. Next base: position 424,554,043 of record CM046881.1, on the reverse strand, counting down.
CCTCTCACAATATCTTTCTTGGAAAGCAAGTTAATGGTATCAAAGTTGAGATGAGAAAGACGTTGATGCCATAACCATGCCTGAGTCGTTGAAGCTTTAGCCATGAAGCAAATTAGAGTTGATGAAGTTGTGTCTTGAAGTGAAATTGTGTAAAGATCAGTACCCCGTGTACCGGTAAGTAAGTCATTCCCATCATAATCACGAACAAAACATGTCTTCTTTCTGAAAGCAACTTCCAAATCCGCATCACAGAATTGACCAACCGAGAAAAGATTGTGATTGAGCCCTTCGACGTAGTATACCCTTTTAATCGTGATATTCCCCTGAACCAAATCTCCATATCCTAGGATCGGTGCAAATTGATCATTTCCGAATCGGACCGTACCTAGGAACTTCTCCACGAAGTTAATTAGAAGCTTGAGATTCCCCGTCATGTGCTTCGTGCATCCGGAGTCCATTATGAAGAGAATTAATTGTATCACCTGCAGAAGAGTTAGAACACGATGGAGCATTTGCTAAATTGGATACCACAGTAGTTGTGATAGTAGAATCATTAGTGTCCTTATCAACATTTAAAGGCAAACTAACACTCGTTTTCACATTTTCTGTCCTAACTTTTGGCATCCATTTATATCCGGGAGGACATTGATTAGCAAACCACCATTTCCAAGACTTACTGGCAGACTCATATAATTCCTTAATTTTGCTTCTAGGATTCTTAGTAGTGGAGTCTGATGCATTACTTTTCTTAGTGGGGGTTGCACCAGAATGGTTCACTTTGCGTTTGGGTTTACTAGCTCTAATAGGCATTGCAACTTGCTTCTTAGTTCTAGTATCTACGCCTTTGACTTTATTTATAGCACACATGGAATGATTAGCATTAGCACACTTGCCACATTTGACACAAACAAATTTCACATTCATAGCATTCAAAGTCGAATCATTCAAATCGTCATGACACACGATTACAGACGTTTTATTCTTAGAAACATTGAAAATCCTAGGGTGTTCTTCTACTTGCTTCATCTTCCCTTGATTCTTGTGTTTCCAGACCTTATCATTCTCTTGAGTGCTCTTAAGCTGAGGCCGGCTAACACTAGTAGTGGAGACTATTCCTGTAGTAGAAGACACACGAATATTAGTGTTTCTAGAAGTCTGAGGCGAGTGAGTATCTTTGTTTGTGGGCTTAGTGGGCATTCTATACATCCCTGGTTTAATCACATTATTGTGCTTAACGCTTGGTGCTACAGGATTTCTTATGGGTTGAGCTTGTGGTAACCTTTCCTTTCCATCCATCTTGGGGGCAAACACAGGTTTTGCAAACGAGGAATTAGATAAAGCAGATGGTTTTCCCAAGATAGAGGATCTATTCTCTTTAGAGGCATTGGGTTGTCTAACAACATTTTTCTTAATGCTAGGTTCCACAATTTTTCCACCCATTTTAGCAATGAGTTTCTGCAACTCTGCTATCGCTCTGTCCCTGTCTTGTAATTGAGCTTTCAACTCTTTAATTTCCAAATTCTGTTCATTCATTTCTCGAAATGTTTGGGAAAGTTTTTCTTGCAATTTATTATCATGTGAAAAACGACCAACGTCTTTTTGCAAAGCAAGTTCAAGTGAATGACAATGTTTTTGAAGGAAATCAGTTTTGTGTTGAAGTAACTCAAAAGCCTTTTTGTCAACATTTTCTTTCCGTTTGGAAAGCTCAATTTCAAGACGTTCACATTCTTTGATCTTATCAAGATATTGGCATGCAACTTCAGAATATTCATCAATATCAGCACAAGATGTAAAATAAGCACACATAATATCTTTAGAAACGCATTCTTGCAAGAGTAAATCATATTCATCAGAAAAAACGGACTTGTCCATTTGAAGATCATCAATTGCTTTCTCAAGAGACTCAACATATTGTAAATCATCAAACATTTCAGACCGAATTAAGCTTTCGAATTTAAGAACATTTTCTTTTAGTGTGGCCGCGTTCGGTATTAAGATTTGTTTGACAAGCACAGTTATGTCTTGAGGAATTGGTTTCTTCCACTCGTCATTTTGTCGTTGTTTCCAATCATTATCAATAATGGACTTAATATTATCTATGTAATGAGTAAGAAACCCAAATATCTGCCTACTCTTGCTTTTAGAAGCATCTAGGGGCAAGTAGTTGATGAACTTAGAAACGTTTGTTTTCTTAGTGGCAAACGCTTTCTTCCATTGAATTCTCTTTTGCCTGCATTCTAAAAATACTTCCTCACGAGATTGCTGAGTTTGTTTGTGGAACAGACCATAAAGACTATTCTCATAAGCATAATTATATGGTTTCACAAACTCCTTATTAACTGATGGTTGACTATCAGCATCCCAAAGGGCAGTCTCTTCACTATTGGCACTTAGAGGCATGCAATCAAGATCTGTCCTTTCAGTCTCATCAAGATAAAGATGCGGGTTCGCAGCTTGAGCTTTGGCAAGGTACTCAGGACTTGCAAAGCTAGCTTGACCCTTAAACATCGATGGAGGTGCTAGCATTCTTACGGATTGAATAGAATCATGCGTTTTATAAACAACGTTCTTCAAAAAGTCGACTTGTGCTTCTAGTTTCGTAACTTTTTCGGTTTCTTTATCATATCTACTTTTGAAGTCTTGTTTTAACGCATCTACCTCTTGTTTTTTATCCTCTAGAATTTTAGCAGAATCAGTAGTGGTCATAGAGAGCTTTTGTTCAAGTTCATTAACTTTGGTATTGGCAAGGTACGTTTTTTGACGTTCATCCATTAAGAAAACATTATATTGACGCTTCTCTTTAGCTAATAACTCAAGAGTGGTATTATATTTGTTTTCAAAATCGTCCTTTTGACTTTTTAACGCACTTCCCTTGTACCCCTCAAGCTCTTTGGTTTTCTGAAGGAGCTCATCTCTATAGCTTTCAGTCATCTCAGTAGATTTGATAAGAGCAGCTTTGCATTCTTCAAAACTTTGAGTGAGCGTAGCGTTTGCCTTCTTTAATTGCTTTTGACTCTTTTTATTTTCAGTGACATCTTTTTGTAAAGTAGCAATTAAATTAGCAAGCGCAATACGTTCCTCTTCATCATATTCATTTGCATGTTGATCATCCTCAGACTCATTATTGCACATGTCTGATGAATCGGGTGTGGTATTACTATCAACCGTTTCCATCATACACGTGTCATTAATGGCATTGGATAGATCACTATGCTCAGGGATATCACCAAACACATTATAATCATCAGTAGTGTGTACCTTATCGATTGGCTCAGTGTCAAAGATAGGACCATTGTCATCTTCAGTGACTTTGAGAACTTCTTCAACATGTGCCATGTACGAGTAATGTGCTTCTAATTCCTGGTCGGAGGCTTCATCATCAGTGTCATCAAGCATAGCTCCTTCCTCAGCTGACAGTTTGACCCCTGCTTCCATCTTCTTGCATAGCAGCATCTTTTCCTTATGGTAGCTAGAGTCCCTAACCCGTTTCGGCTTCCTACATTCCTTTGCCATATGCCCATAACCTTGGCAATTATAACACTGAATCCCACTTTGTTGAACCACTTGAGTTCCAACAGTTTCCCTATTCCCAGTAGCAGCAGCAATCCTCTGAGTATCATACTTTGCAGTTTGTCGATCATATCTTGCAGAACCCTCAACATGCGTTGGATTATGTCGATCATACCTAGAAGGACTTTCACCACGTCGACGTGTGTCATACCTTGGAGGACTCGCAACATATCGGTTCTTTGTGTTAGATGATGTTCGAATATTGTTGTTGGTGGGTTTGTAGATCTTCTGGTAAGTCTTCATAATGAAAGCAATTTGTTGTTTCATCTCACGATTCTTCTGAGCTTGATCTTCATCACTATCTTCTTCTGAAGATGACTCAGATGGTGGTGAAGGTGCTCTTGGTGCTTTGCCGCGTGATCTTGTGGATGATGAAGACTTGGATGATGTGGAATATCGTGGTGAGGATGATGGGCTAGAGTATGGCTTAGGAGCACGAGATCGATGATCTTGGACATTTTGAGTGGTAGTTAATAAAGCAAGTGGATTAGCCGTCTTTGCAACTCGTTCAGCACGAATCTCATTTGCTTCATGCTGAAATTGTTTCAAGATATCAAAGAGAGTGTGATAGTTTACCTTGTCTAACTGCTTCTGTTGTTTCACCAAAGTGACAAAACGTGTCCACTCTGGTTGGAGTTGTTGTAGAAATTGCACATTGACTTGCATGGTGGAGACTTCCAAGTTGTTTCTTGTCATATCATTCATCATCTTGTAAAATCTTGAATAATAGGACTCAATTGATTCTCCATCCAATGCAGTAAACTTACCAAAGTTCCAAAACAAGTTTGTTTTGACATCTTGCTTGTTGAGAGACTCTCCTTGTTGCAAGCGTTCAATGGCCGTCCACATTTCTTGTGCTGTAGGACATGCATCGACTGTGGAATAAATATCATCTCCAATTCCACTTAGGATCATATAGATCGCTTCTTTTTCTGCATCATGCCAAGCACGTTTCTCGGGTGTAAGGTCAGATAAAGTTTCCTTTTTCTTTGTTGCAGGTACTTCTGGACATGTGTCTGTGGCTGGTGTATAAGGAACATCAATTTCAGAAAGGACATATGGGCCATGGTTAATACATTGTCTCAAGGCATCACCATTAGGTCTTGTATCAAGATAGCGAAGAAAGCGTGATTGCCATTGAGCATATCGACCAGCCACAAGCATTGGTGGTCTCTCTTTATTACCCGCGACCATGATGTTGTTGTTCGTCACACGATATTCTGCAGTAGAATCCATCCCAAAATTCTCTGAAATGATGAAGTGAATATGGATCTTAAGTAGATTTGTTGTGATTGTTGTTGTGGTTTAAATTCCGAAAATTGCAATTTTTCTCCAGGCCGACAATAAATTCTCCAGTCCGACAAAAACGGTAGTCCAAAAATTTTGTAATCGCCAAAATTTGAAATCGAGCTAGAAAAGTCCTAAAACTAGTATGGAAAAAATTTGAATTTACTTGACGAAGGTAAACTATCATCGGAATATCCATCGGAAAGTGCTATCGGAATGAATTTGAATTTACTTGACGAAGGTAAACTATCATCGGAATATCCATCCAAAAATTATTTTTTTTTTTTTTAATCTTCGTGGAAACGATATTCTGAAACGAGTCTAGATAGTGGCTAAGTCTAAAAATTACTCAAACAAAATTTAGCGAAAACATGTCATCGGAATATCCATCGGAAAGTGCTATCGGAATGAAGGTTGTCGGAATGTTTAGATCGGAATGTCCTATCGCAATATCCTTCTGTCGCAATATTCTATCGCAATGTACTATCGCAATATCCTATCGCAATATTCTGTCGTAATGTGGCTGTCGCAAAGTGGGCAGAGTAACGTTTCAAGATTGCCTTAACCGTCGCAATCCAGATCGCAATAACGATCGGAATGTCCAGATCGGAATAAGGGGGCTATCGCAATACGGATCGCAAAGTAAAACCCTAGGGTTATTGCGATCGAAACCGTACTTACCTTTCCTATATTCAAGCTGTCGCAATAATGGTGCTTTTTCTTCCAACTTTTTAGGCAACGATTTTTGGCAACGTTTAGGCAACAAATTAGCAACTTTTAGGCAACAAATTCGTGATTTTTACCAAACCAAAACAACCAAATCTCTACAACAAGTATATAGATGATTTGTAGCAAGATAAAGAACACGAAAAACACAAAAAAATTTGAATTCGAGTTGATTTATGGAAGAAATCACACGAATCAAATATAAGAAGAACAACCAATAACAAATCTACCCCGTGGCGATTGATACCAATTGTTGTCCCTAATATATGAATGATATAAGACGAATTATTAAGAAAGAAAGGTAGAAATGAGAAGAATTCTAGAGAGAGAAAGTAGTGAGAGAAAGTGAGAGAGAAATGGTTGGAACTAGGTGAATGTTAGATTAAGGAATGAGAATACAAATGAACCAACCACCCTCCTAACATGCTAGGAGGGTAGTATATATAGTCCACCCACATGCGGGCTTTAATGGACTATATATTGGGCCGGGCTTGTATTTTGGACTTTAATTAGTTTAAATCCAAGCCCGTGAATCACGACTAAATAACTACTTATTACAACGTTCTAATAAATAATACAATAGAAACCTATGACCGAACATTCTTGTTTGACTCAATATTTTGAGGCTAACAGAAGTGTTTCCTTTAACTCAACTAGAACCATGTTTTTGTCTGTGAGTTGAATATTTAAATCAGAGATTTCCGTAGACTTTTGATTCAGTTGGTCAACAAGTGACTTATACTGTGCTTCATTAAAAGAAAATCTTTGCTCTTTTGAACCATAAAGTTGCGCACATCCCTGTTTAGCTCGTTCAAACTCCCCTAGGAAGATAGATGATTCTATTTTCCAAGGCATGGTTTTTAATCTCTGCGGCCTCTAGTTCCAATTTCACAGTTTCTACCGACAACTTTCTCTTAAGTCTCATAATCTCTTCCTCTAATGCCTTAATCACCTTGTCACTCGTCTTAGCGTTATATTCACAAACATTGTATATTTGAGTAGTTTACGGTTTGAAAGTAACTTTGTTGATTGGTATCGTGCTCTTCGGATAGCGCTCGAAACCGATGACTTGGTTAAATACCTTGAGCAACCGATTCCTGATGCTTCGTTTCTTCCCTATGGTCGCAAAGTCCTGAACAAGACCCTGAGTACCATCCCACTTGGGTTAGAAGGTCCAGAGAAATTGCTGGCCTCATGCTCATGACTATGTCCCCTGAACTCCAAAGGCTTTTGGAGGGTCATGGCGCATGGTCAATGATGGAGGAATTGAAGACTATGTTCACTTAACAAGCGGATCAGGAACTCCTTGATGTTGCACGTGACTTTCACGCGTGTAAACATGAGGATGGACAATCTGTGAGCTCCTATGTCTTAAAGATGAAGAGCTACATAGAGAATTTGGAACGTCTCGGTCGTCCCGTATCACTCAAACTTGCAGTTAGCCTAATCTTAGCCTCACTGAACAAGGATTATGATATGTTAGTGCAAGATTACAATATGTATGGCCTAGGGAAGACAATACTTGAGTTGCATGCCATGCTCAAGCTACATGAGAAGATGTTGCCAAAGAAGATTGCACCTGCTAGCAATACTATTAAATGCTATTATGACATGAAGGATCTAAAAGCCTAATAAGGCTAAACCGTCTAATGTTGTGAAGGGTAAGAATCAAAGCAAATGAAAGAAAGTAGCAAACTTTACTCCTAGACCAAGATTCCCCCTCAATCAAAGAGAGAGAATCCTACTAAGGATGCCATTTTTCACTAATGCGGTGACATTGGTCATTAGAAGAGAAACTGTCCAGAGTATCTCGTTGAGTTGTAGAAGAAAAAGAAGTTCTCTCAAGGAGCTGGCAGTTCAGGTATCTTCACTATAGAACTCTGTACTTTCCCTAATAAATCTTGGGTTTATGACATTGGTTGTGGTACTCACATATGTAATACTAATTAGTGGGTAAGGATAAATAAGAAGCTGAAACCGGGAACTTTTAATCTATACGTAGGCAATGGTCATCGTGCAGCTGTTGAAGCCATTGGTGTTTCTCAATTATTTCTCCCTAGTGGACTAGTTGTTCTTTTAAATAATTGTCATTACGCACCTTCTATTTCTAGAGGGATTGTTTCAGTTTTTCGTTTGTATGACGATGGTTTTGTTAACCGTTTTGAGAATAATGTAAGTATTTCAGTTTATAAAGATAATATGTTTTATTTTAGTGTTATTCCTCGTGATGGTATATTTGAAATTGATATGTATGATTCTAATGCAAACAATAGTTCTATTCATGATGTAAGTAACAAAAGGGCCAAATCTACTTTAGACTCTACATTGTTATGGCATTGTCGCCTTGGCCACATAAGCAAAAAGCGCATTAAGTAATTACAAATTGATGGATTGCTTAAGTCAAGCTATAATGATTCCTTTGACAAGTGTGTTTCATGTTTATCTGGTAAGATGGCATGGAAACCTTATTCGCATCAAGTGGAGAGGGCTAAAGATCTACTTGGACTTATCCACACCGATGTATGTGGTCCATTTAGAGCCGTGTCAAGACAAGGTGCAAGTTACTTCGTCACTTTCACTGACGACTTTAGTCGTTATGGTTATGTTTACTTGATAAAGCATAAACATGAAGTGTTTGAAACATTTAAGGTGTTTCAAAAGGAAGTAGAAAATCAACTCCGTAACTATGTTGATCGTAGAGGTGAATTTATGAGTTACGTATTTTTGGATCTTCTTAAGGAGCATGGGATGATTGCCCATAGAAATCCTCCATACATTCCACAACATAATGGTGTGCCTGAGAGGAGAAATAGAACCCTACTTGATATGATGGCCCAAACAACTCTTCCAAAATCCATTTGGATTATGCTCTTGAGTCTGTTGCACGCATTCTCAATATGGTTCCAACTAAGAAGGTTCAAAAGACTCCATATGAAGTATGGCATGGGAAAGCCCCTAAGTTTTCTTACTTAAAGGTCTGGGGATGTGAGGATCTTGTTAAGCGTGACACGCTTAATAAACCTGAAAAACTTGAACCCATGTCTGTTAAGTGTATCTTTGTAGGAAACCCAAAGGAAACGATGGGTTACTCCTTTTACTACCCACCCGAGAACAAAGTTATTGTTGCTCGTAATGCTGAATTCCTAGAGAGTAATCTTATGAATCAAGAAGCAAGTGGGAGTTTAGAAGATCTTGAAGTAATTCAAGATGAAGATATACATCCTTCTGAAAACACTAGCGATCATGAAGAGGATGATCAAGAAATTGATGAACCTATAAGTGATATTGCTCCCATTCAAAAGTCTACGAGGACTAGGCGTGCTCCTGACCGTATGTGTTTCTCCATCGACGCTGAGGAACATGAGTTAGGGGATCATGGTGAACCTACTATCTAAAAAGGTGCATTAGCATATCCTGAATCTGAAAAATGGTTGGATGCTATGAATGTGGAGATGCAATCCATGAAAGACAATGATGTCTGGATCTTAGTTGACCTTCCTCCTAATGCTAAAACTATTAGTGGCAAGTGGTTATACAAGAAGAAGACGGACATGGATGACAATGTACACACCTTTAGAGCTCGATATGTAGTGAGGGGCTTCACTCAAACCTTCGGGTTTGATTATGAAGAAACCTTCTCTCTGGTTGCAGATATCAAAGCTATAAGGATTCTCTTATCCATAGCCGCGTTCTATGACTATGAGATTTGGCAAATAAATGTTAAAACCACTTTTCTCAATGGACGACTTTATGAAGAAGTCTATATGAAGCAACCTGAAGGTTTTGTTGATCCAAAGTATCCAAACCGTGTATGCAAGCTTCAAAGATCCATTCATGGACTTACGCAAGCATCAAGGCAATGGAACAAGAGATTTGATGATGAAATCGAGAATTTAGGTTTTACTCAAAATCCCGATGAGCCATGTGTATATATCAAATCTAGTGGGAGTAATAGAGTTTTCCTAAACCTATATGTTGATGACATATTACTCATGGGAAAATACATCCAACGTTGCAAAGTGTAAAAGTATAAAATCCCTGATTTTACTATTTTGACTTTGTCAGCTTTTGTACTCAATAATTCTAGAACTTAATTATCACCACCTTTGCATAATTGCATGAAGTGTTATTTGTACTTGAGCATATTACCTTTTCATAGTTATTTGATAATTATGAACCTGTTAGTCTATTTTGACTACTTTGCCAATTGACTGGCCACATGACAAACAAGGATTCACAACAACAGCACATAATTGATCATTTAAAAACAGACTGGCGAACTATATCTCATGTACTACATTTTATTAAGTATGTGAACTTTCCATTATGTGTATATATCTACATACCTTCTACTAGAAGGAACTATATGACACAATACCTAGAAACCTCACAAGGACATACAATATGATGCCTAGACTTATGATAATACACAACACTTAACAAAATTAAACACACTTCTACCCCATTTCACTCTTGTGTCGTGTACATGCATGTATGCATGCACATTCTTGTAAAAATTTTGAAATAATCATTGTTACCTATTGGCTAACCTACACAACTCAAGGCATCACACTTGGCAAACTTTTGCCTCCCCTTTTGATCACCATCACACGGCACATAGAGGACATCAAAGGGTTGTCTTGTTTTTGGTAAAGACACAAAACTTGGCAAGGGGATCCTTCCTAGGAAGACCCTTGTCCCCCTTTTCTCTCCCTTTCCTAGCCAATTATATACACACAAACACAACTTACATGCAAATCTCATAAACATTCTCCTATCCATCTCTCTCTCAATCATACGAATAGCAACAATCATCCACCAAGATCCACCTAGAAAACACATTAACTACACCAAATCTTTGTCTTCATCCTCATAAATCCAAATCATTGGTATTATCTATACCAACTTGATCTCCAAGACAAGCAAAGAAAACCCTAGTCGAACCATATAGGCCACGGCTTGGATTATTGTTTAGGGTCTCACCACTGTTAAGCTTGAACTCTAATCCTCCTTAGTTTATTTGTTTTATTTAACATCATTAACAAGTAAGTATCACTAAACCTCCCTTTTCCTTATTTACTTATATTTTTGCATGCATCATTCACTTGTTACTCATTTGAAAAACTTGTAAAACTCAAAACTAGTAAAATCTAGACCTATATAGGCCACGACATATTTTCGTTTTGTCACAAGATTTGAATAAAAATTACTTGGTAATGAACATATGATTATGTATATATAATAACCTTGCTAAAATCATGAAAAACTCCCATAATTAAATATAGCCGTGGGCTATAAAGTTCATTTTTTAACTTATGATTAACTTGTAAACTTATAATAAGCCTAGATCTTATTTTGAAACACCTTGAATAAATATAGTTGTGGGCTATGAAGCTCATTTTGGGAGCTTGTGGTTAACTTGTAAACTTAAAATAAACATAGATCTTATATTGAAACCCCCTAAATAAAACATGCCGTGAGTTAGACACTTCATTTAGGGATCTTGATTAATTTTGTTGAACTTGTAATAAGATTAGAAAAACCCTGGATCTATGTGATACCTTGGTTAATTTAAGTTTTCCTTAGTGGACTAGTTAAGCCCATATAAAATATAGCCGAAACTTAACTATGCCCAATAGGCCCAATAACTGTAGCCGTATATTTTTAGGAGCCCATTAGGCCCATTTAGTGCCTTGTGAGCCCACTTAGCTAATCTAGAATTATTAATGAACTTAAAATGTGTTTAGGCCCATTAGGAAATCCTTAGCCCATTTAGAACAAATAAAAGTTGTTAATGGACCTTGTAAGCCCAATAAGAGTTTAGGAAGCCCATTAGCTCTTTTAGCATATTTAATAAGCCCACTTAGTGATTTTGTAATTAAATGAAGTTTTTATACAAAAAATATAACTTATAAAAACTTTTGGACTAAAAATGTAAATTAATAAAGCCTAGGGGTTAAAACTGTGACATTTGTAACTTATTTTGACAAAACATTAAGTGTAAGGACTAATATTGTAAATATTCGAAAGCTTAGGGGTTAGTTAATTCCATTCGTGACTTATTTAAACCTTAAGGACCATTCTTGCAAATTCTCGAAAGTTAAATTGTTATTTTACAACTCTAAGGACTATTTATGTAAATAACCGAAACCTTTAGAATCCCTAGGGACTATTTTCATCACTTAATGGAAATTCTAAAACCTAATTATAACTAGAGGGGCTATTTTTGCCCTATCTCGAAAATATTACAAGCCCTAAGGACTAAAAGTGTAAAGATCCGAAAGTATACATTTAATAAAATATGAGGGACTTGTTTTGCCTATATCCGAAAATTAAACAAACCCTAAAACCTTTTATTTTATTTTATTTATTAAAACTTAAATAAACCCTAAACTATAAGAACTATTTAATAAATATTGGAAACTTCAAGGACTTTAAATTAGATTAAATAACATAATTTATTATTTTTATAAAATAAATTATATAAACTATATAAATTAAATGCAAGTATATTATAAAAGTAAAAATACTACAACTGTAAGTAAAATACTTTTACTTAAACGGTATTATTAATAACAAATTTAAATGGAATTTATTAATACTTGTACAACGATGTATTTAACTAAAATACAGTAACACTAACAAAATGCTAAAAAATGTATAAGCATGCACAAATATTTATCCGAAACTTTCTGGAATATTTTATGCATGTTACTGAGACTGTACCATTATTTAGGTATTTGACTGTGTCGTGAGCATTTTCTGGATTTCTTTTGATACACTACTGTTACAGATACTAAGGTGAGTTTACGCCCCACACAATATATTGACAAACTTTTAAAAATCCTTATAGGGGAGAAAACATGCAACTTGTTTTATGGACGTAAACTGAACTGTACTAAACTTTGATTACATTTTCCTATTGTAGAATTCCTCATGACCCATGAACTGAAACTATTAAAATTGTTGAATTGCCTGAATATTTTAAATAGATCTATTTGGGATTGACCATCCCCATCTGGGTGAGTCATGCTCACTGTGCCTTGGCCGGGACAACAGGTGTTTATCATGTCAGAACTGGATAATGGGTGCCTAATTATAAGGCAAAGGGTCCTCATCTGTGGAGGGCTTAACGTGTCAGAGCCTCAGTTTCGGGCAATAGGAAATGTAGTTACCTTTAAGTATTGATGCTATGTGCGTTACTACTTCAATGAATGTTTTACTGTCCAAATTTACTTTTACTAAACCTGTGAATCACCAACTTTATGTTGACCCTCAAAGTATGTTTTCTCAGGTAACTGAAGCAAGTACTTGGTGTGTGCATGAAGTCAAACATCATGATAGACAACATTATAGAGCTTATCTGTGGTTTTATAACTGGGGAATAAACAGTTTTTTTTATAATGTCAAGACAATTTTTATAACATTCTGCACTACTGTTCATGTAATATTTGTTTGATAATCTTTTATCTAATTCTCTATGTACTATTTTCTATTGATCCACCTACGTGACACCCAAATATCACTTCCGCTGCATTTGGGGGTATCAGAGCGGTAGTTATAGAGAACCAGATTGATTTAAGTAAAAATAAAAATAAATTTTTTTATTAATTGGACTATAACTAAACAAAAATCTTTTGGGGATTTTTCGGGAATATATTAGTTATGCATGTAGAACGTAGAGCATGCATGTATTATGTGGACTGAGTGTGTATTGATTATTAACATTCGGTTAATTAATCTTATAAGGATTAACGAAACCTTTAAGCCATCGCGACGATTAAAAGGCATTCACTATAAACTTACAACCTAAAATTTTAAAACCTTCTTTTAACTTGAGTAAGCTTATACTTACGTCAAATTAAAATGATATTATTTTCAGATTTACCATGACTTCACCAGTTGCATCTCCAACAGCTCTACCCGAGGTAGCTCCCGCACCGGCTATCCCAATATCGCCAAAGTCTGTACTACCAGGATGGTTGTCAGCCTCAGACTCCGAGGACAACCAGACTGCCGGAGCCACCTTGCTCATGATTCCCTCACTGCTTCACCACCTGTTACACTGGTTCCCGCTACCAAGGAGGAGAACCAGATGACTCATGAATTACCACCTTCAGCACCATCATCATCACTTCAGGGCTATGCTCCCGGGTCTCTACCACCTCGTAAGAGGAGGTACGAGGCTACTCCCGACTCTACTTTTGAGGTTGGATAGGGTTTCGGGGCTGGACATGCTGACCATGTCCAAGCCCAGATTGCTACTTTATCCGCACAGTAGGATCAGGACATGTCGGATGTCCACGGCCTATTAACAGCAGGCCAGGTGGAGCGCTCTATCATGCATGAGCGCATAGATTCTCTCTCATAGACCACATGGGCATAAGCCCAAGTTGCACGAGATGTTTGGGCCACGACCGATGAGGCCTTACAGTGGTTGATGGAGGAGAACTACTATCTCCGCCAGCGTGTTCACACCTTGGAGGGTCTTCAGCACCAGACCCATTCTTCTCTCTTAGCACAGGAGCAGTCTTTGCCCATCTTCTTTGATCTTGCAGCCATTCGCCATGATGGAGTGACTGCAGAGACCACCTACCTCCGAGGAACCATTGACACTCTTCGAGCTCAGTTGTTGGATGCACTTCTTCTCCTTAAGGAGACCAGAGCTGCTTTGATCACACTGCAGGATACCATGCCGGCACCTGTAGCCCCACCAGCACCACCTGTACCAGCCATTTCCAGCAGATCTGTTAGGCGGGAGTAGAGTATATGTACTAGATCTTTTGTACATCATGATAAGCTTTTGGGTTGCATCCCGGCTATCATGATATAGGACCTTATGTACTTTTATTTCCTTTCAGCTTTTGTATCCTATCTTTGTACTGTACTCTCCTAGATAGGTGTTTGTAGATATTGTACTCTAGACTGTGTGCACCACTATCCTAGACAGGCATGCTGAGATTTTGTCTTGGATTTGTTGTGCTTGGTGTTATGTTTATTTTCTTCCAGAAATGACATGTACTCACTCTCTTTTGTTAAATATTACGTGCTGTATTATATTATGAAATATTGACAGGTTATCCAATTTGTTATGAATTATATGCATGAACATTCCCGTGCAACTAATATAAAATTGTACTGACACTAAAACTAACGATCTCATTTTTGTGTATAACTATAGACAAATGGTGATCACTAGATCAAACCCCGACAATGCCGATACTACTCAAAATGTAACTGTCGCCCAACTAAGGGAAATGATCGAGGAGGGTATCACGACTACTATGGCAACCAGAGAAGCTAACAGAAACATGGACAATGGCCAAAACTCCAATGCACGCAGAAACAACAACACCACCAGGGGTTGCTCTTATCCTGACTTCCTGGAATGCAAACCCTCATATTACTGAGGCAAGGAAGGCGTCGTGGAACTAATGCAATGGTTTGAGAGATTGGAGACTGT
This sequence comes from Glebionis coronaria, assembly GCA_025667525.1. NCBI lineage: Eukaryota > Viridiplantae > Streptophyta > Magnoliopsida > Asterales > Asteraceae > Glebionis > Glebionis coronaria. The sequence continues at coordinate 424,538,997 of CM046881.1, read as the reverse complement.
GTTCCGCATCAGGGACTGTGCTGATGAGAACAAAGTCAAATTTGCCACCTGCACTTTACTTGAGAGTGCTCTTACATGGTGGAACTCAGTAGTTGTTACCCTTGGACACGATGCTGCTTACACTCTCACCTAGACCAACCTAAAGGAGAGAATGACTGAGAAATATTACCCAAGAGGCGAAATGAAGAAACTGGAGGTCGAATTGTGGGATCTTAAGTGCAAGAACAATGATATTGTGTTGTACAACCAAAGGTTCCAAGAACTGACCCTGATGTGTACCAGAATGTTCCCTCATAAGGAAGAAAAGATTGAGAAGTATGTTAGTGGACTCCCAAACGCCATTCACGACAGCGTGCTTGCATCTCGACCCACTACTGTCGAGAGTGCTATGGAGTTTGCTACTGAACTGATCAACAAACGAGCCCATACCATGTCAGAGAGGCAGACGGAGAACAAACAGAAGGCAGATGAAAACTTCCATAATCAGTACCCGCATCCCTCTAGAAGACAAGATACTGGACATGCTTACAGTGCTACCACCACCAAAGGCACTAAAAACTACTCAGGTACCAAACCTAGGTGCCCAAAGTGCCATTATCACCATCTAGTTGGTAATCAGTGTCAGGGATGCTACAAGTGTGGTCAACCTAGCCATTTTGCCTGTGATTGTCAAGTGAATGTTGTCACCCCGGTCCGACCCAAAAAACAACCCCGAAAACAACTACAGGGGCGGATCCAATGCCCGTGGGAATGGGAACGGACAGCCGGGAAACCGTAACCCCATAGGAGGAAACAACAATGGTCCGAGGAAAGGAGTTGTGTGTTACGAATGTGGAGCACCAGGACACGTGAGACCAGATTGTCCCAAATTGACCAACCAGAAAAAGGACGATGGAGGAGCTTCATCACGAGTGTACATGGTGGGCAATGCAAAAGCCAACCCAGATTCCAATGTCATTACTGGTATGATCCTACTGAACCATGGTTATGCATCCGTTTTATTTGATACCCGAGCAGATAGAAGTTTTCTATCGACTGAGTTTAGAAATGTACTGGAAGTCACCCCATCAGTTCTAGACCCCCACTACTCCGAAGAATTAGCCGATGGAAAAATTATGAAAGCCAATGCCATCATTCGAGGTTGTACCTTAAACCTTTCTAACCATCCGTTCAACATTGATCTGATCCCAGTAGACCTTGGTAGTTTCGATGTTATTATTGGCATGGACTGGTTAGCAAAATATCACGCAGTCATTATGAGTGATGAAAAGCTGGTTCGTCTGCCATGGGGAAATGAAACTTTGATCATTCAAGGAGACGGTAACACAGACATTATCGACACTAGACTTAGTGTCATTTCTTGTACCAAAGCCCAGAAATACTTGGTAAGAGAATGCCCTATCTTCTTAGCCCATATTTCTCAGATCGACGAGGAAGAAAAACCCAAGCATAAAAGACATGTCTAACTCACAATGGGTGTATTTTGTAGTGTTATGTTTGTCATCTCCCAGAAAGAGATATTTGATGTCCCATACTTTTCGGTAATCTTCTTCCTCTTCAGGTCCAATTAGTTCGACAATACCATCATCTACCAAGTCTTGAAATGAATGACTTCCTTCTTTTAAGAGTCAAAATTTGTGAAAATTTTGAACCACTAACAGTGGACGCACAACCCTCCCAGCATCACACAAGATGCGCACTTCTTTATTCTTGGTATCTTCTTTTATTTCCACCATTTGAGGTACTTCTTTTCTACGCCTCTTACGCCCCAGCTCAGCCACAAATGAAGCATCTCCTTTGCAACTTCCTACCCAATCACCATCAACAATAATCTTAACCATTCCGCTGAGTGAAGCTTCAGTGTCAAACTAATGTTTGCGTTCCACAGGCTAGAAGTATATCAGAAAGCCTTTCGAGTATAGTTGTTGACACAAGAGTGTTGGGAATAAATCTATGCTTATTTGTTCCCCCTGCTAGTTGATCATTCATACCCCTGCTAGAGTAAGTTCCCCCTGCTAAATAACAAAGGCAGGGGGATTCGTTCCCCTGCTGAAGTCAAAGGCCCTGCTGTCAAGATAAACATGGAATAGATATTTACGCGTTTCAGTTATTATTCCTTAATACTTTCCATAGTTTGTTAGTAGTGATCTTGTACGTGGGTCCTTGCATCTATAAAAGGACTCACTAGGTTAGCATGCAATGTGTGTCTTTCTCATTTCGTTTTTCATCATTATTACTTTAAGGTTTTGTAAACCCTAATACCACTTTGGGTATTCGTATATCTTTTGGTATATTAAAGTGCAACGTTTGAATCTCATTTGTTCTTGTGCTAAACATTACATTCCGCATCTTGTTTAGTTACTTTGCTTTGTAAAGTTTCTCTAGTGTTAGATTGAATTCTTTCTCTCTATCACAACCCTTAAACAAGCTATTAAGGTTTAAGATCTGACTTTGGGATCAACAAGTGGTATCAGAGCTTGTTGAGAAACTTTGTCTAAATCAAGAACAAAATCCTTATAGCAAACATGTCTTCAGATTCATCCACAAATAGCAACAACCACAATAACCTCAAGTTACCCATGTTGGATCCTGAAAACTTTGAATTATGGGAATTCAGAATCCAACAATACCTGAAAATGGAACACTATGTTCTCTGGGAGATCATAGAGTTTGGTGATCAATTCAACAAAATGGTGGCTGTTGAAGAAGGCAAGGATGAAGGTGAAAGCTCCAAAGGTAAGGACAAGAAGAAATCTGCTGCTCTGTGTGATAAGGAAATACTGGCTAGAAGGCATGATGTCAGGGCTCACAGCTCATTGTTGTTGGCCCTACCTGATAGACATCAACTCAGATTCAGGAAATACAAAACAGCTAAGGAACTATGGGAAGCCATAGGCACAACCTTTGGAGGAAATGAAGCCACAAAGAAGAAGAAGAAGAACCAAATGCTGGACGATTTTGCTTCTTTCAAAGCAATTGGTGATGAATCAATTGGAGCTATTTACAATAGGCTTCAAGACATGGTGGCCCACTTGGAATTCTTTGATATTGAGGTGACAAAAGAACAGGTGAATACCAGGTTTTTGAACAGCCTCCAGAAAGAATGGTTTGTCTATAAGGCAATCTGGCAAAATAAGGATGACTTGGACAACAAGAATATTGATGATATATACAATAACCTAAAAGTTTTTGAACCTATTGTCAATGAAATGAAGTCAAAAGGGACAATTCCCACCAACTCAAGTGGAATTGCTGATTCCCCTGCTAACATGGCATTCATATCACAAAGCAGTGGAATCTCCAAGAACAGTGGAATAGAAGTAGCCCCTGCTACTTATTCCCCTGCTACCAGGTCTGGACCTTCCTATGATGAAGAAAGACCAGCTACATTCAGCCTTGATACTGCATGTGCCTTCATAGCATCTCAAGGTCCACAAGGATCTACAGTGTTACATGAAGATCTGAATCAAATCAGTAAGCAAGCACTAGAAGAATTGGATATCAAGTGGAATATGGCTTTGCTAAGTATGAGAGCCAACAGGTTCCAAAAGAAGTATGGGAAGAAGATCACAATTAATCCATCTGATGTGGCTGGGTTTGATAAAGCAAAAGTTGAATGCTACAATTGTGGCAAGAAAGGTCATTTTGCCAGGGAGTGCAGAGGACCTAAGTCTGGAAATAGCCATAGAAAGGATGAGGATTCTGGTGCTAAAGCTATGGTAGCAATGCAGGGGATAGATGGAGCAAATGGATGGGACTGGAGTGCTATGACAGAAAGTGTGGAAAGAAACCAAGCTTTGGTGGCTGAGGAAAAGGAAGAAGACTTTGCACTTATGGCCATGTCAAGTTCCAGCTCTGACAATGAGGTATATGATGACTCATACTGTACTAAAGCTTGTAGGAAAAATACTGAATCTTTGAATGATCAAATCAGAAAGGTAAAAGCTGACTATATAAATTGTGATAATGATCTTGATAACTACAAACGTGCTTTAGAACAACTAGAGTCCACCATAAGAGAGTATAGACAAAGAGAAAGTGAATATAGGGATCACATTGTGATTCTAGAAAGAGATGCCAAGGAGAATAACCAATCTATAAATGTTTTAACTGCTGAACTTGAAATTTTTAAAGCTAACCAAAAGTTAGATGAGGAAACTGTTGAAAAATTTGGAAAAGCTTCAAAAGATTTAACCAAGGCATTTGATATTGGTCAATCTCCTAAGGACAAAACAGGGTTTGGAATTAAGAACATGAATGCTACTATACCCCCACCCCCTGCTAACATCCATGCTCCCTACCCTAGAAAAGACTTGTCATGGACTGGTCTCCCTTGTTTTGAAAAACAAGATGACATTGAGTTTGACTTGAATGCTTATATACCTAATAATGCTGATACAGAAGAGCCTCTAGTTAAAACTAGTGTCATTAGGGATATTAAACAAGAACAGGTTGGATTAAAGAAAATTGATAACCCTGTCAAATTTTCAAAAGAAGGAAATTCTAGCAGCAATCCAAACTCTAAGAGCAGGGCAAGACCACAGTCTCCTAAACCTATCATTAAATATGCTGGTATGTACAGGAATGTCAGAGGTAATCAAAGGAATTGGAATGACCAAAAGTCTCATCAGTTAGGAAAAGACTTTGTGATCAATACCAAGCCCTGCTTCACATGTGGCAGTTTTGAACACACTTATCAAGAGTGTAAGGCACCAATGGAGATGGTGGCTGCAAATCCCTTAAAGGATATGCAACCTAGAGCCATTCTTCTAAATGCGGGGGCAAAATCCTTTTCCCCTGCCAAGTATGTTGCCCCTGCCTTAAGAAATAGAGTTGCTGAGAAATATGTTGCTCCAGCCCTTAGAAAGGAAAATGATGTTCACTTAAAGCCCAACACGTCTGTGACTACCCCAACACCTTACACTGCAAATAAACCTGGCCCAAGACCTTACCAACACATGAATAGAGGCCAAAACAAAAGGTGGGTTCCCTCTGCCAAGCATAAGGATTCCCCTGCTAAAACTGGGGTATTCCCTGCTAGAAGAGGTGTGCAGTCTAGGAACATGGGAAGATGGGGAAAAGCTGTGAAAGCCTCAGCTCGTTGGGTTTGGGCACCCAAAAGGGGTACTCAATCTAATGGTGTATCTCTAGTCTTTGATAAGCTATCTTACATTGATACACGAGGTAGATCCAAGTCTGTAATGGCTTGGGTCCCCAAGAAAAACTAATTTGTTTTTCCTTTTGCAGGTGACAAAGAAGACAAGGGATGATAGAGCATACTGGGATAGTGGATGCTCAAGGAGTATGACTGGACACAAAGCTTACCTGTCTAACTTTGTACCCCTGCATGACAATGATGGTGTTTCTTTTGGAGATGGGCATGGAACTATAACAGGAAAAGGAACTATTGTCACCAATGGGATGACTTTTGACAATGTGTATTTGGTGAAGGAGCTCAAGTATAATCTCTTCAGTGTATCACAGATGACTGATAACAAGAATTTTGTCTTGTTTACTGACACTGAATGCTTGGTATTAGGAAAAGAGTTTGTCTTGCCACAAGACACTCCAATTGTTCTCAGAACACCAAGACAGAAGAACATGTACACAATTGATCTCAAGGACATCTCTCTCCAAGACAATGAAACATGTTTCATTGCCAAAGCTTCAGCAGATGAATGTAAGAAATGGCATAGAAGACTTGGTCATCTCAATTTCAAGAACATGAACAAACTGGTAAAGCATAATCTGGTTCATGGTCTTCCTTCCAAGTCTTTTGTCACTGAACATACTTGTGCAGCATGTCTGAAAGGAAAGCAACACAGAGCAACTTGCAAGTCAAAAACAAGTATGTCCACCACCAAGCCATTGGAACTATTGCATATGGATCTTTTTGGTCCTACTTCTGTGGCAAGTATAATGAAGAAATGGTACTGCTTAGTGATTACTGATGACTTTTCAAGATTTACATGGACATTCTTTCTATTTGAAAAGAGTGACACTGCTTATGTGCAAGATACCAGGTGTCACCAACAGAGTGTCACTTATTTGCTGTGAAAAGGATCTTTAGGTATCTCAAATGTCATCCCACCCTAGGACTCTGGTATCCAAAGGAGTCACCATTTGAGCTGATAGCTTATTCAGATAGTGATTATGCTGGTGACAACAATGATAGGAAGTCTACAACAGGGGGATGCCAATTTTTGGGGAGCAGGCTTATATCTTGGCAATGTAAGAAGCAGACCATCATGGCAACATCCACAACTGAAGCTGAGTATGTAGCAGCTGCTGCATGCTGTGGTCAAGTTCTTTGGGTGCAAAATCAATTACTTGATTATGGGTACAACTTTCTTAAAACCAAGATATTCATTGACAACAACAGCACTATTTGCATTATAAAGAACCCTGTTTTTCATAGCAAAACCAAACATATTGAAATTAGACATCACTTTATCAGAGATTGTTTTGAAAAAGGACTGATTGTCCCTGAGAAAATTGATACAGAACTTAATGTTTCTGATCTTTTAACAAAAGCTTTTGAGGTAGGGAGGTTTCAGTATCTGGTTGCAGGTATTGGAATGGTTACTCCTTAAAATCTGATGTCTATTTTTGTCTTATGTAATCAGGGTTACTTCATTGCTGTTGTTGTATAAGTGTTAGTCACTTTTACCATATCTTTCATTCCACTGCTTTTTAACACTGATTCCCCTGCTTGGGGTTTATTCCCCTGCCAAGAGAATTTTTCTCTTCAGCAGGGTGTGTTCTGTTTTCAAAAGTGGTTTTATGTGGTTTTAGACTAACAATGCAGAGGTTCATATGGTGCATATTACTCTCCTTGGTGGATCAGGTATATATTCTATGTTTCAGGGGAGGTTAGGTCAAACCTTTAGGATTCAGGGTATTCTTAGAATGCTCATATATGGTCTTAGATCATATCCATTGGTGAGTGGGGGTTCAGGGTAATGATGACCTGCTGCACAGCTTGTCTAAACTTTGAAACCTTGGGGCACTGTGGTGTGTGTTTGCATTTCTTTATTCAAGCAGCTTGCTGTTCAAAATATAGATGTGTAGCACACATTGCCAAGACTAACTGACCATAGGTAAGGGACAAGGTTGGGATGGTGACTGGGGTATGCATGATTTCTTGGGATTACCTGGTGTAGGGGGGCTTATGTATTAACTTTTTGTATTGGGACCATTGCTGAATAGAGGACTCTTGAGATTCTATGTATCTATCTTGCGTATACAAGTGTGTGCATTAGAGCAGAGCTAGTTAGCATTAGTCCCTTCATGACTAGTTTAATACCCCTAGGAAAGTTTCCCCTGCTTTTATTTTTTATTCCCCTGCCTTCACAACATTCCCCTGTTTGACCATTGACCGACAATACCGTTACCCTGTTCATAGCCGTTGGGCCTGCTTGCTTAAATTTTGGTTAGGGAATATTTTATTCTTTTTAAAAGATATTTAAGGCGCTTTCTTCGCTGATTGGTAATCTCTTCCTTTTATTTCAAATATATTAATTTTTTTTCAAGATTTATTCCTGATATTTTTGCAATTTGAAACTTTTGGTCCAATCACAGCTCTTCAATTCGCCTATATAAACTTAATTCCCTTTACCAGCAGGTCCACAAATCACTTTCGACCTAATCCCACTTACCTCCCATCTATCTAAACCTTTAAACTATTTTTCAAATTCATCATGACTCTTAAAATTGCTCCTAATCATAACCAAATTGCTTTGCTTCATGATGAACCAGCCGAGTTTGCTGAGGCTGTGGCCTTTTTAAAGTCCTCGTACTTCAAAGTGGCCCTTCTCATCAATCCTCGCATTTATACCTCACACATTCAACAGTTCTGGTCTAAAGCCATGACCAAAACAGTGAATGGAGAGGTCATAATACAAAGCACAGTTGATGGTCATTCCAAGGTAATCTCACTTGCCTCCATTAGGGAGAACCTTCTCCTTGATGATGAGGATGGAATAACCAACTTTACTGAGGCTGAAATTTTTGAAGGTCTTGAAAAATTGGGGTATAAACTTTCTGAAAAACAAAAATTAAAATTTGCTAAAGGCCAGTTTGCCCCTCATTGGAAACTTTTGATTCATACCATTATGCAATGTTTGTCCCCCAAAACCACTGCTTTTAATGAAGTTGGCAGTGAGATAGCTTCTGCCCTGATCTGCTTTGCAACAGGAAGGAAGTATTGTTTTTCTCAAATGATTTTTAAAGGCATGGTTAAAAATGTTTCAAGCACCTCAAAGTTTTGTATGTATCCAAGGTTTATAGAAGTTTTGCTGAATATGAGTGATCATGGCCCCATTACACACAGAAACTATTTTTCAGCAACCCAACACACAACCAAACTCTTCACCACATTACTTGCACCATCACCTTTGTTCTCTGGCAGAAATGTTCCATTCACTTCAATCATGCTAGACCAAATCAGACAGGAAGAAGCCAAACATCAAACAGCCATAGATCCACCTGCTGAATCCCCTGCCAAGAACCTACCACCTGCTGATCCACACCAAGAAAGGCGTTCTAAATCCAGGTTTGCCAGGTCTCCCTTGCCTGGTGAATCTTCACAAGCAGCAGAGAGGAGAGTCTCCAAGAGTTTGGAGCAACCTGGGGGTTTGGCTGCCACTACTGTCTCATCCTCAAGGGGTGAGCAGGACAGTGACACCATCAATAAGTCCTCTCCCCCACTCCATGATATCCAACAAGGGGAGAAATTCCCCTCTAGGATTGAGAGCAGTCTGAAACCTTTGACAAACTTGGAATTGACGAAAATGTGCATGAGCCTGAAAAGGCAGAATGCACAACTTGTACAAGATGTCAAAAAGCAAGGTCTGGTTATCTCTCATTTGGAAACCAGACTTGCTACTCTTGAGGGGAGGAGAAAGCCCAGGCTGATTCTTTCCACAGATGAGGATGCTTCCAAAGGGGAGGAAATTCCAACCAAAGAAGGATCTACTGAGTATTATTCATATCCTGGTATGGAGCATGGAAAGATGAAAAGTGCTAAGGAAGGAATGGAGAAAGAAAGTGCTGATAAAGGGAGTGACAAGGGGAGTGCAACCAAAGACATTGCTCAAACATTGCTCACAATGGGCAATCAAGAAGTTTCCCCTGCCATTGCTGATCCCACTGCTGTAAGTTTATCCCCTGCTAAAAACATAACTCAAACGTTTGTTAGGAAGAACAGAAAGCAACCAGCTCAGAAGGGGATAACAATCAAAGAACCTGCAACTAAAGCAAAACCAGCTCCAGCAGTGGATCCAAAAGATAAAGGAAAAGGAATCATGGTGCAACAGCCCAAGAGAAAGTTCAAGTATCTGACTCCTGAACAACAAAAGATCCAAGAAGCTCATGATGCACAAGTAGCTCTCAAGCTACAACAAGAGGAAATGGATATGCAGGATCAAAGAATGGAGAAGATGAGACCCAAAGATATGCTCAAGCAGGTTGAAATTATGCATAGGGAACTGGATGAGAGGGTACCTCATGTTGAAGAATTTCTTGATCAATGGGAGAAGGAGTTGAAAAATGCTCCTTTAGAAGAAAGGTATGAGTTGACTTGCCTTGTTTACAAATATCAAACAGAATATCTGGATAGAAGGGCAATGCAAATTCAGAGTGAGAAGTATAGAACTTCAGAGAAAGGGCAACTTGATCACTACAAGCTTCTGCTCAAAAGACACAGAAAGTGGAAGGATGGTGACTTCAGAGACATGAGTTTTGAAGCCATAAAGAGAGCAGTCAGACCAGTTCTAAAGCTATATGATGTGGAGGATTGGATGACTATCAACACTCCTGAGGAAGCTAAGTATCTTAGGAGACAAAGTGAAGTGCTACAGAAAGCTAGAGCAACAAAGAAAAGAAAAGCTGGAGAAACTACACAAGCAGGTGCATCATCCCCAGCAGGGGAATCACATCAAGCAGGTGAAAGTCTTCCAGAAGTACTTGAGAAGTCAGTACTCAATGCACAAAGGGCAGCAAAGAGACTCAAGAGAATGGAGCAAGTGGGAATAATCACTAAAGAGTCTCAAGGGCCATCAAATGAGGAAATTGACAAACAGCTGATCTTACAGGAAAATGATGAAATCTCACCTAGTGAACTTGGAAAGAAGTTTGCTATCATAGAGTATGCTGTTTATGAACATAGAGGGAGAACTTGGTGGAAGCTTACTAGGGCTGACAACACAGCACAGACTTTTCTAAGCCTAGATGTCATGTTTCAAATTTTGGATAGTGAAGACTTAGAAGATCTGTGGAAAATATTGAAGAAGACGTTTGCTGCAAAACCTCCTACCATGGATGGTGTGGAGAAGGATTGGGTAATCTGGGAGTGCATGCATAGGATGTATGAACATGAATTATTTGATCCTCTATTTGATGCAGTGAATAAAGGAGATTTGGTGTGTTGGAAGCTATTTACAAATTCTGGGGTATATGAGGTAGTAATGAAAGATGTGAGTGTTTATCTACTCAATCGTAGGTATTATCCCTTCTCTCAGGAAACCTTGAAGAAGTTAGCACAGGCTAAGTTAATTGTTGATGCCAAAAAGCCTGTTGCTTATGATCTGGTAAGAATGGTTTATAGTCAGATTTGGCCAGAGAGTTTGTAAGCATCCTCATCAACTAGCATTTATTCAGAAACTTGTCTTTAGGGGAAAGCACAAGTTTAGGGGAGGATTGTTGGGAATAAATCTATGCTTATTTGTTCCCCCTGCTAGTTGATCATTCATACCCCTGCTAGAGTAAGTTCCCCCTGCTAAATAACAAAGGCAGGGGGATTCGTTCCCCTGCTGAAGTCAAAGGCCCTGCTGTCAAGATAAACATGGAATAGATATTTACGCGTTTCAGTTATTATTCCTTAATACTTTCCATAGTTTGTTAGTAGTGATCTTGTACGTGGGTCCTTGCATCTATAAAAGGACTCACTAGGTTAGCATGCAATGTGTGTCTTTCTCATTTCGTTTTTCATCATTATTACTTTAAGGTTTTGTAAACCCTAATACCACTTTGGGTATTCGTATATCTTTTGGTATATTAAAGTGCAACGTTTGAATCTCATTTGTTCTTGTGCTAAACATTACATTCCGCATCTTGTTTAGTTACTTTGCTTTGCAAAGTTTCTCTAGTGTTAGATTGAATTCTTTCTCTCTATCACAACCCTTAAACAAGCTATTAAGGTTTAAGATCTGACTTTGGGATCAACAAAGAGCGGTACCAACCAAAAATTATATTTTTGTTAACCCACATCTATTCACCTGATCGGTGACATCTTTCTTCTAAGCTTTGAGGACAAAGCTAAATTATCAGGGTGGTGCTGTAAAATCCCTGATTTTACCATTTTGAATTTATCAGCATTTATACTCAATAATTCTAGAACTTAATTATCACTACCTTTGCATGATTTCATGAAGTGTTATTTCTACTTGAGCATATTACCTTTTCATAGTTATCTGATAATTATGAACCTGTTAGTCTATTTTGACTACTTTGGCAATTGGCTGGTCACATGACAAACAAGGATTCACAACAACAGTACATCATTGATAATTTAAAAACAGACTGGAGAACTATATCTCATGTACTACATTTTATTAAGTATGTGAACTTGCCATTATATGTATATATTTACATACCTTCTACTAGAAGAAACTATATGACACAATACCTAGAAACCTCACAAGGACATACAATATGATGCCTAGACTTATGATAATACACAACACTTAACAAAATTAAACACACTTCTACTCCATTTCACTCTTGTGCCGTGTACATGCATGTATGCATGCACAGTCTTGTAAAAATTTGGAAATACCCATTGTTACCTATTAGCTAACCTACACAACTGAAGGCATCACACTTGGCAAACTTTTGCCTCCCCATTTGATCACCATCACACGGCACATAGAGGAGATCAAAGGGTTGTCTTGTTTTTGGTAAAGACACAACACTTGGCAAGGGGATCCTTCCAAGAGAGATCCTTGTGCCCCTTCTCTCTCCCTTTCCTAGCCGATTATATATACACACACACAACTTACATGCAAATCTCACAAACATTCTCCCATCCATCTCTCTCTCAATCATACGAATAACAACAATCATCCACCTAGAAAACATATTAACTACACCAAATCTTTGTCTTCATCCTCATAAATCCAAATCATTGGTATTATCTATACCAACTTGATCTCCAAGACAAGCAAAGGAAACCCTAGCCGAACCATATAGGCCACGGCTTGGATTATTGTTTAGGGTCTCACCATTGTTAAGCTTGAAATCTAATCCTCCTTAGTTCATTTGTTTTCTTTAACATCATTAACAAGTAAGTATCACTAAACCTACCCTTTTCCTTATTTACTTATATTTTTGCATGCACATGAATCATTCACTTGTTACTCATATGAAAAACTTGTAAAAACTCAAAACTAGTAAAATCTAGACCTATATAGGTCACGGCTTATTTTTGTTTTGTCACAAGATTTGAATAAAAATGACTTGGTAATGAACATATGAATATGTACATATAATAAGCTTGCTAAAAATCATGAAACCTCCCATAATTAAATATAGTTGTGGGTTATAATTTAACACCCCCAAATTACATTGCGCAGCGGAAATACACATTTGGGTGCTAAACTCAAACTTCATTACCCAAGACACTTTGAACAATCTCAAAATGATACATTTGAAATATAAAAGAATATAATTTAACCATTGTCTAAAACTTTCAATCCTATGTAAAACAATTTTAGAAATATCAGAGTAACATTTAGGTCCCCCAAAGATTTCATTCAATCAACAAACAAATTTACCAAAGTATATGACCGTACATTATTATTTTTATGACAAAAGGGAAAGAAATATGTTTTAGACCAATCACCACAAAAGCAACCCGCAATCCTTCTCCAGCAAGCTCCGCAATTCATCAACTTCAATCACCTGAAATACATTCTTAAAATCATCAACACAACGGTTGAGCGAGTCTATAGGTTTTTCAAATTATCATTTGAACACAAGAGAAAAATCAATCATAATTATTTAACAGAATTGTCATCACAATCTATTGATCAGGCATTCTGGCGTATAGCAATAGCTATAGAATTTTATTAAGCTCATGACACCGACCCCTTAACTTAGTCACCCACGCCTAAAGCCGGCATGACTAGATGAATTCCAGTGCCCATACTAGGGTATCAGTTGCAAGTATACCACATTCTCATTCACGTAAAATTATCCTTCCCAGAGGTTACTCAGCGTAAAGCCCTGGTCTCAGATAGGGTCGTCAGCCCAATAGTACTATTATTAGAATAAGCGGCTATTCCCAACTCACAATATCAAGTCATAAGATAGTTAACGGTTCATGAATTTAGGGGCTTTTGCAACATGGGTACTTATACAATTCAAATCAACAAAGGCAACTAAGGCAACATTCGGGTCCAACAATTACTCATGACTTGTGTTCATTTTACTTTCAAATAGCATGTATCCCCCTCGCGGGTTAAAATCATTTACAACATAATAAAAAGCAAGGCTATAGAATCACTTTAGTAATAGCAGTAGCAAGACGACCTTCGACGATTGTTGATGCCCGATAAACACAAAAACCGCCACCTATCAAATAAGGTGCGTTCATTAATAATAAACTCGAATAAAATCCGTACTTAATAACATCAAACTCAAAATCATGAAATCACGACAAACCCGAAAGAAAACAATACAAGTGATGCTATTACTTCCTTCTATATGTTTATTCTATTAGTTAATTCTTTCGACAAAAATTTGCCGGTACACACCAAATGTACGAGCTCATTTACCCCACTTAAACACGTCAAATGCTTATGATACTAATCAGAGGTATCACTTACTATATATAGAAAGACCTGTTAAAAGTCCATCAAAATATTTTACTTTTAAAGTTCCCTGCCCGACAAATCTTTAAACTACAAAAACCGGACAGTTTTACGTCACCGACTCATACAACCATTTTGACCATTCTAAACAATCCCGTTTACAAATCCGACACTTGATTTTGAAAATAGACTTACAACCCTAAGTTTAGAACCAAACATCAGACCTTGACCATTTTTACAACTCATTCTATAGTCCCTGAGATTCAATCCAAATATCGACAACAACTTCGGATTGTGTCGATACTCGTCTCCCGGTACACGAATAATCAAATCATCATGACTTCTCGCTCGTTTGGAGCTAGAAGCACTACCTTATATCAAATCGAAGCTAATGAAATTCTCTACAACCCTATGCAATTAGTTTAACTATTTTCAAAAAGTAAGGTACCCAAAATTAGCCTTGAACCTACTAATCTAAAACACCTCTTTAAAAATCATGTTAAATCAAATTTTCAACCCATTTTAATCAATCTCATACTCCTAATATAACCCAAATATCATATTAAACAACTTAGCTAACCCATAACACCCTTGTATAATCATTCAAAATTTTGCCCACTCAAAATCCATACATGCAAGCACTCAAAATTGTAAATATAATAATACTAACACCACATACAAGCATAGAAATAGATCAAACAACCTTGTTCTTCATCAAAATTTTAAAGTTCTTGCATGTGTGTAAAAATTACACCAAAATGATCACCATCAAATTTACTAGATGGTATATTAACTAGTTTCTTTTGATTCAAAGTCAAAAATCAAAAATCAAAGGGTTTTATGTGGGAGGGGTGGACGGTTTTAACAAGAGGGAGAGAAGAGAGATGATTTGTTTTATTAAAATGAATTTTATATTAAAATTAGGTAATGGAAAATCTTTATATAGTGGGGTGGAGGGGTAGTTTTTGCCAATTTGTGATACTTTTGGTCCAAAATGCAATTAAATAGTTGTAAGGGTAGAAAATGTAAATTGCCAATTTTAATAATATTTACGAGGCTCGGGTTTCGTAAAAATACTTTTCAAAAGTTAAAACGCACTCAAATTATGATAATAATATGATCCCGTCCGAGTTAATACGAACTTAAAATAAAAACGTCAAAAATATAAACATCGAGACAACAAATGATAAAACATAAATACTCGGGCATCAGTCGATATCGTGATTACTAATAATCCTCGCTATTAGTAAAAAGATAAAAATAAGACTTCCAACGTCGGTTTTAAATAAAACCATCAACCGTCATATCATTCAATTCATCAAAAATTTCAAAATTATTCGTAAATTAATATTATATAATATTAAATAATGACCGCGGGTTCGGGTTGTCACATCCTACCCTCCTAAAAGAGAGCGACGTCCTGGCGCTCGGCCCCTCTTATACTCACATTCCATACTTCTAGAACAAATGAGAACTCTTTTCCTTAAAGAAATCCTCATGCTTCCTTTGATGATCCCTATAACCGTTCGACTCGATGGTTAAGAACCATTATATCTAGGTTTGATCATCGTTCATATGATAACATAGCGGAAAAGAACAATGATCATGACAAGGTGTTTGGACACAAAGAACACGAATTAAAACACAATTGGGATGTTCATTATATTAATAACAAACATCCACTAGACGTGTATACATTGAATCCCACGTCTAGTGCGACACACACTTTAGGTTTACATTGTGAATGAATTATATATATAAAACCTACGGTCTATGTTTTCTTTATATAGTAGAAAACATAGCTTACAAAGAAAGCTAAAGTAATAAAAAGACTCCAACGGCTTGTTCTTTTGCAACTTGTACTATTTAGCCCTTGTCTTCTTATTTTGTTGTGTTTTGACTTATCAACTTAATAATTGGACCCAACAATCTTCCCCTAGTTGATGATGTCAAAACACTCTTCTTAAGCATGAATCCTTTGTATGTAGTACATGATCTCCAAGAAGCTTCCCCTTAAGTATAGCACATATTCTTCCCCTTTTTGACACATCAATAGGGAATATGTGAAAGTATGCAATCTTGTAGATTCTCCAAAAGTAGCTCTATGTAATGATCCTGAAGAAAAATAAATAAAGTAGTCTTGATGTAGAAGTAAAATGCCACAAACCTATGTTCCATGTCTTGTTTATCCATGTGATGAAGAACTTATACCAGATTGAAAAATATAAGTAGACCTCGATCCCTTGTCAATATTCTCATCCTATGTGAGACACTGAGCACGATAATGTAACTCCTTCAAGTGTTTATGACAAGTCTTCATCACCAACTATGTAAGCACGAACAAGTTACCTTTAAAGTCAGTGGCTGGAAGTGCATGACTTTAAGATATGATAGAACACAAACTCGCGAAAATCTTCTTCAATCACCAAACTTCCATAAGAATTCTTCCCCTTAAGCTAACACTTCTTCATGATGAATTTGAATGAAATAACATCGTCATACCATATGTAAAAGTGTAATGCTGAATAACTCTTTTGCAAGGCTATCCCGATTACATAGTTTAAATATCCATCAAATTCCCACGAATAATTGCTAACTTACTTTAAAATCATTAATCCATTTAAAAATATCCGAGCCATAAATATCATAATGATATTCTGAATTAAACGGAGATTCCATGTACCTTTTGTGTGTCTTTCCCTTCTTTTTGTGTGCTTAAAACGTATCCATTTTCTCAAACAGCAGCTATCCATGTGTCGTCCAACATCTCTTCTGTCCAACATCTTGGTCAGATGTATTGTCCGATATCTGACAATACGTATCAGCGTTGAAGCTCATATATCGGATGACACTGTCAACCTATCAGTGTTGACTTATTCCTGTCAGCGTCGAAACTCTTCCTGTCAGCGCTTGAATTACACACGTCAGCGCCAACCATAAATTCTGTCAGCGTTCAAACAAAGCTTGTCAGCGTTTACTTCATTGTCAGCGGCTTGGGGCTACTATCTTCATTAGCGACTCGACTCTGCCACTAACACTGTCAGTTCCTCACGTGTGTATCTTCATCATGTGATGCAAATTGTATACGTAGTGTACTTGTATAAAACAGTTACAATACATCTTCTTTATTGGAAACTGGCTTCACGTGATGTATACGAACAATACCCAATCAAACTTTGAAAACAACCAATGAGAGTTGAATGGTCGTGTGAACACATACTCTTAAACCAATGAGAAACTTTCAATCGTAACACAAATCTTGGCCATGTGAACGCAAAGCTTCTAAACCAATCACAGTTTACAACCCGTGTGAACACAAAAGAATTAACCAATGGGAATGAAGGCTCACAGTAATTCCATGCACTAGCATGTAGGGGATCACAAACCGTGTGAACACAGAAAGCTTGTTACATCTTATGCTTCTTCGTGTGAACGCATGAGATTTAGACCAATCAGAAAACTATCACCGTGTGAACGCATCGTATACTGGCATGTAGCAGATCCGAATATTAGGGTTTTATTTTGGGCCATGTATACGCAACATCTTCCCACCAATAATAACCAAGCAATCGTGTGAACATAGATAATTTCTTCCAATCAGAAATCGTATACCGTGTGAATGCAAATTTGAACGTGACTTGCTTTGTTTCTCACATCTCAAATTTTTAACCAATCATGGCCCTTAGATCGTGTGAATGCTAAAGGTTTAGACCAATTATAATCCAAGATCCATATGAATGCAAGTTTGAAGACCAATGAGAAACGAATGATGAACTTTAGCCACGAATCTGCATTAACCTTCACGTCTGTAACAACGATCTAGGGTTTGGAGTTTTGAGCACTGAAACCCTAATTAGGGTTTATACATTAACCTTAGATCGTGAATCTTCACACGTTATAACAGCCACAAACATCAATTCTTCCTGCTTGTAAATAGATCTAGGGTTTGAAGAACCCTAGTTCATGATTTCATGTGAAAGCAGAAAAACTGAAAATCTTGATCAGCCAACTTCGACGCTTAATAACTTTTGCCTGGGGATAAAACTCGACAATCCCTCCGGTGGATGTTTAGATCTATGTATGTAGAACACACATCTAAAATTTCGTGACGATCCAACGGTTAGATCAAAAGTTATGACCTTCTGAATACTGCTGCGCACACAAAAACGTCCAGAAAAACTCCATACGAATTTTTCTTCTCTTCACCATACACGAACACCTTGTCGTACCTAGATATCTAGAGCCTTAGGCTCTGATACCAATTGATGATCCCTATAACCGTTCGACTCGATGGTTAAGAACCATTATATCTAGGTTTGATCATCGTTCATATGATAACATAGCGGAAAAGAACAATGATCATGACAAGGTGTTTGGACACAAAGAACACGAATTAAAACACAATTGGGATGTTCATTATATTAATAACAAACATCCACTAGACGTGTATACATTGAATCCCACGTCTAGTGCGACACACACTTTAGGTTTACATTGTGAATGAATTATATATATAAAACCTACGGTCTATGTTTTCTTTATATAGTAGAAAACATAGCTTACAAAGAAAGCTAAAGTAATAAAAAGACTCCAACGGCTTGTTCTTTTGCAACTTGTACTATTTAGCCCTTGTCTTCTTATTTTGTTGTGTTTTGACTTATCAACTTAATAATTGGACCCAACATCCTTCACGAATTCAAATCCATTCCTAGGATTCTTGTATCCACACAATATAATTCTCATTATGTTTCGACCTCCTAAGAACTCTCCACAGTT
Source organism: Glebionis coronaria (assembly GCA_025667525.1). Classification (NCBI taxonomy): domain Eukaryota; kingdom Viridiplantae; phylum Streptophyta; class Magnoliopsida; order Asterales; family Asteraceae; genus Glebionis; species Glebionis coronaria. Next base: position 424,520,350 of record CM046881.1, on the reverse strand, counting down.
CTTTCTATGATAAGCAACTTATCTTCAAGTAGAATTCTTTCCTTGTTCTCAAAACAAATTTCATCCTTCATAACAACACTTTAAGCATAACCACGTTTCCCAATTTCAAACTCCATAGATTTCCTTCGATTGCCAACATAACTCTTCTGACAACTCCTTGTTACTAATGAATGATCCTTAACCCATACAATCTTATCAATATTGCCAATATGACTTCTAGTTCAGTCATTCAATTCTACCTACATTTCTGCGATACACCGAAAACCTAATCTCACGTCCATAACTCACGATCTTTAACCTTCACAAATTGAAGTTCTTTATGGACCTTCAAACAGTACAACCTTATTACTAGCATGACAACCGTTGTCATGTGAGAATTCCAACAATTCCTAAGTCAATCACACACACACAAGTATACCGTTCAATGTTCGAATCGTCCTTTCACTCTGTCCATCAGTCTTTATATATCACACAGTACTCAACTCAACTTTCACTTTTATCCAAACCAGAATGTTCTGATTACTTGACTTGTGAGATTCTATCATCACTAAGTCTCACTCGCTCAACTTAGGTATGTTAGGAGTGCTCAATATACCATTCCTAACTTGGCTTTACAACAAAATCTTTTCCATAAGTTTGACAAATGTTGAAATCACTTACCTTGACATCTTCTCAAATCAGACCACTAACTTAAAATTTCAATATCCTTTCTATCAAGTCCACACTTTTGTCATTACCAAAACTCAAACCTTAGAAGCTTTTTCCTTTTTCTTCCTGATAAGTGCATTAGCTACCACATTCGCCTATCCCGGATGGTAGCGAATCTCGTAGTCATAATTACTCATAGTCATTACCATCAACATACTCAAGTACTCAAAACATATATAACTTGTAATCCTCTACTCATCTCCTTTATCATCCCAACAAATTAATTATGAAGCAACTCTTATGATCCTTAATTACTACATACTTGATTCAATAGAAGTAATATTTCTACAATCTCAAAGCAAACACCACAACTACATAACCCTTACGAAACACATCACAACAAACTATAAGTCCTTCAAATTCTTCCAATAGTGACAACATCGTTGTAGAACACAACTTACCCTTTAGTGTCCAGAATATAGCTTCCTCATCTGATGAGGATCAGATATCGAAACTTAAAAATTTAGATGTATAAGTGGGACTCACACATCCAATTCTTCTTAGTAAGCTTTAATCAATGGTTTAACAATCAGTGAAAACCTTTCGATAAACCTCCGATTATTCCCAGCTTAGACCAAGGAATTAACAGATTTCCGTCGGCGTCGTTGGTACCGACCAATCCTTAATCGTTTCAATCTTAAAAAGATCTTCACGAATACCTTTGTTGTCAATCAACTGCCTTAGAAAACGCAAATATTTCAACAGACATTCACACATAGAGAACTTTATATACAACTTCTCTTTTTCCAACCATCCCAAAATTATCCTGATATGCTACTTATGTTCCTCCTTTCCTCTTGGAATAATATAGAATATCGTCAGTAGATACAATGACTAACTCATCCTAATCTCACACACATGATTCACCAGGTTCACGAATACGACAGACACGTTCGTCCATTCCAAAAACATCACTTGAAACTTAAAGTACCCACATCAAGTACGCAAAAACAACTATAGGAGTATCTTCCTCCATAACTCTCAGTTAATGATAACCAGAACTCAAAGCGATCTTTGAGTACACACTGGATCCAGACCACTGGTCAAATAACTCAATCCTCGGCAGTGGATACCAATTCTTGACAGTTAATTTGCTAAACTCACGATAGTCGATACACATCCGAAGCAATCAATCCTTCCTGACAAACAACACAAGCGATCATCATGTAACGAGACTTAATCTAATACATCCCTTATCCATCACTTCTCGCAGTTGACCGAATAATTCATTCCACTCTGACGGTGCCAAATGATAAGGCATACAAATACTACTCAACGAAACGCAGAAGTACTACACAACGAAATGCAGAAGCATTAAACCTATCGCTTATGATACTCAATCGAAACGAATTCCTCTTCACAAGACGGCAGCAACCCGAGAATACTTCAGAAAAATTTCAGAATACTCTCGAATCATTAACACACTTCCCAACTTCTTCTCAACTACACTATTACTAGTTATCTGAGCTAGGAATACATCACATACCTTTTCCACATACTTCCTTATTTCCAAACAAGACACACTTCTCAAATGGAAAGTTCAGTCATCACCTTTCACAGTCAATACTCAGCTTTGCAGCAAAATCTAAACCAGCAGCTATCAATTTATATTGAAGATTATTCCAATCTCAAGCATCAGCACTTCGCACCACTAACCAATTCATACCAATAATCCACATCCAAGGATTCCAACTCTTTGAGCATCAAGTCGATACTAAACACCTACCTTCCTAAATTCAAGGAACACACTCTTAGTATAAAACTAACACTAGCAACCTTTCCATCGGTTAACTCCACATCATAGTTAATTGTCAATCTTCTTAACTCTCAATTGATAAAACAACTGAATCTTTACAGTTCTACAAATTCTAGCTTATCTGACATCAAACAACATACTGACATAAAGAACATCAAGTAAGAATATACCCTTTACAACGTTCAGACCTTAAGGTTTGTCAGCATCATTCAAACGTAAGTTGGAGCGGCAACATTCCTACCTTATCAATTTCCTTTCCTTGGACAATTCCCTTGTTTGTGTCCTTTCTCGCCACGGCTAAAACATATCACAACTCCAGGGGTACTAATTCCAGTAACTAATTCTCTTGTCCTACACTTAGCAGCTTTATGACCAGGTTGTCCTAACTCTAGTCGCAACGGTGGAAAATTACCTACATGGTATAGAGTACAGCAAACACACTTGAGATTTATCCTGTTATTTCCAGACACAGTGGCAGCACGAAATTTCTCATTCCTTCCATAGTTTAAATACTGGTTTTGGTTCTGTCTTTGTTTATTGTTATTACTTTAATCCTCACAATTTTGACCTTGATTCTGGTTGGACTGAGCAGATTCCTACTTTCTCTTATTGTTTTCAACAATGTTATCTTTCCTATCTTGCACTTTCACTTCCATTAAAACATGCGCCCTTTAAACAGCTTCATCGAAAGATTCAGGTTTTGAAGAAATAGTCTCATCCTTGATGTTACTAGACAATCCTCTAATGTACTGCTTCCTTGCCTTACAGTCATTCGCAAAAGTATCATGACATAGCTAATATAGCTCAGAAAGTTTCCCAGCAAGCAGTAATAACATCGTCCCTAGCACGAACTACCTCAATTCAGATACCAACTGCCCTAGTTCCTCCTCAGGGCAAAACCTAGCAGTCAATAGTCCTTTCATCACGGTCCATGTCTTACCATTAACCACAACCAATTCTATAGTAGTCACCTGGTTGTTCCACCATCTTAGTGTACCATTCTGAAATATAGCATCAGCAAATTTCACTTTATTAGTTTCTGACCACCCAAGAATCTCAAAAGTACTCTCTATCTTATCAATCCATCTATGCAATACCAATGCACCACTAATACCACAAAACAGCGTAGAACCACACTTCCAAAAACTAACATAAGTACATTCTCTTGAAACTTGCAGAACAGTAGCAACACTCCCATCTGGATCAACAGCATCCTCATTATTCTCAGCAACATCATCATTATTCTCAACAGCATCAACATTATTCTCAACAGCATCAACTGCAGCATCATTCTCTCCAACACAACTAACTCCAGCATCTCGATTCCTTGCAGCACGATCAGCTTCATGTGCTCTAGCAATTAACTTGTTCAATCATAGTGTTCACAGTAGCAGTCGTTAGTTTTGGCGACATATTTCAAGACACTGTCACGTGGTTACGTGGTCACGTGGATAACCACTAATGACAGAAATATGATCCCCTTACTCCTTCTTCCATTATCACAGAAGAAAGAAACATGATAGGTATACATATCAAGATAAAAGAAGAATTCTTTATCAGGACATCTCATGGATACTATATGCACGAACAACATAACTACAATGGTTCATCAACCAAAACTCAAAAGAGTTAATAAAGGCACATCATAGATCATGAGGGTAATTCAGATTGCGTTGAGGATTCAACAAGGCAGTGGCAATGTCTGTCACTACAATCATTTACCGAACAAACTTAAAAGATAATAAGTTCCATCACAAGGCTACGACACAAGGTTTAAATAAATTCGATCACAAAATAAAATAAGATACATAGAAATCCATTACGCGATTAGTTCCTTAGACACCAGCTCCTCATCCTCCTTATCATTGTTGTCAGCTTCATCACACTCGTCTATTTCCCTTTTCTCACTTCAAAGTCAATCCATAACATGATGGAAGCTCACTCTTAAAATTTGAATACTCACTCATACACGGCAGATTAATCACCAGGCAAATCTCAGTCTGACTTTCAACATTCCTAAACTTCCAAGCTTGACTCAGAATTGATCTCACATGAGGCTCCCACTAACTCATCCTTTCAAACTTACTTACTTATCTTTAAACCTTTCAATTCAAGCACTCAAATTTACCACAATCGACCCAGACTAGCAATCTCATCCATCTTCCAAGTCCTAACCACTCAAATCTCCACATACCAAATACAACCTTTTAAAACAACTTTTCTTTTACATCAACCTTCTAATCACACCAGTTTTCAACCACATATCTATCACACATCAGTTAGTCAAACTTCCTCATACCCGATATAGGTCGCAAGAAATCAGTTGTAAAATCGTTCAACATCTGGTCTACTGTCCTAGACCCTCGGCGGTATATAAGGTCATTATTTAAAACTATATACATATGCATTACATAAAGAAAATTACGATAACAACTACTCAACGTACTTTCAACAACATCAATACATCATCAATACATCATCATGGTATTTACTTAATAAATACTCTAAAATCATTTCAGTTTTAAGGGATACATCTAACTATAAAACAATACAAAACAAATAATCTTACCGGAGCCTTGCGGAGAAGTTGCGTGCTTTTGTAAAATATTTTCGACACCAAAGTTATAGTTTAGGACATTTTTCAAAATTGAGCTAATTCGTTATAACTAAAAAGCTCTGATTACCAATCTTTAACACCCCCAAATTACATTGTGCAGCGGAAATACACATTTGGGTGCTAAACTCAAACTTCATTACACAAGACACTTTGAACAATCTCAAAATGATACATTTGAAATATAAAAGAATATAATTTAACCATTGTCTAAAACTTTCAATCCCATGTAAAACAATTTTAGAAATACCATAGTAACATTTAGTTCCCCAAAGATTTCATTCAATCAACAAACAAATTTACCAAAGTACATGACCGTACATTAAAATCATCAACACAACGGTTGAGCGAATCTATATGTTTTCCAAATCATCATTTGAACACAAGAGAAAAATCAATCATAATTATTTAACAGAATTGTCGTCACAATCTATTGATCAGGCATTCTGGCGTATAGCAATAGCTATAGAATTGTATTAAGCTCATGACACCGACCCTTTAACTTAGTCACTCACGCCTAAAGCCGGCATGACTAGATGAATTCCAGTGCCCCTACTAGGGTATCAGTTGCAAGTATACCATATTATCATTCTCGTAAAATTATCCTTCCCAGAGGTTACTCAGCGTAAAGCCCTGGTCTCAGATAGGGTCGTCAGCCCAATAGTACTATTATTAGAATAAACAACTATTCCCAACTCACAACATCAAGTCAGAAGATAGTTAACGGCTCATGAATTTAGGGACTTTTGCAACATAGGTACTTATACAATTCAAATCAACAAAGGCAACAAAGGCAACATTCGGGTCCAACAATTACTCATGACTTGTGTTCATTTTACTTTCAAATAGCATGTATCCCCCTCGCGGGTTAAAATCATTTACAACATAATAAAAAGCAAGGCTATAGACTCACCTTGGGTAATAGTAGCAAGACGACATTCGACGATTGTTGATGCCCGATAAACACAAAAATCGCAACCTATCAAATAAGGTGCGTTCATTAATAATAAACTCGAATAAAATCCATACTTAATAACATCAAACTCAAAATCATGAAATCACGACAAACCCGAAAGAAAACAATACAAGTGATACTATTACTTCCTTCTATATGTTTATTCTATTAGTTAATTCTTTCGACAAAAATCTGCCGGTACACACCAAATGTACGAGCTCATTTACCCCACTTAAAGATGTCAAATGCTTATGATACTAATCAGAGGTATCACTTACTATATACAAAAAGACCTGTTAAAATCCCATCAAAATATTTTACTTTTAAAGTTCCCTGCCCGACACATCTTTGAACTACAAAAATCGGACAGTTTTACGTCACCGACTCATACAACCATTTTGACCATTCTAAACAATCCCGTTTACAAATCCGACACTTGAGTTTGAAAATATACTCACAACCCTAAGTTTAGAACCAAACATCAGACCTTGACAATTTTTACAACTCATTCTATAGTCCCCGAGATTTGATCCAAATATCGACAACAACTTCGGATTGTGTCGATACTCGTCTCCCGGTACACGAATAATCAAATCATCATAACTTCTCGCTCGTTTGGAGCTCGAAGCTCTACCTTATATCAAATCGAGGCTAACGAAATTCTCTACAACCTTATGCTATTAGTTTAACCATTTTCAAAGAGTAAGGTACCCAAAATTAGCCTTGAACCTACTGATCTAAAACACCTCTTTAAAAATCGTGTTAAATCAATTTTTCAACCCATTTTAATCAATCTCATACTCCTAATATAACTCAAATATCATCTTAAACAACTTAGCTAACCCATAACACCCTTGTATAATCATTCAAAATTTTACCACTAAAAAATCCATACATGCAAGCACTCAAAATTGTAAATATAATACTATTAACACCACATACAAGCATAGAAACAGATCAAAAAACCTTGTTCTTCATCAAAATATGAAAGTTCTTGCATGTGTGTAAAAATTACACCAAAATGGTCACCATCAAATTTCCTAGATGGGATATTAACTAGTTTCTTTTGATTAAAAGTCAAAAATCAAAAATCAAAGGGTTTTGTGTGGGAGGGATGGACGGTTTTAACAAGAGGGAGAGAAGAGAGATGATTTGTTTTATTAAAATAAATTTTATATTAAGATTAGGTAGTGGAAAATCCTTATATAGTGGGGTGGGGGGTATTTTTTGCCTATTTGTGATAGTTTTGATCCAAAATGCAATTAAATAGTTGTAAGGGTAGAAAATGTAAATTGTCAATTTAGAAAATATTTACGAGGCTCGGGTTTCATAACAATACTTTTCAAAAGTTAAAACGCGCTCAAAATATGATAATAATATGATCCCGGTTCGACTTAATACGAACTTAAAATAAAAACGACAAAAATATAAACATCGAGACAACAAATGATAAAACATAAGATCTCGGGCATCCGTCGATATGTGATCACTAATAATCCTCTCTATTAGTAAAAAGATAAAAATAAGAATTCCAACGTCGGTTTTAAATAAAACCATCAACCGTCATATCAATCAATTCATCAAAAATTCCAAAATTATTCGTAAAATAATATTATATAATATTAAATAATGATCGTGGGTTCGGGTTGTCACATATAAAGTTCATTTTTGAACTTATGATTAAATTATAAACTTATAACAAACCTAGATCTCATTTTGATACACCTTGAATAAATATAGCTGTGGGCTATGAAGCTCATTTTGGGAGCTTGTGGTTAACTTTTAAACTTAAAATAAACATAGATCTCATACTGAAACCCCCTAAATAAAACATGTCGTGAGTTAGACACTTCATTTAGTGATCTTGATTAATTTTGTTGAACTTAAATTAAGCTTAGAAAAACCCTAGATCTATGTGATACCTTGGTTAATTTTAGTTTTCCTTAGTGGACTAGTTAAGCCCATATAAAAATAAAGTCAAAACTTAACTAGGCCCAGTAGGCCCAATAAATGTAGTCGTATATTTTTAGGAGCCCATTAGACCCATTAAGTACCTTGTGAGCCCACTTAGCTAATCTTGAATTATTAATGGACTTAAAATGTGTTTAGGCCCATTAGGAAATCCTTAGCCCATTTAGAACAAATAATAGTTGTTAATGGAACTTGTAAGCCCAGTAAGAGTTTAGGAAGCCCATTAGCTCTTTTGGCACATTTAATAAGCCCACTTAGTGATTTTGTAATTAAATAAAGTTTTTATACCAAGGATATAACTTATAAAAACTTTTAGACTAAAAATGTAAATTAATAAAGCCTAGGGGTTAAAACCATGACATTTGTAACTTATTTTAACAAAACATCAAGTACAAGGACTAATATTGTAAATATCTGAAATTTTAGGGGTTAGTTAATTCCATTCGTGACTTATTTAAACCACAAGGACCATTCTTGTAAATTCCAAAAAGTTAAATTGTCATTTTACAACTCTAAGGACTATTTATGTAAATAGCCGAAACCTTTAGAAGCCCTAGGGACTATTTTCGCCACTTAATGAAAGTTCTAAAACCTAATTATAACTAGAGGGACTATTTTTGCCATATCCCAAAAATATTACAAGCCCTAAGGACTAAAAGTGTAAAGATCTGAAAGTATACATTTAATAAAATATGGAGGGACTTGTTTTGCCTATATTTGAAACTTAAACAAACAATAAAATCTTTTATTTTATTTACTTTATTAAAACTTAAATAAATCATAAACTATAAGGACTATTTAATAAATATTGGAAACTTCGGGGACTTTAAATTAAATTAAATAAAATATTAATATTTTTATAAAACAATTTATATAAACTATATAAATTAAATGCAAGTATATTATAAAAGTAAAAATACTACAATTGTAAGTAAAATACTTTTACTTAAACAGTATTATTAATAACAAATTTAAATGGAAGTTATTAATACTTGTACAACGATGTATTTAACTAAAATACAGTAACATTAATAAAATGCCTAAAAACTGTATAAGCATGCACAAATATTTATCTGAAACTTTCTGCATTATTTTATGCATTTTACTAAGGCTGTACCATTATTTAGGTATTTGATTGTGTCGTGAGCATTTTCTGGATTTCTTTTGATACACTATTGTTACAGATAGTAAGGTGAGTTTATGGCCCCACACAATATATTGACAAACTTTTAAAAATCTTTTATGGGGGAAAAACATGCAACTTGTTTTATGGACGTAAACTGAATTGTACTAAACTTTGATTACATTTTCCTATTGTAGAATTCCTCATGACCCGTGAACTAAAACTGTTAAAATTATTGAATTGCCTAAATGTTATAAATAGATCTATTTGCGATTGACCATCCCCATCTGGGTGAGTCATGCTCATTGTGCCTTGGCAGGGACAACATGTGTTTATCATGTCGGAACTAGATAATGGGTGCCTTATTATAAGGCGAAGGGTTCTCATCTGTTGAGGGCTTAACGTGTCAGAGCCTCAGTTTCGGGCAATAGGAAATGTAGTTATCTTTAAGTATTGATGTTATGTGCGTTACTACTTCAGTGAATGTTTTACTGTCTAAATTTACTTTTACTAAACCTATGAATTCACTAACTTTATGTTGACCCTCAAAGCATGTTTTTCTCAGGTAACTGAAGCAAGTACTTGGTATGTGCATGAATTCAAGCATCATGATAGACAATATTATAGATCTCATCTGGGGTTTTATAAATGGGGAATAAACAATTTATTTTATAATGTCAAGACAATTTTTATAACAATCTGCACTACTATTCATGTAATATTTGTTTGATAATCTTTTATCTAATGCTCTATGTACTATTTGCTATTGATCCACCTACGTAACACCTAAATATCACTTCCGCTGCATTTGACCCATTTGGGGGTGTCACAAAAAGCTTACCTTGGAAGGTGTTTTGCTACGAAAGATTTAGGGGAGACTGCATATATTCTGGGAATCAAGTTCTACCGAGATAGATGAAGACGGTTAATTGGTTTATGTCAAAGTGCTTACATAGATAAGATTTTGAACAAGTATAACATGGATAATTTCCAAACGTGGCTTTATTCCCATGCAAACTGATACAAAATTATCTAAAACTCAAGGAGCATCTACCCCTGCTGAGGTGAAACGCATGCAGAGAGTTCCTTATGCTTCGATGGTAGGATCAATCATGTATGTTGTTAGATACACTAGACCAGACGTTGCTTTCTCACAGAACATGACGAGCCGTTTTCAGTAGAATCTTGGTGAAGCTCACTGGACAGCTGTTAAAAACATTCTGAGGTATATTAGGCATACCAAAGACATGTTTCTGGTTTATGGAGGATATATGAAACGAGAGCTTAAGGTCGCTTGCTACACTAACGCTGGATATTTGACGGATGTTGATGACACGAAGTCTCAGACTCAATATGTTTTCATATTGAATGGAGGTGTTATAAGGTGGAAAAGCTCTAAGCAGACCATTCATGCTATCTCATCTACAAAGGCTGAGTATATAGCCGTTTCGAATGTTGCTAAAGAAGTAGTTTGGATTAGGAAGTTTATTTATGGGCTTGGTGTTGTTCCCACAAATAATGAACCTATGGAGATGTATGGTGACAATACTAGAGCCATTACTATAGCTAATGATCCAGGAATCACTAAAGGTGCGAAACATTATCGTGCTAGAGTTCACTACCTCATAGAAGTGATTGAACTGCGTGATATTTCACTGGAGAAAGTTCACACAAACGACAATGTAGCTGACCCCTTTACTAAGGCTTTAGACCTTAAAAAGCATTCAATGCTTTCGCATGATATTGGTTTGCTTCCAGCTAATAGTCTCATGTAATATGTGTTATGTTAGTATTTGGATAATTGGGATTGTAAGACAATTATTATTCTCTGACGAATAAATATATTTGATGTTTGTTATCATTCATATAATTATTGTTGTCCTATATTTGTATGTTTAAATCCTTGAATATTTTATTTTTCTAAACATGTCCATTGTCGGTTAGCAATATGCGAATATTATCTACATTAAGACAAATATGAGTGTTGGTTATATTCTTTGAATATATTGTGGGCGGTTCCAGCCAAACTCACATGTTATTCATAAGGGATACATATTGGACAACCCGAACTTTTGAACTCTTTTCATAAATAGGTTCGAATAAATGGTGATTAAGTTTTCCTTAGACTTGAGATGCAAACAAGTTTGTGCATGTGTGAATATTGCTTCTTGATTATATGTTAAACGCTAGTTCGAGAGAACTAGTTATAAAGGCTATAGTTGGAAGTGTTGTGAAGCAGCATCCATAAACACTTGTAGTCAATATAGAATTTGTTCCTCCACTTGACATAGTGCAGTGAAGTGCCACTGGATCCTCTCTAGAATTAATTAGGTAATTGTATGGCCGTACCCAAATTGTGATCAAGATGATTCTTGTTATATTTGGACTATCTAAATTAATTTGATCACGAGAATTAAAATTAAAATTAAACTATATGGAATGACTTAGAATCCATATCCATGGTTTAATGGTACATGAAACAAGAGGATGATTATCAGCAAGTTTATAATCATATACCATCGAATACTTTTAAGATAATTTTCTTGAAACTATTAACTCAACATTTACCGGTTATAATGAAGTGTTGCTAGATGCTTCATTATGGACGTTGTATGTCTATACTCTCACAAGTGGGAGTTGTTGAGATATTCGATCGTTTAGCCATCGATAAATGCATGAGCCTATCGGGGGCACACACTCAACACGAAAAACACACTTTTATTATTACGTTTATTATTTATTATTAAACGTTTAATAAAAACTTCACTATTGATTTGTTAACGGTAGTTAAATTAATTAATGGGTTTAATTCATTTATCGTGATTTTGTTAATTAAGATAAGGGACTAAAAAGTCGGGTTTTGAAACCCACTTGGCCATAGTCGGCCGAAATAATACCAAGGGGTATTATTGAAATTGTTTGGCTTTATAATTAAGCTATGTGTGGGTTGGGCCTTGATTTTTTAGGAGGTGGAGACAGGTATATATACAATCTCCATACCTCACAATTTTTAACTCTCACTTTTTGCTTGGTTCGTCCGATCGCAACACACACACATACAAACCATACTTTTTTTCCCTTAAACCCTAAAACACTTAAAGGTTAAACTTTTATAAGATCTATCACCTTTTGGTAGTTTCTTGTAAAGTCTTTAAGCCTTTTAACTAAACCCTAGATCACTAGATCTAGGTTTTGGTTATCCCTTGTGGTTCGACGCATAGCAAACCCTAACAAGGGTTTTTTCGATGATTTTTCCAAGATCTTGTAACGTCTATAAACCGATCCTTACGTAATCCCAATTAGAGTTTTGGATCTAAGGTTTTTAGTTACAAGATCTATTGAAGTGAAGTTACTACTAGCATCATAGTGATTGTTCGTTTGACGTGTTGTGTGAGCAAACGTTAGAGACAGTTATTTTACCGTTATAGTTCAAGATCAAGATCTATTAATTGATTGCTTCAATTAATTCGAGGTAGGTTTTAAATTGTTTATTATAATGCGTTTGATCATGATTGTTTATGTAGGACCTTTACACACGAACCAAACACGTAAAGTCTTGAATTTTATGTATCGAAATACAAAGATGACGAACTTGATGATAGAACTAGTATGGAGATGATGAAGAACTAATAGAGGATAAAATAGATGAAGATTAAGCAAATATTAAACTAAAAAAGAAAGATTAGATTAAGGAAAGTAAAAGAAAAAAAAGATGGTGTTTTTCCTAGTGAGAGAAACAAACACCCATTCTCTCTCTAAGATGAAACAAATGGAAAACACACACACACACACACAAATGAGGTGGAGAGGCCTTTTATACTATGTAGTAAATGTTTAGGAGGCCTTTCCTCATTTGTGTGTCCGGGACTAATTCCTGTTACATAAACATTAATACTTAAGAACTCTCGACACCGTTGAATAGTATTTTTCACGAGCTTCGCAACGGTATATTATATGACCATCACGTTAAATACGGCTAACAATCTCCCCCAAAGGGGTGGTCATGTAATATGTGACTTCACTTCTTTGATGTTGCAGACTTTGAAGCTCGTTGTCTCGAGAGTTCTTTCATAGTTCCTTTTATGACTTGTGATCTTGGATCTTTGATCTTTTCCTTACCTTGATCTTGAAACATTGCCAACTTGTGTTCTTGTGTCTTTCCTCACATACTCATATTTGGTGTTGTCTTGAAAGCTTGTTAACGATCTCCATTGATTATTAGAGTACCGGAAGTCTTTGTCTTTAGATGCCCTTAAGCTTTCTTCAGTTACTTGAGTATGTGGTCTTGAATCACGACTCTTGAGATTACGCTACCGTTTGCATTCCTCCGGTTTTCCGTTATGCAGTACGAATATTGTACCTGTGATTAGGTAAGTTCAAATAACTTCCTTGACAGGGTTTCCGGCTGTGGTAGCCTTTCTCGATACTTGAATATATCGAAAGATAATTCATAGTAAGGAGTGAATCAAGTAGTTCCATTCTGCTTATTAAGTCGTCAATTCAATTTCTTGGAACAAGTTTGAATCAATTAAGGATCAAACCATTGTTGCTTTCTAGTTGACACAAGTCTAATTCATATAGAATCTCACAAGTTACTGTGACAACCCTGGTTTTGAGGTTCGTCACTTAGTTTTATTTTGTGCTAGTTACGTGTCTTTACGTGTTTATGTGCTAATTGGTGTATAGATTGTGGTTTGGATATCGTTTCCTGTACGGGGTACCTTGTGAGTGAAACGATGTGTGATGATTTCATGTTCATGAGCTCACATGATAGTGACTATGAAGTGAGATGGTGTTATTTAGTGGTTTTACGTATACGTATATGTATTATAGAAAATCGTATTTTTACGATTTACGGTTTAGCATTTAGAGGTCTCGGATGAGGTAAATAGTCATATGGATATTTTTCGGGATGGTTTTAAGTCATTTAGGACTTAATTATAAAGTTTATTTCAAAATTTGAGATTTTTTTTAAAAGTGTATATTTTACGACTTTTACGGTAAAACGTGTAAATTTGACTAGTTTTACGGTTTTGAGGTTTTGGAGGCTTTAGGAGCTGAAATAAATTAAGGTAAATTAAGGTAATATTATTAATACATATATTAATAATAAAAAGAAAAAAAATGAATTTTAAGGTGTTGGGTCGGTTTGGACGCAAGAAAGAAAGAAAAAAAGGGAAAAAGAGAAAAAGGAAAGTGGTAATTGGGTTGGACAAGGATTTTTTCTATATAAGGAACCCCCACACATAAATCAAACGCATTATTATTCCCCTGGAGATTGAAGTCGACGGCCATAGGAGAGTTTTTAGGGTATTCATAGTTTTTTTATCTTCCATTAATCTAAAGGTAAAACCTTTTTAACCCTTTTCAATTTAATTGTTATAATGATTTCTTAATCATCTTATGATGGAATTAGGTTAGGGTTTAATTTAAAAACAGTAAATTAATGTTATAATAATGAGGTTATAATGATTACATAAGTTAGGGCTTGTAATTAGTGGGGTTAGGGTTAATTAATTAGTTTAATTTGATTAAACCCGTTTTTAAAAACTGGGCATAATTTTTAGTCAATTGTTTTGATCATATTGGGAGTTCTACAAACTCTTAATTTACGATCCAAGTATCCCTGAAAAGTTAATTGAAGTGGATTTCCAATGCAAGAAACGAGAGCTAAATTGGAGGTCGGGAAGTGGGTCAAAACTAGGTTACAACAGTCGGAGGTCAAAACAGTTTTGAAGTCAGCCTGTTTTCTTTTTAAGTTTTGGGTTGTTTGGGATACTTAGGGTTCCATTGGGATCTTATAACGAACATGAGAGATGGTTTATATATTGTAGTAAGTATCTGCACTTGAGCTAAGGTTGTGGTTTAGGGTAAGTCCCCCTAATCATAACAAACCTTTTGTATGTTTAAAATTAGTAAATTTGGAATGACGAAAGTATATATATATATATATATATCAGGGCCTTAACAGTAGCTTTAAGGTTTGGGCAAGTGGGAGGTGTTAGCTAGCATATGTAAGGGCATAGATATTCCCTTTACAATGGTCAGGGGTGTGTTTAGGTGGGCGTTTGGCTTATAGTTTGGAGACCTAAAACTGGGACTGTTTTTGATAAAATGTTAATGGGATGTGTTATGAAGTAAAACGAGTTAAGGGCTTTATAGAGGGGTGTAAGGGGATGCTTAGAGCATATATATGAGGTATATATATGGGAGAAGTTTAGATGTCCATCATAGGTTGATGAGCCATTTTAGTGTTGGTTCATGTTTTGATTATGTGTTTTTGGTTGTTAGCTTTTCGCTAGTGCGTGGATGTTTGGGGAAGCTCAATCAGGTGAGTTTCACAGTCCCATGTTTTCTAATGTTTATAACTTCCAGATGGGATGGAAGAGACATTGTTTTGTTTGTTATTTATAAATTATGTTGTGAATGGTTTGGCGTTGGTAATGGACTTATGTGTGCATACTTATATGATTAACTGCTAGTTGATTCTTGATTGTTTATGTTTTTGACTTGGTACCAAGGGGTTATTGGCAAGGCGGGGCCTTGGGATTGGTTCATAGGTGTTTGAGTACCTATGGGAGTATGGTGTTTGGTAAGGCTGGGAGCCTTGGATTTGGACTTGGTTTTGGTTTGATTAGTTGAATCTTGAATATTAGTTTGTTAATGCATGTTAGTTTCACACTGTCCATATGTTTTTAACTTTTGGTTGTTACTCACAACTTACGGTATGATTTTGGCATTTGAGTCTAAACCTATGACTCTCACCAACTTTATGTTGACGTGTTTTAGTGTCTCTTTCAGGTGAGAATGTGGTTAAGCTTAAGGATAGAAGTGGCTAGATTTGGATGCATTAGGATTGCATTTAGAAGGAGATCCCCGTTCCTTCTTAGTGATACTATGAACCTATATGATGATTGTTAGTGTTATTTGTTTGTCGTGGGTAAGAGGTAGGACTGTTACCTACTTACCTAGACTCCTGCTATGTTGAGATATTGTCATGACATTTGTGTCGCCATTTATGACATTATGTTTGCATTTTAGTTTTCTCTATAGAGACACCGTTTGTTGTGATGATATCCATACGTCGCGCCCCATATTCCGCCATAGTGGGGTATTACCTACCGCAGTGCTATTTGATGATGACACTGGAAGGATTTCCATTCGTCACTGTAAGTACTAATAAGTATTACTCTGAATGTTCTGGCAAGATCATAAAGATATTGCGTAGAGACCTAGAACGAGTTTGAATCAATTAAGAATCAAACCACTGTTGCTTTCCAGTTAGCATATGTTTAATTCGGATGAATCTTACATATGACCTACCGCAGTGCTGTTTGATGTTAACACTGGAAGGATTTCTATTCATCACTGTGAATACTAGAGAGTATCACTCTGAATGTTCTAGCAATACCACAAGGATAGAGCGTAGGACTCTTTGAATTATCGCTTGTGTTCTAATGATGAACAACAATTGATATATGGAATAAGTGTCCTAATGAGATTTTTTGATGAATCTTGTTGGCTCTAGACTCTATAAGTGCACGTTTATTTGGTGATCAGAGGCTGGAGCAGACTGCCACCTATTCAATATCTACTATCTCGGAGTGAGAAAGTCGATAGAAATGCGTTGAAATCCGTGACAATAAAACAAACTTCTTTTGAGAGAAGCTTGAGTAGGCTGGGAAGGGTTGAGTTTTGCATCACTGGGTCCATGATGCTTTGTCTTCAATACCAGAAATCATCAACGTGATTTTGATAGTAGATGTATTGACCCGGTTTCTGCCTAAGTTGTATGGAGGGCTATTTTCTTTTCACCCTTTATCCTTACATTTCTTTTTCATTCTTCAACCCCTTCAATGCTTACCAAGACGTCATAACTAGCACCTTGTTGTGATTGTTGTAGTGCTAGCTTAAGTCATTAGTCGGCATTATTCCCGTGCACTCAACTACTCCATCTTTCCTAAGGACTTCTAAGTTCTAATGGATTGTCCCTGGGAAGATCCCTCCGGTTCTGGTTGGATCATAGGACGAATACCTAACTACCTTTTGACACCAATAACGTCGTGAATTAATGTGTTGAAGGGTATAGATATCGTAACCAGAAAAACCTATTAAAAAGACAATCAAGGTGTTGATGAAATCAATGTATACACCTTGAAAGTTTTCTATATCACCAAAAACGCTCCCCCTACATATGTGCATCCTAAAAAAGGAAGGTTTTTGCACATATTAGGAAGAGAAAGAACTTGTATCAAAGATCTAAACATTTTAATCACTATTCTCCCCCTCAAAAATTGCATGAAATTGAAATTTTTGTGAAACTAGTGATAAAACATGGAGAGAATAATGTGTCATGAAAATTTGGAACAAATGTTTATGAAATCATTATAATCCCCCTCGAAAAGAGATTCTAAATAAAATAGGGGAGTATATGAGCACAGAGTTTTGAATTACATTAAAAAATTATGCTCGAAAGTCCGAGAAAGGTTGTGTGCATGAGCTTAAAACTTTGAATGTTTTGATATAAGCTCATGACCGAGAAAAACGAATTTCTCGTTGTTGAGGATAAGTCAAAGACTTTCCTTTATTTCGGGACCGGGTTATAGACTGACTTGTGACTATAAGCCATTATGAGAAGAAAAATAGAAAAGACATGTTTTGAAAACATTTGAACTCTCATTCAAACTTTATGTACGTACCCGTGTCGTTATTGAACACTATTTCTAAGTACGTCTATGATGCTGAGAGACATGTCGACGAAGAACATTTTTGGTATTTTTGAAAGATTTTCTCATTTTTTATTTTGTTTTTATAGGTTTTATATTTTTGTATTTTGATTTTCTGATAGATATATACAAGGTTACTGTGAATGTGCAAGACGTTCAAGTTCATCTGGAGTGAAGCTATGCATACCAAGTCGACGAACCAAGAATTCAAATATGCTTTGAGAAAGAGCTTTGGTGAAGATGTCGGCTAGTTGGTAGTCTGTCTTGATAAAATACAGTTCGATCGTTCCTCTTTCCACATGCTCCTTTATGAAATGGAATCAGACAGCTATGTGCTTGGTCTTGGAGTGTTGGACCGGGTTGCAAGATATGGCTATGGCTGATTGTGAATCACAATAAATGGGGACTTTGTTAAATTGAAATCCATAATCCGTGAGTTGTGTTCTCATCCAAAGGACTTGAGCACTACACACGGAGAGAGACATATATTCTGCTTCCACGGTGGACAACGCCGTACAGTATTGTTTTCTTGAGGACCAGCTCGCTAGCTTATCTCCTTAGAATTGTGCTCCACCGGAAGTGCTCTTGAATGTATCATGACACCCTGCATGGTCGGCATCTGAAATACCAGTGAGATTAAACTAGAATCCTTCGTATACCAGAGACCCATGTGAAAGGTTCCCCGGAGATAACGAAAGATCCTTTTAACCTCCTTAAGGTGCTTCTCGGTTGTCTTAGCCTAGTACCGAGCACATAAACAAGTAGCATGCACAATGTCCGACCTGCTTGAGGTTAAGTACATAAGGGACCCGGTCATACTTCGGTATTTTGTAGCGTCTACAAATGTCCCTTTTCTTATCCAAATCAAGCTTGTGTTTAGTGTCCATTGGAGTACCAATAGGATCACAGTTTTCCATACCAAATTTCGTTAGAATCTCAAGCACATACTTGGATTGATTTATAAAAATACCACGGGGGGATTGGTGAACTTGGAGACCAAGAAAAAACGTCATTTCCCCCATCATGGACATTTCGAAACGACTTTTCATAAGGTCGGAAAATAATATAGAATATTTTGGGTTAGTAGAACCAAATATAATATCATCTACATAGACCTGAGCCACCAAGATGTCGTTGCCGTAGTGCTTGATAAACAACATTGGATCAGTGGTTCCTTTGCAAAAGTGATTCTGGAGAAGAAATGATGATAATTCGTCGTACCATGCCCTCGGTGCTTGTTTCAAACCATAAATTGCCTTTTTCAACTTGTAGACATGGCTTGGATGTTCTATGTTGATGAAACCTTCAGGTTGACATACATACACATCTTCTTTTAACGGCCCATGCAAGAAAGTCGTCTTCACGTCCATTTGATACACAGTGAACGATTTTTGTGCAACGTATGCCAAGAAAATCCTAATAGCTTCCATTCGAGCAACCGGGGCGAAGGATTCTGTGAAATCAATTCCCTCCTGTTATTTATAACCTCTCACAACTAACCGAGTCTTGTTCGTAATGACTGTTTGGTCCTCATCCATCTTGTTTTTGAATAACCATTTCAGTGTAAGGGGAACGATATTGTCCGGTCGGGGTACTAACTCCCATACATCAAGCCGGATGAATTGATTGAGCTCTTCTTGCATAGACTCAATCCATGATGCATTGGTCATTGCTTCTTTAATACTTGCTGGTCCCATTGTGTTGACTAATAGTGCATAGATATACATATCACCGTCGGTACGTAGCTGACTTCGTGTTGAGACTGGTCGTGAGAGATTGCCAATCACAAGAACCAAAGGATGATTCTTAGTCCTATTGTGTTAATGTGGAAGTGTATGAGAAACTTGATGCGAGCTCGACGGATCCACATATGGTGTTGACGGCTGAGTAGTACTTGTGGAAGCCGCAAATGGATTAACAAACTCATGTTCGTTGAGCATCGCATTGTTTGCATTTTCAGCAACTATTTCATTCTGAAGTTGAACATGATTAGGAATTTGCTGAGAATGTTGTTGAGTTGCGTCAGCAGTCGGAGAGGTGGTTGGAATGTTTGGAGTCAATATGGTTGAGGTTGACGTAGATGGTGCAAATACGGATGTCGTTGGTGTAGATGCAATTGGTGGTTCTGGAACTACCGTAGCAGGTGCAGCCGGGGCATTTTGAGGAACACCAAATGACGAAGGACCCTCCATATAATACTCATAGATTGGCCCAAATAAAACTTCCAAGTCACGTTCCGAAGGTTGTAACGATGAGATTGCTGACGGTGTAAATTGAAGCGTGAGTCCTGAACTTACGTGTCCAGAAGTCTGACCTTGGAGCTCGGGATGTGAACTTCTATGTTGAGAGGCCATACCCGAGAGTTCATCAAAGGTAACATTCATAGTCTCCATTACCTTTCTTGTCCTTCGATTATAAACCCTGTAAGCACAAGCAGTTGAAGCATAACCAATGAAAAAGCCAATATCACCTTTAGGTTCAAGTTTACCGATATCTTCACGATCATTCTTCGGATAACATAATGCACCGAAGACATGTAAAAATGAAATATCTGGTTTTCTTCCATTAATGATCTCATAAGGTGTTTTGTTGAAACGGGTGTGAATAATGGAGCGGTTTTGAGTATAACATGCAGTTGCTATAGCGTCAGCCCAAAGGAATAACGGTGCACTGGAGGAGAGAAGCATCGTCCGGGCAGCTTCAACAAACGTACAATTCCTCCGTTCCACAACTCCATTCTGCTCTGGAGTTCTTACAGCTAAAGTTTGATGAGAAATCCCAACTTCGTCAAAATAAGCTTTCAATTTCTGATTGGTGAATTCTGTGCCGTTATCCGTTCTTACAATGATAACAGGGGCTTGAAGTAGCACTGATGTTTTCTTCAAGAAATTAATAATTACCTCAGGGGCTTCATCTTTCGAAGCAAGAAAATGAACCCATGTGTAACAAGAGTAATCATCCATAATCACAAGGACATACCGCTTTCCATTAATGCTTTTGATTCTCGTTGGGCCACACAAATCCATACGTAGGAGATGTAACCTATTCGTTGAATTGGGAACATGTTTGGGTTTGTGAGGCTTCTTCTTACTTTTACCTTGCTCACATGAAGGACAAAGATGGTCTTTTGTATATTTGAACTTTGGAAGACCGGTAACGAGATCATCTTTTGCGAGTTGGGTGATGGCATCGAAATTGAGATGGGATAACCGTTGATGCCATAACCATGACTTTCTTGATGTGGCTCGGGCCATGAGACAAATTGGAGAAGCAGCAGACATTTGAAAAAGATCAATGGTGTAAAGGTTGGTGGTACGATTTCCTTTCAACAGATCAATTCCTTCAAGATCTCTTACAAAACATGTATGACTTCTGAAAGCAACCTCCAAGTGGGAATCACAAAATTTCCCAACCGAGAACAAATTGTGTCCCAAGCCATCAACAAAAGAGACTCTGGTGATGATTATATATTCCCAATGAAGATCACCATAGCCTAGAATTGCAGCAACATGATCATTTCCAAATCGGACAGTTCCCATGAATCGCCAAACAAAGTTCTTAAGAAGGCTTTGATTCCCAGTCATATGTTTGGAACAGCCCGAGTCCAGGCACCAGAGACAAATTTCAACAACCTGCCAATGATAAGAGAAGAAACAATTTTGGCAACCGATGAAATAGGTTCCTGTAGGGTTAGATGATAATTAAGCCTTATCACATACCGACATTTCATTGTCAGTATGAGATCTACTAGTGTCGATAATTTTGCCACTACAGTCAAAATTTCTACCAGTAGGAAACCATTTAGAAGTGATTCTAGGGCTACTAGGCTTAGCAATACTTTCTGTGGTTCCTACTTGCGTACTTTTAGGAACATACACCTTAGCCTTAAGAGTGCTATGTCTTTCACTGATTGACAGCTTGTCAATTCGAGTGTAACCACCATAATTCAACCCATTCATAGTCAAACCACAAGCATCATGACTAAAAGTAAAGAAACATTTATTACATTTAGCACAAACAACTTCATATTTTTCATTCCGAATAGCAAGCTTAAATTCATTACATTCAGATGAATTAAGATTCTGATTTTGATTAAAAAGCGGTAAATTCCTAGGGTGTTCTTCTACATCCATATTATTGATCTTGGGGCGACTACTTCTAGAGGCAAAAGGGACCCTATCATTCCTTGTATTGCTCGTAGGCTGTGGCCTTCTGCTCTTAGTGTAGTTGTTTATTCCTGTAGAAGAAGACACGCGTCTATTATAATTATCACTTTTTAAATCAATGACTTGTGGTTGAGAGATAGTGGTCGGTTTTGTCCTAACGCTTGCTTTACGTTGTTTGCTAGGCACAGAGGTATCGACCCTAGGTTGAGAGGGGGGACTAACACGAAACATTCCTAGGGCAATCACAACAGCTTTCGTTCCAGCAACCTTGGGAAAAGGTGTTACACCAATACGAGTAGGTCCTGAGGTTACTGGTTTCTGAATCATCGTGTCCACAATCGAGTTAGTCACAGAAGTCTTATCGTTTAACAAGGCCCGTAACTTACAGTTCTCACAGATTTTATCGATGAGTTTCTGATAGACAGACTTACTTTGTTCAACAACCCGCTTATATGAAACAACAACAGATTCTAAATCTGCAATCTTAGCCTTAAGCTTCTGAACATTCCCATCACTGGCCTTCTCTAACCCAGAAGAAGCCAGATTGTTTCCCTGAGCACCTCCCAACTGAGCTGTCAAATGTACGATTTTTTGTTGCATTTCATTATAAGCTTTTTCGTACAAAATCTTGTCATATTTGCATTCATCACATTTTTTGACAAATTTATTCCAAATATCGGTGAATTCGGTATCCTTTTTAATGACATAAGATTCCATTTTCTCTTTCATAAGATCAAGCTCAGTTTGGAGGTATTCATTATGCGACACAGAGGTACCTAACTCAACAGGGCTACTATCAATAAAATCACTTGCTTTAGAGAGGCGTTCAAGATCGTTTTCCAAAACTTTGATTTTATCAAGAGATTCTTCAGCTTCCTTCGCCAAAGATTTAAAGTCTTCAACAAAGTTGGCAAATTCTTTTAGAAAAGCGTTTTCCAAATTGCCTAACCGAGCATCAACTTGATTAATAATTGGATTAATATCGTTTTGAAGAATTTTCTGAACCTCAATCTGAACCGGTGATGTAAAATTTCCTCTAGTGATTTTTGAATTAACAACACGTTTAAGGATGACAAAGTTACCTTTAAGCTCGTTTAGAAATCGGCGTGTGATACTCGATTTAGGAGGGTCATCAGACAATTCCTCACTTGGGAGCAAAAGCATTTCAGTGCTCGTTTTAGACTGAACAAAAACAGTTGGAGGATTAACTTTCGGGTAATAAACGGGTGTCACTTCTTTATCAAGATTTTTCATTCTTAAACGAGTCTCTACTGCAAGATCAGTAGTTTCCTCAGAATCATGCACACTGGGAGGGTTATGCTCATCAGACAAGAGCACACTACCATTATATAAAGTTTCATTAGTGGCCTGAACATGCTTAAGGTATCCGGGATTAGGAAGAAGAGGACAACCTAAAGCCAATTTGTATCGAGTGTAATTTATCTCATTCACTTTTGGTGCGAGCATATTTATCGTCTGCATAGTTCGGCCACGTTTTACTAAAAGGTTGTCTAATTCTCTAATCCTATCCTGAGCTTTGCAAAAATCCTCAAGAAGCCCATATTCTTGAATTTTGAAATCGTGTTTCAACTTTTTTCGTTCTTCTTTTAAATCCAAAATAGTAGATTTTTCAGTAGAAAGCTGTTTATTAAGAGAGGTGATTTCATCATTCAATTCGCTGATCTTTTTGGCACTACTTAATGTAAGGCATTTAATTTCTTAGTGGTGCATTTTTCTTGATAAACTGATGTAGCATGAGCTTGTTTAAGTTCTTTAATTTTAGTCTGATGAATTTCAAAACTTTTCTCCAGTTCCTTATATCCCGCAAGCTCAGTGGTCAATTTGGCATTAGTTTCTCTAAACTTATTATTAACCACCGTAGCATGGTCAACATCCTTAGCAAGCTTATCAAATAAATATTTATAATACGCATGAGTCGCATCAGGAATGTTTGTAGGCTGGGCAACTTGATCTTCACTAAGGTCCACACTGGGCTCATTCGAAATAATATTACTATTATTCGTTTGATCCCCGTGTGTCTCAGTGTAGGGCTCAATCATCTTAGTATATTCCTCCTCCTGATTAGACGTACTATATATATCATTATCATCAAAATGTGGATGTACATCAGAGGGACCGTCTGAATCATAAACGGGAGCTCTGTCAACATGCATTCCTGGGGTAGATGCTTGCTGTAAGTTAGCCATCAAGATGTAGTTGGCATTCACCTCTTCTTCCTTGTCATATTCTGCAGCAGAAGCCATAAGATCAAATTCCTCAGCTTGAAGTGGAATGCCTGCCTCTTGTTGGG
Source organism: Glebionis coronaria (assembly GCA_025667525.1). Taxonomy (NCBI): domain Eukaryota; kingdom Viridiplantae; phylum Streptophyta; class Magnoliopsida; order Asterales; family Asteraceae; genus Glebionis; species Glebionis coronaria. Next base: position 424,496,020 of record CM046881.1, on the reverse strand, counting down.
AATAAAATGTAGCCAGTACACTTGGACGCTGACAAGAGTAATCGGGACGTTGATAAGAAGAAAACAAGCGTTGACAGAACAAGCATTGACAGGAAGATGTCAAGCGTTGATAGGATGAAGTCAAGCACTGATAGAAGACTTAGTCTACACGTATTATGTTTCTAGTTTGTTTCTAGTAAAGATATGATCAACAATGTATTTTCTATGTTTATCTTTACCTAAAATAGCTGATACGTAGACTCTTGTACAAGGATCCTTATGTCTATAAAAGGAGGCCTTTAGGTTTATGTTTGATATACGTTTTAACAGTTTCATTGTACGCAAGTTTGTTTTATCAATCAAGTGAAAGTTTGGTTTACATTGTTTGTGTGTTCTTGTTTGAGTATTAATTTCGCATAATACTTAAATTGTTTTATACACAACAAAGTTTCTCTACGTGTTTAACTTGATTTAATCTCGTTTACACAAGCTAAATCGATCTAAGTTTGGGATCAACAAGTGGTATTAGAGCTTGTTGAGAAACTTTGATCTAAAGAACACAAGAACCCTAAATCGCCAAAAACCCTAATTTTCAAGAGACCCTAAAAACATCATGTCTACCCCAGAAGTAAACTCCTCCTCCTCCTCAACCCCCAACATCAAGATTCCCATGCTAGACCCAGACAATTTTGAGCTATGGAAGTTTAACTTTGAATAGTATCTACAAATCCATGACTACACCCTATGGGAAATTATTGAATATGGAAACACATTCAATAAAGCTCAAAAGATTGCAGCTGCCATCTTACAAAGAACAAATGTTCAAGGCTCTACTGAAGAGGATCGAAAAGAAAAACCTGAAGATGGTAGAGCTGTCTCAACTGAGGACATAGCAAAGAGAAGGAATGACATGAAAATCCTAAGCATTCTCAAACTCTCTTTGGGACAAGAAAATCAGCATAAATATAGAAGCTATGAGTCTGCAAAAGATCTTTGGGCAGCCCTTGAAGTTGCTTATGGTGGTAATGCTGATACTGTACAAGAGAAAAATAAGCAACTCTTGCATGAGTATGCTGTTTTTAAAGCTCAACCCAGTGAGAAGCTAAGTGGAGTGAGAAGTAGACTTCTTGACATTACAAGCAAGTTGTCCTTCATGGGAACAGTGCTTGGTGATGTTGATATTATCACCACTTTTCTTAAAAGTCTTGGTGATGCATGGAAGATTGAAGCAAGGTCTATAATTGCTAATAACACTCACAAAAGTTATACTTATGATGATGTTTACAATAAACTGAGGCTGGTAGAGAATGAAACTCTTTTGGATCATGGAAGCAAGTTTACCAATGGAAATATGGCCTTCTTCTCACATAGTGAAGGTCAATTTGATCAAAAGGAGTCATACATGCACCCAGTTACTGGATCAACTTGTGTCAACGCTAGATCAAGCCTTGTCAACGCCTCACATTCAGACGCTGACACATACAAAGTTGACTCACCAAGAGTTAAGCCTGCTGGTATTGATCTAGATATTGTTTGTGCATACATTGCTTTATTTCCCAATGGTTCAGTGATTACATATGAGGACCTTGAGCAAATTAGTGATGAGCATTTGGAGGAGATGAACATAAAGTGGAATATGGCTCTTGCAAGTATAAGAGCAAACAGATGGAATCAAAGATTCAAGAAGAAGATGACTTTTAATGCTAAGGACACTGCTAGATTTGATATATCCAAGGTTGAGTGTTATAATTGTCATCCCATTGTCATCGAATGGGACATTTTATGAGAGAATGCAGATCTCCAAGAAGATCTGATGCTGGAAAACCCTCAAGCCAAATCATCAAGGCTCAGGATTCCAAAGCTATGGTTGCCATGCAAGACATTGATGGTGTTGGCTGGGATTGGAGCTACTTGGCCAAGGATGAGGAAGAGAACAAAGCTTTGGTTGTAGAAAAGGAAGAGGAAGAGCATGTTCACTATGCTCTCATGGCACACTCCTCATCTTTATCAGACAATGAGGTATATGATGATGCATTTTGTAGTAAGGGTTGTCGTCTAAACACTGAAAAACTTAACAAAGAAGTTTTAAAATTGACAACAGATGTGGTTAATGAAAGATGCAATTTATCTAACTATCAACTTGCCCTTACTCAAACTAAAAAAACTGTAGCTGAGTATAAGAAAATAGAGCTTGACCTAAAAGATCAAATTAATATTTTAAATCATGATTTAAATGCTAGTATTGAGATTAGAAACATCATGGAGAGAGTCAATGCTACTTTACAGGCTAAATTAGATGAGGCTATCAACAATAAAGATAATGTAGATCTTAAAATTCAGAGATTTGATAAAGCTTCACAAACCCTAGAAAAATGTGTTAGTGAACAAAAGGATTCTAGGGATATGACTGGGATTGGGATGAAAGAGTATGCTGGTGTTCCACCACCTGCTGGGAACGTCTATGGTGTCCTTAGAAAGGACTTGTCTTGGACTGGTTTACCAGAACTCCAAGAAGAGGAATTTATTCCTCCACCAAGAGTTCTTACCCCAGTAGAGGAATACAGGCATAAGTTGACTGATTTGGACCAATGGAAGAAATCCAACCCTACCTTGTTTGTTAAGGGTGGCATGCTTAGTGATAGCCCAAATGAGTCTACACCCATCAAAGTGACAAACCCAACCACTGGCAAGACTGTTGACCTTGGCTTAAACGTTGATAGAAAACCTAGTATTAAATATGCAGAAATGTATAGAAAACCTAGGTCACCAAAAAGCTAAATTAGTGATAATGGGACATTCTTTTCTTCTAGACCTAGAGCTATGTCTAGAAAATCCTGTTATACTTGTGGAAGTTTTTCACATTTAGCCTATAAATGTGTCAATGCCTCAAAGGTCAACGCTGACAAAAAGTGAAACACTGTCAAACCCAAATATTTTATCCAGCAAAGTCCATAAGTTGTTAGACCAACCCCATTCTTTACTAAAGGGTCTAATACTTATGGACAAAGACCTTTTCAGAAGACCAATACATGGTCTAATAGACAATGGGTTCCTATAGCAAACCATAGGTTCAACGCTGATAAGGGTAATTTCAGCGTTGACAAGACCAAATTAAACGCTGACAGAAACGTTGCCAGACCAAATACTGGTAAATATTTGTAACCAAAGGGAAAGGGGTCTAAAGCTTCTTCTAGTTTGACATGGAGACCTAAGCAAGACCAAAACCCTAATTCAGATGGGATTTCTATGACCTGTAGCAGATTTCATTATATTTCAAAGGTCATAACAAAACCAATTGGGGTTAACTGGGTGTTTAATCCAAAAAGGGATGAACAAGGGGTTGTCATAAGGACTAAGTCTGTTCTTGTTGAACAACCAAATGAATCCAAGTCTGCTCAGGCATGGGTTCCTAAAGAAAACTAATTCGTTTTCTTTATGTGCAGGGCATTCAAAAGCAGGTTAATGATTATGGCTATTGGGATAGTGGATGCTCTAGGCACATGACTGGGAAGGAAGATTATCTTACAAACTTCACTCCCATTAAGGATGGTGACAATGTTTACTTTGGAGGCGGATATGGAACTATCACAGGCAAAGGAACTCTTCTCACCAACAATTTGCGTTTTGAAAACGTGTTTCTGGTAAAAGAACTTGACTATAATCTGTTTAGTGTATCACAAGTTTGTGATAACAAAAATAAGGTTCTTTTTACTGATACTGAATGCTTGGTGTTGAGCAAAGATTTTAAAATACCAGATGAGAAATTCATTGAGTATAGAACACCTAGGCATAAGGACATTTATAATGTGAATCTTAATGAAATTAAGATGAATAATAATTTGTCATGTCTATATGCTAAGGCTTCAGTTGATGAGAGTAATCTTTGGCACAGGAGATTAGGGCACATTAATTTTAAAAATATAAACAGACTTGTGAGACATGGTTTAGTTGATGGTTTGCCTGAAAAGGCTTTCTACAATGACCACTCTTGTGTTGCATGTCTTAAAGGCAAATAGCACAAGGTCTCATTTAAGTCTAAACCAGTGCACTCTAGTTCTAAACCACTTCACTTGCTGCATATAGATTTGTTTGGTCCAACTAATATAGAAAGCTTAAATGGTAAATCTTACTATTTTGTCATAACTGATGATTTTTCTAGATTTACTTGGACTTTCTTTTTAGCTTTGAAAAGTGACACTGCTGATACTTTGATTAACTTCATTACCTAAATTGAAAAGAAGTCTGGTAATGAGGTTAAGATACTTAGAAGTGATAATGGTGGTGAGTTTAGAAATAAGTTATTAGATGACTTTTGTGCCAAGAAAGGGATTACTAGACAGTTTAGTGTAGCTAGAACCCCACAGCAAAATAGGGTAGCTAAGAGAAAGAGTAGAACCCTCATAGAAGCAGCCAGGACTATGTTGGCTGATGCTCACTTTCCCATTGCTTTTTGGGCTGAGGCTGTGAATACAGCTTGTTATGTTCAGAATAGGGCTTTAGTCAACAAGATTCACAACAAAACACCTTATGAGTTACTTTGGGGAAGGAAACCTAATATTGGTTTTCTTAAACGTTTTGGATGTCATGTAGTTGTGCTGGATACTAGTGATGCCTTAGGTAAGTTTAGTGCTAAAGGTGATGAAGGTTACTTCATGGGTTATTCTGTGTAGAGTAGAGGATATTGAGTTTACCTTAAGAAAGAAAAACGTATACTTGAAAAAGTACATGTTAGGTTTTTAGAAAGTAAACCTAGTGATCCTGAAAGTGGTCCAAATTGGTTATTTGACTTGGAACCTCTATCTAGGACTTGGAATTATATGTCTGTTGCTAATCCAGACATTGTGAAGGTGACTTCAAATGTTGTGGAAGAATCAATTGTAATGTTTCAGGTAAACAGGTTGATGAAGAGGTTGGATCACAAGCAGATAAATCAGCACCCATACTTGAGTATGTTACTATTCCCATATGAACAGATGCATTTGCTGCTACTGCTGCTGCTGGAAAGGAAAAAGGTGGTCCCCATGTATCACCAGTTGAAAACATGCATGATCTTTCAGGCGTTGACAAAGGAAATTCTGGCGCTGACAAGACAAAATCAGGCGTTGATGGCTCAAACGTTGACAACCTTGGTTCAGGCGTTGACATATCTTTTGACCATATTTTATCTTCCAATAATTTTGAACAAGGTGAACCTTCAAACAGAAATGGAGAGGTTCATTCAGATAATGATGGAAGAGAGTCTGAAGAGGATATTGGTAACATGGAAGATGAGATTGAGGACAACACACTTATTGAGGGAGGAGTGCTCACTTCTACAATCAAAAATCACCCTCCTTCTCTAATTATTGGTGATGTGATGACTCTTGTGCAAACTATAAGATCTCATCAGAATCTTGGAGGATTTATTGCCAATATTCACAAGAAGGTTGATACCCCTCCTGTTCAAGCATGTTTGTTTGCCTGTTTTCTGTCACAACAGGAATCAATGCAAGATGAGCTTCACCAATTTGCTATCCAGGATGTTTGGGAGTTGGTTGATTGTCCGAGACATGTCAGACCTATTGGGACAAGATGGGTTCATAGGAACAAAAAGGATGAAAGAGGCATAGTGGTAAGAAACAAGGCACGTTTAGTGGCTCAAGGATATACACAAGAAGAAGGGATAGACTATGAGGAGGTCTTTACACAAGTTGCAAGGATTGAGGCTATAAGGATTTTTCTAGCCTATGCCTCTTGCATGGGCTTTACAGTCTACCAAATGGATGTGAAGAGTGCTTTTCTTTATGGCATAATTGCAGAGGAGGTTTATGTTATGCAGCCTCCTGGTTTTGAAGATTCAGAACATCCAGACAAGGTGTATAGAGTGAAGAAAGGTACGTATGGACTTCATCAAGCCCCAAGATCATGGTATGGCACATTGTCCACCTATCTGGTGGAAAATGGATTCAAAAGGGGCACCATAGACCATACCTTATTTACAAAGAAGACTGGTAAGGATTTCTTACTTGTTCAGGTTTATGTAGATGATATCATCTTTGGCTCTTCAAGTCCAAAGATAAGTGAAGACTTTTCCAAGCTTATGACAGACAAGTTCAAGATGAGTGCAATGGGAGAGATGAACTTCTTTCTAGGGTTACAAGTAAAGCAGAGAGAAGATGGTATCTTCATCTCTCAAGATAAATATGTAGCAGAAATCTTGAAGAAGTTTGACTTTTCTCCACATGAGAAAAGGGCTAGCACTCCTATGGATAGAGAACACCCTTGGGGAAAAGTTAGAGATGGAAAAGAAGTGGATGTCAGGCACTATAGGTCAATGATTGGTTCATTGATGTATCTCACAGCTTCAAGACCTGACATTATGTTTGCTATGTGTGCATGTGCACGTCATCAAGTGACTCCCAAAGAATGTCATCTTCATGTTGTCAAGAGGATCTTTAGATACCTTAGATATTATCCAGACCTGGGATTATGGTATCCAAAAGATTCACCATTAGAGCTTATTGCATATTCAGACAGTGATTATGGTGGTGACAAATTTGATAGAAAATCCACAACTGGTGGATGCTAGTTTCTTGGGAGTAGACTAATATCTTGGCAATGCAAGAAACAAACAGTGGTGGCCAATTCTACAACTGAAGCAGAGTATGTTGCAGCAGCTGCTTGTTGTGGACAAGTCTTATGGATTCAGAACCAGCTGTTGGATTATGGGTATAATTTCATGCATACCAAGATTTTTGTATACAATAACAGTACTTTATGCATTATTAAAAATCCTGTACATCACTCTATTAACAAAACATATTGAAATTAGACATCATTTTATAAGAGATTGTTTTGAAAAAGGTTTAATACAGCCAGATAGGGTTGACACAAAAGAGAATGTGTCTGATTTATTGACTAAACCTTTTGATACTGGAAGATTTCAATACTTGGTAACAAGTATTGGAATGATCAATCTTACTTAAAATGTGTTTTGGGAACTTATTGTAAAAGTATGTACAGGATATGCATTGTTATTGGTCTTTATGTGAAATTAGATTTTCCACTTTATTTGTCTAACGCTGACAAAGGTTATCTTAACGCTGATAAGTGTTATCGTGACGTTGTCAGCAACATGTTAGTTTTGTGGTTTTTGATCTAATTGTGTAGGCGTTGTTAGCATTGTACCATTGGATACAGAGTTGCTTATGGATCCCTGGAGCATTATTGGATCATGTTTCAATTTATGGATGATGGTTGG